>CM029923.1:10252500-11591045 GCA_017639245.1 Myiopsitta monachus | reverse complement strand
CAGTGGAAAAAAGAAAAATTAAAAACTGCCACTACAGCGAAGGTAATATTAGTGAATAAAAACAAAAGGCTCATTTGTATCCTAGACATTTAATTTTATATGTAGGCTGTATTACTGATAAGGATTGATGTAGAGCGGTGAGTAACCACAGAATTGCATAGGAGAGGGAAAGAGACAGGCATCGGAAATGCACGGATGAAGGAAGATACAAAAATGTTTTATTGACATGGAAAAAATAATAATTCTGTGACAACATAAATCATATCCACCAAAGGACCAGATAGAAATAATTCTCATGCTGTATGAAAACATGCTAAATACCCTTAAATATTACTGCAGTACCAGTAGATTTAATTCCGTTACTGGTATGAAAACAAAATAGAGACAGATCCAAATTTATGCTCACGTTTTCCTTCTGCACAGACAGAATTGAAGCAGGTACTTTTACAAGAGCCTTGGCAAAAATGGAAGTAATCCTATTGTTTTAGATCAACTCAACAGTCAACTGCAAATCAATAGGTCTAGAAAAGAAGCCATTTTTTTCCTCAAAAAAAAAATTACAAATCAAGCTCTGGGGTGAGAAGGATTAAATACAACCAGAATACGTATTCTCTTCATCCAGCCACAGTATGTTCACCACAGTTAGCTTTAGTGGGTCTGGCAACCTCATCCACAAGACAAAATAAGCAATCTGTTTATGGGTCCCAGCTCTGCCCATCAGCTGCAGTACTACTGAGAGTTAGGCTGTAGCTTGTTTATTTTATAGAGTGCCCTAAGCACTCTAAAATAGCAGGTATTTCTAGGCACAGGCATGAAAGGACAGGCAGCACTGGGCAGAACACACGGCTGAGGGAGCCACAAGGAGAGCAGACAGGCAGCAGCGCCTCGGGCACGGTCTGTGGTGCCCTGTGCAGCCTTCTGTTGACCCTCCTGAGCCACCTTATCCTTCCCATGGAGGCCCGTGGCCAGAGAGCTTGCCAGAGGGTACCAGGGGTCACAGTGACACCGAAACAGCTCAAGCATCACCGAGTGAAGATGTGGTCAGCCCTGCCCATGAATCCCCCTGTACCAGTCATGTCAGCAATAACATCCTTCCGATTCCATCACCTGTTTTAGTGATAGCATCAAATACATACACGCTCATATGTTGTTCATAAGCAGTGTGTCATTTAAGCAGTTTAAGCAATTTATTACGATAAACTTCTGATCTAAAATAGATACTGGAAACTATTATATGTTACATTTGAAGTGGCAGAGAAAACCTAGCTGCCATGCCCTTCTGTACTACAGTGGAAAGGCACCAGGGGAGAAAATATCCCAGGGTATCTTACAGCCTTCTCGTCCTGACTGTAAGGTACACTATGTGCACCATGGTAGCTTCTCTGTACAGTGCCCATCTTACCATTCTCTCCAGATTATATAAACTTCATAATCACTGACTGGATAGCTCTAAAACAACTAAAGCCTTTTTTAGATGAAGAGGCAAACACTGCCCTGCTGATCTGCGATTACTCCGCAGTCTGGCATGGCAAAGATTGGTACATTAACATTCCAGCAGGACTCACTAGTAATTAAAAAGGAAAATGAGAGACTACTTTTAACTCTACTACCAGGTTTGGTCTAGGAAGAGTAAGGATCTAGACACCTGTGTATCTTTTTTACCTGTAACTTAAAAAAAACATCTCTACCCCTTCCAGTGCTCTCAGCACTAAGCCGTACCAACTGAGAACTGATTCCTGCTTTGAACAGAATACACTTATATTAATTATGAATCCACTGTTTTTTAGACAATTTCTATTTGCCACCACCCTAAAGAAATCTGTTGTTATGCACAAAAGAAAAACATACCTGCTCCAACAGCACATGCACAACATAATAAGGAGTTCTTATGTCACCAACAAAATGAATATTACATGCAAAGGAAAAAAAGTCCTTACCTCGTGTTTCAGGGTCCCGTGTTCTGAAACATAAGTAAAAATTGGCATTATTGGTGATTGCAAATTGTATGCTGTTTATCTAGCAATCTCAGTATGTGCCGTGTTGCTTTACAGAAACACCGCTGCCTTCTTGTGCTACCTGATACCTGCAGCCGCCCCGGCAGCCCGGGGCTGTTGTGCAAACCCTGCTGTGCTCTGCTCTGCTCTCCTCCCCGCCCATCGGTCCTGCACTGAGCTGGCCAGGAAGGCTCCTTGCTGCCAGCTATGCTGCCCTTCCCAGCGGAGCCACAACACTCCGAATTTCACGAACTTCTACAACTTTTCCAAAATGCTTTCTAAATACTGACTTGTTGGGAATTCAAAAGCTATTGTCATTTGCTGCAAGTTGAGCTCACACCTCCTCTTGTCTCTGCCTTCACACGATGCTAACGTAGATCAAGATAATATGCATACCTTTAGCTTCAAAATTTTGTGTTTTTTAAGATCAGTTCAGCATTGCATTAGTATACCACAAACTCTGAAGCCATTGGTGTTTCATCTGCCTCTTTTCCTATGAATTCATTTGTACTACTTAAAAATGAGAATCAAAAATATACAGTCCTGTGGGCAATCAGGACTGCATCAACACTTATGCACACATTCACCACTACACACAGGACTGCATCAAGACAATAACACTTTTGCACACGCACACCACAACACATCACAAAAGACACAAAATGGGCATTTTCTACATTTTTCTTTGAATGTCTGAACCAGTAACAGATATTTGGGTGTATGCTAGATTTGGTTCCGTGCCTTGTCAAAGCCTACACAGCTGTATTTACCTGTGTGCGCTCTAACACTATGCGTGCTGCTGAGGCAAAGCACAGACTGCACATGCCTGGCCTGCACGTCATCACATTTGAAAACTTTTACTGTAAGATCTTGTAAACAGTAAGTCATATTCAGAGTAAATCAAGTGAAAAGCTGTAATTGCAAGTACATTGTGTTCTACTTTAATGCATAAATAAATAAATAAATAATTGCATTAAAGTGTGGGAAAAAAAATCTTTGGCTTTTAGATTTTTATGCAAAGATGATAAGGCATGCCGAGACCGAGCATGCCAGCTGAGGACTCTGGGATGGGCCAGGCCGGAGAAGCACAGCCTGTTTACCACTAGCAGAGCTCTCTTCTCACGTACGCTTTCAAAGACGCATCATCCTGTCATCCACAGAAAACACTTTCATGATCACAACCTTTCCAAAGGTATTAATTAGCATTTGTATAGTGAGCAAAGAGAAGAAAAATAAGTCAGCCCCAAAGGAGGAGATGCAGATACACTATTGAGGCTTCCTAAAGAGCCTGAGGGAATTAGTTGCCTAAATGCTGCTCGCATTCAATATAATTTTGATATTTACTTTGGCAATTTGATATGCCTTTCAGAATTTTTGCCAAAATCTGAATAAAACCACCTTTGTGAATGTTTTTTCGCAGCATTATAAATGACTAGACATGAAGGGAAGTCATTTAGGGAAGTATTGGGGGGGGGGGTTTGCAAACATTCAGATCTTAGGGGTTTGCTGTTGAGGCTGGATTTCTTGTTTCCTTGCTTGTGCTTTTTGTTTTTTAATGGCCTATATTTAGTGCAGCAGATATTTCATCTAAAAAATTAAGGTTTCATTCTATCCTCCAACAGGAAGAAATAAATCTGACTTGCTGATTGAAGCATCCCAAAACTTTTGATAATAAATAATTAGGAAACTAATTGATTAGTCCTCAGTAATTTGATTTAATAAATCACTACACAGGCAGTTAATAGATAAACCTGATAATTTGCATAAAATAAAATTCATTAAAAGGGGGAGAAGGGGTGGAAAAAAGCCCCAAACTTTGGTAACACTGATGGACCAAATTGTCATTTGTGACTTAGCTATTAACAAACGCAGAAGAAACAGGAAAAATACACATTATCTCTATTTCCACATGAAAATCTATTCAAAAAGTAAAACTTATGCTTATCTTGTTATTTCATTACAGTTCAAATATTCCTGATTTCAGGATATTCCTTTCTGAAATATGTGAATTGCTTCCTCATGAGAGGTCTTCTTTTCCAATCTCAGACAAGTACAAGAGGAAAAAAAAACAAAACAAAAAAAAAAAAAAAAAAAAAAAACAACAAAAAACCCCCACAAACCTTTTTTTCTATTTTTAGGGAAAAAAATAGATGTCTGAGGATATCCACCAACAAATATTTTACACATGACAATTTTAATTCAAGTTCCTGCTCATCACCAATGTGCCAGCGAAGTTATTGAGTTCTCGGTTCTGACAGCAAGCTACTTTTACTGCCAGAGTTCAGCACAATTTTTATGGTTTTTGTTTATTCACTGAGGCCACGATACCATTGGGTCATATTTGGATTATTATATTTTACTACAAAAGCAATAGGAGCAACAGCTGGCCTCAATAAGTGAGAGAACACAGATCAGAAAATGGAAATAAGCTGCTCCTCAGGGATGCAACAGAGCAGCTGGATTTACATGCTGACTAGATGGAGAGTAAATAAAAAGGATCTGTAGTGAACTACTCACCTTCCTATTCTAGAAGAAAATCCAAAATATTTAAAATGAAGGAACTATAAAGATAGCCACTTTGAAGGAGCTATGGGACTACTTGCTCCTTTCCGGTCATTTAGCCAGTTACTGCACAATCAGAACAAAAGCAAATCATGATGTAGAAGTACCATAGCGTAGGACTTTGCAAAAAATATCAAGCCTCCTATGTGACTTTTGTTCAGGTTGAGCAAGGATGGTTAGTTACACAATACAGCACAACCTTTGTTGAGGTTAAATGAAAAGCGTCATAATTCCAATGAATATTCCAGGATTTGAGCGTTTACTTGTTGACGTGATAGGTTTGAAGGAGAGCCAGCAATTTTGCAACTATTGATCAAGCCAGCAAAAAGGTAAACAGTGAGAGCTGCTGGTTTCTTTTCATATGTCAAAAATACATACTTTTTGTAAATAATCTCTAATGTGCTGTAACAAGCAATTCTTACATAAACAGCATGAACTATATTGGGCAACATTGTCATATGAAACAATACCAACATTATCATATGAAAGCAACTCTAAAGTTGACCCAATCATACGATAACATTTACTTTCAAGTTCATCACACAGTTGGAGAAACTTCTTTTCCACCTAAGGAAATGTAGCACTTTTTCAAATGGAATTATCCAAAGGAGAAAAGAACCATGTATAAGTTAAGTAAGAATTATTATTAAAATGCCCTGTTAATGTTTTTCTAATCTATTTACTCCCCAATGAGAGATGCTTCTAACATTCCCTGGGAACAGCAATATGAAGAAGAAAATTTTGTGGGTTTGGCACGGTATTTAAAATATTCAAAACATTTTCAGATTCTGGAACCATTATTGGAGGCTCATCTAATTGAAATATTCAGTAGTCTGTGGAAACAAGAAATATTTGCCTGAAAATGCTTAATATAATTGGACAGACTTGGAAAAATTACAGTCTGACAATAGAAATCAATTGTTAATTCTGCTGGTTTAAACTATAAAACAGACTGCAGTATCTGTAGTACGTTCTGAGCAGACTGATACTGTTTTATCAATCCTGAGGATCTCTGAAAAAAACAGTAAGAGCCACAGAATCACCTGTACAATGAAAGTGGGAATTATGAGAGAGACAGCTTCTCCCTTTGTCTACTAAAACATGTCTTAGTCATGCTTATTTAGCTATTCCCATACGTAAACCCTTCCATCTAGAGGAGGAGCTTCACCAGAGAAGTAAAATACTGCTGGTGCCTGGAAATAAGGCATAGGAATGCAGTTGAGATGCCAGAAGAGGTAGAAAGGGAAGAAGAGATCTCCACATCAGCCACCAGAGAAAAGAACACCACGCATGTCCTCATAAATGGTGCTGTCAGAAAATATGTGCATAAAATTTATAACCCTCGTGATTAAGGATTTCATATGGCCTTGTGTTTAAGGCTGCACAGACTTCATTAGAACACTAACAGAAAAGAGGGGGCACGGAGGATTTGAAGTCAAAGAAAAATTAAGTGATAGGGCATCAAAGTAAAATATGTGAAGATGCAGAGGACTACTTGAGCATGTACAGGGCAGCATTTTAGGGGAAAAACCGTTAAATATTAATGACAGAAATAAGCCCAGAAAATTTCAACCAGCACTGCTGATTTACAGCAACAAGAGCAGGAACAATAACCAAAAAAAATCAAGAAATAAACACAGACACTTTCTTCTACTTATTAGTTCAACTGATTAATTCTGCATCTATTATCACTGTAACTTCTACAGTTTGTTTAACTGTCCCTCTTTGAAGCAAAACAACTGAAAACCTGACATATGTTTGTGTATAAGGCATAGCACGACAACACAGCAATTTATCTTCAGATTTTGTCAACGTTTCTCTCATAAGTGTATCATCTAAATCTGACACTTGTTAAATTTGTCATTCTGAAGCTTTCATCTGTCTTTGGATGTCTTTTGAATTTTCACAAACTGACTTGGAATGAAAGCAAAAGATATTTAATCCACTCAGGGAGGCTCTAAGCATCATTTCAGAAAGGCTAGCAAAAGTATCTGCTCAGTGGTCTAAAAAGAAAACAAAATCTTAAACTACAAAACCAGAAGATGTTGAGAAAAGTGAAAATGCCTTTATGAAACCTAATGGTATGTTCTCATTGCAGTGTTTTGAATTCTGATCACCTCTTTCCAAATAGAATTCTAGAAATAGATCTATGGAATAGGAAAAGAAAATTGAGGTAGAGAAAAAGTTCCAATTATGAAGACACAACAGAAAAAATTTAAGACTAGTGAGTTCCAAGAGTATACAAATCGGAAGAAATGAGAAGCTATAAAATTATCTGTCATATAGAAGCAGCCAGTCAAGACTTGCATTGACTCTTTTCACAGACAGCCACAAAGTCACACATTAAAACTAAAAAGGTAAAAAGGCCAAACATAACACAGATAAGATATGCATCCTATAAAAACAACCACCAAAAAACAAAAGCCAAACAAAAAAATCTACAGAACTCACTGTTCCAAAACTCCTGAAACACAGTCAGGTTTTTCTATCAACAGAAATTGGGAAGCTATGCAAAACCATTAACAAGATGTAAAAACTCTTAGAACTCCAAAAAGGCAAGAAGAAAATTTAATAGGTTTAAGAAAGTAGCATCATACCTGGGCATTGACTGCCACACAGAGAATTTACTCTTTCCTGTGAATCATCTGGAATCAACCATTACCAGAATGACAGAATATATATATATATTCCATGTTCGTGGCTGTAAATAACACCACATGACTGGGGAATAATGATGTTCAATTTCCTAAAAGGATTATTGTATTTTATGTCCACTATATCCTGTGAAAAAGGCTATAATAGTTCCCTAGAAACAAAAGAAATATATAGCAATACAATTAATGTCCCAGGCATTTTGCTACTGTAGAAGCATTCTGGCTACACTCCACAACTTCTTAGATGCTATCACTCTCAGGCCACCTTTGCTAATTTCCCACAGGAGCACCACTAGAAAAAAAAAATGAATTTATCATAAATTAACTTCTCTGAAAATTTGAAAAGGAAAAAAAAAAAAAAACCAAAATTAATTCTATTTTAAAATTTTGTGCGTGCAGAGCATATTATTTCCACAAAATGCAGTCAAAATTTTAAATTATACATCATTTGTATTGGAAGGCACCTTAAAGATCACACGGCTCCATCCCCCTGCCACGAGCAAGGACACCTTCAAGCATAGTTCCAGAAAATTATTCATACACAAGTTGCAAAACCGGTATTTAAAAGAATCTGAATTGTCCCATCCCCTTCTGGACCATATGGGGAAGCAGGAACTGGTAAAGCTGCTCCTCCTTAAACCTCTCCTTACCCAGTGCACATTTTGAATGGGCAGAACTGCTCAATCAGTAATACTTCTTTCTTTGAAAAGACAAATAAAGATGGAATAAAGACAAGAAAAATGGAAAGCAGTAGAGAAAAATCTCAAGATTTCCCTTCCTACTCTAAATGAGGAGTTATTACTTCACAATGAGGGACAAAGTCCCTCACCAGGTGGAAAAAGGACACATTTTCAGCAAAGTGGGCAAAAACATTTACCCTTTCCATAGTCCACTCATAGAGCCAGGGGGAGAATAACAAGAATTGTAGTTCAGAGTTTGCTCCTGCAGCTATGATCTATGCTCAGAGCAGGCTGTAAGGAAGCCATAGCCTAGTATCTCCTGTCATTCTGCCTTATGAGCAGGTGGAAGATACACAAATCTTCTAGCTTACACTAGAGCTACAGAAAACTGAGAGCCTTTGCATAGAAAAAAAGTAGACTGAAAAGAGAAAGAGAAGTTTG
Source organism: Myiopsitta monachus (assembly GCA_017639245.1). NCBI lineage: Eukaryota > Metazoa > Chordata > Aves > Psittaciformes > Psittacidae > Myiopsitta > Myiopsitta monachus. Next base: position 11,582,714 of record CM029923.1, on the reverse strand, counting down.
AAGAGATTGCAGGGAGCAGAACACCTGGACATAAGCTCACCACGCAAGGCAGAACAGTATCTTAACAACCCAGTTACTTCCAATTTCACTAAAGAAAGATATCGTACATTATAATTTTACAAAAATCAGGGCAATGATTTAAAGTAAAATCAAAAATAGCATCCAGCTCCTTTGAAGCTGGAAAATGATAATTTATTCTATTTATGAAGAAAAAGGAATGTGATTTAGTTTTGGTTTGTTTTTTTGTTTTGTTTTGTTTTGTTTTGTTGGGGGGTGGACATGACTAGGTTGAGTTTTTTTCTCCCCTCTATTTTTTTCCTCTCTAATAAATCCCCAATGTTACTTTGACATATATGCAGGAAAACTGCAAGAAATCAGACTCTGTGTTATCTGAGCATTTATGGTCATTCTTACTTTGCACCATATGTGTCCACTGATCTTTACAAAGGAATAGAAATGCAAGCTCCTGCCTCCTGGGGTGTCAGCTATCCAATTAAAATAAAAACTACAAAAGCAATTTAAATGTAAGGTGCAAAAGAAAAAAAGTAGAAGCAGGGGTGGTTTACACCAGGAAGATAGACCTCTTGTGAAGAAGACTGTTTGTTTCTCCACTCTCTTAATTCAAATGTAATTGCTCTAAAATATTCAGATTTTCATAAAATTTTAAATATTTTATTTAGGCTACCTGTAGAGGCTTATATGAAAAACCTGTGTTTTCAATGAAAAATACTGTGGTCGCTTATACAGTTTTTACATCCACAAAATATTATTTGTCCGAGTTCTGCACATATGAGAAAGCTAAGGGCTATGAGAATCATACAAGACCACACACCAAAGACGAGATAAAGGGTGCCAATATCCTTATAGTTAGTTGAGAATAGTCATTGGTTAATGAAGGTCACAGGTAAGATGGCTGAGTATTGAAGCATAAGGCTGTAGGCATTTTTAGAGATTTGATTCCTCTTCTTAACTCTGTAGTGAAGTTCAAGTTTAGTTGCAAGCTCATTGATATAAATTGAGAGTACATCGATCTGGTAAAGCAGCAGCCTGTTGGTTTAGGCATCTAGCTCTTAAGTAGATGTGTAGTGGGATTGGCGCCCATCTGTCTAGATAAGGTGCTACCTTAATTAAAGCATCTGGATTGCATTCAGGAGATGCAGGTTAGTATCCTGCGGATCTTAGCAGAAACTAAGAGTTTAACTCTTGTTTAAGGCTTTGAAGGCATTTGGTTTTGGCTTTTCAAAGTTTCTATATGGTAGTAAAGTTTGTAGGAGAGAGAGGTAGGAGATAGCAAAGTCAGGATGGCAATTAGGGTGTTAGTTGACTTGTTAATGTGTCATTGTTTTATTTAGCTTTGAGGAGTTTGGTAGGAGCACAATTGCTGAGCAGTATGGGGGGCGAAGGTAAAGGAATAATTCTAAAGCATGTAGATTATTGTGGCTGTTGCGGTTATTTCTTGCTTAGTGAGCTCTTGAATGATAAGCCATTTGGACAGACTTGGGGCATAGCGTGAAAAATCACCAATACAGGAAAGCAATTGAGAAAACAAAGTTCACAGACTGCACCAGAAAGTCAGTACCTGCCATCTTGATGATTTCATGAAAGAACGAGGCAAGCAAATAACACAGTGAGCCAAAAGCCAAGTAGAAATCAGGAAGTAACACAAACAGAGACAAAGTCTGTTTTGAAAGGACCAAAATGCTAGAGGCAAAACTATTGAAGCAGCATATTACTGAAGAGCAGTGAAGAAAGGCATAATGTAATGCAAGCAGTGGGAGAGATTATCTCTGCACAACATTTTCCAAAGACCATAGAGAGTCATGTCAAAAATAAAATAACCCAATGGAGGAGGTTGCAGTAGCTTATGTGGGATATGCAAGAAACTTCACAAACTATTATGAAATAATTCTGGAAAGGATTGTACAGAATTTATAGAAGTCAGAAGAACAACTAATTACAGACTTTGACAACATATGCAACTATGCTTTCCGGAAATCTTCATGCCTTACAGCTTTTCTCTTTCAAATATATTCAAACAATAGGAATTTAACTGTATTAATGGAGAGGGAAATTCAGAGGTGGGAAGGTGCATCTTTGTCAGCTGTGATCCCCCCCCATCAGCACCAAATCATCTCTAGAAAGACTAGTTAAGAACCCAGACAGAGGGAAGTCAAAAACACTACGGTTATGTGAGTTAGCTGCCTGAAGCATCACAAACTTACTGCCATCAATTTAATAGGAAATAGAGGAAAAAGTTATCCTTAGTTGCGGGCAGTAAAGAGCCATCAATCACCTTTTTGTGAGCCTAGTGAGTGGACAGAAACCATGGAAACCAAAGAGAAGAAAGAGGAAGCTGAGGCACCACAAACGAACAGCTTAGGAGCTGAGAGGAAAATATGAAAATTGACACAGACAGAAAGGGAGAACCACAAGGATGATAGATGATATGCCATACAGTAGGTGTTACATATGCACAGTCTATGATTAAAATGAGAGCAATTCCTTGCTGTATACAACATTGACGAAGAAATTGGGTTTGACCTATAGCAGTTCTGTCCTGCTTTTGAACATTTCAATTTTGTAGCTATAAAAATCCCTGTGATTTCTAAATGCAACTCTAATTGTGCGTATGAATGGTAGTTTCACAAGTGTGTATGTTACAGTAAACACAGATTAGAGGTAAATTAAACCTTAATTATATCTAGCAAGTTTTATGTCCTAATTAAAAATGGTATTCTAACAATAAAAATGACTTACCACCTGAATTAGCTCTGCCACAATTGTCTAATCTTCCTAAACATTCTTTGTGTGCTCCAGCTCCACACTTAGAACATAAATAGCCTTGATAAAATGTTCCCCTGTAAAATAAAATTAGGCAGTGATACATTAGAGTGACAAATTCCACACATTACGGAAATAAGAGACATGGCAGACGGTATTAGAAGTCATTTGCTGTTCTGCATAATAAAAGTCCTTAAAGACTCAAGAAAAAGTGACAACTGACAAGTAGCTCATCTGCTTTTCATCTCTACTAGCCATTTAAAAATCAAAACCAGATAGTTCTTCTGGTCTACTTGTAGAATAACAATCTCTAATTCAATTTAGCCCAAAGCAACTCTGGCTAAGTATGTCCAGTACACCTGAAATTGCACCATTACATACCCACCCTACCATAGATCTACAGTTCATTTTGTCTCAATGGGAATTTGCCTAGATGCCACAAAAAGTAAGATCCATTTCAAGAGATTTGTGAGTTTGAACATGTATTTAAGCATTAAGGAGTTTATAGGCAATATTGCAAATATTCTTAACTTCAAATTTGTTCATAAAAAAGGGGGGGATAGGAAAAAAAACTGCTAAATAAGGAGTCACGTTCCTTATTCTAAGTGTTCTCTGATTCCCCTTAATGAATTGGAATCTGAATTTGAGTCTGAGCAAATGGATTTGTTTTCAGATTTGTGTGTGGGGCTTTGCTGTTAGGTACGATTCACTGAAAGGCTAACAGACAACCTGTTTTTTCACATGCACTTCTGAGCAATTCTATGAGTTCCGCCAGTTGATCTGTCTGCTTACTATTCACACTAGACTTGTCTGTCTCCAAGATTATCCTGATCAGTTTGGAGTGATTATGCAACCTAGACTAACACAGCAGCTTCATCTTCAAAGGAAAATAGGGTGCCTCAAATGGAACACAAGATTGAACATAGTAGACCTGAAACATACAGCAACTGCTATTTACTACAGTAGAAAGTATAAAAATGTTTTAACACAGTCTTCCATTTTTATTCTTTTCCTTAATGCTACCCAGGAATGCAAGATTCTGTAGATAATAATTCATAACAACATAATTATGTTCTGTAGGACATAACAGTATCCTTCACTACAGATGCTTCCAAGACGACAAGGATCTTATCTCTACTTAAAGATTAGGCACTAACATTTAGATTTATTCTGGTTTCCCCGCAGTATTTACCCATTAGTTCATGTTTGAAGCTCAAAACAGCAATCTTTTTAAAAGCGATTTAGGCACTTTATAAGAGTAAGTCCAATAGGCTTTCAATACAACTTAGATATCCAGAGACATTTCTACATAACACAAAGTAGCACTTCGGGAAACCCAAGCTATCTTCAAGCAACTGGCATGCCTAAGCAGAACAATGCATTTTGTAGCCTGTACTGAACGAAAGAAAGCTGTTTCTCAGCAAGAGCTGTTAGTGAAGTATCAGAGACACAGTCACTCAAATATACTGCTTCAAATTCAGAAATTATCCCTGCCAACAGAGGAATCCTACAACTTCAAAATCTTACCTCAGAAGCATCTGACAGACTTTGCAAGACGTCACACGACTGAAGGTATGCATTTTGAACTCATGAAAGCTTGTATCTGCATAGTCTGGCCGTATATTTGACCTAAAAAAAGAAATGCCAATCTGCCTTGAACCAATGAAATATAGAACACAACACAACAGTCACAGCAGGAAAATTGAATCCATGAACAACTGGCCTTCTATTTTTATGTTTTTCACAGAGTTAAAACAGAAACATGGACTTTACCACACAGGTTGAAAGAAAAATCTAAATTATGATACTATGCAGACCTGGTCCTTAAAATACACCCTATAACTACCTTAGCTGTCACAATAATTAGGTAGCAACACATCAAAACAAACATCATCTGTTTTTTATTGAGGTTCAAGTAATTAGGATCATTTTATAGACCTTAAGAACACTCTCATTCTCAAATATTTTGTATGTGCATGTACAAGGAAGAGGAGCTCATACTGAGAACCACCTCATTTAAAGACATGAGCAGAAAATTCGTGACAGTTAAATCACAGTTATGCAGGAATACAGTGAACAACACAAGGGATTTCAAAAGCAACTAGTAAATACTTACTGGGTTTGGTTAGTCTTTCTTAAATGCATTGCTCAATGCTTATAGCTGTTGCTACACACACATAACAAATAAAATAGAAGATCATTATTCACACTGCTAAGATACCACCCACACCATTGGCAAGCTTATTTCCAAAGATCAAATTTATATACGAAGCACTGGCCCATTACTGTACTGTTTATCCTCCCTACTGATCCCTTTTAAAAGGGGGATTATAATTTTAAAATGACCCACTCATCATTTTGTTGCACTGGTGATTGTTTGCAAGTTTATTTTATTAAGTAATCCCTTCAGTTTTTCCTGTCATCTTCCCCATTTCCTGGACTGGGGGCCAGGGTGTCCAATTAGTTTTTGTTGTTGCTCAATAATATTCTCAAACTAGCTTCACACTTTCAAAACCAGTAACATTAAAATATCATGAACACATGATACACAGGAATTAGAACAGGAAAAATTTCTGAGGGTAAGAATTCAAGAATCTGTGACACTCAAAGGAAAGACCAATCACAATATTTTCCAACACACAAACCTACAAATTCATGCATTCGAGATACTTAATAGATAAGTTCCATTTATATGTGTTATAAATAACTTCTAGATTAAAAACACAGAGCAGCCCCAAATTGCAGTGAAACATAAACATTGGTAACCATGCAATCATCAGTCTCTCCAGGACTGAATGAAAGGCATATGAAAAGAAAAAAAAACATTCAAAAGAATCTATGTAAGTACCTAGTGTCAGAAAGGTCAATCTTCTAATCCACCAGCTGAAAATGAATGTGCTGAAAATGAAACTGTACTCAAAAAGCAAATGGGATTTCGCTTTTATGCTTGACAATAACCTTACACTCAGTACTGGTTTACCTACGTCATTTGTGCCTCTCCTTTAGCTGTGATATGCAAGATGTCAGTATCAAAACTCCTGCTAACTAAAATGAGCATGGATACTACCGTTACAGCAAGAAGGTACAGGTATCAGGAAAAACAATCTCAAGAAAGAATGTTTTAAAGCAGAAGAAAAATGTATTATACATTTTGGGGCTGTTAACTCTTCAGAGCAAAGCCTGTATTTTTTACGTGTTTGTCAAGGGGCTGCTAAAACCTCTTATGCTACATAGTTAACTATGGACAATCCTGAAAACTCCTTGAAACAAATTATAGTACTTACACTCCCATTTGGTTGACCATTTGGTTCAGACCAGGATGGCTTGTAAAACCATGTCAAAAAAATCAGCCTAATGTGCAGAAACTCCTCAGATCATAAATCATATCAAACTAATCCTAACTACCTGAACAATTTTGAAGAAAAATCAAAGAAAAAAATCCATTCCTTTAATTAAAAAAGGATCGACCTTCAAAAATAAGCATAATGGATTAAAAAATTGGCAACTGCATACAGTTAACACATGCATATTGCTATATAACTTCCTTTTATATAAAAAATTCTCTTCCATTCTTCTCTCAAGCTATCTTCCACAAATACTGAAATACATGAGCTACTGAAAATATACCACCTATCAGCAGAACAAAGATGATACATGTGTTCATTCTTCTTTACATTAAAAGTAAATTAGAGTTTCTTTATATTTAATAAAGCTATTCAGTTTTACAGTACTTAATAGGAGAAGGTATTCTTGAGAGGAAAAAAAGCATAGTGCTAAAATGGCAAAGAATGAAGCTGTGCCTCACAAAAGAGCTGTCACAAGACCTTCCACTTTTCAACATAAGTTGTTTTATTGCACCTATGGCCTAAACTATTGGATTACATTGTCCTAAACAAGACAGCAGACTTATCCAGATAAACAGACTTACAACTTCAGCTCTCTCCTGTATGCTAAAATTTGGATACATTCATCTTAATTGCATAAGTAAAGGAATACAAAACTGAAAACATGTATTACAAGATAAACTTTGGAAACACTCCCTGCAGTACTGTTATAAAAATTCACACATTCTGAAGCAACTTCTGTAGCTAACATCAGGAAAAACTAATTCAGGACTTAAATTGCATCCCATCCCCATCACAGTGGAACAATCACCAGTCAAGCCCTCCCAGGCCCCTCAGTCTTCCTTCCACAATTTCTATTAAGGGGTGCACAAGGCTCCCTGTAAATGAAATGTTTTATCTATTTCTGCTGCCAAACAATCTTGATGAATGGCCAAAGCAAGAAGATATACATATACGGGGAATATTTAATCTGAGCTAATGACAGAGAACATGTTCTTCATTTCATGGTAAAACTCTGTCTTTTATTTTTACAAGCAGTGTGGGGAGTCAAAAGTAGTTTCCCTTCCTCTCTTCTACTTTTTCCTCAGGCTGTTTTAACTCCTACACTCTACCAGAGACAAAATGTCAGGATACAGAACAGAGTGAATCTGTAATTAGAAAAATTTTTCCAATTTTCTCCTCAATTCAGCAGCACAGTTTTAGTAAGGGGCAACCGTGAGTGCCCTCTTCTGCACAGCGCTAGATCCTCGTAGCCTGGTTTACTCTAGTCGCTACAGCAACATCCTTGGGCTGTCCCTGAGCCTTTTGAGTAAAGCTTTCTCTTTCCAAGTTACTTGCAGAATATTAGTCACACTGGGACCAATTCATTGCTACACCACCAACCCAGACACCTACAGATGCTTGTCCTGCTAATCTCCATCATTTGTACGTGAATTCTCATCTCTGCATCAGCGATTGGAACCACCATTCAAAGAGCAGAATGACCATTATTTCTTCAGTCAATCCTGCATCTCTGAACAGATCTTTTGTCTTGTAAAGATTGCAGAGTTCAGCATAGAAAAAGTTATCCAAATACGTTATTTGAATGCCCTTGATATCATCAGACTTCAGAGCACTCCACTTTTGTTGACCTTGTGCCTATGAAATACACCCCTTTTACAAATGCTTCTCCACATTCGCAGCTCCACTTTATTTTATTGACTCTTACTTCTAAGAAGAATAAATTGATCATAGGCCAGCTCTGATTTCAGCTACCCACATAATGCAACTCCTTTATAAACGGCATCAGAAGTGTCATGCTATCAAGTCCCCCACAAGCTTTTTCAGTCTGAATTTATTCTAGTAATAATCTTCATCTAGATTAATGGCACAGTTGACCCGAGAGTAATGCTATAGATTGCCCAAAATTATCTTGTCAGACAAGACATCTAGGTGCCTACTCCCACACTTATAGAACAGGGAATAAACTCTACTATTCTGCCTGAAAATACCAAAATAATTGTGTAGCTAAATAAAAATGAAACTGTTTAAGCTAGTTTTCTCACACTTCTATGGCAGTTGGAATAACTTGGTTAATTCTTAACCCTCGGGGCACAAATATGTCACAATCAAAACACTTATGCTTAAGTGAAAACAAACGGATGAACCCTGGCAATCTTGACATATCCAGTGTAAGTTCTATGCACCATTTTACAAAACTGAGCTTTGATCATCTTGGGTCTAAAGAATTTCCAGGATGCACACTGCAATGAAAAGTGAACATCATTAATATCAAGCAGTTTATATGGCATATGGTACTATCATTTTCTTAATCAAAGCCATATTCTGATGAGAAAACATTAAGATTAGAATGTGTCTGTACAGCAATAGCATACAGCAGGCATTTGATTACCTTACAGCAACAATTTAATTTTTTATCAACATTCTTACATTCATGCTTGTTTCCAAGAAAAACTACACAGAGTACCTTTCACAAGAGGTTGGACAAAACAAATTAATCTCTTCAGTGGGCCAGGCACAAATATGACTTCTTGTATTGTCAGTTTAAGCTTCCTCTACAGTGATGGCTTCCAAAAATAAAAAGAACCAGGAAAAATACTAAAATTTCAGCCCCAAAACTCTTTGTTAATTCTGTACTAAATATGTAATTACTACAGATAATGTCACCCAACAAAACAAATAACAGGCTAAGAGATAGTATACTACAGCTCTCTAGCTCCTCTCCCCTATTTTCACATGTGAAGAGTAAGTGCATTAAAGTGAGTCTTTATTTCCAAAAAGGCCATATTTCTAAAGATACCAATATTGAAAAAAACTTTATTTCACAGCCTTTAGCATAACAAGTACATATTCCTTTGCTTGTTTTGCCTTTCAGATGTTTCTGAATAGCCTTTAAGAACTACTGTCTCAAGTTTTTTTGCATTGACATATTACTGGAAACCTACTGGCTGCCAAATGTAACAAAAACATAATATAGGGATAAAGTATTGCACTGATTAGATTAATTAAATTCTTAAGGCAAGTTTCAATTTTAAATAGGAAATTAATTTAATGAAAGCACACTTCCTCTACTGCAAAAGAGCACACAAATGAGAAGAAGTGATATTATAAAAATACAGAGTAAAAGCAACTAGAATCTGCTGTCTTTGGCACCTGGTTACAGGTGTCAATCTCACCGTGCAGCACTAGCTACAAGAATGTATCCAGCAGGAGAGAGTACTGGACATCGACCATCCTTGTGGCTTCACATTCCGCAAGGAGTTAAAGAAAATAAACTTTGTAACACAGCACGAAGACAAATTCTACTACTTCTTTTATTCTAAATCTATTTACTATTACCTTTAATGCTACCAGTTAGAGACTTCGTTTAAACAACCTGCCTGAAAAGTCTAGTTCTGTCCTCCACTAGTGATCACTTGTCTTTCTTGCTGTATTTTGAGGACCATTTCTTTTAATTGTTTCCTTGGCAGCTCTTCAATACTAGCTTGACTTCAGCAGTTAAGACCTGTACAGATTCCCGCCTTCTTCCCCTGGTCTCAGTCACTGAAAAGGTGCTGCTTATACCCATTATAAACATTGCAATTAATGTTCAGAAATTGCTTCTCTGGAGAACTTAATTAACAACTCAACTTCTTCCTAGACAACAAGCACTTTTAAACTAATTTTTTTCTTGAAGTGGAAGGAAAAATTTATTACAGAAGAAAAGAACAAGGAAAGAAAAAAATAATAAATAAAAATGTTCTATATTCCTCAAATATATGCACAATAAATAACAAATATGTCACCCAAAGAGAAATGCAAAAGTAACCCATTGCAAATGGATTAAGAAGGCTCCTTCCACAAGTCAATTGGCTGCAAAGCAAGACAGGGTATCAACAAGAGCAGGTGCTGATCTAACACCGTTGAGTAGATCATTGCTTCTGTTAGACTCTGGGAAAGCAGAAGCATTATAAACACTGATTGAATCAAGCCATTCCTCTCAAGGGATGATAAACCTCACAGGTGTCATTTAAGCCCAGAGATGTTCTGACAGATTGTCATAACTCAGTGGGACCATAAATTTGTTTATAAGAGGAACTCTTCTCTTCCCCCAGGAGCAATCCCACAAGTATTTTTTTCTGAGTCACCTGGAAAAGCAGCAAGTGCCCAGGTATTATGGATGCTCTTGGGTGGGAACAGACTGTCCAGCAGAGAGACACAGCTTCTGCAAAACAGCACAGTGATACAGTTGTCCTTCCTTTGGGGTTGACAGTTTTGCCCCAAAAGGGGAAAAATATGCTAGGAAGTTCTACTGACTTATTTTTGGTTTGAACTCATTTTTGATGAAGCGCTACGTAGGCCAGGTTCTGAAGATCTTTTCCCCATTCAGTCTCATCAAGAAATGCAATCATGTCACAAGAAATTACACAGGGTTCCATTGTATGTAGATACTTGCAAAATATTCCATCATTTAAAAAGTGCATTTTATTTGAAATTAAGTAGCCATTTCACTTGATTGAAACTTGGCTTTAGATAACAGTTAACGTATGTATACCCACCTGTGAGCCCAGAGACATAACAAATAAGCAGATGCATGAAGTATCGGATAAGGAGTCTGCAGTGAATTGCAACTGGTTTAAGTATTAAAGGAAGAAATACTACAGTGAGCTCAGATAAAAATCAATACCTTGAACTCTCCTCGACCCTCAACCCCAAGCTAGACCTTTGTATTTTAGAGCTGTTATTATTCTGCACTTCTTGTTATGCTTATAATAATTTAAAATGCTCCATACAGAACTGTTCAGAATCCTGGACAGCCTGAGCACAAACTGCTGAAGAACATATTAAAGTATATATGACATGAATTCTGATGCTGTATTCATGCAGCATAGCCTATAAAGAAAACGGCCCAGGTTAGTACTTGAGAACACTGAAAATAGTCATTCCAGGTTTACTTATTGAATTTATATTTTACATCATCACAGAAAATGCACCAATAAAAGTAGATCTGCCATAAGTATTTCTAAGTTATTAACTGCTAACGGAAATTATTTATGAAGTTATTTGAAGTTAAAATTCCTGGTTTGTGCCAAAGTGAAATTGTAAGCACTGCACAAGTTAGCCAGGACAACTGGCACTAAGCATCTCAAAAATTTCTGGAAAAGTTAACCAGGCAATAGCATGTAGCTAACATTTGTCACATGTTCAGATGTTTTCAGTAATAACTTGGACAGCAGAAGTTAGGAAACAGAAAACCATACATGTTACTGCCATTATTTGACAAAAAGCTTTCAGCCAAACCTTATATGAAAAATTACATGCAAAGTCGATCCTGAAAGATGTTCAACCTCACTTACTGCTTGGAGATGCAGCAGACTTCCCTTAGAACCCTGTTCCCCACAAAGAGCACAACCAGCCTTAGATTTGCACTATCCTTTCCACTCAAAACATTTTGGTTCAGTGCAAATATCACGATTTCAAGTGATCACTTTGTACAACATGCTGTCATCTAATATAAAGGCATTTGTGTAATAAAATAGCAAGCATGCAGAGACAACCACTAATAAATAATGCTTTTTAAATCGTTACAATAATTTTATTATTTACTGATTAAAGCTGAAGAGAGAAAACAGCATTCTTAAGAGAATTACTCTCACTAAAGGTGAGAAATGCCATTCCACAAAGGATGATTTTCAGCATCTTTTCTACCTTCTCCTCTCAGGAGCAATGCTGATTACTTACAGCTAATTTATTTTCTCTGTTCCAGCTAGGCTGTTATATTTTGTAGTCATCTTTGAAAATGTTATTTACTAAATTAATCAATTAATCAATTCTCCAATATGCTAATACTCAAACATTCTGAGTTGTCACATCAAAGAGCCTCCATCAAGAAGACAAGTTATACAATTAAATTAACCATATCACAAGTAAATTGTACTTTTAATGAAGAACACACAACTTCTAAGACTCTGCTAGAAAATTTGCTTATTTGATCATATGATGAAGGGCATTTTTGAGATCAAGGAAATTATCTTGTTAACGTTTTGGAAATGTACTGCATTGTTTCAAACAAGATAACGGCTTTGCTTTTTTCTTATCAGCCTGCCTCCATGAAAAGTATGGGAGATGGACTGCTTTGAGCTAATCTATTCCTACATAACATTTTTAAACACTGCCTGATAGGAACGAGGCTCTGTCACACATCAATATTTGTAAATAAAAAGTATCAATACTTTATATACCTTAATACATGACTGAAAGTTCTAAGTCTTTTAAATACAAATTTACAAAGTCACTTGTCATGATAAGCTTTACATATTTTATCATATACTTACACTTAACTGAAGATAAATGTCAGTGTTTGGGGGTAAAAAATGTAAAAATATAGGATGTATATAGCCATAACTTGCAAATTGCTGGACAAACACCTAAATCTCCTCAGAAAAAAAGGTAGCATTGGTTTGCAGGGAGAAACTGTAACATCTGTTTATATAGACAAAGCAGTAGGACAAACACGCAATACTAGCAGTCCATGTTTAAAGACTGGAAAAAACTAACACCTTGCACAAAAAACAATATTTACATGTTGATACTCCATTTATGATGCAGTGTCACTACAAATTTATTTCACTGAATTTTAAGAAACATTAATTTTCATTGTAATATACCTCACATGTTGTAAGTTGTAAATACATAAGGACTGGGAAAACTTTGATTTTTGTGAAGCAGAAGGCCTAATATCGAACCATATTTATCATCTCCAAGTGTTTACACATTCTTTTCATAAATTGCTTTGCTTTCACATTCTACACAGTCCTTAGACTGTGCTTTTAATCATATACACACACAGTTCTTGCTGTGTCTAGAATAACCTAAAGGAATTACATAACTCTAAATATGTTGTGAATGGTTGCTTACAACCCCAATAAACATTCGAGCCATAGCAAATGCTGGGCCACCTTTCTTCTTTGGCAGGCATCAACCTGGCATTCATTTCTGCAGTACTGAAATATTTTTACTGATGGAGAAGCCCAGGCAGACATATTTGTTCATTGCTTTGGTAATCTGTGTGAGGCTGGTACAAGTGAAACATCTTTGCAAGCTATTTGAAAAATGCATCAGATATCTAAAGCTTTTAAAGTGCTCTGATAAGAAAGCTTTCATTTAATATGTCAGTGTTCAATATGTCAGAGCTCAAATATTCTCTCAGAAGAAGTCTTAACGCATATGCATTATTAATTCACTAGGTCTATTTGAGCTGAATCTGACCAATGTCATTAGTCACAGAGCGCAAACCAAATCTGGAAATAGGTATGGCAAGAAGTAAGAGAACACTTTTCACCTACCTGGTTTCTTGCACTACTTTTCTTTAAAATTTAGAAAACCAAGGAGCTCTATCTACAATTCATGTAGCTTGCCTAATCTAAAATGTTGCACACATACCTATCAGGTTTGAGAATCAATGAATCTCAACATTATTTCCTTACAATGAGATGTGTTCTGCATCCCTTGAGTTACAGGTTGTGAATTAATGTCTAACCGAATGTTACACTGTACCTGAGGTGCTGCACGGAGTCTTTAGTGACATAAAACTTAAATACTGTATAATTAAAATTAAAACCACTAATTTTTTGGGGGGCTTTCATGTCTGAAATACCTTTTATTTGGATATTAAGAAAAAAAGAATCAGACTCATTAACTCCATGCAGTTAATGCATATCCTAATCACTGTAAAGATCATGTGTTTCCCACTGATTTTTCAGGCATTGCTAATTAGGTGTGACGCTACTATTGCAATTTCAGTAACCATGTCAAAGCAGAACTACAATCATGACACTTCTGAAGGGAAAATTTTAACTTAGCACATTAAAAAAAAAAGAAACTGTTCCTCTGCCTGCAAGATGTTTTCATGCACTTCCCAGTTTGTGAAAGATGTTGAGCAAAGCTTAATTAAAAGGCATGTTACAAAACTGTTGCATGAAACCTTGCAATATTGGTTTTGTGCATCTTGAAATCCAGCAGTACTAAATTGGGCAACTTAAGCCTTGCAGAGCACTGAAGAAGACAATCCCCACAGATCCCTTCCAACCTAAATTCTTCTGTGATTACTTTTCAAAATGCATTTTTGTCTAAAATGTTACCATCTAAGAATATACACCAAAGCCAAGTTTGCTGATGGTCATTTTTAGAGTGGATCAAAAAGTTCAATTGAGAAACCAGAGAAAGCATTAATTAAACTAGCAAACTGGACATCATGATGACAAAATAAATTTGGCATTAGCCAGCATGAGATATTGCATGGTATATTACACTAATGAATTCAGCTATTAAGTCAGTGGGAAAATATAATATGTGGCCTTTCATGGAAAAGTTCTCTGCCACTGTGAGGAAGACAACACGCACCTGGCTCCATGCTGTGATCAAGAAATGAACTGCATAAAAAGAAATGTAAAGGGACCTGGGCATCCTGCTGGACAACAAGCTCAATATGACTGAACAGTGTGCAGCTAAAGCAGAGAAAACCAGCAGGATGCCCTCAACAAAGGCATCACCTGCAGAAATAAAGATGTCATTGTCCCACTCTACTCAGAACTTATCAGGCAATACCTGGAATACTGGGTTCAGTACTGGTGCCCGCTCTACAAGAAAAAAAGATGTGAACAGGCTGAGAAGAGTCCAGAGAAGGGCCACAAAGATGATCAAAGGACTGGGAAACCTGCTGTATGAGGAAAGGCTGAGAGAATGGGGGCTGTACAGCCTTGGCTGGCCACTGAAATAATCTCCCCAGGAAAATGGTATCGAAGGCTGGACAATCTGAAGATTTGGCTGGGCAGGGTGCTGGGACATCTAGCGTAGGCCATGCTTTGCCTAGACAGTTTGGACCAGATCCTTGACATTCCTTACAACCTGGTATTCTATGATTCTGTGAAATATTTAGTGGACTGAAGCAAATGTTTAGCGTCAACATGAGACAGTTGCAGTAATAATCAACATGGTTTTTTTCAGCATTTATTCTATCATCTCATGATGAAATAAGAGAATTAAATTCAGCACACTAATGACAGGGAAAGCAGTTGCCACATAATAAGAAATTAAGCCTGATAATTAGTGAGCTAAGTAGTTCCAGAGTAATATAACTGAGGTAAATACATGCATACAATAGAGAACAACTTCAAGAGTTTTGTCTTTTAATAAAGAATGGTTTGCATAGATCCATTGAAACATATGTTATTAACTATGTTTAAAAGCAAGCATTTTTAAAATAAGAAAAGTACTCATAGGAGGTTTTTTTTTAGGGGGCGGAAGGAAGGGGGGTGGTGATGGAGTCAGCATGGATAGGGGAAGCAAATACCAGTCAAAGCTGCCTTTTAAATTTAAAGTATCAAATATTTTCTGTAATTTGTAGGTATATTATGAGTCATTACATATTTGTTCTGATTCTTCTGGTTATTTTGTAATAAAAGTGAACAGAGATTAGACAGGATATGCTAATAGAGATCTAACAAAATTGTCTCTCGCACTCCCAGTTTTTGAGGTTTTTAATGTCTCAAGTTACAGCAAATAAGCCATGAACTTTACCACATTGCTGACAAACTTAATACATGATGTCTCTAATTTGGCTGTACACTTCTATTAATATTATCTTGGATATGGAATGATTTTCATTTAAATCAATGTTATTTGACATGCTAGATTAAATTTAAACATTCCGTGTCTACTACAATGAAGTATTTGTAGTACTATCTTTTGTCGAAGTGCTTATTTACCCATACAGCTATAAGGTCATCCATTACTGTGAGCAGAATCCGAAGAACAAAACAGCAACTACTCAAATAAACCACTATTGCTGTTAAGCACTGCACCTCTTCAAGGGAATAAGCAGTTATGCTCCCCTGTGCATGCAAACCTTCCACTCACATAAGTGAAAGAACAGGCACACCAAGAAAGAACTCTGCCATCTGTGGTATGATGGCTCCTGTTGAAACATACTCCACTGGTCTCTGCCTGCTAGCTTTACAAAAAGCCCTCAAATTCAAATTCACCAGATTTATGAGTTCAGTCACAGTTTCAGCTTCAGGAGCTTAAAGGTAATGTTAACCATTTTTCCCCAGCATTTTACTTCATTTCATCGTCCTCTAGAAAATCCAATGCTCCCAAATTCTCAGCAATTTTGAAAACACATACACACAAAAAAAAGGGGGGGGGGGGGGGAGGATGGAAATAGGAGATGATGCAGCCTCAACTGTGGCAATTACTGTGAATAGGTCAATAGCATCCGATTCAGTGCAGCTGAGCCACAGCATCATTGCTGCTGAGCATGTAGAATATAAAAAGGCTTCATCAGTAAGCCTCATGAAATTCTTGGGAAAAGTAAGAATTGAGGTATTTTAGTATTATATATTTACTAAATAAAGCAATAGTCTCAGGAAAACAGCAAGCACATACTGTAGCAACAGAACTGCCATATGAATAAAAACTATTTACTCCATTTCTTATGACCCGTAACCCATCGCTCCTAATCTCCCTCAAAAAAACAAAAAAAAAAAACAAAAAAAAAATCAACTTGCCAGATACAACAGTAACAGAGCTGACTAAGAAGCAGAATATTTTCACACATTTGCAAAACTAGTTTTCTACAAGAAATTTCCTAGTATGAAAAGTAACACTCCGGAAATTGCGCTGGGATTTCATCCTTCCTTCCTCTAAAGATTTTCCATCTAACGTATTCCTGCCCTCCAAACATAAACCAAGTCCAGCCACTGAACCAATTTTATCCTCTATTTCATATTTCATCAGTAACATAAGGTTCCCACAGCAGGAAATCAAAATCTCTTCTCAACAGCATCAGCATCTCAACGGTAGACACCTTTTCAGGAAAATAACTATCACTATTATTCATACGCTGGTGTAAATACCTAAGCTCAAAAAAAAATTATAGCCTAGCTTACATAGTTATGCTATGAAACTGTTCTAGTGGCAACAAGGTTAATTCTTAACTGAAAAATAACAAGAGATATGAATTTGTTCTCGTTATGTTCTTATCACTTGCACAGTGGTGACTTCGTACACATTGATATCCCAAAGGCAGTAAAACTGCATTGAAATTTCTGTCTGGAACTCAGTAAACATCATTATTTCTGATAATCAAAAAAGAATGCAATTCACCCCTTCAACTGGGCTGGTTTTGCAGTCTCAGTAAAATTTCCAAGTAATGAGAGGTATTCTGCCCATGCAGGTAGCAATTATAATTGAGTATGATGAATAATAGCATAATTTCAATCACAGCTATTTTTCAAAGTAGATTCACGCACAAATAATCTACACAGCAGACACCAAGACCTATGGAAACAACAAATCAAACCAACCAACCAATTGTTCAAAATATTTGACTAATTAATTCCCCAATACAAACTCTTGTGCCTCAGCATGCACAATTATTAGTACATACACCAAGGTATGTTTTAGAAGAGCTGCTGAGGGAAATATGCTATGAAGTCAAACCTATGTAACCAATCTGGGGAAAAGCTATAAAACCTTCAGAAAGCATAAAAGCTCCCCGTTGTTTTCAATCCTAGTGGTTATAAAAATATAAAGGAGCAAAAGCATTGCCCAATAAAAATAACACCACTATGTCGTGTTACACCTCAGCCCTGACCTGCAGCAACCCTGCTGCTCCAGCTCCCATGCCTCTGTGCTATAGCTTTTAATCACACAGGAAGAGGTTAAATCAGAGGTATGGTTTCACGAGAACATGCAAGACAAAGCTGACACCACTCATTTTCAACGACCAACTCCATCTGCCCTGAAGGAGAACATTAATTTGTCAACACTCGAGGTCCCATTTGCTCTGCTCACTTAGGGACAGCAGCAGTAAACCCTTGTTCTCAAAAGCACGCTCAAGAACAGCTCATGAGCACAGACTGGTGCCCAACACTTTGTAAGGCTATGTAGCTGCACTCACTCACTATGCATACAGCGGGACAGGGGTGGGGGATCCTGCAGAGAACTATAAAAAAGTTTGGCAAGAACTGAAGATATGCTCCTGGGAAAAATTATAGTTCTCCTACTGCTCTCTTTACCTCCTCGGCTGACTTTTGTGCTGTTTGGTTGGGTATTTTGTGCCCTGGGACAGGATGCCCAGACTGATCAATAAAGGCAATGCTAAAGCTGATAAGTCCAAGTTTCTCATGCTTTTCGTTCTTGTTTTATCTATGCTTAAATAAATATCAATAATGTCATTGCCAGGAATGCAGCAGGGAGAGCACAGGGGCAGAAAAAAAAGCAAAGTACTCAGCTCTCTCCACACTTATAAATAAACGCCTCTTCCCAACCCCCACTATGCTACCCCAAACTTTTTGCCAAAACACAGGCCATTTTTGTCATCAGTAAAAATCAACAAGATGGGAACCCTAGCCAACACATCTTAGATATCTATCCAGCCAGGCTCTTTTCCCTTCTGTTTTCTTTTAAATCATTAGCACCCATCATACAACAGTTTTAAAAACATATATATAGAGAGAGAGTTTAATGATAAAGTTTCACTCATATAAGCTCATAATAGCCTTTGTTCCCAAATCCACATATCTTTACAGTCACATCCAAAACAATCTTTATTAATGCTATCTCTATTTCCATTGGGAGTATCTCACTCCTCACTCTTTAATTTTTTGTTTAACCATAAGGCAAGCATCACCCTGTCATCTGATTCCCTTGTTTACATGTTTTAAATTTAATCAGAATACCTGAGGTGTCAATAATCATGTTGGTCTTTCTGACAAGAATCAGAAATGGAAATAAAGCTCATGTTACAGAACAACAACAGTAATCTGCAGCACTGCACTGAACAACTTAATTTTCAACAAGTCTAAAGCAATCTCCTCTTTTAGTTGAAAATATATAAAGAAAAATTTGAAACTAAATTTATAAGCCAAGCAACTTCATCCAAATACTGAACAATAAATTGGTTAAAATCCATCTGGAAAGATGCCAGGAAACCCTCCAAAATCAACAGCATCACCTTTCAAAACCATATTTTAATTAATCAGAATAAAAATGGTAGGGAAAATGTCACCGTTAGGTCAGATATTTATTGCTAAATTGGTTGCTTAAGACAATATTATTAAAATAGTCTTAGCAGCAAAGCTGTAAAGTAATTCGTAGCCTAGAGTGCCCTCTTTCTTTCCCAAGAGGAGTTTCAGGGAAATTTTCTGTTCTGAAGATGTTAGTTATTTTTCAGAAAGTCAAATAAAATAGATAACTATTCTGTATGAAAGAAAAATCTATACATGAAAGCAGCTCAGTATAATTTAAGTGATATCCTTCCACTGGTGATGAGCATGATTCTACCTTAATAAAAATATACTTACAGAGCCATCTGAAACTGTTCCAGCCATTTTTTCTTCAAGTCTTTAGTTTTGCAATAAACTTCTAAACCATTTTCACCTTGGATATGAATGAGGTAGAAGCCGTAAGACCACTGCATATAAAGATTGACAGTACAGAAGTCATCAGTTATGAAAAAAGGAAAAGAAAGATAAGAGGGAAAAACAAACAAACCAACCTAAAGGATTTGTATGTTCCTTAATTCTCTGATTTAGGAACAGAAAGACCACATTATTGTGTTCACTTAGGAATGACTTACTCAAATATTTTAATTACAAATAAAAATTTAAATCCCTAAATATTTGCACTTCAGCTTACATTTGAAACACAATAAATTGTGCATATATTCTGAACTCCTGCAAAATTGCTGCTAAAAATATATGGTTTTATATGAACTAGCAACAAATATTTACCTTCTTGTTTTCTTTATCAGTAGTGGGGTTATTTGTAATTTTGTATTTCTGAAGATCTATTATTTCCTTCATTTCATAATTATCACCTCTCCGTTTGCAAACAATTACAGCTAGATCAAACAAGAAGATGTGCCTATAAAAATTCAATATAAAGATGGTTAAAAACACTCCAGAAATCCAATACCTGAAGAATTATTTTACACATCTTTGCCTCTGGCACTTAAAGTTTTGAAGGTGAAGAACTACATTAAGGCATACTGAAAAAAAAAAAAACCAAACTCCAAGTACTTTAGCTAGAGACTTAGTATTTGCAAGGGACTTAGGTGATCTTAGATGTTAGCATAATAGCTAACTTGTCATAAACCACTTTATAAATTCACTTGGTAAACAGTGGATAGGTTCTGTGGATACACACTGAAATGGAAAGTACTCTCAAGAATCACTGGGCTGACCTCAAATCTAAACAGTTACTTTACAGGCTTTTTAATAGCAAACACCAGATGCCATAACATCACCTGTCTTGCCTCGCACGTTTGTCTAATGTAGTTATCCTTATTTCCCCATCACCTTGTGGTCTTCCATACTGTAAGAGGGAATGATTCTGAAACAGAAGCAATACACACAATTCAATACAACAAAAGTGTCAGGATGGTAACACAGTTCAAGTATTGGATCACTTACCCCTTTTACTACAAAAAAAAGGACTTCTCTGGCCTGAAAACCTATTTTCCTCACTGTCATCTAAACTAGATACAATAAAAAAGTCAGTCCATTCCATTTCAGTCTTCAAATGGGAAAATGTCTCCCATTATAAAACCACCTGAGTTACTGTACAAATACAAACCTTTAACTATGTAAATATATTTGTCTACAGACTGACCCCCAAAATAGCAATTTCTGCACTTAAATATTCATGTTTTTCTCAACCAAGCAAAGCATATTTATACTTAAATGTTACCTAGGGTACTATAATGCTACATGAAATGGGGAAGAAAATACATCAATATATTTGATCAAAAATTATTTTGAAACTGCATATGAATGAAAAATATCACATACCAGATTCTCTATTGATAGTTGAAACTGTGTAATTTCACGGAGTGTCTCATTATCTCTCTTCACTTCATTTACATACTGAGCCAAGTCCTAAAGCGTAAACAGATAAAGGGAGGAAAAAACTTTTCCATAACAGGCCATTTTAATACACTATTTTGGCAATTTTATTTCTACTTTTGTCTTTGAATTATATGTGTATTTAGTACATTTAAAAAACATATATCTTTAATGTTTGAGAATACCCAATATGTATGCCAAAATAAAGAAGGAAAATGCCTCTGCATATCTTTAATTCATTTACCACTTTCTTCATCATATCTACTGAAACTAAAATTTACTAGAAGCAAAGAGGAAAACATGATAAATTGTAAAAAGGGGCTGTTTTCATCTGAATTTCATTAATGTCTTCTTTTTAAGATTAAAGATGGACATGTAATTTATGCAACACACTGCCAAAAGAGTCAACAACATCCGATATCTGAGAATAAGACAGAAGGCAAATTGAGCATATAGTAGAAACATGTAAGGCAGCTCAAAAACACCATGTAAGGTCGTGACCATCTCATAAGCATGTATCACATGACACACACATCATATTACATAGGGTAATCCTGGGTGCGTATTAGGAGAGAAGAAGCTACTGCCCCAGTGGTAGGATCCTTGCTCTTACTGCTGCACAGCAGAGAGAAGCCATTACACATCAGATCTTTTAAAGAAGCTTTTAATGGGATATATTACCTGAAGTCATAGGTTGAGATCATAATTGTACTGTACAGTACATTACAATACAGCACAGAACATGTACTGTACACATTTCACTAAAGCCTTTAAAATGCTCTGAACATGTTTGAGTAATAATGATACTTTGCTGGAGCTTCTCTGTTTATGGCTACAGATGAGGAATGAGCAAGAGTGACAATTGGTAGGGTCAGGGATGCTAACAGCAGCAGCTGGAAAATGCATTCTGATCTCACAACTTGCTTTTACAGTATCACTTCAGTATGGTCACATATTTGGAGGGTGGAAGAAAGATACGTCTTCCTAGGATGTTTTTATCCAAATCTAAGAATAGGCTATAATCATTATGTTAAGCATCCCAAATGAATCTGTGCAGGATAGATTCACATCAGTCTTTAAAGAGTTAGTGTAGAAATTAAATAACCTCTTTCCTTGCTGCTAAAAGAAATCTGACAGCATAATCCTTCTGAGAATTTTCTTTCTTGGGGAGCAGTCCCACTTAGCTGGCAGTTTTTCCGAAGACATTTCTATTTTCAAGCAGACACACCAAGGTTTTTAAAAGCAACGTACCAATGTTGCACAGTTATATCTACTAAAAGGATATACTAAATCAAGAGGGAAGCAAATCTGCAGCCTTAAGGAAAGATGCTCATACCTTCAGAGGGCAGGGGTATTTGGGTTGTGGAGTGAAGGGAGGTGGGGTATTGGGTTGACTGGATGGTTATGGCCTGCCTGCCAGCACATAACTGCCACAGCCACTTGGGCAAAGAGATTTCTTAACTGGTCTTTTATTTGCAGTCCAACTGCCACCAAAACCAATGAAGCAAATCAGGAAAGAAAAAGGTGCGCAGGAGTAAATAAAAAACAGGGTTATTTTCCTAGCCAATTAGGAGCGGCCAGGGTGCATGGCTTGCCACTAGGTGGAAGCAAGAGTGTGCCATCCTATTTCAGGCATCTCTTCCTGGGAAATTATTGTCATGGCATGCTCTGCATTCACTGCACAAAAGCAGATAAGAGCCAAAAATCTCATTAGTGGGTTGGTCTGTATTCCAGGCATTCAAGGCAGACAATCGCATAATACAAGACAACTGTGTGATGCAAAAGTCCCTTAGTCTGACTTCAGCATCTTCTGTTGACCACACAGATTACAATAGGAAATATGACCTATGTCATGTTAACTTCTTTCCCCTTTTCTCCCACAAAAGATAGGGAAAAAAAAAAAAAATCACAGTACAGCACAAGAATGTCACAATTCATGCTTGAAGAGAGCTGCAGCAGAATCACACTTCATTTCTGAAGCTGTGCAGAGGAACACATAATATATTACCTTATTCATAAGGCAGAACACCTCTTCTATAAAGCATTTGTTTGTACCAAAATACAGTGACAGATACTCTACCTCCAAACACTACTGCTTTCAAAAGTAAAGCTACAGAGCTCATATTAAGAGGACAGAAAAAAAACTTGTGAAGAAAGATAACTGTCTTCATCTCACTGGGAGACTACTGACATTGATTAGAATTGACTTACAGTGGTAGAAATACGCCTAAATTTTGGAAGCGAGACCCGTATTATTGAAACAGCAGCTTTTCACCACAAAAATGACAAGAAAATGATTCAGAAGTAAACTTAGGTAAGGAAGTTCCATTTTATAAACCCTCCACTTCATAAAACTACTGAGCTTGTTTCCAGGCTTAAGCAAAGCCCTCAACTATATACTTACCCTGATACACTTACATAGCTTATTGTGACCTGTGAAAACATGTTTCATCTGTTGTGAAAAACATTGTCTCCTCCAAGAAACAGTTCTAACATTTTAACTTCCAACAAAGACAAATACTTCATTGCCATGAATACCTACCTTCATTGCATCAAGTGCCAGCTTTAGATTTGCCTTCTCCATGGGATCAGTAGTGTGCTTTACAAGCTCCTGTGAACAGTTAAAATTTTTCATTCACTGCCAGTTAATAAATTGACATTGTCATTGCTCATCCCCACCAAAAAAAAAAAAAAAACACAAAGAAAACCTCCCCCCCAAAAAAATACAGAAAAACAAAAAAAAAAAGCCAAAAAACATAAAATACAACCTAAGAAGTCACATATTCATCCCCATAGTGATCCCCCTATTCACATATTTCATCCCCATTGTGAGTACCTTAGAACTGAGTGGGGACCACTGCAAATTGATAATTGACAAGTGTCAAAGAATGATAGCTGTATAGCCTTAACACTGATTTTAGCTGGTAGTGAACCATCATTAGAAGCTAATTTGGTCAGTCTGGCACTTAAAACTTGCCAAATCAGATCATTAATATATGTGTGCTGAAAGCACAGGTAAACACTTGAGTACATTTGCACATTACTATACTGTATATCATTGCATTCCACAGCAAGCACTTGTCTGCAGAAAGGGATGTACACTGGCAATAAAATCTCTCTTAAATGGTGCACTGCTTAAAAGAAGTCACTGCCTCATTACACCCGACTTAGCTGACATGCAGCCTCAGAAGACATATTTAAATCAAATGTAAATGTTTAAAGAATTTTTTAGCCACTTTCCATATGGAAAATAAAGGGGCTGGTTTATTTTTTATTAAGTGAAGAAGTAACCTCTTGGGGAAATGGGCTACTTCTTTGTAATTTGAGAAGAGAATTAAATATTTCAACAAACATAACTTGCTAAAATCATAGAAAATGCAGGAATAACTATTTATACTTCATATTACAATATTAATAACTTACTGATTTTTTCTTTTAAAGTCCATTAGAATATTTTTCTGGTACAACGTACAATATAGTTTCACACAGAGCATAGTGACATACTGTACATCATCTTTTCACAATATACAAGTTGATTATAAAATCATGACTCAGCTCTCTTTAAAAAGCAGCTGTACCATTCATTGTGTTTTTTCCAATTTTCCACTGATCAAAATATTGATGACTCATAGAAATAATTCAAAAAATTTAATATTACATAATGCATGTTGCTCTGCAGAGTCAAAATTATGCTCCACATACAAGTTGTAGATCTTTTTAAAATGGCATTTTACAAGCATCAGCAGGGTTGACATTCTAATAAAGTAATATATTTCTTTGCAGCTGAACTAATGAGTCTCCTGGCACAGCTATCAAATTAAATTTATCAGACTCTCCACCCTTATTACAGAACTAACTGCAAAAGCTAACGCTTAGTGGGTTATAGCAAGAAGCATTCCAAAGTAAGTATGGCTTTATTGTAATTCATGACAGCAAAGAAGCATCTTAAAAGTACGCTGTAAGTATGGCCCAGCTTCCTCTTTCTAGGGGGCAATGGTTCACATTTCAAACTACCATGATTATACTTTGGTACTAATAACCATGTTAAGCACACCAAGAATGAAAGATTCAGATACTGAGGAAAAAATTGTGGTTTATTCTTTTTTTCCCAGATACGCTTCAGGTCCCAGGAACGATCTTTGAAAGAAAACCCACACTTGACTGGATTTGATTTTGCAACAAATCAGCCTCAAATCTGTGGAAATGTCAATCACCTCCCTTTGATAAAGACCTTTAGCTCTCATTGTTACAATCCACTGATGATACTCAGCCCCCTTCAGTTTCAAAAATAAAATACCTGGAGCAGTAGGTGGTATTTTAGCACTCTCTGCATTGGAACCACTAAAAGATCCCGTAAAGTAAATTTCCCGTTATTGGCCCTCTTTGAACATTCCTAGTTCAAAGGAGAAGAAAGAATAAGACAGAAGAGTTACAAACTAAAAATATTCATGCAAGATAGAAGAAAAATCAGTGCCATATGGGCCAAGCAACTATATTAATCTTGGTATAAAGAACATCAACAAAATAAAGGAAACGGTTGAAAAGGCAATAAGAGCTAAGCAAAAATAAAAAAATGCTGGACCTAGACATTTGTTCTTAGATATTTCAACAGCATGAGAAAGAGTAGAATAAACATCACAAAGACAACAACTTGCTGAGGGTACACTCTATCCCTTCATCCAAGTCATTGACAGTAATCTTTAGCAATGACCTGCAGGAAAAGACAGAGCACACCCACAGCAAGTCTGCAGCAACCAGCTGATTAGAGGTGCAGAAGACACTCTTCAGGGGGTGTCCAAGAGGATCCTCATATCAAGGCAACAAGGTGAAGGTAAAGTCTACTTGTTGTGCACTACCTACAGACACACTAATCCTCAGGCTGGTCAGATAAGTAGCAGCTCTCCTTGAAAGAGGGTCATAATGTCTGTGAGGGGGTCGAGACCTGTGAGGCTGTGGGACAACAGCTTGTTTAGCCTACAGCCTGTGTTCTCAGCTGAGATATTATCATGATAAACAGAAGGGTATCACTGATGATCACTTCCCACCCCACCCACCAAAAAAAAAATAAGAAAAAGACAACCTAACCCTATCGATGTCAGGGGAAAAACTTTCACTTTAGTGTCAGGACATGTACCGCAAGAGTTCACATATTCATTTGATTAGAGGCTCCAAAAAAATGAAAACAAAGAGAAACACATTCAAGTTTCAGTTAAACTAGTTTTTTATCATAAAGTTTTTACTTGGATGAAAGCGAGGCATATTCATAGAAACACATGCTTTTTATATATATGTATATATACATGCTAATACAAATACCTCTAACTTCAATTTAACATCTTCTTTCGTCTTCGAGATGTTGTCCAAGCATGATATTGCTATCTCCACTTGACTGCAGTACTGTCCATAAATAACCAATCTAAATCAAAGCAAGAGATAAAGAATAAGAGAAACATTTCCATATGTAAGAACAATATTTTTTCACAAATACATTGGTAACAATCCTCCTTTCAAAAGGAGCAGTGCCTAAATAAGACAGGATAGGATTCAGCCATAGACTTCAATGAGCAACATAAAGGATATTCAGAGGCATATAATTTTTATCTACCTTCAAAATGCTGTAAAAGCACTGCAATATCCTTTAATATTCACATACATATGTGAATATGAAAGGACTCATTAGAAAGAAGCTTAACTGCTGTGTAACTGAACAACAGTCTTTAGTATTTAGAACACTAGATGTCCAAGGTTGTGATGTATAAATTCTGTAACACAGACTCAGGAGGATTTGTTATAGCTATCCATTAAAGAACTTAAAGGTTGCCCAAAATGATCCATCTCCAACAGTTTCCACCAGGTTATATCCTGTAAGCCCTCAGATCAAAATAATAGTGTGCAGAAACTCAAGAAATTTTGGATAGCTGTCAAGGGCAGCAATGCTTCTTGAAGGAGCTTGGGTTTATGACAGAAGTTTCTTGTCCCTCTTTGGACTTCTTCTTTCTACTAGTCCCATTGCAAAGAGTGCTGTTTCCTTTAACCTCTTCATACATTTCTTGAGGCAATTCCTTCTGTATGCTTAAAATCCTTTTTTGGGGGGTTCCTGTGAGCCTTCCTCTAGAGTCTCCTAGATTCCTTTTTCTCTCACCTAATCTTCTCCATTTTCTTCCCCCCATTCTTTTTTCACAGTTGAAGTGATTAAAGTGATTTAACACTTACCACTTCTGATTACTCTAATCACTACATTGTTAGGACACTAAGTCTACCTCTATCTGTTTCATTGTTGTATAATATAAACTTGAAGTTTCTTCTCAGTGCCCTTTGTTCCCCTTTTAGCACACATTTCAAAACTAGTTTTGAAATATAAGCATTTTTCAGAGCAACTTCTTGTCCCCTAATTCCCTCCTACAGAAGCAGAAAGTCTAGCAGCCTGGGAAATAAATATGTCCTGCTCCAACATAAAAGCTGGACAGAGGGTCTCTGAAGGCAATACTGTTTGTGGGGAGCCTGGGACACCCTCCACACTTAGAAAATAACTCTAATGTTTTCTGGATGCTGCTGTCCAGTTTTCCCACAAGTTATTACTGCAACAATCCTCCTTCCCCATCACCCTTGAGCAAACCCAACTTGCTCCCACAGATCTTTCCTGCTCCAGTCCCAGAAGGAACTGATTTTTAACCACAACCCAAGGGTTACTTCAAGGTACATCAATGCTGAAGAAGTGTTTCTCACCACATATATATGCCACAGGCACGTAAGCTCATCTATACAGTCCAAGAGCTGTTCAGTGCTGGCAGGAAAAAAAAAAATCTGAGAAGGTGAGTAAAAAAACTGGCAATTAGCCTACAGGACATGGCATCCTGCCACAGTTATCCTGTTGCCAGCTTGGCTGGCTTTCAGTTTGAAGGTAGAACGTTAGCTTTACTGTCACACCTTTGACTGCAGGGTAGGTTAAGTCCCTAGTCTCTTCTTTCTTCTCTTCTGCAGTCCCTTCTGCTTTCTCTTCTTCCAAATTATGGCCATTTCTGTTTTATTTAACCTGGAATAGCCTTAATATATATCCTTGCCTTACTTTGCCCCTTCTTCCATTTTTATAACATTTTAACTGTTAAACAAAACTGGAACATGCTATAAAATACCCAGGATTTTTTGCATGAAAAAAATGTTATGCAGAATAAGTTATTTTTGTTCCAAATATAGACGTTACCTGCCTATTCAACAGTATCGTCAAAACTGAGCATAAGAAGAGAGAGGGCTCGTACAGCAATTGGTTTCATTTTGACTTCCAGGCTCAAAACATCAAATACTAATTTAATAAGTATACTGACATAAAATACAACCCCGTTTCAAAAATATTTATTTTTAAAAAAATATCTAAATGAACCTAAATTACCACAATTAATAAGAGTCTATAAATCTTACCTTTCTTTGTAGCTAATAAAAATTTGATATAGGTTCTGATCATTTTTATTTACAATGGAATCATTGATGTCCTGTGTTAGATTCCTGTGGATTTTCACCAAATCCTTAAAAACAGTAAATGGGGAGAAGAAAAGGTTTTTCAAAACAGAACTTAAAGCTGTCGAGATAAAAATGAATTGTTTCATGTTAGATCCATTAATTTCAATAAACTGAAAAATAGATAATTTGAGAGTACAACCTCATTTTAAGGTTTGCCACCTTTTCCCTATCATGCAACGAGAAAAACTAAACTCCAAGAACTACCTATTAAAGACTAATTTATTCTAGCTTAGAACACGCGCTGTTAATTCATCTTCATTTTGTAATAGTTTTCAAATTAAACAAGTGAAGTAAATGTTTTAATGACAAGATAAAGTAATGATTCACATCCCTGAGCTGTGAAAAATTAGTTTTGTACATTACATTGGTCAATTACTGATGTTCTAGTATTAACTGCAATCATAATGAGTTTCCTAATTCAACAGGCAACTAATGGCTGAGAGAAAGGCACAGCTATTGCAGAAAGATTTGCTCTCCAAGTACAGTTGCAACTCACCTTGTCTGCTCATTATCATACAAAAACCTGCAAGCAACTATGGAAAATTACATCAGCCTTAATACCATACAGATACTGTCAGAGAATTCACTAGAAATTAACTCAGAACAAGTTAAAATGTTTGGAAATCAAGAACTGTAAGCTGTGAACAGACTACCAACAACAAAAAACAAACAAACAAAAAAAAAGAGAGATTGAAGATAGATTGGAAAACAGTGTTGGGACCAGCATTGTTTAACTTCTGTCATCGACATGGACAGTGGGATTGAGTGCACCATCAGTAAGTTTGCCAGCATGGCATGGTCACCATGCTGAAAGGATGGGATGCCATTTAGATGGACTTTGACATAGTTGAGAGGTGGGCCCATGTAAGTCTTGAAGTTCAACAAGGCCAAGTACAAGGCCCTGCACCTAGGTGAGAGCAATCTCAAGTAGCCCTGAGAAGAGAAACTTGGGTGCTAGTCAGTAAGAAAGTTAACTTGAGCTGGCAGTGTGCACTTGCAGCCCAGAAAGCCAGCCATATAAGGTGCTGTATCCAAAGGCAGCGTAACCAGCAGGTTGAGAGAGGAGATTCCCCACAAGAAAAATGGAGAGGGACTTTTTACAAGGGCCTATAATGATAGGACTAGGAGAATGGCTTTAAACTTTAAACAGGGTAGATCTAGTTTATATATTAGGAAAAAATTCTTTACTGTGAGGGTGATTAGACACTGGAACAGGTTGCCCAGAGAAGCTGTGGATGCCGTAACTGAAAGTGTTCCAGGTTAGGCTGGACAGGGACTTTGAGCAACCTGGTCTAGTGGAAGGTGCCCTAGTCCGTAGCGGGGTAGTTGGACCTAGATGATCTTTAAGGCCCCTTCCAACCCAAACCATTCTATGATTCAAAGATTAATATGGTGTGGCAGGGTGCTCTCCTCTCCTCCAACCTGGCCTTTATTTGCTATACCTCTGCTCAAGTGAGAATCACCAGTGTGGTGGGTGGTGGTTAGTAATAGTGGAGTTGTCTGTTGGGTGCATCCAACATAAAGTGGATTCAGGAGAGGGAGATAAGAAAAATAGCCAAGGCCTAATCTGAGCAACATGTATGCCCCCTAACCATAGTCCTGGTCATGTTCCAACTCAAGCCAAGTTTGGAAAAAAGCTAACTTCTGTAGTCAGTACGCAAATATGGCTATGAGTCAATTATCTTACTCCATAAATAGTGGACAGCCCATTGAGCTCTCTTGCATGGCAGTGAACAGCATGCCAGGATCTCCCCTTGAGCTAGGAAGACTCTCAAGGTTACTCTTCAAGGTTGAGAGATTCCTTACCACAACAGATTATTGGTAAGTGAATAATAGCATGCTAAACCTTTGAAATCTTAGCTCATATAAAGGATTGATTTTTGCATTTATAATCCGTTAGACATAAAGTGTTGATCAAGTTTGGGACTAAGTCTGGATCCAGCCACACCTACGTTACCCCCTGAGGAGTTCAACACACCAGAGGGTCCTTTTCGAATATCATGACTCAACATGAGAGTCCCACTGACATTTCTGTCGGACCCTGCCCTCCCTGCAGTAAATCACATGTACCTTGCCATAAAATCTTCTTAAATCACTGTCCTATTACATATCAAACTTTGTTAAAATTGCTGGTTTATATCAATAAATATATTGCTTCTTCTCTTTTATGAGTAAACTGTGTTGCTTCATCCACAACAGCTGATTTCATGCAGTAAATGATATACTACAAAAATAATACATAATATTGAGTTGTGAACTAAGTGAACGTCACTCATCAGAGATGAGGGAGCAACAACTTTGATCAAATTCAGTTGCTAGCAACTGCATGGCCATATCCTCAGACTCTTCAATTGCAACAGAGGTATTAACATAAAAATGTTTCCCCATTAATATATTACAGAAGCACATTTTCTCAGAAACATACAGAATCAACTAAGAAACATTCTTGAAAAACAGCTTAATGCTACGGGGACAAAATGCCTTTTTGAGCTTCTATTTCCAAATCAAAGTCAAGCTTTAAATTTAACTGATACTAACATCTGTCATGGTTTGAGCCCAACTGGCAACTAAGTACCACACAGCCGCTTACCCACTTCCCCACCCCTCCTCAGTGGGGTGGAGAGGAGAATTGGCAAAAAGGTAAAAACTCACGGGTTGGGATAAGAAGAGTTTAATAAATGAAATGAAAGTAAAATGTAATTTTTATTACTATTATTACCAAGATGATATGATGATGGGGGGAATAAATATCCCCCGTTATTCCTCCCACTGGCAGAACGTGGGATACTGAAAAGTCATTGAATTAGGGTAAGCACTACTTAGCAACAACTAAAACACTGGTGTGTTAGCAACATTATTCAGACTAAAACCGAAACACAGCACTGTACCAGCTACTAGGGGAAAAAAAACCTAGCTCTGTCTATACAGTGAATATAGCATCACCCTAAGCACTGATCCTTCACCAAAACCCTTTAACAAAGACAAATTCATCCTGTTCTGAGAACACTACACTTGTTTTCCATGTCACAGCTTGCTGTGGAGCTCAGTGTAACAGCTGGTTTTAGTCTAAAACAAGCTTCCACTGCCCTCCAGCCTTCCAGCTGAGGAATTGCTGCAGAGACAAGGTCTGAGCAGACAAAGCTTTCCCACATATTTTTAGCTTAGGCAAATTCTGTATTTTTTTCAATGTTTTTAGATGTCTATGAAGTATTACTGGAACCAGAAATAAACACCATCTCATGACAGCAGAATACTGAATACTGATAGAGAAAAGCAAAGTAAAACAACCGAAATAATTTATAATGTCGTCTTCCTAGTTTCAAACAAACAGGTTTTGTTCTGTTTACTCCTCTTATCTGATCTCCCTATATTTCTTTAATGAGCAGTGATCAGGCCAACCCCTGAGTTTGTGCTTGAAGTGTGTAAGCCATTTTTATATCCCTGTGCAGTGTTTCACATTGGCTGGCTTTAGGTGTTTTAAAGCACGTAAGTCAACAAGCCTGAGCACACAGAGCCTTAGGAAAGAGATTTACAGTAACTTATGTAGGGCACATCATGGCCTTATTTGCAAAGAATAAGAAACATTTATGTAGGACAGAATATAAATATGCTTTCAAAAGCAAAGGGATCTTTACGGACAGCTGACATACTTCAAGAGCTGTGGTCAAGTTAGGTTAGTGATATCTGGCAATATTTTGGACTAATACTCAAATAGAAATAAATAAGAAATTACAGCAACTGAGATTCAGAGTGCAAACTTTAACAGCAAGAGCAATATGGCCACACTCTGGAGACTCTTTCTTTACAGTGTGCCTCATAAAAGAAGATTCTTTTCATTTGTCTGTTGAGAGAGGCTTTGGACCACGTCTGATATCTTTCTCTGAAGCCAAAAAAAGACATCTACTGAATATTTACACCAACTAAAAATACCTGTAAATTCTCATACTATTATTTTTAGGCCAAAAATAGGTGGAACAAACTAATAATAACAGAAATATTATGTTTTCAGTCAAACACAAAAAAATTGTGTGCACATTTTTTTATCAACTACCTCAATATCTACATAAATGCATTGTGTACCATATTTCAAATAATAATTTTGTGCAGTAATGTACAACACAAATATATCAAATCCATTAAGCATGCAATTACTTACAGGAATATTGATGAAAACAGTATCAAACTCTGAAGCTGACAGAAACCTTTTCAATGGCACCATGAAAAACTGCAAGAAAAAGTTTTTATATATCAACTATGACATATTTTCTAGACTGTTATAAAAAATACTTAAGTTAAAATTTTAAAAGTAGCATCTTACTTTCTCTATAGATTCCAGAGTTTCAGTGTATTTCTCCTCAGTTTGCTTTATTTCAGCAAGGCAACAGCTTCTTATGTCATTTTCAGTATATTTCTGCAATTATGACAGAGTCAAGTTTAAGTCATTAACAGGCACCTAATGGATAAGAAATGTATTTATTTGTTTAGAATTAAGCAATTAGGATAACTGCTTCCTGAAATTCTCAGTAGTGCAGCCTCCAAATATGACAGCAATAACCATTATTATTTTAATGTGAAATGAGCTGATGACTTTAAGAGTTTTACTAAAATTCAGCATTAAAGGGATATTATGAAAAGTTCATGTTTAGACATAAAACACTGAACTCCCTGCGTGTGCTCTGGAAGCTGAAATACAAGGTCACATTTAATTTACATCCAGACTGAGAAATCTTATTTAAAATAGTCAGCAGTTGATAATTCCATTACACTTAACGGCACTAAATCATCTAAGTAACTTTCAATGCCATAAATATTGGATTCAATCTAATCCCTGCATTTGTTTACAGTTTTCCCTTGTGGTTCTTGAGGGGAGCTTTCTCTTCAGACAAAATATATGTCCTTCAATCGGGAAGTGCGCTGACCTCTAAGTTCAGCTCTTACATATGTATGCATGGGTCTTCAATGAGATCCTTGGATTTTTCCATGTAAACCACCAGATTCATAGTTAATTGAAATCATTATCAGCACAGGACTCTAAAAATAGGTTACAAGCACTCTTGCTGAAGATCAGATTTACAGTCACAGCTTCAATAACATGCAAATCTGACTTCAAATGAAAGAGCAAATACCTGGAAGAAGGTATACAAGCACTGTGTCAAGCAAGACTTAAAACATCTGAAGACACTGCAGGTCAGCTTGGAGACCAGACACAGTAGGTAGCTTTTACAACTAAAAGCAATAATTGATCCAAAATGTCTTCTCCAAGACCAGCAAAAGGGGTGGCTTAATAAGCAAAGTACTACTACATCCTTTCTGAAGCCTATTTATCCTTGGAAGGATGCATAACGTCCTTCCAAGGCCTCTTTCAGTATATTCCTGACTGTATCTTAACTTTTTTCACCCAGTGTAGGGAATACACATACTGCACATAATAGACCTGATGGCTATGCGTTATTCAAACACAAGGAGAGTCGGGACTAGAAATCTAGTACTAAAGTTCTTCCCACTCAGAAGAAGACATAGCTTTCAAACCACAGACTTTTCTCCTCCAGGAATAGCAAAAAAACTTTTAGATTGAAATTTTAACAATTAGCTCTTAGCATGTTTAAGAGCTACACTCCTTCCACTCCCGTCTCTTTGCTATCAGTCCATTGAGACACCCACTACGCATACCACAGCAAATAGCAAGCTGCACTTAAATTGTCCACGAACGACATATAGCACCTATAATACTGTTTGGCCAGCTATGGAGAGTAGGAAATATATTCCTACCACCTAAACTAGATGCAAATTTGCAAATCATACAGGTACAAAAATTTTGTTACTGTTCAGACTTTTTTTTGCTTGTTTTGATGTATCTCCTTTACCTTTCTCTCTGTTTGTCCCCATGTGACTCTACAAGCAGCTCCTGCAACTGGAATATGGCTTCTCACTTGTATCTACCAGGTACTGTGTTATCTCAGAAATTACTCTTCAAAACACATATTTTCATTATTGAATGAAATAATTATTGAATAATACAGTTATTCATTTTCCCACAACAAATATTAAAGTGCCATTCTTATCAGCTGCAGACAGAAGTAACCGTTTTGCAAAAATACAGTCTGTCATTACGAGTAGCAATGTACTTTGTGAGTATCATCTGATGATCACCCTCATCTCACAATCTATCCTTTATTCCCAAATTCCTTGGCAGGGGGTAGCACGCACTGTCACGGTTAACTACACTTAATTACTATCTCAATAAAATACTAGAATTTTACATTACTCAGGCTTATAGTTATTTTTCAGCTCTACCTTTTGAGCCCAGTACTGTTCAAAGTGCTTGCAGTATTTGCACCAAGTTGTTGTACCCAACAGGAGTTTATACCAATTTGTAAAAAGTGGGGATTTGTTTCACCAACTCTCACATGAGCAATGCAAACAAGTTTTCGGAATTCCACTTAGAAGCATTCCCTTGAATTTTGTGCTCACCTAACCCAAACAAATCATTCAGAGAGGCACTTTTGGCAGAAATTTACATATCCATTTTCTAGCTGACTACAAACTTCCAGAATTTAAGTGCAGTAAATAAAAGCAGAGAGGAAATAAGAAATAGTGTGTGAATACCAGTACAAGTGAGAAAAATTGCCTTTGAAGGTCAGGTACTGCTAGAGATAATTTAGTGCAACAGTTTGCATCAGAAAATAATGACAATAAATCCAAGATGAGGCGATGCAAAGCATTCTGGCTGCTGTTGGAGACTCTGAAAAGTATTTGGTGTTTCTAAAAATCTACTTGGAGATTGTCCTGTGCTAGTGTTTACATGTACAAGGAATTCTCATGTAGGATCCAAATCAAAGTATTGCGCAAAATTGTTATGTTACCATGCACTGTATTCATAAACCTGACAGGAAATTATCACAAACCAGAAATAATTACCACATTCAAGAAAGCCATCACAGCAAAACAACTGTAATCTCTCCATTTACTACATGTTGTGGAAAAATATTTTGCTGTACCAACGTTTTCAATTTTCATTTATTTTCTATGAGAAACAAATGAGAGTCTGTTCAATCTGAAGTATCTAGGCTAAGATGCAACTAAAATTAGAATGTGAGAGTTCCAATCACTATATTAATCATTTGCTGAAAACACAGATGTGCAAGAGTGACATTTGCAACTGGAAAGAATCAGAGAAAGTTTACATGCTACCAACTGCCAGAGATTACCAACTGCTACAGTTGAAGGAAAAAAAGCCACCCACACTTATTATATGAAACCCCAAACTTAACACATTTTGAGTTTCAATGTAAAATAAAAACTCAAAACAAGATCACAACAAAGATTTCCCATGATCCAAACACTTTTTCTGAGACATCCTACATGCAAATGAATGCAATTTCACTCAGATATAAAACAGTGGGGTTTTCCAACTCTATTGCTTATTTGGCCTTCACTGAATAACCTAAACATTAGAGGGTAAATAAAATCATGCAATATGTGGAAAAACTAACATAGCTTTCTGCTTATCTTACCATTGATTTCTGTGCATCACCTGCAAGATTTTGTATTAAAAGAAAAACCAGCTGGAAAACAATACTGTTAAAACAATGATTAAAACAAGGCAGTAACCTTCCCAAAGATAAAATAATGGTAACTTGGTGAATTGCCATAGAAACTAAGAGCACAAATCACATTAGCTGTTGTCTTTCATTTAAAAATTACATTTCTTCCCAAAAATTACCACAGTTTACATTCAATCCTTTGCCAAAACAGACTGCAAAGTCTTACACAGGAGATAATGCACTGCACAGGACAGCTCTGGAGGCAACTGAGTTTGAGTGAAGATTCAGTGATACAAGCTATAAAGAGACAATTTCACAAACATTAACTTTGAAAGATAAGTGTTATTGTTCAAAAATAGATAGTATGGGTAAAACATACAGGTTGCTGTGCTGCTTCATCTTTCATTAGGTCTTCATAAACCTCCCCACCTTCATCTTCTCCATAGACACAATCATACAGCTCCTCATCTTCGTCAACACCAGTTTCACTGAAAGTTAAAGACAAAACAGAAAAGCTGTGAAGCGCAGGTAAATTACCATCAGCTCTGCAAGGGACCATTCCCCATGGGAAAAGATTTCTACAGTAACCAAATGGATTAACTAACAGAACTATCTAATGAAAAGAACTTATTATGGAAATTAAGGTAATTAACTTTCTTTCTTCAACACATTAAAAGAAAAAAATTACTGTACAAAATCAACACAACACTGAAGACTGCATGAATTCAGAATCACATGGAAACTAAACCAGGCACTGAAAGCAGCTTGTGCGGACAGCTTTGTCACAACATGCTGTCCAGCTACTCTCTTCCATCCCTTTTCCCACCACATACAGTGAAGAGGAGCTGCCTTTCCTTATTGCCTGGCATTCCACTGCACAAGGATGTGAGTCACTGGTAGGTATCTCTCTCCTGCCTAAAAAAAGGATTATCTAGGGTAAAATACATTAAACTATTTTGATCACTTCATAGCAACCTTCAGCTACCCAACAATGGAAAAAGCAACCTTTCAAACTGCAAAATCAGACAGTTCAACAAACCAGAGTATGCACAACAAGTGTACTCCTATCACCCAGACTACAGAAACACCTCAGCATAAAGTCAGCACCCAACTCTACCCTCAGTTAATTCAGCTTCATAAGAGTCAGTCCTACTGTGAATTTTGCTTACTTTACACTTAGGCTGTACCAAACCCACAATATCTCTTTCCACCCATGTTTGTTAGGGCATCTCTACAAAAGAACTCTAAAAGATACTGAAAGTACTCTGACCATCATAATACAGAAACTTGATCAGATGTGCTGATAACTGAGATTTTTACTGTTGGAAGACAACACTGAAATCCTTCAGAGTAAAAAACAAGTAGAGGATCAGTCTACCAGCCTAGGAATGACAGCCATTTCCATATGTGGATCATTAGTACTCAAGAACAAGACATCAGAAGCTCTGCTGGCAGAGACTGATGATATCAAAGAAAGCAAAATTAATGAGAATTACTACCAACACAGTTGCCACATGGACTATTTGGAAATACCAGACAAAATCATAATGCTTATAATCCGGATTATATACAAAAGCCAAGTGAATTTTTTACTTCTTATTAAATATATTTTATTTCTTTTGTTCATTTTAAGTCAAGGACATCAGAAGGATAAAGCAAGAAAGCATTAGAAGTTTCAGTAGATGGAATGATTAAAAAGATATATTTGAGGATTCAACAGAAGACACAAATTGCTCACATTACCTTCCTTTTCCAACAGAAACCATGCCCCAGGAGGGCTAGAAAACTCAGGTGCTTCAGGTTAGTCTAACATTTGAGCTTGCACCAGTGATGATGGTGTGCTAGCATTTCACACTTAACACTAGCAGCTGCGTCAGATGCAGCACAGACACATTGCACTTTACCACCTATGCTCCAGGGAACAACAACTGGCAAAAAGGCAGAGTAAAGATTGTAACATTTAACTACTACAGCTCTTTCTGACAGAAAGCTTTAAATTCATTCTAAACTCTTAAGACACCATTTAAACTCAGGGACAATTACTTTCAGTCAAATCCTTACTAATTAAAAGAAACTAAGAGTCGTGGGCCATTTGCATCATACACTGACATTTTTATTTCTTTTGAAAAGAGTACTTCTTGAATTGTTTCCTCTACAACTAAGACAGCACCTAACTATCAAATTTCATTGACTAATATTTGTAATTTGATGCAAAAAAGCTATGAATCTCAATTTCTTTGCTATGAACTTTTGTTTTTAATGAAAGACTGACTCCCAGCACTGAATTTGCATACCTATTTAAGAACTGACAGAAATCTTATTTTCAAACAGTGCTAATGACCTTCTGCACACTCACCTACACACAGGAAAAAGCAGCTATCTATGAAACAGCCAGTGAGCTGCAGGAGACAAGGATAAGCTTTGCAGGGAAGGTAGTAAATTGGGCAGTGCCAGCCATGGCGGGGTTTCCCTTCTTTGTAGGCAGTAAAGAAATAAATCCCACTGTGTGAACAGCAGCTAGCTTGACCACGTCACAGCAAGTGACATACAATATGGCCAGAGCCAAGATAGAGCCAAATGAGCACTAGTGAGTTGAGGTTTGGGACAGTGAGCTCTGATCCCTGGTCTAGTCCAACATGATTCCTAATGGATCTTGAGAGATCCTAGCCATAGCAATGCAAAAGTAGTTCTCCGTAACAGTTTTCTGCCCAGATGTATTTATCTCACCTGTCTGAAAAATAAAGCTGCTGTTTATCATTCATCACTATGTAATGTGTTCATGTTTGTCTAACTTGTACCTCAAAGTCAACATGAAAATTGGCAATAATTAATAGTGCTGCAAACACTTATCCAGAGAAGTAAATACACTCATACAAAGAATTTAATTGACTTTAGGAAATAACCCACTTGAATTATGATCCAAACATGCATTTTCCTTTCAAGTTCTAGACAATTTCCTTGGGTCCCTTACAACCGATACTGTAATCCCACAAAAGCATTCTTATAGTTCAGGCAATTTAAGAACACATTCATTGTTTAGTTTGCTACCAGCCCCTCCATGAAACATACTTCCTTACATATGTAAATGGATTACAATCACTAAGGTAAGCTGCCCTAACTGCTTGCTCCAGGTCAGCATAATGGCTAACAAAATCTTTTAAAATCAAATAAATATCCCATTCTCTTTAAAACCATGTGTTCTGTAACATTATATAAATAATAGCATGCAACTGAAGGCAAACATCTTTAACTAAATATTTACAACATACTCTATTAAATCAGGAAGACATTTGTAGACATCTTCATCATCAACGCTTTCTTCTGTTGGGAATGGCCTGTAGAAAGAAATATAGCATGGATTATAGACAGCACTAGTCTAGTCTCATTTGGTTTCTAAACTTTTCACACAGATTACTGTGTGTTAATGTGTTTGTTCCTCTCTCTCTCTGATTAACAGTATATGTGTTTTTAGACATACATATGAATCAATACTTAATGTAAATTTAAAAAAGAACCTAGATGGTGGTGTTGTAAATCATCACTAATACACATCATTGTCAGGTTTTCAACTAGAATATTAGTTACTCTTTTTAGCACAGGACATGTATTACAGGACTGGTTAGGGAATTCTGTCTGGTTTAAAAACCATTATTCATTCACATATAATAAGATTACCAAATCAAACCATTCAAAAAGATGGAGAACACCAAAGCATGAAGTCCTTCATGTTCTCTCACATGCCACAAATATAATTCATAAGTTAATGTTTGGTTGGGGTATTTTGGTTTCTTTCTGAAAATATGAATCTCACAAACTTGGCAGCTCTGGTGATTTTCAGAAGAGAGAAGGAAGAGAAAGCCCATTTCTACCTACATACATCAGCACTGTATCAGCCTGACTTCTGATCAATGTGTCACGATTACCATGCAACTTCTGTAATACTGTTATGTTCACTTCATGCTTCCGCACAAGAAGTAAACGTAGTTCATGCACTTCAGTAAATGTACCAGAGGTAGAAGATACCTTCTGGGCTCCTCAGAGGTCCAAAGCCTTGGTTGGCCAGAGAAGTTCTTACTGGGGAACACTGCCTGCACTGCCTCTAACAATTTTTCTGAGGAGCATCATCCAAGAAGCATTATTCCCACCATTCCCTAGGGCAATAACATACCTTATTCCTGTGCCTAATGCAATAGGAGTGCGAGAAAGTTTTGAAAGTGTTTCTATCACCTGGAGAAGAGGGAAACAGAAACCATGATTAGTTGTAGAACAGAAGCAATAAAACATTTTGGTCTCAATTTTTTTAATTATCAACAACAGCATATCACATCAAACTATATAAAATAGACACGGAATATGGCTGTGCCAAAAACTCAGTGCACTGAATTTTTGCTTATTTCCAATGAGCTGATCTTCAGTGTTTTTGTACTGGGGGATGTGATGGAAGCACAAAAAGAGGAAAAGGGGAGTTATCTCATTTACAAGTTTCAGCACAATTAAAAGCCAATTTAAGTGGATTTTAAACCAGATGTTTTTGTCACAAATTAAACATACATTTTTCAACTAGATCTGGATGTAATTGTAATAAAATTTTATCTTACAGATTGTTCTGAAGATTTGTTTTATTGTACCTCCAGAAAAAAAAATACGAAAGTATTAATTTGAGGCTTTTCCAAACAATAGCCAGAAGAGGGAGCCAAATGCCACATGA
Source organism: Myiopsitta monachus (assembly GCA_017639245.1). Taxonomy (NCBI): domain Eukaryota; kingdom Metazoa; phylum Chordata; class Aves; order Psittaciformes; family Psittacidae; genus Myiopsitta; species Myiopsitta monachus. Next base: position 11,541,934 of record CM029923.1, on the reverse strand, counting down.
CCAGAGAGCTATATCTCCAGGACTGCCTGACAAAGGAAGGGAATGTCTGATTAACCAAACAGTTAAAGAAGCTGCACATCTGAGCCTATAAGCTTCATATATTTTTAGAGGGCGGCAGTAGTCTGGAAGATCTTATTTTAAGAAAATACCTGCTGTAAGTGCTCAAGGTTATACAGTGAGAGAGGGAGAACATTAGGGAGGGTAGAATACATGTACGTATGATCACACATAGAATCACAGAATAGTTAGGGTTGGAAAGGACCTTAAGATCATCTAGTTCCAACCCCCCTGCCATGGGCAGGGACACCTCACACTAAACCATACCACTCAAGGCTCTGTCCAACCCAGCCTTGAACACCACCAGTGATGTAGCATTCACAACTTCCATGGGCAACACATTCCAGTGCCTCACCACCCTTACAGTAAAAAATTTCTTCCTCATAGCCAATCTAAACTTCCCCTGTTTAAGTTTGAACCCGTTACCCCTTCTCCTCTCACTACAGTCCCTCAATGAAGAGTCCCTTCCCAGCATCCCTATAGGCCCCCTTCAGATCCTGGAAGGCTGCTAGGAGGTCTCCACGCAGCCTTCTCTTCTCCAGGCTCAACAGCCCCAACTTTCTCAGCCTATCTTCATACGGGAGGTGCTCCAGTCCCCTCATCATCCTCGTGGCCCTCCTTTGGACTTGTTCCAACAGTTCCATGTCCTTTTGATGTTGAGGACCCCAGAACTGCACACAATACTCCAAGTGAGGTCTCAGGAGAGCAGATGGGCAGCATCACCTCCCTCAACCTGCTGGTCACACTCCTCTTGATGCAGCCCAGGATACGGTTGGCTTTCTGGGCTGTGAGTGCACACTGCAGCCGGCTCATGTTCATTTTCTCATCGACCAACACCCCCAAGTCCTTCTGCACAGGGCTGCTCTGAATCTCTTCTCTGCCCAACCTGTAGCTGTGCCTGGGGTATTGCTCCAACCCAGGTGTAGGACCTTGCACTTGGCATGGTTAAACTTCATCAGGTTGGCATCAGCCCACCTCACAAGTGTGTCAAGGTCCCTCTGGATGCCATTCCTTCCCTCCAACGTACCAACCGAACCACACAGCTTGGTGTCATCTGCAAACTTGCTGAGGGCACACTCAACCCCACTGTCCCTGTCACCAACAAAGATGTTGAACAAGACCGGTCCCAACACCAATCCCTGAGGGATACCACTCATTACTGGTTTCCAGCTGGACACTGAGCCATTGAGCACTATTTACGTGTGGCCATCAAGCCAGTTCTTTATCCACCGAGTGGTCCACCTATCAAATTGTTGTCTCTCTAACTTAGACACAAGGATATCGTGTGAGACAGTGTTGAACACTTCGCACAAGTCCAGGTAGATGACATCAACTGCTCTACTCCTGTCCATCAGTTCTGTAGCCCCATCATAGAAGGCCATATGGAGTTCATTTTGCCATCAGCTATAGTAATATAAGGCCAATTCATACTCTGCCTAGCATATCATCATTATCACAAGGATTTCCTATTATTTCGAGTATTATCATACTGTCAAGTCTTATTTGCTAGAAAAAGTGATAAAGTTATGCCCTGTCTGAATTCCATATTCCCAATGACAAGGTTCCCCTGAACTTCCCAGAAGTTTCAGGTTGGGTCTTCACAACTTCAAATCCATATTAAGCTGAAGTGAGATCTCTTTTCAGCAGTAACAAATTTCATTACAGGTATTCTATATTCCATGGGTGTTTGGGAATCATCTCTGTAATTCAAAATGTTTATTTTTGATGGTCTAATGAGAAGACTAACCTGACCATAAAACAAAGAGTTAAGAGTACATATCTCAAAGGAAGGACAATGAAATTCTTACAAAGAATAATGACAAAATAAAGACTACAGAGAATAATTGCCAACTACAGAGCTCAGAGTTACAAAGTCTCTAAAGTGAACCAGACCTCATGCAAATGAGGAAAGAAAATCAGAATGAACTAAGCAATGCTGCTTCTGTGAAAGGAACATTTAGGGTTTATTTAAGCTGCTGTAAAAATTACTGTCACACAAAATCTGGTTTTGCCTTACAGAAAATTCAGATAATAAAAGCAAATGAATATGCTATGAGCATAATCAAAGTTGCAGTCATGTCAATTCCTTGTGAACAGAACTGCAGAACAGCCTAGGAAGTTTTGGAAATCGTGAATAAAAGATGACTGAATAAACCGTAAAATTAAATACTATTTTGCATAAGTCAAAAGGTCAAAAAAGGAAAAAAAAAAAAAGACTCCTGTAAACAGCCTTGCTGCTGCAGGGGAGTTCTGGTTTCTGCACCAGACAAGAACCTGCTTCTGCACACCTGCAAGAATCCCAGCGCAGGACTACAAGGACTCCTAAGCCGCATGAGACAAGTATGGGAAATTAACTAAAAATTCAGTAGCTGGCAAAAAAATGGTCTGTCCTGACACACGGGTGAACACTGATTGGCAAAATCATGGGAGAAGAGGTTTAATGATTACTGCAACAGAAGTGGGCAAGTCTGGTGAACTAAACATCCCCTTCTTGTTTCAACATGTTGCTTTCCAGCACACAGAAAATCTTTTGCAAACTATTCCACCCACACAAACCCTTTTCCTTACAGGGATTCACACTTGTCTAGCACAATCAAACCCAGTGGAAGTATTTCTTACTCTTCACATGCTTCAAGATAACACAAAGTTCTGCACAAAAATAAATAAATAAATAGATATATTTAGGAAAATGTCCTAGCAATGTACCTCTAAATTACATGTTACAGCTACCAATATGAACACAAACAAAAGCAAGGCTTATAAATTAAAAAGAATATAAAAACCTTTTCAGAAACTGATATGACAGCTTCAGGGAGGGGGATGAACGGGACCTCTGATACAGGAAGCCAGAGATGTCGTCTATGAGAGCATGCACACACAGAAAAAATGAGAAAAGAACTACAGGACTAGAGACAACAGAAGACTACTAAGAATTTTAACTGCTCTTACAATAGAGAAGATCTGGCACTGCAGGAAGAGCAAACTAACATGCTAAGAAGCCAACAGGGAAAAACAAAACACTGGATCATCTACAAAGAAGAATATGGCAACCACCATGACAACTGTCAGCATCTCATCAGAGACACACAGCGTTCTGCAGAAGTACTAAAGCATGGCCATGCTGACATCACGCAAGAGACAAGGTAATGGGCAGAGGTCACTATGCTTCTATTTCAAAACAGAACAGTCAAGAACCGAAGACCATTAACCACCACAGTGTGTATTTAAGATTAAAATACATAAATGAAAACAGACATAACTTCCACAAAATAAAAGGTAATGCTTGCTCATTCGTGAGTCCTATTAAAGTAGAACAGTGCTCTATCAAGAAACAGAACAGTTTCTACAGAGGGGAAATTTATCTTGCTTTTTAGTTTCCCTAAAGAACTCCGAGAAAATGTCCGGAATACTCACACAAGTAATTGCATGTGAAACCATTACTTCTTGTTACCACACTATTTCAACATCACATATGTGCAAATGTATTTGCTCCAACATGAATTGGAGCAAATTTCTTTCACATGGATCTGAAGTTCTTAGATTCTGACCCACTGCAGGAAGTCTTAAGAGTTTCCTAATTTCTAATGGGGAAGTTCACAGTCATGTTTGTAGTTGTTGGAAAAACAATCAGAGTTTCAGTAAACATTCATCAAAACAATCAAACTAACCCCAGCAAAATATCTGGTTTTGAGCAAACTGACTTGGGAGTTTTTCAGAACAGCGCTAGTTTGAAGCCCCATGCAGTTTATGTGAGGGAAGCTATAATATAGCGCAATTCTGAAATCCAAAATTACAGTGTACCATACAATGCAGTCCGTAACATTCAATTTAGTGCTTTTCATGTGCCTTTTTTTTTGCCTTGCTCTCTTCCTTTCAGTGGAGCCTTAATTCATTTTGCCCATTTAAGCTTAAATGACTGACCAGTTCTATTCCACAGCAAGGATTCTGACAGATGCCCCTGTACCTTTGAATGAGGCTAAACTTAATCTTGAGTGCAAAAGAGCATTCTTTGCTTATACAAAGTACAAAACTGGGCTTCTGTTGCTGCCTCTGCTCTGCAACAAACTGATGCACAAAAGGTCCTAGGGCCTCCACGCACACACTATGAAGAGAAGCAGACATTGAAACTATATAACAAGTAAAGACGCATATTTATGTTCCAGCTAGCTACCACATGTGAAAAAAAGAAACATTACATTACAAAGCATCCTGCAACAACTACATTCCTTCGCACTTGAAAACTCAGTAACTCTATGACTCTCTTACAACGCTGCTCGAACTCAGATGTTAGCAAGAGACTTTTAGACGTAAAAGGAAGAGGCACCTGCAAACACCTTAATATAGCTCTTTTGCACTGACTAATGCCGTCAGAGGTTAAGCAAGTCTTTAGAAGTCACATCAAAGCCACACTCACTTCAAGATGATGCGAGCATCCAAGTTCTTTTTTCAGTATATAGCCAGTTTATGCAAAATGTGACATGAAATTCAAGTCTACTGCCCTGCAAGAGGAACAACTCAGTCCACACCCTGGCAAATGGCTCTGCTCCTCATTTATGCATCAGGCAAGACAACGGTCTTGCACTACACTAACTTTTTACTTCATGAATTACTCCTACAGCAGAACTTCATTTACTTGGCATTTATTATTGCTTTACTTGACTTACTTTTGTAGGTCAGACTGTTCAGTTCATGTAAGCATTTTCATTTCCCTGGCCAAAATGCTACTTTGCAACTTCCTGCAGCCATAACCTTCAATCACATCAGATACTCTTGCGCATACTTACAGCAGCAGTACACTAGAGGGACTATTTTACTTCTTTCCATAGCAGTGGCGTGTCTGAGTTTGAAAACTTGCAAATTATTCAGTTTAAGAACAAAGCATATTTTAAACATACTTTTCCACTTCTAGAAGAAACAAAAAGTACATCATTTTGCAATTCACTGTCTCCCCAAACAGGCAACATTTCCTTGCTATTGACAGCTGCTGTCATATTTATGTTTCAGATGCTAACCTAAACTGAAAACATGAAGAGGTCGTCAATACTATGGCATCATCAGTTTCATAGTTTATGCCAATGAAACCTAGAAAGACTCACTTGTGGGTTAGACCCTCAAAGCAGTTGTTTGCATATATGCACCAAAATCAGGATATGTTTTTCTAATACACAGTAGAAGTCACCAAGAATACACATACTACATATCAAGTCAGCTTTCAAAATTTGGGCATCTAGCTTAGTAACCGAGTATTGCAGCCTTGTTGAAAACTTCACTTTAATTCCACCCTTGAAGTGAATTTTTTAGCAGGTACATAGAAACAGATTTTGCAAATAGATAGAAACAGATTAGCATAACAGTAGATCAGTTATTTGCCAATAAAATATATTTCCAATACCAACATACTGTTTGACACGCTGCTTTGTTGATTCATGTAGGTTTCTTTCCAAACAGCTCTTATTTTACTTTATCAATTTTATTTTTGGGGGGAGGAAGAGGGGGGAAGAGGGGGAGAAAAGAGTCTTCAGTCATAAAGGAAAATTGATCCTTCAGAGAGCTGATAACCTCCTTGGCTGTGGTCTGTCTCCATTTCAGTCTCTGAGGTTAGAGGACTCATCTTAAGCACTCAAGCTCAAGAAAACTTTAGGTCTCTAATGACATGTCCAACATGCCCCCTCATCAACTGACTTTGGCTGAATTTCAGTAATTTTAAAAGTCTGTCAGTACAAATAGCATTTAAAAGTAACACCTGGTTTACATGTAGTTGTAACTTCTTTCAAGCTAAGGACTATGTGTGATGAAAACCTAACAGCTATCTGAGACTGGTTTAGGTACCTCCATCTCAAAAGAAACTATGGACTTGCTATTTGCTTTCTCAGAGAAGTGAGTATACCTGTATTTTCTTATTCAGAAAGGATGTTGTTCCATGCTTAACAAAATCCTAACATCCTCCACTTTTGCATACAATATCAATATCATTAACCATTATCATTTCAAGAATCAGTTCCTTCAAAAATCATCTTGGATGACACTCAGAAATTCCACTAGAAAAGAAGGCATATGTTCATTGAATGCATGATATCTTACACAAAATATATACCACATTCCATTTTACCTGAGCTTCCAAATGGTTTCAAAGTAAAGTTTAACAGCGAGACAACCGTGATATAAAATGGTTACACAGACTTACATATAAGACTACTTATCAAGGCTACATTACATTACATTCCCCACTTCATAACCTGAAAACTTTGACTGGGAGAAGGTCATATTGATTTTGATACAACAAATACCAAATGGTTTAATTTGGTAGGAGATATTAACCCCAGAATCTTTTAGAGACTCAGACTGAGAGTACTGAAAGGTAGAGAGTCTTGAGATATCTATGTGCACATATTAATTATCTGCATATACAAAACAATGCCCAGAGTTCAAGACAGATTATGAAAAACAAACAGCTAATGCAAACAGAAATCCAATGTTCGAGAAAACAAAGACATAGATGCTCTGCATCACTAGGGTAAGGCTCTTATGAGGCCATTCAAAGTGTCTCACATTCAGGATACTTCAAAGACAGAACTGCTACTCATGCCAACATGCTGAGTGAGTTTTCATTAAGCTGTTTTCACTCATACCTCAGGCTGGTGATAAGTGGGGGGAAGAGAAAAAGATAAACTATTATTGTGTGTCTCTGTCATTTAAAGATAAGATGAAATTGCTATACTTAAATCTATCTTCAAATGACTTGTATAAAGAAAGGTTTATCATTTGGTAACTGTGTAGCTTACCAGCCCCCAGAAAACCCTGGATCAATACTTGACTTGGCATGGGGTGGAGGGCAAATGAACATATCTTAAGATTTTACTGTAATCCATCATTAACTGTTGAACCAAAAGACCTCCAGGAGCAGTTACATTTACATTTAACTTGGCTGACAGACACAAAAAAAGACATGTAGCCTAACAACTCCAGGATGATTACACTGCTGCTGATCTAATGAGCTTATTATTCAAAGTAAAGGGTGTTCCTAAGTTAAATCAAACATTTTCTCTCCATGTGCCTTGTTCTGGTATCATGTTAGTACTCTGTGTTGGTTCAGGTTAGTTTTAATCAAACCACAAGCCTCTGGGGAAAGAGAAAAGATGAGGACTTTGCAATAGAGGCAGAATGAATGAAAACTCATTAAAAAGAAAGGGGGTGAAGAGGGAGAGCTAAAAGCAAACCCTGAATTTCTCATAATGGCACCTCTAAAAAACCCTGAGAACCAAACAGCAAATTTCAAATACCAGCTCTGCAAATATGTCTGTAATAAATACTGCTATGGCATACATTGAAGTATCCAAGTCATACAGACACGAACACATCAAAAAGAATTTACAGCCTTGGTATCCACACCAATATTTCTTTAGAAACACAACAGTCTACAGACCTCCATCAGAAGGTAAAAATCTAATAGTCTGGTTTTGATTACACAAAGTTTCACATATAGTTGTATAGCGATGTCCTGATTTTCATTTCATTCAAATAATGAAACCAAAGCTTTAGGTGTAGGACACCAATAGCTGCAATTCAACGGATAGCCATAAACTTACTTTCCACAGGGGTAATCACCAGCTGCGGGATGCTGCCTTATTTCCTTCCTGATGTCACCTTCAGCTATCCCAATCCTGGCATCTCTCACCATCCACATCCATTCTTCCATTTCCACTAAACAACATCCTCAGGAAATACACCTGAGGACTACTCCAGCCTTCTTTATCATCAAGGCTTAGATGCTGGCATACTGGCAGTAAGGAAAACAGCCCAACTGTCCATTGGAACCACGGCAGAGAAATTCACAACCCCGAGCCAAGTTTTTTTGGGACTGACAGAAGCCCGCCAGCAACTCTGAAGCACAGTTTGAAACCAGGTGTAAATGCTTTCATGGAGAGTCAGCAAGGCTGACACGACTGCTGCACAAGCTGGTTTTGGCAGTCTAACGCCCTTCCTCCTTACAGAGAGCCCCAGCTCTCAGCTGGGAGAGGACGGAGCCCACAGAGGTGCTGCTGCGGGAAAGCCTGCCTGGCTCCGAGCATGCAAAACCCTTGCCATGCATACATTGCCCTAGGGAGGTCTCATTCGCATCCATTTTCTCCCGTGTCTCTCCACAGTGCCTTCACTGATAAAGTGTCAGGAATGTTTTTCTCCAGACTTAAATAGCCAAGACAAAAAACCTCCTGGGTGTTGCCTCTATCAGTCTGTAGATAAGCTAACTACAGAGACGCAAACTGCTGGCACATCAAAAGCCCATGGGGAACCAACAACTACAAATGATGCTACATTTTCTGCAAAGCCTGGAAAAGAGGGGTGAGGCAGAAAGAGAGCAGTTTGGCACCGGGAAGCCAAGCAGAGCCAGAGACAGAACAGAGTTTTCAAAAAACACTGTGGAAGATGTAAGAGGATGGGTTATTTTCCCCCTTACTAAAAGCGAAACACCTGACATTAAGTTAGAAACATCCAAAACTGAAGAGTTCTGTTGTTTTCTTTTCACATCTACAGCACTTTTCTCTAGGGCAGTAATTGTAACAAAAGCATAAACGTAGTTTCCAACAAGGGCAGGTTGGATCCCTCATTAGCCAAACCCCTCCTTTACCCTTTTTGCATGCTGAACATTTTGAACATTTTATCTGAGGGATACCTCTGATCATGTAAACTCCTGAATTGGAACTAGTGAGGCTGTCAGACATAACTAAGCACGACTGCACACAATACATAAGCATTACTTATAGACAAACAGAAGAGAGAGAAGCAAAACTGAATGCTGTCCAGGAATTTGTAAAACTCAATACCACATTACTAGGACTATAATGAGCAGGTCTTTAATCATCGGTATCCGATTATGGACATAAATATGTATACATTAAACAAAAGTTGTGCTTAAAGTCCCATTTTTTTTAAACTTCAGGTCAGTAATGATGCTACAGTTAATAGTCCAAAATCATAAAAAGTTCCCTAGACAGTTCTGCTCTTAGAAGGAACCGAAAAGTCCCAACTGCATAGGCAGCACAGTCCTGTTAATCTCTTGGTTCATTTTGTCCAAAAGGCCGAGCACCTCACCAAAGCAAGAACTGCGGGAGAGTGTTCGCAGCAGCTTCCTGTCTGTAGCTCAGTGGTTTCGGTTCTGTGAATACCTCCCAGCCCTCAGCGTCCCTTCTAGGGGTCTGGGTTTGGATGTTTGGTTTCTCGTTTAGGGTTTGTTGGGTTTTTTTTAGATGTTGCTTAAGGAATGAAACCTAACTTCAAGCACTGCCATGATACATACAAGCAGAGCACTTGAACACTGCAGGTAATAGCATGACTGCCTTGGAGTGTAGTATCCTTTTGAAATACTGAGAACTAAATAGGATTTTGTCTTTTCTGATGCATTTAATACATTTTAGATAGGAATAGACACAAATGAATGCTGTGTGGTTTTCAAAGTTACATTTCTTTTGCCACTGTCCTTTAATAGAATTCAAAAGACTATTTTTACATGCTTGACAGGAACAGGCAAATTCTCTAAAGTTCCACCACCAGTCTGTACACTATGCATAGATTTTGGGTGTTCTTGACCTTGGATGTTTAAAATTAGCAGACAAATGTTTCAGAAGGAAACGAGTGCTTTCATATTCATTATTGATTGCACCTCAAAAATATTGGTTTAGGTATACATCCTAGAGTTTAAGTGAAACGTGGTTTCTTCACTCCCACTGTATTATTTCTCTGTAATATTTAAACTGATTCCTTATCAATTTTGATATTAACAAGAAGGATATTTAAAGGAGGCTGCACAATGGACCTTTTCTTCCTCTTTTCTGCTAAAAACAGAGGAAGATCTTCCTCTTCCCGTCTTGAGTGAAGTAGTCACAGCCACACTTCTCCCTTTTCTAAATTTACTTTAACCATTGTCTATATAAACTTAGCTGGAGCTCTGCTGAGTGGTAACAAGTCACACTTTAACTATAAACTCAATTTACCCCAAAACACAACATTAATTAGGGGTAAACACATGCTGTTATGCCCTCTTGTTCCCCAAAAGAAATTTCCCCTGCTACAGTGGGCAGTGTGAAGTGAGTTGTTCTCTTTGATGAAATTACCCTTCGGCTCTCTTACAGTGGCTTACAAAAGCCCTAAACTATCTTTCAAGACTCTCACTCTACAGGGAATGGATCAGTCCATTGGAAAAGCATTGCACTGACCTTCAACCCTACAAAAAATACACAGTACACAGGGTGGCATGACTGACTTCCACTACCTTCCACTCTTATTTTAAAGATCATCATCTTTGATACAGGATAAAGAAGTCTTCTCAAGTGAGAAGACATCCTGCAATGGGAATGGCAATACTATCAACTTCCTTTATAGAAACCTGATAAGCACAGTGATTTGGTTTTCTCCACAATCATCTGTTCATTTAGATTAAAAAAATATATAACTACACTAACAGTAGCGAAAGAAAACAGAAAGTGAGATTTACGTTTTCATTATGTTTGTACCTAATTCTCCTTGAGCTGGAACCTTATACAGAAAATTATAAAATGAACAAAACTAACTTTTTGATTTTGTTACTGCTTAATTATTCTTTTGCTTTATTACCTTGAACATGTAGTAACTTGCAAGCTTCGTTATCTATATTTATACTTCTCCCCTCAGAAAGAGGACTGTCCTTCCAAAATGCCACTGCAGGATTGCACAAACAAGGGAAATGGGGATTTCTCTCTACTTTATCTTTTTTTCATGTTTCTAATACATTTGTGCTTAACAGTGACAAGCTGCAAAATACAATTTCTGTTCTAGACAGTGTCTAACATCATATCCTCCTTTGCACTGACACTGATGCTGCCTATGACAAAATCAAGTTAGGCAGACATCAGAGAGCTTACCATCTAAAAGATCAGTTAGAACACAGAAAACAAACAGGACACTTAAGGGTAGTTCTTTTAAACACACACACCCCCCCCTTTTTTTTCTTTTTCTTTTTTTAATTTTTGCTTTTCTCTAAAACACACATGTATCTAGGTCAACAGTACGTGGGTCAATGTTTCTTTCCAAGACAGCCACCTACTAACATTGTAAAACAGTGTACAAAAGTATTTGAATACAGGCAAAACAAAAGTATTTGAACATGAGAATCATTGCAGAAGATCAAAAAGTCTTCACCCCCATGCCAGGCATAACATCATATTAGGTGTTATACGTATAATATTGAAAAACAAAGAGTCAGAATCAGATCTTTTAACAACTCTATGTTCTTGGTTTGTCCTGTCCAAAGTCCTGCCCCCAGACATAAAACAGAGATACAACTTCAGCACTTGACACTCTATGACATGATCTCATCTCTAGTTAAGAAAAGCAGCATTTACTTTAACTCTTGCTGTTATTTCTCAGAGGAAGTGGGAGTGATTCATGGATGTTCTAACACAACTGCTGGGTTTCAGGCACTGTTTATCTTACATGGAAAAAAAAAAGAAAAAATCTTTAAGTACTATTTTGGAGAAAGCTTTGTTCTTCTGTTGCATCAGTATCTGAAGATGCAAGGCAGCCAACAAGTCTGATACTAATCCAACAACTGCAGCACCAGACCTAAGTTGCAGAGAGAAATCAAATTTCTTTTTAATGCACCTAACAATGTTAAGCGACTCATATGAGATGCCCTTCAGATAGGGACTTGCTCCTCAGTTTTCACCTGTTTGGAGATCTGAAAGATTCTGAGTTCTTCAAGTATGTGATAGGGATCATAGTTGGTGCTTTAGATGTAGACACTGATAAATAAGAGCAAACCACAGATACCTATTATTTTCCATTTAGTTATGTGTAACATTAAGATGTTTCTTAGTATTTCACTATTGACTTCAGAAATTTCTGTCCTCCGCCTCATGCTCTTCATCTACTTGTTTCTGCCCTGCACTTCAGTTTCCTACTGTCTTAGCTGTGCTAACCCAACTGTTAGCACCGTCATGTCATGAATTACCTCAGAGAATTGATATGCAGAAACAGCGGAAGGGAATGATTTTTTGAAATAGCAGATGAGCTCCTCTGCTTATTTTCCAGCTCAGGTGCACCAACAAGTATGCTGGCACGAGAAAGAAAGAAAGAACAGTAAAGGAGCAGTAACTTCTGACATTAATAGTGCCTCTTAGAGTGGCATAGGGCTATAGCCCACTTTTACTCTGTAGGGTTCATAAGCATTTTTAAATAATTTGTTTGGAATTGTGCTTATAAGCACTTGTGAAAAGGCACATGACTGAACACATCCCAGATTGGTAATGGATTATAAAACATCTTCTAAGGCCAACTTCAGTTCTAATTATTCATGACAAAAACACCAGTAGCACATAAGAGTTCAATGAAACTCTTGGGCATTTCAGTCCAATACAGTGTGTCCAAACCAAGCACAATATCCAGCATATTATTTAGTACCTTACGGTCAACCTTGGCAAAGGCTTCACAGTGAGTAAACACAAGATCAACTGCAGGTGAGCAGATGCATCTAGATAACACACCATGAGTAATGCTGAAAACTATTCTCTGTCCTGAACAAGAATAAGCTACCAGAAGTGGCCATGTCTTACAAAGAACAGGCTCCCACATCTTTTGCAGTCAATGTGTAGAATCATTTTGGTGAGATAAAACTGGATTAAAGTATATTGCAACCAACAGACCTTGCATAAGAGCTCTGTTTAATCTAACATACAATATGAAGGAAAAACAATGTGATACCAATATGCTCCTAGTAGTTTCTCATAGGTATTATGGCCTCACTGAAAAGCGACAGTTGTGGTAAAGAGAAGTAAATTTTCATGGGTCAGCTGCCCTGAGGGCAAAAAAAGTAATTCCAATAGCTAAACATTTCTTCAGGTCAGCAACAAAATTCATGAGCTTCACTATAAGCACAGGTTGGGAGCAAATATCTTCAAGTTGTAGTCCATGTCCAATAGCAACCTATCTAGAGTTACACCTCCACTTTCTCCATTTTTTAATATCTAACTTCAAATCTAAACCAGAAATTAGTTAAAATTTACACGAGTTGATAAATGCTAAACAAAGTGACTGAAACAGCCTCAATACCAACATTTCAAAGAAGCTGTTAAGAACTACTGCTTGTTGTTTATTCAGTGTTAACTGTCATGTTTCTTCAAATTGTGTCCCTCAATATATTTCCCTTTTTACTTGATAAACATTAATTCTACTCTTCACAGATATTTTGAACAGCATAGAAATTCCCTTGCTGAACTCGTACCAAAAAGAGAGGCTTCAGGGATGAAACAGCATAAAAAAAAATGTGCAATAAAGCAATGCTAAACTGAGGCAAATGCATGAAATGTAATCTTCAGACATCGGTGAAGTCAGAGGAATTAGGGAGAGAGAACTTTGGAGAAAGATGAGAGGTGTCAGGAAGTGAGAGATGTATGAAAGGGCTTTGATGGAGGGAGAGTGAAGCAATGGAAGAAGAGAAATCTTGTTCTAGGAAAGTAATTTTGTCAAGCTTCTGAAATGGTTTGAGATGACAATAACATCATCTCAAAAAACTATGAAACAAGATAAGTAAACTGAAAGCAACCCTGGAAAGCAAGTGAAATATAAAACAAGACTAAAGAAAGTCACAGTTACTTCAATGTTAATTTGTTTCCAAAAAAAGATGCTTCATGTTTTCCACAGAAATGAATCAAAATGTTAACGTATGACTCTTCATTAGTTATATTAACACTGTTCCTGTATCTCAGCATGAGCAGCGCACACAACACAGATTTCGTGAGGTGTGTGGATCAGCTCAGTACAAGGTACAGTATTTGTTCTTAAGTTAGATTTAACTTTCAGAAGTTTCAATTAATGATGTTCAAGAATAACACAACCATTAAAACCACTCTAATATAACAAATTTTGGTATCACTTTTACTGTAGACTATGGAGAAAATCTTTTAAGACCTACATTGCAACAAACTGTACTTATTTTAAGAGGAAAGTCTAGTTCTCAGACAAATTTAGTTTTACATATGCAACAAACAGGCAAGGCTACTGCAGTACAACTTTTCTTTTTCAGTGGATTCTTGATTACTGATGTACTTAGGTCCCCCCTGCCTGTAACACTTTGAAAAGGCACTACTACATGATCACCATCTTCAGAAGAGTGCTACAAGTTATTAACATCTAACAGAGCAGGCAAGAAAAAAGACTTCTGACAGGATTCACTGCCTTGCTAGCTAAAGTCTCCTCTAGCTATATCAGAAGCTTCACAATAAAGGGATTTTTCCCTTAAATTAGTCCACCAAGTCAACCAGCATAGATTCATCGTGAGGTTTGAGACACTGACAGGCAGATTCTTCACTACCAGCTGAGGAGCTTTGATGCAATAGTACCAACTCACAACACTTTGCTGAGAATACTGACCTTGCTTTTAATATTTCACCTAACATTATGAAACAAATTTGTAGCAGAATTCCCCTGCATACCCAGACCTTCGCACTTGTAAACATGCAAGGACACGCAAGTTACTTTGATGCCATACCAACATGAATGACCAATTTCACTGAGCAAACTGTTTTCAACATGCACACAAACAGCAGAACAAGATCTAGTATTAGCAACTTTATTTGAGTAGCTTCATCTACTAGCTACTACCTATTAATGAGTATATTTATCATTATATAAGGGGACTGAAAAAATTATTAAAATAATCTCATGACTTAGCATAGAAAACCGCTCAACTTCTACATGCATACACATTATTTTTACTTGGCAAAACAATACTTCCTCTCAAATGCTTGTGAAAACAGCTGCCTCTAAGCCAGCACCTGGATTCATCTTCACTTCCCACTTCTGGGAAACCGCTTGTTAAATAACATCTTGGATTTTCTTTGTCAACGGAGTAATGCAATAAAGCATCTTTCATGCCTCCCAGAAAAATGTATCTAAGGAGAAAAAAAAGCTTATTCTCACTAACTCTTATTCACTCTCCTAAATAGGACACATCTTTTTTCTTAGCCATAACTAGGAACATCCAGACTACACTCCCAGTTGGCTTACCTCTACATACTACATCTACTTCAGCAGTAGGAGCTGAAGACCTGTCTTTTAGTACCAAACTGTGTCTATGTTATTAGGCATAGGTGGCTAAATTAAACAACAACCCAATGCACCACCATCCAAATTAAATTCTACACAAATGAGTGAATATCATTAGCTTAAGCCTTCTATTTGTCCTAACCCCCACAAACGAGGTAGATATTTGAAATCATACTAGACCTGAACAGTAACACACTTAACCTTTATCACAGAATAGTTATCCAATAAATGCCCCACACTTCTGAGTTTGTACCATGGGGAGAGATGCGCTCTGCTACCTGGGATGATTATTGCTTTGTCAGCGGGACCTTCATACATAGCACCTACTGTTTTGGAGACTATTCAAGGCACAGGTGGACTGCTCATTTCCACAATGGAAAGACATGAGGAAATACCTCATGAACCTCAAATAACATATGAATAGATATGTTCTCATACACTCCCATTTAACTCCACATACAGCATCAGCATGCTTAGTGCTGCTGAACAGATGGCTAATCTAATTAATACATACAAAGACAAGATTTAAAATCAATCTGGTTGTGGATCCTACAGATTCCAAATTTATGCCACCCACACTGGGGTGGAAAATCTCCATTAAAAGAGAAAATGTAAATATGAATTACCCTGTAAAAGTTCAAAATCGAAGTGCACGTTACGCTTAACTTCCCAGTATTTGAACTTTCACTGTTTTGTATGATATTATCTAATACTTGCTAGAAATAGGAAAATTACTTTGTCTTTCCCATGTTCTGAAAAAAATAACTCATATTCCATTTTACTTAATTTTATATGGAAAATTAATACATAAAGTGAGAAAATTTTGTGATTTTTATTTATTGAGAATCAGATGCTTGGTCTAGAATCCACTTTTTCAAATCACAAATTGCATCCTAAAGTGTATTAATAGTACTATATAAATAAAAAATATTTATCTAGTTTAAACTAACCTTGTAAACCAGGAAAAAACTTGTTCATTTTCTAATTAAAGTGTAATCATGCTTTAAACAAACATTTTTTTGCCACCAATCATGGAACTGAGAAACACCATGTTATAATGTAGTCTATATTCAGCCCCCAAGTTCACATACACAAAAATGCAGATCTCACCACTTTGAAACTGATATGATGACATTTCTAATCAGATCATTTCCCACCGATCACACAGACTGTGTCCATCTACTGTGCAGTGTACCCAGTTAGTCCAACCTTTCTTTTTAACTAGCTGAAAAACCCTTAGGTAGATCCTGGCCCACTCCAAATAAAAATACATTGAAACTCAGTCTTAAACCCAGAACTACTATCACTCAACTCTGTTTAGTATACCAGCTAGGATAAAATAAGAAATCACAGCAGACAAGTAAATATCTTAAGCACAAAAGAAAGTGATCTCAAGAGAAACATGTACAGCTATTCCTGGCTGGCCATTTGTTTCAAGCAATTATGAACTTTCTCTTTCATTACCCATCCAAGTGAGGGAAACGTTTAAAAGAAAACTTAAAAAGTTAAAAATAAATTTTAAGAAACTTGGTCTCACCCCCATTCCATTGCTTTTGAAAGGACAGCTTTTGAGGATACATCTTATGAGATCCTTACACACATGCAAGCTACAGTCTCTTATCAGGATTTGGACAGCGATAATACTTGGAAAACAAGTGAAGCCCACTGGGCAGTAACTGCCACTGGCTTGGCTTTCCATCCTTTCCTAATTCCATGTTTCAGTTTGCAAATCTTCTCTGATGTACTGAGTGATGTCACCTCCTAGTCACCTCCCCAAGCCCAGACACAATTCCAGAGGTATATTCAAGTACACCAGTCAGAGGGCAATATAGCTACTTCTATGCCTCACAACACTCAGAGAGATTATTCTATTTTTACCTAGAACAGGGGGAGGAAAAAGCTATATAATGTACTACTGAGTCACTCTGAAATCAACAGCATCTCTGCTTGACACATTAAACTACACGGAGTGTTGGACAACAGTGAAGGCTGAATGGGAAATTACAGAAAACTCCCCATCAGTGACCTACATTCAATTCTTGGCTCTATATTCCTTCACATGCACAGGCAGTAAATCATCCCACCTGTCATTCACATACTTTGGTAGAAAAATGGATTATACTGTGCACTGAATTACTCAGCTAGTATCAACTAGCCACTGCAGGAAACACATCTGCTTGCACAATGTCACTGACATTTTTGCTGAAATCAGTTCTTTAGAAACACTTGAAACATTTCAGCATTTTAAATATATTTAATTCTCCCAATATACATTTCATGAGAATTAGCCCTCAATTGGTTTTCTTAAACAATTCCACCAAGTATCCTTTAGATATTTACAGGGAATTTTCAACTGTAATTTGAACTGATTTACTTGCAGAGCTCAGCAGTAGTTCAAGTATGTAATTCAATTTCACTTTTATTAATCATTTTATTTGACAACACTTTTAATTTCTTCCATAATACTTCTTTCTGTAGAGCAACTGTCATTATTTATAACTGGTTTTAAAGAGTTTCCCAAGATTATCAGTTATTACATTCATCATTACACTGATTTATTACTGAATTGTTATTTTGGAACTTAAAACCTCCATTTTCAACTACCAACACCTACAATTTTCACCTCTGAAATCTTATGAAGCCATGAAAATACAAACAATCCATTTAATTAATCTTTTCCAAATAAATCTCATCTCATGCTTCACAGTTAAAAACATAAGATCCAATACTTATGATCTAGCATTTGTGCTGTAACATTTTTTGACCAAAAGAAAAAGCTATCTCCCTCAATAGCTTAGTTTTCACATAGAAAGAGGCATTAATTTTTCCAGCAAGACAGTCTTTATGATTTCAGTCACCTACAAATGACAGAGGCTTTTCAGATTTACAAGTTAACTATTCTGGAATGCAATCGTGATTTGCTTCCTCATTACCAAACTATTTAAGTATCCATCCTTTTCAAAGGTATACAGTAGCTGTGCATCTGAAATTTACAACATAACAACTGGGTCAGAAAGAGAAAAAAGAGGACACAATTATTCAATAGCAAATACCTCTCTAGCTCTGTCACCAACGACTTAAGTAAAAGCCCTCCAACACATTTTGTAAACGTTTCTCATTAATTCGTACCTATTTCCTTTTCATGAAATACTCAAATGTTGTTTCCTGCTGCAAGCCATTCATTGCAGGTTTCACTTTCTATTGAAATTGGACAGAAAAAACAGTGAATGAAATTACAACCAGCTTCACTACCAGAGCCTTCTTCAGTCTAACAAACCCTGAATTTTTAATACTTACAAAGAAACAAGCAGCAACTTTCAATTGCCTTTGAAGACACACCTGTTACTTGGGACTTCTCACTCAAGTACACTTCTGCTTCAGACAGAAATGCCAATCATGAACAGCTGCCAGCTGGTCACCCACTTGCCTGCACAAAGAGAGGGACTCTACAGACTAAGCAGAAAATTCACAGTCCTGCTTTCCACCGGCATACTAGCAGCTCCTGGGTTTGACCCCACAACAAACCTCACCAGTCATTAGCTGCTAGTCTTGGAGAATGTTTAGTCATGCTTAACTAACTCTTCACAGGGAATCCCAACACCGCATGAAAGACAATTTAAGCCACTATCTCCATAGCTTGCAATTTGTACCTCTTAGGTATAGTTCAAGAGTGGCCTAAAACTCTTCGGTGCATGTTTAGCACACACACCCCCTTCAATAATATTTTAAGCTAAATATTTACATTTTTAGTATATATATAACATATATATAGGCTAGGAGGCATCTTTCAGTTAAAGAGAAGTTTAACTATTTCAAATCATTCCAAGGAAAAAATATGAGCAAAAAACCAGACTTGGTAATTGCAGTTTCTGTAACTTTCTTATATCGGAACAGAGCAAAGAAAGTCACTGAATTTATTACTTTAAAACTAGCAAAGATAATGTCCCAAGTTAATCAAACTGCTATTGTCATTAAGTGAGTAAAAGTTGTAAATCATTTCACTCTACAACTATGCCTTAGTTCAGTCTATGAGTTGAATATTTAATTTGCACAATTGATGATGAAAACGGAAATGCATTGGTCCAAAAATCAAGTCAAGCCTGTTTCATGTAACAACTGGAAATATCAAAATGACCAACAGATCCAGGTAACTGCAGCAGTCATCTTCTATTGGTTTCTTACATTGTAGTATAATGCCTATGTCACTTGAATCTCAATTGAGATTCAAAATCTCTGTCCCAGAACAGACAGAGGAGAACAAGCAGAGAACCCAGGCAGCAAGCAGGACATCTGGGTCAAAGTGGGAGAGGGATTCTCTTAGAAATTTTTTCAAGCACGAGGGAGCACAGAACAGGCCATATAAATTGTACTTCATCTTCTTTTCACCCTTCCATCTATCTGCAGGTCTAACAGAAAACCGTCATGTTTTTCCTCTTTGGAAGCCTCCAGGCTTTTCAAAAAAGGGAAATCAAAAAATGTGAACAAATTCAGTATCATAGAAAAAGAGATACACACAAAACACTTCAAACTTCAAAGTGTATATGGACTTCATCTGCAAGTCACTCATTTATTGCCTTCTAGATTTATTTATAGTTTATATTTGTGTTACCTTGACCAATATTGATAAATTCAGGAAGTTTTGTGTTTAGTTGTCAGCTTCACCACCAGCTTTTTGGTTAGTACATGCTTGTGTGGCAAGTACTACAGGGACTTAATTCCCTGTTTAAAAATAAGGTTTAAAACACATCTATAAACAAATGTATGAGAAGACGGAAGTCTTAAGCGCTGTTAAACCCACTCAAGCTACCACTATCTGCCTCCTGAAGGACAAACAGATTCTACCAGAATTCAATGCTTCAAGTTCAGTGTCACCAGGATACATGAATCAGATACACCTAACATTTGGGCAAGGTCATCTTAACAACACAGAAATGTGCTCTAAAAATCAGTTTTACTCTCTCAGATTAGCAGTTTCTCATTAACCTTCAATTTCCAACCTTGGTCTCATTTGCCAAAAAGCTGAACAGAAGTGTACATTGTGTAAGGATCGAAAGTCTTCTGATACTTCCAAAACATTCCAAGCACTCCCTGGATGAGAATTTTCATTAATGATCAAATACTTGAGGTATGTTCAACAGTTTGTGATGCAGTCAGAAATGATGATTATCATTAGTTTCCATTGCATGGAAGCAAATATTATAACTTGAAACATTATGACAAACCTCTAAGAAATTCATGAAAATTCATTTGGAAAGACTAGAGAGGTTACAGCCTGATAGTATGCTGTCATAAGAACATTCAAGACCAAATCCTGAAATATTTAGGCCTAAATACATAAGCTCATGTAGAAGCTATAAGTTCATGCTAATTGTTTTTATTTTATTGCATGTTATATGTTATAGTTATATGCCGAAGAATTTGTACAGACTCTTTAGTGATCACCACTGCAACAAATTAATACAGATAAGTACATTATATTTATCTAGTGCTTGTAATAGTTTTCACTGTCACACAACGTCATTCTGCAAATTTTCAAAGACTTTTCAGAAAGGTGGGTAAGAGCTACATCATTTTTCATTCCACTTGCTCACTCACCTCATCACTTTGCCCAAAACCATGATTTATGTTCTTTGGGGCTGGAAGACATTTTTTGTTATGATTTAAGGGAGGCTCTTAGGGAGGCTACTGAGTGCTTAACCTTTATGTAACTCTACACAGATAGAAATAATACCTAACAATCAAAATCTTCTATATATGCCAAGCATTTTAGCAGTCTTGCAACAGCCTAGTGTTTTGTGTTTTCTTGTTCATTTTTTTTCCAATGCTCATTTTTTTCCAAAGCATTTCCACAGAGAAAGAAGCTGGAACCTGTCTGTATCTTCCCTGTTTTCATTCTCCCACATTCACAAGTACACCTTGAAAGAGTTCCAGTAACATTCATCCCAAACCAGTCCATCTCGGTGACGCACTTGAGAACATTAAAACACTACTCCTAAAAGCAACTGTACAGTTTCTTGAGCAAATCACTAAGTTCGTTCTACCACTAAAAAAGCTCAGAAAATGAAGATAGAGCTCTGTTTAGAATTAAAGCTTTGTTTTTACCTGTTCATTTCTCTTCCATCATTTTAATTTTCTTTAAAAAAATATGGTATAATGTCTTGGTGTGTTCCCCAGTGTTCTGTAGTTTTCATACAACTTGATTAATGAAATTGCTTATATTTTGCTCTATTACCTCACTCATTAAATTCACTAAACAAAACATATAACTGAGGTTAATCTCAACTGCTTCAGTTTTATTGAATATTTCCTAAGCATTTTTCCTCCTCACTCCTTCCTTAATGGCATATATTTTTTATAATAATTGTTGTTCTTTATTGTGTTGATTTTGGTGTGTGTATCTCATGCACATCTGCCTGATCTTCTCGGAATCTGTTAGACTGAAGGGAATACTAACACAACAGGATCTTCAATTTCAACATGAACTTCTGCTGCATCACAGCCTGGATTTTCTTTTCACTAAGAGAGTGACTAAAATGATCAACAAACTGCATGACCTTAGTATATGCACTCAATATGTTCACAGCAGTTTCTTGCTTTTACATAAACTAGCCTTTTAAGTGCAACTGGATAGTTAGCTACACTAGACATTATGGTATATGTTTTTTAAACGATTAGGTACTTGTGTGATTGGTAGTAGTTGATATTTGATCACCCCTCATCCCCCCCACCTTTTTTTTTAAATCAAGATTGAATACTGTATGTTATTTCTAGACATCTATTGCAAGATCCCTACTAGGAGAGTTTATGGCTGTGTTCATGTTAGATCAGCTATGTCATAAAAACCCCACTGTGTTCAGTTATATGTTGCTTAGAATATTTAAAAGCAGAGTACACGAAGTTCTTTTTCTGACAATATCTGGACACTATCTTCCCCCACGAGACCTCAAACACAGCTCTGAGGCCAGGGAGCGTCTATTAACATCAACATGCACTAATGATGCACATGAACTAATCCTCAGATTCCCATTTCTGTAACACATTAGTTGCAAGCTTCCTTCAGAGAATAGGGATAGCAACAATTTGTTGCAGTGTACCAAACAGCAAAGGCTGCTGTTAAGGACTGTGCAGGGCTCAGAGAGCTGAAAGGGCAAGTATCAACATTACTTGTTGATTCTGGCACACAGGTAGAAAGGAAGAACCTGACAACCGTGTGGTAGTGAAAAATGACTCTACAGCATGGAATTCATAATGAAAACACTGTCTGGCACCCCACTGGCGTGGGAGGGCATTTCATGCTCTGTCAGGAACTTAATGTAGCAATAGTGAAATTTACTGATAGAAAGGTGACTGGGAATGGGTGAATAGTAGAGAAACCCAGGAAAAACAAGTTTTATGTCATTTTAGAAAGTATGATTTAAGAATCCTCCTATTTCTGTATAATGTAGCCCCGCCTTTTCTTTTAAGCACAGTCAATAAATAAGAAAATCAGTGCTGTTATACATGAAACAGAAGAAAACCCTTATCTTGTAACAGCTGATATCAATATTCATACAGAATATTGATTTGTATATTAATATTGATTTGTATATATATAAATACAGAATTGTATATTCATGCAGAATATTGACATTAAAAACATACTTGTGAGGTTATCTGCTTTCCTGTTTCTTTAAATATTCTCTATTTACATGTTGCTTCTTCAGCTTCATGCCTGATCCCTATCCCCACCACATACGCCCTTCTTTTTCTTCTGATCACTGAAAGATCAAAGAGTCTCTGCATAGTGGAGCACAAAGTTCAAGTCACATTTTCATACATTATGTCAAAGCATCTGAAAACAGCTCATTTAGCCCTAGCTATAAAATGTAAGTTTCACAGCAAGCTTTTGTAATCAGTATTTCACAAGGCTGTCAAAAGTCTAAAAATTATACAGGCAGCATACAGCTGCTACTTCCACAAGACACAGCAGGTTTGCTGCTATTTTCTTTAGTGTTGAAAAACATCAGAATATGACAGTCTCCATCACCAGGTCTCTCATCTCATTCTTCCTGTCAATTGGATCTCCTTGAAGGCTCATTCTTCATTTACAGTTGACATATTTCTCCAGTTCCCTCCATTAGCATGCTTAAAAGTCATTGAAATCTGTTGTATTAAGCCGAATACTCCATCATACTGTGACAAATTCAGTAATCATTTCTTCATAAATTCAACTGAAGCATTTAAAAGTAGCAAATACATAAGGCTTATGGAGTCATTTCAGTTAGCAGTTTATTTACATCTTACCACTAATGAGTACTCGCCAACTTCTGACATCTCAAGACAACTTTCAGTACATTGAAATGTGTTAGAGGCTGTAGAAATTGCACATGCTCATTTCATCACCTATTTGGTCAACAATTGGAAAGCAGAGCATTTCTAAACCTTATTATGCTTTTTGTTTGTGCCTGTAATCAATTTAAGATCATTCATGTTACGTACACATTTAAGCAGTGCAATTTACAGAACTCTTAGGAACAGCAGAATGACTTGGTTGCAGTAGCAGGAAAAATCTTCAGCACCTGTTTTTTGGCTTTTTGCATATAAACAATTTCAATTCAAAAATGCTGGAGATTCAGGACTACATTAAGGTTGTTATTCTTAGGAAAAAGAAAGGCGGGGGGGGAAGTTGACAAGCAAATAGCAACTTGAAAAATATAAGCTTTTTCTCAGTGCTGCTACTAGCAAGCAGAATTTCCAAAGTACATTATCAGATATGTGCAATTTAAAACCCATGCCACTTTACAGATATACAAACAATATAATTTAAACTACAGAAATAAAACAGCAAAGGGCTGACCCTACATTTTAATCAAGTTACAATTTCCCCCTCTACTATCTTAATGCCCTCAAGTTAGCCAGCTGTTTTAGGAAGCTCACTACTCATTTGCAGAGGCTAGTAAAATGCACAGATCAGCCCATCTAAATACAGCATACTGCAACCCCCACTAGTGTGTGGCAAGCTTCCACATAAGCACGCAATGGAAACAGCTAAACAGTAGAGCCATTAAGCACCTAAAACCATGCCCAACGCAGCTATTGCAATGATTGCACGGGCTTGTTCAATTTAGCATCTCCACCTCTGCACAGGCAGATGTTACTAGGCACATAGTTAGCCGCATTAAAGGAGCCCACACACAAGTCTCATTCAAATTTGTCATTACATTTTTACTTAGTAGCTTTCCAAGAAAGGTGACAAAGGCCACTAAAGTGTCCAAGACTAGTGAAACCTTTGCTTACAAGCACTATCACCACTGCTAACACTGAAATACCAGCACCAGGAGAAATTAGTATATTCCTGCTATACTGTGGCAACAAACATGGTCAAAAAAATAAAATCTCTGCATTCAACTTTACTTTGGAAGAGAAAAAATAATACTAATACCATGAATGGAAGATGCTTGGGGTTTTTAAAGCCAATAATTCTACTTACATGAAATTGTATTCTAGAATAAATTTTGTTACAATGATAATTAAAGAGTGCCAGAAGCATTTGTTGAGTTAAATTCAGCCTTAATTCTGAACTTGTTTACTGGGTATTCAGTGATGCTGCAATAATGATTTGCACTGCAAAAAACTTTAAAACTAGACTGTGTTAAACAAGCTGGTTATGTTTATGTGGCACAGAATTTGAAACTCTCAGCAGTTAACTAGAAGATACAATTGTTTAAAAAAAATTCTACGCATTAGGACAGGGTATCAAAGATTTGAAGCAAGCATTAAGATACATGCCTTTACTAAGGTCACGTATCTTAAGATACATGATTAAATAAGAAACACCATAAGTAAGACATTTCTACTGCACCAAAAATATCAGAACCAACAATTTTAATTCCTCCGCTATTTGCACAAAACAAAATAAAATCTCACTTTTAATAAGCGATACACTGCATTTGCAAAAAAGATCACATCTTAACAAAAGCTTTATCTTAAGTGTAATTTATAAGGACAAAATATGTTCAGCATGACTAAAGAACAAGTGGATTTAATTGTCTAATTGTCTAATTATATACTCAAAGGACTTAAAACCAGACAAAAGGTTCAGAAAAAATAATTAGACATTTTGGTTAACAGTAATCACTGAACCATTCCGAATAGTCATACTGCAACCCTGATTCATGCTTCTACTCTTACATCATCTTTACCTCTATGTCTACTTATAAAAAGAGCAGAAAAAAGAGCGGCACATAAAAATTTGATAGTAAAATTATTATCTCTTTTAAAAAGCAATAATGCTTAAAATACACTAAATTTGAATAAGTAAATATTTTTGGTGCTACTTTAGGTAATCTTTAGACCTTTCCTGTGAAATTAGGGTAATGATACCCTATGACTCAAAAGCAGAAACCAAAGCAGAACTGAACATTTGCTGGCAATGACAGACCAAAAAGGTATGTAGGAGGTTGTGAACAATGAGCCTGAAAAAGCTTTTACACGCAGAATAACTAATCATAGACTTCCAGAATACATTTCAGGCTGTGCAAATTAGGGTAGTCACATTAACCCACCATAGCTATGTCTGAGCTTTACAGTAAGTTAAAAGAAAATCAGATTTTAAACCTGTCAAAAAAAGAAAACTTACGAGGGCAAAATTTACTGTAGGTGAATTCTGAGCACTTGAGTATACAGAAACATGATCTGTGCCATGTGTCTACATTGTATAGGCCCAGGACTTCTGATTCCACACTATTTACGTCAAAAATTATTCCACTAGACAGCACTTCACTTGCCCATCTTCACACATTTCATGTACTTGTAACTCATCGTGTTTCAATCAGGGTTGCTTTTTTGGTTTTCGGTTTTTTGTTTGTTTGCTTTGGTTTTTGTGGGGACTTTTTGTTTGTTTGGTTTTGGTTTGGGGGCATTTCCCAGGGGGGTTTGTTTTGTTTTTCAATTTAATGTTTTTCACACCTTCAGAGCTCTCCTTCCATGGATTTTTCTCTGCCCTTAATTAGCCTCTCTAACGTAACTAATTCTTCTGCTTTCTTAATTCTTCCTCACTGCTTTTTTACTGGTGCATGCACATCCATTAGTCACAACTTCTCAACTCCTACACCACATCTAGCATGTGGAGTTCTATACTCAAGCACTCAGCAGTAGAGCACAGGCATTACTCAGGACATAATTAAAAGGATCCTTACCTTCCCAAAATCTCTCACATCGAACAAATCAAATGCTTCAAAAAGTTCGCTTTTCTTCATCCCAAATATTTCACAACATGCCGAAAGAAAAGTCCTTATATTCTTCAAGCAAAGAAACTATGGGAAAGAAAACAGAAATACTGAGCATCAAGTATCAACTAGGAACATGTATGCTCCCTTTGATAATAAATATTCACTGATAAAAAGTATCATGTGTCATTAGCAACTTGTGTGCTTGCTTTTGTAACGAATATTCAGCCGTACCAAATATCAAGTGTCCTTTAACAACTTGTGTTATCTTTTGGTAACAAATATCCACCAATACAATTATTCATAAGTCATCACTTTCGATGCTATGATCTTCCACGGGTTCTAATTCAGCCATAAAAGTTCCCTTCAGATTCAAAAGCAGTAACCAAATTCTGAGTAGACACTTTGAAAACAGAAACTATTTTCTCTCTTTTGACATATATAGTGAGAAAGGAGGTGATTGGGAAGTTGTGGCTGCCCCATCCTTGGCAGTGTTCAAGGCCAGGTTGTATGGGGCTTGGAGCAACCTGGTCCAGGGGAAGGAGTCCCTGCCCATTGCAGGGGGGTTGGAATTGGATAAGCTTTGAGGTCCCTTCCAACCCAAATCATTCTACGATTCCATGATAAATGACAATATGCTACTAAATAAAAAATTATTGTAAATACAGACCTACTTTTCAGGTCTCTACAGACAGCACAGAACAAAACTAATGAACTCACCTTAATAAAACTATATTAAGGTGAGAAAGTTATTCTTCATACATCAAGCTCTTAACATAAAAATCTAGACTGAATGTTTCATGAACACCCATGCACTGTGTTAACACACTAAAGACATTCGGAATACATAGTCTCCATCTGGAGCACAAGAGCAGATGAAATATGCAATCAAGAAATCATTTCCAACTTATCCAGTGGAGATTAAAGATTCCCAAGCCACCTTGATTTTTGTACTGAATCGAAGCACAGAAGTTGAGTAACCTTCCCTTAAATTTATCCACATAAATCGATGATCATCCAAGTCTTGAAAAGCACAAAGCTTCTGCCACAGTGCTCTCCTTATCAGAATTTTAATGTGTTTTCCTGTAGAAGTTTATTTAAAAAAATAATAAATACTAAATAAATAAAAAAAAAAGACCTTACCAGTACAAAAGGCAGTATCTATTAATAGCATTGCAATAACTAGAGGCATAGCTAAAAGGTGCAATATCTACTCTGGATAATGATTAGAACTGTAGGGTACTAGTCCCTTATGAAGGCACTAGCTCCATAAAGATGCTGTTGAGGAGTCTTACAACCCACTATGCAGTACAGCACAAAAGTGAACATGATATTTATAAACCACAAATTACGCAGCACAGTGATTTGAATACACATTTTGAAAGTACTGATACAGCGACTCAATATTAAAACTGAGTTCCTAGACTTCTGCCTCTTATAGCAGATTTATAAGAATTAGAATCATTTATATTAGGACAGATCACAGAACTGCTATAGGGTCCAAATTAATGCTGTTTATAAAAACAGTATTTTTATCTTAATACTGACCAAATGTCACAGACACACCTTTCGTGAGCACCAAGTAATAAATACCCAAACTACTCACTCAGATGTAATATGTCACTGCTTTACCTTGAGCATAAGACAACAAAATATCAATTAAACAGGGAGCTCTGATTCCTGTCTGACATACAACTAACCAGCCAGACACAAAAAAGACAGAGCACCTGATAGATCTGATGCAGAGCAAGGTTGCACATGTAAAGCTCAGATTAAACAAGTGAAGTTTCAAGAGTAGACAACTCTAGCAGACAGTTGCTGACATCAAGAAAACAGCCAGACTCATCACAAAGCATCACAAATGCAATCCCTGTACAAGCTGAAGCTCACGGAAAGGCATCTGTAACTGACAACTGCCACATCAAGTGTAAGGGTCCACAGATGGACCAGGTGGAGCTGTAGCCTCCAACCCTCCCTCCACTCCCAAAACCCCCTTCTGCATATGCTCCCAGCTCAGATGGAGCACTCAGTGCTGTGCTATATACTGGGTTGCTCAAAGACGATACTATACACCAGACTGTTTTTATACCTGGCAAAATTTGAAAAATGAGTCTAGCTTGCTTAGTCAAAATCACAAGCTTCTCTGTTTTGTAAAGATTATAACTTTCAAGTCTAAATTACAAGATTAGAAGACTAAGAAATGAGAAACATGCGCCATTTCCTGCATAATATAGGCAGAAAGAACCAGACGATTGGCTGGTTTGGGATTCTGCAGCTTTTAAAACAAGGTGGCACATACAGAGTGATTATTGTTTTCCAATATAGTTTTTCCCCATTGCTTTTTCTTAAAAGCCATCAAGGGCCAGTAGCTTTGTCCAATGCAGAATACCGATTCAACTTGAATACCAATCAACTTGCTTCAATTGAAATTTTTACCTCCACTGAATTTTTTTTTCCTCACTGGAAAATTCAGCTGCCTCTTTAAAACCTACGTTTTGAGCTTAGATTTGTTGGCCTGCCAGTGCAAAGAAAGTTTACAGCTGCATTAAGTTGTTTATCTCTAAAGACAGCAAGAACTTAAGGGAGAGACAGGAGCTGTCATGGGCGTAAAATCTGGCCTAGATTTGCTAGACAGCATATCAGTGAGTTGCATGCAGCTTCTCAATACAACTAAAAGAACTGTTTAATCTATTAGCAGTTATGCACACAGTTTGCTTTTGACTCTCATTCCATTAAATTCTTCCAATTATTCTTAACAGACGTCTCCTACAAAAAAGATGGCAGCATCTAGTTGAGCAGATTTACTGGTTACTTCAAATTTTGAGGGAATTTTGTGACATCAGCCTTTTATGTTTAAATTGTTATGAATTTTATGCAAATAAATGGGAAAGAGTATTAGCGAGAAATCAGGTTTCTCTTAGCACATATGTTTCAAAGGAAATGTTAAAGTGCCTACACTGTAAGCAGTAAATTAAATTCTTTGGAATATGCTAACAGAGAGACGAAAGAAGAATCTAATCCTCCATCCTCCCACCCCTTTTCTGTTTCTTTAAATATTCGCAAACTCATTAAGCAATACACTTAACACATGTCATATATTAAGGAGACTTGACATAATTATAATCTCATATTCAATAGCCATATGACAACAGAGCAGTTATATTGCATTTTTTGTAGATTCTAGAAACCACAGACATGCATCAGCCAAAACTACCTGCACTTGATATGGGACATCACCAACGAGCAGTGCCTTTTGTGGAAAAGGCTTCCTGACAAAAAAGTCTAAATCCCCACTAGTTCAAAGACTGCTTAGTGAGTTTAGTTGGACATCTAATGTTTTGGTATCCATCAATTTTCTCTTGCAAAATGAAAGGCTCATTATTAAACTATTAAGCTAACCACAGTAGTTGCAAGGATGAAACTGTGAGACTACTAAAACCAAAAATGCACTCATTTGGCAATAAAATACATGACCAAATGACAAAAAAACCGAACAAACAAAAACCACCAAAAAAAACCTTAAACCCCAACAAACAATCAAAAAACCCCAACCACCTCATTATATGCTACTCATGTTTTGGAAAACTTATTTGATTATATGACCAAGAAAACTTTCAGATATAGTTCCAAAACTTCATATTATAATCATCTAAGGAAACAATTTTCTTCAATGAAACCAAAGATTTTTATCGTTGTGGTTCTTGTATGAAGAAGTATAAATTTGTAAGAGAAACCTTCAAATTAAAGAAGAGCACACACCTAAAATCTAGGAAGTTCCATAAAAGACAACCCTCCTCTCTGGCACTAAGAAAGAGGCACCATTAGTCCGCAGTCTCTCATTAGTAAGTACAGTCCTCAGGATATTTGGAAACCAACTACATTATTGTGTTTCTTTTTCAAAGTAAAACATTATACTTTGGTACACCACAAGGGAGATCATTAAAGGCATAAAGAGCAGCTGGATACCCAGTTCTCAGAGATGCAAGCAGATCTACACATCCCTCAACTGGGTCTAACCTCCAAATCTCTTCTCCACAGGAAACGTCTTTCAGTACAAGAACCAATTTCTCTTCATTAAAAGATAACCTAACTAGAAAACATTCTCTTTAAAAAGTTAATGCTGCCCTTTCCCTCCCCCTTTATTTTTTTCATTTACATGGCAATATAAGTAGATGGCAGTCTGAAATTCTTACTACACAGATCACTAAAAATACTGCAGTAGCGTAATATAAACCACAACTTCAAAAATGTTTACACTAGTGAAAAATACATCTTGAGCCTCACTCATCTCCAGGTGTACCATGAGAGGATAGCACACCCAGCACCCAGAGACAGATCAACAATATCACAACCCATTGGGGTTCAGGACCATTTTCAAGATGAATATCTATAGATTATCAAGACATTTCTCAAGCACCCTAATGTTTCAGAGCATAAGTATTTACACATACTACAAACCAATAATATTGCCATTGTCAGAGCTAGTGAAATCCTAAATCTCTTGTGATGAACCACTATGCTTTTTGGAACAGATTAGAATTTTAGTGGCCTCTGCCCCATTCTTCACGGAATTTCATTTTATAAAAAGCATTAACACAACATTTATTGAAATAAAAAGCATATTTGAAAAGAAAAAGAAAATTCCACCACCTAAAACAAGTATGCTGTGAGGGTGGTGAGGCATTGGAATGGGTTGCCCAGGGAAGTTGGGAATGCTCCATCCCTGGCAGTGTTCAAGGCCGGGTTGGACAGAGCCTTGGGTGTCATAGTCTAGTGGGAGGCTTCCCTGCCCATGGCAGGGGGGTTGGAACTAGATGATCTTAAGGTCCTTTCCAACCCTAACTATTCTATGATTCTATGCTTCATTTAATTGGGAGTGCATCTGTCTGAACTTAAAGGGAAAATAGTGAGAAAACTGATTATACTAAGTTCCACAGAAAAAGCATGCTGTTTGCTACCATAACATTTGCAGCTTCACACAAAAAGAAACATTGATTTGAGGGTTTTTCAACACAGTGCATAGTTCTGTGTGCTGACAGAAATGTACAGAAATATTTTACAAAGGGTATTGAATAGAAATTACTAATAAGACACAAAAAGCAGAGGCAGGACTACAGCTACCCACAGGGACCGGGGATTTCTTTAACCAGGCCTCTAATGAGGTGAAAGATGAAATGCAACAGAAAAAAGAAAATAAGAAGAAAAAAAATTTTCATGTATACTCTATTCATATAACCTTAGAGGTATTTCTCAGAAAATATGTTTTTGCATTGAATTACTTCAATGGAATAAAGGTCTGTTTGGTACAGACTAATATTCAGTACCTAGATGTATCTTTTGTACTAAAAGCTCTCCTAAGGGTGTTCAGAGACCAACACAAGCAGCTCTAAAGATCAAATTCTGCCGTGAGACATTTGTACGGAATTCCAGCATAGCAACACCAGTCAGGCAAGTGAAAACTGAAAGGCCAAGAAATAACAGGTATTTAGAAAAGACAGAGTTTTAATCCACTTTCAACTTACTTTTCCTTATTATCATCAATAGTGGAATAAACCAGCTATTTGTATTTATTTTAACTCCAACATCCTTTTTTATTATGGTTGTTTAGTCACAAGCAAGGAAGAACACTTGGGTAGCTGGCAGTTTCCTTGTCTTTGTATCTGCATCAAGACAGAATCATTCAGCATTTAGGACAAACCAGAGAACACACTGTGCATCTGAGATCGTCTAAACAGATGCCAAGCTATAAAGGGGTATTAAAACCAATATAAATCACCGTCACTACATCAGAGAAGGTGTTCTTTTTCCCTCAGTATGATTCACTTTTACTGACATTGTATACCCATTCCTACATCATCATACTTCCCAGGCATTTCCACATGTTGGCTTCGTAGACCAGCACAGACTTCAGGAGGTTCCCAGTTAACTGTACAAGAACTGAGGCCAGTCACTCCTAACCACCGTCACTTGGAAGCTATGATGAAAGTGTAAAAACATAGAAAAAAAAAAGAGGACTTTGCTCAGCCAATTGTCCACCAAATCTGCTTTGTCTCTTGTGGGAGAAACAAGGCATGTTGGTCAAAACAATTCCAGAGATCTTCCCCTCCTATTCCTTTTCTAAATGGCACTACTTCATCTTTGCCTAGTCTTTAAACAGCCTTATAGGCTTAAAAAATAAATTTAATTGTAGGATTTTATGTAACAGCAAGCATTTTATGACAAAAACAGTTGAGGAAAGGCCAGACATTCAAAACAAGTATGTAAAAGGAAAATAATCAGATGAGCAAATTTAGCTTCAATCTATGCATCTCAGAAAGCACACTCACTTTCTTTTTAGTTTGTGAAATATTGATGTCATGCAAGGAAACACATATAGACTTGTGACAATGGAAGATTTCTTTATTAGTTATTTATGGTCTAAAAAAATTATACCAGAAGGCAGAAGAACAGATCACTGCCATAACACCTACATGCTCTTCCTACACCTCAGCACTTAATGCAAAACGTGGAGTCCTGACCTTTCCTGCCCATTTCTGGGATGGTGATGAGAACAGATTAGCTGGGAATATTTCATTTTGATTTCCACTCTGTTCCTGGGAATATATACAAAAAGGAAAGTAATGCAGTTATACCTCTTGAGCGTGAGAAGAAACATGAAAATTGCCCCAGTGGATTTAACTGGTAGAATTGCTTTTCTACATTTTGTCACCACTACTGATATGTGCAAGTTGTTTCAGTGAAAGCAAGCACTGAAACAGAAGAACTTGTCTCCTGAATGTTTCCTCCAAAGAAGTTGGTTAATGCCCTCAGGCTTGCAGATTTTTCTTTTCTTGTTTCAGAATTGCAAAATCTGTGTTGATAGGAGGAGTAACATAACTTCCATACTAATGCTGCTTGAATTCTGCTAAATCCAAATCTAAGAAAGAGATTAGTACTGTGGCCACACAGCATTACCTCTTCTAGCCATAAAGTCAAGACACTGTGACTACAGTGAAGCTACGCAGCAGAAAGACCACAATTGTGCCTTTATCCTATATGCATAAAAAGGCAACAGTAACTAGAGGGACAGACCCCAGGGTTTCGCCAGCTCTTACATAATGTGTGTCCACAGGAAATGTCTAGCTTCCTTTAAATTCTTTCAGCCACACCCAATAAAGGAAGAATATTAGGTACTTACAGATACAGCTGCTCATATATATCAAGGGCTCATTTCCATAAGGCAGGCTGGACTGTTCCCCAGTGCATGAGATCTCAGACAAACGAATCCCAAAAGCGTAGTTACCAAAATAGGAGGATGTTATACTCCTATTAGATGATACATTTATTTTATGTAATTTTTTTTAGTATCTTTATGTCCATTAAAACCAAATTACTAGGTAGTCAGACCAAGCAAGGGCCCATTGCGGTTCTGACAGTATAGTACACTCAGGGTTAACAATTCAACAGAGAAATCATTCCTGGCTCCTTCACAGATTTCAGCAGCCAAAGCAGATTAGATTAGTTCTGCTCTGCCAACAGAGTAATTATCACAATATGCAGTAAAAAATAGCTGTAAGGATTTCTAAATGAATGAAGTACAGACCTGCTGATGAAGTCTTAATTCAACACCTATTAACATTTTTTCCTAAGCCACCAGGAATGGAAAGAGTCAAGAACATAAGTTTTAACATTTCTGTTGTCTCTCTCTGTGTCACTTTTCTTGTGAAGATCTTTAAATCCAGAGTCTTATTGAGGGTAGTGCTATAATGAGGGTAGTGCTATAATGAGGGTAGTGCCAATGCAAAAGTGCCATAATGAATTTGAAGACTAACTCAAAGCAAGATGATGAGTGCTCTTATTTTCAGTAAGCAAGTTAAATATACAAGGCTGTCTCCAGGGATTTTTGGGGGGGTTTAAGTGTCACAACACCACAAATAACCATTACTTTTCCTCACTCTTTAGATGAAGCATACTAACTTTCAAATTACATTTTTAAAAGAAACTAAGGCACACAAGAAGAATATATCTCTCAAAACAAAGAAATTCAGTTTAAGGTTCTGCTTTTGGCCTCTTGTTCTGTGAACCATCTCTGTCACTTAGGTGATCAACAATTTTAAAGCTCTAAGCAGCAGCAATCAAGCCAAATATTAAACACCTCCTAAGCTTTGCTCTCCAAAAGGTTACAAAGCAAATACACTAATAAAGATAAAGGAGACATCACACCAAGTTCCAGAAGAGGCAGGGCATTATTAACATCTCAGCAGCTTACAGTCAATGCCTTAGCTCTTTGCATAGTCACCTAAGAACCATTTTTGGGTAACAAAACATGCAAGACTAGTACCATCATGTAACTGTGAAGAGTTTTGCTGAGAAATGTGTTATGCGAAGAACAAAAGACATTCCTTAATTTAAAGAATTAAGAAATAGCTAGGGAGATCTGTACTTTTATTAGCCTACTAGATGTGGTCATTCTTTGAATGCCTACACAACGCATAGGATGCTCTATGAACTGTAAAACATATTAAATTCCTTTGAACCACTGCTAACACAGTATGAATATTAATAGCACGTTCTTTATTTGCTCTGTTACTGTAGTAATTAAATATTCATAAAAAGCTCTTCTTAAAATTCCTAACTGCCTACTATTCAATTGTGTCTCCTGTATTTTGGCTGGAGTAGGAAGTTTTGGTTATGCATATTTGCTCTTCTCTGTGCTTCAAAGACAGAAAATGGAATTTGAAACTTGAGAAAAAGCTGAAGAAGAACAAAGGATTCTCAGCTTTTATTTAGTACTGATACAGAGTGAACAGAGGGCAATAGGGGAAAGTAAAGCTTCAGACTTCTTATGCATTCCTGACCATCTCCTTGACTGTAGTGGCACTAGAGCATTGATTAAGCAAGAGAGAATAAAGAAGCATTTGAATTCTGTGTTTCTTAAGTACTCCTACAAGCCATGAAACTGCAACTTCTACTCAATGATCACTGAAACACATTAGCCAAATGCCTTCCTCATCCTACCATGTGCATCAGGAGTCACTAGGCTGCCAGAAGCAGCAAGAAACCTTTTATCTTTACTTATTGCAAGATGAAAATTAAGAGAGCATTTCAGAAAAACACGGAAAAGAGAGCATTTCAAAAAAGTCACTAAACAGACAAGAGCTCCAACTACAGTAACTCACCAAGCGTAACTGGCAATAGGCCTGGGTGGGAGCTCAGGACATCGTCCTCTTGCAAAGGGCAATTTTTTTGAGTAGCCTTTTGCTCCCTGCTATCATGACTTCACAGTCTACCCTGCAGTACTTGTGTCAAAATAACAGCAATTGGAACACAGTACTAAGTATGCAGAGCACACAGATTAGCTATGGGGTTCCTGTGCTTAGTTACCTTTTCCAGTGACCAGCCCTATCTGTCTTACATCCTAAAGCTGCATCCCTAAAATGTCTTTCACTACGGATCTTGGTGTCTTACAACCAAATCCAAAAAAGACAAAGGGAATGTGGAAAAGAGTGCTGCCTGAGACAAACAAGAATAGGAGGAAGAGAGCAGCAAGGAAATTAAGGAGAACCACAGGAAAAGACACAGGAAAGCAACAGACACACAGTGAAACAGAAGTTTTAAAAGAAACTCAAAATAGACTAACAGAGAGAAAGATCCAGTGAGAAAGACCATTGAAGTAAAAAAGGACTTGACTTCCTAGATTGTGGGAGAACATGAAAGTCAAGCGCAAGAAAAATGTGTTAAAGTTTTATTGTTAAAATGCTTCAGGCAAAACTACTTAGGAAACTGCCATTTAAAGTAAGACAATAGCCAATGTGCTGCAAATTGTATTTACAATTGTGACATGGAAAACTGCTTCTATAAGAAGCAGAACTGTAAGAGACTGATTTTTTTTACCCAGATGTATTGTCATTGGTCCCAACATAGGTTTTCTCATCACTCACATGTCAACTTAGCTGATGAAATATTAGCACTTGTATTGAACTGTTTTTCAGATAGACACAGAAACCTCAAAACCTGTACCTAATTTACATATTTAAACGAGGAGGTGGAGTGAAGCAACCCTAAAGCCTACAGCCTATTACAATTAAGCATCAAAATGAATGGGAAGCCTCAAACAAATCAACACTCAGTGCTTTCATCATCAGAGAAGAAGAAAATCATATCCACGCTCAAGCCATAACAAAAAACTAACAGGTATAGTATGAAATACAGATCTTTACATCATTGCTAAAGAGAACACCCATGTATCTCTTTCATGTTGTTATTCTGACACACTAAGATGCTGCTTCTATGGTATCTTATTACCTGACTGTGCTTGATTTTTACAAGTTAGCGTAACAACATGAGAAGAAATCTTACTTTGCCTATAACTGCACAAGGGATATTAATTTGGGGATGTAAGGAGCCCTACAGAGGTGTGGCAAAAAAAAAACCTGCCAAGATTGCTAAAGGAACAGAAATCACCTGAAGGATCCACACTTGTCTTCAGTTCCATTAGAGAAATGCAAGCCCTTTCACTATTTCTGCAAGCACCATTTAATACATCATCTGAACTGGATCTCCTTGATAAATAAACTGTGACCCTACTCATCTGAACACAGGCCCTACAAGGCCAGGTCTGGATCTCAACTATGCAATTCGTTTACAAAGGCCTACAGTGTGGATTAAGATAATTTAAGTTAGCACGCAATGGCTTGTTCTCTTCTAAGCAGTTTTCAAAAGTCTCAAAAGCTGTCAATGCTGAATCCTGCATGGAAATTCAAGACACCAAAGGAAAACAAAACATTTCACAGCACTAGTCCGTGTCTTTTAGAGGTGAACCTACCACAAGTAACTCCCATGCTCTTCTATATCTCTACCAGCAGATCATATAGATCATGTACTAGGTATATGACTTCCAACAGGAAGGAACAATATTCTCATTAACATTGATTAGAGTTAACATACATGATTCATTTACTACTTTAAATGTTGGGGGTTTTTTTTAATTCCATATGACTAGTTGTCCTGGGTTGAACTGTAACAGTTATTTTGCTCCTTCCTAGTAGCTGGTCCAGTGCTGTTTAAGCTTCAGTCTGAGAACAGGAGCGATAACACATCAATGGTTTAGTTGTTGCTCAGTAGTGCTTACTCTGATCAAGGACTTTTCAGTCTCTAATGCTATGCTAGTGAGGAGGGGCACAAGAAGCTGAGAGGAAGCAAAGACACCTGACCTGATCATGGAATATACTTCCAGCAAGTCCTTAAAAATGTAAGTACAGCTCTTGACAAATAGCCAAATACGAAAAGTGCTGTCCTCTAGTTACCTACTGTAAAAATCCACAGTTCTATTTTTGCTGACGTGTCACTTCAGGTTTGCAGTTTATTAGACCATGCTCCTCTCCATGGCAAGGACAGGGATTTCTGATGTATTCAGAGAACACTTCAAGGACTGCAAGTAAAGTAAGTAGAACAACTAAGTCCAGAAGCAGAAACCACAAACCAGTGGGAACAGCCATAAATGAAAAACAAACTCCACCAATACATTTGCAGGATTGGAAGCTAAAACTCAGTGGTCACAGTGTAGAGGCTGCATTTTTACATGTTGTTATACTCTCTGGCGCTTCAGCATATTGACTTGGCACCGAATGTCATATTTCATGCACTGAGTGCCATACAATTCAGATCTCAAAAGTCAAGAAAGGAAGACAAACCCTTTTAACTACTCCAACTTATCATACACTTGCATGGAGCTCCATCTTATTAGGCTGATAAAGGTAAATGCTTCTGCAATCTTTATTACCACGTATATTGCATCTAAGCATTTCCCAGTCACAATGAATAATCTATTAAAAGCATATTCAGAGATTGTTTTACTGGTCCCATATGCACATGCAATTTTAAGTGGAGCAGTGGGTACCAGATACATCAGCTTTTTCTGCTCAGTAGTAGAAAGAAATAAAATGACACAGGCCAGTGTGTGGCAGAAAACTCACCTTCATTCACAGAGCAAGCACCTGGTGTTCCACCTGCATTTGTCTTCAGTGAAGTCAAGGCTCAGACCAAGAGCTGAGCTCTTCTAACAACCAAATAATCAAATCATGGCAGAAGGCAAAACAGCTCCACGTTTTTAACTATTTAACAAGTTCACATTTTTTCTCCCCACTCTGTAGGAGGGGCTTGCTGTCCCACTGCCTCATATTAAGGAAAATGATAGGCACAACACCAGCCAAAATAAACACGAAAGACCATACTTGGTGCAAAATCCTCCAGTGCCCCAGAAGCCTCATACTTCAGAGGTTTATGAAACAACTTCCAAATCGCTGATAAAATTGGCCGTGATAAGACAGGCCATCCCAAACATCCACAAACCCGTTTCCCAAAACATCTGGCTCTGTGAGGGGAACTACAGGCTGTTCTTCCTGCTCATCATGAGAAGCCTCAGCCCAAAAACTTTATACAACTTCAGGAGACCTTCCTGTGAGGGTCACCTACCCCTTAGGAGACTTTGCTGATCACACCAGGAGAATAGGAAGCCTAAGGCAATACAACTCCACAAATCTTTCATGCTTCCAGATAACAGAGACTAGGTAAAGCAGTACTGAAAGCAGATAGATACTATACTACAATTGGTTTTGTCATTGAGATTTAAATACACAGCTCTGCAGAGACCATGTTTTCAACCAGCACACGCCTCACCTCCAAGAATATGTTCTCAGAGAGATGGTATCATCCCAGGACCTGCAGGATCCACACTTCTTATAGAGACCTAGATATTGCAAGTAAAACATATCTATTTCAACCTACAGCAAAGAAAAACGTTTAATAGCATTTATTCCATAATTACAAAAATGTGCTAGAACTCTGATGTTTTAGTTTACACACAAGTCTTTCAGAGGAAAAATTGTATTTGGATGAGTTCTAAGACTGACTTTTATGTAGTCCAATAATTTGTAGTACTATGTTACCTTAAACAAGAGTTAAAAACTATTGCAGTGTTAATGGCACAGCTTTTCAAAAATACTTAAAATCTATGACATAGCTTATACACAATTTGAAGTTTTGGTTAAATAAATAAATAGAGAAATCAATCAATCAGTCTAGCAGAACACACTTTCTAAGTCAGTTTAGTGAAGAAGTATCCCCTCTTGTTTTCTTTAAATATGCTGCCTGCTATTTACATTGGATACCCCTCTGTTTCCACAGTGGAAAGAACAGCAAATAATTCTCTCTTTTTCAGGGTTCTTACAATCTCCCTCTATGGTGCCTCTTTCCAAAGATGAAAACCTTTTTTATTGAGCTGTTCCTCATTGTTTCATACCTTTGAAAACCTCTTGTTCCCTTCTCTGCATCTTTCTCATTTTATTCAATCCTTTTTAAAACAGGAGACCACAACTACATAATACAGAAGCACTGTGGCTTATGCAGTAGACTGCAATGGCATAATGAGCCATAACGCATAACAGCATAATGAATGTTTTGGGCACAAAACAAGCCTCTGAAAATGCACTCTGTAAAAACCCTTCGGTGCTACATCCTCCACAGATGTCTACCACAACAGGTTACTGTTCTGAAGAATCTGGTCTGGATGACAATGAGATATGGAAGTAGATAAAATAGTAGTTTGATCCACAACTGCAATTCCTGTGATAAATAAGTTAAACATATTAACAGTTTTCAACTTCCAAAAAAATCTCTGAGGAAAAAATCAGTTAAAATACAACTCTAAAAGAGTAGAGGCTAAATTCTTTGCAACCACAACTGTTTTCCACAGAGTCACTTTTAAATCCATCCAGTGTTAGGCAAACCACCCCATTTCTTCAGTGACCTTCCTATCTAAGGAATTTGAAGTGAAATATTGATATTATGCAGGAATCGATAAGGTTTAGAACAAATTCTATAATTAGCAACATTAATTGACACTATCTCCTTAAAATCAAGTAAATTTTTATGAAGCTGCAACAGGTTTCCTTCCTTAAGAAGGCTGACAAACAATAAAAGGTAAACCTGACATAAACCTGCTGTACATCATCATAGGTCCTTGCTGTCTAAAAGACTGCATTCACTCACCCCAGCTGTCTGCTGAAATGAAACACATAACTGAAGACAACTCAAATTTATTTGGGAGATATGTCAAAATTGCATGACCACTTACTTGCACTGGCATGCATTAACAGCTGTGATCATCTCGGTAGAGGCAAATGAGTGAATGCTCATGGAAATTCAACTGTCCCCTCTATAGGCAGACCATCCGATATCACAAATATGATTTGATGAATCATACTGTTGCTTTGCCTCACAGTAACATTTGAAGTTTATCAGTGAATGGTCCAAAACTTTATTTCAAAGGATGAAAATCTGGCACCGCACAAAGTGAAACATAACAATAAGTGTGGTATCATGAGAAAGAAAGGTACTTATGAAAAGAAGAAAAACATTTAAAATCCTAGAGTACAAATCAGTATTGGATTAGGCAGCCTAAAACAATCAAATGGTGAATAAACCAAATATTATGAAAGCTTTGCAGCTCTGCAGCAGAGCATAATTTAGAATTATCTGGACTTTCAGTCTGCTGTGCAATTTGCGACAGTACAATTAGGGTTTTAAATGGAGTTCATGGGCGCCAGTGAGAAGTCCACATTTACTGAACCATACTATGTGCTGAGTCTTAAAATTCTAATATTGCATTTTTCTCCAATTCAATAAAGGAAATTATTCTTAAGTTACCGTAACTGTTTCAAACACCTCATTATAATGACATGAAAGCACGTTCAGTAAAGAACCCAACATAATTGTTAAAAGATCTTGTCCTGTCTTAAGCAGGTAAAGCCTATGGGAGATCGTATGAGACCACACATGAAAGCTGCCTTTTCAAGAAGAGAGCAGCATGGAGCCCAAGATGGGATGTAAGCTCAAGGCTTCCACACAGACTCCAGTGCGCTGTCTTAGATCCCATAATAATTAAGTCCTTCCGCAGTGCAAAAGGCAACCAACACACTGGGAAAAAAAGCTTTATTTTTACTTTATATTTACAGTTCCGGCAATAGAGATTATAAAATCAATCATCCCTGAAAGAGGGCTGCATAAACTTTTACCATTAGTTTCATGCTCATATTTTCATCTCCCAAATTTGCATCATATACACATCAGTGCCAGAAATGTTCTACCACACGGGGTACCTGAGAACCACTAACATAGGAGGTCCTCACACAGTGCTCTGCTGGTCTTCTGAAATTAGTGAAGAGGGCTGGACCCTGTCTAATCTAGTCATAAAACTAATTCTACTACAAGTCATAAGGTGCTTATACACATGGGACAAATTAATTAAATATTTACTATTTTAGCAACACTGCATGCTACCAGGACACGATTTACCTTGGTTTCATAAATACTTCCTTATCATCTTAAATGTTATAGAATTAGCAAAACTAGGTTAAAAAAGGCACATTAACAACACTGCAAGATACTGGCTATTTGCACAAGTCTACATTAAAAAAAAATATATCAGCTGTCATTCTTGTCATGGCTAAAATATATCCTGCATGAGCAGTAACCTGTTACTGGTTTTGGCACTGATGCATATGTAAAGGAAAACATAGCAACATAATGTAGGGACATGAAAGCACCTGGCT
Organism: Myiopsitta monachus; assembly: GCA_017639245.1. Lineage (NCBI taxonomy): Eukaryota > Metazoa > Chordata > Aves > Psittaciformes > Psittacidae > Myiopsitta > Myiopsitta monachus. The sequence goes on along the minus strand of CM029923.1, from coordinate 11,500,005 downwards.
GCAAGCTATAGGCAAATATTTTTTAAACCTGTTATACAAAAGAGCACATACAAAAGCAATACAAACAGCTGCTAAAACAGACTTTCAGACTCCTGAACATGTGTCAGTTTACTGAATTGCCTGACAGAGCATCACTGCCACACAAATGATTCCTTAGGTGGCTTTTTTAAATAATACATTGAATGCAAACATTGGAGCTAAGCTGCAAGAATGTCTAGGAAGCCTAGATTTTGTCTGGGAAACCTGGTTTTATTCCTGAATTTGTTTGGTATTATTTCATTCTCCAGATTACTCAGCTAAAAACAATGATACATAAATAAGATACAACATGATCCTGGATCAATTCCTATCTTCTAAAATGCACAAAAGCTTGGTGAGACAACAAAGCAGGTGAAGATTAGAAAGAATAACAAAATCAATATATATACAATTAGTAACTGGGAATTTGTAGCAACAGATCATCCTCTGCCTCTCTGTGAAGATCGTTCTTAGCACAGGAGGAGCAATAAGAGTGATTTTCAGACAAGTCAACACGACAATACTGCAAGACTGATTCTTGCCTTTAAGTCAGATAAGCAAAATAGCAGCATGGAGTCCCTGTAGCAAAAGACAAACTTGTTTCATTTGCTGAAATATGATAATATAGTGTGAACAGCTAGACAGGAAAAATCATTCAGCAACATTTTTTTTAATGGAAGAGAGTATGTGAAGTTATGTGAAACAAGGGCAGGAGATTGGCAGCACAATCACAACAGACCCTTGCAAGCAGTTTTGTGGCTATATTATGCAGGAAATATTTGTATTAAGATCCTGTTTACTTCTCTCAGAAACAATCATTTTTCCATTTGTGGCAGTATGAAGTTACTTTTCAACATGTGAAAAATACCAGCAGTCAGCATACAGTGGGGATCCGAAATATACAGCCAAATGACTTAACTTTTGCAGAGCTCATTTATTTCTAAATGAAACCACAGAGCAGCTACATGGGTATTTTCTATACCAAGGTCGGAAACTCACGAGTTTATGACTCACTGTTCCCCAGCTGATAAAGGCTGTGCCACATACAACTGTCCAAACTGACTGATCCTCTGAACATGACTCACAGCTCTACCAAAACCTGTGTTGAAATCTGCTACTAGCCATCGGCCACTGCATCGGAAGGCAAGTCTCTGTGTGTTCTTGGCAAACCCCCTACTGTTTCTCTGTCCAAGCCTTCCCACCAGCTTCAGAAGTCTCCTAGGGGCAGCATGGGGCAGCAGTCTAACTCATGGAGACAGAAGTTATTCACACATGTGCTAAAAGCCTGTTAAATATATACACTGCCAACAAAAAGCAATGCAAACTAAAGTTTGTAGAACTCAGTTCTCTGTAATTCACAGAGAAAATTACTCTGTAAACATGGCAGGGTAACTAACAAACTGCCCACCATCTATATTATTTTTACTGTGTCTCCCCAAGACATTTAGAACCACAAAACCAGAGTTAAGAGTGAATTTCTCTGCATGGAATTTATTAAGTAAAAACCAAGCAAAATTATCAATTGGATATCAGGGGTCGTATCTATCAGTCTATGAAAGCAATAAGTGATAAATGTAACAATAAAATTTTACTTCATTTTTACATCACTAGATCTAAGCAACAGGAAATAGTTTCACCCTCAACAGATTTTAAACTTACAAAACCTTCAAGATAAGTTCAAAGCACATTTTGGGGAGAGATCAATTGGCACGATTGCTACTGAAAAGTAGACTGAAAATAATAGATTTGAGGTCAGTCCTGTAATGCCATCAGAGAGCTAAAGCAGAAAATCAGTCTTAGATCTTCCGGTTCAAATGAAATTCCCTTTTTAACACCAGTATGCCTTCCCACGGAAGGGTTTTCTGGTTATTTTTTTTTGGACAGCTGCAGAGAACTACTAAAAAGTAAGTAGTGCTGTCTCCACTTGTGTCAAAGCAAGTCAAGTTACTGTCCAGTCTGTCTGCTAAATGTGGTAATTTCTTGACTGCAGAAGAGGACATAGAAGAACATGCATAAGAAATCCAAGGACTTCCTAACAACTGCATGGAAATCACTTCTCCATTTTGTTGGCCATTACTGGTTTGAAAACTTGAAGTTTGATGATAAAAAAAAAAAAACCATACCCATTTCAAAGCCAGCTGGGGGCAAGGGGAAGGAAAAGGAAACATCTGCCATTCATTTATCTGTTCCCTTTTCATTCTTGGAAGAGTTCTATCTCCAAAGAAGGTTTTAGTCACCCTAAGGCAGCCACCAGTGCACTATCCTTAATACCAAGGGAGTAGACAACTGAAATAATCTTTCAAATACTGACAGAAAAAACCATGAAGTACTTTGTCATTGTGTGCCCTTCCAGTGAATCTGTAGCTTTTCAAGATCCCAAAGTGGAGCACTGCAAAAAACAAAGCCAAAACTGCACATATATTCGAGTGTTGAAATGAAAAGTATTGGGATGAATTCTTCACTATGAGGGTGATGAGGCACTGGAACAGTTCGCCCAGAGAAGCTGTGGATGCCTCATTCCCAAAAGTGTTCAAGGCCAGGTTGGATGCAGCTTTGAACAACCTAGTCTAGTGGAAGGTGCCCCTGCCCATTGCAGGGGGGCTGGAACTAGATGATCTTTAAGGTCCCTTCCAACCCAAACCATTCTATGATCTTTCATTTACTTTCCTCTTGGGCAGATGAATAAACTTCCAATCTATAATATTTAAAGAAAATAAATGAATAAATAAACAAAAAACCTCAGGCCCAGACTAGGGTACAGCATCACTTTCCGAAATGCATGAGTACTATCACCAAGTCATAGCCCACACCTACCATGTTTGTTTACAGGAAAAGGGAATCCTACTGAAAATGAGACAACTCCACAGAAACAAGCATCTCAAAGGCAGTGAAACAGGCCAAAGTTGTAGGTGATACAGGACGAACAGCATCCCGATGACAGAAAGAAAACAGTACAGTCACTCCTGTCCTGTACAAAGACTTACAAGACTAAACACATAGATAGTTGTGCACATTCTCATGAACACAGAAACATGATAATGGTTGGAAAAGAATATGACTAAATTAAAGAGTACAACAAATTTTTAAAGGAATTTCCCTAGTTAAAAAAATCACTCTCACAAGTACAAGAAGTGAATAAACTTGATGGAAGCATAACAGGGTGGGACAGACTTTACAATGGAAAACTTTAATGATAGAAAGCACTGATGCAACTGGAAAACTAAGCAAAAGCCACCTCTTTCCCAGCAGTATACGTCAGTTCTGAATGGGCAGGTGAGGAAAACAATTCTTAAGTTAGGAAGGATCTAATACTAAAATAAAAAATAAAAATAATTCTTAAAAAAAAAATCACTGACCTGGATTAAGCTCTCATCAGTATCTCTTCATGAAAGAAATAGCTTAGCGCTGTTCTAGTACTTCAAATTATATGAAACCATAAAATCAGATGGCATAGTAGTATGAATATCACAGTAATTATTTTTCAAACACATGTTCTCCATTAAACCAAGAATTGCATGACAAAATTTTAATTTAGTCCCATGAGAACTTTCATAAAAACAACTCTCAAATGGCGATAGTGAACTGCTTCACTCTGACAAGGGAAGAAATGATGTGAAAACAGTCAAGACAAGAGGTGCTTATCGCAGAACAGTGACTGTCCATTTATACCTTGACCCTACTAAGCTTTCTCAATTGCAGCACATCCAGAGACTTCAGTGCAATATCTAGCTGGGCATCACCTCCTTCTCTGCCTACAACACCTATGAGTTTTACCAAGCTTACAAAGACCATGCCCATTCACAGAAAGCAAGAACGCAAAACTTCAGAAACCTGAAACAGATTGTAATCTGAATAAAATAAAAAGAGAGTTTATAAGTAATCTCTGATAAAGTTATTCTTAAATTTCCATCTAACCTGATTTATAGCTGCCATTAGCTAACAAGGTAATCAATCCCTCAGGGACACCAAGTTGCAAATGCTTTTGCCTCACAATGCAGATACTTATTTGTAGTGGTGGTTTCACCTTAAGTGTAAATAAACGTCTCACCTTTAGCCTGCTAAATGATCATGTCTATCAGCCACTGAAAAGTGAGTGGAGCTCACTGGGAAAACAGAGAAAGAATCCATGAAGATTGATGCCCAACACTAAGAAGCTGCATGATGAGCATGCTGCCTGGCAGGACTGGCTATTTCTGCCTTGTAAGCAACATAGATAATCAATCTGAAAAGAGGTTAAAAATAACTACTGATCTCGTCCACACCTGATCCCTCAGGATACAACCCCAGGATAATACTATTCAAGCACGGACACAGTAGCACAAACATTCAGGTTGGTGGGAAGGGCAGGAATCAAATAATGCTGCATTTGAAAAGGACAACTTTTCAGCATCAGCAACTGATGCTCCCCGCAGACTCCCAGCACTAGCTCTCATCCTCACTAGTCCCCATTAGAGTGGTCTACCCCATCACCTGTAGCAAGCAGCAGAACAGTTTTGGGGATGTGCTCCCATGTGTTGGAAACCTCTGACTGCCATGGAAAGGAGGCAGAAAATTTTTCAGTAATGGGTAAAAAAAAGCAATCACCAGTTACAAAAAGTAGTCACCGAAAAGCAGCTTAAAACAGCCCAATATGCATTTGCTGTTCAAGCACAGTCTGGTCCCTTGAAACCCCTGTGTTTGCTGGTCCTAAAAGCCTAACTTCCACTCAAGTTTTCCTGTCCAGTGCTCTCACCTCCATTGGAAGTAGCTTCCGGAGGAGACGCGCTCTCATCCATGTAGGAAACAGATTTCAGAGGATCTGCAGAGGGATGAGGCCAACAGGAACAGTGAGGACAACAGGGCAGGGAAAACAGCTGAAAGGAAGAAAGAGCATCAGGAAAGAAGCAAAAGAGGAAACAGATGCACTGGAGAGAGAGAAGAAAATACCAGAGGGAGGCGGAAGGCAAATGGAGAAGGTGAAAGTAATAAAGTCTAGATTGAGAAGAGAGAGCACAAGCACAGAACAAACTGCAGAACTGAGATGAGTCAAAATCAGGGAGAAGTAGAAACAAGAAAGAAACAAGTGGGGAGGAAGGGAGTCCAGACCTGTCAGAGCAATACCTCTTACTAATCACAGAGCAGTCTGCATTTCCGATAAATAAGATCACGCTACCTGAGTCAAGGTAGAAAAATGTGAGAAACAGAAAACAGAAAAGATGTTGTCACTCAAGGAGCTGACAGGAAAACAAAACATCCTACAGAAATCCTGACATTTCAAGACCTGCTGCTTGTTCAATCACAGTGAAAGGCATTTTAAGTTCATTAAACTTTAACATGACTTCACTGAAACACAGGATTTTGAGGTCAAACACTAATGATATTCAGCACAAAACAGGAAAAGCTAAATACTACTGCATTTCTTTTCCAAATAGTTTAAAGAACATCTCCCAAGAATGGCATTCCTGCAAAACCTTTTGAAGACTCATTTTCCTGTATAACTGCTCCACCACAAATTTTACAACCATTAGATGGAATCACTGTTCCCTATTGGAATGAAAAAGATACATTACTTAGGAGTCTTATTTCCAAACATAAATGGTTTAGCAAAATGTATCTGTGGTCCTGCATGTTGAGCCACAAATTTTGCAATGCATTTTTGAGACTTGGAAAGCCATCCCCCATGCCTGCCCTTACATAACATGGAAATGGCCACAAATCCTGAGCCACAGAGACCAATTCCTTAATTAATATGACAACAACCATCCTGAGACCTACACAGAGAAGCCCCACCAGTTCTGCCCCACAAAGTAGAACATCACAGCCTTTCTTCACTGCTAAATCAGAGCCCACATGAATTCACGGCCACTGTCATATTACTGATGGAGGAAGGATCCACTCCTCAGGCCTTTTCCTGGCAAGGTGTGCTAAGAGACAACACTACAAAACACACTTCCCCCCTCCTTGTCTCCGAAGTTTTTAATTAGCAGCTCTTTTCTTATGTTTTTCCCATTGACTATGGCAAACAACTGACAATTTCTTGATAGAATGAAAAAGCTAAAAAAAACCCAAACACATCTCCAGGCATACTTGTCATCACAACTGGGGATCCCACACTCAGCTCCAAGGGGTTTTATTATTATTTCATAATAGATATTTTTAGCACTACAGAAATAACCCCATTACATTTATTACTGATAGAGCTTTGTGCTTTTGAAATAACGTGATGCGCTATGGGGCTTACAAGCTACAAAAACCTAAATTCTCAGAAAATAGAATGCAGATATTTTAAATTAAGCAGATTCCCCAGGGGTCCATGAATCTGAGCAATTATAGCTGGGAAGACACACAGTTTGAATATGCTTCAGTCTGCTACTCAGGAGCTTCTCATGAAGAGCAGCCCCATGGTTCCATGGCTCATCCATACCTACACCTGCACCCTCTCTCATCACCATGTCTGCATTAGCATGCAAATCACATGGGTCTCAGTCAGCAAAGGCTTTCATCTTGGTTAATCAATTTACCAGGTTCTTCCACAGGAAGGGAAATCTATAGGACTCCAATACAACTATAGAGGCATTCCAACAGGATTACCAGAGTAATTTCTGTAACATTTCATAAAATCTGCAACAGCACAAAGACAGTAGCTCCAAGCATTTTCTAAGGCACAGCTTATTTAGCCAACAATATCACTTAAAAGCATCACTGAGAACAACAAATGTGGAGTTAAACCTCAGCTTTCACCAAGATTGCCATCTGTTCAGCATACTTTACAGTGAAATTAGTGGCCTCAGCACTATCCACAGAGAAGATGCATCACCATATTCAGTGCTGCCAGCCACAACTGCAAACTGAATGAACACAGACCCTGAATAACTTCCCCATGGCTACTTGCAGTGATTCATATCTAGGCACATGCAGTAGGCAAATTCAAACTCCCCTCGTTGTGATGGATAAAAATGATCAGGGCATAAGAAAGATAGGCAGAACTCAAAACGGAATGGCTCAGGTGGACCTCATTTAGGACTCCCACAAAATCTCAGGACACTTACACACCTATTAAAAGATCGCTTAAGGTTTTAATACATTCTCTGCTTTTTTTAACTGGTCTGGGAATTCTCTAGAGCTAACAACCATAAGGGGACACACTCATATCCCAAATGAGCCCTCAGAATAAGGCCCAGAACCTATTACTTCATGCCAAACATCCCAAAACGTAAGCAAGATCCACAAAATAAAGTAAGACAAAAAAAGAAGGCCGGGAAACCAAAACTCAGCAGGAATTTTCAACAATATTTAAAAACAGGCAATGGCAAATTTAGACAAGTATCTGATACAACATGAAATCCTGTATCACTTGGTGCACTCAGAGGGTAAACCACTAAGAGAAAGTGAAACTTCAATGCTTCCTCACACAGCTTGGTGCAACTTAGCAAAACTGTTCTGAAATGTGAAACTTGAGCTGCAATCTAACATGAAGAGGCTTTCAAAATATCTGCCTAAATATAAGTTAGGTTTTTAAAGCTTGGCAGAAATCTCTTTCCAACCAACCAGACATGAACTGACCATAAGCCCAAAGGCAGCATCCTGCAAGGGCACTCAGGGGAGTTTCCGCCTTTCTATTTTGAGAGTAAAAGAACCTACAGGCAATAGCAATAGTTTGAACATTCTTTCTGGTGCTTCCGACTTTCTACCTACTCTCCAGTTAAAAAAGAAATTAAAAGCTGGATCTAAGTCCTGCAGAGATCAATAGGACTAATGAGTATTTACCCTAAGCTAGGCTAGGAAGGACTATATCACACCATACCTCCTTCCAAGAGACACCTAAAATCTGAAGGGTACATTAATGCAGTGAAGGAGTGGTTTCCCATCAACCTTTAACCATGTCTGCATTGAAATGAGACATATTTACGCATTAAGCTGGAGGAATTCAGAAAGGAAAATAGCACAGCCCTCATGGCCTTTCATCAGCTGATACAAGGCATCACTGCTACATGAGGTAGCAGTTAGTAGGAATTTGAAGTCAATCACTGGAGCATAACTTAAATCTTGAGTGCCAACATGCAAACAAAACACAAGGAATCACACAGGCTATGATGATGCTGTCATAATTATACTATGAATTTAGAGTGCAGGAGGACAATATAATGCATTAATTCTTTTAGCCTACACAACAGTGAAGTAAGGCTGCTTCAACCATCAAAATTTTCAAAGGTCAAGCTCTAATCTTTCTATTTTAGTTGATTATAAGGCATATTTCCGTGTAGAAACAATGTGAATATAGGAAAAAACAATGGTACAAAGTAAGTTAAGTATGGATTACACAGCACATACCCTTGTGTAACTAAGAAATAAATGGGTAAATTTGATTGTATAGAGGATTAAAGGGCATATCTAAGGATTTTGGAAATATAAATAATCTTGTCCTCCTAGGCTTTAATTTAAAAATACGTTTTACAAATATTTTGGGTTTGGGGGTTATTTTTGGTTTTCTTTTCTTTTTTTTCTTTTTTCAGAAGACATTTGATTATAGCAACAATGTCAAATATATATTTTGTTTGTTTCTGTAAGGCAATCACACCATATTCTCTATCACTTAAAGTAACTTTCAAGTGATTTTTATAGGGCTAAAACTAGTGGAAAAATAATACATTAACTGAATCCCTATTAATCAATTATGAAATAAAATTCTTATTGAAAGTAATGGCAATTTACAGACCCAAAATATTTTGGATGGTAGTACAATACAGATGAAGTTTACTTTCACAGTTACATCAGTTCATACCTGTAGGTCTTCAAGAGTGTTTTAAATGAGCAGGCTTTTATACACATTGCTACAATACCACTATATTACACAATTTGTGACTAAGGTTTCATGCTCTGAATATACAAAGAATCAAATGTCCTATTAATACTCCTTCAGTTTCACGTTACCAAGACATTCACTGTTGTCATTTAATACACGATGAAAGAAAGGGTCATTGACTGACATCTTTCTAAAAGATGTATCGCATTTGACAATGTGTTGAACTGGAGCCAGGAGCATTCACTGAGCTCTAAGGAGACATCTTTCTCTTAAATATTAAAGTTCAAAACCCCACTATAAAGATGTCATTTCAGATTATATTTTACATATGGCAGCTCTTAGCAAACAGCTGGTATTTCACAATGCCCCAAGTCTTAAATTTGTCTTGTCAAAGCAAGATAAGGGGAAAGAAAAGGTAGTGCCACATGCTACTGAGTAAACTGCAAAGTGGAGGAAAAAAATTAACAGCCCATTTGGCAAAGGACACGTCAACTATTCAACAATTTTTAATATACTGAAATAACACTGTTTCAGGTAGTACAAGATACTGATACCAAGTATTATAGAGTAGTACGGAAGTACTGCAACAATGTTTTGAAGCAACAGAAAGAATAAAAATCAAAGCGGTTTGATGGGGTTTTTCATTTGTTTCTGAAGGAACTACAGATGCAATTTTAGTACAGGAGGAACAAGTTAAAAACGTGACATGTCTATATCAAGCAAAGCTTAAAATTAAATTAAACTGTCAGTGACCTATTAAAACAATACATCTTCCCTCATACTCAGAGATACCCATGCAACACAGGGCACAAGCCTGTAACTTCGCTGCCTGCGATAGGCAGTGACGCATTTGGGTCTGGAGGCAAGCTCTCCTGTTCCTCCAGCCCGTGTATAGAAGGGAGCACACTTGATACCTTCACAGGCACTCATCCTATTCCCATCTGGGTCAGCTGCTAGTGAGGGAGCCAATATCACATCAGCAGAAAACTGTTTTTCTCCCTATCTCTGTTTTACCAGTGTCAGATTGTGTTCCAGAAGTCCTCCCTGCCCCTGCTAACTGCTGCTCCCAGTTAACTCTCCTCCCCAGCACCCACACCAGTGAAGCCCAGGCTCAGCTTTGCCAGGTCTCCAATGGCATAGCCACAATGGGTGTATGCTCCCTGTGGGTTCCTCCTCATCACCCCTTGCCCAGCAGCAGCTGCCTTGATTCTCACCTTGCATCCCTTTCCTTCTTCACCCTCTGTATTTCCTTCTTTAAACTATGATTTAGTCTTTACACCTACACTTTATCAACTCTTTTGACCTTCAAAGAGAGGAGAAAAGGGAAGTGGGCAAGAAATCCAAGATCCTCTATCTCACAAATTGTAGCAACATATTTTACTAACCCATCTGGATGTGCTGCAGCCTGGTTAATAACCTCCTGGACCTCACAGTCCTAAGGCGGTATGTTATAACAGAGATGAGCATGCCACCATTAAAGAGTAACACCATTACTGTTAAGGAATAACAGCATATCCAAGACTGGGTTTCTGTAGTTACCTTGGGATAAATCTTATATGATCTTTCTTGTCTCAAAATCCTTAAGTGGTTGGCTTGCTGACACTCATTTCAGTCCAGCTTCCCAACTTTTCCTGAACATTCTATTTCATATTTGTTTCTTTTGTTTTGTCCCACTTCTTATACATTATTCTTCCTTACTCTTCTCTGTCTGCTTTAGCCCTTTTGATTTATTATCTTCTTTTCATAAGCAGTCCTTCAACTTGTCACTATCACAGGTCTCCCACCTTTGTCAGACTAGGCTTAGAAAATAACAGCTTCTCCCCACATGACACAGCAGCATGCCATACATAGACATTCACTTAAATTATCCACTGCTGGCACACACTATAGCCTCTGTGAGAGACCAACGCTAATATTTTTCCTGTAAATGCATTAGAAGGCTTCCAGCGCACTAAAAAAACTTGTGCAGGAGGGGACATTTGAGACAATTCTCAGTAAGATGCATATGTTGTACTTAATACCTGCGTGATAAATATAGCATGTAAAATAAGCTTTACAACACAACTGCATTTTTCCCTCCCCCAACCCAACCAAAAAGAGCCACTGTGAATCAATTAAAAAAAATATACAAAAAAATCTCTACATCAGCTTTTAAGTACCGTTTTCTCCATCTTCTTAAGGTAAGAAAAATTACCCAGAAAAACTGGGTCACTGCTTTTTTGTCAGCTGCTTTTCTTAGCACAAAACATAGAGGTCATATAAAGGTTTTGCTTTGAATAAATACTTGTTCAAAATATTTTATCAAGTCCAACATGTGCAAGATACACGTATGCATACATAACATACCTGGATATATATACCTTTAGTGCATCTTATGGCCAATAGAGTTTTCATTTAAATGAATCACGGATATCAAGTTAAATGTGGTCAAGACCCTTAGTGTACCAAAGGACCAAGAAGTAAGCAAAGAGATTGAAAAAAAATCTGAAAAGTTAAAAAAATACTTTTTTAAAGAATGACACTGATTGAACACAGTCAGTTTTAAATAATTTAAAAAAATAATTTAAAAAAAAAGGTAATTTTGAACACATCTTTCCACACACACACAAAAATTGAACCAGTTCCCAAAGTCTTGGTTCAAACCCAGAAAGTTTTGCCATTTCAGATAAACTATTAATGTAAATGTATCTTTGTGGTACTTCCTTAACTCAATAACCTAGCACCTAACATAACAAGCAAACACAGAATAAGAGCTATTTTGCACAGCAGTTCCCTCAAATACCTCTCTGCCCAAGGAAAACAGATAATTACTGATATCCCATGGCTCCTAGGAAGTGCCACCACTCCAAATCCCTTTTATTTTCTCATTCAGCACGCCTGGTCCCAGGCCTAAAGCACATTCTCATGCATAGAGGTCAGCACATCCACTCACATCTCACTTTTTCTATTTTAGATAACGTGCAGAGTCAAAAGTCAATTCACGTTTCCACATTTATAGAGCTACGTGGCACACAAAGTTGGATACCCTGGCATTTGGCGTGTTCTCCTAGGCTAAAGTTTGGAAGGGAAAAAAACAAAGCCAAAACTAAGCAGCACAGCTGCAGGGGGGCAAACACGGGAGAAAGCATGGGGGAGTGTGTCCACTCGAGGGAAACTTGCAGAGGTAGGATGCACACTCACTGATTTAGGGGCAGGAGATCATGGTTTTCATTTGTGAGGGTGTGGAAGCTCTAAGCCAAAGGTAGGATCAAAGGAAAATCAGAGGTATGTCACTCCGTACACCCACATCCTGAGGCTACCCGATACCACTGTAAACAAGAAAAAGTCCTGCTCAAAATCTCAGTTGCTGCACCAAAATATAACATGGATGACAAAGATAATGAACTTCCTTTGGACTACTTGGTCACCACCAAAAAAAGTAACTCTCTAAAATTAGAAAACATTTGTACTTTTAATACAAATTGAGGGATACTTATTTTTATTAGAAAAATAGGAAACAGTTATTTTTAATATTTAATCTATGTCAACATCCCTTTCAGTAAACTCCCATGCTAGTATTGCATTAAATGCACTTTTCCTGTTTAGCAATTTCTCATAAGTTAACTAAATGCCTTGCAAAAACCATTTCAAAACTAGTTTGCAAAGTACCAAAGATAAAAGAGAAGCATTAAACAGATGACATCATCTGCAAATCTACCATAATCTGTTGGTTTAAATTTTATATTTCTGGTGATAAATTATTTAAGTTCTTGTATGATGCAATTAAACATTAGGATTAGTAGTCCCTGTTATGGTTCACTTCTATTTGTATTCTTTTTACCAGCCTGCATTAGCCAAGAGGCAGCATCTGAGAAAAGTGAATTGCTACAGTGAAGAGCTCCTATGGAAGACTTAGATGCCGAGCTGGATTGCTCCGTCATCTATCTCTGTCATCAGGCACTGATGCCACACTTCAGGGGAAACCCTGCAACACACTAGCATGCCAGTCACATCTCTGTGATTCACTTAGCACATTCCCTCTTCCAGCAGCATTCCCAGTAGCTGTAAAGTTTAACATTTTTCACATGGTGGCTGCCGTAAGACAGCTTCCACAACACCAGCTTTCAGGTCTGTCTCAATCAGGCAGACTCCCCTATAGGTAAGGAGCCAAAAGACATCAGTTGATCCTTCATCCAGATTTTTGTTTTCTGATGGCACATGTGCTGCTTGAAAACAACAAGTGATGTTGCTAGCTCACAGGATTTCAAACAGCAAAGGGATTTGTGGCCTTGACACAAGGCCTCTTAATAGAGCCAAGAGTTTGCTGTTCTGTTCAGTCACTGAGGAAAAAAAAAAGCCTGGACATAAATGCTCCTGAAGCCAAAAGTTTCTGATCTCATACAAAGCCCCTGTGTCATTTTTCACATGGGACTTAGCACTGAGACACAAAAACTTCTAGACAGGAGTTAGGCAACATTCAGCTGGCAACCCAGAGGTGGAACACTCACTGGCAAAGCAAGAACACTGTTTGTCCTTTATATATGCGAGGTTTATACTTTCACATCTGAGACTTACTTTCTGGAAAGTGTAACCGACTGAATCAGCTTCTGTTCTTCAAAGGACAACTTCTACTAACCAAACATAAATATTTTTCATAAAAATAAGAAACAGACAAAACCAGCTATCATTCAAAAAAACCTCTAAACCCAAGGTTTTGCAGGCTAAAACCACTGAGACATTCCTCTTACACAGCCATTGTTAACTCTAAAAAGGTAGGGAGGCTGAATCCACAGGTTTCAAATGCATGAAACAGCCCACCCACGACAACAGCTGTGACACAAGGTGCATGGCTAGTGGTGGGACAAAGGCATTCAGTTCCCCATGCTAGCCAGCCCACAAAAGAGATCATATCCGCTGCCATTTGGTAAAGCATGTGTTTGTGTTGCAATGCTGAGCATCACCAGTCTCAATTTCTATTCCCGCCCCAAGAGCCAGTAGCAGTTGGGTGCTTAAAAGCAAAGCAACAGTGTTCCTAATTTGACTGAACTGCCAAAAAGCAGCATCTGAAGCAGTAGCACCAGTCATAGTCCCTCTACACTTCTGATGCAGCTTATAAGGGGCTACACGAAGGTCTACTGAGCAAAGCTGATGAACATCACTGACGTCTGATTTGCCACATGGATTCTGAAAAACTTATGTAATGAAATAGAAGAGACTTGAATCTTTTCTGTCAGAGGCCCTACATCTACCTCCAGGTCTGCTTGAGGCATCATCTCTCGTACTCCTATTCTTTGGCACCACTGCATTTATAACTAGCCCCCAAGACATTAAAACTTGGTTCTCAGAAAAAAGCCTGGCAAATATCAACAGCAGTAAGAGTCCAAGGTTAAAATCATAGAAGATCCATTCAAGAAGCCCTCATCCATCCTTCTCATTCTCTGTTTTTATTGCTAAAAAACTGTGTGTGATAAGAATCCTCCAAGCCACTCTAAGGTTTTGCAGCAGAAAGCATCAGATGAGGGAGACCAGGAGGCTTTTCAGTATACTCTACAGAACCTCACTAAGATAGCCAAATCTTGATCTCACAGAAAGCAAACATAACACTCCTTGTAATGTTGCATAGAGTTATCTATTATCAGGTTTGATCCACCAGAAGTTCCCCCTAATTCAAGGGTAAAATCGCTGTAAGGCAGAAATGTACTATTGGAGACAGAAGTCTGCAGCGCCATGGGGTGCAGGTTCTTCAGTTACAATGCAGACACACAGACAAGGAGGCAACTATCAAAGCTGTGAAACAATTCCAGTAGCTATATTATACATATATAAAGCTCAAGTTCAAAATATTCATTACAAATCATCCAAAATGCACAGTTAGAATCCATAGTTCAAATGCACTTGGAGAAATAAATATTCACCTCAATTCCCAATCCTGTTCTAAGAAGACAGCAGTGCATTTTGATACATATTTAGGAAACAGGAGGACACCACTATGGTTTCAATTCATCAAAAATGAAAGTAAGTAATATTGGTCCAAGCAAGCAACATCATTCATCTCTAACTGAAGTTGATTCAATGAGTTAGCTATCCAGCAAGTACTGTAATATCATGAGAATTTGCTTCCATACTTTTTATCCCTTCTAAGCAAGACAAGAAACCATTTCCAACAGTTCATATGCAAAATATTTATTGTTGTGCAAACTAACCTGAAAAAGTATCAATTTGGAAGAACCAATCTAACTGGAATGAAAATACTAACCAGGGCTCTGGTACAGTTTAGCAAGTCCTGAAGCTCTCTGAAACAGTGTTGTATAGTGCAACAAGAGAACTTGTCTGGATTTCTTCCATTTGGAGGAGTCCACTCTCTGTGTCTCCCCATTGCTCAGATAAAGTATTGCCTCTGCGTATGCAGTTCAAGCAGGCACTTGAGCTCTCAAGTCCGTGGGGACAGTCTTTATACCATTCACACCCAGCTCATCTAAGGTCTGGGAGGTTGTATTCTGACCAGCTGAAATAGACCCAATAGGTTTTTCCCTTTTTGCACTGTGGGCTTATGGAAAACATCCTCTTGCTAGTGAAACATAGTTGCTGAAAAATAGGAATTAAAACCATAGAAAATAACCGGCTTTGTGAGTAAATGTGGACAAAGAATGTTCCTCCCAAAAGTGTAATTCACTACCATTGCTTTTTGCCAATGTCCCTAAACAGGAACGGCAGTTTCTGTTCCTTCAGGTCTAAACCAGGATCAGAACACTGACACGTAACAATGTATCCGTTTCTCAATGCTTTCAAATGAGCAAAAGACTCAGAAGTTTAGCTTCCTTTCAAACATCTGCTTGGGTGCTACTGTCTCTGCGGGGGCATAGGTGCATGTGGAGCAGTGACAGGAAGTCATGTATCTAGAGAACCTCTTCTCATTGAATTATTAATATAATCTTATCTCCCTATCTACAACCAGCTTTATAAGGCACAGTAGCAAAACATCAGTCCCCACTAAAAAAAATGCACTTAAAAGGGGGTGAGTTTGGAAAACACTGTGTTATGATTGAACCGAAATACTAATTTACAAAGCTAAATATCAAAGGGTCTTGAGAAAAATAAAAATGTCACTAGAACACAGGCAACCAGCTGTCAAGAACACGATTTCTCATCACTTGATCACTCGTTAGTGATCAACTTCACAGGTCTCAAAAAGATGCTAAGGCCTCTGGCAAGCGCAACCTCTGCTTCTCTCGACCGGGTCCCCACAGACCCTCCAGGGCAGGCCCCTCTCCCCCGGCCACACGACCCACCCTCCGGCGCCAGCACCACCGCCCCGCTCCCTCGCTCCCGTGTCCTCTCTTCCCAAGCTCCTAGGCATACCCAGAGCAACTAGAAGCAAGAGGTCACTTCCTACTGTAAGCTGTTCATATTGACAATTAACGTACATAGGCACGTTATATGGCAGACACCGGGACTACCGCAGGGAACTTCCCAGCGCAGCCACCCCAATGGGACCTGCCCGCGTGGCTCCCGAAGAGCGGGCACGGGAGGGCTCCCCCAAAAACCGCCCCCGGTGCAGGAAACAATCCCTTACTGGGGATCTGAGGGGAGCCGCCGGCCCGCAGCGTCGGTCGCGCGCTCTCCCACCACCCGGGACTCGCCGAGCCGGCGGGCCGGTCGCATCGCACCGCGCAGGGAGGGGAGAGGAAAGGAGAAGAGGCCCCAGGTCAGACCCTCCGCAGCGGCAGGAGCTGCGCCGGGCTCGGAGGCTTCGGACTGCAGCCGCGGGCGCGTTCTACCTCCCCTGCCCGCGGTTCCCGCTCCGAGCCGGCAGAAGCCGCAAGACAAAGCACGCGGAGACCCGCGATCGCACCTGGGACATCTGCGGGCGCAGGTTGATCTCCTTGAGGTTGATGGAGTGGCTGCGCAGGTTATTGAGGAGCTGGCAGAGCAGGACGCCGTCGCGCAGCGCCTGCGCCAGGTCGAAGACTTGGGCCGTGTCCCAGGTGACCCGGTGGTTGGGCGGCAGCACCTTGCAACTGATCAGCCACTGCCCGCACTGCTTCCACGGCTCCATCCCTGCTACCGCGCCGCGATGCTGCGGCCGCGGCGGCCCCTGCTGCTCCCTGCCGCCGCCGCGGCCAGCCTGGCCCGCCCCGCGCCCGTGTCCGCCCCGCTCCGCCCCGGGAGGCGGGTCAGGCCCATCCCGCCCGCCCCCTGCGTCTGCGGGGGGAACCTGTCCCGCGGCTCCTTGGGCACCCTCAGGCGGTCCTCGCTTGAGGGGCGAGCGCAGATGCAGCCCCGACGGGCAGCTCTGGAGGGCAGATAGTGAAGGCGCTCTTTTACTTGCTCTCTGAGGTGGCAAAAAAGGAGCACCTGCGGCAGGCAAGATGCAGCTGTAACGGGTGAGTCTATAGAAGGACATAATGTTACGTTCATAAACATTTTCAGTCTTTTATCCATTCACTAAGAAAACAGGCAAGTGCTCAGGAGAGGTCAAAGCAATCAGCTGTTGGGTGTTATGAAAGATGCTCTCGGCTAATGCTAGGAAATTATAGAGAACACACCATGTCATTGCATTGTTTCCCCTCAGTCCACCCCTGAAGTATTTTACACTGACTTGAATTTTATTTGCACTTTAAATAGTGTTTAAAAAAAAAAAAAGGCAATATCTTCCAATGTGCATTCAGGCAACTCCAAACAAAAAGAAATGTACAAGCGATGTTACTGAAGGTAGCATACTCAGAAAACAGACTATACAAAAGTTCACATTATCTTCCGTACCTCAAAAGCTCTCATTTCCCTCAGATTTCTGAAGCAGTACTCAGTGAAGAGAAACTCACTTTCTCAAAAAAAAAAAAAAATTAATTAATTAATTAAAAAAAAGCAAAACACCACCACCACCACAACTGGTTCCCTCCTCTATTAAAACTTGATTATTTTTTTAAACCAGAGAAGACCTTTAAAGTACTATTAATGTATAATTTACAGAGGGAAAAAACCCACAGCTCAGAATGAGAGAACTTTCTAGCAGCAAAACACTAACATGGTTACTCCAGATAGGCCAGAACTGTTCCTGGTTTTCACATCTCCACTGATAACAGCCTGACACTTACTGCTTTCTGAGCTCAAAATAATCCCACAAATGCTTTTAGTAATTTCTGAAAGAATTACTATAGAAGTTCTGGGAATTTATTTCAGAAACTGAGGCCTAGCCGCTGATTTGGAGGTTTTGCTAAGCTTAAAATGCTGCTTCACTCTTTTTTCAAGCAGGTGAACCATGCACTATTCCAGGCATTTTCCTGAGCAGACCGTGGTATTAGCTTTGGATTGTGAGTGCAGAGGATGCCACAGGCCAGCTCACCACTTCGCATTGCATTTACCCAAAAATTAAAACATGGCCCTCAGAAAGTGAGTAGGCTTCAGCTCCATCATCTGTAGCACCTGTGCCACCACCCGGCAGATGATAGGATGGGAGATGTGCGACTTATCACCTATTAAAAGGGTTGCTCAAGGTCACCTTGGACTAGCACTGGGTTCCACTTGTAAAGATGCACGAAGCTGCGAGCACCTGGATTGCTTTTCAGACCTCTGCCTGTGTTAGCTGTTCTCACAAAACAAAGAGGCTTCCAGCTTTGACCCAGCACAGGTGGAGATCATAAAGCTGCTCCCAGCCTGTGGAAGCAGAAATTTTATCTGAATACAGACTCCAAGTAGCAGTAAATGGTTTTGCATGACTAAAAAGAGGGACTGATTGGCAGCACAACTGATCTTAAACTCCTCAGAGTATCTCACTTGGGAGAACTCAACTTCAGGTTGAATTGCCTCAGCAATGCTTCCTTCCCTGCACTCAGCAGGTCCCTCCTGCCACAGGCAGCTCCCATTTCTCAAAAGAGATGCGAATTCTCTATTCAACCATCTCAGCCCAAACTGTCACCAGTATAGGTACAGCTGCCTACTCTGGGCAACACTTGGATTGTTTTATGCGTGAGCAGCTGGAGAAGAGCTCAGACTGCAACAGAACATATTGTCAAAGTATTGGACTGCCAGGCAGAATTATAGACAATTTTATTCCTCATGTAAATCAAAAGGGAATTAACAGCCTGCGCTGTAATCATTTGGATATCATCATCCAGTAAAATTAACATCAGAGCAGTTTGATCAGGAGTACAATAAAACAGTTTTGTAGAAACGCATTTTTATCCGTGACAAGTTAAACATTAAGTGACTAAGAATTCAGTTACACCCATAAGCCATCCACTCTCAAACTGACAACAACCATAACACTGAAGCAAATGCAGAAGGCAGAAAAAATAGATAAAAGAAACAGAAAACCATCTGCAGTACATTATCCACATCCCCACTTCAACTGCCTCCAGCCAGGATCAGTGAGTGGTACACCACCCCGAAAGCAACATACACTGTCAGGATGCCTTTGCAGAGATACAGAAAAACAAGCATTGTTCCAATTCATAAATAGCAATAAAAAAAGAACTTCAAGCTAGTTGCTCAAATGGATCTAATCTTCTTTTACAGCTTAATAGGAGCTATCAAACACTCCTTAATCCAAACTTTATATCCAAAGAATGCATATGCTTTATGGTGGTGGTTAGAATTCAAAGTATCTGAAAAAATTGCACTGCAGTTTATAAAACTTTTTATAATTGCTTATGAAGGTTATAGGCGGTTTTACTGCAACATAAGAACTAAATTTCATTCAAATACATTGGTTTGTTTCTCTGCTGTAGCTCATGTAATCAACTAAGTGACATTCCTCCAAAAGGAAGGGAACCCACATAAATTCCAGAAAATTAGCTGTCTATGAAAAGTTACATGGTTGAGAGAAGAGACAAATGGATTCATAGCTGAAATTCATGGTCAGGACAAACTTGCTAAAGCAAAGGGCTGATTACTTCTGGGGTTTAAGACTATCTACACACTCTTCTCCTCTCTTGCCATACTCTTCACAACCTTCAGCTTTCTCCCTTGTCCAGAGTCATTTATTGGAAGGGAATTAAGGGAACATTTCCCCTAATACTAATTTTGTTTGAGCTACTTTTACAGGGACTTGATTTTTGCTGTTAATAAACACAAAACCCAAAAAACCCTATAGCTCAAAATATCAAGTACTTGAAGTGAACCAGCTGCTGAAGACATACTGGAAGTTTGACCTGTTTTCATTCTCTTTATACTCCACAAATTGCATACAGATCTTTCTGGTTGGAGGATCCTCTGGATTCAAAGAGGGGCTGCATTAAAAGTCAATTCAGTCTGTCTCCCTCAGTTTCAACAGCACAGACTGACATTCATGAACCTGGAAGACAGATCTCAGTTTAAATTGCTCAAAAGTTTCAATGTATATGCCATGCTCTTCTTTTCTTGAAGCATAATTGAGTCATTCAATGAAGCAGTATTATCTGTAGAGTTTTTAATAAAGACACTGGTAACATTCCAGACATACCTTCCCACTTCCAAAATACGGCAAAGCACCAGCATAAATACAAATCTCTATTAAAAGAACAGCAAGCCTGAAGGGGAAGTGTTCACCAAAAGACACCCAAAAATAGCTTTTGCATGGTTTTTCCTCTCCTGCCAGGAGGCAACTGTCTCCTTACTGGAGACATCATCATAAATTTGTTTTCTTCACTCCTACCCTGTGCTGCATCTATGAAGATGGCAACTTTCCAATTATTTTCTTGCTGCTCTATTTCAAACAAGAAACTAGATTACTCTTATAAGGACACATTTGGAAGCTTTCTGAAACAATTATCTCCCCACTGTCACCACATTTGCTGTGTTTAAATTGCTTACATTGCTCGTGTTGGGGAAAAATAAGTAAATAGGTTTTAAAATTAATAAGACCATAAATGTACACGCATTTCTTCTTTTTCAATTACTCTTTCACAGCATTTACCCATGGATAAATACCTAGGCAAAGATCTCTTTGTACTAGGTGCCAAAGTTAACAAAATGGTAGATCTCTTCCCAAAGAGCACTGTATCCCACTTCCTTTTCCTACTTTTTCCCTTAATCACCAGTGCATTCATCAGTTCTTAAGAGGTGCTTAAAGTTTTGCTGCCTTCTGACAATTGCGCTTTCCTACATTTTTGGAGGCAAGAGGGAGAAAGCAGCACAAACCCAAGCGAAGAAGTGCCCTCATTTGCAGGGACTAAAGGCCTATGCCTTGGCTAAGCCAGTACTGAGCTTGTGCTCAGCATGTCTCAATTAGACCTACTTAATTATACCAGTAAGAAAATTCAGTTACACATGGTCTGCAAGTGAGTGGGAACATGCAATCTTGTGTCTCAGCCATTTGTATCTTCTTCCCATTTGGAAAAGCATTGGGCTACCATGGCACCTGGCCAGAAGCCTCCCTTTACCCACTCTCTTTTCACTTGCATGGGAATAATAGGAAGGTGGCCAGAATCCAGCATGTCTTAAGTAGCCTTTTTATCTTGCAGTAAAAGTAAATAAGGCTAAGATCCCTGACCAGAATTCTTCAGTAATTGCTGCCTGCTGCTGAAAACTAGTATCAACATAGATTAAGAACTTCCAGATGCATCTGGATGTACCCTATAGGTATAGGTTCTAGTTTCGGACTTCAGGAACTTTGGGGCAGAAAGTTAAAAAGCAGTGTTATCTTTAATTGATTACTTATTAATTATTAGTGTTATCATAAAAAGTTTTATACTACAAATCAGATACTTTTTGAATATAAACATACACTTAAGGTCAGAAAAAATAAAGGAAATTGTTATGTAGTACTTTACATATATTAATAAAAATATAAAAAAGGATGGTTTCTTAGGAATTCAAGCAACTTGAAACAGTAAATAAAACCATAGTCTTCCTCATGCCTTGGTAGGTCCTGCTCAATTTTCCTTGACAACTCTAAGGAATATACTTGTTTCTTACCACCTTGCCCCAGCTCATCTGCATTTGTTACGTTCCGCAGGTTGTTCTCAACAGGTTGATGATGACTTTTAATGCAAAGCCAGATCAGATGACAGGTTTATAGGAAAGCAAAACCTCCCCTCTTCACTCAAAATGGAAGCAAAGGGAGATGCTGACAAAAAAACCTAAACAAACTATTTTTATGGTCCCAGCTGACAAGAAAGTGATATTTTTTATGAAAAGTCAAGGTGTTCAGGTGCGTGCAACAGAGAGATGAAAGCTAGAAATTGGCACAAGTCAGCTGGGTTTGTGTTTTCATAGTCTATTCAGGACCCTGAACAGAGACTCTAGAAAGATTTTCCTGCACTGCTGGAAGAAGGGATGAATTGCTAAAAGTGTAACACTTGCAGGAAACAGCGCGCTCTGGATGAGGTCTGAATATAGAAAAATCCATGGGAAAAAAAACCATATTGAAATGAAAAAATCTCTACCTGAAGTTTGGGAAAACTGTAAAGTGCCATGCATGAAATACCTATGCAAAGATTGAAACTGGAGTCACATTTATAACTATAACGAATAGAATATTTGTTTCAAAATGAATAATAGGCAATACAATTTTTCATATTCTAAAGGCAAATTTCATTAGCAATCTCTAGTCTTGTGTTAACTTATAATAAATAGCACAGTCACACGTAATCTATGAAACAACTTCCAGTTTTTCACTTACCATGTTAGATCTGTATTTACACACTAATCCAAGTTTGGTAAATGAAAGTTTTACTTGTAAGCATAAAAGGGAAAACATTAATAATTTTTAGCAACAAAACATTCAGATTTATTTTTAGAGAACTCAGCAGTCAAAATATTTCTAAACACTTCAGCAGGCAGCGCAGCTTCCTCTCTAATGTTACCCGTACTTGTCACACCTCAAGAATAAAGATCATAAATATTTTAGAACATTCTGCTACCTGCTTCTTTTTTTCCCCCCCTCATCTTTCCTAAGCGAGTATACTTGGGTATTGCTTGTCTGATGAGGCTGGGCAAATGCTAGACTGTGGGTCAGCAGAGGCTGAAGAGTTAGGGGACCCGTTGTTCTTTCCATTGGGATTGAATTTGCAGCAGCAGGGACAACAATGCTAGATTAGGGCCTGAAAGTAGTAGGGACCATGAACCCTGCCTTCAGTTCAGAAAAATAAGCCATCACAAGCTCAGGACACCAATTTTCAGAACTGCCCTCTGAATGCTGTGCAATTCTATTTCTGCAGGCTCAGTTTCAGACACGGCGAGATCCCATTCCCCTGGGTGCCAAGAACATTTCTTTTATTCTGGGGGGGTTGTGTTTAAAAAAATAAACAAACCCCACACAGATCTCACCCCTAACCTTTGATTTTAATGCCTGTGATCCCCACTTCAGTTGAAGTCAGTGCTATCTGTGGCTACCAACCAGTAACCTGGATTATAAACTGTATTAGAGACCCTGTTATAATAACGCCCTAGTAGTGTCTTAAGTCATACCAGAGATCATTGACAAGAAAGACAATGACAGACAGGAATTATGCTGTATCTCAAGATACCAAATCACATCCACTATGCTGATATCAAAACTTCCCCAATACTGGTTGAGAAATGTTATTCTCGAGAAAAAATTATCAGAGTGAAATGATGATTTAGAAACAAAAAATTAGATTCAGGTCTACCATGTAGATTAACGTCAGAAACAAAATATGCTGCTCTCACTATATTAGAAACTGTGGTAAGCATCTGCCTGTTTAAGGCATTAGTGATCTACCTCACTGCGAAAGTAGGGTGCCATACACAAGCAGTACAACCTTCATTAGCTTTCTCTCCATACGTAGCTAATGGAAAGCTGACTTAGTAATATGCGAATAAAGACGAAGCACCACACAAATAAGTTCCTTAGTGGTTCATTTAAAGGCATGCTACACCTTCAAAGAAAACAAAATTGCTAATATAATATTTATGAAGAAGACAGAAGTTGCTTCACTGGCAAGGTGCATTGACAGTTTAGGTATATGTTCAGCCAAGGTCAGAGTGATCCATGTGACAAGCCCACGTTGTAGAACTAATTCACACTCTCATCTTTTGTCTTCCAGCACTATATTAGAACTAAAATAGAAATCAGCATCCATTACTGTCTGTCTGCTTAAAGTCCAATAGCTATCTCTACCTTATATACAAACTTAACTTGTGCTCTGTGAGACATTGCACCTGCAGGAAACTGGCTGCTGGCATACAACAGCAAAGAAGCAATACTCTCTGATAAGATGCAGGTTATGTTGAAGGCACAGGGAAAACATAAACACAACTTGCCTCAAGGAGCTTACTGAGATAATACTAATTTCAGTCCAGTAGTATTACTGTAAACTAAAAATATGATAGAATAGATGAAAGTATAACAGATATGTCTACTAAAGGGTGGATGTTGTAGACAAACCAGAAAACGCACTGGCCAGGGGTCACTTAATCTTCCTCTCCTTTTTCTTCCTCCAAGTTTCTTTCAATCAAACCTGCTTATATTACAGCAACTTGTACTCAAGATTCAACCAAAGAAAACAAACCTGAATTTGAAACACCTTTGTACCATGCTCCAGCACTTCCCTCATCCTGTATAGACCATCTTACAAAGGAGCCTGAAAATGCAAATACCATAAGACATAATTTAAATGGAGCTAAATGCTTTTATGTTATCAAAAGATTTCAGATCCAAACTAAATAGATGCAAATTATTTCTTAAAGGAGTAAAAATATGCCAGTAAGCAAGAGAAAGACACCAGTATGACCAGCACAAATTCATCCCCAGCAGAACCAGTGTGCCAGCATGAACTGAGGCAGAATCTTGACGCTGCAACTATAAACAAGATATTTTCCCTTACTCCAAAGGATATTTGTTCTTACCAATTCCTTTCTCAAATACCTGCAGTTATATTGGCTCCTTCATTGGATTTACAAGTAAGACGTACAAATGAACACAGGAATTAACTACAGGGTTTGATTTGGTGGCTTTTACTTCCTTTTCCCCAAGGGAAGTACTGAAGGGCAGACAAAGTGTGGGCAGGGGCCAGGCAAAGGTCTGGCAGCAGAAGGAGCAGCGCTGGAAATCCAAGTCCTGGAGCAGGACCAACCCCAGCGCAGGCAGAAATACCAAGCACTAGGCTGACCCTCAGGCAGACCCTAAGGCAAGGCAAACCAGGAGCCAACCCCAAAAGCCAGTCTTTAGTCTCCTGGGAAACTAATGATGGTCAGGTGGTGCAGCCAGAGCTTAGTTGCTCTTGAAGCTCTCACAGCCAGCTGTGCTAAACCAAACCACCTCAAACAGGATGCATGTGTGCTCACAGAGATTTCCATTGGGTGTCTGGGACAATACAAGTTGAGTTGAACTTGTCTGAAGGCTGCTCTTGGAGTGGTTTGGGCTGCATAAATCATGGAAATACTGTAAACAAAAGGAAGATGTATATATAAAGGGAGACTTCACTGATCTCACACAATTGCATTAACCAAGGTGATTGGCAAGTCTTCTACAAATGTATTTGCCCTGTTGGTTCGTCACCATCATCTTCATATGCAAATAAAGGTTTTAATGTTTTTTCTTAAAATCCTTTTTGTATAATCAATGCAATTACACAAAGATTTGTACTAATCCAGAATTATTCAGAATGATGAGCACTACATTGATAATCTATGCCTTTAAATTTACCACCTGTGACATTCCCTGCAGCAGGAGACAGCAGAAAGAGGGACAGCAATCACTCAGGAGACTTGTTTGCAGGTGGTGCATATGCAAAGAGTCTGCCATGAATCTGAAAAGACAGCAGCATAGTTCAGCCCTGGGGTGGTGAAATGTACTGTGTCTCAGCACAGTTGATAAGGTGCTATTCAGCTGTTGCTGAACTGCCTAAACCCTGCCTTGCATGACAATTTCTGAGGATCCCATCCTGTAGCTCAGAAACTCAGCCAGGTCTTACAAGGGTTAGGGGGAGATCTTAAAAACTCACTAATCTGAGAGGAAAGGATGCAAAATAAATGGATATGCACAATGATTTGCTTACAGTGTCCTTTTAATTAAAAATTAAATAAATATTTTCAGTAGTATGAGCAGTCTACCACCATTTTCTCCAGACTTAAAGTGTGGAATACATTGAGTTGTATGGATCTAAGCTCCCTTTCTCGATATGAACAATGTTGGAAACATTTGGCATGGCCACTCAGCCCCTTCTTTAAACCCTCTCCTTTGCCACTGCAATCAAAGCTTTGCGGCACAGACGGCAGCCTGCTGGGTCTGCAACTGCACGGGAGCATGGCTGCTTGCTGCCAGCTCTCTGCCTGTTCTGAGACAGACAGGAGAAGCCTTTTGGGAGAGTTTAGCATACGTCAGTCTCCAGTTGTGCAGGATTATATTCTGAAGATGGTCTTGTCCTTGTCTTGGCTGCATGCTGAGATAGTATTCAGAGTGATGAGAGACTAGCTGACTGCATATTGGCCTCCTGCATGTCATGTTTCTCAACAGTGAACACTCCAGAAATACATGTCTGGAGTGGTCAGTAGTCCTCTGCTGCAACAGTACACCATACAAGGGGCCCAAATTTCTGTTTAGTTTACAATTAACGAAACTTTTAAAAAATAAAAGATGTCCTTTCAAAAATTGTGTTGGAATTTCAGTGCCCATTACAGGAAGCATCTGGGCTTTTATTTCAGGATAAGCTGCTCTTGGAGCTTAGTGTAAATCTCAGTTCCCCCTCAACCACCTCAGCCAGCATATGTGGGTTTTGTAAGGGTTTGTTTGGGGTTTTTTTCCTAGGAGAAAGGAGGGGAACACCCCAAAAAACTCCTCGCATAAATGACAACTTCAAAGCCAGGCAGTCAGGAGGCTGGCTGGTCAGCCATGTAATTGTGTTATGGTCAGGAAGCACTGCTAATGACGCCTTTGTATGCACAAAGGGCACTTCTAGATGCTAAGATTAATTCATCCCTGGTGAAAAGTGCTAATTTCATTGGTGTTGTACTAGGCATGAATTTGAGTCACTGCGTCCCTTTAAAATGAGCCTATTGGGATTGGTTTCGGGAATGCAGTTAAACAGTTAGAAAGATCAAGCCCACTGCTGGATCACAGTTACAACCGAGAAAAAACAAGTGTACTAACCAAACGCCAATCAAACATATGAAAACGAATAGCAATTATAAGTATTAGCTATTTGTAACAGCATGCCCGTACTTGGACCTCAGACACTTTAAACAATCTGGAAGTTCAGCATAATGATTACTCTTAAAAGGGGAAAAAAAGCTCCATGTTGTTAAGAGTTGTTCAGAGACAGTAAGGTTTTAAGCAGCTGGTGAAAAGTGTCAGTCTGAGGCAAAATATAGATCTCCCTGCTGTTGAATAATTAATGAAAAACTCCTTCTCCATTATAGCCATCGTAATTGTGTGACTGAATAGTCTCCATTTAATCATGCCTCATGCATATGAGCTCAAGTCACCTCACAATCAGATTTTTTTCCAGGGCTGATCTCTGTTGTGCTCTCTCCCTCTCCTTATGCCTTTTCACAGGGCAAAGTCTATTGTGCCTAATCAAGCAGAGCTTCCAGTGAAAGCAATCAAAGCAGTTTGATTTAGCAATGCAGCCTTTATTAGAGAAATTCTGACCCCACTAAAGTCAGTTGGAGCCTTGACATTGACTTCAGCCATGCAGACATGCCATATTCTCAGTTTAATTGGATCATATCTTTCCTCTGGCTTACACCAAAGCAAATGGGACCTTTCTCAGAAAAAGGACTATTTCTGGTATTGCAAGATATTAATTGGAAATGTTCAAATATGCCTGAACTACAAAAATTAATCATGCAACCAGCTCTAATTTCAGGAATATTATTCTAACATGAAGATTCTCTTATCATACCAACTGCCATGAACTACTACCATTATGTTCTTGCATGTATTTCATAACAGCAGGAGCTGGGAGCCTCAGAAGCCAGAAAAAAATAATAAGAAAGTAAGATAAAAAAGAGCTTTCCAAAAAAATGATAAGTAAATGGAGGTGGTCAGAGACAGGCACAAGAGATTTTCCCTAACTCACCACAAGCTGAAAGACACTGATGTAGACAATGATGGTGCAGGTCATGAGAGGACATTTGAAACCAGCAGGTTAAAGCCTAGCTACAGTGCAAGCGGGAGCAGAGCGGGAGCAGAGTACCAGAATCAGAATCAGAAAGGATCGCTGCCTTACCTCTGAGGGGAAAGCTGCTACTTCATCCTCTCTCTTAACAAATGCACTTAGCTATGCTATTTGTCACAAAGTATAGAGTTTTGTCCAACCCCAGTGCTAATAGAAACTCAGAGCAGCTGTCAAATTCTTCAAGTACTCAGAGATTTAAGACCCAGAAGTCCCCTTTATCTCCACAGGCAGGGAAGGCAAATGCAGAGAGCAGAGCAGGGAGCTGCCAGCTAGGCAAAGCCTCTCTAATACATTTAGCCTGTGACTCTCAGTCTCCGTCACAGCCAGGGCTTGCATCCTCATCAGCTACAGCCCTTGGGATCTCAGTAATGTAGCTGTTTTCTGAGAAAAGATAATATTGATGATGGCTGAGGATGGAGAGCGGTGAGGGCTGCTCTCATTTCTTACTACAGCTTGAAGTCAGGACTAGGATTTCTAATGCAAACTTACTGGGTTTTTTAAAGCAGGGTGTTACTGCTTTTCATCACCAGTGAGGGATGGCTGGGGTAGCCAGAGGGAATGCATCATTTACAATGTCAGATCAATGCTAAAACAGAAATGAAGGCAACAGCCGTTGTCATTCACTTCTTGTGAATTTGCTGGGCTATACAAACTTAGCAGTGTAGCTCAGGATACTGCATTAAGCGTATGCTCTTGCTACATTAAAGGTTTGTACCAGAGAAATAGAAGTTCAATTCACTTGGGTTCATGCAGGGTGGTCAGATGGACACCAGACCTCTCTCTGCTGCCTCTCAGCTCTGGGATGAGACCCCAAAGTCATGGGGCACCGCTCCACTTCACTAGAGCTCACTAGCAGAACCACACAGACCACTGATTTATGGCAATAAACACTAGTGGGTGAGATGAAGCTTCCAAGTTCCCTCTTAACACTCACCTTAGCTTCTACAACAAATGACAAAAAATGATTTCACATCAGTGGGTATTTCATTCAGTCCACACATGCAAATCCCTTTCACCATGGCAGAAACATAACATGGAAATATAAGCATTATTAAGCACACTAATTTTTTACTATGGCTGTCAAAGTATTGTAAGGCTTCTTCCTATTAGCCGCTGAGAGCCAGATCCTGCCTGAAATTAAATCTTAAATCTTCTCTTGGAGATGGTATGCTAGCAGCTTTCTTTGCATAATACTCACAGCTTGCCTTCAAATGCGTGCTGCATAAATAGCTCAGGGAAAGGAAACAAACTCAAAGTCACACTTGTAAATGATTTGATCATGCTATTCAGTGTTTGCCAAATTATCTCATCCTTCTACAGAAAAAAAAAAGAGGTTTCCTGATGCCCTACAATTACAGCAAATTCTTTCCAGAGAAATCCTGAAGCTGACAGTCTGCATTCCCTTGCAAGGCACAGCCAGGTGAAGAGAAGACACGTAACTTTGACCAATGCCAACACAAAACACATAGGTGTATCAGTCTCAGGGAAATGCTGGGGTATTTCTTGCAGGTTGACTCACTTTAACTTTTTAAGAAGGAAAAGCTTCTCATGTAATGTTGCTGCAGTTTACAGAAGTAAGACACATTATTTAAAGACAGCATTTCTAAGCAGAAAGGTTTTTTGGCATTTTGTCTGCTTCACCTCGCCTGGAGGCTCCAGCACCATTCCTGGGATGGACATGGCCAGCCAGGCCCTACATCCCAATGTGGCTGATATGGGGTCAAAATAAGGTTTGATCAGGACCAAGCAGCAGAGGCAGAAATTGCACCAGAAACTACCCTGGTCCCCATGTACTGCACTTTGGGTGTGAGTCTGCAGTAATCCTGGCTTTCACC
The DNA here is from genome assembly GCA_017639245.1 of Myiopsitta monachus. NCBI lineage: Eukaryota > Metazoa > Chordata > Aves > Psittaciformes > Psittacidae > Myiopsitta > Myiopsitta monachus. Next base: position 11,470,330 of record CM029923.1, on the reverse strand, counting down.
ACATGAGCTCACAGAAAGTGTTCTTCAGCTTTACAGGATTGTTACAGGAAAGAGCTTGGCTTATGAAACAAAGTTTTAACAGAGTTCATGTTGAAAATAGAGAAATATTATTTGAATCCTTTCAGTGATCACATTTTATGCCTAAGAACAGTATTAGTTGGGGCGCTACTTAACCCATGTTAGTGAAGTGTGTGCTGTCTTGAAGTCAGTCAGTGTTCAATGACAAATGATCTCTCTTCAGCACTATTGACCCTGAATCCTAAACACAGTGGATGACTGCCATTAGGTACTTATTTTAAAATGAAAGAGCAAAGTCCAGCCCAGGACTTCTCAAAAATCAAAAGGTACAGAAGCCACTGGAAATAGCTGTGAAGGACAAAGCCTTTGAAGTGCCATGCAAGTGTACTCCATTCAAGTAAAATGCCATTTGGATAGTCATAAACGAAAATAATTATTATAATGGTAAATTAATGAATATTCAAAATATTTAAATACAAAGTCCAGGCAATGAGCCCAAAGATACAGGTTTATCCATTATCTGTTATGGCACAGGTGATTTTTACTGATGCGTGACAGCATCCTTCCTCAGCTGAATTTGCAGGGGAACCAGGGATGCCGCTTTTGTCCTTTAACACGCAAGCTGACTGCATGATCTGCCCAAAGCGTGAGTGATGACCTATTTCCAACCATTGCTCTTCATGTGCATTAGGTACCCTATCAGCATTGTTCAGTCCTGACAAGTATAATGTTGGGTATGAAAAAGAGATCACTTTCCCTTTTCTTGGTGCTATCTTCAGCTCTAAAAGCCCATCGATTCAGTAGGAACAACAATAACAAACCCAGGTAATAGCCTGCAACCAAATGTGCAGACAATTACAAACTTCACATGGAATTTTCAGTTGCAGCGCTAGGGATTGCTCAATGAGATATAGCTAAAAGCTGCCCTTTGTTTGTGTTGACCATGCAATTTTAAAGTGCTGTTCAATAAGGCAAGTGGGGGGGGTTGTCCACTTTTTTTTTTTTGCCAAAGTTTGTTAATGTTTCAAAACAAAAGCTGCAAATTCTCAACATAAATTAATTCCTGCCCCATCTGACCCTAAAAGCTTATCCCTTTGGGCACCACTGGACACCTCACAGGCTGCTGAAGCAGAATGGGTGTACACAGCTCTCACAAAAACACACGCAGCTACACAAAACACACATTGGAAGAGAATCAGCTTCTCTGATAAAGGAGTGCTCAAAACATTAGGAATAAAAGGTTCCTGGTTTGAATTTAAGGAGATAATTATTTTTACTAACATTGCAAGTATTTTTGGATATTAAAATGAATTAATGGAGATAAAGGAAGTGCTTTTTGGGAGATCCCAGCATGTACTTCATGTTCGTTATCAGAAACTGTAAGAATAAGGGGTGACAGGTATGATTACAAAGGAAATGAGTGTTACACTTGTTTATTTTCCACAGAAAAGTATCTTGGAAGCCTGCAGTGAACAGAGGAGAGAGGCATGATGCCCTATTGTAAGATAGTGCAATGATTTCCCTAGCTAAAATTCTTCCCAGACCCAGTATATTATGTTAAATAAACATATAAATATGCAATTTACCACTTTATACTGCACTGTTTTCCTTTTACTGACTCGGACCTGATCATGTTTGTAAACAGGCATTATACTTTGAATCTCTTGGGGTGGATGTAGAGTATGAAGAAGTGACAACTTGAGAATGTGTTTATTATGCAATGTGAAACATCTGCTTTTGTCTTTCAACACACTCTGCTCTGTACAGTGGCTTTGGCAAAACTCTTAAATATTAGTATTAGTCTTTGAGCTCTGAGGGCTCCTTTTACTCACCTGCTCAGTTACTGCACATAGATATTTACTCTTTTTATGGCTGAAACAGCTTACAGAGATCTGCTTTTATCACTGACAAGGGTGGAAGCTGAATATTATTAATATCCGTTCGATACAAGACAATGCATGAAAGGAAGGAGAATTCGCTATCCGAATTATTTTCATTGATCACCGCATTACTTTCCACAGCAATGACATAATGTCATGATGCTATAACATAGCAACAATTCTGCTTTCAATGTCTTCATTGATTTCCAATGTTCAGTTCCACTGTGGATGCCAGTACAGAAATTATAGGTATAATAGGAATGTCCAACATAAAAAGATCACTCGCACATATTTCACACAGAGAGAAAGCCTCTGCTTGAGCATAAGGCTGGTGCAGCTCCTGCCCTGGCAGAGGGTATGAGGCTGGCACATAGCACTGCTCTGTGCAGTGCAGTAGATAGCAACAAGGGCGGCACTGCACCTCTGCATAAGCTCCTGTTACCTTCCAGGCATTCAAACTGCTGTCTTGCTCCTGGTGCAATTCTGATGAGTGGTTGCACAGCAATACCTGCCTGCGGCCTAGTTGTACTCCTCACTTTGGAAAACAAACAAAGCAAACCCACACCCCACAATCCCCATTTTATCCTATGTTAACTCTGACAAATAGACAGCTAGGGTTAAATGGTCTCTAGAGTTTGACAGTCAGTAAACAAAAGCAAACAATGATGTGTAAAGATAATAAAAAAGACAAGCTAAAAAAAACACATACTAATGATTTCTTACAGCACAGAAACCCTTTTAAATCATGAAATAACATTAATTTAAATTATTTGGGGAAGCAACCATCTCCTAATAGACAGATTGCATATTTAGGACTTAAAACAGATTGAAAGTTAAAATTATGCCAAAATTGTTGGGGAATGTAAATCCTTGTTTAATTGACACTGTATGAGCTGCCAGGAATAATTAATAAGGCTAAATTTAACTGCTCTGGCAGTATTTCCATTCCAGATGCAGATCATTTTGGCTACATCCCAGGTGATCTAAGGCAGATTCATCTTTCCAGTGCTGCTGGGGAGGACCAGAGCTGGGGTTTACATGAGCTGGGTTCCTTTCTTTGGAAGAGTTCAGCCATTTGCTGTACAGGGGTGCTGGAAAGTAACTCCTCTGCTATAAGGTGGTTTTTTTTAGGCTGAAAACTCTTCTCAGCCCAGCTGCAAACTGGTGAAACCAGATGAAACCAAGCAGGCAGGTTTACCGTCCTCTGTTGTGCTGTGGTGTGTGAGCTCTCACCGAACTCATGTTCAGCTCAGGAAGGAAAGTAAAGCCAGACACTGCACAGGCGAGCACTGGAGGGCAAGCAGTGCTATCCCACTTCTGGTGTGAGGGAACTTGGTTTTGTGAGATGCAAAGAGGCAAGTGACCTTTTCAGCCCAGCCCAAAGGTCTCTCTCACTCAATTTCCTGTCTCTTATAGCCATGTGGGGGAAAGAGCAGAAGAAACAAGCATAAACTTGTTACCCCCTAATTTCATTTTAACACTCTCTTCCCAATGCTTTTCCTGTGAGAAGTTCAGGTATCCAGAACAATACTGGTGTATTAAGAAATGAGATACAAATTGCTGAAAAAGCACTGGGCTGCAGGCAATCTAACCCAATGCCTTCTACTAGTAAAAATAGCTGCCCCTATCAAAATCTGCCCAAGATGCTGCTATCAAGGTGCAATTAGTGCATTCCTAAATTTGAAGGCAAATCAGGCTCCCAGCAGGACATGAGCATGGTAATCCAGATGGCTCAGCAGCAGCTTCAGCATGGCAGCATCTCAGAAAAAAACTCAGCTCCAGCAGCAGCTCTGAGGAGAGAACTGACCAGAACGTCAGTCATGGCAGCAGGACCTAACCTGGGTGTTAGATCATCAGCTTCTTTTGTGTTCTACAACAGTAAAAGGTGACTCCAAGATGCATCCTTTCAGCTGGCAACTGCCAGCCCTGTCCCATGCACAACCTCAGCTGCTTCTTTCCCTCCTGTGTAATTAAAGAGAAATAAAAAGATCACAAGAATGACCCATAAAAGCTGATGGAGTGGCAGTTAACGAGTAAGTGCATTCACAGTAATTACCACAGTGGTTGTCTGCAGGAGGAAGAGACAGGCATTTTTATTATTGTTGCTTTACCACCAGATACAGTGCAAAGCTCATGTTTGGAGGTTGGACGGGGATTTGAGCAACCTGATCTAATAAAAGGTGCCTGTACCCATGTGAGGGGGGTTGGAACTAGATGATCTTTCAGGTTCCTTCCAACCAAAACTATTCTGTGATTCTGTGAACTCAAGCTACAATGAAGAAAAGTACCTGCAGCAAAGACTGTGTTGTACAAGGTACGAAAATGTGTACTTTGATGCACAGCAGAAGAAAAGGCTGCAGCCATAAAGCTGATTACCTGAGCATCTAGGGAGCAACCATAACACAGCAAGAATTGTAAATATTTTTAGCACTCTAAGAAATGTTTTAAAATCCAGACTGAACCATCCCTACTCAGACAGAAAATTTGGTTCTGTGGTTAAGATGAAACTGGAAATTCAAGACACATGTTAATTCCTAGCCTGCATGACATGGGAGTAATTTGATTCACTGTGTCCCAGTTTCTCACCTATAAAATGAAGCTGAAAATATCACCTTTTTTTTTTTTAAAGGCACTGCCTTTTAGGCTATCAGCTCCCAGAGCAGGTGTTACATCTTGCTTTGTATTAGGTACAGCATTCAGAATAAAGATGCTATAATCTCAGATGGGCAAGCCTACAAAAAATTAAATTTCTATGGGAAGTTTTTAATTTTAACTCAATTCCATGTCTTGCATTGTCTTACTTGTGAGGTACTGACTTAAAAGACAACAATAGCATCATACCCATGTTTCACACATTGTAATAACCCTTGGAAGAAAAACTTATCAAAAATACTAGCTGTGAAAGAGAACAAGAGCTGAAATATGATTGTATACCTTGCATGTACACAGCAAAAGCTTCAGCTCACCTGTACAAGCTGTAATTTGAAGAGCTGAGCCTTTTACATTCAGTTGCTCCATCAGTGCCATTATCAGCATCCTGTTGTTGTGTTTTCACCCACTTCTCAACTCTCACACATTTACCACCTTTCAAACCCAATGTGCTGTAGCACCACCAAGGGAGCCAAAAGCCAAAGGTGAATGAAGAAAGGGTCTGGGAGGGAAGGGGAAAACCCTGCGTAACCCCCAGCAAAAGCACTGGTTTGCTGCCTGCCTCCCATCAGGAGCATAGACTCTCACAGGGTCTTACTCTGCTCCACTCCATACCATCCTTCCAGTGTGTGTATACCTCCCTGTCATGGTTTAAGCCCAGATGTAACTCACGCAGTTTGCTCACTCACTTCCCCTCTTTCTTCCCTCCCACTTCCAGGGGGATGGGGAGGAGAATCGAAAGAATGCAACTCCCACAGGTTGAGGTAAGAGCAGTCCAGTAACTAAGGTATAACACAAACCACTGCTGCTACCACCAATAATAATAATGATAAGGGGAATAACAACGGAAGACTATACAACCGCTCACCACCTGCTAGCCGATAACAAGCCAGACCGAGCAGTGAACCCACCCTTCCGGGTCCCTGTCCCCACTTTTTACATCCTGGGCATGACTTGCTATGGTATGGAATACCTCTTTAATCAGTTTGGGTCAGGTGTCCTGTTTCTGCTTCCTCCCAGCTTCCCTTCCTCCCTGGCAGAACATGAGACTCAGAAAGTCCTTGGTCACACTAAACGTTTGAGCAGTAATTAAAAACATCAGTGTTATCGGCAATGTTCCCAGGCCAAAAGTCAAAAACACAGCACTGCACCAGCTACTAAGAAGGAGAAAAATGACTGCTTCTGCTGAACCAAGGGCACTCCCAATATACCCTTCAAACTGCTGCCCTAAACCCTATAGCTTACAAAACCTCAGTCCTACATGCCTGAGAACTCAGTTGTCAGCCTGACAATTCAGAGTTTCCAGACATTCACACATTTCAAGCCAAGATCCCACAAAATCAGCATGATCTCTTCAGGTCCTACTGCTTGACTTGCAGCAGCCACTCTCAGCTCCATGGGCAGCTCCATGGGCAGCTCCATATGCTCACCCTAGTCCTGAGCATCCCGCCTGCTCCAGCACAGGCCCATCCCTCACCCACTGAACTGGCAGGGAGCTACTTCCTGCAAACTGTCCTGCCCTGCACAAACCAGATGGGCTGGTTCCCCTCCTGAGTCACTTCCCTTCAGGTCCCAGTTCCTTTTCCACACTTCTTCCCCATCCTGAAGTATGCTGTACAGCACCCCACCCTCTCTTCAGGCACACTTTTGTTCTTCAGGCAAATGTAGGCAAAACCTCTGCCCACTGCAGCTCATCATCTCTTTCCATCAGTCCAAGCTGGCTTTGGGTTGATCTCACCTCAAAGGGAATGCCTGGCTCCTCCCCAGTGGGTTTCACTTGCTAACCTTGGCTTTAATGGGGTTGCCTATAGCATCCTATGCCATCTAATGGCCAGGGTCTTTGTTTCCTTCCAAAGCAGTCACTCCTTATAGGTTTAATTTTGAATGGGCTGCTTGAAGCACATGCAATGGTTCCTGCTACCACCCAGATTCATAAAAAGACTGCAACATTGGTTGCAATAGCTAACTAACAAACTAGCCTCAAGCTGTTAAATTCCCCATCAGTGACTTCTAGTGACAGTCTAGCTTCTACCTTGAAATTAATTTGTCTGTTCAGAGCCCCAGACTGGATCTCAAACCCAGATTTCATATGTATGCAAAATAGGCTAATCAGTTGATTTGTAAGAGCAACCATAGAGGCCTGATGGGCTGGCAGTACAAGCTAAATAATAATTCAGACAAACACTGCCTGCTTATGATGATAAAGGACAATTGCATAGCACAGGCAAACACATCCCAAATAGATTGCAGTGCAATCTGTCTCCATACAGCCCCATGAGTCATGCTGAGTTGGAAAATACTTTATAAATGCTAGTAATGGCAGGCAATAATTTTAATTAGATATGGCCTAATTAAACAAGAATAGAGGCTTTTATAGTTCATGCCTCCCCAGCGTGCACTAGGGATCCCCACTGTTTGGCAAACAGGAAAAATGTTTGTATTATTTAATAAGCATAATGCTATCAACAGAGCTTTAATGCAGGATTTAATGCATATGGTCTGGCTCACCAGACTGAATGTTGACTGGTCAGTGTGCGGTCTAGATGGAGGAAGGTCACAGGCATTTCACATCGCTAAAGATCTCAAAATACCTCAAAATTATAAAGTACACATGAGGAACTGGCTAACTCTCCTGGCTGTTTATTAAGCTGTATGTGGGTGCTGGGCAAACTCATTCAGATACAGTAAAAATTGGCCTAAAGCTGCAAAGTGACAGACACCTCAGGTCAATCAGCTTCTCTGCAGGCATCAAGTAACAAGGAGAGAGAAGTGATGCCAGTGCCCTCCTGCCAGCCTTGTGCCTGCTCTCAGCCCACCCTCCTGCTCCCCTGCAACCTTCTCTAAAGGGGACCAGGCATTCCCAGCTGCAGAGTGGGAGAGCATCGCCATATCGACCCTCAGCTCATCTGCTCCTGAGCTGGGAAGAGCCACAGAAAGGAGAAATCCAGTGCTCCCATGACCCAGCCCACCAGCAGCATGGGTCTCTCTCATTTTCACATGTTGTTGTGTAATGCTTCTATTCTGCTGGGGGAGGAAGCAAAGACACCACAAGAAAAAACACTTCCTGCAGTATTTCTGAGCTAGTCAAACCCAGGAAATAATGGAAGTTACAGTGATGCATGAGCTATCGAGTTTCTTGAGTTATTTTGCAAGTGTTATTTCCTGTGCTTTTCACAGGAATATTTAAACGTGTAAAGAAGTTAAGCCTATAGCATATCTGCCATAAGCATATATGATCACAATAGCATTAAAGTAGTAATATCTTCCCTTCTCCATGCTCATCTTTAAAATAATAGAGAGCAATAACCTTTAGTGAATGATGTCTGTACATTGTGCTCAATGAACCACCAAGCCAGGCTGCTCCGCCTGCAATCCACTGGATCCTAGTGATGCTGCAGACAAATCAAAGACCTTTATTCCCACTCAGAAGGTCCCAGTGAGCCTGTCTCACAAAACAGGCTGGCAGTCTGAAGATCGGCAGCTTCTCCCCAGGAGCCTGCTGCTTTGGCACAACTGAAGAACCTCCATGGGTTCAAATCACCCTCCACATTGCCTACTTCCATGGGAGGGTGCTGCGGGCTGGTGGCTCCATGTGGCCGGCCAGGGCTGCCATGAGGCTGGGGTTGTCTGGTGTTGCCCAACTCTGGCGTCAGTATTCCTGCTGAGAACGAGCCCTGCTTTCAGCAGTCCTGTATTGATTTGCCTCACCCAAGGTCAACGTAGGAGATGATTTACATTAAGAAAATAAATCTTTTAAGAAGTCACTGCTAGGAGCAATGCTTGATTTCTAAATTCAGAGCACAACCTGGCACACATCGGAGTTCAAAGAGTTTACCAAATTCTTATTAAAGACATCAGGAAATCTGCCCGCTCCATAGCATTGCACTGGAAACATACACAATAAAATTTCTATCACTATCTCACTATCATAACTTCAGAAGACTTAAAAGCGAAAGACTGCTTTCTTATCATTTTGGCTTTTTCCAGCCCTGCGTGAAGCTGTTAACAGCGACTCCTTTGCCTTGAAAAGGAAAAAGGGGTTTTGAAACAGAGCTCTTTCCAAGTATGTCACTCCAATTTCATCATTTCCTTCCTTAGTGAAACACACACATTCACCTACTTTTTATTAACAGAAAATCAGATGATAATTAGTCATCCATTGCTCAAGGCTCTGCACAGATGTCATGCAATGTGCACTGTAACTCATCAGTGTATTGTCAGGAATATCGCCCTGCTATCAAAGCTCATTCATGGCTTTTTCCTAATGGATAGCTAGATGCTGTACACAGATAAATGTTTTGCATCACTCCCTATGGAGGTCCACAAACTTTTTACCATGCTCATTTCAGCTCTGAGGGTCACACTTTGAGATGTCTGTTAGGATCCCCTCAAGTGCCAGCGTCCTGGCAGCAAATCCATGTGCCATCCCTGGTGGTGAGCTGGGTGCTGCCCAGCTTGCTCCCACCCTAAGGCAAGGGGCAAACACCAACCAAAACACAAATATTGCAGGAGGAGACAAAACTGGAAGAGAGCTCAGCAGGGCAGAGGCTGCAGCTGGCTCTGGCCTGCCTGTGGCTGCATTAGACAACCAGGCCAACTTTTGAAGGAAAATGTAAATGTTGTGATGATGGCTAAGGCATCTTGACATGGGATTTTTCTTCTCCTCATAGTGGAGCAATGCGGAAAATGGCCGAAGGACCTGGGAAGAAGAGTAAGAGCTGAGCCATGAGCGGAAGAGCAGAGGCAGGAGCTGATGTCTCTGCAAACCCAACGTTCAGCATTTTTCTAAAGCTCCTGAAGGAACTGATTTATACAGAGAGATTTTTGTCAGACTTTGTTTTGGAAACCTGTGCTCTCAGCCAGAGCTGTATTTATAGTGGCTTGCTGTGTGCTTGCCTCCCCTCGGAACCAGACCAAGAGCTTTTTCTCTGCCAGGTCACCAGCCAGGCCAGGCTGCTCTGCCCCATTGGTGGCTGCAAGGCACACTGTGCTGGGAACTGGCAGCCTCCACCTGTACTTTCACTACAGGAGAGCTCAAGCAACATGGCATTTGTGCAAACATACCCTGCTACTGGCAACAAAGGGTCTGCACATCCTGTCTAGTGCATCCGCACTTTAGCTGGGTAAGGCTAAGCTTGCAATGTTACATGACTATTACTAGCATCTGCCCCCAGGCTTTGTCTCCTTAGATGGTCAGGAACGACCAGTCCCTTCCCTCCTTTACTCTCCCACCTTTTCCCACCTTTCCAAGGAGTCACACAACTCCTGGCTGTGTCCACGGGTCTCTTCTTGCTCCAGTTTGCCAAATGGCCCCTCTGTTTGTGGGCCGAGGACACCATGCTGGTCTCCTGTTACAAAGAAGATAGCAATTGAAAAAGCAGTAACTTTCCAGTCAGTCTGCATAGCTCCTCTGCCTCACCACTGGGTGCCTTCAGAGTCTAAACTGTCATCCTAAAAAGTACTGTATACGTAAAGTAGTTTGAAATTTATTTAAAATGCAAAAGTTGCATAAATAATACATTACTCTGTGATAGAAGGTAATTTTTTGAAGTCTTCAGTAATGTACATATTTATACACATAACAATGTAATTATATGCTTTTTATAGTCGTTTATCCTCTTTTCAGTCCACTGTGACTAACTGTCAGGATGCTGTCAGCACTCTGAAGCACTGACGGCGCACAATGCCCTGCTCTCTGCATCTGCACACTTACAGAGCGCACGTGTCAAGTGCTGCACATTTCCTGGTGTCAGCACCATTTGCTCCACACATGACCGGCAAAAGGATGGATTTGGGCTTTTCAACTATCTTTTTTTCAGAGAAAAAAGGTGTCTGTTCCTGAATCTATTAAGTGAGATACAGATAAAGCGTGAAGATTACTGATAAAAACCAAAGGTGCTATTGCAAACTTACAGTACACTACCATTGGAATTACACAAGGATAATACATGGTTCTCTGAGTCTACAGTAATTGGGAAGGATCACTGAGATGCTGCTACCAACACAGCTGGGTTTGAGCCAACATTTATTAAAGTCCCTTAATCTGGGCTACTTAGCCATCTTTAACGAGGCTGAGTGTTACCGTGGTTTGCATTAAAACCAGTAAGGTGAGCTGCATACACACTGGCTAAAAGAAAAATGGCTGATTATGAATCCCAGCACCTGCAAGAATAATCAGACAAATATATCCCCATTCTCTTTTTGTCTGACAGTATGTTTGGCGGCTACTTGCCAGGGTTATTCAGTGTATTAAGAGCTTCCTCATCGCAGAAGTCTCCTTTGGCTCAGAAGGACCTTCAGCTTTGAATGTTGTATTAACCAGTCCTGACTGGCGAAAGATGTGTTGTGATAGTTTACTGGAGCCATTAGCATCTAGGTATTTTCATCTTCTATTTTCAGCCGTCTCTGAGCAGACTAACACAGTGTCAGGCTCTTCTGTCCATGGCTGGATTACATTAATTCAATTACACGCTCCAGACATCTTTTTCTTAAGCATTTTCTGTCCTTATCTGTAGGACAATGCTCCTGGACTAACTTTGTGTTTTCCTTTTTCCTTCACACATTTAATTGCTTCATTTTAAAAATGTATGCAGACATCTGGACCAATTTGCCTGTAATTTAAAATGTGAATGTTGAAGCTTATGATTTATCCATTTTACAATGTATAAAATGAGAAGAGAATTAGGCAATTGCAGGGGGGCTGATAGGGAGGAATGAAATACATCTATGTGCATGTATTTGTTAAAATAAAAATGCAGAATAGTGTTTCCTGACCTGTTTTAAGTTTAATGAATTTAACCTTTCTTTTCTTGTCAGACATCAATATTCTTCAGAGGTCTATTGTATTTTAGGTTCAACAGGGTGTTTTTATTCATTATGCTGCTAAGAGAAGAGGTGAATCCTGATACCAAATTAAAAACTGAATTTATGTGTGCTGCCATCCAAAATCAAGGAGCAAGCAGGGGTGGAAGAATATAATGCTATTTAAACATCAGAACAACTCAGATAAAACTGTATGCAACTCTACAAAAGGGAAACAGCACCTCTTTGCAAACACCAAAATCAGGTCTTCAGTCCTTTCTGCCTCTTGTAATTAGATTCCAGGCTCTCCTGCCTCTTGTAATGGTGTTGTAAATCCTTGCCATCAAAAGGATTTTTCTTTTCCATGATTTGAAACGCTGAAGCTGTGTGAACACAATGGGGAGAAGGAATTAAACCAATGCTTACTAGAATCAGGTGGAACAAGGAAGGAATCTTCCAGTCCTATAGGTTTCACAAAGGAATTAACGTTGTAAAGACTTTTGCTATGTAAATCATCCAAAACGAAAATTCTGCTAGGAAGTACCCTGCTCTAACTGGGAAATAGATCACTGTATGGCAGAGGTACAGACTTGCAAATCCTTCCCAAAGTGGCAGGTTCAGCACATGGGTGCTGAGCCTGCATGTTGTGACATGTGGCTGCCAGATATGGCCCCATAACCCCATGAGTACAGTTATGTCAAAACTACCATAATTCCACTAAAAATTAGGGGCGGAAGCAAAGAAGTTAAATGTTTAAGGTCCCCAGAAGACACACTACAGAAAGAGGTCTGTGGCTTTCATAGCAGGGCCCAAGACTACCTTCAAAAAAATCAGCCAGTTTCTCTGTGATAAAAATCTGATTGCCTGAAGTAAATGGACAAGGACTCATACCAATATAAAGGGAAAATAGGTCAGTTTTATCACAGCTATTTCATGCAGCTACTTTCTATGATAAAGGTTTCTGGTGAGGCAATCTCAATCCCTGTATAGTACATTTTATGTTCCTACTCATTCGTTTACTAAGGTGAAAGACCTGACTGACTACACTGGATTTGCTATTTTAATTAATGCATAGCACTCCAATGTTGAATGGTCTAACCATATGATAATCAAAACTGCTAAATGATTATGCCTAAGCATGCAAGTAATAATTTTCTTTCTAGAGAAGTCCAAGAAAGCATGGCATCAAAGATTTAAATGTATGAGCCCACGGGACAAATGAAGAGTAAGAGGGAAAAGAATCCAAAACATATTTATTTATTTATTTATTTTAATGAGAAACCCCAAAACCGCATTGCTGTCTGCCACTCAACATGTAAAGGCTGGGAGAGCTGCAGACAGCGAATGCTTTATCCACACTGAACATGATTTCCCTTGCTTCTTAGCAGCTGGCTGGGAGGAACTAAACTTAGCAGGCCTGAGGTGTAGGAAACCAGATAGCACGGTGTATGGCTGGATAGGAAATACAGGGCTCAATGTGTTTGAGGTTAAGATTAGGCCCTGACTTCCTTTGGATCTATTTTAAATGGTGGCAAATGATGGCATGCTTTCTTACAACAAAATGACAGATGATCAAAGGTTGAATATGAGCTGTATGTCAAGCATTTGTGCAAAGACCTTTCTTTGAGCGACTGGGCAGGAAGTACTTCAACGTGGTGTCTCATACTTCCCCTCATCTGTGTTTGTTCAAAACATACCAGTAACCGGGGAAAGCTGGATGACTGGCTGCGGATAATCGCCTCAATAGTGTGTCTGCAAAAGGAGACCAGTTGGGTTTGAGCAGTGAAAAGGTTACCACAGCCCCAGCCATTGCTCATGTGAGGAAAATAGTAAGGCAGCACTCACCATGATCACACTTTCAGGTGCTACAGCTGGGAAACAAAAACAAAATGAGGAGGGCACCTTTCTGGAGGTACTGAGGAACCAAAGCAGAAAAAGTGAAAAACACATTTTGGAAACTCTGCACTTTCCAGTTGTCATTTTAAATGCAGTTTTGCAACACCTGTGGCAAACAGGATTCAAGTCCCACTGTGTCATCGTGACTACAGACTGAACACTTGTTAAATTTGCTGTTATTATGTATTACCCATGATTGGTGCTGCTGCAGCCAAAGGAGGACTTTACCTTCATGGAGACTGAAAAGTACACGAGGAGGTACCTGAATACCGCAGCCGTGCCTTCTATCATAAGGTTCACGTCCCTCCTACCGCCCTTCCCTTACCTAGATATCTGCAGGACAAAAACCTGTGTTTGAAAATTCCTTTTAATCAATTTTTTTTGCCTTGCCTCAGGCACTGCTGCAACATTCTGCAGCTTCTCAGCTCCAGTTCTGACCAGGAGCCCGCCAGCAGCTCCATAGCTGCCCCTGCCAAATACTTGTCCTACTTCGCTAAAGCAAAAGAACAGCTTGCAAAAAAAGATAACTGGGATCACATCGCTCCTCTGAAATCCCACAAAAGACAATTTATTAGTTACAGCAAGAGCTTTGCTAAGCTGAAAATAAAGCGATCTCTTCAGCTCACAGTGTCTGAGGTTCCTGCTGACAGCACCTACTCTCATGAAAAATGATGTCATTTGTAAGCGCAGCAGTACAAAGCCTGCTTCCATTGGGGTTTGACGCTGGCTTAACAGAGCAGGGAGAATTTTTAAATAGAGAGTATTAAATACGTATTTGAAACTGAAAATCATTTTCTGAGGTTAGGTGGGTGGGAAATCAGGAGAGCATTTTGTAAAAAGCCATTATGTTTTCTCTATACATGGCCCTTCTGCCTTTGGCATCATAGACCATTTCATTCATTATCAGGATTTCAGTGGGAGTCACGGGAATGGGAAAACTTCAAGTGTGAGAGGTGGATATCCTCTTGAACTACTCTGCATTGTATGAAGGAGTACAGGTACCATTTCCACATGTCCTTTCTAGGTTTTGCTTGGCATTCCAAGTGTTTCTATGGGCAACACTGGACTATAGCCATCTCTGAGAGTGCCTCCCCATGGAGAACATGGTGGGTATGTCATGCTACAGACATGCTGTATGTCCCAGTCCTCCTGTGGGCAGCAAAAGGGAACTACATTGCCCTTCCCCCTCTCACCCTATCTCTTGGCAGGTATGTACAAGCTCCTAAAACACAAGCCAGGGATGCAGCCTAAAGCTTGCCATCCCCAGCCATCACATAGAAGCGATTTGGCACAAGCAATAGATCAGTATTTTACTGCTCTGAATAAAAAAGATTATCAGCAAGGCAACCATTAGGGGAACAAGAGGGAATAATCCCGCCCAAATGCATACGATAAATGAACTTTGAACTAGACTAAGAGCCAAGATGTATAAACTATAATTTTTGCAATAGTGGCTTAACTACCAAAAACTTGGGATCAATGCAAAGATCCAAAGCAGTCTGATTCAATGCAAAGTATTCCTACTATCAGAAGAACAAGAAAACATATCCAAAATGCCATTTTTTATTTTATATGAAGTAGAAGCAAAATTGCTTTCCAACAAATTTTAAGTTTTGGATTTAATAAAAAACACCTTATAAGTTGCTTCTTACAGCAAAGTAGTTACTTTCAAAACAAAAACATTTTGGGGGTCGAATTTTCAGTGGTTTTGAAATCGCGTGTTATGTTTAGAATCAGAACTGTTTAGGTTGGGAAAGACCTTTTAAAATCATCGAGGTCAAACACAAATCTAACACTGACGAATCATAGAATCATAGAATAGTTACCACTAAACCATGTCCCTAAGTGCCACATCTACACATCTTTTAAATACCTCCAGGGACAGTGACTCCATTTCCCTGGACAGCCTGTTCCAGTGCTTGACAACTCTTCAGGTAAAGAATTTTTTCCTAATATCTGATCTAAACTAACCTTGGCACAACTTGATAGCATTTTTTCTTGTCCTATCACTTGTTACTTGGGATAAGAGACCACTCAGTTCTTTCTACCATTTCTCATGAGACTTGTGCTCCAGGCCCAACACCAGCTTCCTTTGACATTCTCTGAACACACTCTAGCACCTCAAAGTCTTTTGTGTAGTGAGAGGGCCAAAATTGAGCAGCATATTCAAGGTATAGCTTTGCCTGTGGCGAAGTGCATGGGGAAAGTGTTTAGAAGATGTTTAGGAAACACTATAATATTTCCCAAGTACCCTAACTCCACCTTGTGTCTCTGGCAGAAAGCTTTTGCTAAGCCCAAGACAAAACCACTTATGCTTCCAGTCTCTGTAACATACTTTCTGACAGATAACCCAGCTCTAACGGGCAATTAACAAGTGCAAAATAGGGATAATATCTCAATAAAACGTTGAGTTCAATTCTGGCCCATTCCTCTCACAGATGACAAAACAACAAGCAGGAGCAATTTGGATAAAGGCAGCCTGTGGTGTCCATGATAAGATGACACAGGAGGACATAAGAATCCTTGACCTGGCACCTCCTCTTTCCACAGCTTAGGGTCTTCCTACATCAGCTACTAACATATCAGCACGTACACTACAGATCAGTATGTACAGGGAGGCCATAGGGAATAAAAGATAAAAAATATCTCTGCCTTCAGGTGTAAAAGCTCAGCAGAATTAAGCTATTCATTCTCTCAGCTGTGAAAGAGCCCCAAAGATGGGTCTCAGAGTAGATGGAAAGAAAAGATCAAATGCTGTCACAGTGAAAGGTATGAAGGTTGACTAGAGCCACATTTCCTCATTCATTGTACCCATGTTAGACCAATTGCCAGTAAAGAGGATCACACTCCAGCCTTATCCCTGGCACAGTTTTCCCTGTGTGGCAGAGAAAGACCTGCCATTGCCAAGCCTTCACTACCTCCAAAGTGGACAGCGTAGGGAATGCAGAGAAAGACGTCTCAGGGTAGGAAGGGCTGCAGTTGAAATGTGTTAGCTCTTTGCAGCTGCTGGAGTAGATGCCAGAGCACATCCTCATGCTCCACCTGACACTGTGTGGCCAAAGCTATTCCCAAGGCATTTCATCCTTCCTGTAACCCCCCTTCTTCTGGTAAAAGGGTGGAAATAATTCTTCCAGCAGATGAGACTGACAAGGCAGATGCTGAGCTTCGAACTACATATCCATTAAAAATGGCATTCTTTATGTTCACTAACATTTATATTTTTTAGTATTTAGAACATACACATTTTTGATTGTAGGCTGTGACAGCGTAAAAACTTACCCAGAGCCTTCTGGAGTCATTTAAGATGGGATCTCCATGCAGAACACAGAAGCTTCAAGAAAGTATAGGGCCATGATTAAATGAAAAATCCTTTATGCTGCTTAAAATAATTTACAACCTTTTAAAAACAGTGATATTTAAGCATATCAGATAGAATTCCCGCAGGTTCATGTATGTTCCTTGAAGACTGAGAGCACCGGAATTGTCTCCACAACAAGAATTGCCATTTTCAGGTGCTCCAGCTTTGTTCTAGCCCCAACTGAAACAGAAGTATAAATAACTAATACTATTCTGTGAAAGCAATGGACAGATATCACATATATTTTTATAAGGCCTGGTGAGGAGGCTGAGTATTTTTCTTCTGAATAGTCCCATTCTTAATATAGGCCTGTCTTGGATTTATGGAGGGAAGTACATGAGAGTTATAGCCCCTGTCTTGGTATTGCCCACATTTTGTTTGGTGGGACCATGAAAAGGCCTGCACCTCTGGGCAGCAGCCATCCTCCAATATGACAGTTACAACCACAGATGTGACATAAACTTTGTATCTGAAAAGGTACTAAAGTAATCATAAAGGCTACACAGGATAATTGTGAAGGCTTTAATTCACTCTGAGCCAGCATGGCTGGAAAGATAAGCACAAGCACTAAAGCACAGGAGTTCTCTTATGGACTCTGCCGTTAAAACCACGCAAATCGCTTAATCTTCCTATTTAGTTCTCCCTTTGCTAAAAGGGGAGTGTTAATACTTACTTACTGTCCAACTTACAGGCATGTTGTGAGGCTTAATTACTTAATAACTGTTAAGTGCTCTGAAGATACAAGTGCCTGTGCAAAACACTAAGTATTATTAACTAACATAAGGCTAATGATGCAGATGGGAGTGGCAAGTTTCATTAGCTGTACCAAAGCAGAGCCCAGGGTTCAGCCCTGAGGTACATGCTAGCAAGTGAAACATAAACAAGGTTATGAGAAAGATTAAAAGAATCAAGTAAATTTATTTCCACTGGTCCACAAGTAAAAATAAACACCTGTGACATTCCTAACCTAGCAAAACCATGGCTCTATTAATAACTCAAGATCACAGTCTGAGAGCTGTTGCTTTGTGCCTTGATTAGTCATTTCCACCAATGTGCAGAGTCTTACAGTTTTGAGTTGGTGGCAATTTCCACTCCTATATCTTGCTCTGCTCCTGGGAGAATAATGGCACACAGTTTTTGGCAAGCAAGGACCAAGCGCAGCATGCACATGGGACCCATTCAATTTTGCAGTGCACTAGCTTGTCATTAATGCCTATGAATCTTGTGTGAGAAATTCAACTGTGGTACATCTTCACAAGAAGGCTGGTTTTCAATGCAGGTAGCTCTTTTAATACAAAGGAAAACATGATACAAATGGCCAGCTGAAGGTTTCTGAGGGCCAGCTGAATGGGAACAGCATGCACTTCTGCCTTACGTTACTATTACAATCCTATAAAAGATAGATGGTAAAGACACAGCCTGGAAACCTGAGACAACAACTAAAATAACTTCAGAAGATGCTTCCTCAGAGCAGCTGTCCACATAGTTCTGCTGAGGAAGCCAGCTGCAGCCCTAAGAGCCATCAGCAGTTTACACCTGTGGACCTAATCACTTGTTGCTTATAGGAAAAGACCAGGAATTCCCCAATTTCAATTGCAATGAAGTCTTCTGTTTATTATACTTGCAAAGAATTTGCAATTCATGTCTATAATGATATATATTTCTATCCTAGCGTCTCTATGATTCTCAGCACTGTAGCTCCAAGTGCACAAGACATTTGCTCAGCTTACTTCTACGCCTGATCTGGCCAACTTGGTTCTGGTTCTTTCTTTTTTTAATTACTTAAGTGGTGGCAGAGGTGGGTAAACACAGATGATTTTATGAGGGGAAGAAGATCATGCTCTATAGGCCTCTATTTTAGGAATGATTCACACAGCTGTTCTGGTCCTGGCCAAAATTTTTCACTTCTATCATCTCAAAACTGCGTTGTGTGAAACAAAGATTAAAATAAGCCTTATGAGACAGTGAAACATAGAAGTGGAAAAAGCTGAGGAAAGAGAAGGATTCCAGTCACTGCCAAAAAGTTCACAAAGCTTTTGTTTTTCTTTAGAGTGACGCAGAAATACCTTAAGCCCTGATGCTGTGAATGTTTGTTGGCAGACATAAGGCTTAACTGTGAGGCAAAGATGACCTACAATACCACAAAGACCTGAAGACGCAAGCTCTCAGGCAGAAGAATGATTAAGGAAGTAGCGCATCCAGCCCCTGCTGCACTCAGTTGACCCAGTTGCAATGAAGGAGGCAATTCCTTTACTCTCACTTCCAGATGACAAAGCTCAGAGGCACAACTCAGATTCTCAGAGGTACAGGTTTGTCACCAGCACAAGAAGCCTCATTTTTCTCTGCATTACAATGTACTAAGCCCTTTGGGGATCCCTACCCTGTGTTCAGTCTCCCAGGTACTCTCCTCCTGGGGAGAGTGGGACAAAGTCTTTTGTTTCCTCAACTCCTTTGCCATCTCCTCAACAATGCTTTTGCCAGAAGACAGGCAGCTGCTGCAATTAAAATAGGTTGGGAAAAGAATTCCTGCTGAACCCAGTGAAATCTCCTTCAGCCTGATGTTCAGTTACAAGGCCTTGTACACCGTTGCAGCAGGGCAGCAAAATGTAATCAGAAATTAGGTACATGAAGTTATTGTAAAATTTACATACAGTAAATATCTTCCACACAGGAAAGGCAAGAGGTTGAATTTCACGCTTCAGCTTAAGGCTCAGAGTAGCGGCTACTGTTAAGGATGCCTGACATTTTAACAGTGTTCTAATTATGAAGCTCTGTTTTCAGATACTTATAACATGACTAAACAGTAATGATTTGAAGTTAAGTCTTATGTAACTCAACATTGACTTTCATCTATTTATCCTGACAACATGTGGGGTTTTTTGCATCTAAAATACAATGGACAAAATCTGTTTTCACGTTAAAAATATACCCATTGTGATAGATCTCTTCCTGCATCTTTATTAAATAAGTTCTACCACTACCTCAAGGTTTCTGTTTGACCGCAAATATTGATGCACATTATAAATATATCTACAATCCACTTATAGCACTGGAAAGATTAAAAACATTTAAACCAGGACAAAGGCCAACTACTTACTCAAAATACCTTGTCCCCTGGACATATTATTGCTTAATCATCTTACATGGGTTGTACTTTTGCAGCTGAAATTACTGGCTATTTTTTGACACACTGTGTTGGACCAGAAATACCATAAATCTGAAATGCTAATGTGCTTTCCACTAGATGCAATTCCCACCAATCGAGTAATGATCCACAGTTACTTTTATCTCAAGCCAAAACTAGTAAGGGCAAACCAGTCTTTTATTGACCTTAGAGCTTAGTCTGTTAAATTCTCTGCTTTTTCAGCCCCCAAAGCTGATGGCCGCATCTTGGATTTTGTTTTGCAATGTTATGAGCCCAGCTTCCACACACACAGAGCCATCATGGGGGCTGGGAGCCTTCTCCAAGTCAAGGAGTCACATTATTCACCGGCTGCTTGACAACAGGGGTAATTGCCTTTTATTTTTTAAACATATGGTGAAGGGTAGGCTTAGACAGTGCAGAAGCTTCTGCAGAGCCTCCAGGGAAGAGGAGGAAAAACACTTCATGCTCTTTGCCAAGACGTTTTAGATGCAAAGCAGGGCATCAGCAAACCTGAACCAAGTGACTGAAGCCCTCACAAACCAGCCATGCAAACAAGAAAAACAACCCTTCGTGAACAGATTTTAACCAACTCGTAGAACAGCATGCAAATGACATCGTTAAAAATAATGTCACTTCTTTATTGTATGTGAACCAGAGATGCTGTTGTTTAAAGGGTAAAAAAACATAGGCTCTTGCAAGTGCTTCAAAATCTGCCTAATTACCAATGCATCTTCTATATTTTGCAGGAAAGGAAGACAGCTTCATCTGCTGTTCACACACAGCACAAATGAGCAAATCCAGCACACTTTAGATTATTTGAGCAGATCTGGCACAATCTTTTTTTGTTGTAACAGTTCAAAAGAAGCTGCTGCGGCATCCATAGAAGGTCATTCTTCTATGTGTAATAGCTCACTCCAGTGTCCTGGGCACAGAGACACTGTGGACACAGTACAGTCAGTGCAAGCATCTCATAAATCTTGCTGACATTAAAACAGCTCTGAAGGCTGAAAACAGGAACACTGTGACTCCTATTCATGTTGCTCACAGTCCAAAGAAAGATAGTCTCACTCTGAGGGCAAAGACCTTTTTCAATTTTCTTGCATAATTGATTTAATATATAAAAATTAACATTAAACACCTGATTAGAACTGATCAGAAAACACCATCCTTTCCTCAGCAAACAAAGAGTTGTAGCGTCCACCATGTCTACAACTCAAAGCGTTGTTGTATCCAGGCCAGTGGAAAAAAATCCAGCAGAATTTAAAACACCGGACAAAGAATTTCCACCCCAGACTGGCAAACATTCTGCCTACCAATTCCTATACAGAAAGTCTGTCATATGGTTCAAAGTCCAACATAAGTCCTCATCACTGTAAGTGTAAAGAACGGAGAGGACTGTGAGTAATGATAGTGCTGATACACCTAATGAATTAAAGGCTAATAATTTCAATGTGGTTTTTGTCCCATAAACAATGGCCTACCTTGAACTTCATTGCAGTGTAACATGAAGTATATTTGGTATTGTGAAGAATGCAGGTTTAAAAGCTGCTACAGGAACAGTATTGAAAGTTTAAGTAAGGAAATCTTCACCCAGGTTCATTTTCTCTCAAATTCCTGGAGACATTGCACTTAGACTACATGCAGCTTTCTTAACATTTTCCGAGTTTCACTAACTCTCTGCTGGCATAGGATATAGTCTTGGGTTCATTAGGAATCAGTTTAATCATGCAGTAGCTAAGCACTTGGAAAATGAGACAAAGTGGGTCTCTGATGCTACAGCAATAGCTGTTTACAGCAGGATCACTAGATAAATACGATGTTATAACAGCTGCATTTGGTTTTGTAGGTACAGAGGTCATTAATAAGTAAGATTCAATCATGTTAATAAACCTTGAAAACAAACTAACTGGTCCATTTTTTTATTACTGAGTCCACATATTTAGCATTTGTTCCAGTTGGCAGCACTGCCACCTATTAAGAGGGGCTTGTTTGCTTGTTAGCCCAAACACACATATCATTATATAAATTATAAGTTTAAAATCAAAGTGCTTCTTGATGGCATCGTGTAAATTAAGAGAATATAGGGATTTTTTATTTATTTTTTTTAGCTAGATATCAAATACAATGTTACATGAATGAGAAAGACATTCAAACATTAAAAATCAACATGTTGTGTTTATTACAGAGCAGCTCACGGGAAATTAACTGGGTACTAATCTTTTAATACTGCAGCTGATCCTTGGTCAACCTGTTACAAGAGTAAATTGCCATTCCCAGCTGTGCCATGCTGTAAGAGGATATACATGGGAGTGGTCCTTAGGAACAACCTATTTCAAGAGTTTCTCCTTGATCTTTAACAGCTAATCAGTGCAACATTAACAGAAGAAAAACGGTCAGAAAGGAATATATAAGAATATGAACCCAATGCTGCAGTGTTTTACAGATATTTGCTATTTTTTATC
Organism: Myiopsitta monachus; assembly: GCA_017639245.1. Taxonomy (NCBI): domain Eukaryota; kingdom Metazoa; phylum Chordata; class Aves; order Psittaciformes; family Psittacidae; genus Myiopsitta; species Myiopsitta monachus. The sequence continues at coordinate 11,448,121 of CM029923.1, read as the reverse complement.
TAGTAAGACACTGACAACTCAGTATTAAAAGGCTGAAGAACTGAGAGAACCACGAAATTATTTCAGCCCAAGAATTCATTTTAGTAAGACTCAGGGTTCTAACACTCGAAAAATCCAGGCCTAGGTACTTAGGAGAGTCTCTTTTCTCTCACTTCAATAAAGCCAGAGTGCAGCTAAGGGGAGTTATGTACCTGAGTGTTCAGATTGTTTCAGAGATTTCTTGGACTCCCAGCATCAGAAGTTGCAGTGCCAACTAGAGCATGGTCTACATTTGGGAACACAACTATCTCTGGCTCTTACTGGCTGCTATTTAAGCTGAATTTTCACCAAAACAAGTTGTGCTCAGCACTTTTTCATACACATCAGCTTTGTATTCCACAAATATATTTTCTTTCAGTTTCTTCAACTTTCATTTTCATTTACTCTTACTCTAACTTGTGCTTCCTTCACAATTTCAAGGTGACTACTCTGAGTAGTCGCAGCTCAGCAAGAACCCTCTCTGCACACACAGAAATCTTGCCTTAAAAAAGACTTTAAGATTTGAAAGGCAGAAATAGTTATTTGCTGTTTGCCCAACACCTCAAGCTATGGGACCTCCCACCTAGCTAAGGCCTTTGATCACTGCTGTAATAATGATTTTAAAATTAGATTGGTTTTGCCTTCTGTTGCATATACAAGAAAAGCATGTTTGTGTTAACTGACAGATGACTAAATACTACTACTTTATCATTCCCATCTCATTCCAAGATGACAATATAGAATTGCAGAATCCTGCTATTTAATAAAATGGCATTAACCACCTCCACCTCCCAGAGCATTTCTGCAGATAAACAATGCCTTCTAGGGAGAGTTATTTTACTATTGTCTTTCCATTATTTACAGAAATATGAACTGGGCAATTTTTAATGTTGATAAAACCTAGCATACGGCTGTGGCTCTACAGAAGCCACCTTGGTGCTTCCACAGTCTATTACAGTTCTTGAGAAATCCTCAGAGGAAGGAAAAGCTGTTTCTCCACAGCCACCTCAGCCAAGGGCATCATCCATTCCATAGTGGGTGCAAAAGGGGGACTGTGTTCCCTGCCTTTTCCCTCCCCATCCCAAATAGCTCAGCTGCATCCACTCAGTATTACCCAGGCTAGGGGACAGCTGACTCTCTCAAACTACTGCTGTGAAGTGTTACTTGCTATTTCTCCACTCTTGCTTACATGATGTTATTACTTACTCTGTCAGTTGCTGCTGGAATTACTATTGGTGAAGGCTGAAGGGAGAGTGGGGGGAGGCAAGATGGTTCGCCAGATGACTACTGAAAATTGGGAAGCGGTGTTAACCATGGAAAAAATGAGTGTATTTGAGAATTGCTGGTAAGACAGATAGCTGAACATAGCAATACTTTCCATGATTTATGCAAGAGCTTGATTAGAGGGCACTAAGGAACGTTTGCTCTTACGAGTATTATAAGCGCATGTACTCTGCTCAAGAGCATCTGGCATGACACAAACCGAAGGGCTTCACTCCTCCATACACTAGGATGGATAGCCATTATAAGGATTTACTCTTTTTTAAACACACTCACAGCTCCTTCAACAATTACCTTGTCTCTAAAAGGCACATTCATCTCTGGCTTTCTTCCTTCCTCCTTTGGCCAACCTTTGGAGGAAAAGGAGTACAGCTTGAGAGCAGCCAAAATTGCAAAATAATCAGAGGAGGAGCCATGCAGCCAGCCCAGCATGTTAAAGTGTTGAGTCCTGCTGCTGATAATGTCAGAATCACCAGAACAGCCTCTCCAAAACCACACAAAGTACTTCCCTTTTGTGCCAATGCTTCTCTGTGCACAGGAGGAAGGATGGTCTTGTGGCTCACACAGACATGGCTGTCAGCATGTGTGGCTTCTATTCCTGGTGGTCACTAACTTCTCTTGTGACTGTGGGAGAGTTACCTAACTTCTCCATCCACCAAAATGTCCATCTGCTATACAACACAGAACCATAGAATGGTTTGGGTTGGAAAGGACCTTAAAGATCATCCAATTGCAACTCCCCTGCCACAGGCAGGGACACCTTCCACTGGATCAGGTTGCTCGAAGCCGCATCCAACATAACAACTAAATTCAATTTACGTAAATACCATTGGAAAACTTAACTGGTTGGGTTATATGGGAAGCAGTATAGGAATTCAAAATGTTATTATTTTCATGGTGCTGTGTTTTAGTTTTTTCCTCACCAAGCAGATTTTCATCAGATGTAGTGTCTTTATCTCTGAATGTCATCTACAATGTCAAAACACAGAGGGAGAGCTATTTAAATGCACCTATTTTCTATCACCTGAGATAGAGATGCAGCAAACAATTAGAGGAAGCATGTCTTGAACTTAGTCCTGCTTCACCTTCACAGTGAAGGTAATTTTCAAGAAGAAAGAGACCAATATCCTTTCTTGTAAAGCCCACTCCAAGCAACTGCTATCAGGTAAAAAGTCTACTTCAAACAACTACTGAAAGTTTTCAGTGTCTGGATCTTTCAGTTCCAATAGGCGTATCTCAAGATACTGTCAGCACCGTTCAGTGTCACAGGTACCCAAGAGGCACAAGTTACATGGCTCAAATGGAACACGTTATGCTGGTACACTTACCTTTACTCCCAATTCTCAGCAATGATATTGACTTTGATAGAAAGCCAACTGATGCACAGGACCTTTGTGATGGTGCTCACCTGCAAAGCTGGCTGAAAGACAGTGCACAAGGAGGTGGCACACTGGCCATAATTTAAAATATTTTCTGCATGTTAGAAACAAATTCTTTTTAAGATAAGTTTGAACTCCACAGATTGACTGAAGCATCAGGAGAGCTTCCACTGATAGTCTTCAAACTCCAGGTATTTGATACAAAGCTGAAGGCAGCTGCAGTGGGAACCAGGAGTAATTAAATTTCTTCAATCTTGATATTAGAGAAAAAAAATGTTACTGTGAATAATTAACCAGGCAACCCTGAATTGTAACTTGCAATTAAATCCACTTCACATCCTAACTCACTAGAACAAACCTGAACCTAGAGACTGAAATAAACTCAGTCTGAAACACCAAGTCGGGGGTTGGTTTTTTTCAAGTTAGAGATATAATTCCTTTTCCTTACATCGTGCCTTTTTATGCCTTTACAATCTTCAGTTCCAGTGCTGCCCATCTTAAGGGCTGCTATAACAATGTGTCATGGGTTCAGCAGCAGCAGTTGTTTTTTCTACTTCATGGTAGCTGGTGCAGCGCTGTGTTTTTAATTTCATGCCTGGGAACAGCGCTGATAACACCAGTGTTTTCAGTTACCGCTTGACAGTGTTTTGGTCTGGCCAAGGACTTTGAGTCTCATGCTAGTCCAGGGAGGAGTGGGGGGAGCCAGGAGGAAGCAGAGACAGGACACCTGACACAAACTGACCAAAGAGCTATTCCATGCCACAGAACATCATGCCCAGGATGTAAAATACTGGGGGCAGCAGCCCGGAAGGGGCTCTCTCTCTCTCTCTGCTCGGTCGGTTGGTGAGCGGTTGTATCCTTTTCCCTTGTATTTGCCTTGTCATTATTATTATTATTGGTGGTAGCAGTAGTGATTTGTATTATATCTCAGTTACTGGACTGTTCTTATCTCAACCCATGGGAGTTGAATTATTTCGGTTCTTCTCCCCATTTCCCCCCCCCATCGGAGTGGGGGGAGGGGGAAGGGAGAGAGAAGTGAAATTTACAGCTTAAACCACGACACAATGCAAGAAGTGATGTCATCCCAGTGGATTGTGGAGTCTTTTTTTCCTCCATCAAAAATACTGTATTGATCACCATTATCTATGACTTGCCTTCCAGTTTCAAAAGTAGCTCATATTAAATTAAGCTATTGAGTGGGATTACAGGGTTCTTCTCACATTTTAATTTCTCAGATAGAAGAACAAAGTAGAATTGCCATCTAAACCATTCTGCTGCCTTGCATTATTCAGAACTTTCTACTGAAATCATTCCAGATCTGTTGCAAAAATAGCAATTCTGGTTTTGTTCACAGAGCTACCATGCAAAGCTTTTGCTCCTGGAAGCCCACTATGTACAGATTTATCTGGGAGTCCTGTGTGCACTGCTAGCATGATTATACTGGGTGTGCAGAAGTTTGTGCGATTCATACCACCATCTGTAAATACTGATGCAATTAGGATAAGCCTCACATGTGAACCAGCTACTCAGGCCTGCTTCCCTGAAACTGTAACGCAGTTTCACCATTATTTGGTTATTTAGCATTTCCTAACTAATAGCATATGTGCACACGGTTTTGTGCTGTCTTTTCGTGCTAACATAAAAATAGGCAAGTCAAGCTGTCATGTTGTTTGACTGAAAATACAGATGATGTAAACAACTGAGTTCTTTCTCACCCAAACTGGTACTAACAACATTGATTCCAAGCTAGTCACTCTATCTAGTGAAAACTGGTTCGTCCAACATTTTACCATTTTTCCTGCAGCATCTATGTCAAGAGTCAGCTCTGCACAGAAAAATTTTGGAAGCTGTTAATGGCACCAGTCTGCCGATTTCCACTGTCTGAGCTCCCAGGAGCTCCAAGAGCAAACATGGAGGCTAGAAGAGAAAATTAGCTTTCCCAAAGTATTTCAATGCAATGATAAGAGCTATCGTTACTGAATGAAGAGCTGTTTTCACAACACAATTTGAGATGCTATGGTGGCCTTCCTTTTGAGTCAGTTAACATGAAACTCAGAACCCGAGGCAGTTAATCTCCTTTTTCCACCACATACATTAAATTCCTATTGACACTTGCTTTTCTCAGATCTTCATTCCAGAGCTTCACATATTCTATGTGAGCATGATTACAAGAAGTGCTGCATGCATCTTTATTCCCCACAATCTCTCGGCTCGCTAGTACTGTCCTGAGGGAAGCACTTTGTTCTAACTTTTCATACTCTCTTTTTAACTTTCCCAGTAAAGGTCATAGACTCCTGCTGTTTGCTGATGAAATGATTTATCAAAAAACGTGTTTAAAGTGTGACCAAATGGGTGCTGTCCAAGCTCCTCTTCTTTACTTCACCATTACAGCTATTAAAACCCTACACATTAGAAACCAGAGACTCAATTATTGTGAAGAGAAATGAACAATTCCCCTACTTTACACTCGGCTAAATAAAGGGTTCCCCATGACAAAGGTACAGTACAGTCACAGGCATACAGTAAGAAAGGAAAAAGGGTTTTCAGCCAGACTCTTAAGGACTGTGACTGAATAATAGATATAAGGAGTATGTTTGAGTACAGCCTGAGAACCTTTTGATTTTTTTACTTGAAGTTCTCAATAACTGAGATTCGCATTAATTAACACCTGGGGGAATATTAATGCATTTTTCATACACAAAAACAATCTGCACGCAGAAGCCATCCAGACCTTCCCAAAGTGACTCTATCTGAGCAGAGCTAGGCTGGAAATAAAGGACCTTTCAGCCAATGGACTGGTCCCCAGACAGAACACACCAGAGGCACTGGGGAAAATGAGTTTTAGAAGGCTGAGGTTAAGTTTCTTCATACAACCAGTGCCTACTGAAGGACAAATAAGGTGCTGAACATGTTTCTCTTTAGAGCTTGAAATCTTTTCCAAAGGTCCCAAATGTTTTAAAACACAGCAAATGAAAACTACCCTTTTCACTAGAAAGGAAAAACACCTGACATGCTCTTAGGCAATAAACTACTAGAAATTAGCAGGAGATAGTAGTCTAAAGACAAGTATTGAAAGGGCTGTATTTACACAGATACAAGAGAAAAGCTGCTTTAGTCTCTCTGCTGTGATATCTGCTGATAGATGTTCATTCTCTCTTAAAATGAGCAGTTTTTAGAGGAGATTTCATATAGAACCATATAGAAAATAAGCATAAGACCTTATTCAAAACACCATAATGTTTACATCTTTATGTCTCCATTGCAGGTTTAAAGTTTATCCAGTAGGATTTTAAGACCTTAAACTTTATTATTCATATTTAGTTATGGATCCACAACTGTGAACTGAGGCTCAGCAACATGGGTTATGAGCTTTGGATACACAACTACGAACTGAGGCCCAGCAAAATGGGCTATGAGTTTAACCTTGAACACTAAATTTTCTCACTGTGTCAGCTTAAGGTAATTCAATGAAATATTTATTACAGAGTTAAACTCTCGAAAGCTCTTAAAAGCTGAACTGTACTTACGTCTTTATTCCATAATCAGATGGTGATGCATCCAACTATGCAATTTCCAAAAAAGGAAAAAAAGAACCACTCTCTGGCAGATCAACAGCTTTAAAAGTATACCTGACAAAAAGTACAGTCTCATTACAAACTGTTTCTCTTATTTTGTACTGGACAGGTCACTGTACATGCACAATATGCACTGACCCCTGCTGTTAAGCACCAAATGGAAGCAGCACATTGCAATCCCATGTAAGCAACTTCACATATGGCTCAAGAAATTGGGAGCATGGGCAGTCGCCTCATGTGGCAGCCTGCAATGGGGGATAAACTGCTTCAAGAATACAGGTTAATAACCCTTATTCCCATGCTGGTTACTCATGCTTTACATCTTCCTGAACCCTCTAGTTAGGTTCTTGAGCTTCAGCCTGGAGCAAACAGCCATAACTCTGAGGAAGCAGCTCCTGCTCTAGCTCTCTTCCCCTCCTGGTGTCCTGCCAAGGCTCTGGGACAGCACTTCTCGGGATAGTTTGGAGTACAGAGGAATGCTTTTCACATGACATCTTCTCCCTAAGGAAGCACTTGAACGGATTTCGTACAAGCAGTTGAAAGCCATTAAGACACTAAGGATTTCAAAATTGAATCTTAGAGATATAAGATAACTTTGTCCCATCTGGAAAGCAACTTTGAGACAGGACCACTGGGGCAAGGCCCTCACCTGCATGAGCCCATGAGCACCACTGAAAGGTTTTTGTTGAGCTTTGGACATTTTTTAAGTAAGGCCCATACACAACAGTTGCATTATAAATCCCTTGAGTGTTTACATTTTAGTATTAATAAGATACACTTGAAAGTTAAACAAAAAGCCTGTAATTACAAGTTTCAAATAGTTCCACAGAGCAACAGCTTCTGTGGATAGAGATGCCTAGAGCATTGGCTTCTTAACACCCAACTTTCATGGCAAACTCCAGCCATAGTATCTTTATATAGAACAAACCACATGAAAGTCAGCTTCTAGCATCCGGGAAACTTTCAGAACTTTTGGGAACTTAGATGCTACTTGATTTATTTCTTATTGTACAATGGGGAAATTAAAGGAGAGGAACATACAGAATTACTAAAAAAATATTTTACATAGGTTTGGGGGTTTTAAAATTAACACTTAACTAACAAGAATGAAATATTAAATTATTCACTGAAACTTTCTCATGAGAAGTTACTGTGGTCAGCCATGAACATCAGATTTAAGCCTGGAATGCTTATTTGAGCCTTTACATTTGCATACACATTTCATTTAGGCTCTAGCCTGTGTAGCTCAGGCATCCCAGGTACTCCAACTCCAGCAGGAAATTGAAATAGAATTAAGATTCTGGTGATGAAATATGCTGTCCTGCTGACTGCTAAAGGACAATTAAAAACCTTTTGTCTTTGTGGTTATTTCAGTCCTAAGTGACCTACAGCAGTAAAGGACTGCCTGTGATACATGTTGCAATAGATTTGATTTATTCTATTTTTAATTAGTGTCTCAAGCAATAGGAATCCCTTGGGGAGATTTCTGCACTGTCAGGAAAAAGTTTCTGACCTTCAGCCTCAGATTTCATTTGCTCACTTCGATCCCATCCTTCCCTCACTCACCTCCCCACCTCCACTTCTTGTCCACTTCCTGTCCTTGTGGTAAAGCCCTCTATACGCTCAGAGCTTAATGACTATAGACTGCTGCATTGGCTGCTGTGGAGCCAGACATCTCGTGACTCAAAGCTTTTCTCCAAGTCATGTACAATTATCGTCCTCCTGAATTGTTTGGGGTTTTTATCCTTTCCTTCAGGTTTTCTTGATTCCCTCCCCTCCCTCTGTCAGTGGAAGTACTGTTCTGGCCATAGGACAAGGGGCACCTTGTTCAAGGGTTCCCAGAGCTCGAGTGGAGGGGTCTCCGTGGAGCGGACCATCCCTCCATCCGCACAAGCGCGACTCCCTCTCCAGACCGCCCAGCTAGAGCACGCCCTCTGCTGGGCGGCGCGGTGCGTGCCGGCCCTGCCTGTCCCTGGGGAGAGCGCAAACGAGCAGTAATGAACAGCAAAAAGGCCCGGGAGCGGGCGCTGCCGGCGCTGCCAGCCCGCCTCAGCGCTGGGAGGCCCCCGCATGGAAAGCCCTCGGTAAAACCGGATCATTATTATCATGTGTAATTCACAGAGTGCACCAACACCTCTCGGCCCGCACGCGCTCTCCAAGGGCAGAGAGCGCTTCCAGTAAGGGGAGACACGCGTTGAAGTAACCAAAATCCACGCTCTGTAGTTTTGTGCTTCTCTTACTTGACAAGCATAACTTACCCCTGCAGCTCAGTGGGTTCTCTGTGTTCTCCAAGAGGAAGAGGTGTACACACTCTTACCTTGCAGCACTAGCCGTTGCTGTAGAATGGCCTCAATCACCACTGCTAATTAAAAATAAACTATGAAATGGCTTAAAACAATAATCAAGCAGCAAGACAAATTTCTTTTCAGAATTAAAGACTACTTTAAGATTAATATAAATTTATCGCAGCTGACAACTTTGGCAGTCAACTTCTCCAGAATATGATTGCTTCCCTGCTTCCATCGGGTTTCTTGCACTTTACAGCACTACCTTAAAAACCAGATTAACAGAAGATCTCTGTAGGCAAAGTTTGCATTACTTTAACAACTGTCATTGCAGGGTGAGGTCTTTATTTTTAATCAGAATATTATTTGCATCATAGCACAACCCCAGGCTACACACTGAACTATCACAGCATGACAGCAATCCCAGGAAGTTTAACACCTGCCAGATAAACTACAAGGACCAGAGATGCTGAGAAAGAGTGCATGTAAGATCAGTAGCAGGCCAAGGTTAAAATCTCCATCTGCCAGACTCTCTTATCTACAAGATCACATTGCTTCCTATCAAAATGTCACGCTGTGGAAATGATGAGTGCCATTAGATTACAGCCCAGAAAATGCCTCACAGCAAGGCAGAGACATTAAGTACCAGTCCACAGGAACAAGTGAGAATACTGAATAAATCTGCTCCTTTATCCCTTCTTTCCCTAGGATAGAGAAAGCACAGACTAGAGAAGCAAACCAAAACCAGATACTCCTTAAGGGACTAGTGAGCAATATTTGAAGTATAAGCCAAAATAACTTCAAGGGGATGGCAGTGTTGTGACTGACTCAGAAGTGCTCCTGCTCCAGTTCCAATTCCCTGTGGAGAAATGCAACACCACACTTCCATCTCCTGCCCTGCTACACAGAAACCAATCTTCTGCCAAACTCCGGCTGACTGGTAAAAGCAAAATTAAACATTTATGCATCAGATGGATCAGATGAGCACTGTCACTCGTTCATTAGCACAGACGCTTTAATGAGGATGGGTTACAATCAGAGGGCCCGTTATTGATGCCACCCCAGGGGCACAAGGCTTTGTGTGAGCAAGTCCACGAGTTTTGGGGAAGCCAGGCATTTTCCACCCGTATAGGACACCCTTTTCCTAACCCACAGAGGCTAACATCATCTTCTTCATAACAGAAGTAGCTATGTGATGAGTGAGTCAGAATTTTATATCTTTCCTCAAAATCTGCAATTATTTCTCATTCTTTCTTCCCTAGCACAACCTTTGCAAAATCTGGTCAGCTATTGAGAAATAAGCAGCTACAAACTTGGGAAAGGAATTCTTAACTGTAGCTCTTCCCTATATACTGCAGACAGCCTTTTGAGCAGAGAGTAGAAAATTTCACATCTGACATCCGTCCAAATGCAAATTGCTAGCTTTAGTATTTATGGGACAAAGGTGACACTTAGTATATGCATCTATTTTCAGCAGGATAGCTTCAGAGACTGCCAGGACTGAGACAGTAATCTGTACAACCAAGATTACTAAGAAATCCTGTTTGCAAACCAAGTCCTATTAAACCATCCCTGCAATGACCCTGCCTCTGAACTTCCGCTCCTTTAGTCCCTTATTGCCAGGCCCAAACTATTTTAAAGGTTTGCTTAGCATTTTTACACTGGAAGAAGCATGAGAGACAGACACACAACACAGTAACCTGATGAAGCTATTGAGCCTGCAATTATCCAAGGAGGTCATAAAAGATGAGCTAAGACTACTGACTTTAAAATCCATGCTACGTTAACCTAGCAGGCAGCCTAGCTAGGGCTGTACAAACACTCACAAATCTGCAGTTAAACAAATATCAATGCAATGAATGGAACAGCTGGGAGACTGAGAGGCTGTTGTATCTCCACGGCAAGCCAGCTGAAGTTATGTGTTAAAGCCAAATGCCCCATTACCAGCCTGCATCACACACAGTACTGAAGCATGGGGAAGGCTGCATGAATATGCCATCAGGGATCCTTTGCTAGCAAAACCAGCAATTCAGTAGTTCCCATAGCAAAGTGTTATTTAAATCCTGCTCAAGATAATGTCTATTTTACCAAAATAACCAAAGACACTGAAAAGAACAAAGAAATAGTCCCATGATAGAACATGGAAGTCAAGGTGCTAAGCACAAATATATCCAAAATCTGAGGTGTTCAGAGAAAGCTGAGACTGTGCAAACTGGCCAGCTGCCATTGGTACTACACACAGATCACTGCTTCCACAGATGACCATGAACATACATAAACTGAACTTCCAGATCTTCCAAGGGACCTGACAAGATTCACTCTGATCAGGGAATCAGCCTCCAGGATACAGCCTGTTCCTGGTGGTGGTGAAACCCATGATGATCACTAATTTGTCCAATATCCTCTAATGTACTGATAAATGTGTCTTTGGTTCTACTGCAGGAAAGGCACAAACTTAGTTCGTACAACAAGGTAGAACTAGAACATTAGATTGGGTTGAGAGCAGAGGACAAGGAGCCTGGAGGTGTGTCAAACACACAGATTGTAGGGTAAACAGAAGGGCATCTGTTAAGGAGTTTAAGAGTGAAAATGAATGGAGCAGTGCTGCAGCTAAGCTGTACTATGTGCAGAGTAGCTTAACTTGGAAAAGCATAGCAACTATGTTCACAAAACAGATCAGTGGCTGCACCACGATGTAGTGGAGAAATCTGTAACATTAGTGAGCAATGTTTTCCCTATGCTCAGTTAGGTGAAGTTTTAACAGTGTGAAATGCAAACAGACCTGGACAGCAGCATAACTAGGAAATTGTCATGGGTTCAGCAGTAGCAGTCATTTTTCTCCCTCTTGGTAGCTGGTGCAGCGCTGTGTTTTTAATTTCGTGCCCGGGAGCAGTGCTGATAACACCAGTGTTTTCAGTTACTGCTTGGTGATGTTTTGGTCTGGCCAAGAACTTTCTGAGTCTCATGCTATGCCAGGCAGGAGGGGGAGCCGGGAGGAGGCAGAGACAGGACACCTGACACAAACTGACCAAAGAGCTATTCCATGCCACAGGACGTCATGTCCAGGATGTAAAATACTGGGGGCAGGAACCCGGAAGTGTCTCTCTCTCTTGGGTCGGTCGGGCGGCGAGTGGCTGTATCCTTTTCCCTTGTATTTGCCTTATTATTATTATTACTGGTGGTAGCAGTAGTGATTTGTATTATATCTCAGTTACTGAACTGTTCTTATCTCAACCCGTGGGAGTTACATTCTTTCGGTTCTTCTTCCCATTTCCCCCCCATCGGGGGGGGGGGGGAGGGAGGGAGGGAGAAGCGAAATTTACGGCTTAAACCATGACAGAAGTACTGAAATACAGAATAGTATTTTTAATCTTCAAAAAGAATGAGTAAGTTTCACACCAACCATTCTTTGAGTAATATGGTGGAATGGTTACAGAACCTTTACCCTCCATACTAGCATAACTAAAGGATCTTGACACATAAATTATTTTATGAAAGCAAAAAGAAAGTAACATTATAGAGACTCTATCTTCAAATAGTTTTTATTAAAAGTAGAAATAGCTGTGTTGATACACAGTATAGATTCGTCGAATACCTTCCCCAAAGCAGAGATGATGATTCTTGCTTTCTGTAATTTCCACACGAGTCCACTGCTCCCACACATTGCATTAGGTCACACTGCCACAACCACCACTAAAAATACATTTTGGTTTATCCCGCACTGTTCAAAACATTTTCCTGCGCTGCAAAGGTAACGCCAAGGAATGACCCCAAATAATCTAGAAAAGCCATGCCCCCTTACAAATCAGTGCTACAGCACGACAGCAGATGGCACTGCTGGAATTCAATCTGCACATTTCCTCCTAACGCAGCCAAGATACAGGCTGCTAAGGCTCTCCCGGGAGAGACTGATTCCGCGCACGACACAAGCTCGTAACGATTACAAAACATATGCCATTTGCTTTAGATAGAGCACGCTTACATAACAGTGCTTTAGCAACAGATAAACTACAGGTCAAATATGTTAGCAAAAGGCTTAGTTTAAGACTGCAGGAGTACCCATTCTAAAGTTCACCTACCCTTACTCCCACCTTTCAACTCTATGCCTTTTGCCTATGCCTACTTCAACGGGATGGACACCAAATCTGCTTCACACAAGGCTTGAGGGGACACAAACATTCTGGATTTATCCTGGAAAGCAGACCCAGTGACTAAGAGCTCAGACGCAGCAAACTCACACATTAAGTTAATTTCCAGAACACAAATAATTTTTTACCCTGAACTGCACAAATATTGACAAAAATGATTTTTTCTACACATTTTCAGACACCAGGAGGGCTTAAAAGCTGGACATAATTCACACTGCAAGACTGCCATTATTCCAAAAATCACTTTTTGTGTCGAATATCCAGTTCTCCCTAATTATGTTCTCTGCACTTCAGATCAGTATCTTGTTTTAATTTAAGCCTTAAAAGTAATTCCCACGACTACTCATATATCAGAAGGGAAAACACTGAAAGACTGCACATGGCAAATAGCCTGCAGGTAAAGGCAGCCTTGATATTTCAATAGTTCATACATAGCAACATCACATACTGCAACACACTTCTTGCTGTACCTTATCTAACCTTAAAATATTAGCAGCTAGCTCAGAGGTTTGAAATGAGACAGTGAAGAAGTTGTCTCAGCCTGGGCCTCTGGAGGCTGATTTGGCCATTATGCAGGTCCACACCCAGCCTCACCGGGCTAGCGCAGTAACACCCAGGGTTCTTTTACAGAAGGAAAGCTGCCAAGTGGGTTTTCTAGTATGAATGCTACTGAATAGCAGTCACACCCCATATATATCTTGGAGGGAAAACAAACACGGTTTTCCTTTCCCTTCTGGGCCTCTTATGTATACTGTTTGCTGGAGGAACACCCCAAAAAAGTTAACCGTTATTAATGAACAGTTTGGATGTGGACGCGTAATTCCTGAACCTCTTAACAACTTACTGGTCATGCTACATGATTTACATCCTCTACATACCCCAGTTTTTTTACCTGAAGAGGCACTAGCCAGTTGTATGGCAATATTCATCACATGGTCTCCAGGCACCATCTTTGCGTACATTCTGGAAAATATTAATCACCTAGCAAAAGGTAAGATACAGAATAAATGTGAAGGATTCCTCTGAACTGTAGAATTGCATGAGTTTCAGACTAAACTTTTTAAGGCAAGGGACAAAAGTAGTCAACAGCCTATAAATCCATCACTACTAATTTAAGAACTCAGAATATGTTACAGAAACAAACTATTTCAACAGTTTATGAAAATACCTTGGTGCAATACACTAAAAACTAAATGAACTTGAAGAAAGAGTTGAGATACTTGTTTAGCATTCTGTTTCCTTGACCAAAACACAATAAACTTCAAAATGATAATAAAAACATTTTTATAAGGGAGAGAAGTATGCTGTCCTAAACAGACTGACTGTCCATGTGTTTTTGCTGCACATAGCTGCAAGCAGTTAGAAGTAATAGTACTACATGCATTACACACCTGAGATGTTTCAGAAGCCAAACTTCATACATGCTGCCTCTGTAATAACTCCTATATACCAAAAAAGTATCTTAGCAGGACCAGGTTTTGATAAAAAGGCTGCAGAATTCAGTTTCCCAACAGGCTATCTTGAAAGCAATACTTAAATATTTAAATACCTGTGCTAAACCCTGTTGCAGTTTCTTTATGAAGTGATGGGGGGGGGGGCGACAACATCTAACTCTGACACCTTCAAGAGCAGACCTTACCACTTGGTCACTGTGAGAAAGATCATTCACTGTCCAGTCTTTCCAACTGCAGAGAATTTCCAGTTACAATTATCTGTGCCTCAAATAGAATTGTATGTCAGATTGTTCATTTAGTCAGCAGTCATACATCGAGAATCTACTTCATAATTTCTTTAAAAGGAACTTCTAAATCTTATGTTCAAGAACTGTATTTGCAGGAATCAGAGGCAAGAAAAGCCTCCCTAATTTATTTACAATTATCTTTAAGGTTTGAAAGGTTGAGATGAAAAACTACTAAGGACTTGTCAGAGCTGGCTACTGAGCATGCTATCAGCAGGACAGCTATGCTGCACATGCAGAGTAAATTAAGTCAATTACCTAGAAAAGATTTTATATTGATCCTTCAACTAACAAGAAAGATGAACATCAAAGCAAGATAAACATTAGGAATACAAGCAAGTATGTTGGTCCTGCTTGTTAAGAGTCCTATTATGCAGCATACACAGAAGCAAATCACGCTGTAATAGTGTTCAATGAACAATCAAAAGTATTAACTATTATGTGATCTTCCATTAAATGAAGAGACAGGTAGAGCTTTAAACAGGATGACAATCAACTAATGTCAAACTAGGTTTTCAAGTACCAATGTAACAGCAAAGCATAGGCCTGTCTTAAACTTATTTTTAGATAAATTACCTTCTTTTGTGACATTGAGTATTGTCCATGTATACTCATAGTACATAAGGCCATGAAAAAAAAATCATCAGCACACTCCAGCCAGATAGGGAAACAAAGATTTATTAGAAACTGTTAGTTTTATAGAGCTAAAAAGGTAAACATATGTTTAAGAGACCAAGAGTATACAATTGACCACAGTCATTATAAAGGCACATAATAAAAACTAAATTTGAAATACCTCATTTTTACAACATTTGAAAACATCATTACCATGATTTTCAATACTCATAATGGCACTTGCATACTAGAAACAAAATGGACCAAGTCTAGAAGATGGATACCACTGAGGTCATCTTCATATCACACACACAATACATTTGCTCATTGGTCACAGTCAGAAAAAATGGATTGGGAACTGATCTCACAAATCCCACAAAGATACAAGAATGCTGGCAAAACCAAGAAGCATTCAGGTCACAAAGGCATTGTACACATGGATGATTCGGATAGAATGACCTTTTGTTTTGTTTTTAGAAAAGTGCAAAGTCCAAGGTTCCCCTAAAGGGAAGGCTGAAAGACACAGCTAAAGCTGAAATCTGATAAAACAACATTTTATAATACAAATTTTTCTAGAGTTTTTATATATCAGTTTATGGAGAATAAATACCAGCCATGGAAGCACCAAACACAGATTGACACCTGATTGCCATTCCGAAAATCTGGCCCAAACAGCATGTGGAAGAAGGGAGGTTCAGGCAGTTCGTTATGTTTGCTTGCTTATTTGGTTGTTTAATTACAAAAAAAAGGGGAATGGAGGGGATCCCCTAATCACCTTACAGGAACAAACGTCTTCCTTCAGTAATCCAACTTCACAGATGTGGTCTAAGGGCAGTTGCTTTTAGGTCAAGCTGAGTATAAAGATAACCTTGAATTCACAAAGATTAAGACACTACACATTACAGAAAGCAGAAAAAGTGTAACAAATTAGTTTGGCAATAATTGGTACTCTGTTTCAGTGTTCAGGCCTGATGACAACTGAAACGTGCCCATCCCCACCCCCAAAGGAAGTACATAGAAAAACCAACTGCTCTGCACTGAGGAAGTGCTGCTTTGTTTTTTAAGGAGCTGTTTCTCAAGCACTAACAAGTTCTCTGTGCTTTGCTTGCTTCATTAACATCAATCTACTGGCACCTGAGATCAGCAGCCCCATTTGGTCACTTGGAGAAAATGCTGCAGCATTTCACTACCTGAATTTCACACACACAGCCAGCACAGAAGATTGTGAGAGAAAAAGGATTTCTCTTGCATGACAAACCTGTAAAACCTTTACATAATAACGCAATCCTCTACTGGCTAAAAGCACATAACAGACAGTAGCCCTCTGAGTAAGGGGAAGGACGGATAGTTCAAAATGAGAAGGATACCTCTCCCCAGGGCAGCTATCATTAGCTCCACTATGGGCTGTACTACAATCATTATCAGCTTAATACTGGATCCTACACTCCATTTTTAAATGGAGACTTGCACTTGTATGGAATGGATCTAGTAACTGAACTTTTCCTGCTCCAGTATATTCTAATCCCATAAAACGTGCAGCTGTAACCCAAAGCTTATCACAGTTCATCTTGCTAACGTTTACAAGTGCAATGAAAAGCAGGTCCAGCAAAGCAGACTATGAAAATCACTGACTGTATTATAAAAATACCATGTAAATCCATTTGAGGTATTCTGATACCATGGAACAGCAGTTTCTCAGGCTCTTATTCTTTAAATAAAAACATTTTAAAAAATACCCAAAAAGGGTCACCTGAAGATAAAGGTGATGGGATACATTTTAATGTGTCCATCCTCATCTGTATCTAAGATGCTGTTTCTTACAAACTTAACATTAAGTCTTCAAAAATAGGAATAGTAAGTGCTTACTTCTAGGCATGCAAAATGTTGCCTGTGAATTGCTTAAGTATAGGCAGCTTGACAAAACAAAAAGTCACTTTCATATATTCAGTATCAAGGCAGTATAAACTTCTCCTACCTTTGGTTTGATCCAAGCCAAATACACATTTAAAGAAGACAAATACAAAAAAAAGCGCCAATGAGTAAAATACACACGATTTCTTGAAAATATAAACAAACTGCTGATTTAAAGATAATTTCTCGATTCTTTTTTGCTTTTTAAACTCAGTGACATGTAAAGTGCAATACAGGTATCTGTTTAGAAATGGTGAACTAGAATTTAATAAAGTTTCCTCCCACTTCAGGGCAAAAGTAGAAGTTGCAGCATCTCTCCACAAAGATCCGTCTCTAATTGTGAGAGCAGATTACTTGAGAAATCCTTTTGTTTCCAGCAACATTTGAAGCATCTCACCTTTTTCCTTCACTTCATGCTATTCCCAAGTTCTGCTTCATTTTTTCATACACAACATAGCTGATGCTGACGGCTGGAAGCACTTTCATAAAATTAGGGGCTATGCCCCTATAAAGTCCTCGGATTCCCTCTGTAGCAATAATTCTTTGAAATAGACTGACCATGTTTAGTTGTGGAGCTCCTTCCACAGAAGCTAGAACAAAAAGATCATGTGTTATACAACAGTTCTAGTAATATTAACATTCTTAAAGCAAGTATCAGACACCCAAGTAGTGAGCCTACTACCACCTCATTGATTAAAAGTTGAGTCCTCACAGAGGGGGACATCAATCCTAGACATTTGAGAGATATCCACATGTCTAGATCTCACTGAAAAGCATTATCCACCTACATTCCTTTGGAAATCTAGGCTCCTACCCTTAAGTCTGTTCATAAATATATCTAGCAAAAACTCAGCTATAAAACTCTCTTTATGAAATGTCCTCCAGAGCAAACATTGTTGTCTACCTTCACAGGATGCTGCAAGTCTCTCCCTAAATTCTAAGACATCAAATGAAAACATTCTAGACTTTAGAAAAGTGTTCCCAGACTATGACAGGAGCTCTATGCCTGGTAGAGTCTTGCACGGCTTGTGGCGCTCAGAGAACACAGAGCACCAGTATCCTGAAATGTTACATTTGGATCAAGTATGACGAACAACAATGCTGGGGGTAATAGGGAGAAGGGACCAATGTTAAGGATTTGCCAGGTAAGTCCTTGATTTTCCAGGTTAGGTTTTCTTCTTCCCATGTCTCTGCTACAGCTACTCCAAACGATGCAGTTTTTATGCAACCACACAGAAACATTTTCAGTACAATAGGACCCACCTTGAGCTTGCATGCGTGTTCTGATAAGGGCAAGAGGGTAACTGGCTAACTGCCCACATGTGCTGGAAACAGTACCACATCCCAACAGTACAAAAACACCTGGGTTAGCAGAGCTTGACGCATAGTGTTCTAGCCACGTACTCTTTAAGAGCTGCCAAGGTATAAATTTAAATAGTAAGACAAGAGATCTGCATTCAATAAAGTAAACAAATAGATCTTTATTCATTACAAAACTTAGGGGATCAATCCTGAGAAGCACCAATCTTGCTACACCAATCCTACATGCTTACTTTTAAAGCGCACAGGTAAAAACACCTTAGAACACAGGCAAGGACTTTACCCAGACTGCAGTAGTTAGTGACTACAGGAGAAATGCTTAAAAGTTGCAGCAGCAGAAACAGTGCAGTGCCCATGTTCTAGACCTGTTAATACTTTGGACGAGGAGAGGGGAAACACAACTCAGCACCCCACAGGGTGCAACAAAAGCTTGCACAGCTGTGCACATCACCCCATGCAGAAGCAAGGATGCAAACTGTAGAAAAGACCTTCCATTCTGCTTTGAAAACATTTGCTCAAGCAATTCTGCTGGTTACTGCTGTAGTAGGAAAAAAAAAAAGAGTGCGTGCACCCGAGATACTCAACACACTTTGAAGCAACACCTAGCATGTAAGGTAGATAAAACATTTTAGTTGCTGCTGATGGGTGCGAAAGGTGCCATTTCCTCTTGATGGGAAAGACAATGGTGTTTCACAGTCCTGAGACCAACTATATGTTAGCCACAAAGAATTCTGGTGACATGCAGATACACAAAGAATTCAGATTACTGTAATCCAATCAAAAATGAGACAAAATGGCAAAAAAATTTATGTATTAAGTATCATAAATGCAGGATAGGTGACATAATATGAGTACCATTTCAGGGTTTTAAGGCCCATATTTGCTATAGAACAGGTATGTTAAAGTCCAACAGGCTTAGTTGAGTATGCAAGCATGTTGCATTGCCAAGGTCCAAATAATCCTGCCTCATGAGTAGATTCCTTGTTTGGTACTGTTGCATGTAAGGACCCATTGGCACAGGCACTCCTCCAAAAAGGGCAAAGAAAAACCTTACAGTCTAGAAAGACTAGTGGAAATTCATGTGCGTATTTTAAATTGAAGACAACAGAAATATCACAAGCATATTACAAATCTAACTAATGATTAAGTATTCTAAGAATATTTTCCCTTTCCATAAATTAACTAATGAAAGCTACATGTATTCAGTGATCAAAACTCACCTCATAAACAGCAAGGTCAATGCCAGCATAAGGAATTATACCCAGAATATTAGGAATATAGCCTTTGTAGAAGGCCTTGACACCTTCTCTTCTCAAGATCTTCTTAGCACAGTCAAACATCCCAGAATATTGCCCCGTTTTACCCACAGCCAATCTTGTCTTTAAAACCTAAAAACGAAAAAAAGCAGTTACCTTTAACTACACACGTATTTATTAATGTCTTTTATAAACACAGGAAAACACAGTATCTCTCTGCTCGTTCAATTGTCTAGAACTGCTCTGCATTTTGGTACTTCTAATCTCCATTGTAATGGCTACTGTTAAGGCTTTGTTAGCAGCAGGCTTCTTCATACTTTATCGTAAGTGCAGAGCAGCACGCATACTACCATACGTCAGTTTTCAAATTATTAGCCTTTTTGAATTTCATTTTAGACTTCTTTCCTTGATTCAAGGAGGCATATTTTTTCTATCTACTTGAAGGCAACAGTGTGAGCAATATTTAATAGAAGCATTAGCTGAAGAACAAGTGAGAGCATTAACATACTAGCAGATCACACTTCAGATCTGGGAAAAGCGAAGCATATTAAGAAAATAGACTTTCAAAAAGCACAACACAGAGGTAGTTGAAAGGTATAAAGTTTGTGTCTCAATTGAAACACATCTGATCAATAATGGAGATAAGTCTATACAGCATCTTAGGACAAAAAATAAAAATAACAACAGGATACAAAAGAAACTACAAAGGAAATTTCCTGAGCAGGAATTTGGCCTACTTTAAAGCCTCCTAAAACTGCAGCTTCCTCCGGAGTTTCCTGGCACTTTGCTTTTCTCTTTTACTTAGAAACGCCATAAAACACCAATTCTAGAACAGTATTATACCTTTGTTAGGAAGATTGAGCATCTTATCGCAGAATAGTTCACCTGTCTCCACTGATCTGTGTAATCCAGATGATCTGCATAACACTTCAGTTATTCTATAACTTAACCCATCTCAGTACTCAGGCTAGCTGTGATTCAGTGGCTCTAACAGCAAGGATGCTATTTAAAAACAGATTATTACTGTCAGCAATGAAAACAGCTAAATTCTATTCCTCTTGACAGCCCTCCCAATGCAAAAGGTATTTAAGTTACATTTTCCGTTTCTTCCAAATCTTGATGTTAGAACTGCTTGAATCCCAGACCCGATATATATTCCAGTTATTTACATAAGATAAACTTTCTGGGGAACCAGCAGTAAACAAAGTTCATCCTACTTCCATTAAAAAAAAAAAAAAACCAAAAAAAAAATCCATCAGGATATTAAATAGCTACCCTGGAGCAGTGAACATATTAAGTCTAGTTAAATTGCAACACATGTAGTACCACATTCATGCACTACAGAAGAAAGAGCAGTTAATCCACTCAGCCTCAAATGTAGCCATCATATTCTTCTTCCACATGCATCTAACCAGACCCAGCTCCCAGTCATAATGCAGCATAACCTCATCAGTTTGAAAACACACGAGACCATTCCTTGCTTACATATAGTGAGAAGAAGATTAATGTCCAATTTAGAAAGCACTCGAACATGTACTGAATTTTAAATGCATTCTTGGATGATTTTTTTTCCCTGAGCTAAGGCTTTACTTAAACTTTGCCTTAAACAATATTATACAGCCAAATATATAGAAAAATGGTAAATATCAAATAGAACACAGTATATTCTAAAATGCCTGGTACTGAAATTGTAAAAGGAAGTCCAAAGTGAAAATAAATTAGGATCTAAGAATACAGAGCAATTCCTACAATATTTTCAAGAGCAAAATAGGTTTTTTCTTGGAAATGAACCACGCATTTGGCAGTCTCCAATGGAAGCAGATTTTCTGTTACTTACCTCCATGGGATATATAGAAGTCTGTGCTGTTGCTCCAGCCAAAGAACCAGATACAAATCTTTCAACAGCACCTAACTTTCCATCATCCTTAGTAAGTATCCTCTTATACTGTAGTTAAAACACATAAAATAAACATCACATGGTTTTTAGGAGAAGCAAGAGTCACGACAAGAGGCAGTAGTACACTACAAAATGTCTTTTCAAGCTTTACTTCCTTTTTCATGTATTTACAGTTATGTTTACAAACCAAATTTAGTGCTGTGCCTACTGCAACTCTGTGGACAAAGATTATCAAGAACAGAGTAATTATTCCAGCATGCAAAAATTCTCTACATTAAACACTCTGCCACACACAGTACTGGCAGGAATTCCAAACAGCCAACACAGGGGTACCCAAAAATGGCTTCTAGATAGCAAAGTGGAACCCAACTCCCTTGCAGATCCAGTTCTCCAGTCGAAGAATGAAAGATGAACTAGCACGTTCACAGAGTCATGCATACTGTGCCATCCAAGACACCACCACCCAAGAAACCCCACCATCCCCCAAACACCAGAGCAAGAGTAAGGTATAATGTGCTCAAGGTTACTCCATGCATCAAAAGCTGCTGTTGTCTTGCAATATACCAAAGTTTACTTAATGTTTCATTGCTTTTATTTCACAGTTGTGCCGAGATGTTCAATATGTTCATTTTGTCTTACCCGATGCACTAGCAAGCCCCACAGAGAAAAAAATAAAGCTCATTTAACTAGAACAGAATGGGAGTTCATTTTCCAGAGGAGGATTAGGCCTTAACATGATACTTAAAGCTGATTCAGAGGTAAATATAACTCTGAAATCCAGGATGAAGGCATCTTACATAGCACTACTGTATGTGACTCAAAAAGAATCCCGTATAAGTTCGGCTAGCATAATGTGCTAAATTTTTGGTTGTTGTCACTTCGAAGCAACAAACTAGATATTACTGCACTACGACGCATAAAGCTATGCAGCCTGGAGAACAGTTTAAAATGTATGACAGACACCGCTTATAATACAATAGCAAAATCTGCCAAATACCCAATATTCTAATAACAAAATATAGACTGTTTTAAAATGTGAAAGTCATTCTAAAATTACTTCGACAAAATCCACAACCATGCTAAGAACTCCTATATAATACAGAAGGACAAATAATGAACAGTGAGAGTGATAGAATGTTATTTTCATTCCTGATTGATCATCCTACCTGTTCATAAGCCCAGAACTTAATAGCTGTCTCAGGAGCTATTTTCACAACATTTACACCATTTCCCCTCCAGAGGGATCGGACACCACCTTCTTTCAACATTTGCTTAAAACCGCTGGCTATATTCATTTTGTTTGATTTTGAACCATGAACCTAAAAATAAAAAACATAAAGTCATAGTAAAGAACACTGCTCTGATTTAGATTGTAAAACTCATCACCTAAGTATTACACTGCTTAAATATATACCCTAGCAAAAAACACAACCACTGCTGAAAAAAAAATATTTGTGGCACAAGTACGATAACATTTGATTACAATTTTGCCAATATGACTATGGAAAATCATTTTTATGACCAAATTATGGAAAACGTCAAAACATAACTAGACTTACAGGATTAAGATATTGTACTTGGCCATCAGTTTTCCATAACAGCTCTCTAAAAACTGAAGTGATACTGGAAACTAAAAAGTTCTTGAACATTGCACCTACCTGCATCATCACTTTGAGGCGATCTAGTGGTGCTGTGCCTGTTCGAGAGACAGGCACCAGCCACTCCTCCAGCCAACAGCTGTTTCCACCACTGTCCAGTCTTTTTCTCTTCCTCCGTGAACTCATCTGGAACAGTCAAACTGTCTCCTATATCCAACACCTATTAGAATCCAAAGCAAAGATGTGCAAATAATGTTCTCCTTCCATCATCTCAATTCTACTAAGAGCTCTAATTCCAAATTACCCTACCACCTGAGAACATGTAAATAAAATGCTAGTGAAAAGTAAAAATATCTCTTTAGTGTACATTCTGTAATTAACTTGCTATGGATTGCTATTACTATTCAATGAATAGCAACACTCAGTGACTTCTACACAGATACTGAGCAATACCACCACAGACCCACCATTTCAAAGACTGCACCATCATCATTAAAAATTATGCCGAATTCCCGCCTTGAGCGTGGCCCAAATGACATTCTCTCATGATCAGAAGTCCTTCATAGTCAGCACTAAAGCTCAAATCCTCATATGCTGCCGATAACCTTTCACCGGTCAACCTTCTAGGATTAGTTTAGTAATCTCCTAAGGATGCTAACAAGAGATTTCTCTCTCATGGTAATTTATTCACACATATGAGGGATCTTAGCACCACCACCACCATTTTCAAGTAGCCTTTTTATAGGTGATGTATTGGAATATTCTATTTCTGGTAACTGCTGTATATTACCTTACAAAACTACAAGTTGGAATAATGCTTTATATATTATTTTATCCTCAGTTACATTGAAAGACATATGAATGACCTTTTTCAACTATAGAAGTTTGCAGTTTGATCAAAGAACACTACTGTAGGCTTTAGCAATAAAGCTGTCCAAGACATAAGACTACGGAATCTCATATATCACTTAAACATAGTCTCTGCTCTTCATGTAATTTATAACCATGATATATGAGGAAAAAATAGACTGTAGATAATGCAAAACCAGTATTATGCATAAATTAAACCTATAAACAAGCAAGCACGTTTTCATAACTGATAAGTACCTGACCAGAAAGCATATTAACTGATAAACTTTTCTTAACAACTGTTAATTTTAATTGTAGACACCACATTCCTAACTTATGCTGCATTCCCTGTCTGTTAAGTAGGCAGAACACTGTCTTGATCATCTGGAACACAAGATGCAGGATACAGATTATAGACACAGTGACTGGACAAGCAGAAGAAGCATCAGCTAGTCTGGATAATGATCATAGAATAATTGGAAAATTGTTTCTTCTTTGTGACATTCATGGTTTCCAAGTCAGGTATCATCAGTTGCTCAACCACATAGAAATATCAAAAGGTAATCAGAACTCTTACAATATGAAATCAGTGTTCTTAGAGAAATTATGCATATCTATCAGGGGTTAAACCTTGCATCTACCAAACCCTAAACACAACTAAGAAAAAAAGCTAAATTTTAGGGTGTTTATAACAGAAAGCTACATCCAAAAATCCACAATAATTCTATCCCAATGCAGCCATCTGCTTGGAAGATCTGACAGCAATTAAAGTTTTACAATAAAAACAGAATTGGAAGAGCTGTCAATGTCAGCCATGCGTGCGAGGTGTCACATCTGCTCTTATCTGAAACACCAGCTGTGCTGCCGTAGAGCTGGATTTTGCTTGCTGAGATAACCGGGTCATCAGCTGACTGCAACACAGGAAGATCACACGAGACTTCTAAAATTGTTCCTTGGGAGTGATTAATGACATTCCATAATTTAAAAAAACCCAAATTCTTATGTTAAATAGTATTAATATGAAACATTTTATTAAAGCAAAGGCATTTTTTTTTTTCCACTAAGTAAACTGGGACTAGGACTATTTGATCTCATAGCAGCACTTCAACTGTTTTCAGCAGCAAACAGGGAGCTAACTCCCTTCTGGCACGCATTTCTGAACTGAGGCTGAAGCGTGAAGCATTCAAAGCTTTCAGATCTCACTAAACTGTTTTTTTATTGCAGAAATGCTGACTAATCCCTGAAGATATAAATGGTCTCACTCATATTCAAAGGAATCTGTCTTTACCTAACTCCATGGATTATTCCAATAATTCCTCAGCAAACAGGATTACTATTGGCTTACTTACCTTTGTAAGTAAACCTATTTGTTCTAAAAGTCTGTCACCGACGTGGCAAGAGCTCCATTCAGTAGAAACTTAGAAAACTTTATCTGTTCAGTGGATAACCTATTGCTGCATATTTTGTCATTCTTCAATGAAATTCTGTAGCACAAGTGTGTGAACATGTGCACAGAAAATCACCAGTGACACCAGTGGTTTTAAGATAGTAATAAGGTTACTATAGAAATACAACTACTGAACTAATTTCAACATAATAACAGTTAAAATGTTTCTATTATTTGTTTCAATACATCAAAAGCACTGAACGTAAGAATGTCTCGTAATGTGAAAAGAAAATTAGTTAGTATTGTAGTTATGATCTTTCTGTGGCATATCTCCAAAGGAAAAAAAGGATTCCTCCCTAAAAATTATTGATCATTACTGGCAAAGTTTAGATGAAATTCTTTGTTCAAAAGAACCTCATGTGACGCTATTGTGCTTGTTAATGAGAGCATGAATTCAAAAGGAAATCAAAGCAATCTTAAATACAGGTATGCTTGAAATTTAACAGCCATGAAGTTATTATACTCAATACTTCAAATTAACACAGCAGAGATGAACTCTGGAGCTGCACTAAGTTAAAAAGAAAGTTGAACTTACAGTGGAATGTTTCCAGTATCGAATTATTTCCTCAATGTCTGTAGCTGGGTTAAACATAAAATGATCTCTCCACTCATTCCAGTCTACTGTCATCGTCCCATCAGCATCAATACTAGAAAGAAATTAAGAAATTCAACAGAACTGTGTAAGGAAATAGTAACAGGGATGGAGTTTCACTCTGCTTCATTGCCTTCGTCTCAATCCTTTTTTTTTTTTTTATTTAATACTGGCCATCACATCACTGACAACAGACTGTAAATTCCATATGGAGACTTCAAGGCTGAATCTGCCATGGCCTTCCCATACCATGTTTTTCTTATCCAAGTGCATCTGGCATATTCCACTTAAAAAAATTATTATAACACTTTGTTCTACCAACAGCATTTACAGGGAAACGAGGTAACATTCTCCTCCCAGAACCAGATGCTCAAATAGCAACTAAGCTTACTATCACCCAAGAACAGATGGACCTATATAAGTATTTCTGTGAAGGCACCACTGAAGGTACCAATGTTTTTCAAAGTTATAATTCCATTTTTCCTGTTCTTTTAATTATAAAAATATAATAATTAATAGCACAAGGCTTCAAACACTTAAAGAAATAATAATTCCTGACCTTTGCAGGATCTTTTCTGCCTGTTTCTCTGAAATGTTTATACCCAGTATCTTGAGGGACTGGACAACCTCTGATGCTTCAATTTTCCCTTGAAACATTAAAAGAGAGATGATACATGTTTAAAATATGGAACTTAATACACTTCACACCTTGGAGCCCACTGTTCTATTGTAACACCTACACAATAACAAAGGTCACTTAAAATCAATTTAAACACAAATTATAGATTTTGATTCTCTAGTACAAGGACTGAGCGAAGAGAAGTACACTAAAATCATGCAAACAAATGAGATGCAAACATCCATTTAGTTAAAAAGTATTTTATCTGTCATAGATACTTAAAAACTTCCTTAGAGTTTCTCCATCTGGGGAATAAAGAGCCCCAGATGAATGGAAGATAATAAAAAGAAAAGAAAAAAAGGCTATAATTATTTACTATTTCAATCTATGGTAAATTATTACTATGATAATTTTAAGCCAAAGAAGTAGGGGTTCCATATTCACAAATCTTTGTCTCCAGGTTAGACAAAGAATATAAACGAAGATAACTTTTAATTCACAGCTTCTTCAAACAACGTTTGAACAAATAAAACAAATCAAGGCATACCATCATTGTTTTTGTCCAGGCTCTTAAATGCCAGTTTCATCTTCTTCTCATGATCTTTAAGATACTGCATAAATTCTTCAAAATCCAGCTGTCCATCCTGGTTGGTATCTCCAGCTTTAAAAATTTTCTGTTGAGAGAAGATTCAACATTTGACTTTTGCAAGTTACAGCAGGTCACAAAGCAACAGCAGCATGACACAGCCCTAGTTTTAAGGAAAACTGCATATTGGTGACTTTGGGAATCAAACCAGGAGAACACATAAGCACGCACTTCAGAGCTGTATTTTGTTCGGGGACTTTAACACGCTCAGTATTTTCATAAATACCGATTTCCCAAATCTATCTTTGCTGCTGAGTGCTTTTTCTTTTACTGACACGACTTTCCTACTCAAAGGATTTTTAAAGTTTCTTACCAGCACTGGCAGGTTATACCTACAAGTATCAAATAAATTGCGGAGGACGAGGTAAGAGACAGGTCAAAATCACCAAAGAGAACAACTTTAACTCTGTGACTTTCCTGGTTATACATTAAATTTGTCAATATGCCAGGAAATAAAATGAAAAATAAAATAAATAAAATAAAAATAGTGGTCTATTAATTGTGAATTATAAAGATAGCAATTAATTATTTAACTGCTGACCAGGAAAAATAGACAGACCTGGCTTCAACCACCCAGAGTCTAAGAAGGCAGGGCTTTCTCCTTCAAACTAAAGCCCTGACAAAAGCGTAAAACAAAAAAGCAACAACAGACTTGGCAAACTTTGTGCTGGCAAACAAACAGAAGCACAGTAATCTTCCATTTTCATATGTGTTTTCTAGTAATTGTCCCGCAGGTAAGAAACATACGTAAAATTACCCATGAGTTAAATGCATGATATACAATTGCTGGCACTGCAGGAAACAAGTCTGAAACACAGCCTAAGCGTAGATGTTTCCATCGGCAAAGGGCCAGAATACCACCTTCATGTGTGAAAACATAGTTTTTAATAAAGGGAAATTACAGCAGCCCCCCCCGAAGCATCAGCCTGTAACTGCTGAAGCTTGCCTCCAAAGGCAATGCCCTGGAGAAGAATGAGGCCCAGGCTAACAAGCTCTGCAGGATTTATGAGCTTGGGCTTCATGCCACAGCAAGGGCTGTAGACAACACAGTGGGGTGGAGGAGAGGCAAGGCCCATAGCTCACTGCTTTCACCCCCTCTTGCACTTCCACAGCACTGCTGTCTCCTCTGGCAGGATGATGATCACGAAGTAGCCTGGGAAATCCACCCCAAAACCCTGCTCCGGAACACAAGATCTAAGGGGAACATAGAATCATAGAATAGTTAGGGTTGGAAAGGACCTTAAGATCACCAAGCTCCAACGCCCCTGCCATGGGCAGGGACACCTTCACACTCTGTGACCCTGTCACCCAAGGCTCTGTCCGGCCTTATGCCTCATCTCTTGGTTTGGGCTTCAGCGTCCATGGTTTCCCTCAAAGTGTGAAATCCTACAGGAGCAGCACTTTGTGCAAGATGGACAGAAGACCAAACTGATAGCACAATATCTTCATTAACTGGCAGTAAGTTTCAGAGTACTTCAGGGTACATCTAAAGCATATGCCAAAAATTCTTCCAAATTTCTATTCTGCAGACTGCCTTGTGCAACTGTAGTTTCTGAATCAACTAAGGCAACAAGATTTGCTTAGCTGTTCTAATCTGCAAAATCTGATTTTAATCATTTTGTTTACTCCATTATAATTAGCATAAGTCCCCAAAAGACCAAAGTCCAGAAAGACCTAGCCTACAGAAATTAAGCATAAAGGAAGTTGAAAACTCTGGAGTATTTGCTGCAGATGTCTGACAAAAAATGGAAAAGATTTTGTTACATTTATGTTGCCTCCTTTATCTTTCCTATCCCACCACAGAAACAAATGTATTATAATGTTTAATCTCAAAAAAAAAAAAAAACCAAACCAAATACACCCAAATTCCTAAGTTTATCACAGATTTCTCAATGGAAGGGAGGAAGTCAATATGGCATGACACAGTGCAATAAGGAAATTATTCACCTCCTATAATACAGCAAGTTACGCACGATAAAACTGACTCAAGTTACCATATACGTGGAGAAAAGTGTTTGGCATCATCTTAGAAAAATAGTGTTCTTAGCACACTCGCAAATTCAGCTTGATTGTAATATCTATTTCAAATATCTATTTCAAATCCTTATCAATATGGTTAGGGCTGTGCAGAATTTCCCATTATGAGAAAAAAAAGAGTTTATACTTACTGAAGTCGATGGATGCATTGCTGACCATGACCTTCTAACAAGATATTAAGAAAAGCCCCCACTCAAAGACACTGCAATCTCATCATATCCTCTACTCCACATGTGGCATCTCATGCTGCAGGATCTGAGCATCCTGCTAGTCTCCCACAAGCTACTGAGATGAGGTAATAATTCATATGTCAGTCATACACACTGAGTGAATTCTAATCAACATTAATTGTTGCTATTCCCTACTGCTATCTGAACTACACAAACAAGAATGTAGAACAATGGAGGAGTTGTTCTGGCTCACAGATATGACAAAACTTGAACTAAATTACAGTTACAAAGCCTCCACTGCTGAGGATGATGTGAGCCCAAGAAAATGGAAATTCCTAGGAGGTTTAGAGCACTGGCAATTACAGTGTGTGAAAGGGCCACCTTCCATTTCATCTGCCAAATAAACACATTTTATATTGCAACAGCTAGAAAAGGATAAGCACAAAAATACTCTCCATTCCCTACTTTTGTTTTTACAGTTATCTTCCAGACTTCAAGCCTGCCTCAGCTACTCTCAGTGCAGCAGAACAGAAGCAATGGGGAACAAAAGCATATGGCTTCACTGAGCAGCCACATGCATTTTTCTCACATTACAAATCTAAAAGTTCATAGGAACAAAAGCCTCTTGTGTCTAGGAAATGTACTAATCATGCAGGTGTTAAAGCTTCAAGATTAAAACCAGTAATTTGTGAGTTTCTGTAACAAAGAGAACACTGAAAGGAGCTTGGCTTCCACTGGCAGTGCATAAATTCCCTCATGGTGGGTGACATACACCCTGGGCATAGCCAGCAGGAAGAACACATACTTGATTCTGTGGGAAGCCTGGCACAATCCCAGGTATAAACTGCCCATTCACACCATCAAATAATAATTGAGGTTGGAAGGAACCTCTGGAGGCCATCAAGCAAAACCCCAGCTCAAAGCACAACCAATTAGATCAGGTTGCACAGGACCACATCCAATTATCCTTGGACATCTCCAGGGATGAAGATTCCACAGCCTCCTCAGGCAATCAGTTTCAATTGCCCTCACTTCAGACCAACTCTGCTGTTCTGCATTTAATATACTACCAGACTTTGCATAGTTACAACCACTTGTCACTGAGCCACTTCCTGGTTCACCAACTTCTCCGATGGAGAAGTGCACTTTAAAATAGGCATGCTTACAACAATGGAGCAGGAACCAAACCAGATGCTAATCCTTGTTTGGAAGTCCTGGGAAACAATGTTCAGTGTGCCTGCCACATTAAACCTGCCATTTCCTGTTCCTGACTTACTGTGGGATCACTTCACCTTTATGTAAGCCCTGCCCCAAGAGAAAAATGTTTATTTTTCAGGGTATGCCATTTCTTCTCTCATTATATAGAACTTTAACCCCGAGCAATAAAGATAATTCACTAGATAAAATTAAATGGTGACCACATAAAGACTTGCTGATAGAAGATGACTTAGACGATCTTCCCTTTCAATGCCTTTACATATACTGACTACAGTGCTCCAGTGGTGACCTACTTGGTCATGACATTACTGCCTTGTTTTCCTTTCTCCCCCCCCCCCCCTTTTTTTTCCATTCTACTACTTTGGGGTTTTTTCCTGATGTACGCTTTGTTGATGCAGTTGCTTTCAATGTCCTGCACAGTGCGGCAACACCAATGTGAAAGGCCACAAGGAGACTGAAACACTGAGTAAGTTTTATTTTTGTATTTCTGATTTACACAGAGCATGTTGAACTGCTGCTCCAGAAGACATCTGTACTTGGTGTGGAAACACAAGCCACAACACAGTAAAGTTATAGACAGGCTTTATACACACCTAAAAATCCTGGTGCTCTGTAAGTGGCCTACCTAATGAATTATTACATCACTCTGTGCCAAAGTTATGAACTTTAGCACATTCATAGTTACAACATAAAGACAAAGAATGCAAAACACTGCAAATATTAATGACTTAATGTAGACCTCTTTAGATTCACAGTTTAATTTTGATACTACTTAGTACCGTTATTTGTGTATTGTGCATAAGGCTTCACAATCTAGTTACAAAACTGAATCGGGCATGAAAAGTGGGACTGCTCAGTCCAAATTATTACCAATCATTATTCATTAGCTTGTTACTCCAGCTAATGAATTCAACGTAAAGAATATTTAAAAGGAAGTAATCCACTAAGAAGCTACTGGGTGTTTCTAACTTCCTATCATGCCATCCACAAGACAAGTAAAAAAGACACTAGAAGATAAATAATCCGTGCAATTAGCAATTCATTGTTTGCAGTCTATGACTAGAGTTCCAGAGGGCACAGTTACAAATACTGTAGAGAAGAAACAGAAGCACCAAAGTAAGAATAGCATAGTGTCTTTGGACATTCAGAAATTTCACATTTTCTTTTAAAATTTCATATTTTCTTATAAAACTGATCACAATATTCCCTTCTCCTTTTCTCCCTTTTTTCTATTCTTTCCCTCTTCACCTCCAAAACTCACTCATATAGTTCTGCATTCTATAATTTTATTAGACTGTAATCTCATTGGAAGCCAAATCAAGTCACAGCTCAACTATATGCAGCTCTTGTCTCTTTACAAAATACATACCCTCCAATAGTAAAAACTCATGTTGTCCTTTTCCTATCTCTATCTGCCAATGCTACGCACATTATGACACACAATGATAACCTAAAAATCAGTAGTACTAAAGTTACTAAAGTCAGTCTTGTCAAACTGCATCAGTTGGGAGATAAATCCAGCATAAAAGGAAAGGGCCTAAGGATGTGTCCACGCAGCATTATACCCCAATGAGTCCACATAACACAATAACAAAATAGCATGCCACTTAACCTCCAGAAATCCAATACAACACTGCATGTTGAGCAGTTCAAGTAATTTGCAGTGCCTCCAAACACCTCCCAACTTCAATGCTGTTCAAATGCCACATTCATATTTATTTCCTTCCCTCTCAAAGGATACTAGCTAATATGTAAGCAGTACTCCAGCAGGCTCTTTAAACCTGCCACACACGGACATTAATAGAGTCCCCCGCTCCAGTACAGGAGACTTGCACCCCTGACAGTAGCAGAGATGTTGCTATCAGCTGCAGAGCTTCACCTTCCTGTTCTTTGTCCTGAGCACCAAACTTCCAAGCAAAAGGAAAGCACTAACAGCCCTCTTCACACTGGTCCATTTCAGGTAAAGAATCTCTATAAAAAGAGCCTAAAAAGGAAGAGATGCAAGTTGTAATATGTTCTCCAATATGCCCTGCAGAAGCTGCTCCCACAGGACCTGGATAAACTCTTAACTCACAGCTATGAATTAGATTCCAAGAATCTGATTGGCATTAATGGGAGATGCAAACTATCCCTTGCACTTTCACTCAACATTCCTTGCAAGTTACACTGGTATTTTGACTTTGAACATACCTGGTAGACTGACCTTTTCCATTAAATAAGATTGTTTTGCTGCAGAGGCATCCCCACCTTACAGTCATCTTAAAAGGTTTAAAAGGGATTTAGCAAAGCATTTCAACATGCACTTAAGAGATCTTCCAGAGGTGGGGGTTCCCATATTTGGTGCCTGGCTTTGCAGCAACAAGAGGAACAATTAATCATTCACTGTACCCTGTCACTGTTCAGGAAAAAACCTATCAAGTTAGTATTATAAAAATTTATTTTATCTCCTTGGATGCTTAAAGTGTTATGAAAACAAACTCACATTCACCTTGCCCTTTCATATGGAGACTTGGAGACTACAGCACAGATCAGTTAAAAGCTTATGAAGTTGCACACGCTGAAATGAAATGACAACTTACATGTTTGCTTACAACTTTAGTCAAAATACACTACTGAAAATTTTTGTGGTATTTCACAATTAAGCCCCTATAATCAGACATAATCATAAGCCCTATTATGACCTGAAAAACAAAGTTTAAAGGAACTGAGTGGTTCACATGAGGTGACATCTGCTTTGGTAAAAAGTTGAAAATTATCGTCTACTCTAAATCTGTAGTACCAATTTTTGGCATACTATTAAGGCAAAAGAAAGCTTCATTTCACATTAAGAATTACATACAGACATGAAAGTGATGAAGCTTGTAGGACTATGAAACTGCCTATCATTTATGATAATAATTTCTAAAAGTAGATATCATGTAATCCGAAATGCTGATGTTTCTTCTAAGAATCTGCCAAATTAACTAGTGTTTTTTGAGCTGCAACATAACGAAGAGGCTTCAGTTAACTTGGTCTACTAGCCTTCTAATCTCGCCATATAGAGGAAGCTCCCAAAAGTACGAAAAGCCCAGAAGTCTTAATAAAATGCTGGAGAAACACTCAATGACACATTTAGCTCAGTCACTAAACAAGTATGTGCTTTCTGGGCTAAGAACAGCTATGACAAGTTAAGCTCTGAAGCACGACCTAGCGTAGTTTTTAGTCTATAGAACAGCACCGAAGGAAACAATTCTCACATAGACCTATCCTCATCCATCCTCTCACACAGAGACACAGCACTGTAACGCAGCACTGTGGCCTGGCGCACTGATGGAATTCTGAATTTTCAGCAACACACTCCAAGTGTTCTGAGTATTTTTATATTTTGTTGAAATTAAATCTTCATAAACACAGTCAATTACTCTAAACATACCATATTCTGATTGCTGAGAATTCAGTCTTCTTGTTTCTAGTACACAGAATTCTCTCATCACACTCTTTCTTTATCTCAAGAAGCTTTAATGTAGCCAAAGATTTATGTCAAAACCTGACAGTCAGTCCAAATAAGATCATTACACTGTTTCCAGAATGTAGCTAATAATTCCAGTAATGTCTTTCTACTCCTAGCTCCAGGACTCAATGTATAAATAGCACCACAATTTGAATGCTTGACTGTTCCTACCCTACACTGAAGCTTGAAACAAGGTGTTCGCCTCCTACAGTTTTACTGTAAGGATTGATTGCAACAGAAGGAAAGGGTGAACAAAAATAGTACTTCATATAACCATTCACACCATGTACGGCACTCCTGCCTAAGAGGCTCACCGCATTCTGTAGACAGAGGATGAGATCATTTGAGACCTGATCCCAGCATCTATTTTGTGCCTCTGCTGGACAACTCCACTAATCAAAGTGACTGTACAATACCTTTTAATACTGCTTGTAGAGCACCATTTGATACTGTCACAACACTGAATTCCTTCTGTATCGGTCTTGACGCATTAAATCAGGAATCTTTCATGAAGCTTTGCAAAGTTCCCCATTCCTGGCGGGTAATATACTACATTATAAAACAGGAGTCATCTGGCAGCCTCTAAGCAGCATACATTTCAGATTTTCCAGTGGTTTACTTTTGTCTGTCAGATACCGATGGAAGGCAGGTCAAGTAGAACACAAATTCAGGGGCTCATGTCATGTTGTGCTACAATGTCTTGCTATGGGGAAAAATTATTCTTCCTTAGAGGGACATGCAACCTACCTCCAAAGCTTACCACATGGTTTTGCATCAGTTCCCGTATCTACGACGTTTCTTCACTTAAGAGGGTTTTATCATACGTTAAACATTAATAAAACTGCCAAGACAACTATGAAAAGTAAAATAAAAAGAGCATAACAGTAGTCTATTACTCAAATGGATAGCAGGTTTCCATCTTTTAAAGACACGCATATTCCTTCCAGAGACTTACATTTCAAGAGAAGAAGAAAGTAATACTTGTAGCACAAGCACTGACTTATACCGTGAAGATGACGACTTAAGGATGAACCAACTGACTTTGCAGTGAAACACAGTAACACTCACATGGTCCCTTACCTGGGGTTATAATCAGGAAGCAGCTGTGCTCTTAGAAGTACAGTGACCAACATCCCATGCAAACGAAGCCAGCCCTGAAAGCATACTTTTGTAAATGTACCCCGGACCTGCATCTAGAACAGAACAATAGCACAAAGCCTGAGACCCCACCCAACTGTGAGGCACTGAAGCCCACTCTGCTTTAGGATACCCCCAAGGTCTGCCCATCCCACAGCGCCATGGTGTTGGCAGGGCTGAGCAGCTCTGTGGCTAATGCTTTGCCACTGTTGTTCAATAGTCCCTCATCTCATTTACTTACTCATTTGTTGTTAGTAATTATAAGACTACTTCTGCCTCTCCAAACACAAATATGATGATGCAGTATCTGACTTCATTAATAAAATACCTGCTCACCAAGTAGTGAAAAAGCATTTTACCGAACTTATCATTACTTCAGAGCTTGAAGCAAAATAAGAGGGAGAAGACAGGTTCCAGCTGCAAGAAAGTACAGGTAGCAGATTAGTGACATAAAGACAGGAAAGCAGCTGGAGTCAAGTCTTGCTGAGGCTCTCTTATAACAAGTCTTGTTATTAGCAGCCCAGTTTCTAGTTCAAACTGTGTGCACCATTAACTTTAAAATAGTGAGCATACAGAAGTTTCAGTGTACTCCAACAATTCTTCCACCCCCTCAAACATGCAACATGACTCACAGCTTATTTTGTTTACGCTGTGTTTCTTAAGCAACTAAGACAGACAGTTCCTGCTGTCCATTACACCCAACTAAGTCTAACTTATCTTTGTTAATTTCATGCATTTCACTTCCAGTTTATCCTGCGGCAACTAAGAATTTGACAGATATTCAGATGTGCACTATTAATGAAGCATCACACTGACCTTCAGAAAGAACTTGGAACTTCAATTCTAAGTTGCTCAAAACTAAGCAGCACACTACTTGTATCCCAGGGCTCTCTGAATTATGTGGGAAGACCACCCTTGTTAAATGTCAGAAAAGTAACTGATCAACTGGTCACCAGGGCCCCTGTTGTTCAATTTAAGTAAAACCCCAAAACCTTTACAGTCAAACTGGTACAACAGTTTTTCAACAACGTGCATATAATGTGCAACTGAAGTTCGTAACTAGCATGCTCTTAATATTGCAACTTCCATGGATAAGCAGAGGAAATTGTCCCTCTGTTATACCAAAAACTGACAACACAAAACATAATTCTTGTAAAGATGATTTTGACCAGAGCAATACTGAAGTGAAAGTGTGCTTTCATCTACACTCAGCATCATCCAACCAAAGAGGCCTGCTGCACACTTTTCCATTAGGTATATGAGACAGGGAATTAAATACCAAGTAAAAGCAAAACAGACATAAATAATGAGACCATGTGGAAAAATTGGCAGTGTGTCCCACAATTAGTATAAGGTCACTGAAACTGAATTATTGATGCAACATAACACTGCAGTCAAAATTTAAGTTCACTTTCCTGAACCTCTTTCAGAAAACACGCAACAGCTAGTACAGGGACAGCACTGGAATGCCACCTAACCATTCTTTACACTGAAACAAAGACCAGCATTGTTATGGTAATAGCTGTAGCACAGATCTCAGCTGTACCTGTACAGCCTAGGTGAACCTACACGTGCCTTCTTGGTGCAGACTTGCCTTACCACTCAAATACTTATGCCTACAGAGTTGTGCATTTACTGATTTTATATTCTTCTCTTTGGGGACTGAAAACAACAGGTCAGATTTGCCAGCATAACTTGGCGCTGCACTGGAATGCTTGATGACTCAATTTTACTGACTTTGAGGTCACAATGTTGAGACAGAGAACAAAGGAATGTAATAGTCCACCCTGGTCACAGAAGAATCCACAGCACGGAGTGTGTGCTGGCTGCTTCATGGTTTGACAACCACTGCTACAAGTCTACATTATTAAACAGAAGTTATCCAACATAGCCCTTGCCAAGTAGAATCATTTCCATGTCTGTGTGCTGATGGAGATCTACCATCAATAACTAGTTCTGATACTGCAGCCTACTGTTATACAGATTTACTTACCTGCTGCATAAAGCAAATCTTAATTTACTCTGACCTAGATTACACAAAGGTGGAATGCCAGACAAAAGATGTAAACTACAATCCTTTATCATGCTGGAGAAGGAATATTCTATCAAACATCATGCTACAAAGAATCAAAGGAAGTCAGAAGTCAACACACGATGAATAAAGCCGCAACAGAACAGCCGACAGCCGCACTGTTAACAGCCTTCGTACTCGGGATCCTTCACTTCAGCCCCGAGGCGTGCCTGCACAACGCAGCCCTGGAGCAGGCACGGAGTCCCCGGGAAGGGAAAAGCAGGCCCGAGGCCGACTTCATCCGGGAGCAGCCCAAGCCCCCGGACGCGGCTCCCGGTCTGGAGCAGCCCCCGACACGCCGCCTCGGCTCCAGGACCATCACGGCGAGTCCCGGCCGGGCAGCGCCCCATCCTTCAGGGGCTGGGGGGCGGATGGGTGGCCAGGCCGCGCTTTAGCCTCCCCGTAGCTGCAGGGTGCCGGGAGGAGTCCGCTCGCCAGCAGCTGCTCCTCTGGGAAACAGCGCCGGGGGGACGTGGTTGAATACCGGGGCAGCGGCACCGCAGCGCTCCCGGCCCGCTCTTACCTCCTCCGCCTCTTTTCCCAGAGGGATGCCCATGGCCCGGAGGCCCGTCTGCAGCTCGGCGATATCCACCCTCCCATCTTCGTTGAGGTCTAACTTCCTGAAGAGGTTGGCGTACCGGGAGTCGCCATCCCTGCTCCCGTCGCAGGCGGCCGCCGGCAAGACGAAACCTCGTACGAGCTGGAACATGGCGAGGCCGTGCGATCGAGCAGCGGGACGCTCGCTCCTTGCTGCCCGCGGGCTGGGCGCGGCGGGAGGCACCGCCCGCAGCTGGCGGAGCAGGAGCCGGCCCAGCCCTGCCTCGGCTGCGCGGGGAGGAGCGACCGCCTGCTCTCATTCCTCCCCGCGCCGATAAGCGGGAAATGGGAAACGGGAAGCGAGCGGCGAGCGACAGGCACCGAGCCGCTAAGGGAAGACGGCGGGTTGCAGCTCCTCAGGCTCGCCTCGGCTTTCCGTCCCGCACCGACACGATCGTCTCCAGCGAGACGGGAAATACCAACAAGCTGCAAAATACCTAATTTGGGTACTTTGGTTCATTCTAATGACAATGCTTGAGGGCTGGGTTAAGGCTCTCTGAAGAGCCCCTAGTCTAGGAGCAGTCTGAAAGAGCTTGGCTTGCTTGACTTAACAAAGACCAGAAGAGGAAACTTCTAGTGTGTGTTTTCACTTCATAATTGCTTCATAAATAAATCAGTAGAGTGAATGTGAAAGGGCACAGCTGATACAAGAACAAATTGACAGAAAATGTCAGCAAGCAGTTTCTCCATGAGAGAGATTGCAGTGAAAATGAGCTGCTGAGTGGAGTCTTGCTTTCCTAGTGCGCATTAAGTCAGTACACAACCGTGGAAAGTGCTTTTCAGCCTTATAGCAGGAACTTAGCAGCCTTGCTCAAAGAGTGATTAATAAAGCTAATGTGATATATTGTCTGACCATAGACTAATTGGTGCTTGAAAATGACTAGACACTACTATGACTTGCATATGTAAAGACTACCTGGTTCACTGAATCGCAAAGTGCAGTGGGAATGGACCTCAAAGAGTCTGTAGTCCAACCTCCTGCTCAAAGCAAGCTTGGCCATGAAGTCAAACCAGGTTACTTGGGTCTTTACTCAGTCTTGAAGACATCCAAGGATAGAGATTTGGACTGCCTAGCTCTCCTTACCCGGAAGTTTTTCCTTTTTAATCCACTCTGAGCTGCTCTAATTTCAATTTGTGCCTGGTGTCTCATACCACCCCACCATGTCCCACTACAGGAAGCCTGACCCTATTTCCTTATAAACTCTCTGTAGGTACCAAGAAAGTGGAGGCCTCCTTTCAGGTCCCCACAAAGCCTTTTTTTCTCCCAGTTAAGCAAGCTCAGTTTCCTCACCCTCTCCTCATGGAGCAAGTGCCCCAGCCCCAGACATATTGTTGGCTCTGAATTCTCCAGTTTATCCATGTCTTTCAGATTTTGGGGAGCCCAGAACTGGACTAGAGTTTCTAAATAGTCTAGCTTGTGCAGAGGAGGAGATAATCACTTCTCTCCATCTGCTGGCCATGCTCATGTTAATGCAGCCCAGGATGGTGCTGGCCTCATTTGCTACCAGAAGACAGTGTCAGCCCATGCTCAGTTTGCTCTCTACCAAGACCCCCACATCCTTCTCAGCAGGCTCTCCCTGGCCTGGATTGTTGCAAGAGGCTGCTCCTTCCTACATGTGGTACTTCACATTTGTCCTTGTTGAATTTCATTCATCATGTGACTCCAGCCTCTCTGAATGGCAGCCCTGCACTCAAGCACACCAGGTGGTCCCTGTCAGTTTGGGGTCATCTGGAAATTTGATGAGAGTGTACTCTGCTGCCTCAGCCTAACTGATAAATACATTAAACAAGAATTGTCCAAATAGAAACATGTTACTTTGTTAGTACGGCTAAGGTTGTGTATTGGAATAGGCAGAGTCTGAATATACTTTACCCCCTCTCTGGAATAAGGAAATTGAATGTTGCTGAAGTCACTGTATTACAGTGATATAACACTGCTAAGCAGTATTTGATTCTGTTTTTCTACTCATACAATCATTCCTTATGTCTTTATCTAACAAAGTAACAGTGACAACAACATTCTATCTCCAATCAGAACATGCAAGTAATAACTATCATATACAATACATAGAAATATGATGCAAGTGGGAATAAAACAGTGCTACCTTAAGCTCCAGTTGCTTATCACTATCTTTCTAATATCTGGCATTGTCGTTGTCTGAGGACTTGAGGAAGTACAGTTATTTTCTCATATGATGATACTATATCCTATATTTGTATACTAACACCATGTAGGAACTGGAAACAAAAATTAACACTGAATACCTGAAGCACACACTGAAACTGATCTCAAGCAGTTTTACCCTCTGTTGTGTGCTAATATCATTAAGATGTTCAACATCAGCTAATCATTTCCACATGATCAATAAAGCACTATGCAAGCACTTAAAGGAACCTGCAGGCATTGAGTGTTAATACTTTTCCTACCAGCATGACGGGCACCACATCTGGTAACCACTTGTCCTGGGTTCAGCAGCAGCAGTCATTTTTCTCCCTCTTGGTAGCTGGTGCAGCGCTGTGTTTTTGATTTTGGGCCTGGGAACAGCGCTGATAACACCAGTGTTTTCAGTTACTGCTCTGGCAATGTTTTGGTCTGACCAAGGACTTTCTGAGCCTCATGCTCTGCCAGGGAGGAGGGGGAGCCAGGAGGAAGCAGAGATAGGACACCTGACCCAAACTGACCAAAGAGGTTACTCCATACCACAGCACATCATGTCCAGGATGTAAAAATGGAGAGCGAAGACCTGGAAGGGTGTGGTGGTGCACTGGGGGATTCGCTGCTGGGGGGTGCACTGGCTGGGTCGGACTTGGTGAGCAGCTGTATTCTCTTTCCTTGTATTTCTCTTGTATTATTATTGGTGGTAGCAGTAGTGATTTGTGTTATACCTTAGTTACTAAACTGTTCTTATCTCAACCTGTGGGAGTTGCATTCTTTTGATTCTCCTCCCCATCCCCCAGGACTGGGGGAAGAAAGAGAGAAGAGTAAGTGAGTGAGTGAGTGAGTGAGAAAACTGTGTGAGTTTTAGAGGCTTAAACCACGACATTCACTTCATTCAGAGTGAATATGTATTATATATACACATGCTTAAAAACTATTTTTATTAATTAACTACAACTATTAATTTAGTGGCAATACATACAAGTTTTTGGAGTGATTGAGTATCTGCTATAAAATACTTGCAGTATGGGTTGAAGATAGTAGTCTGCTGGGGGATTGACTGAAGTAAGAAATAGTATAAATAAAAGATCAAGACAAAAAGAGAACCTTAATGGAACACTGATATTTTTCTCTAAAAGCTCAGTTGCTATTATTGAAATGTGTGAAGTGCATCAATAGGCCAAAATTCAAGGTAAAAGAGGAAGAGATGCACTTGTTCTTTATGAAGCAAGAAGGAAGAAAAGCTAGGTTTGGAAGCTATAGCTTTCATAAGCACATCCTGCATACTTATGGTTTATATAGTGTGTGTCATACCATTAGGAGTTGCGCAGGAGAAGTAGTCCACAGAAAACAGGCAGGTATCAGAGCTTGAAGGTTAGACAATTCATATTTGCAAATAGATTCTGCTTTGACTTGTGTGCATGGCAGAAAGTTGCAAGTACAGGTTGTATTTTGTTCATCCAACTGTTTATCCGCAATGTGACACAACAGTGAAATTACTTATTTTTCATTGAGTGATTCCTGATTTGCACTGGTCTCCCTGAAAATGGAGTATCAGAGCTGTGCAGAAGGTTTAAATGCTTTGACTTTAGTATGACTGGCTGAGACAAATAAGAAAAGCAGGTAGTAACTAAGAGTCTCAGGTATTTTGCATATGTTTCTAGATAAACTATTTGTTGGGCAGAGAAGAGATGCAGAGCAGCCCTGTGGAGAAGGACTTGGGGGTGTTGGTCAATGAGAAAATGAACATGAGCCGGCAGTGTGTGCTCGTAGCCCAGAAAGCCAACTTGGGCTGCATCAAAAGGAGCATGACCAGCAGGTCGAGGGAGGTGATCCTGCCCCTCTACTCTGCTCTCGTGAGACCTCACTTGGAGTCTTGTGTGCAGTTCTGGTGTCCTCAACATAAAAAGGACATGGAACCATTGGAACAAGTCCAGAGGAGGGCCACGAGGATGATCAGGGGACTGGAGCACCTCCTGTATGAAGACAGGATGAGAAAGTTGA
Organism: Myiopsitta monachus; assembly: GCA_017639245.1. Lineage (NCBI taxonomy): Eukaryota > Metazoa > Chordata > Aves > Psittaciformes > Psittacidae > Myiopsitta > Myiopsitta monachus. The sequence goes on along the minus strand of CM029923.1, from coordinate 11,406,065 downwards.
GGCTGTTGAGCCTGGAGAAGAGAAGGCTGCGTGGAGATCTCAGAGCAGCCTTCCAGTATCTGAAGGGGGCCTATAGGGATGCTGGGGAGGGACTCTTCATTAGGAACTGTAGTGATAGGAGAAGGGGTAACGAGTTGAAACTTCAACAGGGGAAGTTTAGATTGGATATGAGGAAGAAATTCTTTACTGTGAGGGTGGTGAGACACTGGAATGGGTTGCCCAGGGCAGTTGTGAATGCTCCATTGCTGGCGGTGTTCGAGTGGGTTGGACAGAGCCTTGGGTGGTATGGTTTAGTGTGAGGTGTCCCTGCCCATGTCAGTGGGCTTGGAATTAGATATCTTAAGGTCCTTTCCAACCCTAACTATTCTATGATTCTATGTTACACATCTGAGGAAGCTATTGCCCTTGTTGAAAGATACAGGCACTAGTTCAGCCTAATGAATCTACTGCAGTGACATCTGAGACAGTGACCACAAATGCAACGCAATGCCTCATTTACCTCTTTAATAAGAAAATTAATCTTTCCTATTATTTGAAGCTAGCATTACCAAAACTATCATTTCTTCTACAAATGGTCTTGGATGCCTGAGAGGAACTCTTCATCAGGGACTGCAGCAATAGAACAAGGAGTAACGGGCTCAAACTGAAACAGGGGGAGTTCAAATTAGATATAAGGCAGAAGTTCTTTACTGTGAGGGTGGTGAGGCAATGGAACAGGTTGCACAAGGAAGCTGTAAATGCTCCATCCCTGGCAGTGTTCAAGGCCAGTCTGGACAGAGCCCTGAGCAGCATGGTCTAGTGTGAGGCATCCCTGCCCATGGCAGGGGGGTTGGAACTACATGATCTTAAGGTCTTTTCCAAACTCACCCATTCTGTAATTCTATGATTTATATGACAGTTTGGTGGCTGTACTGTTTACAGAGTCCCTGTTAGTTAAAAAGGAGTTTTGAATAGTCTGTCATAGAATCATAGAATAGTTAGTGTTGGAAAGGACCTTAAGATCATCAAGTTCCAACCCCCTGCCATGGGCAGGGACACCTCACACTAAACCATGCCACCCAAGGCTCTGTCCAACCCGGCCTTGAACACCACCAGCGATGGAGCATTCACAACTTCCATGGGCAACCCATTCCAGTGCCTCACCACCCTCACAGTAAAGAATTTCTTCCTCATATCCAATCTAAACTTCCCCTGTTGAAGTTTCAACTCGTTACCCCTTCTCCTATCACTACAGTTCCTAATGAAGAGTCCCTCCCCAGCATCTCTATAGCCCCCTTGAGATACTGGAAGGCTGCTCTGAGGTCTCCACACAGCCTTCTCTTCTCCAGGCTGAACAGCCACAACTTTCTCATCCTATCTTCATACAGGAGGTGCTCCAGTCCCCTGATCATCCTTGTGGCCCTCCTCTGGACTTGTTCCAATGGTTCCATGTCCTTTTTATGTTGAGGACACCAGAACTGCACACAATACTCCAAGTGAGGTCATCTTGCATTCTAGTTTTTACCTTGCTTGAAAGAACTGTATAGCCACAGAGGACATCTGAATCAAGAAATGTCTTTGCCCAAGAGGTGCATCTAAAGTAAGATTTTTTTAAATTCAGTAATATTTATATTGTTATAAGGCTTTCTGAGATCATCACTGATTAGTATCAGAACATCAAAAATGTATCAGAAAAATATACGCATTTAACTTAATAAAAGAGAGCTTTTAATTAGTGTATATATCAATTCATGTACAATAAATGTTTAAATTACATCAATACTATCCACTTAGAGGAAGTGCTATAAATATCACAAAACCTCAGAGGCTAGAGGAAGATGATGTATTTTATTAATAGACTAAAATATAACTCAGCTGAATTGCATGATTCACTGCCTGCCCTAGATCCTGTACCTCTTTATCTGTGATCAAGGAAACACTTCATAATAATCTTCAAATTGTAAAAACAGTCTACTTCATGGGCCAAGAGTCATTTCTGGCTTAACCCCAGGGACTACAGTCAAGTTGGGTAATTTTTAAATTAAGAGATCAAGCCCAGTTCTGCTACACAGTTAAAAAATTGTCTGCTAAGTACATCCAAAATCTTGTGTCAGCCGAAGGAGCAATCTCCAGGATGCACACAGGAGGGCATAGTCAAACAACACAAAGGCAATTAATAATAGACAAAGTGCAGTGGTTTCTCTTGTTTCAGGGCAAAATGAATACTTCCTCCATTACACAGATGGAATCAGCTCGATTTTAAACTATCATTATAAAATAATTCTTCAAAATAAACATATTTTGGAATCCTACTATCATAGAACAACAAGCTGTGGTAAATTCAGATTCCTTTGCTATTGTTCACATTCTTCTTTACTGGTACTTGTCCTTTCTAGCACACAGCATTGGACTGGTTTAGCATGAAAAAGGATTTCTGCCTTAATTCAGGAAGATTAGTGCCATAGTACAAGTAAACACAGTTTACAAATGAAGAAACCAAGATTTAATTTTGCCAGTAGAGGTCAAGCTGAGTATACTGTATTCTGACTTTCCCTGCGACACATCACCATTTTGGAGGGCACAGAACACCTCATGGAACTGGGACTGTTACCTGAGCTTTATTTACATCACAGCTTTAAATAGCCGGGCCACATAGAGGCAGTGATCATTCAGAAGGTGATCAGAGAGACCATTCATGTGGGTTTGTACTAAACACATGCAAACCTGTTTGGAAGACTGAGGCTTCACCATACGTTTCTTAAAGCAGCATGAGAAGTGCCGTGATTACAGAGTTTAGTTACCTACACTGCATTTAGCTCCCACTGAGATCGCTTTTCAGTTTAATTTAGTTTCAGACACCCAAATGAATCTCTTTCATGACCAAGACAGAGTGCTTATAATTGACAGCTGCTGGAAGCACTGATCTGGGTACAAGTGGTAGCCCACCTCTTAGGTCACAAGAAGAGCAGATGTCCAGCTAAAGCCAAACCTAGGAAAGGTTTCTAGCATTTTTATGATCCCACTAGCCTCAGGAAAACAGAGCAAGAGGTCAGAAATATAAGTGCCAGTGGGGAAATGGTGCTGTAGATAGCAAATAGGCCAAGAGGATGAGCACAGATCACATTAGTACCACCTCCAGCAATATTTACACTGGTGCGCTGGAGGATTTTAAAATCCCAGAGACCTGGGCTTCACCTGTCCTGTGGAATCGTCTGTCCATAAAGGAATTTCCCTATTAGCTCCTGCAATTTTCTGACTGTAATCCTGTATTCTCTGGGAGAGCAAACAGCTTTTGAATAATCTGTTTTCTCCTGGTGTAACTCTGCTGTTTCGAAAAACACTGATTTTTCTTGAATCTTTGAGGTTTTGCACCTGCTTGAGTAACATTCAACTTCTTTAAAGATTTATGAATTTCTCCTAAAATAAAACTCCAGTGCTTTAAACTTGCAGAAGCTTTACATCAGTGAGAACACAGGGTTGCTACATTACCCACAGTATTTATCCTTTCTTGAAAAACTCCTCTGCTATTTAGAGAACCATTTGATTAAAGATTCTAAATATATTTAAAAATCTATACTTGTGACACTTTTGACTTTGACTCTTTCTGATCAAGAAGGTTATGCTCAATATAGAAGACATTTTCAAGCCACCAGCTTCAGAATGCAAATTTAGCTCCTGAGTAGAGTTGAATTTTTTTTATAAGGACAGCATTTGAAGCAAACCTCCTGAAGTCATTGGGCAACCAGCATTTTCTTTGTTTTAGCAGCTAGCACCTCGGGATGGCAGAGCACAGCAAAGGGCCAGCTCTCTCCTCAACAGCCGGGAGTGCAAGAACAGAAGCAGTACCTGGCCAGGAGAGCAGGCATACACAGCCATGAGGCAAGGCTGAGGTCTCACTGGGAACACATCTCACGGTCCAGTCCCGCAACAGCAACCACTGTCAGGCACACCTACAATGAAATGACAGGTCTGAGATCAAGCTAGAAGTCAGCCTGCACATCAGGGTCCACAGCAAGGTGCAGCCAGTTCTGCAACACAACCCCCAACAGACAGAGCTGCAACAGTGCTCAAACCAGGGCTGAGGGCTTAGAGCTGGGTTCAATAGGTCCCCTGGGCTGGATGGGGTGAGGGTGCAGGTGAGGCTGGACAGGGCTGTAACAGCTTGTCCATACGTACAGTGTGTCAACTCCTATAGCTTCCTGGGAAGTTCAGTTGTACAGAGGACCTACTCACAGAGCCTGTAATAACTTATGGGCTTTAATCATTTATTAACGGTGCCCCTTCTGCCTCTTCTCTCACTAGGTATAAATTAGTTCAGGTTTTCTTTAGGGTGCTATATAATAGCTGGACCACCTATATTTGACAGACTGCCAACATATAATTCATGTGGTATGCAACCCTATTTTTTAATCTGGTTCTTCAGCTCTGTTTTTCTTCCTAGATCTTAATACACAGGACCTTCCAGCTACATGTGGTAATCTCTTCCATCAAACAGAATCATGTGTTTTTAACGGAACTCTGGAACTGGTTCTTTAGCTTTGAGAGAAAGGAGCCTCTTGGTATAACTCGATACCATGTAACTACCAATTCACTCCTTTTAGGTTCTGAAAACCTTTCAACTTGCTTTCCTTTCAAGAGTGATGGATACAGTACTGAGCATTGCCTTGTGCAATACATTGCAGGCTGTTGCAGTCTACTGAAGACAAGAGACTTTCCAAATTATTTTAGAGCAGACCGGAGAGATGTTCTCAAGGGGGGAATTCTTAGGTCAAGGAGGCCACATGCCTGGACCTCCTCTCAAAGGTGTCTTAAGCTTGTTCCAGTTACACAGCTTCTTTCCGAGCCAGTGATGACTTGACATGTGGAAGTTTCAGAGGAAAGATTTTGTTGGAAACATGAAACTGATCGTGGAGTCAGAACTACCCTCGTAGTTTGTTTCACAGGAAAATTCTGTGTAGAAGTACTTGTTATGTCCTGGATGTTGTAAACCAGAAAAGGCAAGAGCATTTCTTTCCCAGGCACTCCATTTTTATGTTTTTGTTTTGGGTTGGGGTTTTTTTACTGTTTACTGCTGCTTCTTCTCTATCATTATTCTACAGCACAGTTGCTGCTGGTTTGGCACACTTTGCCACGCTATTTTTCCATGTTTCTCCTGAAGGAGGGGCAGCAGTATTTTTGCAACAAGATTCCAGGGGTCAGCATCATGCTACATGCCTGATCTTGCAAATTCTTCTTCCAATCGTGCAAATAAATGCTCCGCCGCGGGAAGACATGCTGTGTGTTATGGTTTTCTTAAGCAACACTCTGAGAAGAGGAACCTGCTTTGCTGACGGAGGGTGCTGGGAGCCTCCTTTGTGGTTGAGTCTTCTGGAATGAGGTACTGAGTCAAAGCTGTTCCCTAGAGAGCACACGCTGGTGTTGAATTATACCTTATACAGAGGAGCGTTGCATGCATGCAGCTGTGATCGTGGGTGCCACAGGGCTGCTCTTAAATGTAAAACCGGACGTGTATCTCCCTCCTATGCAGGGCTGTGCGCGTTTCTTGCTCATATCAAAAGTGAAGCCTGCTCTATACATTGAACTGTTGGGAAGGACCCCGAGTAAGGCTTGAATTACAGCAGAAGGAACCTAGTGTCAGAGTTAGAATTTCGACGTCTGAAAGACGTTTAGTTCTGTTAATGTCCTTTAAAACCACCCATGGGACAGAAGCAACGTTAGCTAGACGGTGGGGTTCGGCCGGCGGGGCGGCCCTAGCAGGATCCCCAGGCGGCGGGGCTGGTGCTGGCGCGGGTAGCACAAGCTCGGCGGCCACGTTCCTCCCGCGGCCACGCTGCTTTGCGCGGGACAGCGGCACGCCAGGCTCCCGTTAGTGAACAGGGCGGCAGCGGCCCGCTCCGCTCCCCCCACCAAGTGAAGCGCCGGCGTTTAACGCCTTCCGCATTAGCGGCTCGGCCGTGCCCGCCGGTGGCTACTGCCGGCCGCGCCCCGGCGGCAGCCGTTGCCGGCTGCGGGCGGGCGGAGCGGAGGCGGGCGGGTTTGAAAGGGAGGCGCCCGCTGCCATGTAAGCGCCGGCCGGGAGCGCCGCGGCGGCGGGGGCTGAGCTGGGGCGGCCGCCGCTCGGACCGGCCCGGCCCGGCCGCGCCGTGCCGCCGCGCTCGCTCCGAGCATGGGAGCGGAGAGGGGCGGAGGGGAGCTGCCGCGCGGCGCCGAGCGGGCCTGGGGGCGGCCCCCGGGCAGTCCCCGGCCCATGGCCTTCATCATGATGAAGAAGAAGAAGTTCAAGTTCCGCGTGGAGCTGGAGCTGGACGAGCTCTCCTCCGTGCCCTTCGTCAACGGCATCCTCTTCTGCAAGGTGCGGCTGCTGGACGGCGGCAGCTTCAGCGGGGAGTCCTCCCGGTAGGTGCCTCCGGGGATCGCGAGTCCTGAGGCTGCCGGGGCGTCCGCTCCCCTCGGCAGCGTCTGCCCGGCTCCCGCGGTGCAGCGGGCGGAGGGCCGGGGCCGGGATGGAGCGTCCGCGTCGGTGGCTGCCCCCGGGACTTCGAGCGGCCCCGGTCCACAGCCGGGGCCAGCGCCGGCGTTGGCTGGCGTGCTGCTCTCCGTTCCTCTTGGGAAGAGAAGCAGGCGCGAACGCTCAAAGCTCCTGTGCCTTTGCACAGGGCGTGCGGACTGGCTGCCTCCTCGTCCCGTCCACGTTCCCGGCAACAGGGTAGCTGTGGGAGCACTCGTAGGCTCCTTGTCTGAGGGGCTGCTCGCTGCCTGGAATCGTAACAGGGGAAATGAATACATGAGTGCGTGAGGGTTATCCTGGAGAAACAGGCCTCTTGTGCCCGGAGCTATAAGGGCTGCGATTGCACGGGTGACGGGAGGGTGTGGACACATTTCTTGCCACCAAGCCTGAAGTCAGAGCTGCCACCTTTGAATGCGAACTGTGCCACCTGAATGCTTTATTCTGTTGGGCACTGGCTCACTGTGATTTGTGCTGTAGATGTTTACATGGATAGTTAACAGCTCCATGGAAGAGTCCTTTCTTATTTCTCATATGTATTTAGGTCATATGCGTCACTGACTTTGTTCATGCTTAATTCTGCAGTGGAAGGGCAGCAGTAGACAGTGGTCTTTTATTCTTTTTCTTTCTTTCTCATCTTTTGTACCTCGGCACTAAAGCCGTTACCTTCTGTGACAGTGGCTTCTCCACCCGATGGGTAAACAGAGTGCAAGTGGGTTAATTCGTTTCCAGGTACCAGGCAGAGGCAGAACTTTGTCAATAGGAAGGGTGTGCTGTGCCTTCAGGTCTGGGGAGGATGAGACTGCCTTCCCATTACACTTGTTCATGTTGTGTGGCTTATTGTATTACTTTAATGTTATTACAAAAAAGATTTACTGAAAAGTGTCTCCTGGAATTCTGGGAGCAGACAGAAATTAGTAATAGATCTATGAATATTCAGTTATTTTCTTGTTAAAGTACTGCTGTTACAGAGCTTGCAAGATTATCTGCTTTTGATTCTATAAATAGAATTAATGAAGGAGAATAAAGAAAATAAAAATGCAACCTTGGCCTTAAACCTCCTTATTTAACCATTCTGTTATACTAAGCATCTATAATTGAAGATTAATTTTTCATCTGTGTCATTGGAGGGTCTTCAATGCATCAATGTTCTGCTCTCATTTCATGTCTCTTCAACATTTTTCTTGTGAGGAACTTCTTCATGAGTAATAGATGATGATGATAATCATGATTTCAGGCACTAATGTGCCATTACTGTCCTAATGCAGCCCTTCCTGCCTTGAAGTAATTTTCACAGCCTGACATACATCTTCTGGACAGTATCTCCACTTTAAAGGAGCTGATTTCAGAAGAGAAAACGTTTTTGATACATTATTGTGATCTTAAACAGTTTTGCCATGCCTACTTCTGGTGCTAAAATTAAAGGCTTGAAAGCATACATGTAGATCTTTATGAATGTGAACAAAATATTAAATATGCATGATGGGAGATAGTACATGTATGTAGGAAGTGTCAGTGGAAGTGTGAGGATGTAACAAATGGTATTGAAGTATTGTGTTGGAGTCAAAGAAGCTTTGAAATTCATCCATTTTCTTTTTCTGGGGGTAGGGCTTAAAAATAAGAATGGCAGCGAAATATATGCTGGTAAATCATATGTGAGTGTACCTGCTCCATCCCTGTTGGCTTGAAAAGTGCTGAGGTATGCTCGTAGGAAGGTAAAGAATTCTTCTGCAGTGACCCTTCAGTGCCAATTTAGGGAGTGCCTTTGCTCTTGGTTTAAGGATTAACAGATGGATTTTCATGATGGTGATTCAGCAAAGGTCTGAATAAATAAGGAAGAAATTAAGTTAACATCAGAGTGGCAGCATTTCAGAACTTGTCAGTCACAAACTTCTTTTAATGGGCATCATCTTCTAGTTGCATGCATATTATTAGTTCCACTGTGAGCTGGCAGTCATATCCTTAAAGTAGTGATCTTCATAGTGTTATAGAAGAAGTTTGAAGAACTCCATTGTTTTTCAGAAGGTAATGTACAAACACTTTTCAAATGTTGCATAATACAGGGGAAAACTGAATTGGTTTTCTTAAGAGCTTTTAGTTTTTTTACTGAGTGTAACAAACCTACAATTCTTTAGGGAGAAGATATTGAGAATTAAGCTCTCAAGTTGGTACTGTTACAGAGCAATACCCTGCTGCCTCTTGCCTTATAAAAATAAGGGTGTCATAGAACAGTCTATAAACCAGCCTGACATTATTAGCGTTTTCTTGCTGAAGCTTACTCATTGAGAAAGAAATGTCATAAACAGGCTGGCAGCATTGAAACAAAGGCCTATATAAAGTGAGTTGTGATGAAAACAGATTCAAGCAGTCGCCTTTTGAGCCCTGTGTGGATCATGCTGTATGAATGATTAAAGCCCTGATCCTGCAAGCAATGTGATACCTACATCATCCCTCTGAACACTGAAGTGAGATGAAGACAGATAAAAATTCAAGCATGAAAAATACTGAGAAGCTTTTTTTTTTCACTTCCCAGATCTTTACTGAGAAAGAGATATGTAAGAAATATGAAGACATGGTTCATATCAGTGGAGACTTGTTGTCACAGTCCAACTTGGCTGACACAGATGTGTGCCTCAAGTGCACAGAAATTCTGTGGCCAGATAAAAGCAACTTACACGCTGCAGTATGTAGTGACCTGATTTGTGTATAAACAACAACCATGTTAATTGTTTACACATCACTCTGTGGATTTTTGTGTTTGCATGTAGGCATTTAGAATTCCAATTTGAAAACGTCTATTCCAAGCATCCCTGTGCATATCTGTGAACGTTTACTGTTGGCAAACAGTATTCTGTAATGTAATGCTAAATGCTTCATTACCTGAGAAAATAGTCAACCTTTTAAAATTATCTGATACTGTCAAATAATATTGATTAAAGGAAACTGAACAGCCAAGTAGTATAGGTGTTTGTAACGGGGGTTGGAGGGGTGGGGGTATTTGTCTGCATGTGCAAGAATAGGATTCTGGAGTTCTAGGGAGAATAAACAGGTTATACACTTTGACTCTGCAACATGGGTAACCTTGAAGGGAGCTATGGGAGGAGGTAGATTTTTTCAGTAGTTTCAGTAAACTGACAGCCACAGTATCATTCCTGCCCTCCCCTTTTTGAATTTGCTCTCTAATAGAACTTCAGAATCTTTTCAATAATATTTTCAGATTTTATAACAAAGGGTGGACTTTCAGCAGACTGGATGTATGCAAAGCCATGCTGACAAACCTCATTTTCATTTACAACACTTCTAGCTTAAGCCTTGCTTCCTATGTGGAAAGGCTTCTTTCTACATTTTATCCTTCCCTAGGCCAATGTTAATAAATATTTCTCTTTGAAACTGGATACATTAATACAGGATGCTTGTGCAGATTTCAGGATGCTGTGTATCTATACACTGCCTGGTCAAAAAATATTGTGCACATAATGTCTATTGCACCATGAAAGGACAGAAGATTATTCCAGGGCAGAAATTTCAACTATGAATATCTTGAACAGAAAAGTATTATTTTAAAATATAGACTTGACTAAATACTAAGCATATTTATTCAAGGCCAGCGTAATGCAGATATAAATATATTGAAAGTGTCCGTTCTTTGCCCTCACTTTAATAGGCTGAAGAAGTAACTGATGGGCCCCTGAAGTAGATAACTACTCATAGCCTGAGTTGTTGCTCAACCAGAAGCAAAAGAACAGATGGGATATGAGGAAATCAAAGAGGTTTTGGCAAGTAAAGGATCTTATTTCTTCAGAGTGCACTTTCAACACTGTGTTGTGTAGATTTAGACTACAGGAGCTATAAGCCTGGCAGTCACATTTTTAGCTCTGTTTCCACCTGCATCCTATTCGAGGAAAGGTCTCCTTGGTTGTTGTGTTCTTAGGACTGCACTCATCAGTTTGGTCATATTCCCCTGCCTTTCAGACATGATTTCTGACACTTCAGACAGCTGATGTCTCTCTCTTAATTCTTTTACAGAACAACGCTCAAAACTAAGAAGCTGATTATGATTGATATCTGCGTGACAGACAGAGATTAGGCGTAGCTAAGATCTATAACTTTGTTATCAAAACATGTTATTCCCCAACAGACTCTAGACTCTTGAGAGACAGTCTCAGAAACTGGCATTACTTGCATGAATATATTCTTATTCCTAACAGATACAGGCTAGAGTATGTAATTGTATTCTGTAGAAACTGATTTCTTACCTTCCAGATAAGAGCTTCTTCCAGATAAGTACTTGTTACTTATAATGATCCGCAGCTACCTCCTTCTCAACTGCCTAAAAATACATCTGTTTTCTGTGACTCCAGCAAGTATATTTCCTGTCTCACCGGACTCTTCAAATTGGTTTTAAATCATTGTTTTCTATGTTGTATTTGAAAGGGAATTTTTCTCCTCATAATAATACAGCTTAAACAGCATTCTGTGTCTAAACAAAAGCACTCATTAGAAAAACCTGTCACATGCAATTACTGTCCCTATCACTCCCATCTTCCTGCATGGTGTATGAATCCTGCTGATAGTCTTCAGAGTTGGTAATGGATAATGCTACTTCTAATGGCCTTTTTCAGCTGTAACCAGATTTGCAGTTTGTTAAACTGAAACAAAATAAGTTTTCAAGTGCTGTGAGGAAAATCAGCAGTGGGATAATAATCCTGGCTTGAAATTTTGTACCTGCTCTTTTCCCAAATGTCCATTTAGTGTTTTCTCAGTTGTGAAGACTGATGGTTGAGCAGCTTCCAGGCTTCCAGACCCAGTCCTTCTCTGTAGAAAAGAAGGGGTAAGAAGGGGAAGTTCTCTACACAAATTATGACTTTTAAATGCAGTTTCTTTGTACCTCTTCAATGTTTCATTAATAATTACAATAAAATGCATTTAGTCAACAGATGTAGTGAATATGCTTGAGAAAGGTAACGTGATATACAAGAATTGGTGTGGATATTCTGGACAGGGCTGTAGGGGAAGAAGCTAAGGCTGAAATATTAATGGGAGAGCTCACGTATAAAAATGGAAGAGTAACAGTGTGGAAATAAAAGAGATGAAGGAACTAGACTGGAGGAAAAAAATCAAAGAATTAATCAAATGAGTAAAGAAAATAAAATTATATCTGAAGAAGGTTATCTTTGGCCTGCAGTAGAAGATAAGAAAATGATAGCATAGACTGCATTTTGCATGAGACGTAACTGGTTATTGCAGGTATTTCCAGGGCTCATTCTTGTGAGGCCTTTGCTACTGTAAGTACTGGTAAGAGATACAGCATCAGCAAGCTTTTCAGGAAAAGTTCTGGATAAGAGGTGCATGACTGGCATCTGTTAAAGAGGAAGGGGTACGGGAAGAAAGCTTTAATGCTTCATATATCTGGCTTGTGCAGGAGAATAGGCACAGCTTTGGCTTACAAGAGCTGGTAGTAATGCTGTTGCCTTCGCCCCCAGCACGGTACATGGAGCACAGTATTTTGCTGTCATAAACTTGCCATGTGCAAGCTCCAGAGCACCAGATTGCTTTCATATTTTAAAGGCTATTTCTGTTAATGGAACAATTTAGCGTGGAGGAAACTGCTTGAGATCATGTAGTCCAACTTGCTGCACAAAGCAAGACTAACTTCAGTTAGATCAGGAAGTTCAGACCTCTGTACCATCAACTTTAGAAAATCTGTAAGAATGGGGATTCCAGTCTTGGTAGACAACCTGCCCTTCTATTCCACAGTTTTTATTGTGAACATTTGTCCCCCCTTATTTTATTGGAATTTCTCTTGTTACTGCCTCTTTCCCTTTTTCTGTTCCCCTAACTAAGAAATGCCTGGTTCCATCTTCTTTCTAGCTCAATACAGGTGGCTGAAGATAGCAATTAGATTTCCCTTCACCTCTTATGCAAACTGTAGAAATCCTATTTTCCCTTCTTCTGCATCAGGTACTTCCTCCCTCTCATCGCTGACTCCAGACCCTTATCACACCCCTTAGACTTGCTTCATTTTATCAGTGTCCTTCTTCTACTGAAAGTGCCCCAAAAATGGATGCAGTGTTGCAGATACAGCCTCATAAATGTCCAATAGAGGAGAACAATCACTTCCTTTCAACTGCTGGCTACAGTCTTACTAAGGCTGTTTGCCCTTCACAGTGCTAATTCCCTTTCAGGTCTCTGCATTTGCTGGAATCAGCAGTTTTTCACAAGCAAAAGTATTCCAAAGCAGCTCTATTTCCATGGGATGATCAGTTTATACATAGAAGAAATAGTTGACATGAAATGTTGCTAGTTAAGGATTTACCCTGTTTATTATGAGTAAAAACATGTGGAATAGAAAATGATTTCTCTGTTAAAGTTTTGTATGTGCTAGCAGCAAATTCACTGGGGAGATGTGCACTGTAAACAAGTGGAGCTCTTCCTGCAGAGCCAGCTGTTTGCTGGTTTGCTTAGTGCTGAAATTTATGAAACACTGAAGCTCTGTTTGTAATGAATGGTTTTGTTATGCTTTTTTTTTTGGGGAGGGGGGTGTAGTAATGCTTAGGAAAAAAATGTTTTTGTTGGAATGTATTTTCTTATATGCCTCAGGCATGAAGGAAACACAATATTAAAGGAAAAGTAAACAGTATTTCTTCCTGAATATAAGAAACAAATTGAAGCTTTGCATGTTTATTACTACAGTATATACTTTGGAGATTGTACTCTGAGGTCTAACTTCAAGAGTTCTATCTGTATGAAGACTAAATTTAGCATTCTGGTTATCACATAACTTAAAGTAGAGCTTGGTATTTGGAAAGTTATACTGGACATTTTTTTGCTCTTTTGTAGCTTCATGCTCTTTAAATATGATGAAGCTGGAACTGGTACATGCAGGGGCAGCATGTACAGGGGCAGCATGTTACATGTATTAAGCTTCGTGTTATGACGCATAGAATACATTTGAATAAACTGATACTGGTGTTGTTAAATCTTCTTATTTGCTTTAAAATGCCTGTGTTAATTTCATATTTGTCTGTATTTGTTTTTACTTCAAATTAAACTAAAATTCTTACTGCTGATTGATAATGGAAAGTGACAGATCTCTATTGGGTGATCTTGTTCATATTTTTGCTTGCAAATACAGTACAGATATTAAATGAGTATGAACCTAAACCTAACAAGAAGACCACATTTCTGAGGTTCTGAATGGTTTACAAGTACCGAGCTACTTGGCAGATCCTGGTAGACTGAATAATAATGCAGTGTTTTGCTTGGAAGTGGACTGATAAGACAGCCAGTCAGTTGCTCTGGGAGCTTCTTGCATGAATCCCTGTCTTTCCCTCAACTGTAAGACTGTAGAAATTTTAAATGGAAGTAGATTTTGGGGTGCAAGAGGGTATTCTTCTCTTGCATGCCAAACTATTATGTGTTCCTGAATATAAATGAGAACTATACCTTCCTAATGTTAAAGATAGATAGCCTAGAAGAGGTCTAGTCTTACCACAAAGTACCTGAACCACTGAGGGCACTGAAATTGTGGTTACAAAACTGTGAGATTACAGGCTAATGCCTTAGCTTGTGTCTCTGCAGGGTAGCATAATGACATTGGCACTCTTTGTTAGGTGCTCTGGTATCCTGCAGGAGAAAGATGTTTGTGTGTGTGCATATAAAATATATATATGAATGGGATATTGTTCCCATTTTTAAAAGACTATTTCCTACATGAAAAATAACTCTGTTACTCCAATCCACGAAACACTGTATTTGTATTAGAAGGACAGAGCTCACTTTATTAAGTTGGTGAAGGGAAGATGTTAGGTTAGGTGATAAAAATTCCTATGCATGCTCACAAATGAGCACAGGAAACAAAGGCAGGGGAGGGTGGAGCAGCTAAAAAAATACCCTGCCCCAACTATTGTCAGGCCTGTTACAGAGCCATCAGCCCAACAAAGGCCCATCTACACAAGCCCAGGGACACAGAGACAGGTGGGGAACTGAAATTGTCTGGAGTGACACGGGGACACCCTGTCCAGGCCCTTCCCAGGGACGTCCTAGGAGTGCCTCAGCCCCATTGTCCAGGCAGGAAGCCCATCACATTGTGCTAACTCTAAAGCACCTTTGGGCTGAGGGGAGTTGCTGCATAGCACTATGAGACATAGTAGAGGATGCAGGGGAAGAGGCTTACTATGGGATATTTGAGGGAGAAACTAAAGGTGGAGAAAAGGATGAATTTAGGTGATCTGAGAAAGAAGTGTGGGAAAGATAACAAAGTAAGGGGATAAAAGGGCCAGCTAGCTATAGTTTGCTGATTGGTATGGCCATGCACTGTTTCTGATTAGTGAAGTCTATTATATCTTCATATTGAACTACATTCTAACTCTCCTGGGTCAAGGACACTCTTTCGTGTGTATGGGGGGTCTGAGTGTCAGCAACTGAAGTGAAGACTGTGCACCAAAAGGCCCAGGTGCCTGTGGTGCCAGCCATAAGAATGTGACTGTGAGTCTCAGTTGCTGTTGTGCCAGCAACTGGAGAGACCACATGAGTGAAGCCACATGCCAGCCCCTGGGGTGGGATAAGGAGTCAGAGACCTGTGTGCCTGTAATGCCAGCACCTGGACCAAGTGCAGGTGTGCAAGTGTGTAAATGCTATCAGGGATCTAGCCAGACTAGCTGTTCAGCCTTACACATGCACACACACACACACAGATATATAGAGGTGTTGCTAGCAGACCTCTGTCCTGTTCAGCCGGAGGGGAGTGGGATGAGGCTGTTGGTACTGGCTGTTTCTGTGAGTACTCTGCATGTCTGTGATCTCCTTGGCCAGCTCTGTACATGTGATATGTGTAGGGGCTTACTTATGTCTTTGGCCTTGCTACTGGTTGAATCCGAGGAGTGGAGCTGCAGCAGCCTCACTTCTCTCAGGCTGTCTCATCAACATGACATATTTTCCCCTGAAAGAAGCAAGCAACACTTAGGCAATACTGTAAAAGTTGTACTTGCTCAGACATAACTCCTGTAAAGGCGCTTTATTCACTGTACTTTGGACTCTAAGAACCTGGCCTCAACAATTCTATAAAAGCCAAAGCAACCCTCCCATCAAATTACTAGCTTTAAAAAAATAACAATTATAATAATAATATTCCCATTTACCTCATGGATCTATTTTTTCAAGGTATTTATAGTGAGCAGGTAACTCACGTTCTGTCCAAAAGCCGTAAGATTTCCAGTAGTTTCACGTGACAGTGGTCTGATACAAAGGCTGGATGGCATCTTAAAACAGAACACAATTGCTCCCAATATTATGTTTCTTCAACGACCAATGGATCTAAAATAATTGCACTAGAAAAATAAACCATTTACCATAATCATCCTAATATGGCTAAATGTAACAATTGGCTGTCTAGAATAATTCAGATAAAAACTTGATTACATGATTTTGTAATTAATGAAACACAGTATTTTGGAAATGCCAACAATAGCTTCTTCATTTCTAAGCCTCTGCTACAAAAGCTTTTCTATTTGGCAAAAAAGGATTTTTCCCATGACACTAAAGGTCCTTAAAATGATTTATTTTTGCACTTGTAACTGTTTGCTGAAACAAGCCATTATTCATATCCTTTATCCATGTGGAAATGAACAAATGACCTGCTCTTCATAAACACCTTCCGAAAAAAAAAGAGCCAGGTGATGACCTGTGAGCAAATTAGGATGAGGGGTTGACTGGATTAGGATTTGTTGTTTCTTCTGTGTTGGTTTTCTTGCTGATTTTTCTCTTTGGTGGATCAGAAAAAAAAAAAATCAAGACTTTTATTCATCATTCTAAATGGCAATTGCGTACAGTAAGTAAAGCATACAGAAAAAGACTTGGCCACAGCTGAAATCTTCATTTGAAATTTGGTCAATGTGTAATTGCCCCTCTAAAGGAAAAAAATTTGTTAAACTGATGTTAACTTATACTATACTTCAGAATTATATTATCTTGAAATACCTGTCTGTGCAATTTATTCTTGGTCAGATATTACAGAGAGCACTGGTTAAATTATACCAAAGCACTACAACCTAGAGTGTATTTGAATGCATCTTGGTAACTAAGATATATTTTGATTCATAAACCAACTGTTTTTGCTTTGCATGTGGTAAAGTGACTGTGAGGTTCATAGGAAACTGACTCATAACGGAAAGCTTTCTCCAGCATGCCCTGTAGCAAAGGCACAGTTGCCAAGAAGTTATCTGGGTTCATTACCATAGCAACCAATCAATATAACTGTTTATTTTCGAAAGGCCTTTCACTTGAACTAAGAATCTTATAAACTTCAATATTACCGTTGAAAGTTAAATGTTCTGATTATTTGACCTTTTTTTTTTCAGCACAAGGGGAATAACTTGCTGGTGCTTTTCTTTACACAAAGATTACATTCATTAAAATACATCAATTTTTCTTTATATAATGGAATTAGAACTGTTTGGTGGAGTGGGGGCAGATGCTTGAGGTTTTTTTGCAGATCATGTACAAATATTTCAAATATCTTGCTTTTTTAAAACACTGCGCCAGTGTTATATTTTCTGATGTTCTTATGAGGAGGAAGGGGTATTTGTGGTTTTACTTGATTTTATTTTTACAAGAATTAAAGCATCAATTTCTGTAACTGAGGCCTTTTTCTTGTAACTTTCACTTTCTTGTTTGTAAAACTTAAAATCCTGATCATCCTATTTAATGTTTACTAAATTATTTGCCTGAATAAGGCCTAACCTATGACATGAGTGGACTGACTCTTCCAAAAGTGGCTATTTGCCTTGCTTGAGCAATGTTATAAATACAGTAGTATTGGTATGTTGAAATCAAAATCCTAAAAAGTTTTAAGGACACATTTCTCAAGCAGATGTTACGTACCTTTATCTTGTATTTACAAGCCAAAATACACTTAATGTTCAGTAAAACATGCTTTACGACAATGTTAGTGATGTCTGGAATGCTATATAACTCCACAATGTAAAGCTTGACCCTATGAGTTTACAGAAACTTTTTTTTGGTAGCCAAAAATATTATTACTTAGTAACTGGAAATGTTACAGATGTAAAAACTCTAAAAGAACTGAACAGGAGAAAATGTGATTCTGTTACTGGTAGTCCCAATGGTATCTTGGGTGATAAGGGAAGGGTGGTAAGGGCAATGACAACTGTCCTACTTGTAGGATGAACAGATGATATGAGAAGGAATTTTCTGACCTTTATGGAAGATAAGTGAACACTTTCAGTCTTGTAGCATTGTTTTACAGCATTTTAATGAATAGCAGAAAATCTACACTGCTTCTAGTTTCCAAAAGGACTTTTGCCAAAAGGCAAATTGTTTTGCAGATATTACTGGATGCACAATAATGAGCAAATGCAGGCTCCCTGCGGATTCGTGGCCATAGCTAGCACTGCCTTGATCTGTTAGTAGAGACAGAATGAAGGAGAGGTTGTCAAAGGATTAAGAATCCGTGCTTTTTGAAACTTAGAAAAGGTTTGTACAATTGCATGTATTTCAGTATTGATTAGATATTTCTGAAAGTTTTAATTTCAGCAATTTTTTCAATTCCAACAGGACAGCCACTACAACAATCACTTTGTTTAGGCAACAGCATTTTTAATTAGGCCTCTAAATGTAGAGGTTTTTTAAGTATAGCGGGGTGTTAAAACCGAGAATCTTACTGTCTGCTGAAACTAGATATAGAATGTGATTCCAGGATTTTTTTCTGTCTATGTGTTTGGGGGCTTGGGGGAAGAATATTACGAATGTGCCAAAATCTGATGGGTTCAATGATAGAAAACTTTGACCAACCATATCACCTAGCTAATCTGCATGCAAGTTCACCTTCTTGCTCAGTCTTTTTAGTTCTACAAGCTCCTGAAAGTTAGGGTGACCTAGCAGCAGGGTTGAGGCCATGGGCAAGTGTATTGTCTTTCAGTATCAATGCAGTCTGCTGCATCTGGTGCTCACGAGAGGACATTTGGTATTGTTTCATAAGGTTCTAGCATTCTCAGTCTATCCTGATAGAACTGCTGACAGAAAAGTCAGAGTACTTCTTGATGACTTAAGATAGTGACATAAATATCCCTTCTCTATCCTAAGAAAAAAACTGTAGCTAGACAGGTCATGAAAAACGTTTTGCTCCTTTTTTCTCCTGCTTGTGGTAAAACTGCTTTTGATGTAGTGGAGTTTCTATGACAGAAGAGGGCATTCTCTTTTGTTGTTGTTGGGTTTTTTGGTTTGGTTTGGTT
Organism: Myiopsitta monachus; assembly: GCA_017639245.1. Taxonomy (NCBI): domain Eukaryota; kingdom Metazoa; phylum Chordata; class Aves; order Psittaciformes; family Psittacidae; genus Myiopsitta; species Myiopsitta monachus. The sequence goes on along the minus strand of CM029923.1, from coordinate 11,387,330 downwards.
TTAGGATAAATTATTACTTAGGGAAAAAAAAGAGCTTAAACTCAGTTCTGAAGATTTCATTTCTAAGTTACTTTGAGTAAGGCTGGACCATTGTCATCTGCAGAAAAAACAAAGTAGAGTATTCTCAGGAGTTGCATTATCTTTAATTACAGAGCATGAGACCTGCAAATATACAGACCCTGGATATTCCTGCACCTGGATAGCTGTGTTCTGCTTGACAGTGGGTATCTACTTGACTATTTTCTTTACCTGGGAGTTGAGCAACTATCACACAAGAGCTACAATAGCTATTCTTAGGCCTTTTAAGCATAACAAATGTTAGCAGTTATCAAATATCCCTCTAATCCCCTTAAGGTTGTATTTTACTTGATGACTTCTTGCCTGAGCCTACTTCCAGTAGAGGAACTATGTAACTATTTGTAAATTGCTTTTTTTGAATTCTAGTTCTACTTTGGATTTAAATAACTCATGCACTGGCAGTTTGGGATTTTTTTTTACAAAGCACAGGAAAGTTTACAACATAAAATGTAACAGAAAAAAAGGTAGCTCATGGTGTGCAGAGCCTGTTCCTTTCAGTCACATGCTGGAATATGACTCAGTGTTGTGTCATCAGAATCCGTTACTCTGTTGTGGTCATTAGACTGGTTCATTGTAGACAGGCTAGTTTATTCCTGCCTTAGGAAGTCACAGTGCCTGAGAGCAGTGTAGCTGTCAGTCTCACCGGCACAACAATCTGGAGCTTCTGCGAGCCTTGCAATTCATCATTTCTCCATATATGTGGTAAACTCTGACTCCTGCTCATGTGGAGAATCCTACCTCTGTTAAAGATGTCAAACTGGTTCTTCAATAATAAGATGCTCTAAGAAGTTAATACAAAACATAGGAATGCATCTATTAGAAAAAATGGCAGGAAAAGGACAAAAATTGCCCTAATATGTGAAGACTGTACTTGAATGACTACCAGTGGTAGAAGAAATTATCACAATTTCTCCACAGTTCTGAGCCATGAATTGAGGAATGTGGGACTAGACATGAGCTTCTGATCACTGAGGGAGGTCCCTCAGAATCACAGTCCTTATGTCTCCTGTTACTGACAAACTGGCCAACCTTGTCTTTAAACACTGTAAAATTTTTTTGCTCCTACTTTGCTTACTGAAAGGCTGTTCTAGAAGGTTGCTGTGTGGTGTAAGACCTTGTAAATTTCAGTTTTAAATGGGTGTTTGGTAATGCCTTATTTTGGTCCTAACCACTTTGTGTGTGACTAATGTTACTTGGTCTCTAACGTGTTGGAATCACTAGTGTATTTTTACTATATATAATTCATTCTCATAAGGTACAAGAGTTTTCTAGTTGTCTTCCCTGTATCAATTCATTTTAGAGTCTGTTCTTGCTCAACCAGATTTACTCAAACAGAATACTGTGTTCCATTTGAGCCTTATAAAATAATATCAATGTAGCTGAAAGCATCTTTCATTTTGCCTTTTCTCAGCTGCATCATACCATCATGTTGTAATCCTTCTGTGATAAACAAATGTTCAGATATTAGTTGTCTTATTTTGCTCTCAATTGCAAGGTCCCAGTATGTACCTGAAATTCCTGTTTGCCCCAAGTGCATTAATTTCTATCTGGTTACAGTACATCATCTCCTTTGTACTTTTCCAGGCATCAAATTTGTCAGGTTCTGCTTATATCTCTTTCTCTGTACTGATAAAACACTTGTCAAATACAGTATCTTGAGCACATTCCAAAGCTCAGCAGCTTGGAAGACAGTGCTTGGGAGCTACTGTTCAAGAAAACTCCAGTCACCTGAAGCAAACTGGAGAAATCATGATCCCATTCATTTGCAAAAGCACTGGCTATTGAATTTTTCTGTAGGTCTTATACTGTGGTCAAGGTTTGAAACAATTATTAGTCTTGCTACACAAAGAGAAGAATGAAGGATGATGATTCAGACCGTGAACTGATTTTGCATGACATAACTACGCTACAACCAATGTTTGTTCTTGAGCTGTCCTATTGCATTTTATGGTCCTGAATGTATGCGCAAGTAGTATGAAACATATGTTCTCTTTTTGCAGGGAAGTAGTACAGGCAAACTGTGTCCGCTGGAAGAAAAAGTTCATATTTATGTGCAAAATCAGTGCCAGTGCCACAACAGGGATTTTGGATACTTGCATTTGCAGATTGTCTGTACGGAAGGTAAGAAGCCTTTTTTTCCCTTTTCTCCTCTTTTCCTGCTTTTTCGTGACTTGTTCTGGTTTAATTTTTAAATGTCTGATAAACTTCATAAAGTAAATTTTAGCTGCAATCATGTCAAGTATTCTTCTAGTAGAAATTTCATAGTAATCTTATTAATTATCATAATTTGACTAATTAATTGCATTTCTTTTTCTTATGGAAAGAAACACTTATTCCAGCAGGATAGCAAAGTAATCATTCATCAGTCTTTATAAAGTTAGCCCTTGATAGATACTTCTGGGAAGGGTGAGAAGTATTTATCTTAAATTTGCTTAGGATACCCTGAAGATACTTCAGCAGTAAACTTAGAAGTCTTGAACCATGCTAAGTACCAGAATTTTTTATGCAGCATGTCCTACCTTTGGGGCTAGACTTTGCAAGAGCCAAATACTGGTTGGCATCAGGCACTCATCCTTCTGCCTCTCCACAAGATGACAGTCTCCTGCTGGCCTGCACAAAGAACATTATTAATACTATGTTCTAAACGACAGCAGTACAGCCTTGCAAATGTGCGTTGAGCTATTTTAAAATGAAGATTAGTATTTGCTTTTAAAAAAAAAATAAAATAAGGGAAACCAAAACCAAACCAAACAAAAAGCCCACTCAGTATCTTTCATAGCTTAACAGCATGTCTCTTTTTTCCTAGGAGTTAAAAGGAGGAAAGGCATATGCAAAGGTAAATTGAGATGTATCTAATTTTGCCTATTAATTACCTTTTCTTTCTTATAATTTTATGTCCTTTTAAAGTAATTCCAGAATACTACTCTAATCACCCATGATTTAGTTGTGTGCATTATAGTGACACAGTGGTGTTGGAACTTTTGATTAGTGTGTTTAATAAATATATAATAATATTATACCACCAGATGCTTTTTTCTTTCAATTTAATATGTTAAAAGAGTTGATAAAAGTAAACCCTTTTACATCTGTTTACTTTCAAAAATACAGAAAACTCTCCCTGTTCTTTCTCTTTCTTGAGACTGAAAATAGAATTATGCAGAATTTGACACTCAAAGTTTGTTTTCTGCTTTTTGCCTTGGGCCACTCCCATTGAAGGGTATCCTCTTCTTCATATCTGGGAGAAACTGCTGTTGGTGGCATTCAATGCTGTGCATGCAACAAGTACAAGCAATATGCTTACCATTAACTTTGTCATTTTCTTGTAACAGCTGGGATTTGCAGACCTAAATCTTGCAGAGTTTGCTGGATCGGGAAATACCACTCGTCGATGTTTACTGGAAGGTTATGATACCAAAAATACAAGACAGGATAACTCCATTCTCAAAGTATTTCGTTTTCTTTATGATACTTAAACTAATAAAGCAGAGAACAAGTATTATTAAACACAATGAAATTTAAAGCATATTTGATGAACCTCTTTCTAGAAGGAATACTATTTAAAGTAAAAACAGCAGCGTTGTTTAGAGAGAATCATTAAAATCCACACGGTCAAAACAGAATTTGTCCTACTCTTTGTAAAGGAGCTGGATAGGTGTAAAAGAAAAGCTTTCAAACGGTATTCATATTCTAACAGGAATTGAACAAAGGAAGAGGAAAGTATGATGAAAAAATGTATACATTCATATATATGTGTAGTGATTATATCTTTAAGACTGGACAACTTCCTGCGCAGCTTTATAAGAGTGAATTTCTTAATCGGCTTATTTATGTATAAGCCAGCTTCAACACCTCAATGGCTCCTGGAGCTTCCCCTTTTCTATTTGATAGTAATGAAAGTAATAATTGGGGAACACTGTTGTAAGAAACCCACCCTGCCATTCTCTCCTATTAATCTAAGGAGTTTAAAAAATGGAGTCAGCTGCATAAACCTGAAAATCACTACATACAGAATGTTACAAGTGAATAAAAACTATAAAAAATAATAAAAAATAATGAAAAAGTTAATAAAAAAATTTCCAAGACACTAGGATTAATTTCTGAGACTACTGAGCACACTGTTTAAGCATGAACTTTGTGATTTCGTAAAGACAGTCTTAGACTTTAGAAAGAAAACTTTTTAATTGATGGCTTTGACCCAGCTAACAAGCCTTCTCAATGAATTGTTGTCCTACGGCATTATTTACCCTTTTGTGGTTTTATTTACCTCTGGTGCTAGCACAACCAGTTCTTGTATCCTAGCGGTTTGCTAAACACTCTCGGTAAAGAACATACTTCAGCATCCATGACTTTAAACAATATTCTGTTTGCTCATTAATCTTTTAGATTTCCTGTCTCTTTATTTTTTCCCTTAAAGCCATTTTAAGCTTAATTAATTAATTAAAGCCATCTTAACTATTAATGATTCTAAGAGTCTTCTTGATCTATGTATCTTTTGCAGAATCTTGTACATGTAACTATGTTACTTTAAATGCTATTTTGTGTTGTTTGCATGTTTGCACTAGGAAAAAAAAGCTAGTTTTTTACATACATGTGTTTACTTGCCTAGGTGAAGATGCCATTTTGTTTCACTTAAATGTAAGATTTGTGGCAAGTGTAAGGTAGTGACATGACCATATATCACAGGACCAACTCCATTTTTTTTCTTACAGTGGGTTTTTGTTTATTTCATGTGTAGGTTTTGATCAATATGCAGCTAATGTCTGGAGACCCATGCTTTAAAACGTAAGTTTATAAAAAATCTGTGGGGGATAGTGCTTTGGTCATACATTCCACGTTCAGAATTACACTTCTGAGTTGCATTTAAAAATCTTCCCAATCTGACAATATTAATAAATAAATAAATAAATAAAAATTATGAACAAATGGGATGGTTGCTGAATAATGGCTAACATGGTAAAAATAACCACAGAAGTGTCATAATTTTCCTTGCTGCTAAATAATTACTATATTTTCTAGCAGAGAATACTAGCCTGCAAACCTGTAAATAAATACAGGAAACTGTTCCTGCTGTAAGGTTATATAATTATACTTGGTATGGGGCGCTTTGGTTAATACTTGTATTTGGAAAATGTGCTTTTATATCTTTTATTTACAAGTCTCAGGTGATTTTAAAAGATTTATAAACAAAACAAAACAAAACAACTAAAAAACCAAACAAACCCAAACCTGGAAGTGTGATATGACTTAGTACAAGAGAAAGCACTTACAGATATTTCTCTGTTAGCAAAGACATTATGCAACTTAGTAAAAGATGCAAGAGGTAACATCTGAGAGGAGAGGTAGCCAGAAAAATACAGAGCTATATATTAAGGATCCTTTGGCCTCATTGTCCTTAATCTATAGTTAATTAAATGGTTTTGCAAGAGCTTGTTAGCTTCCATAACTAACCACAGAACAGACAAACTGTGCATGCTAAGAATAAACCTAGTCATGAGTAAGATGAAATTGTTGCTTGCTTTCTAGACTAATGGGCCATTTCATTATGGGACACCTAAGCTGAGTGGGTAGCTACACTGAAACAGTGCAAGTGGCTAGTGCTAACCATGACTTAACTATCCTGATCAGTAGGAAGTGAAGAGCTCCCATGTAGTTTGTATTAAAAGAGATACTTCATAATAATCTGAAAGCTACTAATTCTAAGGATAGGCTTATACATATGTATAGAATCTGCTTTCATGAATGCAGTGTAGAAAACTCATTACTTGCCAAGATTCTTAATGCCATTGCCTTTCTGTAATTCAGAATGCTGGTAGACTGGGTTCTTCAAAGTGTATGTGCTTCCCAGTTTAATGTCAATCTTTTCTCATTTTACATGACAGTGTATGTCAATTTTGTCTAGACCATGTTTAAACCAACTTAGTTGCATTTTACTTGTCACAAGATATTTAGGAAGGCATTGATTATACAATTCCTTCAAAATAAATTTGATTCTAGTTTAACTCAATTTTTTCTACAGTTCCCTTCAGTGACCACACTGTTATACTGAAACTAGTAGAAGACAGAATCAAAATTCTTACCATAACATGCGTGATTAAGCTGTGGAACTCCTTGCTACTCCACGTTGTGAATACTAAAAGCTCAAGAAAGAATTAAGACAAATTCCTGAATGAAAAATTATTGCGGGCTATTCAGCATAAAACATCATATGAGGCTCAAACACTTCCAGATGAGGAGATACCGGAAGAATATTCAGGAGACGTATTACTACCTGTGTCATGTTCTCTCAGCATCTGTTGTTTGCTGCTGATAGAAACAGGACAAAAGGCTAGACGGACCTTTATTCTGAGACAACATGCTTGTTCTCACATTGGCCCTTTAAAAACAATCTAAAGCAGAATTCCAAGTATTACATATATCTTGAAAAGAAAAAATGATCTTAAGGAAAATAACCTGGAAAAAACCTGCTAGCTTCACTCCTGTTATGTCAATCTCAACTTTTTGTATAGGTTGGCAAACCTCCTTTATACTTTCAGACCTTACGTTTCATCTAAGGTATCTCCCATTGTAAAGATATAGTGCTCGCTTATAAACTGCTACACTCAAACGCTTTTACTTCAGTATGGGTTATGGTTTTTATTCAAAATATCATCATAAACTGAACTTAAATTCATCTTCTATCAGATTAATGTAAGCAATCAATGTTCCTTTTAATAATCCAATGAATAGGGACAATAATCTCATGCACGCTTCATCTGTAGCAGTGAACATATACTCAAGGTGTCTTCAAGTTAAAAAAAGCGGCAATTAAAGTGAAATGAGGCTGCAGCTCCGAGAAAAGCAGCACTGATCTCTTAACTCAGTCCCAGGTACAAGCATGAATTAACTCATGATTTGTAGATTTTACCTAGTTTGAGGTAGGTGCTGGTGTAATTAGGACAATCAAGAACTCAAGTAGCAACTCGAGACCTTGTGCATTATTGCTGTAGCTATGTCCTTACCATTGTTTCTGAGGAAATCTGAGAATGCTGCTTGCATCACTGTAGCTCAGATGATTCACCACAGGAACTCTCCAGTGTCCACTTGCACCAGTAAAAACCCTTTCTGCTCTCCTAACCTTCAAATGCTGTAAAAGCTCATCTTGTGCTTACTGAATAAATAGTAAGATAGTATTATCTGAATTTGATTGGGCAAAGCTTTTCTGTGTCCCTAGATATTTAGCCCCTCTTGATTTAATTTTGAGTCAGAGCTATTAACAAATACATCACTGGTACTGATAAACAATTTCTCAAAGGCATCTAACTAATCATTAATCCTGTATACTAATAAACAATGCGTTCCTGTTCTTACTGGCTGGTACTGATGGAGTTCAAATTAGTGCCTAAATAGTTTTCTAGCTCCCTAGGAAAAAATCTCTAACTGAAATTATTCAGACTTGGCATTTTCTTCCAAACTGATGATATAACCATTTCCTGGAATGTAAACTTTCAACACAAACAGAACAAAAAATTTATCTAATCCAGATGTCCTTCGCAGAAGAAAAAAATAAACCTTAAAGCAATTACACAATCTGAAATCAGCTGCATATTTTATGAGGCAGCTTAGGAGGCTTGGTGTTTGATCAGGAGCGACATCCCTGAAAGCATTCAGTTCTTGCTTTCCTAAGACAGGAAGATAAGTCACACAAGCATTGTATTTCTAGAAGCACTTTTTCTCTCTTTGCTTTAAAACGTAAGAAGGGATATGTTACTGTACACAAAGACAGTTACTAATTTATTGAATATGTCAAATCTAAAAATGTTAACAAAAATCCATTTATAAGCAGACCAATAATCCGTTCCCAAAGTCAAAAATAACAAAGCATTAGAAAAACTGTAGGTAGATAACAACTTGAAATGTATTTTAGTTGTACTTGTTTGCAAGAGAAGATTACTTTCACTTTGCCATTTTCTAATTAGATTCTTTTGCACTAGCAAAACACAAACTTAAGTGGTCTAGTAATTTAAAAATATCCCTTTAGGTCTTGGTATAAATTGAAACAAGCATTTAAGCATTACGCAAAACTTAAAATACTGAACCAAATTTAATTTATGTTGTAAATGATGCTCTTTTTATTTTGCAGGAGGTAGAATGTAGAGTGGAATACATGGAGATGGTAACATAGGCACCATTGTTAGGAGAGGAAGGGTTATAGCCCAGAATCTCATGTCTTGTAACAGAGATAAAACGAAGAACATCACAGTGTACAAGTCAAACAGGCCAACTGTTCTTGCATGGTGTTTTGGTTTTTAAACTTACCATCTTGTCATGTATTCCATGAAGTACTGCATTGTATATATTCTCAGCACATAAATTAGCCTAATTCATAGACTTAAAAAAAAACAAAACTAAGAACTTGAAAACAAACACATATTACTCCATTAACTGTCAAAAAAGGAAAAGCCTTTGCAAGGAACCTGAAGGGCTGAGAGCTGAGCAAATTGATTTTATTTCTATGTTTTCCCTTTTTTATCTTTTTAACAGGGGGCTAGGTACCATGTTTTCAGGAAAAAAGTCACAAGTGTATTAACTTGAAGCATAGTATGAATTATGCCAGCTTACTTGAAAAGAAAAATCTGTGCTGATCAATTTGACGGAATTACAGCAGAAGCACAACAAATCTTAACCACCTTTTTCTTACAGGCCTCCTTCCACAGGAATGTCTATAGCAATTGCTGGAGAATCAGAATCTCTGCATGAAGACAGGAAGGGTGGAGAAAACTTAAAAGTAGTACATCTGGGCATAGCAGGTATAAAATAATGCTTTTAATTGCTCAGTTCTTTTATACTGGCTTCATAGCTTCAAGGAGATGTATGAAATCTTAAAGGGATGCTGATAGTTGGCCCACAAAGGGACCTTATTTGGTTATTTGTTGAGACACACTCTTCTAGATGACATCAGTGCACTCTCTCTTTTTCACCTCTGTAACAGTTTATTTAATGGAAAGATCAGAAATTTGATTGCTATTTTACCTTCTTTTTAATATTTTAAATCTTACATGTTCTGTGTGACACATTTCTTGGTTGCTTTGGAATTGTATTTTGAGTGAACATTTGATTTGGCCCTTGATTTGCAACTTACGAATCATCGGGATATATGCAACTTAGAGTAGTAAATTTGGAGTGGTAAAAGTTCGAAGCATTGTTAAAAACTGAAGTAGTTTCTCTGAAATTCAGACTATTATAAAAAAACACTACTAAACCACTTTATTACAAGTTGGAATTTGGTGGGGGTTTTGTGGGTTTGGTTTTTGTGGGGTGTTTTGTTTTCTGTGGTTGTTTACAAGCTTCAGATTCTTACAAAGCTTATTAGTTTCCACCACACACAGCTTAAGTTGTATCAATCACAGTTACTTTTTCAGCCAGAAAACATCTATCATACTATTCTACTATAATACCAAGGAAAGCATGGTAATCTCTTTAATGTCGACAGTAGACAAATCAAGAACAACATTTCATGTAAATATTTCCAATCCAATGGCACTCTCTGTTTTACTTGGACAGAAACATGATACTTTTATATTTTTTTCAAGGAATGCGTATTTGTTGACATCCATGGTATTTTTGCAGCATTTGACTCTTCAAAGGGTTTGTAGAAGACCGGTGTCAAAAATCCCTCTGGGAAATCCAACATTTAAAACTAATCAAGATTGCAGACAAAGTAGTAACAAAGCTGGCTTTAGCAACAGTATAACAGTATCTGACTTGCACTGTTGCAGATGTCTCATCAAAGAGTGCCTCAGTCCCAGATGAACTTGGTGCATGCGGACATTCCAGAACATCAAGCTATGCAAGTCAGCAGTCAAAACTGTCAGGTAGTTGTTAACAATTTTGTTGTGAGTTTTGGGGTTTATTTACTTTCATAGTTCTGGACTGTAGTAAATTATACTTTATGTGTTTTAAAAAAAGGTTTGAAGTTGAAAAGTTTTCCTGGGCATTTCAGGTGTGGGGAGGGTAACATTTTTTCCTCATAAAAGCACAATGAATTATCTGTTCAGACGTGAGACAGCTTTTTCCCTTAGCTCCGTCCAATTAATGATACACCTGAATGATATTTTTACCTCTTCCATGTGTAAAAACAAGTAACATAGAAAGAAATACTTAGCTCTAAAAGCTGAAGTGGAAGTAATGACAGCAAGTCATCATATTTGTTAGGAAGCAGGAGTTTTTTTTTTAAGAAAACAGCATGTGCTAGAATACAAAACACCAAGTGAATTTCCTAGGTGATGTATGCAGCCGCATTCCAAGGCTTTTGAATTGTCTTTACAAGAAAGAACAAATTCTGCTTTCAGGATGGTAAAATGTAAGTAATGACATCAAGAGCATGCCTAACCTAGCTCTCCTGCATTTTCCCAACAGGATACAGCACATGTCACTCTAGATCATCCAGTCTATCTGACCTCTCTCACAGGAGAAACACCTCAGAGGGTAGTACCTCAACAGGAATTGGAAGTATTCTGGAGCCATGTGAGGAGTCTGAGCCAAAAGTAACTAATATTGACACATCTGTTAAAGATGTACCATCAGAAAAAGTCTGCAGGTACACTTGACAGCCTTACCTAGCAGAAATAAAATACAATTTACTGTATCACTTCTAAGAGCCTAAATATTTTTATTTTTGCAGACATCCTGTAAAGCAAGACTCTGTGGAGTCACAGCTGAAGAGGGTCGATGCTACCAGAGTTGATGCTGATGATATAGTCGAAAAAATACTCCAGAGTCAAGACTTCAGTTTAGACTCCAGTGCAGAAGGTATGGAAATAAATAAGGAAGCTTAGGGAAAACTGATGTACATTACAGGCGTTAGGAAAATCCACTCTCTTTGTAGTCCCTGTTGCTTGTAGTCATAAGGACAGTGAATATGAATCACTAGATTTTCTCCTTTATCCTGTCTCCCAGAAATCAAAAGGCGGTTGCATGACTCGGGCAACTTTGGCAGAGAATTACTTTAAGCCTGGAAAGAAAAAAGCAGGTGCAAATCTACCTACAAATGTAGTTCCTCCAACATATACCACGTGAAGTTTGGTTCTTCGTTACTTAAATATTTGCGTCTCAGTGTATCAGTTACAAAACTGGCAGATTAAAAGTGATGTAGTTTCACTAGGGCAATGTTAAAGGAAGCTAACATGTTCATTCCCTTGCATTTTAGAAGAAGGTTTAAGATTATTTGTGGGCCCTGGTGGAAGCACTTCTTTTGGAAGCCATCATCTACCTAACAGGTATGTAGCATTAACAACCAGTCCATAAATAACACAAAACAAAAATGCATCCTATATAGCAGTTGTTCTGTATATACATCATTAATCCTTGTATCTTTCTGTTCTGTATCATTTGAAAGCACCAAAAGAACTAGATTTCCAGGCTTTAAAACAAAGCACATAGGTTACTTCCAAAACAGAACTGATGTGCCAGCATTAGAATTATAACTTCCAGAGGTTCTGAAGAGTCTCAGTTCTAAAGTTTTCAGAACTTAGCAGTGTTTCAGTATGGACACAGGAAACAGGCACCAGTTTGAAATTTTAGCTCTATAGACTTACTACATCACTCTCTGGAGTTGGAAGACAGTCTTAAGTGGTTTTTTACACATCTGCTTTTATAATATCCAACTTTTATGTCTTCCTGATAACAAGCCTGATTTTCTTCACTTTAATTTTGCTCACAACTCCTTCTGTTTCTCTACACTTCGCTACTCCTGATTCAAGGTCTTGTTAATCTTCCAACTATTGGTAGCCCTAAACTCTCTTCTTTAATAATCTGCTTCAGATTATTTTCTTGTAGTTATTTTAGGAGAGATGTTTTTCCTGTATCTTATCGTAGGACCATCACTGTTGTTTTAAATACATTTACCTGTTTATGTGTAAATATATATATAAAGACAATTATCTGCACTATGATATGACTGGGGTCAGAGGGATACCCAAAATGCAATGTTTTAAGGAATTAAAGAGAGGTCCAACAATAACTTCTTCTCAGTAACATTATTTATAATTCATTTTGACTGCAGTATAACACAAAACACTTTAATGTATTAAACTGTAGGTTACTCAGTGGCATGGTAATTCCATGTATTTTCCACCCTTCACGTGCAGCTCTTCTGGTACTAGCTGCTCAGTTGGGTTTTTATTTTGCAGGGGTGGTTATTTGGTGTTTTTTAATCAGTAAATTTGCTGATGTGTGATACTTGCTGTTTAGCTTCCAATTAAATTGCAACTGAATTAACTTTTCCCATACATTCTTTCAGAGTAGGATCTGGAGCATATGAGCAGGTGGTGATAAAACGCTAGACTAGAATGACAAGAGGAAAACTCGGAGCTCTGGCATTGATATTTGGTTTTGTTTGCTCTGCTGCAGAAGTTGTCAAAGCCAAGATGAACACAATGTGGCCTTTTCTTGAAAGGCAATGGAATGACTCTTGCTCACAGAGCTTCATATTCTGTGGTATGAAGGCAATGTATAGCTATGTATACCTTGTGCAAGTACTTGGACTGTTTTTGTAAGCTCCACCTGATGTTAGTGGAATTGCTTGCTCTTTAAGTTGTGCAAAACATTTTTGGAAGCATGATGAAATGAGTCAGATTTCATTATTTCATACAAGAGACCATTTGTGGTGATGTACTTTGTTCATAACTTCTTTTCAAAAGAAGATTCTTAAAGTTGGTCTTAAAGGAACCAGAAGATATTAATTACTCAATTCAATCCTACTTGCCATTTTAGTCTTAACAGAAGCTAATTACTTCTATCAAGTCAACATTATTATTAAGTCAAAGTTCAGGCCTCCACAAAATAGCACAGCTATGTTTTAACATAACAAAAAACCTTCTCTTAAAAGTACTGATAAGTTCATTATAAGGTTGAACTGTAGAAGTGAACTTCACATGAATTTAAAAGTAAAAAAACAAAAAAAAAAAAAAAACCAAAAAAAATAAAAACCCAAAACATAATAGATCTAAACTAGCCAGTGATCAGTTCTGTTAAGTGTAAATAAAGTCTAAAGGCTTTAATGCATGAAACATGACATCTGTTTTCATGCAAGTGATGAAGTGGGATTTCACATTAAAATACTAAGGCACAGTAGTGTATTATCAAGAAAGCTGGCTTGATTGTTAAGTCTGGACTTCAAAAGCTGCTTCCACAGAAACTCACTTAAATAATGCATGAACCTTTCGACTCAATGGGATAGTACTGTTTACAAACCTAGTCAGTAGTTTACTACCACTTAGAACTTTTTATTGTAGCTTAATCCTTCACAGTCAGTGCTTTGCTTGTGTTTTGAATGTGCCTTGCTGGATTGGGGAGGTATAGGGAAATTAAATCATTTACTAAGCAATTTTAGCTTTAAAACTAGGTAAACATCTATACTATTATCAATATAACTTATTAAGAGAAGCACTTTATCGTAGACATACTCTGCACTCTAAAAAAGTCTTACTGCGCAACGAATTTATTGAACATTTCTTCCTTCACTATCTGTCCACTGTTACTTCAAGGTCAATGTACTGTATTTAAATTTGCACAAATAATGATTTGCCTGACAGGCAAGAAAGATGAAAGCTCCCTTAAAATTTTCACCAAGAAGTATGAAAGACTCCAGTTTGAAAGGGATGTGGTAGGTGACAGTTCTAATTCAGGCTTAGCGCTACCGTACTTAATTGTAAACTGCAAATTACTTGTTTATCAGTGAGGCTTGAATTAAATAAAAATACAAATAATGTGGCCACTTCTGAAAGCCCTTAATGCTTCAAATTCTGCTGTTTTACAACTTTTTATTGAAGTAGGCCATATTTAATAGGTTAAATTAGGAAAAGCAGGCTTTGTTTTCCATAAATGCATAGAAGAATTATTACACTAATTTTTGGTTTTGGGGGGGTTTTAAGGAAATTTCAGATTTTAAAGCCTGAGTACTGTTACTGAATATGATTAATATAAGCTATTTCTCAGTTATGGTACTTAAATACTTCTATTTCCTACTGTTAATTATAATATCTTTACAGTGTTTTAATGGGCAAAAGAATAAATACAAAGGTTATATTTTAGCTGCTCTTAATAGAAGTGTGGTATTATCCATTTCTGTCCTCCACAGGAATTTTAAACAGAAATTGCGTAACTGCTAATATACTATATATTTTCCAGAAAATGATAGTTTCTTTTCCTGTTACATAACTAATTTGCATCAAACAAAAAAGTCCTACTGCAAGCCAAAAGAGGCATGATACTTCAATAAATTACTTGCTTTCAGTACTCTTGAACACTGCTACACTTGTTGGCAAATTTATTAAAACTAGTAGTAGTTTAGATGGTAGCTTCCTTCAGTTTACTAGGAAAAATAGGCATAGCTTGAAGAAAGCAGATTTTTAAAAAACATTGGATAGCTATTTATGCAATTCTTAAGGGAATTTCCATAGCCTAGATTTGTATTCTATGTTAAAAGATGCAGGTAACTGCCGTAGATTGAGTATTTTGTTTACTGGAGACCAATTATTTTCTTGCCTGAGCAGATCTTTTAAATAGGATGGAAGTTTAAATGGAAATCAAGCTTTTAATAAAACTGTATCTTAGTAATTTATTGTTCTGACTTACAGCTACAACTCTTTTTGAAGTGACTCTCAAATTGTGCATATTTTAAGTGGAATATAACCTTCACATCTAGATGTAGGATCTTTTATTTTGTAAACTGTGCTATAAGAATACTAGAAACTTTCATTTAGAAAACTGTTCAGGATGTATTGGTGGTCTTATTTTTTTTTTACTGTATTTAAATGCAAGTCTTTCAGACATTCAATAAATTCTGTCTTCAGCTTGGAATCTGTTTATTTATCCTATCCTTTTTTAATGAAAAAATTATGAACCTAACTGGAAGTTAGTGCCTATTTCAGTTTCCCTACAGCTTTTCAACTTTGAGGTTTATTAAACTTCATCTCCAGTCCACGAAGTACTTAACAGCATTGTTCTTGGTACATAGCCATTTATCTGTCTCTCAGAGAAGAAAAGTAACATGTCGGTCTCACACAAATGAAAAATCAATTTTAAAGTGTGAGGCATGGTGGAAAGGGTATTATTAAGCAGACTCCACAACTAGCAGGATTTTGGGAAATGAAGGTACTCTATATAGACCCTCCTGACAAAAACTATCCTCCTCAGTCAAGTGTAGACTTGCCACCACTTCACTATTCGTACAGTTTGTATCACTTCATAAATTACTTTCTTACTTATCTAACATATTTGTGGTATGTATTTCTTTTCTCATCAATGTATTCAAAATAACCAAGCCTTTTCGTACTGCAGTAAGCACCTTTCTTAAACTAAAAAAAACCTAGATTGGTGAAAATTGCAGATAATTATAATACAAATTATGTAGCACTTGGATCAGTTCAATAATCAATGCATTATATAGTAAGGATTAAGAGAAGTAACTGTATCATGTACAGCCAACTTCAGTCTCCACTACCTTTCAGTACAAAGAGGAAGGCAATGTTTCCCAAATTTCAGCAGAATATCCCAGAATTTCTTTTGCAGTTGTTGTCTCTCTTCTGGTTTTATGAATTAACAGTTTCCTTACAGAATAAAAGGCAAATTTCGTCAGCAACCAAATCATTCAGTGAAGGATCTCACAGTGGAGAGTTCTTCAGAAATACAAAGTATAAATGCATATATATAAAATATTCATAGCTACTAGTCACCTTACTGAATACCAGCAGCTGCAAATATAATCATTAAGGGTTTTATTAAAATGTTGTGCTTTTTCTACCTCCATATCTTCAGACTGTTTTAGTGACATTTACATTGTAAGGAAAATGTGTCATTTAGACACTTCTTTTTTTAATCTGGAAGGAAAACATCTCGTGAATGAAAATAAGACTATGCACTAACGTTGCATACACACATATGCCATATTATATAATTGCATATATACGGCAATGGGAAAACCATTGTTGCGATATGGGAAAAGATTTTTCTCTACTACATGGAAAAAAAAAAAAAAGCAGAGACATTAAGTACATCAAATACTGTCACTGAACACCTCAGTGGATTTTGTAGACATTCTGCCATGAGAAAAGAGAGACAAAGACCAGCCCAGGAAAAATTATTTCCTGAAATTCTTGAGGCAAAATGAGTAGTTCTGTGTCCTCCCCACCCAACTGCTCATTCTGGCCTGCTCTCCTCTTCCCAATACAAGTTTCTGTGAAAGATTAGTTGATTCAATTCCCTGTGCGGCCTCTCAGCAGGATCTGCCAAGGGCAAAACACATCATAATACGCCTGTTAAATTTTCTGTGGGACAGACAATTCCCATTTTGCTGCTTCCTTGTTAAAAAGCTAGAAATCAGTAACTAACTGTCTGGAGGTGTTTTTATGTGAAATCTCCAAGCAAATGTGAGCTAACCTTTGCCCGACTACAGAGTTGTATGCACAAGTAAAAAGTAGAAGTCCCAACAACTAACCATTCCTGAGTTACACAAATGCCAGTTGTAACTGAACAATCCAAACCTCATTTACCAATAAAAAGATAACAAGCATGGAATAGAGCCTAAAACCATAGAAACCCATGGCCAGCAGGACAGAAATACATCAGAAGTTCATTTGCTGCCAGATCCATGTGTATGAAACCTCTGGTGGAGACAGACAATTAACTTCTCTGGCTCTCTCCATTAGGCTGCAGGGGTTTATTTATTCAAATAAATGAGGCAGTATTTTTAAAATTTATTTATACCACTTCTTCACTTCATTGTTATTAGTTTAAAACAGTGATCAGAAACACTCTGTATAATTATTCTGACCTATTGACTTGCTTGATAGCTTATCAAGTTATATCCCTTATATTCAGGGTACTGCACTATTTTTTTGGTTTTGCATGGTCTGGGGTTGGTTTTGAGTTTTTTTGGGGGGTGGGGGGTGGGGAGTGGTGTGGTTTTGTTTGGGTTGTTTTGGTGGTTTTTTTTTTGTGGTAGTGGCAGGTTTATTTTTAGTCTACTTTATTTGGATTTTAAAGATTTGAAAAACTTAAAGGTGATCTGTATTGAGATGTGTGTGCCATCTCCTGGTCAGTGATATTGTCACACGTACTCTAAACCATTTCATCTTCATTACCTTCCTTTCAGCATGCTCATTTCAGACATCACATTTCACCTTCTATTAGTTTCAAACTGCAAGTTGAAGTAGGATACAGTAAGTGTGTTTATTCACAAATATGCAAAATAGTTTAATCAAAAGACAAAACTGATAATGAATCCTGTGAAAGGGTTTAACTGCTCCTGAAAAGACTGTTCAGTCCTTTAACAAAAAACTTATTTAACATTGATTTAAGCCAGTGGAGACCTGGTAAGCTAACACACAAAATAGCTAATCTCAATTAAATGTTTATTCTCTAAATAATGCTTTCATATATGCTACGCAATAGCTTGTTCAGTTCCAGTACACATAGGTATACTAACAAACACTGAACACATGAGGCCCAACATCTGTAGTCTGACTTCAAAGCTTCCCCAGGAAAGGCATAAGCAAGAATGTTAAGGATTGGCATTTGCTATAGCTATCATTAGAAATTAAACTAACAAGGGGAAGAGGACCCATGAACCCCTTAAAAATTTGATTACAGCTTGGGTCCCTTCACATTAGCCTATCAAATATTCACATAAACCATTTTCCAAGTGTAGCTACAAAGAGGGTACACAATGTGTTGCAGTAAACCAAGCAGGTATTTGTATGCAGTTTTGTCTGCTCACAAGACAGTCCTGTAATGAGATATTACCTGAATACAAAATTCAAATCAAGTATCAGTCCAAATCTGATGGAAGAACATATCTCCTTATTTTGAAGTGACCAATCATGCTACAAAGTACACTAAACATAGAATGTTTCAAGAAGACATGACACAGGGAAAAGTACGGCTGTAAAAAAAACCAAATAAAATATGTATCTTGTAATTATAATAAACCATTAAGTGAACTGCAGAGATCTCTCCTCATAACAAATCAATGCAACTCTCTAACAGCTATGCTGATTAATGTCCTAAGAATATTTACCAATTTTGCATTTTACATATATTTTAACATACCACCTATGGCAAGTTCTATCACAAGGTAAAAAAAGTAAAGCCAGTCTGAATATTGTATTAGAGATAAATTCTTAAAAATCTAAATACAGTTATTTTTTCATAACCACTGTCCAAAGGGCAGTCAGAAGTGAAGGAGCAGGAGACGGGGAGTGGGGTCTTCGGGGCAATGGGACAACTTCTTCTCCATTACAAGAATCCTAACTTCTGAGTGGATGCTTCCACCAGATCCCAGTCCTCACCTGATGTCTCACATAAATCTGGTTTATAATGGCTGTACCTCAAGTACTGAGAATTTCATTCCTGGCACACACACCCTTCCTGCTTTGTACCTAGGGGAGATTCACCATTAGTCAATAATAAAGTCACTTCTGAGCGATTTACACATACTAGGGCTATCAGGTCTACCCTTGCTTCTTACACTAAGCATTTCTGAGTCATTTACTATTACAGAGTACTGCAGATCTTTCCCTGATTCTCAACCTGTTATAGATTCTGTACCATTTCTCAATTCAGAGACTTACAGGTGCCTTCTCCCTTTAGGTCTAACCTTTCACCTTAATGATGTCAAGGAAATTAAAAAACTGAGAAGGTAGAATGCACTTATTTACTTGAAGAAACAGTCCTTACACAGAATTTTTGTTTTCAGGAAGTTGTGAAACATATGTTTCATAAACATGGAATCAGTTCTGATAATAATAGCTTATTCCAAGCTGCCAATGACATTCTGAAACATGCACAAAATGTAGGCCTTTTAGTTAATCATCTCTTTATTCATAAGAAACATTAAGTCGAGAAATTAAAATTACTGGTGAAAAAATCTGGGTACGTAAAGAAGCTTAAGAACAGCAGTGTTTTGCTTCCTGTATGAAAAAGCCAACCTTGTGCATTCTTCAAAATTTGTGTCTTCCTAAGTCCATCGCCTAACATTTGCTCACTGTGTATTATACATGCAGTTCAGCTCTACTTAAGTAATCTTAGAAATAGTACAGCTTACTGGCTTGGCTAACACGTCTTCTTTTCACGTTTGCTGAAAGTATTAGGACTTTTTTTAGACAACAGCTACATGAGGAAATATAGAGAATATTTTTCCCAAGTGCAAAGGGGCCAGGTTAGCATTCACAGCGCCAGAAGTTTCTGGTTGGGCTTTTTTTGGTTTTTTTTAAACAGAGTGGTCAAAGATACCAGCTTCAAACTAATTAATTTCAGCTTCTGGAAAGTTACATGATGCAAGTTATTTCCCAAGGAGCAGTTATCAAGAAACTGGATAAAACAATAGGGCTAAATCTACCTTCTATTCCTACCTTACATCCAACATCATGGCACTCTTCCCAAAAATGCCATTTACGGAACGAGAAACATTTGCAGCATATTCCAATTCATCAGAACAATACCTGGTTTTCACAACTATGGGCTCATCCTGAAAGAGGCATCTAAAAATTCTATCCTATTAAGGAAAAACCTGCCCTAAACCTATGTCCAACTGTATTATTCAGCACAACAACATAATTCTGTGTTATTAAGTACCCTTGGAGCTAACAAAAGATTATCAAAAACAATCTAGCCATGACAGCTACAATACGATAATAGAAAACACAGAAATACTTAAATTTTTTCTTCACAGGAATTAATTCTCTGATTTCAGCCTGATACTCTACTTCAAAACCTCATGAATTATTGTGATCTTCATCAGAAGCACTCATCTTCACTAAATGAGAGAGGTGCTGATGGATGAAAACTGGAAAGTTCAGAAAAGACTTTTTGGTTCTAGTTCACATACAAAACGCACCATTTCACAGATAGTTAAAAAAAAAAAGCTTTTCATTATTTTAATGATTTCATGAGAAATTTCTCATATCTAACTACCTTCATGTTCCGTACTGAGCATCACAGCAGAGCCGTCACTGCTCAGTGTGACCTGGCCAGCAACAAGCTTGCTTAACTTCTCAAGGGTACCACAAAGTCGATTCACTCTGGGAAAAGAGAAGATTGTTGCAAGAGGTATGTAAACCGCATTTCCACTGACAAATGATTCCATGCTTTTTTCAACAACCAGTTCTCCAAGATCTTCTGAGAAGCAGTTCATTGAAGGTTGGAATTTGGATTTCCTCTCAGTAGGATCATCATTATACTCCCTGTGTTTTGACATTAAACGGTTCAGCAGCCTTTGCTTAATGATTTGTGCTGTGAAAATAACTTCTCTAACCACTGAATTCTGCAGGTACTTCTCATCTTGAAGACTTGGATACACTGCTTTGAAGACCTTTATAACACACAACAACACACAGAAGAATATTTGCTTGTCAAAAAGAGCTTCTAAAATGTAAACATTGTTTTTAATTCAATCCTGTTTTGCTTACTACTTTAAAGATATTCAGATAACAGAAAAACTAGGCAATATGACTTTATGTATTACAACTACAATAGCAATTAGGTTAACAGAACTTAAAAAAAGTCGGGCTTATATCTTCAAACTATATTTGTAGATCGGGCAAGGTGAAAACCTGCCATTCTTCAATTCTCTTCCTTTCCACATCGCTCATCATGAGGCTCTGGTGACAGATCCACATCTACATAGATTCTACACTACTTCTGAACTGTCATCTGGAAACCAGGACTGCAGCTATGTCTTTCAATCTGATTCCAGAGTAAAACATTAAATATGTTGTCACAGATGCAAAAAAAAGACTAAAAATAAACTCCAACATCAAAATCTGTGAACCTGTATTGTGTTTTACACAGAGATATACTCCAAGGCAATTAATGAAACTAAGCAATCTCATTCCCATTAGTTTACTAGGAAGTGCCTTACACCAACACACAACCACTGAAGCTCCACAGTCTCTAACTATTTCCTCTTACTTTCTGATTACTTCTTGAAATGTTGATTTATTAATATGAATTAATTGATAATAAAACAATAAATCAATAAATTATTCTTATTAAAATTAAATAAAAACTAATTGGATACTTGAGATTTGATGAGATCCAAGTCTTCTTTAAATTCAAATGATACTTATGTCAAAACTCCCTCCATCATGACAAAATATAATAAAACCAGTATCTAGTACATGTTAGTCACCTAGACATATATCAAAGTTTGATGAACATTACAGACCACTTGATTCTATTAAGGAAAGTAGATGACAGGTAAAATTTCAAATGTATAGAGTGTCTTCATAGCTTGGGAACTACTAGGAGACATTCACCTGTCTTCACTTGATATTTCACCTCAGGTCACAAGTCACTTGAATATATATATGTCTCTTTTAAACAAAGTTAAATACTAGAATATGTTCACCGGACAAGTAATTTAAGGCCTTCTTAGATTGAAAGAAAAAAACCCAACAGAACAAATCAATATACTTAGCTTTTTGCACTGTTACTTCATGTTATCTCTGAAAAAGAAAAAAATGCCCTTTCATTTATACCACATGGCACTTAGATGCATTGGGCTTTTGTTGGTGTGACACACTGCAACACACAGCAGAGAACTATACCCCAAAAATTCTCATGTTATCTAAAGTTAAAGCCATTGAGCACTAACTACCAAAAAGGTTTCATGTGTATAACCAGAGAACAGGTCTCTTGGAAAGAGCCATGCCTCTGGAAAAGATTCAGAACTCGCTAACTGAACACAAAGAATACGGTGTAATATCAAGTGCTAACAAGTATGGCAAGCCACACAAAATAGGTCCTGTCAATTTCTGAGAAAGGCTTTCTTGTAAGAAATTTGACAAGACTATGCATTTTTTGCAGTGCATACCGTGCTAGAAATGCTGGTTTTATGCTTTTTATTTTTTTATGTACCTAAAAAACCCCCTGTGTTAACACCAACAACCACATGATGAAAGAAAATGAATGATAAGAGGAAAAATTAGAAGTGTCACAGAACACCTGGAGGAAAGAATTTTCATTGTAAGGTTAGCAGTATGTTAATGTAAGAATGATCATCCATATTGCTATTTAGCAAATAACCTAAAACTGTAAGGCCTTTATACAACTAGAAACACAAATCATGTACTTAAGAGACTTTTGATCTGGCTGTATGTGTTAATCAGAGTTAAGATTGGATAGGTAACAGTAGTCCATAGTAAGAATACCTTTACAGCCAGGTCATACAGAAATCTACCCTTTATTCATCCTCCTAAAGGAAGAAAATAATACTTACTGTTTTGTACACTGCTTCAGTGGGTTTCTCAGACTGAGTGGATGCACAGATTTCAGGATATTTTTTAACAAACACACCTATTTGAGTACAAAACCCGACATCCTCCATTCCTCTTGGTGGGTGTCCCACACCAGTAAATTCCACTGAGTAACCATAGCATCTAGCAGTCTCTAAAGCCCTAAAAAAACAGAAAAAAAAATCTGGTCATATTAAACATTCATCTTTTAATGTGATAAAGACACACTCTCTAACAGAAGCAAGACCCTGAGCCTGTGAATGCTTCGAGCAGATTTTTTTTTAGCAACACTCACATGCCTGAAGATAAGCACTGTCAAGACTTGCTGAATCAAGACTGTGGTCATATGCCTACCCCAGCCTGACTCATTTAATATTGGTAATTTAGGCAACCAAACATGACTTATTTCTCAAGTATTCACATAGAATATGCATGTTCACAGTTACTTACTGTCTTAAATGCACTGAAAGTGAGCTAAAACCTACCGGTTTTAGAGAAGTATTTCAAAATAACTCTTAAAAGATATACACGCCACAAAACAAGAGATAGGCAAGAAAAGTGAGGTTTGTTGTAAATATACAAAGACAGAAGTCTGCATAATTAAGGTTACAACAGTGTACACAACACCTAAATGAAAACCAATCTTCTAGTACTGCACATTAGCCAGTGTGAAAAAAGTGATGAGGCAGGGAACTAAAATGGCACTACCTACTTGCATCATTCTCCAAGCAAAAATAGTAAGCTAAATAATTCTCCCATCTACTTTAAAGTACATTGAAATACTTATTTCACAGAGGGCTTCTGTTGTTTGGAACTGAAAAACATGACTGCTTCAGCAATATCAATAGTTTTAATTCACATGCATCCAAAAGTAGAACCTAAACTTATTTTAGGTTTTGTAAGTGGTCTCTAAGGTATTAATCCTTTAGCTAATAATGCAAGCATGTTTCAGGATCATTATTTAGGGGAAAATATACACCTCAAGCTTTGAAGAACTACATACTCAAAAAATACTCCATGCTTCAAAGTTACGGCAGAAAAAAAAAACAAACCCTAACTCAAGGGGCAAATTCTTCAAGACTCTTTCTAACTAAAAGTTAGCTACTGAAGTATGGTATCCTTTCTGTCCCATGTATTTTCTTCCACTACTGCCTGGAAGCTGAATGATAATACAGGAGAGATATATATATGTTCCCTCTTTGTTTTTATTTCATCTACTGATACTAGACTAGACTAACATACAGCTCATGCAACCCTCTGTCCTGTACAGATGTTCTGCATAGAATCTTCCATTGTGCCAAGATCCACTAAACTATCCTTAACCTCATTCAACATGCTATGCTACTATGAATATTTGATACATCTATTGGCATACTCCTACAGAAAGATCTGGACTAACAGAGTGCTTTGATTATACCACCATACATGGTGAGCACATTCCTTAGGGTTTTATGAAGCATTTCTATAGCAATCTACTATTATGTGAAAAGGTTAATTATTACTTTACACTTCAAACATATTAATGGCAATTAAGACATATAAAAATGTTAAAAAGTAAAACCAGTAAAAAATAGTAAAAATTTAAAATTTTTTTTGCAGATCATTTACTGTCAAAGCAAGACAACTTAACAACCAGCATAAAATCCAAGCCCCACAGAGTATGCTTAGCTATTTATGATAGCAATGTTTCACCAAATCAGGTGTAAAAGTCAACTGACACCAAACCACAGACACAAACCATTTGAAAATGCATAGCTATTCCTTTCTCACACTACTGAACACTCAAAGCCTGCTGTCTGTGATGTTCAGTAGGCTTACCAGCTTTGAAACTGCAGTCGGGTCCATTCAAATTTGTGGTCTGGATTTCTGAATAACCTCACTCCTGGAAGCAAAGGGTTGAATTCAGAATTTGGAGTACTGATAACAACCCTGCTTGGAGCCATGAAACCAAACACCACATCAGGAAACTTCTTTAGTTCCAACTCTTCCAGGTGCTCTATTCTGTAAGAATAAGTTTATGTATGTTTTTAAGAAGACCCTACTATATCTCAGTATTCTTAACAACCAGTCAAAAAACCCTAAACCCTTATCTGTACCTTGGAATTGTAAGCCTAGCACTGCAATACTGGCACTGCGGCTGAGAGGCAGCTTAGAGGTTTCTGTCTGTGACAATTTCCTCCTGCACTTAGTACTTTTCCCATCAATATCCTTTTTCCGCCATTAAGCTAGCACCACGTCAGTTTCTTAGTATGGTTAATTTAAGCACAAGCTAGAAGACAGCATGTTCTGATACTCTACATTACAAGGTTTGATCAAGTCTGTTTCTAGTACGGACAAAAATCCAAACCAGACCCTAATGAACTTGGAAAAACATAGTATGTTGGCGTAATACTCACAGTTCAATGCACGTTACCAAGTCAAAACCAAGCATGCAAGGATCTTTATGGGCAACTGAACCATGATGCAAAGTAACAGTTAGGGATCTTTCACGTGGTTGCAAATAATCAACAGGAAGAGGAGACAACCTATGCCTATAAAAGTACAGAAAATACATTATAGAAAGGACCTTAGGGAAAGATAAATTGTGCATGCAACTGAACTAGCTAGCCCCTACACAGATACCTTGTGAATCTCAAAAAGGTTAAAAATTTTACAGGGATTTACAAACAGTAAAAATAAGCTTTCTAATACAAAACACTTTTTATGACTACCTACGGTGAGACAGAAAGAGCAAAGGAGTTAATCCAGCAGTTGTTCTTATATTTCCAAAACTTCACTGTACTCTCAATGCCATTTGTAAAGATGCTCATACTTTTTATAGTAGCTCAACTCTAGACATAGTTAAGAGGATTCTGGGGGAAATTATTTGGCAAGCATATTGACTTATTTTTCCCAAATAAACACAACTAAAATATTTGCGCAAATTTCATTCTGAAATACTGCCTCATACAAAACACACAAAATATAATACCTAGCAGTCCTGGGGTAATGGTTGGACTTGATCATCTTAAAGGTCTTTTCTAACACAGCTGATTCCACAATTCCATGGTACTCACACAATGTGCAAGTTTGTAAAGTACTTTTACAAACACTGTATTTCTCAGGTGTACACAACACACCATCAGGGCCACTCCATGACTTGGATCTTTGCCACATGAGGTGATATTACACACACGTACAGCCAGGTGCACGGACACAAGTGCAATGTAATTAACAATAGATAACTCCTCATTTGCCCAGCTGGTATTTCCACATTTATTCTTATTTTGAGTTTCTTTACAAGAAAGAAAGTAACATGCCACTAGGTCAAGCCAAATACAAACCTTAAATTAACAAAACACAAGAGCTTACATTTTCTCTTTCATTACACTTCCACAGATATCTATCCCAGCTAACACTTCAATGCAACTGCAGAATTTCAGCATGCAAAGAAGTGTGCAGTCAGCACATCCTAAATCTGCCACCTGTAAATTAGACATTGAACAATGTGTCAAAGCTGTGCATCTACAAATAATTTCAACTTTCATAACAAATTCTGTATTTATTTCAAAATAACTTCCTAATGATAAAGCATTTCAAATTCAGAACCAAAATATACAGTTACAAGCAAGATAAATGTGGATTTTAAATATCTTTGAAGACCCTAGAAGATATTTTAAATGCACTAACCTGTTTTCACAGCTATAAAAAAGTATATGTAGAACATTCCACTGACTCTGAAGAATGTCTTCCACATGAATAATAAGGTACTGTTTTAAGTATGAAAGCTGGGGCAATTTTCATGTTCACCACTGCTTTTCACTGAACTGCTCTCCATCCAAACCACTGAGAACACAAACCAAACCCCACAGTTCTTTCTCAGTCCAAAGTCAAGGTTGGAAGGCTCGGTTCTCAATATGCAAGTCATGAGTTGTTTCTATTCAGCCTACCTCTAACCCTGTAGGTAAACAAAGTTTGCACACACATCCCCACACACACCATTTTACACCCCAAATCAGAAAATTCCTACATTCAAATACAAATGCAACACTCCTGATAAAGTTATATCCAAAAGCAGATCTCAGTGCCATGACCTCTATGAGAATATAAATGCACTGCTACAGCATTTCTCATCAATTTCTTGCAGGCTCCCCAAGACATTAACACCTTTTTCAGACACTAAACACTGAAGACAGAGGTATTTTGCAACTTCTTGCATTTTCAGAGGAGGGACACATTAGAAAAGAGCAGACAATACACAACATCATGTATAGAGTTTAACTTATTAACTTTTCAAAATGAGTATCAAAACAACAGCCCTGGAGGGCATGAGGGTTATTATGAAGTTATGAGATTACCTAATGTCTTTTTCGTTAATTTCTAACATAAAAAGACAAAACATACCAACCTTCTTAGGCTTGTATTTGCCCACTAAATCTTTAACAAACTGGTAGCGTTGTCTGTACAGAGGAGGTGTAAATTTAATCAATCCTGTAAACTTTTCTTCCTTAAAATTCTTATCCATAATATTTTCCTAATACTGAAACAGAAAGGTAACACTTATCTTTCAGATTATAACATTTGAAATTACAGTTTGCTGTTTTCAGTGGCCAATTCACAATTAAGCAGGGGTAGACATGATCCCCATTCTATCCAGAGAATGTCAAAACCATAGCATTTATCAAGATTAGGCACTAACTGCTCCCTCAACATATGATGCAAGTAAACTTTTAATAAACAATTACATATCATATGCAATCATTAAACAAAGTTTCTCAAGTTGTCACTCTCCATCCAGCATACCTACATAGTGTTTATACAACTACAGCTTGTTTCATCTTCCTTAGCTCTTATGGCAGGAGGGGAAAAATTGGTAATCTCTCACTGAGGTGCTTGCTTTCTTACCTATCTTTTTTTAATCTTACAACTCAAATAACTCTGTATCTAGAATTGTGTCACGGACAGCTCAATACAATTTCTACAATGGAACAACCAGCAGGAAACATCTGAATAAGTACTACGTAGCGCAAAAAGAAACGTTCTGCTGGGCCTCAGCTTTAGATTTACTATGAACTAAACCTTTTAGGGCCTGCATTCTGTAAGTAAACTAACATAACCCAACATGGCATTACAGTCATATCCATTAGCGCAATTCCTACTCTCCCACCTTTCATTAAAAGCTACATTTTAGCGCACATAAATATTTAACAAGAAATATCCCCACTAAACTTAAAAATAAGGCCCTAATGAACGACGACTGTGCTCCCACGGGAATGGCACCAAGTAAAACACCGTGGGCATAGAACTCTCCAGCTCCGGCAGCTGCAGCCTCAGCTCACTACCGGCTATAACGGGCATCGGGCTCAGTCAACCAAAGCAGCCAGGCTGAGCCTGCGGACAACCTGAACGCGCCATAAGGTCTTAGATACACAACTGTAGATCTATTCTACATATATATATATTTATCAAAAGAAGAAGCGGCCTCAGTGCTCAGGCCAGTCCCGTCTCCCCAGGAGCAAAATCAGCCTGCTGAGGAGCGAGCTCGCAGGCACCCACCTTCAGGGCTCCACAAGCTCCACGCCCGCAGGCCGCGCCCCAGCCCTCCCCCAGCCGCTGCCGCCTCGGCCCTCACCGCCCTAGCCAGTGCCTCCTCATGGCCACCCCGCCCCTGCTGTCTCCCCGAAGGGCCGCTTTTCACAGTGCCCATGACACGTATCGCGGAACGCAGCTGGCCGACCCCGGCCTCTGGATAGCTTTCTCCTCAACCCCAGCCCTTCCTTATGGGCTCCCCCGCGCTCCTCCCTCCATCTTCTCTCCCTAGGGCTGACCTCGAGCAAGCAACCGGCTACTCTGCGAGAACTCGCAGGAGCTACCGGCAGGCCCTCCCCAGAGCACCTGAGCAGCAGGAGCCGCCTTTGTCCACGCTCTCCACCCCGTAGGAGTTACCAGAGTCACACCTGCCCCTTCGTGCAGAAACGCCTGACTCTCTGGGGTCGTCAGGAGCCGCTGGGGAGCTGTTCCCGCCCGGACCTGCAGCCCAGCAAACTCTCTATTTACCTCTTTTTATGTAGGGTGGTGTCCTCTAATGTTTCACGGAACAGAAGCACAGGTGTGATAAGGAACAGCTGAGGGAACTGGGGTTGTTTAGTCCGGAGAAAAGAAGGCTTGGGGGGGATGTTATCACTCTCTACAGCTACCTGAAAGGAGGTTGTAGTGAGGGGGTCAATCTCTTCTCCCCAAGTAACAAGTGATGGGACAAGAGATAAGGGCCTCGAGCTGTGCCAGGAAAGGTTTAGATTGACTATTAGGAACAATTTCTTCACAGAGATGGTGCTCAGGCACTGGAGCAGTCTGCCCAGTGAAGCGGTGGAACGGCTGTCCCTGGAAGCGTTCAACAACTGTGTAAATGAAGCCTTTAGTGACACAGTTTAGTGGTGGACTTGGCAGTCCTGGACTGAAGACTGGGCTTGATCTTAAAGGTCTTTTCCAACCTGGATGATTTTACGATTACCAATACAGCAGCATCCAGAGATCCACCTGCTGTATTTATCTCTGCCTGTGCCAGCCTCCCTCAGTGCAATTAAAAGGTAATGAGGAGTGATGGTGTTCACTAATTTTTACACTAAAAAGGCAGAAATCCCCCTACTGCTCATGCTGGTACTTCCAGGTGCTGTATGCCTCAGTACAGCTCCTGTGCTTGAAGATGCATTTGTTACTCCCTATAATGGAAACTCAGGCCATTGCACTGGTGGTGACATGAAGTGTCCTGCCAAGGTCGGTGAGGTAGACTCCAAACAACCCAAAGCAAATCAATGTATTTTCCAGCATTTTATGCAGTATTTTCTACATTGGAGCAGGATTTGTCCCTCAAAGAGCAAGCAGCTATGTGGGTGAATAGTGAAACCAGAAAGGAAAACATGGAGCTGAATTGCTTGTTACTTTTTCTGTTAGCAAGTATGTAAAGCATTTTACTAATCACAGGGTGGGGCTGCTATACAGAAAGACATGGGCATTGACTCTGGGATTTGAGGGAGGAGTTGGCTGGTAGGAGAGAGGGCAGAGAAGTTCTGTTAACTAAATTAGACCATAATTCAATGTTGTTTCTTTTAGTTTTCAGGAAATACTGAAAGTCTTTATGCTGAAACCTACCTGTGATAGTTTAAGCTTGAATCTCGTTTAATGTTCTAAGTTTTGCAGGATGTGGTCTACACAGAGCATATGTAAGTAGCTAACAGCAGTCTAGCTAGCTTGTTTACTCAACAGCTAGGAAATGTATGTAAGTGTGCTTGCAAACTGGTAATCCAGACATTTTCAATTAGTTCAAGATACTGGAATGATTTAATTCTGTTCGAAGTTCTTTGGGGTTTAGGTTTTGGAGTACAACAGCAATTTTCTTCATATTAATTTTGGTTTATGAGTAGTAGAAATAGGGAACCATCCATGTGAGTTTACAGTTGTTTTTTTTCTGTTATATAACACTGAAGTGCTAACAACAGTGTATGTAAGTAAGGCATCCTGTGAGTTGTTATTTCAATGGGAGTTTGGCTTGCAAACACGGTTTAAATAGGTAAAGATCAGTAATGTTACAACACTTAAAGAGCAAACTTCTTTTAAAGTTTATATTTAACACCTGGTCCATTTCTTTTGTAGCATTTTTCCTCAACAAGATTTAAAGACCTGCACAATCCAATTTGGCCATAAGCAGAAACTATGGAGGGAATAATTCCCATTAAATGCCTTTTACTAGGCTAGTAAATTGATTTTAACTTTTCAATTAGGTTCTTGCTTTTTAGCAAAAAAAATAAACTGTTATTGAACTAAGGGTATGAATACCGTATGCAAGAAAATAAAAGATAAGTTCAAGTCTCTTTGTTTTTTAACTCAGTTGTTCTTTTTGTCTGAGTCACAGTTTAATCCTGAACTATCATTTAGTAGCTGTGTCTCAATTAGACAATACATAAAATGTGGATAATATTTATATCTCAATGAGATACTATGAATTTTATTAATAGAAGTCTTTTAATGCACTGGATTAAAACTGCTACTATATGTCGGTACCCTGTAAAATTCTACTCGAAATGCAAAATGACATTATTAAAAAAAAAAGGGGGGGGGGAAAGAACAGTAGTTAAGTGACATTATACAGTAAAAGTAAATTTATAACACATTGTGAATTCACACAATTTCCTTTGTAAGACTTCACCCAAAAAAGTACCACTGTAAGTAAAACCTTCAGAATTATCAGATGTTTAATTCTCCATTATCAAACAATGTAGTCATAGAAATCTCTTTTTTTCATTGTTTTGTACTGGGTGGCAAAATTGACTAGAGATCCCATCTTTTGCAGATTGGCAACAGGAAAGAAATAGACAGCTGTATTAGCAGTTTTAAGCAGCACAATCTGCTTTGACACCAGGGAGTCTGATCCTCTTACTAGAAAAAAAATATTTGAAAAAAATTCTGATTATTCCTCATAGCATAACATTTTTGTATTCTCTCACAAAAAAAAAAAAAAATCATTTAGTATGCCTGAAATTTGTTTTGGTCCATCGTGTCACACATCTGCCTCCTTCATGCAGTGGTGTATCTACTTAAGTCTCATGACATCATAGAATAATTTCTGTTGGGAGGGACCTTTAGATGTTATCTAGTGCACCCCCTGCTCAAGAGAGGTCCAAGTTGATGAGGTTCCTGAGAAACTTTAGCTCAAAGGTATTTCTAACATTACAATCTGTAAATTCAAACTGAAAGTTGAGGTTGTATTTAGGTAAGTATGTCCACAAATTAAACTATTTTTAGAGAAGCCTGTTACTTCTGTACCATAAGAAGAGCAAAAAATATGACTGTACTGGAATAGAAGCATCTCACAGTAGAAAGTCATGATTCAAGAAATCCTAAACTGCTAAAACTTATTTTACCCTTCAGTGTTTGGGATGAGAAAGAGGTATGCAACTCCTGGACTTTCCCTTTGAAGTTGCAGGGCACATAATTACATGTGATACCATCTAATGCAGCACTACTGCCAGTAGACACTACACTGATTATTTGACAGAAAAATACATGCAGCAATACTGCTTAATCTATAATTCAAGAGCTAACAAGCATTCCTCTCACACCAGGTTCAGAGGATGTTCAGTGACTAGGTACCAACACTTTTCTCCTCAGATTCAACTAATAGAGTAGGCCTGTTTGAGAAAATTCAGAATTCATCTGTTGAATGAGAAGGAAGGCTAGGCTCTTGCATAGAGCACCATCCTCTTACTTTTTTTATTGTTATATATATAGTTCCTTGCAGTCCTCCTTGTTCAAGTGTGTGATGGTTTTGTTTCGGCTCTGTTCTGTATACAGACCAGCTGGCATGCTTGAGTTAAAAAAATCTCATTTTGAGCAAATGGCTTCCTGGTTTGCAGCTGTAAAGGTTTCAGCTTCACCACCAAAAAGGATCTGTATAAAAAGAACAAAAATGTTATACAGAGGAAAACCACTTGAGGTTCGAATCATACTGACTAAATATTCCAACAGCAAAAGATAAACACATGAAAACACAATTTGGGTAACATATATTACAACAGAAACACAGGCTGTCTTGAAGTGATTACAGAAGACAATAAGGAAGTGTTCAGAGAGTCAAGGATACCCCCCAAAACCACACCAGAACTACTCAGCTTCAAAGTCACTACTCTAGGTAGCTGTCTTCAGAGCAAGATTACCTCACTGCTACAATGACACTTCCTTTGAATTTGTGATTAGTTCTTTAATTTCATGAGATTGTTAAATGGATGTTTGATGCCTCAAAATGGTCGCATCCTGTGCTAAGTAATGGTGTTGTTACTATCTTTGGGACAAGGAGGCTGAAGAAGTTATTCCTAGAAAAGGGGAGTGCTTTTCTAAGCTAAATGAAGAGCTTAGATAGCAGAGCAGGCAGTTTAGAGAAACTGGTAACTGTCAAACTGGGCCCTGATAAGAATGCTTTTCTGCCACCGTAGGAGCTCTAAAGTATGTTAAAGGGCTAGATTACCGAAGATGAGTCACTGTTTCTCAGGTTTTCAACTTGTACTGAAGAGCGAAGATGTTCCATTTACAAGGTTTTCAACATGTAATGAAGAGTGATTATACTCTGTTTACAAGGAGGTAAATACTGCTGGAAGTATTTAAATTCAAATTCAATTAGTTTTCAAATTCAAAATATAGATTTTAAATAGTATACAATTAGAGATGCTACCTCCACAGATTATTCCAAACCTAGTTTAACCATGCATCCCTTTCCTTTTGCACTGAGCAATGCAAAGCCCTTCTCTGTGTGTACAATGTATTTTGTCCTACTATGCCTAGGCTGCAGTCACTTTGGGGGACTTTCAGTTATTTTATTGCACATTCATTCCATGTTCAGAATCTCTTGGCAATTCCTGGACATCTTGCATTCGGTCTCCCTTTTGTACTTCTAGGTTAAAGCTTGACATCAAAGTTTGTAACTAGTTTTTAAATCGTTATATGTTTTTTTTCTTTTGCAAAAGAGTGCGCAATTAAAAACCTGCTGGGAAACTTTGACTAAGGAGTTAAACGTAACCTCGACCTATTTCATTTCAGGCATGTTTCAGGAAAAACTGAAGGAGTTTATCTTTTGTTTCCTGCTGGCATTTAACAGTTACTTTCTAAAGGCTTTCAAATGCCTTAACCTAATTCTGATCGTTCCTGGTTCTGTATGCAGTATTACTCATTTCCGAAGATAGTTCAGCTTGAACTCAGAAGCACAGTTAGGCTTTTCTGGTGTATGACAAACCCTCAGAAGCTGCTCTGCCTGCTGGGGGAGCAGACCTCATCGCCAGCGCTAGTTTTAGCGCACCGGCTTTGCTGTACCCTGGCCTTACACGCGTCTTCCCCAGAGATCCCTGCACGCTCAACAACCCTGTCCCTATTCGTTAGCGCCGCCGGTGCTCGCTCCCCTGCTGTGCCCTGCCCTCGTTACCAACGGCCAGCGCGACCTACGGGCCCCGCTACCGCCTTAGCTCGATGTCTGCCGCGGCCTCTGGCGTTCCAGTAACGGCAGCCGTCCGGCCCCCGCGCGTTCTGCTCTGCCGGGCCCTCCTCGCCCAAAAGACCCACGGCCTGGCCGTTAGCGAGCCTCGCGGCCCAAAAACGCGAAGGAAAGGCCGGCGGCGGGTCTCGCCCCCCAGCTACATGAGGGGCAGGCAGCTGAGGGAAAGGCCCCTGGGCCCACACCGCGGGAACGGACCAGGGCCAAGAGGGCATTCTCCCGCCCAGCGCCGCCACGCTCCCCGGCGGGGATTGGCCGGCTCGGCCCCGGAAGGCGTGGTCGTCATTTCCGTGGAGTCCGCCATCTTGTCAGCGGTTGGTGGCGGCATGCGCCTGGCTCCGTAGTCCGCGGTCTTGGTGTGGCGCGGCCCGGTTGCTCGTGCGCCCCGCAGGCCGCGTGCCGCAGCCCTGCCGCGGGCCTGAGCCGCTATGGCCAACAATAGCCCCGCTGTCGGCGCTGGGAACTGCCAGGGGCAGCAGGCGGCCCAGCACCAGCCTGGTTCCCTCCCGCCGGCCCAGCAGCAGCTGCAGAGCGGAGCCCTCAAGCCGGCGGCCTCAGGCAAGCAGGGCAATGTGCTGCCACTGTGGGGCAACTGAGAAGACCATGAACCTGAACCCGATGATCCTCACCAACATACTCTCGTCGCCCTACTTCAAGGTGCAGCTCTATGAGCTCAAGACTTACCACGAAGTGGTGGACGAGATCTATTTCAAGGTGAGCCTGCGGGCCGCGCCCCGGGCTCCCCGGGGCTGCGCTTGCGCTTGGCCCGAGCCTCCGCGTGGTGGTGGGGTTCTGAAGGGGAAGACTTTGGTTGCTGCCGGTTCTCTCTTTTGCCTTCCTGTCCGTTATCGTGCTGTAAGCGATGGGAGCAAATGTATTTTTTTTTTTAGTGCTTTATTGGGGGATTTCACGGTGCTGTTTTCTTTACAAAATAAGCGTGTTCCGCGTTCGATTTGGAATTACGGAGTTCCAGGTTATTGTTGAACAGGGCGGCGTGAGCCGGGGCGGTGGGGATGAAATGGCCGTCTTGAGGACCGTGCTCTCAGTTGGAGGGAGTGGAGAGGGGACCCGGTCTGCATGTCATTTCACAGACTGGCGCTGCGCGCAGCCCAGGAGCTGCCGGCGCCCTGTAACTGCGCAGAAGTGGTGGTTTCAGCAGGAGTTCGCATGTGGCCTTCTTCCTCAGTTAGAGGTCGGGATCCCCTCTCGCACCCAGTTAAAAACATGTTCCGTTTAGTGCTGCTTTTGGCGTTAAGTAGGCAGTGCTGGGGGTGTAACTGAACTGCATCAGTACACCCAGTGTCTCAGTGCTTGTTTTGTTAGCAGGACTGAATCAGTTTTGCGGTAAGGCATCCATCAAGCCAGTCTCCCAGGTGGAGGTATGCATAGTTAATGCTCATCAACACAGCGACATTCTTTGTTCTGATAATGAGAGCAAAACTTAGATAATTCAGAGCTGCTCTCTTCAGTCAGCTGTACTTTGGTGGTGATTGAGGTGTTTTACTCGGGTAAATTGAGTCTGCTTGATGACGTTACCGTGTCAGTTAGAGGGTTTCAATATACTTGGAAATAAAAATAAAAGGTAGCCTTTTTGTCTTACTTAAGCAGGGCAAGTCTAGTTACTTAGGGCACTGTCATTATTAAAAATAACTCCACAGAAGTGTTTTGATATATTTTGGCATAGTTTGCACTTATGAAGACAGGTGCTACTGTTTTTCATCTTAATGATAGCACTTCTCTCCTTGCCTCCGTCATTTGGAGTGGACTACTTAATTCTCCTAATGCTTAAAGTAACATCGATTGTTGACAAAGCTTCTCTTCAGTTAATTTACCACTTGCCGCATATGAGATAAATTGTTATTACTGTCAGAATTGAAAGCAGCAAAGTTTATTTTTGTAACTGATAGCCAGTGCTGAAAGATTTTTAAAAGAAACATAGTTTGAGAAAACTTAGCTTACAGTAGTTTACAGGGATCCTCTCAGATGGGGTAAAAATATTATATGTGATTTGTCTACTTAGTATTGTTAGAGCTTAACTGCAGTAGGTCATAGAGTTCATTTGCTTGTCTCAGTGTTTCACTCCTTAAGTGTCTTAAATTGGGTAAGAAATTTGGTAAACCATTAAATATCTGCTATTTAATCCAATGTAAATAAAGATTGCTTACCGAAATTGACAGTTTATTCTGTGTGCTAAATAAAGGGAAATCTCAGCCACTTACTTAGGAGTAATAGGTGTGAGAGAGAAGATAAATTGATGGTTAAGGTACTTCACTGATATTCAGACGATTCAAGTTCTGTTCCTATTTCAAGATTTCCGAACAATTGCAGACCTTCCCTCCTCCCCTTTCTTTCCCTCTCTCCTTCCCCCTCCCCCCCCCTTGAATGAGTACCATCCCCACCATAGCAGCTGTATTTTCAGGTATATTTGTTTGGGAACTAAAATAAGTGCCGCATTTAAAAAATTTGCGAATGATGGGTGCTGGCTTATTGGGAAAGATAATCTTAAGTCACGCAGGCAGCTGGTGATAGGGACCATCTTTGAAGGTATGGGTTCTGTCCAGGTATTTGAATGTATTCACCTTGTAGTTCTGGTCTTGTTTCAGTTCTCTGTCTGCAAAGTGGATGGCTTCCTCTTCTTTATCCCCGATGTTAGCACCATGTGCATACCCTTAATTTAATCTGTATCTTCTAACAAGTTAAGTGTGTACAGCAGTCTTCGTAGCATCAAAACTTTAAGTACTTTTTTGTGAAATTAGTATTGTTTTGAGGCTTTTTTTTTTAAACCAGCATGTTTATATTGATTGTGGCTAATAAATAAGTAAAAAACCTGAAAACTGCCATTGTGACTAGTGTTGTACTTGATCCTTTGACTAAAAAATCCTTTGTATTTCCTGTGAGAGGCAAATGTGTAAAAAATCAGGATGTGCACTATTGTTTACAAAGTATCTGTGAACTTATTGTATGATGCAAATAATACAGGAAGTCAAGTGGATTTTGATTTCTGCAGTACTGGCATCTCACAAAAAACCCCAGACAGTTCAGCAGCTCCAGCTGTTGGCATATCTCTGATTTCAGGTGATTGTGCACTTAGTTTTATTTCAAGTATTGTTAAAGCATTTTAAATGTAAACTACAGTACAACTGCAGGCCACAAAATCTTATCCCAAATCCAGTGTAACACCACTGTATCATTTTTACTTGCTTTTTAAAGTTGATGTGTTGAGGAAATGTACTTGGTTATTGAGGCAAATGTAACTTCTCTGTGTTTCACAATTTCAAATACAGCTTAAACACTTTCATAGTTCTTAAATCGCTTGTAATTTACTGTCAAATTTATGGAATGGTGTTGGATGTGTTTGTGCACTCACCTCTAAATGCATCTTAAA
Source organism: Myiopsitta monachus (assembly GCA_017639245.1). NCBI lineage: Eukaryota > Metazoa > Chordata > Aves > Psittaciformes > Psittacidae > Myiopsitta > Myiopsitta monachus. Next base: position 11,350,582 of record CM029923.1, on the reverse strand, counting down.
AGATAGGAATTAGGTAAGATTTACTCAATTAGTACTTAGAAACCATTTTATCCAAGAACATCAATGCAGTCTACAGAAAAAAACCCTGGCTTTTTCCACTGCACTTGATGGTTGTTTTTCTTTTGCCCTAATTGTAGGTGATGCTTAAATCTCTAGCTAAATTCATGGAATATGAATATGAGACTGTAGATTTTGACTCTTATACATGTCATCAGCAGGTGTTACTAAACTTGATTAGGAGATAGTTTAAACTAAGGTAATAGTTTGGCTGCCATGGAAAATGGTGATGTTATTTAGTCATAAAGTACTCGAAAGTATGTGGAGTATGGAATAAGCTTCGGGGGTGTTTGGGTTGTTTGTGTTTTGTTTTTTGTTTTTTTTTTTTTTTTTTTTAATTTTAATTTGTTTAACTATAATTTCTTAATGTGGTAATTAAAAAACACAAATGTTTTGCTTTAGTGACAAAGCAGACTTGATCTTGAATTTTGCTGAAGACAAGCTATTTATGCTTGATTAGGATATCCGTTCTTTAAGTTAGGTTTGTATAAAACATTATGGAGGTTGAAACTGTAATGTTCTTTTTTTCCCACCAACCTTTCAGGTTACGCATGTTGAACCATGGGAAAAGGGGAGCAGAAAAACAGCCGGCCAGACAGGGATGTGTGGAGGGGTAAGTAGAAGTACGTGCCTTCTTACGTTTTTCTGTCTGATAAATTAATTTCTTAGCATAGCCTGAAACTTGCTTGTATGTTGGCTTAGTCCCTAGATGTAACAATGTTTGTTACAAAAAGTTGATGTGTACCCCATACTTCCAGAGGTGTGGATGCAAGAGGTGTTACTTTTTCCACATAGCTCTGTTTGCAAATTTAGATTTCATCCTGTGTTAGTTATAGAAGCATAGAATTCTGGGTTGAAAAGGAACCTTAAGGTTGTCTAGTTCCAACCCCCTTGCCATGGGCAGGGACACCTTCTGCTAGACCAGGTTGCTGAAATTGCCCTCCAAGCTGGCCTTGAACACTGCAAGGGATGGAGCATCCACCACTTCCCTGGGGCAACCTGTTCCAGTGCCTCACCACCCTCACAAGGAAGAACTTCTTCCTTATGTCTAACCTCATTTATTATACTCTTTTGTAGAGCTGGGGCAATGTCTTTGACTTTTGGCTTTGTTACCTAACTTTTTTCTTCCAAAAGGTGCGTGGTGTTGGAACTGGAGGAATTGTGTCTACTGCCTTTTGTCTGCTCTACAAATTATTCACATTGAAACTCACCCGTAAGCAAGTGATGGGTCTTATAACTCATACAGACTCCCCATATATTAGGGCTCTTGGATTTATGTATATTAGGTAAGTATCAATATAAGCAACTAATGATTAATTGAATATACAGAAAGCTGTATTAAGGTTCTACTTTCTTTTTGTACTTAAAGGTACACACAGCCACCTACAGATCTATGGGACTGGTTTGAATCCTTTCTTGATGATGAAGAGGTATGTCGGCGAGGGTAATAATTCGTTTTCTTTTGTTTCTTTTCATGTAACTCCTATAGCTTTAAACATTCATTGATAAGGTTTTCTGTAGTTTGAATGTTGCAATGTTACGTTCTTGTTACCTCATTCATTAGCGCAAGAAGCAGGCCTGAGCTGGGACCTGGGTCATTAAGCTTAGGTTTCAAAGATTTAACAGAATTGTCTATGCTTAGGATGCTTCTGTGTCAAATACTACAAAGGCACATGAAACAGGTTTATTAAACCAGACTACAGACCGCAGGTGCTGTGAGTGCAGCTTCCATGTGGTTTCTAGAGAAAGAAGGAATTTTAAGCAAGGTATAGTAATTCCTGAGAGTGCCAGATTTGTATTTTGTGTTTATGGTTGGGACAGGGGGAACTGGTGCTTACATAGAAGAGTGGGAGATACATAGTGGACAATCAACAGGGACTTAGAAAAATCCTCCAAAATCTCTGTGGTGGTTGTTCATGTCCAAGATTTCTTCAGAGCACAAACAACCAGCCTAATCACCGTGTAAGATGGCATTGTTTCTAGGTGACCTTAATGTCTTTGTTAATGGGGCAAAAACCTAAAAGAAACAGTGAAGAGACCATATTATATGTGGTCAGATAGGAGTATACTGTTGGTACAACACTTCTGATGTGTACTGTCTGGAGAAGCCGAGTAGGAACTGGTGGGTGGGGTTGCTCAGTCCATGAAGTTCAGTATCCTCTTGCCATTTGTATGTATTGAGCAGGTTTTGCATTACATCCTAGATTTAAGAATGGCGCAGGAAGGATCGCTTGCCCTCTTTAGTGTGACAGTAGGCACCTACTTCAAGAAATTTTGAATGTTGCAAATGATGTCCAAATGCTTGTATTAACAATAGTGTTAATTATACCTGTATCTGACTGCCATGCAGTGTATTTATTTTAAACAGCTTCTTTCATGCTAAGTATCAAAAACACTGCCAAAGGAAACAGCTGTTATTTCAGGTAAACTGATGTTATTGTACGTTTGTAACAAAAATCCAAGCAAATTGAAATCTTGATTCCGTCACTGTGATATCCTCCTTCTCCCCCAGGTGGTGCTAGTTAACATGAGCTCTTCTCTGCAGTGTGGTAATTTATGAGGAGGATTGGGGTGGCTTCATTTTCAGGGTCCCACAAACAGCTTGATACCCAAGACAAAACAGTCATCACGAGTGCGATTCATTTTGCAGGTCTTAACTGGTTTGTTATTCAAAGCACTTCTTGTAGTTTATACATTTCAGTTCTTGCAGATACTGGTGATCAGTGTATATTTATTGTTGTTTAAAACTTCCCAGTATATTTAGTGGAATCAGTGTTTCTTTCCCAGCTGCTTTCAGTAGCTTTGTGTTGTATAGGGAAAAAGTGCTTGAGGCTGCTTTTCTTGAGTTTGTTACCAATCCTGATCAAGCTCAGTAGGATAAGTCAAATATATTTATGTATATGCTATTACTTAAACCTACAGGACTTTTTTCCCCCTCCAGTTCTTAAAATATGTGGAAGCAGTTCATCTTTTGCCATGCTGCTGTGAAACTCTTCCCAGGATACAGTTACTTTTTCAAAATGCTTCTTATGGTTATTTTGCTTAACTGTACGTACTCTCCAGGTGCTGCGTTTAACTCCTTTTTTTCTTCTTTAGATCTCTGCAGCGATTATATTTGGAAAAACTGTTTATCTGAACACTTAAATGTGTGTGAGTGCAAGCAGTTTTACATTTAGATTTTCTCTTCCTGTTTAGATAACAAATCTCACTTTCCTTGTGTGCTTGCACTATAGGTTTGGGACTGACAATAGCTGACTAACATGTCCTGAGCTGTGAGAGGGCATAGCAAGAAGGCCTTCATGCGGTAATGACCCTTTTCAGAGACAATGGTCATCATGGATTATGCGTTTCCAATTATTTGTTCATTTATTTATTTTTTTACATGTTTCTAAATTAGAAACCTCACTGCTTCATGGCAGTTGGTTTGCTATTGCTTCCAATTCTGTTAGGATGACGTTTTATACTAGAGGTTTTTCTGTGATCATTTTTAGATAGGCAGTGATGTAGTTCTTAAATGATTTAGGCCATAGGGTTGGGTATGATGGTACGCAGTTGTACATCCACAAAATGGAGTATTAAATGTAGTTTGAGAGGACTTCTCATCTTTGTGGCATTTAGATAAAATACAAGATCATACCATATAGCCAGACTGTGTAAGGGGATTTCGTGTTAATCTTTCCTCAGCAGTCCTTTACCATCCAGATGGCTGCAGGATTAGTATGTGCCTGCATGCATATATATTAAGTCCCATTCCCTTTCTGTAATATAGTGCCAAATCCGAAAGGTGCAGACTTTGAATTTTTCTAAGGAGATGTATTAGAATATGAGACAAGTAACTTTTCAAAATCATGAGACTTCAAGAGGGCAGTAGTGTAGTGGCATTTTTTTTTTTTTTTTTTTTGGAAATTGGTACAGAGTATTTTTGACCATCAGGATATTTTTTTGCTTGTATTTTGTAGGACCTGGATGTGAAGGCAGGTGGGGGTTGTGTCATGACCATCGGGGAGATGCTTCGTTCCTTCCTCACTAAGCTTGAATGGTTTTCCACGTTGTTTCCAAGAATTCCTGTGCCAGTCCAGAAAGCCATTGACCAGCAAATTAAAAGCAGACCTAGAAAAATCAAGAAAGAGTGCAAGGAGGGAATGGAAGAAATAGACCGGCATGTGGAACGTAGACGTTCAAGGTCATTTATGTGTTAAAAGAATGTCAAAAGTGTAGTACTGAACTAGTGATTACCAGAAACATGTCTTTTCACTGGGATAGTCTTTAAGGCAATAGACATACAGTTTATGGATGCTAATGGATTAAAATATTCAGACAATATTTGGTATTTAAGATTAAATAGAGACTGTGTACATAAAGTATAACTTGGAAACTAGAGAGGGTCCCTTAACTTCAGAAGGTGGTATTTCACATTGATTATCTCTTGTTTTGAAAAGGTCTCCAAGACGATCCATCAGTCCCAGGAGGTCTCCCAGAAGATCCAGAAGCAGAAGTCATCATCGGGAAGGTCATGGATCATCTAGCTTTGACAGAGAACTAGAAAGAGAAAGAGAACGGCAGAGATTAGAACGTGAAGCTAAAGAAAGAGAAAAAGAAAGGCGGAGATCTCGAAGCACCGATCGCACACTAGAACGAAGGCGAAGCAGAAGCAGGGACAGATACAGAAGCCGTAGTCGAAGTCGTGACAGGAAAGGAGATAGAAGAGACAGGGACAGGGAGCGAGAGAAAGAGAATGAACGGAGCAGGAAAAAGGAGAGAGATTATGAGAAGGAAAGAGGTAGTGAGAGGGAAAAAGATCGCTCTAGAGAAAGATCAAAAGAAAGGAAAAGTAAGGGTGATACAGAAGAGAGAAGACACAAAGATGATAAGGATGACAAGAAACACCGGGATGACAAGAGGGATTCCAAAAAAGAGAGAAAACACAGTAGAAGTCGAAGCAGGGAAAGAAAGCATAGGAGTAGGAGCCGAAGTAAGAACACAGGTAAGCGCAGCAGAAGCAGGAGCAAAGAGAAATCAAGTAAACATAAAAATGAAAGTAAAGAGAAGTCAAATAAACGAAGTAGAAGCAGAAGCAGAGGAAGAACAGATAGTGTTGACAAATCCAGAAAACGAGATCAGAGTCCCAGCAAAGAGAAGTCCAGAAAGCGTAGCAGAAGCAAAGAACGTTCCCACAAATATGATCACAGTGACAGCAAGGACCATTCGGAAAAACACGACCGTCGAAGGAGCCAAAGTACAGAACAAGAGAGCCAAGAAAAGCAACAGAAAAACAAAGATGAGACTGTGTGAACTCTTTCAGAAGTGGATCACATTGAATCCTATAAATGTTTGATTAAATCCTGCTTATTTTTTCTTAAAGTTGAGATTGTGCAGTAGTTGATGAGCACTCTTCTCCAACCTCCCTTTAGGCTGCAGATTGTCATTTCCTATTTTGGGTAGGGAAGTGCCTTTGTAAACCCATTCAATGCATTGACGGTTTCAAACCATTTGTTTAGTTTAATTTGTAATGCAGAGATTGTTCTTGCATTTTTATTGTTCAGATGTTTCTGAAATGTACAGTCTGTACATATGTCCTGAAAATGTTTTAATTCCTTTGGCATGGTTGCCATGTTGGTTAAATTTGTATGAGGCAATAAACTGCCACTAATTCTACTTTGATTTTGTAGATGTGGAATTATGGGTTGTATCCTGAAGTTAGTGTGGCTGTGCTTTACATAATGCAGCATTTAGGGATGGATCTTGAATGTGTATTATAGCTGAGATATTTATGTGCATACAATGTACATTGAGGGCTGCAGATCTAGAACTACCATGGATGTCCACTGTACCTGCTGTTTTTTTCAAAAGCTTTTAAAATGTATTATGTTGATTGCCACTGGTATTAAATTGAGAGTGGACTTTCAAGGACATAGTGGTTTTGACGGAAGGATCTAGACTATGTTGGGGCTTGTTTAGTAATTCTTTAGAAAGGCTACCTCAAGCAGACACTGTAAAGGTTAGCAGATGAATACCGTAGCCATCTATGCATTTTATTTGTTCAAGAAAAAAATCCATGTAAGCTTCCATATTACTTTTTTTTTTTTAAACACAGTTTATCCATTTCTGGTCTTCTGATGTTGTTAATCAGCAGCTGCACTCTGTCATTTATGATAATCCTGGGCTAATAAAGGCATTGAAGGTTGGAAAAGGGAAGTAGGAAGAAGAAAATTATTACAAAGGATTTCAGTTTCAAGCTTCCAAAGCATTTTTGTAAGTGTAAACATTAAGAATTACCTGATAGCATCCTTTTTTAAGTCATATTTTCTACAAATAGTAAGGGTTGCAGTTTGTGCTGAACATTTCATCTGGCAGATTTTTTTTTTTAAACGGATTGTTAGAAGCAAAAACAAAATGCATTATAGAAAAAAAAGTCGTATCATTAAAGTCCAAGTCTCTTTGATAGATTATTCTGATGACTTGTATACTGAGTGAGGAGAACCATCTGGAATAAACTCTCAATTAATTCGTTTGTATTGGGTGTCAGCTTTTCCCTGCATGCTCCCTGCATTGCCAGCTGAAGAGTGTTTGGGTTCATCCACATTTCATTTTCAGTCTAAGAGACACTTCGTATGAATAAGGGATTTTGTGTACTAAGTGCCTTGTAAGAAGATGTAGCAAAGGAAGAAATGCAGCAGCCCAAAAATAGGAAGAACATTAAGTGTGACTCATTCATGATCATGAAGAGATTTGAAGGTAGAAATAAATTGATATTTGTGCCTTTTTCACTTCTGTGTGATGCAGATCATTTAGGCATGATATGTAAATATTAGGGTTTTTTTTAAACCTCCAGGAGAGAACAAACAGGCCTTGAATTTCTAAGTACGTGTCATTCCAGAGTATTTAAAAAAGCAGAAATAACAAACTCAATTTTGTTTTCCTCCTGCTCTTCCTGTTTTCTGAGTTTTTAGTCTCTTGTCACCATCACCCTTAGCATTCAGTATCTTTTAATACTGATGTTGTTCAGTTATCTGTTTATATTTTTGATACCTTGAAACACAGCTTAAGCTTCAAGAAGTTCATTTCATTGCAGTGTGAAACTAAAATACTGAGCTGTCATTTAACACGGGAGGAGAAAAACTGTATTGGCCATTTAAGAAATGCCCTGGCTAGCTGATGATAACTGCCCTTGAAGGCTGCTAAGGCAGTGCGTGATTTCCGTCAAAATAATGACAACTGTTATTTACCTCATTTGCCACTAGAGGCTTCTTTTGGCCTTGTTAATTTTAACCTTCAGCTTAGAAGTTTCTGAAACAAGTATGTCCTTGGGCAGCAGCTGCAAGGCCAGTGTTCTGTCAAGGGAAGATGGACTGTTGATTCCAGTTCATTCTTCAGTGCTCCTCTTCTGCCATGGTTGGGAAATATAGTGAAAGAACAGTTTATTTTCAGGTAAAATCTACGTATTTAAGAAACAATCTTTGACCTGAAAGTGTAGAGTACCCTCTTACTATAATTAAGATAGTGAACATTTTGATACAGCTTGTGCAAAGTCTGATCTTCAGCTGATACAAGTGCACAAGAAACTGAAGAAAAAATCATTCTAAAAAGAAAGGAAGACACTTGTAATCATAGTGTGTTTATTGAAGTTAAAAGTTTGTGGAATAAAGGAAAAATGGGAACATAAATTTCTAGTCAGCTTGAACAGTTGCTGTGTCTTGTTCAAGAAAACAGCAGCTTACCTGGCTTTACATAGGATGCTACTTTAATTTAGCTGAAAAGTATGATTTTTACAAAACAAAATACACACTACCTTCATGTTTTACAGAAAAAGAGGTCTGCTTAAGGAGCCCCTGTGAACAAAACCAGAGGCACCAGGCAGTATTTTAAAAGGAACTGGCACAGTCTCTGCTCACAAATAGTAGGTTTGGATGATAATCAGAATGCCATCTTGAATAGCAATTGGCATCCAGAAGCCTTTATATGAAAGCCCTTTATGTATTGGTATGAAACTCACTGGCTGTGTCTGAATAGAGAAAAAATACAGTACCCTTGAAATCACTACTGAAAATAACTTATTTAACCAAGGTTGCACTGAGGTCTCTTGTTTTGTTTTTATATCGAATTAACTATACTGCATGTTTGTAGAAAGCAATGCACAAAGCAATAGAAGTGGATGTTTATACAAGGCAGTCTGAAACAGTATGCTGAACCATAGGCATTTCTGTATCAGTGCAACTTACACTAACTCAGTTTGGAAGGGACTATGGGAAGTAATTTTATCCAATCCCCCTGCTCAGAGCAGATATAAGTAGATCCACAATAACATGAAACATCAAACTTTGCAATTAAATGCTTTTCTATTATGCTGTGCTGCAGGCCATTCAGAAAGAGCTCTTGTGTACTGCTCTTGTGAACTGCAGTAACAAAAACAACTACAGAGGGTGTATTCCTTACCCACAAGTAATTTATGTTCAATATTCAGGATTTTCAGAGTAGAATTAGCATATTGGTAAAGCAAGGCTGCAAAAACCTCACTAGAAGCGAAAAAAAGATAAAATGAAAGTGTGTCCCACCTAGATTAAGAAAAGAAAGTAAAAAAATATTTGGGACAAAAAAGTATGCATCTTGAGACAAACAGCAAGGCAGCAAATCTGAGATTTCAGAGACTCTTAACATTATTATACAGTTATACAACTCCTGAGCATTATGTCTGCTCTCATAGTCCCAAGCATTTTCTTACCTATAGTCAGATACCCTCTTTTTTGGTAAAAATAGTAACATACTCTATTTGGCCATGTCTACAGAACATTTTTCATGTGTCCTTTGTGATCTTGGAGCAAGCAAGCACTATGGGTTGGTGTTTTTTTGTTTTGGGTTTTTTTTCCTTTGAAATTATTGTCTTTAGTAACAATTGATTAAAAAATTCTGTGTAGGAAATCCTTATGCAAGTCTAGGGGAGTTGCTCACCTGACAGTCAAGTAGAGAATAGACAGCACATGATTTATATCAGAAATAAATTTTACAACATTAATACCTGTTCTATCCTAGCTAAGACAGCAATAGTTTTCATACTTACCAGGATAAACACTGTTTCTTTTTTATTTTCAATTTTTATTGCAATAATTACTTATATAAGCAACAAATTCCACTAGAAAAATAATGGCTATTTCTAAGAATTATCACTTAAATTATTTTAAAAAGAGAATTTCAACAGAATATTTTTTCAATTACATTTCAGTGATGAAACAAAAAAGCACTTCTGTTGAGATAGATTCTTCTTCCATATCCATCGATTACTTATATGCTACAAGTCATTTTGTGAATGAAACAAAAATACTGTTTATCAGCATCAAAAGCAAAGGGAAAAAGGAGGTGATCATGCAAATATTGAACTCTAGGAGAACCGGCAACAGGCTTCAACAGGAATGGCAACTATTCTGTACCAGTACAGTGAAACGTCAAGGACAGAATCCCAATTCTACAAAGGTCAATGGAAAATATACTTCACAAAGTTTCTCTTACTAACCTGTTTACTGCATAATCTGTGTTTCTGCAAGAGTAATTCCATTCTTGTCAATAGCTTCTGCTTGTGTAGCATAAATAGTATTGGGAATTAATGAAGTCAGAGTTCCTGTCAGTGTAACATCACTAAAATGAGCCAGAAATGAATGGCCTACAACATTCACAGCTGTAGCTGTGACTGTAAAAAGAGGCTCCTGAAAACTTGGGCCATCTGAGATAAATGTTTCATGATGTCACACTGCATATAGACACAGAGAAAGCTGCAAAAAGGAAAAAATCATTATTGCAAAAACATTTCAGTCATTCCTGGATTTAGTCAACTCTTGACAAGAAGATTTTTCAGTGCCTTATCAAGTGACCTATGTTTCAGATGACAGGCATTCCACTGAATTTGGAGTGTTATTTCCCTTTTCACATTTGTAATCCATTAATTACTGTAATAACTGCTGCTTGATCTCATATTACGTTGTGATGATGGCTACCCCTATAGCTGTAGTCTAATTATTAAAAAAAAATGCTATAATCTGCATGTGAATATACAGTGTCAACAGTATTCCACACATGAATAGGTTCAAATGCTTGTTTTCCACATCATGGAAAGAATATGCTACAATAAGTGTCCATATACTGCAACAGCATGACTGCAGCGATTAAGCATTTCAGACTCTTGACGGTGCAATGTATGCAGGAATGTGTACTATCAACAGAGAATGGCTGAATTCTGAGTGCATTTCTCGCAGTCTTGCGTTCCTTGTATTTTGAACGAGTCATTTACACTGAAAGCAGTAGGAGCTGTAGGCACAAAATATGAAACTGAAGAAAGTATAAACCATGGTAGAACACTGGAAATATTTTCACTTAGGGGATTATGCTTCTGGCATGTGTTTTTTTTTTTTTTTTAATTTTTCTTTTTTGGGGTGGGGTGAGTTGAGATTTGGTACAGGTATGCAGATTGCATTACTTCTTATTTTTCCTTCCTTAATCTGCCTATTTATCCTATTTTGAGCTGTTCATAGACTTTGAAAGACCTTAGGTCCTAACAGATCGTTTTTCAGTCACTTGCAAACAGTACAAAAGTGCAATAGTAACAAAATATGAATGTAGAAGCCAGCATCAGTCTCAACCCTTTTACTCTACTTTCACAAAAAGCACAATACAGTTCTTGAAAGCAGCTTTAAAGCAAGTGAGTGGCACTCACCATTCCTAGGCAGTTGAAAAGCAGCCCAGCAAATATTAATGTTTTACTTTTTGCATGGCACATCTTGCCAGAACTTTGTTCCAGCCTTCACGTGGGGACAAGCTCATGCAGATCTCTGCTGTGACCAGCAAGTGCTGTGTCAGCAGGTTTACTCCTTTGGACGAGAGGTCAGGTCGTATTGCATTATGCCCCCCTCTCTACCAGACGGAAGCCTGCTAGTGGTTTACAAAGGCCATGGTGAAGCAAGTCTGACATAGCTCTGAACTTTAAGGCAGGGTGGGTAGTAGGGCTTTTTCCCTTCTGTTACAGGATGCAGTCTGCATTGTTTTTACAACCTTCATAAAATAATTATACCCAATCTAAATTCAGAATTTGCTCTTCACCTTATTATCTAATTGACATTTTTGTCCACTTATAAGGATCTCTCTCTGTTAGGAATGATGCCCTGGTTGTATTCCCCTTTGAATGGAATACGGCCATACCATCTGGAAACCACTCTTCCTCATACATTGTGTTGCGGGAAAAAAAAAAATACTTCTTCTCATTTCTTTGTATCTGTACCAGCAGCTGGTTCCCCTTTGACAACACACCTTTATAACTTCTCACAGACGATTTCAGGACGTCAAGAAACGGTACCTTTCCACGAAGCCACAGTGTTTTCCTCAACGGTTTACACGAATGTTAGGGGAGCCTACAGATGTTTTCATGAGAGTCACTACGGCAAAGGGAGCTCTACACCGGGAGGGGACGCGGAATTACGGCACGCCCCCCATCTGCTCCTTACACCGCACAAGAAGCCTGGCTCGGGAGCTGGTTCCCGCCGTCCGTGGTTCACCGGACGAGCAATGGGAAGCTTCTTCCTCTGCGGACGAGTCCTGGTTACCCGGCACTTCCTTAGGGGGAACTTCGAGCCCCACCGTCGCAAAGAAAGCGGGAGCTGCAGGCGGCAGGGCCCTCCAGGGGCTGGCACGGCTGCCGGCCGCCTGCTCCGCCCCGTCCCAGGTAGCAGGCAGCGCCCTCCTCCGCGCCCGGCCCCACTGAAAGGGGGAGCGGCGGGTCCGGGGGAGGGCAGCGGAAGGGAGAGGTGTGGCGGTGGCAGGTGACCGGGTCTGCGAGCAAGATGGCGCCGGCGTTGTGGGGGTTGAAGAGCTTGGTGTGGCAGAGTGAGTGCTGGGTCTCGTTCCGCGTACCCCTCTCTCGTCTCCCTGGCTGGGAGCTACCTGGGGCCGCTCTGTGGGAGATGATACGGGCCGGCAGGGAGCGTTCCCGCTCAGGCAGCGCCTCCCCGTGGTGCGGTGCCGTGCCGTACCCTACCCTGGGGTCGGGGGTTCCGTGGTCGCTGAGGTGGGGCCGGGGTCCTTCGCTCGGCTGGAGCTGCGTTAGGAGCCGCGCACCGTGTCGGAGCTACGGCGGGAGAACGCGGTTGCTAGGAGAGCTGGCTCGGCCGGGCCCGCGCGGCTCCGCGGGGAGCATGGTATGCGGCGCAGGCTGGAGGTGGCTGCTCTTCTCTGGCTGTGTCTGAGGGTGGCGGGAAGCGGCCGCCCCGGCTTGTGGCCGTGCTTCGCGTGCCTGTGGTGATAGCACTTGCATGGAAACGTTTTTGCCTTATTCCAGGATAAACTATGTAGGATATACGCAGCCATACCAGCTCTTAAAAGAGGTTATGTTGAAGTCGGCTCTTCAAGGACTGCTCTGTTGCTTGGAAATAGAAGTTTTGTAGAGTGCTCCTGGCTGCGGAAGGGGCTCTCTGGTTGTCTGTTGCAAAGTGGCACTACTCCTTCACGTTGGATTTCACGGTTTTCAGAACAAAAAGCTATTGGTGTCCCAAGATACTCTCCTAAATGAGCTGTAGGATTTTATTTCCATGTTTAGGAACAGGTTCTTCTGGTGTTTGTTACAGAAAAATGAACTTATAACTACTTCCTGCCTTATTGGAGTGTAAATACGTCAGGTAGTGTGAGGCCTTTGGGGAAAGGCGTTAGCAGCCACCTCATGCCACACTTCATTGTGACTCGATGAGCAGCTCAGCCAGCCTAGTGCCTGGGAGGTTCCTGCTGCCTTCTCATCTGTGTTTTCCTCTTCCACCTGCAAGCTCCAGTCTGCTTGCTTGTGTCACTGGAAGAGAAAACAGAAAAACGGGGAGAAAGAGGAAAGCGGGCTGTTCATGTGGTGTTCAGTTCTCAGTTGCTAACATCTGTACCCTGCTTTCATGAGTTTAAAACCTGTGGTTTAGCAATCCCTGCTTGTGTAGCTGTGTGTTTCCTGTTTTGCTCTGTTAAATCATTTGTGCCTTTGACTACAAAGTGATTGATTTTTATAGAGTACCTAGACCGTAAAAAGGGGGAGCCTGATCCAAGTTCTAGGGTGTCAGCAGGGCATATAAGGACTTTTGCAAATGGCATTGCCGGTGCGGGCAAGACCATAAGGAAGGATGGTGAATAGTAATTAAGTAATGGATGATGGTGAAGCAGGGTGAATAATAAAACATTTATATTGCAAAATTTCTAAAAAGGAATCATCTGAAGATAATGCTTTGTTAGATAGCTTGTTACTCTTGTCTTTGCAAGGCTACAACAATGAAAATTTATGAACTAAGTTTAGACATTGTCTGGCGCTTTGTGTACGGATAATTCAGGGCCATAAACTGCTGCTTTTTAATGTTTCAGCAAATGTGGCTTTTTTCTTTATCTTTTTTTTAAAAAACTGTTTTGTCTGAAAATAATGTTAATGATGGTGATGCTTCATGTAGCAGCTTGTTGTCAATGTCTGTGAGTACGGAAGGGAGTTATACCTGTGTTGTGTGTACAAAAAGTATTGTATCTGTGCTCTGGTATGATCTTGTTAAAACCCCTTCTTTTCATCATGATAGCCCTGTCTGTAAGGTGCAGTTTTAGACTCAATCTAAGCAGAAGCGTATGACAAGATTCCTTTGTAGGTTTGTTGTCAGTTAAGTTTCACAGTTATGGGGCAGGTGAACGTACCTGCATTAGGAGGCAGTAATCCTGTGGATAAAATTCACTCTATACTACGTGTCTCTGTGTATGTATGTAAATAAGGTTATTTCCACAAGGAATTCTGTCTCCAAAGATGACTCCTGTTTTTAATAACTGAAATTAAAGGCACAACTGGATTGTGGAATAAAGGAGCTGACAAGGAGAGGTGCCATGCTTGACCTTGTGCTTACCAACAGGGAGGGGGGTTGGAAATGTGACACTCCAGGGCAGCCTTGGCAGTAGTGATCATGAGATGGTCGAGTTCAAGATCCTCAGGACAGTGAGAAGAGCGTGCAGCAAGCTCACTGCCCTGGTCTTCAAGAGAGCAGACTTTGGCCTCTTCAGGAACCTGCTCAGGAAGTTTCCATGGGATATAGCCCTAGAGGGCAGGGCTACGATCACCTGCTAATCAGGTGATCTGCTACATCAGGTGTAGCAGATCACATGCTAGAAACTTGGGAGTGTTGTGTCCTGACTAGAAGGAAGTGCAGCAGGAGGACCAGGACACATCCTTGGATGGATAAGGAGCTGCTGAGGAAACTTAGGGGGGAAAAAAGGAGCTTATAGAAGGTGGAAGTAAGGACAAGTGGCCTGGGAAAAATACAGGGATATTGTCCAGGACCAGATTAGGAAAGCTAAGGCCTAGTTAGAATTAAATTTGGCAAGGAGTGTGAGAGATAACAGGAAGGGCTTCTGTAGGTATGCAGAAAATAAAAGACAGGCTAGGTAGGGACAATGGGGCTACGGAACTGATGCACAGGGGGAGAGCAGCTGGCGTCATCTACTTGGACTTGTGCAAAGTGATGGACACTGTCCCACATGACATCCTTGTCTCTAAATTGGAGAGACATCAATTTGATAGGTGGACCACTCAGTGGATAAAGAACTGGCTGGATGGCTGCATGCAAAGAGTTGTGGTCAGTGGCTCAATGTCCAGCTGGAGACCAGTAATGAGTGGTGTCCCTCAGGAATCAGGTGCTGGAACTGGTCTTGTCGGTGACATGGACAGCAGGATTGAGTGCACCCTCAGCAAGCTTGCCAATAACACCAAGCCGTATGGTTCGGTTGATGGTTGATACGTTGGAGGGAAGGAATGCCATCCAGAGGGACCTTGACACGCTCGTAAGGTGGGCTGATGCCAACCTGATGAAGTCCAAGGAAGCCAAATCCAAAGTCCTACACGTGGGTCGGCGCAATCCCAGGCACAGCTACAGGTTGGGCAGGGAAGAGATTCAGAGCAGCCCTGCCCAGAAGGACTTGGAGGTATTGGTCGATGGAAAAAATGAACATGAGCTGGAAGTGTGCCCTTGCATCCCAGAAAGCCAACCTGTATCCTAGGCTGCATCAAAAGGAGCGTGACCAGCAGGTCAAGGGAGGTGATCCTGCCCCTCTACTCTGCTCTCGTGAGATCTCACTTGGAGTATTGGGGGCAGTCCTGGGGTCCTCAACATCAAAAGGACATGGAACTGTTGGAACAAGTCCAGAGGAGGGCCACGAGGATGATCAGGGGACCTGGAGCACCTCCTGTATGAAGATAGGCTGAGAAAGTTGGGGCTGTTGAGCCTGGAGAAGAGAAGGCTGCGTGGAGACCTCCTAGCAGCTTTCCAGTATCTGAAGTGGGCCTATAGGGATGCTGGGGATGGACTCTTCATGAGGGACTGTAGTGATAGGACAAGGGTAATGGGTTCAAACTTAAACGGGGAGGGTTAGATTGGATATGGGGAAGAAGTTCTTTACTGTGAGGGTGGTGAGGCACTGGACTGGGTTGCCCAGGGAAGTTGTGAATGCCCCATCGCTGACGGTGCTCAAGGCCAGGCTGGACAGAGCCTTGGGTGGCATGGTTTAGTGTGAGATGTCCCTGCCCATGGCAGGGGTGTTGGAACTAGATGATCTTAAGGTCCTTTCCAGCCCTAACTATTCTATGATTCTGTTGTATGATTCTATGTTGGGGATGTCAGTCAGTGGGAAGCTGAGAGAAGATCATGAGGGGAGAGCAGAGGTGGCCATGAGGGGGATGAGGAGAGATCGTGAGGGACGGGAGAGGAGTACCATGAGGGCTGAGGGGACATTGTGAGCAGAGAGCAGGGGTGTCCATAAGAGAAGATCATGACGGGAGAAGTGGGGTAGTCATGAGGTGTGGGGGGACAGGAGAGGCAGCCATGAGGGATGAGGAGTGATGGTGAGGCAACAGGAAAGACAGCCATGAGGGGTGAGGGGAGAGCAGGAAAGATCATGAGGGGAGATATGGGGCAGTCATGAGGGGACAGGAGGGACAGCCATGAGAGGTGAGGGGAGAGCAGGGGCGGCCATGAGGGAAGATCATAAGGGAGTGGTGGGGTGGCTGTGAGGGGGGATCATGAGGTGAGAGCAGGGACAGCCATGGGTTGTGAGGGGTGGCTTTGAGGGGAGATGATGGGTGGCCATGAGGGGTAGGGGTGGCAGCTGCATAGTATGGGGCTGCTATGAAGGGGCAGATGAGGGGTGGATGTGACTGGGGATCATAAGGGGCAGCCATGAGGGAGATCACTTTTTCCTTAGTGGCTTGGGTTAGTGATGTGCTTGGCAGTCCTGCGGTAACAGTTGGGCTCCATGATCTTAAAGGTCTTTTCCAACCTAGCTGATTTTGTGATTCTGTGTGTTGTTCAGGTTTATTTTATAGGCAAATAAGTTAATGTATTGCATGAACAATACATTTGAGATTTTGGACAAGGCTCTTGGCCAGTTGATTTATTATTAAAAAAAACTCTGTGTAATGCTAAGGACTAATTCCTTGGTAAGAGTGTTCTCAGAAAATATGAAGGTTAATGAAATATTCATGAGGCTAATTATTTATTCTTACACCTTGTGTACACACCTAGGAAAATGTAAGTAACAAATACATGGTATAAAAGTGACAGGAAAAAATGTGCCTGTATTACATACTAGAATGAGATATTACCAATAAGTACATCCCGGTAGGAACTCTGCAGTGATGAGCATTTTGTAATTTTATAGAGGGTATATCTGAAGAAGGCATATGAGTCCCTGCACCAGGCTAACAGACCTAGAACTTGTTGAAAACTGTGGATTGGGTGTAACAGGAAGAATGCTGAATTGGAAGCCACCCAGAAGGCAAGTGTGAGGAATGGTAATGGATTTCGGGAGTTGTATAAGCAGAAAAAGGTTCAGGAGAACTGAACTCGAGTTTTGCTGTTTAACAGCATGAACAAAATACAACAGTTGCATCCCACTCGAAACGTGCTTTTTGCATAAGTAATTTTTGTGCCAGTGTATTTTCAGTTTACTAGATACAGAGGAATGTGAGGTTTTTTTAAGTTGTAACTAGAGCATGTTGGAAAGCTAAAGCAAGAAGACCCATCTTGCAAAAAGACCCATCTTTCAAAAAGAAATTTGTGTTAGTGTGAAAAAGTCTGTGTAGGATATCTTTGTAAAATATAATCATGAGAAGCATGAATCATGATGTCTTGGGAGCATTGTGTGCTATGCAGCGTTGGAGTTGGTGAAACTGAAATGAGACTGCCTGAGCAAGTAGGCTCAGATGGAGAAACCGTTGAATTCTGAGGCATTGGAGGTTAGGGGTAGAGTTGGAGTATGTTTTGATGGTGTCATGCTGAAGGAACCTAGACAAAAGCGAATATACTAATATTTCTAAACACTGACAAAATAGGTGTAATTTGTTGTATGTGCACCTACTATTATGAAGCTTCTGTTTGTTGTGGGTTTTTTTTTGTTTTTTTTGGCAGTAATCAGAATTTTGGTTTATTTCTTCATCTGGGAGAAATGTCCAGCTATTTGTATAGGCAGCAGTAGTCATCAGCTGAGTCTGAAATTCTGTTCCCTGGGAAAAGCGAACAGAATGATTACGTGTCTTTATTCCCGTGTTTATGAGCACCAGGTTTTAAATAGTTCCCCAAATATTCTGACTTTTAGTTAATACATCCCATTTCTGTGAGGTCAAATCTGCATTAGCCTGATGACATCACTCAGGAAAGGCGCAACTTGGTTCTGCTTATCTTTAAAAGCTGTGGATCATAACTAAATGCTGACTGTCATTGCTGAATCCTGTATAAGCCTTTTAATCAATACTTCTCACGAAGTCGTCATAGCAGGAAAAGATAATGGATCCCAATTTAAGGTAACTTTAAGTTCTTGAAAGACCTGATATTTTCTTAGGCTTATTTTGGAATTCTAGAGAAAGAACAAGGACATCTGAAGTTAGCCTGTATTTTAAAATAGGTCTATTTGTGAATTTGTTGGTCCAGCTGTGTTTATCTTTAAGTAGATTAAATTTTTTGCATATGCATGATCCATCTAGTGGAAGAGTTCACAAAAGGAAAAAAATTGAACCCGAGTGGAATAGTTACAGGCCTGTAATCATTCAGGCTGATTATTACAGAGGTGTTTATTATTAGCAAACATGAAACTTTAGCTCTAACTTTTTGAAGCGGGTTAGAATTCAAGAATGCTGTAAAGATATTTATTTGTGGTTTGTTTGGATTTGTTTAGTGTTGTTTTTTGATATTGTTTTAGGTATCTAAACGTATTAGTCTTAATGGGTGGAGTATTACTTTTTAGTAACAATTTGATTCCTCTAAGTGGTAAACTGTCTATTTCTGCTGCTTCTTACAGAGCTAAAATCATCAATATTTGACGACTGCAAGAAAGAGGAAGAATGGAAGGTATAATTCAGTGATATTGTTTGTAAGAATGTTGATATCACTTGAACAAGTAATCTGTATCACTGAGAACAGGAAAAAAATATTATTTAATGGCTGGCACTTTCAATTAGAATTATTTTCTATCCAGCTGTTGGATTTTAGTTCTCTTAACTCAGTCTCTGTATAATACATAATGAAAACTCAGGGGCTAAAATCATAGAATGCTTTGGGTTTGAAGGGACCTGAAGTATCAGCTAGTTCCAACCTCCTGTCATGGGCGGAGGCACTTTCCACTAGACTAGGTTGCTCAAAGCCCCATACAACCTGGCCATGAACACTGCCAGGGATGAGGTAGCCGCAGCTTCTCTGGGCAACTTGTGCCAGTGTCTCATCACACTCATAGTAAATAATATAGGAAGACAAACAGTTACTTGCCTTGATTGTTTAAGTTTTTTTTTGGAAAAAAAAAAAAGTTGGAAGCTGTTTCTGTATATCTTTTATTTTGAAAGACTTGTACTTTATTATTTTCAAACATGATGCTACTGTGCAATGCAAGTGGAGCTGGATTCAGCAGTACGATATCTGTTAGAGCTGCTTAAGCTGTAAATAAGTTTAAGAGTTAGTAAGTACGGACATATATAAGCAGGCTGTGAGGAAAATTAGCCGGAATTCAAAAGACCTGTGTCAAAGTGAAAGTTTTAGAGTACTTTCTAGAGGGAGTAGTGGGGAGAAGCTACATTTATGATGCAGCTCATGTTTTGAAATCCTGTGTGTAGAGAGCTGCTTTCTGATGCTGTTTGAGATTAATTTCCCACTGCAAAGTTGCTGTATGTGGGTGATGATACAGATACCAGCCATATGCAGGTGAAAATGCACAGTAATAAACCAGATTTCAGCTTCAAATTTCCATGGCAAGTTGTTAAGGAAATAACATGGGTTTACTATAGCCGATTAATCTATCTGAATACTTGTGGATTTTTTTAATTAGGTAATGCTTTTGGATGATTATACTACTAAGTTACTGTCACTGTGCTGCAAAATGACTGATCTGCTGGCAGAGGGTATCACAGGTAAGCATCATTCTTTTTAACATACAGATGCAATACCCTGATAAGTAAAAGTGAAAAAATAAAATTGATGGTACCCTTGTAAGAAATTGTCTTAATTTTGTTGATGACGACTAGTAGCTATGGGTTATTAAACTAGCAGACTTTCTGGTTGTACAGTGATTGCCCAATTGAGCATTTTCATTTTTTTAATGCAAAATCAGATGTTTCTCTGCCTGGAAGCTAAAGCCTTTTCTTTAGTAGTCCTTTTTGTTAAGGATAGCAATAAGTTTGGGGTTGTTTGGTATTGGTTTTTGAGCTTATTAAAATTTAGGTTTGGTTGGATGTGTTTTTTTTTTGGGGGGGGTGGGTGTTAGCTAATGTTAGCAGTGGGGTAAGTGAGAAAGATATCTGTCATGGAGTTATCTTTAAGGATATCTGTCAGTTGAAGTTAAGGAAAAACAAGAGTTCAGTTAAGTATTACAGGAATGTTAGTAGAACATACAAATGGGCAAATTACTCTCTGCGTTTCTTCCTAATGTGTTCTGTAAATCAGTAATATCTGCTGCTTCAAATTCATTTATGCTTATGAAGAGTAGAATTAGGAGGGCAGAGAAACACAAGTACTGAAGACAGAATGAGAACAGGAGACAATAATAGACAAACTGAGTGGCATTTCCAAGCAATGGATGTGATAGAGGCAAGAATTTAAATATGAGTTCTATGTTGCTGAGATATATTTTAGTCTCTTCTGAGAAATAGAAAGCTTTCTGTAATAATAAAAAAAGCCCACAAAAAAACAACCAAAAATTGAAACTAAGTTGTATCAATGATTAACTAGAATAAACGCATAAGCAACATTAACAGTAATTAGATATTAGCCACTGTCAAAAGTGGATAATAGCTGGATTGTGATAGATCTCAGTTACACAGTGTGCCTATTTAGGTAAGACTTTGTTTTTCTAAAAGTGTTTTTAAAAATGTCTTTTCTCTCTAGTGAATTTCATGGGCTTTTCCTCCCTAAAACTTAAAAAAAAAAATAAATGTATGTTTTTGCTATCAAAGAAGACTTATTAAAGTTGCTTTTTTATGATTGACCTTTATGTAATGTTTGTTACTGTATCATCCTGCCGTACTCTTTTTGTTCCTATTTTTATGTTTTGTATTTTTGAATACAAGATGTAAATGACCTCTTTTTTATTTTTTATTTTTTACTTTATCTTTTATTTTTTATTAGCTTTAGGCTTAGATTTTTAGAAACACTTTTGTAAGAGAGTATTTTTTAGACTTGTTTTTTTTTCCACTAGTAGAAAAATTCTTCTTATTCCAGCTATTAAGTGTAATTCTTCTGGAATAGTAGCAAAGCTGTATACATTTCAGTTTTTGTAGCGTGTTTTTAATCATAGTAAACACTACTTATCCTTTGAGAGAAACCTTCAGTGAGCATATATCCTATTCAGCAGTAGAAAACCTTCTATTTTTAGTGAGTATGCTACTGAAAAGAACCTGTCTTTCCACATCCAGATGTCTGACATTACTTATCTTCCTTGTTCCTCCCCCTCGAAATTACTGAGCAACATGAATCACTGCATTCTCAAGCTAGTGTACTGCAACACTATATAGTAATGGCTTTACTAAACAGGGAAAATCAAGAATGGAGTGAAACTGATTTGATGAAAAGGTGTAAGTCGTGCCTGCCATTATATTGAAGCACAGTAAGCGCACAGGAGATAGGCAAACAAAGGACAGAAGAGGCTGTAGTCCAAAACAATGCTTTTCATAGTTTTTCTCGTTCTCCTTCGCTGTGCTGGAAAAAGGAACAATCTTGCTGAGTCAGTTCTCTTGCAAGATAGTTCATACTGGGCCCCTTGGTTTGAGCAGGTTTGTATTGCCATACCTATTCTGTGTGAGGGCAAAAGTCTGCTTGTGTGCAATAGCCAGGAAAAAGATTAGTCATAGAATCATAGAATAGTTAGGGTTGGAAAGGACCTTAAGATCATCTAGTTCCAACCCCCCTGCCATGGGCAGGGACACCTCCCACTAAACCATGCCACCCAAGGCTATCTCACTTGGAGTATTGTGTGCAGTTCTGGTGTCCTCAACATAAAAAGGACATGGAACTGTTGGAACAAGTCCAGAGGAGGGCCACGAGGATGATCAGGGGACCGGAGCACCTCCTGTATGAAGATAGGCTGAGAAAGTTGGGGCTGTTGAGCCTGGAGAAGAGAAGGCTGCGTGGAGACCTCCTAGCAGCCTTCCAGTATCTGAAGGGGGGCCATAGGGATGCTGGGGATGGACTCTTCATGAGGGACTGTAGTGACAGGACAAGGGGTAATGGGTTCAAACTTAAAGAGGGGAAGTTTAGATTGGATATGAGGAAGAAATTCTTTGCTGTAAGGGTGATGAGGCACTGGAATGGTTTGCCCAGTATAGATTTAGGTGACATTAGACTGAGAGTTGAATAAGTCTTGTGGTAACTTGCTCTATTGAAAATAATAAACAAAAAATCAAGGCTAATCATTGCCACTAATTTTGTGGACAACTTGATAGGTGTTATTTTATTTGTATCACTTCTAAATTAAAATACACGTGGTGCTTTCCTTACAGATGCCTAAAGCTCTTAAATGAAGCTCTTTAATAAAAATGTAATGTTTCTTACTTTATAGTGGTGGAGAATGTATATAAAAACCGCGAGCCTGTCCCACAGATGAAAGCAATATATTTCATAACTCCCACCAAAAAGGTTAGTATTTTAAAGAAAGTGTAGCAAGATCTTTCAGACTGAAAAAGCAATCTTACTTTAAGACAGTTAGTCACTGTGTGCAACTATATAGTATTTAAGTTTTGCTTTTTTTGCATGATACTTCTCTGTGTGATACTTAATTTCCCATGATGAAAAGACAGTGCAGCATCACCATAGAGCATGTTGCAAACATGTACCTTTTCATCAGTGGAGGCACTGTTTCATTGCTTGCATAGTAGTCGTCTCACTGAGAGACATGCTGTTTCAAGAGTGTGATGCAATACATTGAACAACAGAAGTCTAAGTAGTCTAAGTAATGGCTCTTATTAGAGATTACTCATACTCCTTATAATTTCTTGAGAGGATAAATCTCAGCACAGAGGTGGAAAATGAGGCAAGTGTCCTGCTTTGTGTGTTTCCTGAAGTGATCCTGGTGCACAACTGACTGTAATTTTTTATTATTATTAGTCTGGAATTAAAATCTTCTTGAGTGTCTTATTATAGGTTCATTTGCAGTATTCCTGAGTGTTAGTGTGTAGTTGGCAAGAGGAGAGGAGGGAGAGGTTTGGTTTGGTATGGGGGAAAAGCAAAAAACTAATGTGTGTGTGTGTTTTGTTTTTTTTTTCTCTTTCCTTTTTTTTTTTAACTTATTTTTCCTACCTTCCTAAGTCTGTAGATGGACTTATTGATGACTTTATCTCTAAATCATCCAGCAGATACAAAGCAGCATATGTATATTTCACTGACTGTAAGTAAACTTTTCTGTTGTAGTTTGGTAACTTTATATAGGTAAATAAGTAGACTCCTCAACTTTCTTTACTGTAGTTTAGTATGTGAAAATTGAGTCATGGTTCTTGAGAGGATAGGAGGCTCTAGTCATTAACTATATTTGAGTTGCTAGGACGTGGTCACCATGCTGTATGGCAATAGTAATTTCTTTCATGATTACCAAGCAATGTTGATTGTTCCCCACCTCAGCTTTTAATTTAGGTAATCTAGTATTACCTTTAAAGTATTCACATCTTCTCCCATGTTAGGGAGTGTGGAAGATGACAAATCAAATAAAACTATGTATCTCATGTAAACTAAATAGTACTCAAAAATACAAATGTGTAGGAATTTTCTTCAGGAACAGTGTTTTGTAGTGGGCTATTTTAGGTAGTTCTTTCAGACTTGAGACAGTTTTTTCCCTGTCCCTGAAAGAAGGTGCCTACTTAGCCCTTGCATGCATGACATATTGCAGACCAGAGACAGTTAGTGCCAATGAGGCTTATGTGACTGCATATACCTCTGCAGACAGTCTGCATGACTAAAACGGCATGTAAAGAAACCCAAATGTGCTGCTGAGGGCAGAGATGGAGTTGTGGCTCTCTGGATAGGGCGTATCTGCTGCCATGTGTTCTCAGAACAGTTAACCAGGTTACTATCAAAACCACCTTGGTTTCTTGTTTGATTTTATGCTGATGGAGTAATTCTTGTTCTGGAAGAATACTGTTATCTTACTGTGTGTCCTTTGTTGCAAATGTTCAAGCTTTCAGTTTGAATGCTTGCCAGAACTTTTCATATCAGGAGTTAGAGAAACAGCTCTGTCATCGAAGTAGTGCATAAATTCAGTTTCTAGAGTGGAATCTAATGTAGCCTGAATGCATTTGAGGTCTATAATTAAATTCCATATTTCTGTGTCTTGCTATATACACATTATTTTTCCGTTTAACCTTTTTGTGGCTTGGGAAAAGTTTTCTGCTGTATATGAGAAGAAATAGCAGAAACTTTTGCTTCCATAAATCCAGTATCCTTTACTGCTGCAGACTGCCAATGAGTGTTCTGCAACTTTATTTACCAAAAGCTAGTAAAAATATTGCCCGTGGTGCTTCTTGAAAAAGATCTCAAACGCAAAATATTGCTCATACAATCATGCATTCTTTTTTACTTCAGGAAGAATTAGCAACTTTTTAGTATATTATTGTAAATTAGTTCTTAAGTTGAAGTGGTTTGTTCTGAATGCTGTAAGGCTTCTGAGTGAGTAAACAGCTGGAATATACCCAAATGACTTATAGTTACCACCTTTCTCCTAGTTTGTCCTGACAACCTCTTCAATAAAATTAAGTCTTCCTGTGCAAAATCAATAAGGAGATGCAAGGAGATCAACATTTCCTTCTTCCCATATGAGTCTCGGGTAAGTTTCATTCTTTATCTGGACAGCAGAAAATAGTCTGGAGGACTAATTTCATGTGTTGATGACCTGCTAGAAAGCAATTAAATAGAATGTAGTTCTTGGTTTTGTTTTTTAGCTGACACTGTATGTGAGACTTGTTGCCATTTTGGCATATTTCCAGTGCTGGCCTGTATTTTTCAGATGAAAACAAATGCTTTTGTACTCAGAGGCATACTGCGTGCACTTGATCTCTTTGCCAGACTTGGAGTCAGTTGCAATAGAGAGGTTAGAGAAGGTATCTGCCCTTTAGGAGAAGTCTTCTGGCTCATCTTTAGTAAGCAGTAAAATTTGTTACTGCTTATACTGAGGTGTTCTTTTGACAAACTAGGTAGGTTAGGGCATAGGCATAAGTAAAACTTGCTGCTTTGTGAAAGTCAGAAAAGGAGCGCAAATGGATCAAGAGAACTGAAGGGGGAACAGAGCAAAACCACAGTCTCACAAAAGACAAACAAAGCCTGTAACAACTTCATGAACTCTTTCTTGAGAGGAAAACATGGAAACCCATGTCTTGTCAAATAAAAATTGGAGACCACCAATGTAAACCGAGTGCTTTCCATGTGGACCCACACAGCCTGTGCTGTGTTGAGAAATAATTTGTTGATCATGGACTTTATCAGATATAGAAGGCTGAAATGCACTGTGATACTCACTGATACAGTGAAGTCCCCAAACTCTGTCCCCTATTGGAAACTGTACAACTAAGCGTGGATATTTCCCACGTCTTCCTTATTTTCTTCAAACCTTATGAACATATTAAAGGTCAGAACTCTTGTGTATATCAAGTGGCAGGCAAATATAGGGGTGGTTGCTGCTTTCTATGCCTTACTGTGATGCAGTTTCCTAGTTTGTCAGCACAGGCCTTTTTACACTAAAGGTGTTTTATTATTTAGATTGAGAAGCCATCAGAGGATGGCTCAGCTTTATATGCTGAGAACATCGCATGATATGGAATATCGCTTGGGTCAGTTGGCATCGGTTGTCCCACCTGTGTCCCCTCCCAGCTTCATGTACACCCCCAGCCTGCTTGCTGGTGGAGTGGTGTGAGAAGCAGAAGAGGCCTTGACTCTGTGTAAGCACTGCTCAGCAGTAACAAAAACATCCCTGTGTTATCAACACTGTTTTCAGTGCAAATCCAAAATGTAGCCCTATGCCAGCTACTATGAAGAAAATGAAGTCCATCCCAGCCAAAACCAGCACAGGGCTATTTTTCTAAAGTTGAACATAAGCAGCATTAATTTCTTCTCATTTTTAGTTTAGTTTTGTATTCTCAGTATTTTGGGTTGTGAGAACATTTTGAATCCTTTTCAAAGGATCAGAGAATGCTAACTAGTTTTCCTAATTTAAAATCTGTGGGGCTGCTTTCTGATGTTATATGAGTAAACAATCAGACTGTGCTCTGGGCAAAGTCCAAGTGATTACCTACTAGAATGAAACCAAATCTTTATCTGGATGGTCATTCTTCTTTGGCTGTATAGTTACAGAGTCCATCTGAAGCTGGAGAAAGTCCATTTACTGGCAATGAGATTTGTTCTCATGTTTGCATTCCATTTATTAAGCTATTGAAAAAGTTTTTGTTCTGTGTAGTACTAAACATCTTCTGTCAAGCTTTAATGTTTTTAAAGAATTTCAGTCCTTGGAGGTGAAGTTCTAATATAATAAACACATAATATATAAAATTTTATTTCAAACAAATCTACCATGATACCTTCTATGATCATTCTGGTATTGTACTTTATGGCTCTGTATGAGACACTGGATGGTATTTAGTTCTACCTCACTTGGGTCCTTTCATCCGTACAGACAGTAAGCAATTTGAAAAATACAGTAATTTACATAGGGGAGGAGAGTAATAGAGGAAAAGAGTATACGAACAAGAAACATGAGCTTAACAGGACAGAGAAAAGGGGACGGAAATGTTTTTGTTGTTGTGGGGTTTTTTCATGGCGTTTTGCTCCAGCATGTTTTTAAAGTATTAGCACTTATTTTACCATATAGTTTATAATTACACAATTTAAGTCTTGTTGTTGTTGTTGTTGTTGTGCTTTGCATAGGTATTTACTCTCAATGTCCCAGATGCATTCTACCGCTGTTATAGTCCAACTCTGGCAAAGACAAAAGATAAAGATGCTGTAATGCAACTAATGGCTGAACAAATTGTTACGTTATGTGCCACGCTAGATGAGAACCCAGGAGTACGATATAAAAGGTGGGGCAAAAATAGTGTCACATACTGTAGTTGCTTTCACGTACTGGACTTCTCACATTGTTTGGTAGTAGCCTGAGGCTGCAGCCTGGTTTCTTTTATTGTGGATTAATTGTTTTTTAGCCACAGGTCTGAAATAGGCAATGACAGGAATTTGTGAAGTGTAAGCAGAACAATGTATTATTTTTCTGTGTGTGTTCATATAACAGTACTTACTATACCCTGGTTTGTTATTAATTGTTTGTTTTATGTTTGATCAGTAGAAATTGGAAATAGTTAGAATGGAGTTTGGAAACTGCTCACGAAACCAGAGGCTCAAGCTGCAGAGTTCTTTCTGTTGTAATGGTAGCATTTTAGTGATTTTAATGAAGAAAATGTAAGTTATTTTTGCATGCTTCCTTTTTTCCCAGTGGACCATCTGATAAAGCCTACAAACTCGCAGAACTGGTTGAAAAAAATCTTGAGAACTACTACAAAACTGATGAGAAAAGCCAAATAAAGGTAAAAAGTGAACTAAAATGTTTGCTTATTTTTTATAAGTTTGCGGGCAAAGAAATAATCTTTAGAGCATGTTTTGACAATAGATTCTGCAAAACCAGATTTTATTTATTAATAAAGGCAACTAGTTGCCATTTAGGTGGGTTTTGAGTATGGAAACAACTTAGAGGTCATAACTGAAACAATAGACCTGTATGTAAGCAAAAGTAATTTAATTGTGATCAAACTAAGTGTACTTGAAAAATTGGCCCTATGATAGCGTAGGGGATGATACAAGCCTGAAGAAAAGCCGCTAACTTGTTTTAATGTCACCTTCCTTAAGGCTGTGGAAGAAGGATATGTGTAGAAGTATGTGAATAGCAGAATTGAAATGGCTCCTATATAAGGGATTTATTGTCCACAAAGATGGAGCTTTTCACATACATAATGTCTTTGATCTGTCACTATAGATTGCAGCAGATTAGGGCTGCTGCCGAAATGCAGAAGTACGGGGTAAACCATTCTAACTTAGTGCTATGCCACTCTGCCACAGAAATAATTGTACCTGGTGCTACTGCCGCTTCACTGAACCCCAAAATGAAACTTTCAGTTGAGTGGTTGGATGTGAATTTTTCTGTTTTGCAGGACAGTATAGGTAGTCTGCTCTGAAATACAAGCAACGTATTTATTTGTGACAAGTCAGTGGGAAGCCGCCTTTTTTTTCCTATACGTTTTTGTTCATTAGGTGAGATGACTGAATGCATTGCAAGGGGCTAAGAGGATTGCCTTTAAAATGGGTGTTTATAACTATTGATTTCTGGTTATCATTCAAATATTTGCTTCTGTTTATGTTGAAAATGAACACTTGGACTGTACTTTGTAGGGATTTTTCAGTTATTTTTCCAAAAACGTCTGCAGTGCTGTAGCTTATTTTAAGTAGACTTAACATGCATTAATTTATTCCTGTCACTGTTAACTTTACATTTATTTGATGGCTTTCTAGGCTAAAACCCATTCCCAACTAATAATAATTGATCGTGGCTTTGACCCAGTGTCAACTGTACTTCATGAACTCACCTTCCAGGCAATGGCATATGATCTGCTGCCAATTGAAAATGATACTTACAAGCAAGTATTTAAAATAAAAAAAAAAAATCTAAACCCTTTAGTCTTGATAAAATCTCTGGAATTGTTTAGCTGAATTGCATCATAGCAATGTTAGTAGTAGATATTCAACTTCTCTAGCTTTTTGTTTCGTATTTTCAACCTTCTTGGCCTAAAAGGCAAACAAGACCAGTAATTACATACTGAGAAGAAGCTTAGCTAATTCTAGGGAGCACTTACCTTTATAGTTCTGCTCATATAATTTTTGTAATTGTTATAATTTACATATTTCTTCCCTAAATGCACGTTTAGTTAAGCCACTTTCAGTTTATAAGTATTATTTTATCACTATTTGGCAGTGTGACGTGTTTTTGTGTAAGGTTTGTCAGGTTGTTCTGACGCCCAAGATATTGGCAAGACTTGGCTTTGTGATGACCACTAGAGTAAATGAGACCTCATCACCTCAGTGTTTAGTTAAGCAAAGAGGAATGCGTATCTTCTGTCAAAAACATTGTGTGAATGTTTGCAAAGAAAATGTAGAATTGGATGTATCTGAAATTTGCTGGGTATGAAAATATAGCAGTGTTTTCTAAGCAGTCATGATCTGACTTTCACAATTAATCTTGTAATTTTTTTTTTCTTCTTTTCTGCTCTCTGGCCATATACACTGTGAGTTTCTGCAAATGTGAAAATGTTACGTACTGTGGTTGTGGTTGCTTTATACTTCTGTTTGTAGAAAAGTAGTAACTGGTCTGTAATACTGTGAAACATGGCTCTTGTATACATCAAGTAATTAGTCCTACTTCGACTGTCTTGTTGGTGAGTGGGACTTGGTTTTTCTTCAGAGATATAAAATGTCCTGGAGTAGATAGATAAAGTGTGCTTTGTAATCTCAACGTGTATTACTTTGCATGCAATTTGCATTTGAAGCCAAAGGGAGATTAACGTTGGAACCTGAAGAGAAATTGAAATGCATGTAAATGTATGACTGAAATGCTGTTTACTGTTTGTTTAAAAGAATATCCAAGAAGCTATTGCCCCAAAGAGTCAGTCTAAAAGTCATCTACTGCTTCTATGTTCAAAGATGTAATCTGTGAAATCCCATGTAAATTTTATTGTTGGGCCATAGCTGTGTTACTCTGTGTGGGTTGGAACTCAAACCAAGTAACTCTCTGAATTTTCTCTTGGAAGATACAAAACAGAAGGGAAGGAACGGGAGGCAATTCTAGAGGAAGATGATGAGCTCTGGGTGAAGATTCGGCACCAGCATATTGCA
This sequence comes from Myiopsitta monachus, assembly GCA_017639245.1. Lineage (NCBI taxonomy): Eukaryota > Metazoa > Chordata > Aves > Psittaciformes > Psittacidae > Myiopsitta > Myiopsitta monachus. The sequence goes on along the minus strand of CM029923.1, from coordinate 11,321,111 downwards.
GATGTGATAGAGTATGTGAATAAAATAACAAAAACTAGTTCAAAATGCAAGTTACAGGTGTCTGAGAGTGAATTATTTGAGCTGTTAATTAGGAATGCAAGCAGTAGTAAAGATGGTTTGCAATATAGACTGCAGCCTTTTAAACAATCAATGCCAGGCACAAAACATATTTTAAAAAACAGAAGTATGTACAGAAGTGTACATATTTACTATAAAGTGTATATATATAATGTATATAAATATATATAAGTATATAAATATAAGGTATACAATTTTACTATACTTAATTACAGTTCTTGAGGGAAATGGAAATAAAATTATTTCCTGAAAAGTGTCTTCAAATCTTTTAAATCTGAAGGGATAATTTTGCATAAAGTGGTAGCAAGTTATTGCACCAAATGATGTGCTGGAGATACCGTAAACAGAATCTTTTAACTTAAATTTGTTTTCTTCGTTAAAAAACACTCTTCTCTGAAGCAGACCTGTATTTGAAACTTTTGCTTTAATTCAGAAGTTTTTCTTACACATTTCTGTTAAGATTTTAAGTGAAGATGTTAAATCTTTAAGAACTGTGGTGCTGGCGCATTTGATTACTTTCTTTTTATATCTTTTTCATTATTTTTTTTTTCCCTCAGGGAAATACCAAAACTTTTTAAAGAAGCTTTATCAAAAAGAAAAGCAGCAGAAGGAAAAGTAAGTTGTTTAAATTAATAATTATTGTTGGTTTTCCTGATAATTTAATTATTTTCAGCTGATGAGATTGATGTAATTCATGGACCTATTACAGAAATTAAGGCTTATCTCACTGGCGGTTTTTGGAGGGTGTGGGGGACCAAGGCTTCAACAGGGAGGGAAAATAATAATGTTAAATATTGGGAGGGGAAAAGCTTTAACTTGTGTCATTTCTTCACAGGTATCAATATCTGCTCTGACCCAGTTAATGAAAAAGATGCCACTTTATCGTAAAGAGATTAGTAGGGTAAGAGGTCTTTTGTAACTGCAGCCTCACAATAAATCATTTTGTACACTGCAGTTTTGTGTGTTGTTGAAGTCTAGTTCTGTCCTGCTGTTTTCCTGTTACGCGTGCTATATAACTTTTCTCCAAATTAATATGTTCACCTGTAAAAATGTGAGAAGAAAGCTTATTTCCAGGTGTTTCACTTTAGTGTGTAAAAAATCTACTTTAATTATTTGTGTGCTTTAAAGATGGAAAATAGCATAGCTGTTTAATATTATAAAAGGTATTATGGGAGTTCATCTCTGTGAAGGATAAACCACAAAAAATATATGATGGTGCTGAAGGATAGGTAAAGGGTTGACTCTTGTAACCAGTAAAAATGACTGCTTCGTGTTTACAAAATAAGAGCAAGGTATCACAGCTTGTAATAATTGTTTTGGTTTTCTAGCAAGTTATTCATCTTAACTTAGCAGAGGACTGCATGAGCAAGTTCAAATCTAACATAGAAAGGCTCTGTAAAGCTGAACAGGTATGTTGAAAAAAACCCACATACCAAACAACAACTTGTTAAAAATGTGACTTGTTTGTTTGTAAGAGTAAATGCTTGTTTTCAACTGACAACAGTAGTGTGTCTCTTGCCAATTTTTTTTTTTTTGGGGGATGATGAATTATAGAGAGAAGCATTAAAGCTAAGTGAGATATACAAGGCTCTTACTCTGCCAGTAAAGGACTTTTGTTTGTTGTCTTTAAATCTGGCTGATTTGTATAAGGATAATCTTTGTTTTCTTTGTTCAAAACCATTATGAAGTTGCCTGACTAAAAAGCAAGCCCGTTTAAAATGTCTGGGAAAAGCACCTGGTAGGGTGAGGCACTGCATTGTGCCACTGATGTTGAGTTATACCTTACAATTTTTTATTTATCTGAATTCTAAATATCAAACAGTTCAAAATCTGAGTGTTAGGTAGTGTTGTTATAATGCTGTAACTATTGAAATAATAATGACGAAGACTTGTCATACTGAGTTTAAATTGAAGCAGCTTGATAGTTCCCTGAAAACTATCGTTTAATAAAAATGCATTTCAAAACAAAACACAAAAGTGGTGGGTTTTTTGTTTGTGTGTGTTATTGTTTTTTTAAATGACTACTCACTAAACCATGTGGGTTTGTTTTTTTCCTTTGTTTTTGGTTTGGTTTTTTTTGTTTTTTTTTTTTTTTTTTTTTTGTTTGTTTTTTTTGGTTTTTCTTTTTAATGTAGGACTTGGCTCTTGGAACTGATGTCGAAGGTCAAAAAGTGAAAGACTCAATGAGAGTCCTCCTTCCTGTTCTGCTCAACAAAAGTCATGAGAGTTATGACAAAATTAGAGCTATTCTCCTGTACATCTTTAGCACTAATGGTATGATAAGTTACTCTATTTTGTTGTTGTTTTTTCTTTCAGTGGTATGGACTTCAGCTCAAGTTTAGGGCTAGTCCAAAGTTTTGGGCTAGTATCTTTAGTTAAGCATCTGTGTGGGAGCTGATGGACATGTTTGAAAGAAATACTGTCCAAATTCTGTAGCTTCTCTTCTTTCCAATTAGTAATGAGGTACTACTGGTGAGGAGTTCAGACATTCAATATAAGTGCAGATCTATGCAGTGTTTCAGCATCATTCCTGTTCTTGGATGTTGGCAACAGTTTAAATTTTCTCCTTTTCACTTACTATTGAAGCTGTTAAAGGGGGAGCTCCATGTCTATTACAGCTTGAAAATTAATTAAGTGGGGAAGAATGTCGAGTAGAGGAGGAGGAAACTAGTATAATATTGTTCTAAGAAATCTATAATAATACTGAATTTAGTCTCAAAAATGGACATTTTCTCTAAAACAGTATTGTGTTAGACTGTCCAAACAAACCAAAAATCTTGACTAGAGTAACAGCCCAGAATGTCTAAGACAAAATTGGGGTTAAATTACTAAGTTATTAAGTTGCATGCTTTCCTTATGTCAAAGGAACTACCCAGGAGAACTTGGACAAGCTGATCCAGAATGTTCAAATACAAAGTGATAGTGATATGATAAGAAATTGGAAATACCTTGACGTTCCTGTTATCTCCTCAGTAAGAATGTATTAATTTGTTTTGTAATTTCCTACAACCCAAGCACTTGGCTACAGCTTTCTTGTCTTTTCAAAGTAAAATAACTAAAATGTTCCCTCTAAAATTGTCAGATGGTGACTTGAGCTAGTTGGCTTTGGATAGCGCCAACTTAGTTCCTTGTCTCTGAAATTAGTACTTCCAGTATATCCTGAATTCTACAGAGATTAATTGTTCATTGTTATTGTTATTTCCTAAGAATCTCCTGCTGATCCCCTTCCCCCACTACTAATCGGTAATAAGTTTCAAAAATCCTAATCACTGTATAATATAACCTTGTTTTGAAAATCTTTTCAGTCTGCTGCTCAGCAGCATAAATACCCAAGGAGGGACCGTTCTTCAGAAGAAACTTACCAACTTTCTAGGTGGACGCCTGTCATTAAAGATGTTATGGAGGTAAATCAGACAAACTAATTAATGCTTGGGTGCAGTGCAGAAACTTACTCAAGTGGGCAGTTACAACCGGTTTTTTGAAGTTCCTTATTATCTTGAGTTACTCCTCAAGTGTTAACTTACAGGTTAAATACAACTGTTTAGCAAAGTGATAACTTGTACGTTGTCTGTACTACAGAATGTTAGCCTGCTGTGTGTTAGCAGTGCTCCTTGTAAAGGTGATGCAAATGAAACTGAAAGCAAAAAGTCTTTTTGAACAGCTTGTCCTGTGTTTGGCAGCAGTCGCTGGTTTGAAGATCTGGATTTTTTTCCCTCCAATGGGTCTTATGTCATGGGTTCAGCAGTAGCAGTCATTTTTCTCCCTCTTGGTAGCTGGTGCAGCACTGTGTTTTCGATTTTGGGCCTGGGAGCAGCACTGATAACACCAGTGTTTATAGTTACTGCTTGCTAATGTTTTTGTCTGACCAAGGACTTTTCTGAGTTTCATGCTATGCCAGGGAGGAGGGGAGCCGGGAGGAGGCAGAGACAGGACACCTGACCCAAACTGACCAAAGAGGTTATTCCATACCACAGCACGTCATGTCCAGGATGTGAAGACGGAGAGCAGAGACCTGGAAGGGTGTGGTGGTGTGGACTGGGGGTGCACGGCATGGTCAGGTTTTTGGTATTGGGGGGTTCACTGTTGGGGGGTGCACTGGCTGGGTCGGGCTTGGTGAGCAGTTGTATTCTTTTTCCTTGTATTTCTCTTGTATTATTATTGGTGGTAGCAGTAGTGATTTGTGTTATACCTTAGTTACTAAACTGTTCTTATCTCAACCTGTGCGAGCTGAATTCTTTTAATTCTCCTCCCCATCCCCCCAGGACTGGGGGAAGAAAGAGGGGCAGTGAGTGAGTGAGCAAAACTGCGTGGCTGAGAGGCTTAAACCACAACAGTCTTAAAACCCCAAATCTAAACTAGATTAGCAGCGGCTGGGAAATACTACTTGCCAGAGGTGTAGTTGCTCTGTTCTTCAACCTCTTTGTAAGCATCAGTTAGTGACCACTGTTGGACAGAATAGTGAGTTCACTGGTCTTTTGTCTGTCCTAGTACTGTCATTCATAGATTCTTGATGACTTTCATCCATTCATTTGTGTCTTCAGGGGACCCTAACTTCTCTCATACACCACTGTCCTGGTTTAAGCCTCTCAGCCACGCAGTTTTGCTCACTCACTCCCCCCTCTTTCTTCCCCCAGTCCCAGGGGGGATGGAATCGAAAGAATGCACCTCCCACAGGTTGAGATAAGAACAGTGTAGTAACTGAAGTATAACACAAAACCACTACTGCTACCACCAATAATAATAATGACAAGGCAAGTACAAGGAAAGAATACAGTCGCTCACCACCTATACCCAGCCTGACCAAGCAGTGCACCCCCACCTTCCAGGTCCCTGCCCTCCATTTTTACATCCTGGGCATGACGTGCTGTGGCATTGAATACCTCTTTGGTCAGTTTGGGTCAGGTGTCCTGTCTCTGCTTTGTCCCGGCTTTCCCTTCTCCCTGGCAGAGCATGAGACTCAGAAAGTCCTTGGTCAGACCAAACCACTACCAAGCAGTAACTGAAAACACTGGTGTTATCAGTGCTGTTCCCAGGCTGAAAGTAAAAAACACAGTGCTGCACCAGCTACCAAGAAGGAGAAAAATGACTGCTACTGCTGAACCCAGGACAACCACTATAAAGATAAATCAAATATGTTAGGGTCTTCATAGATAAAAAGCTGCCAGTGAAATCTGAGCAGTTAAGTCAGCATTATGTTTTTAGAGAAAGCATATGTGCTTCCAGTTCCTCATGATATGCAAAAGCCTTGTAATTTTTGAGCATCACATGGTTTAGCATTTTGTTACATAGGAGTGTAGTTGCTGGGATGCTGCTTGCAATTGGCTGTTCTAAGAAATTGCATGTGCTGGTGTTGAATTCCGGTTGGACATCCTTAGTGGAAGTTGAAACTTGGTGGGTTTTAGATCTGCATGGCTGTTTGAAATGAGTCTCTGTTTTGCCCTTCAGGATGCTATAGAAAACAAACTAGATTCAAAAGACTGGCCTTATTGTTCCCAGTGTCCTCCTATCTGGAATGGTTCAGGAGTAGTAAGGTAAACTGTTTCATTTCCTGAAATATAATTTACCATTTACCAATATTTATGCCATGTACATTCTCAAACATAAAAGTGTGCTTACTAAGCAGTGAAATAATGTTAATAGTCATGTGTAAAATGTATATTTTTTTCATCTAAACCATACTGACCTTTGTTGTTTAATAACTCTTGGCTATATATAGCTTTTTACTTGGAGTATCTCCCTTTTGCTTCCAAGCTAGAAATAACATTTCTGTATTCCCAGAATGAGAAGTTTAAACTATTGACCTTTTTAATGTGAAGTAGTTTTGGGAATGAATTATTGGTATAGTGCTGCTTGGGCAAAAAGAGTGGTTTTATTTCTGCTGTGGTAGCAGTGGTGTCCTTCTTCAAGGTAATGAGTTCAGTAAGTTAAAATTAATGTCTCCGGTTTCTCTCATTAGGGAGTATGGGTCTGTTGGACATTTGACCCGTTGGTAGGGGATGGTTTAGAGAAGTCCAGAGAAGTTGGAGGTCTTGAAATTAATTCTTTGCTAATGAATGTGAAATGGTGTGTTCTGTGTATTTGCATATTTACTGAGCAGTACTGAGTAAGTTATTTTGGGATTTATTTTTTTAGCTCACTAACCTGTACTGTCCCTTCCTTCCCTTTTTAATCCTATGAGCTCTTGAACCTCATGATCAATACCTGCCAATTTGACAGCTTTGTCACTTTTGGTAGTTATTTGAATGGTGTGACAGCTGAATAGTGATAGGAGTGTTCCTATCACAGGAATGCTCATTGCACTGATCAGATGCAGGAATTCATAGGGAGGGAAATTTATACACATCCTAAAATTGGAAGAGACACTTGCATTGGAATTTGTATGTTATGGAATAAAAGACAAAAGGTGCAGATGCACAGCCTTGGGAAAATATTTTTTCCCAGCCTTGGAAACATAAGGACACACAATGGTGATCAAGGCAATGAAACACTGGGGCAAGTCCCTGTACATTGTAACTGGATCTCTATCTTATAGGCTGATACAATGTGAGAATCTTTCAGGCACCCTAGCAAGGAGACAACAGGGCTGAAGATGTCTGAATCTGCAATTTCTGTATCTGTGTTAGTCTATTTTAAGTGCCCTTTTTTTTTTTTTTCTTTTTTCCCCTGCTGCTATCTGAATCTTTGTTTGTAACAGCAAAGTTGGTTTTGTTTTTTTTTTTGGGGGGGTGTGTGTGTGTTCATTAGAGAATCTGTTCATGTTTAGAAACTGCAAAACCTAAGACTAGGTTTTTCAAAATGATCCTGTTATGAAAAATGGCACTGGAATTGCTAGCATGCAGAACTAAGCTGCTTGGTAGAAATCCTTTGTGTGTGTGTGTGTGTGTGTAACATTTTTGGTTTATACTTATTTTCCCCCATGTGATACTGAATAGTTTCAGAAATATGCAAACTTGTTTTCATTAAAATCCTTCCAATTATCAATTTGCTTATTTTGTTTTTTTTTTTTTAGTGAAATGGTAATCAAACCAGGAACTGAATGATAGAAAATGTTACTGCTTAAGTGTATTATTTTTACCAAAATTATTCAGTAATGCCATATAAATGTCATCTTATAAAATCTTCTACAGTGCACGCCAGAAACCTAAGGGTAGTTATAAAGATGAGCGAAGGAGTAGTGCAAGACTGATTATATTCGTGATTGGAGGAATTACATATTCTGAGATGCGCAGTGCTTATGAAGTTTCCCAAGCCTACAGGTCCTGCGAAGTTGTTATTGGTAAGCTTGCCTTGGGGAAAGGGTGGTAGGTAGGGGTTTACAACATGTGGTTTTTGGAAAATATAAGGATAATTTTTTCTTCCATTCTCTAAGTTGGTTCAGCAAACTAGTACTAACTATAGCCAACGTCTTTCTTAAAACTATGCATTTAAAAGTATCTTTTCAGTTTATCTAGATTGCTTGGTGGCTGGTTTTCATTTTTTTTTTTTGTTGTTTTTTTTGTTTTATTTTTTTGTTTGTTTGGTTTGTTTTCAACCATATGTTAAGGACAATAAATGCTGTTGTGCTCTACAGAGGAATCGTCAAGAATTATGTCATTGAAATGTATTGTTGAAGTAACCTGAAGTATAGTGAAAAGGATTTAAACAGATTTGTGTTTTCTTGCATTACAGCTGGCAAACCAGTGCAAAATTACTCTTTTGGGGAGGTAGGGAATATAAATATTTTTAACAAACAAAATAACCAACCCACTTGCCCCCCCAAAACCCCAAACAACAAACAAACCAACCCCAAACAAAACAAACCAATCCAAAATAACCTTTTCAGTGTAGATCAGTTGACTTTGCAACATCCTTGAGTTCTTGTCGTGTTCTTCTCTAGGGACTTTACACAAACCACGCCATGATTTATAGCTTTTGCCCTGAAAAATTAAGTAATTGCCTTAATATTAAGATTCATCAGTAAATGCATGATTTAGCAGCTGGGGTAGTAATCTGTCAGTTAATACCTCAGGTGTAGTAAATGCTTGTTCTATCAGCTCCTGTGCTTCAAATAATAATTTCCTGTAATGCTGTTTAAATTTAGGTGCTAAAGCATTTGCTTATATGGTATAGCAAGACGGATCACCAAAACATAGATCATTACCAAAGACCTGTATCTATCTCCAGTGGCAGCTGCTGCTCAGGTTCATGGTCATCTAAAGCATTCTAAATTGCCTGCGATGCGTATGTCTCACAATTCTATGTAGTCATGAGTTTCAAAAAGGATTAAATCTATCTACCATAATTCTAAATAAATAAATACTCTTCCTTAAAGCAATGACAACTTTGATTTTGAGATTGAGAGTCTGTTACTTCAAGATAGTGGGGAGTGTTTAGGTTTGGTATTGTATGTGTTTGGGGTTTGTTTGTTTGTTTGTTTGTTTGTGTTTGGTTGGTTGGTTGGTTTGTTTGCTGCTTTCAACAGTGGTGGTTGAGGTAAGTTTAAGGCTGGTCCTACTTCAGAGTTGCAATCGAAAGACCAGAACAACAGCAATGTAGTTTAACAAGAATGTTTCTTCATCTGATGCTTGTTTACAAACCCACGGTGAGTTTAGATAACTCTTCTGCTGTAGTGTCTGGCACTGATCTTCCACAGCACAATCTTTATCTTTTGCTTAGAGGTTATTCTTGCAGTTTAGTTTGTAATCCTGATCTTTGAGGGAAGGTACTGACTACCAAATTTCCATGTGTCTTACTGCAAGATGAAATCTTCCTGTGTTCCTGATTCAGAACTCGAGGATTAGTAGCCCATTCAGGTTCAAGACAGCCTTGATTTTAAACAGTTAAAGAGTTCACTTTATGACTCTAGCGTGGCCCTTCATGGCGAAAGTTACAATGACTGAGAACAAGAGAGGTATTTGTGCACTCTGGAAGAATCGTCAGGGTTTTCTTTGCTGCTCCAGACTTGGAATTTGTTGCAAACTTTTCAAGGTGATGTCAGTAAGAGCCAGTTTTCTGTAACGTGCTATTTCTGTGGAAAAATACTGTTTGTGACAATCTTTAATCCAGATGGTTTCTTGATTCCAGGTTAAAAGCCTGTTGTTAACTCCCCCTTTCACAGAATGGGTACATTACTTGTAGGCTGCAACAAATTCATGCACTAAAGGTGGCCCAGGCTTAGCTTTTATTTCAGTCTGGGCAGAGCAGGGACTTGAAACTTCTATCTGAAGTTAAGAATCCCAGTCTGGATGTTTCAGTGTGTGAAAGAGGGACACCATCTACTTAATGTTGACTCGGCGACACTATATGATAAAACCTGAAAAAACACTTTGAGCTGTTGTACTTACGTTTTCCAGGTACTGTAAAAAACCACTTGCATGTCCCCAATTTATTTATTTATTTAGTTATTTATTTTCAAGAGGGAATGTCTGTAATTCTGACTTTCAGATGGGTACAGTTAATAATTATCTTCTTTTGTCAGGTTCTACTCATATTTTGACACCTAAAAGACTACTGGATGAAGTCAAGAGCCTTAGTAAACCCAAGGATACGGTCTACATAAAGGATGAATAGAAGTGCTCATGTTGATGATGCATTAGGCAAAGACAAATAGTATGTACACATTCTTATGGAACTGAGTATTCTAAATACTGTACGAGGACACTACATGGTTCTCACTAATGGGGTGTCACTTTATAAATTTGCTGCTTTTTTTGGGGTGGGGGAGAAGGTAGAGGGAAAAATCAACCTGTGTGTCTCTTAGGTTGTATTTTGTATAGACAGTGTTACACTGTAAGTCCTTTTTCAAAAGGGCTTGTTCATTCCTAAGAAATGATGCTAAAAGTTATTGTGATTATATGTAGACTGGAATTGTCTGAGAACTGTGGAACCTTTCTATTATAGAGTTTATTTCTACAAATGGCTGAATTAAGGGACTAGGCTCTTATGTAGAGGCTTTGGGAGAAAATTTGGTAATATGAGTTTATGACAAATATATTTCACAGTGTGGTGTCTCAAGCTGTAATACCTTCTGTCAAATAACTCACTGAATTCTTTGAATATATGTAGCTGTGAAAAATCAAGAGATTTTTTTAGATGGTGGTGGGGAAGGCACAAAGTTAATCATGGAAGTACAAAGCACGTCTAATTTCAATAAATAATCTGGAGAAATGCTGTTGAACTGTGCACTGAAGTACACTTTAAATAATACAGAGATTATTACTAAAGCTTTTAAAAAAAAACTTTGTTTCTTACCAACTTCCTTATAATTGTGTCTCCATAGTCTGTCTTAGAAGTTGAATTGCTTATAATATACAAGTTCCAAAATTTTTAGCATAAACCCCTTTTTGAGGGAGTGGGGGCAGTGGAAAAAGAGAGTAAAAGAAGAGAAGTAGTTGAATCTTTCAAATGGCTTGGTTCTTTAAAATAAGAAAAGCAAATAGCAAACCAAACACCAAAAATTGATGCATTCAAGAGATTTACTGTTCTCTTCTACTTTGTTACATACTAAGAAAGGAATATATATATTGTGTTGAAGGGGATCAGAGAAGTTCTAAATTATATTAATTCTGTAATACTGGTAATATTTAGATTTGTCTTGGAAAATTACTGCAGTAATTAAAATATGAACCTTTTAAAGGGATGTTGTATTGATGAGCCTTGAAATGTTTATTGTATGTAGAATCTGAGAGAAATGTAATGAAGAAGATGAGATTACTCATGGCTTTCTATTTACATTTTTGCCAACTGTAAGGGTATTAACTTTTTGTTTTGCAGAAAGGTGGTTTTGTTCTTTACCCTTAATTTTGCCCTCAGGTTAACTGGTAATTTAAGAGAACATTTTGGCTAGGTAAGTTCAGTCAAAGTTAATTAGAAGGTGGAAAAGGTCAAATTCCTTCCCTCTGCATCAGAGAGGAATGCAGTGGGAGAATATTATGTAATGATTCTAGAATGTTGCAGGACATGGTGTGTGATGAGGTTAAGTGGCTGTAGCTTTCAGATGCATATACATGAATTAAGCATGTAATGTATTCTGACTTTATTTTCAGTGGGAATACATGAACACCACCTCTTTAACTGGTTCATTAAACATCATCTGCATCAAAACATCAAAAAAAAAGTTAGCAGAGATAACTTACTGTTTATCTGAATTCTAGTTTCTAGCTGTAAATATCACAGTAAAAATCCAGAGTAAAAGTATGTATTTAAGAAACACAGTGTTCAACACTTCTTTACTGAAAATGCACACTTTGAAATCAGTATTAAACAATTAAACTTAGGAGTCCTTACACTTGGGCAAGAAGAACCCAAGTTCAGTATAAAAGCAATATGTAATTGCAATTTTTTTTCATACTCCAAAAACTTAAAAGCAATAAATACAGAACAAAATAACTGTTATCAAAGTTTCCTACTTAAGGACTGAAATAATTGAAATACAGTAGTATATAGAATCTATTGTATTGATATTGAGAGATGAAGAAATACCAGCCTGAAATGTTGGATTACTTTTATGGATTTGGCAGCTAAGCTGAAAGCAGACACTTGATAGTCTTAAGTGCTGTCACTAGCTCAAAATTTGATAGCTGATAAATACAAGACTTAAGACTTTTGAACCATCATCTGCTGTTTCCAGAAGGCAAAGCCAAGCTTTACTGCAAAGATGGATCAAGAGAGATGCTTTAAGAACAGAAATCTGACAGAGATACGTAGCTGAAAGCAGCTGGTTTATTACTTACAGGAGCTTGTGAAGGGAGTGATGGTGGTGATGGGAGCAGATTTCTTGTAAAGATACTTGCTTGTTTTTCCCAAGGATCTTCTTGGCTACTTTTCTAGATCAAAAAATGTTTTATCAAGATCAAGAATGGACAAGAGTTGTATCAAGATAAAAGTCTCCCCCCAAACCCTAACATATTAGAGTAAGTGTACAAGGTATAATTTTGAAAGTTCCTGTTTTCTTATTATGCCTCTTAAAATAGCTACCTATCCCATAAATGTGGGCCCAGAATCACATAAACGCACGTTGGTCTGATTTGCCTAGATAAATGCATTTGGAAATATCTTTAATATTTCTTAAGTTGAAACCAGAAATCTGGACAAGATGCAGAGATGATGAAGAGGAAAATCAAAGGTATGAAATAATTTCAGTGTCAGGAATGGCTGGAATAGGATCCCTGCCTGATCAAGTGGAAAAATAGTGAGACATGGTGCAGTAATATAACATGCTTTAAATTTTTAATTTGGGGGAGGGGAGGATTGGGAGGAAGGGGCAAGAATCTTAACACATATGGGAGAAAAATGTGGGGCTATTAAAGATATTACTGTTGATTGGGAAGGACTCTGAGCTTTCTATTTCGCAGAGAACGTTCCAAGTAAATGTCACTGTGTGCTTGTCTGCTGGCTTTTTATTCTTGGGCATTTGCTGTCACGTCTGGGACAACGGGTTCAGACAGTGACCCAGGATGAACCAAAGGTCTAGCTGTTCTTGTGGTGTGGGAAGATTTCTATGGTAGAGATTTTTTTTTATTGGATCTAGGAAATCTATAGCAATTACTTCAACTATAAAGTTAATTCGCAAAGTAAGACTAGGAACATTCCAAACATTAATCTAGCAACTTCAGAGGCTAGTGAGCCTTTCACCTGTGCTGTTGTCTTAAGCTAAATAAAGCAAAACCATGGATAATAAGCAGAGGCAAATCAAATTGTAAGGATATACAAAGAAACGAAAGGTTAATAGTATTGTTGGCTGTCAAGCATGAAGAAGCCCTGAAAAACAAAAAGCTGTTGACTCAGGCTAGTAAATCAGTGGTACACAGCAGCAAGTTTAGCTGTCACTGCTTGCATGAATGGAGTCTGGTTATCTGTATCCATCAACTGATGAAACCACTTGGGTTTCCCTGAAAATGACTGTCTTTTTAAGCAATGCACTGTCACTTCTAACTTGATTTCCATCAGTTCTTATGTACTTGGGAATTGCTTCAGTGAATAACTTCCCTGATAATATAAGGCTGTTAACTTGCTTGTAATAACTGCAGTTAAATGGATTTCAGAAGGAAGATAATATGACTCCTCTCGGCCCACTGTATTTCTACAGTATCATTTTCCAACCTACTTACTATAACGTAAATTCTCAAAGCCAAATCTATCTGACAGGGTAAGGACACTGCATTGAAGAAACAGAAAATGTAGTTGTTCGGAGTACTTCTACAACAGATGGTAATACTCAGTGACTGAGATGTGCAAGGAAGTCCTTTAAAAAACTCCCAGTGTAGGGCACTCTAAAAACAAAATAATTACAAATATTAATTACAACTTGGTATGTGAGCATAATGCTTACTGATGTCCCAGGTTGTGCTTAAGCAGCTGCTATTTAGGTGTGGGAAGAAAATATATGTAGTAATCACTGAGCTTTATTCTGCTATTGAGGGGTGGGAGGGGATAAAAAGTCAAAAAGTTACCTTTGCTTGTTTAAGCCAATTTTTATTAAGCTGTCTTAAATGAAAACTCAGAGAAGGTAGCTGTGCACAGTAATCGGGGTTAGCTAACATACTGAAGACTCTCAGTAGAATTTGGAATTTGTTTGCCAGTTCAGAGGCTGCATGTTAACGTGTAATACCAATAAGCTCTGGTTTGGTTTAGTACTGACAGCTACAGAACAGCTAACGAAGTCAGCTAGCTGACTTTCTGATCTCTGTATGTATTATTTCATATTTGTAGAGATACTGATGCTTCAGTATCAACCAGCAAAACAATACAGCATTTGAAACTGGGTAGTTAAAGTGGCTTCCTTTTAAGTTTAGCCAGATCTTCTGAAACTGCTTGTACCATTCGTTCGGTAGCTTTCTTCAAAATGTTTGCTGTCTGTATGGCATGATCCAGAGTAGAATGTAAAATCTGCTTGGGAAATAATAAAATATAGTCTTATTAATACTAAAGGCAGATGTTTACATACGTGTAGAATAAAAAATTAGATTTGTTTAAGGTTCTGTGCACTCTGAATACACGTTGAGGAGAAAAAATTCTGAGTCATGTGAGGCCATTACATGATTCAAGTTGGAAGTATCTGTTAGTTATTTCTCTCTTTGTGTAATCCTTCCAACTGAGGGATGTTCACACACTTCTAAAGTAGAAGGTCCAGTGTGTGCATGTTTGTGGCATTGGGAAGGTTTTCTTCAGGTTTTGATAGTGGTTTGTATGACATGTTTTATTTCAGTATATGAAATATAATTCCAGAAATAAGAGCCAGTGCTCCTTTTCCGTTCCTTTTGCCATTTATGCAGGGACTGACTTGCATAAAGAGTCTCTAACATACTCATATGAAATAACATACTAATACATAAGCTAAAATACTTGGGATTTTAACTCCCTCCTGTCTTATCCTCGAAAGGACTAAACATGCTTAGGTTGTAATAGACAACTTGCTAAGAATGGGATGTTGAACAGTGTCATGATGTGGAGATGAAAGCTTCCCAGGATAGTTGTGTGGCTTTTAATTTTCACTCTGAAGTCTTACATTTGCATTGGACTCATTAGCGTTTCTGTATCTGATGTTGATTGCAGATTTGGTTTGGCCAGACTTCTTGCTGGGTAAGCAGTGATATGAAAGGATAATTTTATCATATGTGCTTGAATAGCAGGTTTTGGCAGCCTCCAAGTTTTGCCTAAAAATAGGATGCATAGCATAAATACAAACAATTTTCGTAAACAAAGAATTTCTAAAATATGAAATAAATATATAAACACCTTGATAGCATACTCAGTAGCAAGATTATTTTACAGTGAGTAGAAGTTTTCATTTAACTATAAACCACAGTCCATCGTAGTTTGTGTTACATGTGTACTGCAGTGAAATAGAAAACATGCCAGGATGCAGTCAGGAAATCTCTCGCAATAGTACTGCATTCTTGGTGCTTTCTCTGAGTGGTCTATGCTGTTAATTCTCAAGTCCAGCTGCTGTGCTTCCAGGCAGTTGCTACTATTGAGTAATGCTGTCAAAAACTATGCTGACAAAATTGTCTGAATTTCAGTCTAGTCTGTGCCTACAGTTAAGAATCCATTTTACCTCTCAGACTCCCACTATAATTTAATGTTAATAACAGTTAAAATAGGACTGTTATGTATAAAGAAATGGTAGCAAACAGACCTGGATCTTAACTAATGCAGATCTGCTTTTTAATCTGAGTGGGACCATCCTCTTAATCAAGTGAAGTATTTTTTTTTTTTTACTACTAAATGTGTCAGTTGAAGAAATTTGTTCTTACTCTTCCTTAAATTGGGAACATTCAAGAACTACTCTTAAGAATTATTTACACTTGCTATTAGTGAAATGAAAATATTTAACCTAATGACTAAAATTCTAATATACAGCATGCACTGCAAAGATGAAACATTCCTTCTGTTTGATACTGGTGAGTTGGTTTTTCCTTGTACTATTTAGTTATTGCTGCAGCTTACCTTGCAGAAAGTCTGTTTACAAGTTCACATGGCTGTTTATTTTTCTGAGCCTTTTGAGAGGGAAGTCTTTTCTGTGAATAAGCTGGAGTAGTTGAGGCCATGTTTAAAACAAAGACAAAGTGATTTGCTGTGTATTTATAATTTTTCTCCATTTGCCATTCATAAAAAATCAAGTAACTATCATTACTGAATAGAACTTAAACATATTTAAGATTTTTTGTAAATGAGGATAGATTAACCTTTTTGATTTTGCTGTTGAATTTAGTTCTGTGGTAAACAGTATGCAGATTTATATTACATTTCATACAGTGAAAGACTACAGAGGCAGACTGTAGAACAATCAGACTCGTATAATCCTAATAATTACATGAATTTCTTTGATTTATAGGTTTACAGAATTTATACAAAGAAGTAACTAATTTGTACTTCTTTCCCACTGTTGAAAATTTGTATTTTTCTGCATGCAAGTTTTCCTACAGTATAGAGAGGAGTCTGAGGTAAGAGACTCAGACTTAAAGTTAAAAGCTACATATTCAACATTACAACATACTTTAAAAGCTACATGTTCAACGTTATAAATATTATGTATAAAATAAGGCTTTTCTGCACTTTGTGTGTCACACAATTTTGAGTGTAGAGATGGAATCTTCTTTAGTACTTGTTTACTTTAGGTAACAGCTAGCACTGAAAGTTGGCACAGTAATACCCAATTTTAAAAATTCTTCTTGATGGCACTGCCAAATGAGATATTCCCATCATAAATGAAACGTGGAAAGGACTCTTCTCAAGAAGAATCAGGTAAGGTGTTGTATACTGGGGACTAAACTTGGCCAGGTGTGTGAAAGTTGGATTTGCTGATATTGCTCTACAAGATCTACACACATCCATTATTGCTTCTGGTTGCTTATACTAAATTAAATTTGACCTGATAGTTGCAATGTGGCTTTCTGCCTCTTGACATCTAACCTGTGACAGGCAATTATTTCAGTACACATCATACTTATAAGATGAAACACACATTTATTTCTACATTTGGCACAAGGCTCAACAGACTGTAATTCCTGAGTTGAAATTGATCTTTGCTTCCTGTAGGGCATCTGCATCTAAACCCTGAAAACAAAGACATGTTTAGAAAAACAAACACTTAAAAATATTTTTGCTCAGATTATTAATAGTTTTGCAAATAGTGTACCTCTTCTCTCTCCATGTGATCTTTTCTTGAATGTTTTGCAACTTCCAGTCTCACAGTTCACAAGTTCCTTGTTTGGTGAATCAGTATAGGAATTGTAGGCAGAGATGTCTTCTGAATCGCTGCCTAAAATCCCCAAAATAAATTAAAAAGGTCTGAAATAGTAAAAATTTTGGCCTGTGTACCTAGGTAATTGTCTTTCAGCACCATCATTTTTGAGCCCTTTGCTGCTATTAACTACTGCTGCAATTTGAAGCAGTACTTTTTTGTCCCTTGCAGGTGGGGACTGAACTGTAAAGATTGTCTCAAGTGTAGATAACTTTTTTTTTGGTGATAGTTGTTTCCAGTCTGATAACTGGTGTTTTGTGTGTGTTTGGGTGTTTTTTGTTTATTTTTCTGTTGGTTTGGGTTTTTTTGGTATGTTTTTGGTTTGGTGTTTTGTTTTCGTTGGTTTTTTTTGTGGTTTTTTTTTGTGTTTTTTTTTTTTTTTTTTTTTTGTTTTTTTTTTTTTTTTTTTTTTTTTTTTTTTTTTAAATTAAGCTCTCTGATCTCCATAGTTTTATGAAAACAAGGCAGCCTAAGAGGAACATGACAACAGAATTTGGGATATCTAGCACAGCACTCTTTAGGTATTGGACAAATCAGTACTTAACAATAATGGCACTTAGTGTTTTACCTTAAAGTGAAAGGATATTGCAGAGAAGCCAAGGACAACAGATAGACCAAAGGTAAGAATAACCTGCATATTCAGACTTAAAACTGAATCTAGGACAGCCCATGCTATTATTTTTTTAGGTTTTGGGTACTAACTGCTTCAAAGTATTCTGCAGCGAAAAAACAAGATGGGGATGCCGTAAGAGAAACAAATGCCAACCGATTCTTACTGAACCTCCAAGACATGGAGTGTGGGATGGCTTGTCTACTGATGTAACCAGCTCAGTAGCCTGTGTGGGATCTATTTTAGATTCAATGAACTTATACTATTAGGGGCTGGACTAAGGAACAAGAATATTTTCAGCCTGTGTCAACCCTGAATGGGTCAAAGATTTAGGAGAGCTTTTTTATCTTTGATTGCAGAATAGGAATGTTGAATCCGAAAACTAAGCCTGGAAGTACTGACTGTAAATGTTTCAGTTGCCCTGTTTGAAATCCCACTTTTAGGATATGAAATAAATGTACGTAACTGATGAGGAAAAAGCAAAATCAAAGCATTGTGTGCACACAACTTTGATGAAGTTTCTTAGGGACCCTGTCCATTTGAGTTTTGAATATCTCTGAGAATGGATATGTCATGGTTTCTCTTGGGCAAACTGTTTCAGTATTTGACTAGACCCAGAGTTAACGCTTTTTTATTGCTCATATTGAACTGTTAGTTCTGTTGCAGCATGTCTGTTGTCTCTTGGTCTGTCGCAGTGTCTTGCGCTGTGCTAAGCAGTAACATCTGTTAAAACTACAAAAAAATTTCATGCTGGTGAGATGTGACACGATTCAATAGTAGGCATAAGCACAGTTCTGACCTTTGTATGCCATCACTACTTACTCAGGTTGCTGTCTGATAAATCAGTTGGTTTTCTCTGTATGAGGAGTGAACAAGTTCCAGTTTTCTTTTCCTGTATGTTTGTGTTTCTTTAAGCATGAAAACAGAATATTAATTGTACCTGAATGCTTTTATATAACGAGCCTTATAAGCATATTATATTAATGTTTGATCACTTCTTACCTGAGGAGAAATCAGATTTACCCATAAGAATAACTCTACGTGTATCAATTATCTGAAAAGGTGGTAAGTAGAAGCTTAAATTAAAAAGTAACGACTTGGGAAATTGTTAACCCTTTAGCTAAAGGACACATTCTGACAAAAGGACTCTACTACCAGAGCTGTTAAAAATGCTTAAAAGTAGAGCTCTTAATAATCACATCTCCGAATATTGAATTAGTATGAAAATCCTATGTATTTATATATGTGTTAACATATGTTGCATCAAAATATTATCAATGGTAAGGATTATATAGTTTCTCTGGTAGCTTTGAGCTAATAAGGCTTTAATTTTACTGCCTTCAGGTAATTAGAGGAATACTGGAGATGTACTTTCTGCCAGAACAAAACCCAAGTTCCTTGTTTGTAATATTTTACATCTATTTTCAACTTAGGGCATACAATATTTGGAAAATATTTTACTCATTCATGAAAATAATGATCAGAAATGGAGTTGACCACCTTTACATGACAGGTGGGGGAAAAAAAAAGGAACCTAGGTGAGTTCTACTACATAAAGATTAACATTTATATTTAGATTAATATTGTGTTCTACGCTGCATGTATTGTGAGATCTACCTTTGATTAGAGATTTAATTTGTCAAAATTTCAAACTCCAAAATAACACATGTAGATTTATTTTATCACACTGACATTTCTATAAATGAAACTTTTCAAATGTAAGGGTCACTCTGTAATACACATAGAGGTATCCATATGCTCTCTTTCCAGGCCTACCAGTTAGTTGATGACAGTGATAACTTCAGACATTTTACACTGCTGAACACTTTGCAGTCATCCCTGTTTGGGATGCTGACATGAATCACTGAATAGAGAACAAACAAAGCCTCTTCTCTTAACACACTATTAAAATAACTCTGTACCACTTAAGCACTGTAAACCGTATGGTGGTCCAGTGGTTTACTGAGATGGGATACTTCATAATATGAATGTAATCCTCTCTTTAATGAGAGCTCTGCTATTTCTCTGGTCATCTGGTTTATCACATACCTTATGTGATTATCTGCTGATAAACTTGTAAACCAGATTGTCCTCTCATTTATCTGTACTAAAGATGTCATTCAGTGTTTCAGGCAGAGTCTAGTATAGAGATATATCAATGTACATGCATGTATCCATTCACTTAGCTGTAGGAAACAACATGTATGACAAGCCAAAATACATAATAGACTTACCCATTCATACTTGAATCTTCATCAGCATTAAATATTTGACTTGATGTATCCTGACTGTGGCATGCAAGACCTTCAGCAGGATTTTTTTGCTCAGGTAAAAGGCATCTCTGTTGCACACAGAGAAGGCAAAACAAATGTATATATGATTGTTTATATTACTGTGTATCTGTAATTGTATGACAGATCAAACAGGATACTATAAACAGACACATTGTTTGCATATCAGTTTTTGCTTTTAGTTACCATCAACTCTGCAATTTGATTTATCTTTTTACAATTCTATCTGTAGAGCAGACTGGGAAAAATATTACCACTTTATTGTCCATGCAGTTGGAATTCAAGATAGGTTTCACAGAATCATAGAATAGTTAGGGTTGGAAAGGACCTTAAGATCATCAAGTTCCAACCCCCCTGCCATGGGCAGGGACACCTCCCACTAAACCATGCCACCCAAGGCTCTGTCCAACCTGGCCTTGAACAACACCAGGGATGGAGCATTCCCAACTTCCCTGGGCAACCCAGTCCAGTGCCTCACCACCCTTACAGTAAAGAATTTCTTCCTCATATCCAATCTAAACCTCCCCGTTTAACTTTGAACCTGTTACCCCTTGTCCTATCACTACAGTCCCTAATGAATAGTCCCTCCCCAGCATCCCTATAGGCCCACTTCAGATACTGGAAGGCTGTTATGAGGTCTCCACGCAGCCTTCTCTTCTCCAAGCTGAACAGCCCCAACTTTCTCAGCCTATCTTCATACGGGAGGTGCTCCAGTCCCCTCATCATCCTCGTGGCCCTCCTCTGCACTTGTTCCAACAGTTCCATGTCCTTTTGATGTTGAGGACACCAGGAACTGCACACAACACTCCCAAGTGAGGTCTCAGGAGAGCAGAGTAGAGGGGCAGGATCGCCTCCCTCAACCTGCTGGTCATGTTCCTTTTGATGCAGCCCAGGATATAGGTTGGCTTTCTGGGCTGTAAGTGCACACTGCTGGCTCATGTTCATTTTCTCATCGACCAGCACCCCCAAGTCCTTCTCCACAGGGCTGCTCTGAATCTCTTCTCTGCCCTCTTCTTCATGTTGCTTTTAGATGGATTAGTATATATGAATGAATCTTTCTGTATCTTAATTATGTTTAAAGGCAAGCAATTGTTTGTAAGTTTTTGCTGTGTGAACAAATAATAAAGTCAGGCTAATAAACACAGTTAAGTCTTTTCTGAGAGAAACCAACTTCACAGACCTCAGAAATGTTTGAGAGTCCTTTAAATTTCTCCTCTGGAAACCAATTCAGCAATGTTTTGATTTCACTATTCTATGATTCTAATGTTATGATATGCTGTAATATCCCAAAAGATTAGCTATCATGCTGTGCAACAACTGAAGAGAAAAATGCGTCATCTGATCTCAAAGCTGAATAAGATGAATGTAGGTTTTAAAAAAAAAAAGTGAGGATAGAAACAGATCTCATACCAGTATGTTGGAAGAATGCTTGTTTGCTAGCAGACCTTTTCTTGGAGGCTCTCTCTGTCTTCTGGAAGCTGATTCACCTCTCTTTTGTAACCTTAATTGGTTAAAGGAAAAACACTTGTTTTATTTTTCTAATCTCACAGAGAGATGATTAACACCCCAGATAAAACCCCCCAGGAGGGCAGAGATGGTATACAGAATTGCTTCACAAAGGTTTGATGGCAAATTATGTCAATATCTGCATCCCTCCCTTTTCTTGTTTAATTAAAAAGACCACAGAAATATCGTCAAGTAACTTTTTACTGGCAGTGTCGTTCTCAGTGCCAGTGAATTTTGTGTGGATGCAGTGCATTCACTAGTATTTAGCTCCTAGCGAAACTGATGGTAGTGTTTTGGCTTCAGGAAATACTTTGAGGTCCATAAACCCCAGAAAGGTAGCAATGCCAGGCTGGAAGGAATTCTTGGGTATGGAGTTCCAGAGTTCTATAAAAGTTTTATTCTGGAAGTATCCCTGTTGATTTCAGAAATTCCAGATATGCTGAGTTTTCTATATTCAGCAAGTAATTTTAGATAAACTTTTATAAAAACTGATAAATAGATATTTCAAAGTTTTCACTTACGTGTGAAGGCAAAGATTGCACTTGTCACCTTCTGAAGAAAACTGATTTGTCTGTGGGATTACATCAGTTGTCTGACTTTTTTCTCCCTCGTTGTTGGAAAGAAGTAAGTTTTCAATGCCTCTTCTTTCTGGAGGATCAGCAGTGCTTGAAGCTACTGAGCTCTGTACAAAGCAACCATAGCATAGACGAGTATGTGGTTGTTGCATTGAAAGTATGTGACTTCTACCAGTTAGCATTTTCAGTGTCCCTAACTTGGGATTCTGGGAAAAATGTTTTCTGAACCATTGACTAAGAAAACGTTTGGTGATGCTTGTCTACAGATGTGTAGAAGGTCATAAGATGACTTTATGTGCATTTATGATCTAGGACAAAATATTGCCATTCTGGGCAGTAAACTTAGTTTTCTGTAGCATAATAACGTTAGATCTTCCAGTAATTTTGCAGTTCAGAATCTTGGACAAATAAAGTAGTATTTCTTCCAACTAAATGATGGTGATTAGTTCCCCAAAGCAAAGACAGCTTTGTAAAAGTTTAAAGTAGCTGCTTGTATATTCTTACTTAAAACAAAATAATTGTACATTTGACATAGTAAGAGTTACCTCACAAAGGGAACATGATGAATGGGCAGATTCATCAGAAGTAAGCAAAGAAGACAAGTTGCATTTGCTGTCTTCAGTTTGTTCTTGGATGTCTTCAAGCAGCATGCCTAGTCTAAATATTTCCCCTTCCAATTTTCTAAACCCAATTACAATACACAGTTAGTGAAATCTGTATAAACTGATACTTTATTTATTACTATAATAACCATACTGGGCATTGCAGTACACTTCCCATAGGATAAGAGATAAATTGGAGTTCACTTAGCCCTTTTGAAGTACTTGAATTAATCAATTAGCCTACTGATAACTAGGATATGTAAAGCCCAAGATAAATATTGGCCAATCACTTTTAGTGCACCGCATATAGTATTACGATAATGTTTGCACTTAAAATTCTAATGGATATATGGAGTACGGGTTGTAAAACATTTAAAATACAGAAAATATACTGAGGTAACTAATTATTACTTATTTTCTAACCTTTCAGGATCAAACTGCTCCAATGTTGATAGCCTTGTCCTTGTAGTTCTGCAGCTGCAAATTATGGTGCTCTTCTCTCGCTGTTAAGTAATTCCTTTCCAAGGCATCAAGGTATCTTTTCAATTGATTTAATGCCTTTACCAGTAAGAAATAATTCAATAGCAATTGTCATTATGATTTAGCAAGCCATAGTGATAGCTACTTGTGCTAGATAAGCTAGATGCTGTTGACAGTGATGTTGGTAAGAATTCTGGTACTGCTCTGAATTGGAAAAGGACTGCATCTTGTATACCCCCTTAGTATTCTGTGCTGCTCTGTTGTGTATGAGTAAAATACTAACCTATGACTTCTGAATGGACACCCTGCATGTTAAAATTAGTAACTTACATGGCAACTTAATACCTTTCGCTAATAGTTTTGAGTTGTAATCCTTAAAAGAGATTTAAGAATTCAGCCACCTACTGAACACTTCGATTATTGCCTCTTAAACTCATAATTTGTGTGAGATAGAGAAAAGAAGTATTTTTAAATGCCTCTTTGATGAAAACATGGAATATATTGCCAGCACATTGAGTCTACAGCCATTTGAAGTGCATTTCAGGTAACTGAAAATACATAAAACTACTTTACCAGACAGTTGTCTTGTAAAAGGCAATGTCTCTTGGGTCATATGCTTAGAGAAGTCTTCCACCTTCATGACAAAATATTAGAATTTTATTTAGGATTTTAAAAATGAATATGACGAATGTAAAATCTGAGCATCAATACAAGGTATATATTGAAACAGAGCTCCTTACTTTATTTATCACTTCATCTGTCTGATCCTTTAGTATTTGAGTCATCTTTTCTCCTAGTGTTAGTTCTGGCAGTAAATTAGGAGGATTTGGACAGTGTGCTTCTACTATTCCAACTGCTGGTAATGCTGATGCTGTAGTTCCATACAGGAATCCTACAGAATACAAGGGAAGATCAGTCAATTGGAATTTCTGCCCGAAGTGTCTGCCTACAAATGCTAATAAATTACATAAAGGAGTCATTTGCATATAGTAATTATTTACTTGCTTGAGTCAAACCATGGGTAGATTGTATAGGGATGGGAGCATGTAATGTAAAGACTTCAGAGGACATCCCAGTGTCTTCTGAGTAAACAGCAATGCTGGCATTTGGACAATCTGACTGAGTAAGTACCTGTTAAAATGAGAAATTTGGTTGTAAAAATATATAGAATGCTTATGGACATAAACAAGAAATTTAGAAATGAAATACATAGTGCAAGTAATTAATATTAATGAAATGTTTATTATAACAATCCCATATAATGTGTTTATAGTTTGATATATGTATAGTGTCTTATTGTATAAATACGTAAACTCTATGTTGTGAAAATATAAAGAGGATTTGTATAAATGGGATGTACAATATGAAGGTGACAATATAGTTTTGAGAACTATTTGTAGTTGTAGAGATCAAGGAGAAGGAAAAAAACTATTTGAGAGATTTCTACCTTAGGATTCAATCTCAGATGGTCAATATGATTTTGGGTGTCAGCATGCTGTGTCAGCATCTTGTTTGCAGACAGATAATAATAGGGAAAAGTATTAAAACTTGTTACAACTCAAATGACTTCACAAAGAGATCAATCTAGGAACAGACTTAAGCATCTGTATAGCTCTGAGTCAATTCCATGGCATGAAATGGAGAAGTGATTATCAAATTACTAACAAACTTTAAAAGAAATTTACTACAATAAACGTTGTCAAATTAATTCTTTAAAAAGAATTGACTTGTCAGTTAATACCAGCTGAAATAGTTGAACAGTATTAAGATGTCAAAGGCCAGGTTGGACAGAGCCTTGGGTGATATGGTCTAGTGTGAGGCATCCCTGCCCACGGGAGGGGGATTGGAACTGGATGATCTTAATGTCCTTTTCAACCCCAACTATTCTATGATCCTATGTGAAAAAGGCAATGATGTGTATCAAACACAGGCACAGTATAAAAACAGAGTTTTAAGAATAATCTCTCAAGTACTTACATGTAGAAGTTCAAGTTTACCAAAATGTGGAAATAACAATTTATTGTGATTATCCTAATAGTTTGATGGGATGCTTTATAATTGCAAATAACACTCCAGAGCATCACTAAATATTTGGTAATCTAAGTTTCATATAAATTCAGACCCCCAAAATTTTATTTGGGAAAGCAATTGTGGACTGTGGTGATATACTTGCTGATACCTATAGGCTGCCTGCATGAACTAGTCATGGTAGTTTGACACAAGATATCTTTTAATGGTAAAGCAATCTTTACCATGTATAAAGAATTACAGCATTTTAATTACCTCTAGCTGTTGTTGCCATTCTGGAATGCCAGATGCTTCACTATTCTCTACTGCAGTAGAATTGAAATAGTTCTTATTGGCTATAACGTTCACAGTTACTGATTTACGTAGTGAAACAGGGATGGATTTTGCTGTTTCAGTTGTTGGAACTGAGTAAACTATTGTTACTTCTTGTTGGTACTTTAACTTCTGAAGCAACTTGGAAGTCAGGAAGGCAGTAGTGAGCTTGACCTTGCTCACATTTGAGCTCATGAGGTGAAACTGTTCTCTTAAACAGGGTGCTCTCTTCTTTCATGTTTTGAAAGATGTGTGTGGTATTGTTCTCATTAATTAATTGTAAATTTTCTTGTCTGTACCTGCACTTAGCAGTAGAAGAAATAGGTTTCTTTGAAACAGGTCTATTCTCATTGAGCAAATTTTTATCACCAGTGTTTACTTCCTCATGCTTTTCCAAGTGATGTTCTGCAGAGTTAGTTACCCACTGTTCATGTGCTGAAAGGCCTTTGACATGTTCTGAAGGCTCAGGTTTGCTTACAGTGTCACTGATACTTTCCGTAAGGGATGTCTCTGGTATCGTCTCGCATTCAATTAACTGATATGTGCTTGTTAACTCTCCCGTAGAAAAATGACGCAAGAGGACATTGGACATTTTTGAATGAGTTAGATGTTCTTTGCTATCTGGTTTACTGTAACTACTAATAGGTGATTCCTTCTTAGAGGGAGCTTCACTTCCAGGCATTTCGGCTGAAATTCCCATTGTTCCTACAGCACCTCCGCAGTGACTGGAGAATTCTTCAGGTTGTGAATGAGTTTTGTAATTTGCTGCTGCTTTTATGTTATCATCAGAGCAGACTAAGTTTAGAATAGAAGAAATCTCTCTTGTACAAGTACGGTTACTCAAATTATCTGAATCATTATTGTATTTACAGTTTATTCCTACATCTCCATCGTACGGTAAGTCATCTTGTTCCTCATCAGTTGCATCTGTGATACAACCTATATCATCTGAAAATGAACTATTCATTTGGATTTTCATCCAGACTGACGGTTTGCACTTCTTTGTAGTCTCCATATCCAGTTTACATAGAATATACATGGCATTGCTTTTCCACTTCTGGGTAGAGCTTGTATTAATGCATCGAATCAAAATCTGTAATGTATGAGTAATAATTATTTTATACTTAAATACGTCTGAGAATAAGATGTAGTTGTGTCTGCTACCTACTGTAGGCTTTTTAGGACTATCCACCTGACTTGGATGTTTTCTTATTTACACTAGGGAAAGTCTGGCTTAACTACTGGAAAAAATAGACACAAATGCCAAAAGCACTGGGAAAAAGAGAATTGAGCTTAGCACCAGGTACTTGTTCTGTTCTTAATCTTTCTGTAGTATTATAGAGTAAACCCCTTTCTGATGGAGCTAACAGCAATAGTAGAATTTAACCTCAAGTTTTAAAAAAAGTAATACACTTTCTCTTAGCTTTTGCATCCCGACCATATTGCATTTCTTCAGCTTCTGCAGCAGAGAAAACCCCCTGAACTTATTTTCAGTTTCATTCTTACCCCCTTATTTCTTTATTTCAGAATTAATACGACACAAAGTAGTGGCCAGTCTTGTCGGTTCCATGAACTGCCTAGTTTCACACACGCCGCAGTCGCTACAAGTAGAAAGAAGGAACTTACAGCACTAGTTTCCTACAAGCAGCTGTGCGTAGCTGAGCTGTTCCGTTCTCTGTGGGCCATGAAGTTGTAGAGGAGCGCGCTGCCGCGGCGGATGCGAGCCCGGCAGCCGTTCGGTTCCGGTGGTACGGGCGCGCCAGGTGTGCAGGCGGGCGCCGACACGCCCCTAACCCGAGCGCGGCGGCGGGGCGGGCCGCAGGTGCTCCCTCCGCCTCCTGCCCTGGGCCCGCCCCCTCGCTCCTCATTGGTCCATATGAACGATGCGGCCTTCCGGCGGCGGGGGGGCCGTGCGCAGAGGGCAGCCGCCGGCGGGGCAGAGCCGTTGGGCGCCCCGCCTGTGGGGGCGGCCGGGCGGCGATTGGCGGGTTCGAAGAGCGGCTGCGCGTGGTCGGCGCCGCCCCGCGCTGCCCGACGGGCTGTGGGAGCCGCTCCGGCAGCGGGGCCGTGCCAGCTCCGCGGAGAGGCGGTCGTGCCGGCACCAGGTGAGCGCAGGCCCGGGAGCTGGCGGGGGTCGCGCCGTGGTCCCTGGGTGCCGGGAGGGAAGGGGTTGCGGTGGCAGTCGGCGTGCCGACGGGTCGCGCTGCCTGTCAGCATCTGCTCCCGCTCCGGCGGCAGCTCCTCCAGTCCCGGTTTCACAGGGCTGCGGGGCCTGTATCGGCGAGCCGCTTCTGAGCGGCCTGATGTGTTGGCGAGGAAACTTGGTTAGCTTTGGAGAGCTGGTGTCTGTACGCGGAGTACGGTGTCGTGGCTGGAAGTGATGCCTCTGGTAGTCGCGGACCTTGCTCCTTTGGAAGCCAAAGCCAGACATAGCAATCTCACCAGCTTTTACTGACTGTACAGCACTGCGAGATCACCCGTGTGCCTCTGAAATGTAATCGGTAGCAAAAGAGCATTGCATCAGATATCTTTAATCAGTTGTGTTATGCTTAACGAAATAGATATGGATGATAAGTAGTAAATGAAATTTTAAAGGGGGAGTGAAACAGTCTGTTAATATAGCAGGAACCAAAGGACCTGCAGCATACTGTGTACAGGGAAGAAGCTCTAAACTCTATAAGAATTTGAGTTAGACATTATGTTGTGGCATACCTAAACTGAAGTTACACCACACCTCAACCTATTTATCCAGTAGACTGTAGTCTTGCTAGTCTAGTTACTCCCCTTCTTGTGCTTATTCATATTTTCAACAGAGGAGCATAGTTAAAGAGTAATTCGGTTTTATCCCTTTATTGACCTGGCTGCAGATATAAATTTTACCCACCTTTAAGTTGTGGCCTTTCAGCAGTGAATACACTGCTTTAGAAGCCTTTTCAGCCTCATGTGCTGTTCCTGTTAGATTTTTGGCAGCAAGCTGCAGGGCACATGCATCCTGGGTTGCCATGGAGAGCTGTGCAACCATCTCAGAAATTTAAGAGAGCATGCAGAGTCTTGCATCTCAAAAAGATAGTGAAGAAATTGCAGTCTTTCTTTAAATTTTGTCTGAAAATTTTACCCCTTCTGTTTAAGTCATAGTATTGTTAGTGTTGAAAAAAAGGTGGTCATTACAATGCGATCCTTGTGAATTCTTTGCTAATGTATTATTATAGTGTAAAATACATCATACTCTACCAGTGTTCCTTCGTACTAATTAATGATTACGTAGAGTTCTGAACTGTAGGTATGTATCCCTCTTCAGCAGTAAGCACTTTAACTGAAGTGAAAAACTTAACTTAACTGAAACTTAAGACCACCATTAACTTAGTTATTGGACTCGAAGAAACCTGTATGGGTGTTGTCTGTTGCTTTATTTAAAATGCTGTTAGTTAGGATGTTCTTGTAACTCTTTCAAGTGTCTTAAAACTACTTGGGATTACACTTTTCTACTGCTCTTCTGGAGTGTAACTTTAGAACTTGATCAGAGAATCATAGGATGGTTTGGGTTGGAAGGGACCTTAAAGCTCCTGCAGTTCTAACCCTCTGGCATGTGGGCAGGGACACTTTCCACTAGAGTGGTTACTCCATGCCCCATCCAGCCTGGCCTCGAACACTGTCAGGGATGGGGCAGCCACAGCTTCTCTGTGAAACCTGTGCCAGTGTCTCACCACCCTCACTGTAAAGAAGTTCTTCCTAATATCTAATTTAAATCTGTTCTCTGTCAGTTTTAAAGATAGGTAGAAGGTCAGCTTTGGTTAATAGGTCAAAGTAATTTTTGAAAAGATACTGGTAGACATCATTTTGTTCTTGTGCTCTTGTTGCCACTTGGCTTTAAATTGTTAATATTGTATGATTTCTTTTTCTTTTTTTAGTATTTAGAGAGAGCAATTCTTTCTTCGCTTACACCTTCTTTTGGGAGTCAGCAAGCCTGACCGATTCTACTGTGCATGTTGAGTAAAAGCACTTGCAAAAACATAAAAACCTGTTTCTTTTGGGATGTTGTAGAGAAGAACGCAACAATTTTCAAAATAAGTCTTACCTCTTGTATCTTGTCAAGTGGGAGTTTATTCTTATTTGCTAGAGCTGTTTCTAATGGCAATTCTTGGCCTTTTCATGTCAACAAATGACAGCAGATCAGTTTTCTAAACCAGTGTTCTTTGGGTCCCCATGCACAGTATGATTCAGGGAGCAGCCTGGCTCCCTGCTGGTTAGGGAGGAAATGTTTTAGTAAGCCATGGGTAGTTTATTCTAAAAATAAATGTGATCTGTCCATAGTTTTAACTATGGAACATGTGGGGAGTTTTTCTTCGTTTATACAGTTTATCTGGATTGTTCTGTTTTGCTTTAAATAGGATCACTTTTAGTTTCTGCTAATTTTCTACTTTTTTGATTTAATAGGACAGATATTTGTATTTTTCGCTTTCTGTCATTCATTCATTTTGTAGCAGTTGTGTGGTCAGTTTCACTTTCCACAATTTAGTCATTTCTGCTCAGATCTGGTAACTATGTTGTTGGGTTTAGTAGGTTTTAAGGTTAACATCTTGATGAAATTGCTTGTTTAAGGAGGAAGTATTGATCTGAAGACTTTCTGAAAAATTAAGCTGTTATTGCTATTACTGTTTCTGAGAATGAAGGAATAGAGCGATACCAGGTGAAGAAAACAAACCCTTAACTTTTGTTTAGCCATTTAACAGCAAGTCAGCTATAGAAATGATAGGGGGGGAAAAAAAGAAAGTATTTTGTGGAAGACCACAATATTAGGAATGTAAAATACAGGAAAAATGGAAGTGAAAACCTGGTAAGAAGTGGTCTGAAACATATGTAGTACTTGAACAGATGAATAATATTAAGCTGCATCTTGGGGCTCAAATTTGGCAGTGTTTGGAGATTATGGTTCTTCTCATATAGTAAACCTTTTGTGTTAACTCTGTGAATAGGAAGGAAAAACTTACATGCAGCTGAGTTGCATGGAATATAAATCATACGTGATCTACAGAGAAGCCTCTCTAAGTGCTTTTTTTTTCTTCACTGTTTGTTTACTGCATTTCGCCACCATTGCCCTGCTAGTATACTGTGTGGAACTATGTTCCTTGTGTGCATCACTTTCGAGCCTGTACCTTACCTAGCAGTTGATGGTTTGTGAGAGGACAGGATATGCTATTGTGACTAATTGTGTTCGTGTGATAATGTGCATATATAGTGGATAAATCAGGGGCAGTGGGGCAAAATGGAGTCCAGTTCAGTGTTCATCACACAGAATAAAAAAGAAAATTCATTGACTAGCTTCTGAATAGATGTGCATCTGCATCCCAAATGTTAGAGTAAATATGCAAAGCATTTTACCACTTGGCATCTCAACAAATGCTGTTTTCCTTAAATCTGCGTAGGTGATGTGCCATAAATAAACTGTACCTGTGTCTATGGGAAGCAAACAATAAGAAAAGACCAATGCATGTTCTTCTTGCTGTAGTACATGCTTATCTTGCACTTCTGCAGTTTTCCTGGGTGGGAGCTGTATGTTGGCCAGCTGTAGACTCATCATTGAGCAGACAGTTAATACTTGCTGTTAATACCTGTGAATCAAGGGTGATGAAGCAAGCAATGCTGCTGGCATTAATCTATCATGGATCATCTCAGTAGTGCATTACAGTTTTTACGAGAGCTACATCTGCTTCTTGCAGGATAAAAACTTGCTGGAGTGGTAATGAGTTCTTTATGCTGAATGTCTGCTTAATCGCTCAGTGAGCATAACTGTGAAATAACAAAATAGAAATAGCAGCTATATTGCTTCATTTAAATTGCCGTTGTATTGTAGTGCTGGTGATTTTAAAGAGTTTTTTTCATTTACTTTTTTAAAATTTGTGGAAATTTAAGATTAATTTTCCCCTTTCACTGTAAGATGATTGTGCAGTCTGTCTGTCATCTTTTACTTTACCAGGATATCTTTTTAATAAAAGTTATAGGTAGGCCAGGAAGGAGCTGAGCTAGGAGGAACATTTTATTGGAGAGATTTGCTGTCAACTTGCTCTGTCAGCTTAAGTGTAAATAGTCAACATTTTGTGCTGAACTTTTCCCATCTGATGTTTTTTCACATCATATAACAGGCTCCATTTCCCAGACTGAAGGTACTGGAGTAAATATCTTGTTGGCTGGGAGAGGCCTGGTATATGTTAATTTGCATGATGAGGTTTGAGTCCCTCATAAGCAGAAGGAACAATGTACAAATTTATGTTCAGGACTTGGTAACAAAACACTCACTGATTTTGTGGTAATGTGATTTCTACTTTGCTAAGAATAAAAGGATCACAAGTTGTTACTTTGCTGTGAGCTGTCATTGAAGGCTGTTGTGGCATTTAAGCACTTCAGAATTGCAGATCTCATCTTCAGTTGTGGGATACTAGGGAAGAAGGCAGCACAATATTTGTTTTCAGTCTATGAATGACATTTAAGTAAAAATTTGGAACTTTTTCTGAATTTAAAAAAAAAAAAGGAATCTTAAGGCCTTGGTGTATGGAATATGTGAAAAAATACAAGCTATTCTGACTTTGCCCTTTTTTTAAGGCAAGGGGAGGATGTTATTCTACTATCTTTTTGTATCTGAAGTCTTAACCTTGTGTATTTAGAATTAGTTTTCAGTTGGCTGGTGAGGTTTATTATGGGTATATTCTATTTTGCTGGTATTTCGTGTTTTCTTCCTTTCTTATTTTGCCATAGTGTGGGGCTGCTTTACTTAAGGATTTAAATAGCTTACAGAAATTATCTCCAGAAATATTCTTATAATAAAGATGCTTGTGGTTACTTCTGTTAGCTACACCCAGTTCGTTAACTTGCTCACTAGGCAGTAATTATGTACATTAAGTAGCAAGCTGATTTCTAGCTAAATACCAAGTTTCTTAGGAAAAGGATCCTTTATTCTGGAAGGATACTCTGTGATAGAGGCACTGAGAGGTCCACTTTTGCATCTCTGAACACTATCAGTCTAATATATGCATTTGATGCTTCTTTGTTTTACTCCATGTAATGTGTGCTAGCTGTTTGGTTTTGTCTACAGTAGTTTCTAAGACCACAAGTCACTTACACGACCTGCATCATTGCTAGATATTCCAGCAATATATTTCTATTTACAAACCTATACTATACCTTTACTATGCTTAATAGAGCATCTTCACATTTGCTAAAGCTAATAAAGTTGGCCTGGAACTATGACTGAATATGCTAGCGATGAGGATGTTGTTTGTCTTTACATATTGCATCATTCTCCTGAGTTTCTGGCATCCCTTTCTGCTCTTAACTATTCAATTTTCAGGAATGTAGTTCCATTTCAATCTGATTGCTGTGTGAAAATACGGAGTTTAGTGTCATTAGAAATACCAGGTTCTGGCCAGCAATCTGAATGTTCCTTAATGGAAAGTGCTAATTTTCTTTAGTTTTTGGTATGATATGCATTTCTCTTGTTGCATATTGTTTGTGCAGCTTTTATCTGCTGCTTGGGTGTTTCTCATGAAAGGAAATGAAAATAACACATCAGAATGGAGGCGAGCTGCTTTCTGACTCAGAGAATGGAGATGCTTCTGCAATCAGCTTTCATGGTGGTTTGGAATAGGTTTGTTTTTTTTTTTTAAGATATGGCAGAAATAACTTGTGTTATTAGGTCTCCTTGTGTTTCAAGGTTGGTGATTGTGGGTAATACTGAAAAAAGCCCCGCTAGGCAATGCTTGTTTAAGGGAGGAGTTTGCACAGCTCTCTAACAACAGGAGGGAGGGGTGAACAAAAAAGATATGGGAGTTTAAAAGTCTTGCCATGTTACAGATTTTTAGCATTACTTAAAGGCCCATATGAAATGCTCCTAGACTTTTGTTTGCCTTTAATCCAGTGTTGTATAAGCCAGGTTATCTGGTCCGCTGATAGAGAGATGTGAGTGGAGGGAGAATCAAGAGGAATTAACCTACATGAAAGGGCACAGAGGAGGCAAACCTTCTCTGGCCTGTATCTAGAACGCCCCATCAACAGGACTCATGTGGTTTAAGTAACCAAAGAACTAAAGGAAACCACAAACAGCCAGCATTTTTAGAAATAGCATGATAAGTATCTCTACTGTTACCTTGCCTATCATAATGCAGGACCATGGTTAGCAATTAGATAAAAAAATGTTGGTCTCTGTTCCTTTAGTGTTGAATTCCAGTCCATGCTTTCACTTTCAGCTGTGGATGCTGATCATTACTTTATTTTCACCAGAATTTGTTGCCACCTATTGTTTTTGTTTTCTAAAATCATCTCCCAGTTTAGAAGGATTTCTTTGCTAGGATGTTTTAAAAACTTACTTAAAGTATAAATAGAATTTAATAAACTGTTATGGTTTATAATTACATATTTAAGCTTGTGAACTAGTTGTGAGTTTCTGTGCAATATTTCCATTACTTTGATATAGTTGTTAATATTTTCAGTGCATTTCTTTTACAGTCCTACTTTGGTCTGTTCTGGGCATACTGGTGCTCTTTTGTCACTGGGGGGATTCTCTCTCTACAGTCATTTTGGTGACAAGTAAAGAAAATTGGTGAGTAAATTAAAACACTTGAACAAAAAGCCATTTCTTCCATTTGTGTAAATGTAGTGCTAGAAATGATATGGAGAGGGAAGTGAAGAATAGAATCAGTTGGGTCTCTCTGGACTTTGTGACAGATAATGATGGTTTTGCATGATTTCTCATTTAGCCCTTAATTTTTGAGGGGATGAATGTAATGAGTGTCAAAGTTCCTATTAGTATCTTTCTACTCTTTTATAACCTCTGTGCTTCTGTTAACTGTTTGGAAAGACTGCTGGTTATACTGAAGTAATTAAGTCTTGGGCATTAACTGGCCAAGAAGGGAGATTAAATAGTTTCATAGATCATGGAATCAACTTTTGATACCTCGCTATAGTAAGTCTGTTCTTTTGATTCATAAAAGGTAGTTAGCTGTGCATTGGTTTCATATGTAAAAGATAGTCCTGTCCACATGATTTGGGGAGAGGTAACTTCATGTTTCTTTTTCCATTAGTATGCTATAAGTGAAATTCCACACTTGCAGAGCAGTGGTTGGTAGGATTCCTATTTTGATGAAAGAAAGAACATCACATGTGGCCCAAAGCCAATACAGTGCCCACCCCTACCCTTGCTTTAGGGTTGTCTGCAATATTCAGTAATGTGTCTTAGTTTCATACTGGCCCATATTTATAGGTCAGCATGGTAAATATAGTTGGGGTGGAGGAGGAAGCATCTGAATCAAGAACATTAGATAGTGGTATTAATTTATTTGCAGCTTGTCTGCTGAGCTTGAAAGCATATGATGTGTTAAGCTGGGTCTTTCCCATGCTGTATAGTGATTACAAGCTCTGCAGGATCTGCGTTATCAGACTCACACCTAGGAGGAGTGTCTGAGGTAGTTGTTTACAAACCTCAGTTTTCCTGTTTTGTCCTTTAGATGCAATGTGTTGATGTCTAATGTGAGCTGCGC
The DNA here is from genome assembly GCA_017639245.1 of Myiopsitta monachus. Classification (NCBI taxonomy): domain Eukaryota; kingdom Metazoa; phylum Chordata; class Aves; order Psittaciformes; family Psittacidae; genus Myiopsitta; species Myiopsitta monachus. Next base: position 11,286,379 of record CM029923.1, on the reverse strand, counting down.
TTGGATTGTATATTGGAAAGTATGCTTGTGTGCTGCTTGCATTGTATGCTGCTAAGCCAGTTCTTTAAAAAGAGTGGTTTATTCTGTGATTCTGTGAAAAAGTGTTTATTCTGCTCCATATGTAAATCCACGAGGAGAACAAGGCAGTAATTCAGAGCAGGTATTGCTCCACGTCAGCATTGATTCTGAATAAAACCTTGCATTCGCTTTATCTCAGTAGAGGTGGGTTCTGTGTGCTGTTGAAGTTGTTGCAAAAGTGTTGCGAGGAAGTGTTTAAGTTTCCAACAGGAACTACATTGGTCTTAGTGCTGTGTTTCTGATTATCTGCATGATCTACTGTCATGACTAGTCACTTGTACTGTCCTCAAGGTATGGAAAAAATAGCTTTTTGCCAACGTGGCACAGTTACCTTAAGGTTCGTCCACAAAGAAATACATATAACTACAGAAATGCCAGTGACGCTGCTGTTTATCCCAGATTTCCAATTACGGTAAATTAAAAAAAAAAAAAACCACCAACTTTTTTGGACAGCATTGAAGACTAAAATTGTGGCTTGTCTAGTTCTGAGTGTTTCTGGTTGTACTGTTTGTGTTTATATTCTGTTTCATATTTTGAAGGCCTGGAACCAAGCTAATCTCTATATTTCAGTAACAAGATCTGTCAGTGTGTTTTTGTTGCTGTTTAGCCTGTCTCTTTCTGCACTGGGCATGCAAAGCTCTGTTTGGTTTTTACACAGTCCTGTTCAAGCTTCTTTTTTCCTTTTTTTTCTGCCCATGCTATAGCTTCTTCCTGAAAAGAAGTTCAAACTTAGTCCCCCATTGGAAGACTTGCCTTTATCTTGAAACAGGAATCTCTGTAGCTATTTGGTTTCTTTAGAGGAAATACAATTAGTGCAATTGGTCTCTACCTTTGTGTGTGTTTTCCTCTAACAGCTTCTGAATCTGTCAGTCAGTGATTGCTTTAGTTTGGCAGATGTTCCATTCCTATAGCTTTGTGTGAAATAGCAGATGGGTAGAGAAGGCATTACTTGGTTGTCTGCTGTAGGGACAGGCAGAAAGAATGAGCTGTTAAATACTCTTGTTTGTCAGCCCTCAAGTGACCAGTCAGTGTGTGTCAGCCATGAAACTGTAGGTAAGAAAGACAATACTTCTGATCATCTGACAGACTCCAGAAAGGAAGGTATGGACTGGGGGAAGGAGCCAGTGAAGCAGCAGAAATGTACTGTTTTAAGGAGGTGCAGGGGAAAAAAAACCATCTCCCTCCCCAACTGTATTGTGATTATTGGTTTTATATACTGCTGATAAAGAGCAGTATTGGTTTTCTGGGGCTTGCCAATTCATTTTCACTTGTGTGAAATACTGTGTTCTATCAAAAGTTAATACGAAAGTATCTACCACAGATGTTCAGCCTAAATAAGAATTGCAAATTGATAAAAGTGATTATTTACCATTGTGATAAAATCCTTTGTAGGTAGTCAAATGTTTTCTGAATGGGAAATACCTTAAAACATGAAATGCTTGTCTGGCAGTTGTAAGATCTAGGACAAGTAGCTTGCATAACAGGCTTCTGAGGAAGAAATTACAGCTCTTGTTTTATTGCTGTCAGGGACTTGAAACACACTGATCAGAATTGAAGATGGGAAACTCTTGGTTTCTTCTGTGATTTCAGTGAGAGTGAGGCTCATTCAGGTCTTAGCATATGCATCGCTGATTCAGGTCAGTAATGTTAAGGAAAGGCTGACATATACCTTCTTTGAGTATCAGCCATTGGACCTTGGTTCCCTTTCTGAGAATACTGATAATGATTTTATGAAAAATGCTGAAAAAGTGCAAGTGTGATGGGGTTTTGCTTCTTAAAGCACTCTTGTGTAGGATTCCTTTCAGTAGGCAACATTAGTATTCTACCATAATTTTTATTTTCTTGTCCAATTTTTACAAAATAATAGATTTTAAGCAGAATTTTAGTTTTAGAGAATTATGTTAAAAATAGAGTCATAGAACTTAGTAAGGAAATGTCTTAAAACCTAATGCGATGCAAACCTGAAGCTTCTTTATCAATAAAGCTTCTAAAGAAATCTGTGGTTTAATAGAAAAGAATGAAAAGTGACTTTTAAAGAGTGGTAAGTGTAGTGTTTCTTCTTTTTTTTTTTTTTTTTTTAGATAACTTTGACTCCATGCAATGCTTTATCTTTTTACTAATGGTTTGAAGATCCTTTAGCTGCTTATAGTCAGGGTGGATATATATAGCAATGCCTCACCATATTCTCCTAAAAAAAAAGTTGATAATGTACATGATTTGTCTATTATGGGGTGTAAGCTGGGTGTCACATTGGATTGCCTAACCTCTGCCTTGCTTTATTTGTTTTTGGGAGGTGGTGGTGTTGGTTTTGTTGTCATGCTGCTGTGTAATTAGTAATACCAGTTTTATTTTCCACTTCTGAAGGAGACCCAATTTTCTCTGTGCTTTTTTCCCCACTATTTTGAAATTACAATAAGGCTAGGACTGTTGCAGCATTTGACAGCTGGAATAGTAAAACTGTGCGTTTTCAAGTTGTGTACACAATTTATGTTTCCTAGTTTTTTGCTTTCCTGAAAGGCAACTCTCTTGACATGAGTGCGGATTTTGTATTGCTTAGAGGTGTTAAGAGAATAAATGTGAAGCAGCTACTTTGCATTAAAGCAGATTCTTTCCTGGTAAGCAATAGGCGCTTTTTTTCATGCTGCATGAAATTTTAATGAAAAATGGCAATTCAGGAGAAAGCCCATTTCACTGTCATGCATGCCAATAGCGTAGAACTTCTGATCTTTTCACTAATCCACTGGGTTTTTCTGCTGAAGTATTGTGTCTTCTTAGTCAGTTCAATGTTGATCACCAGTTCAGGAAAAGCCTGGTTACAGAGGGAGTCTGTATACTTACTGTACATCAATTGCAAGAGCAAGGTGTTTAGTTTGCCATAAGATAATCCTCCCAAGGCCAGTTTACACCTGAGAGATGGTATCTGTGGAATTGTTCATTGATTTCCACCTCTGAGTTTTGAATCTACCGCTTTAATTAATATGTTTTAAGTTTGCTTACTGTTTAGCTGTTGGGTGAAGGCATAATTTGGCATCCTAATGAGTTATGGGGGAAGGAAGTGAAGTAGGAAGACCAGACCCAGTAATTTTTGTTGGATTTGTGATCATGATGTGTTGGCCAACTTGGGTGTGTCCATATCACCTTTCTGAGACCAGGAATGTGCCATGTGGCCAGCAAAGAAGGAAGAAAGCAGGAGCAGTGGTTCCAGCTGGTGGAATGTGGTGGCATCAGGCAGAGGGTGAGGCTAAGTATGAGGACAGGAGCCTGGCCCAGGTAAATGAAGCTATAAACAGCTGATGTGAAATGTTCTGCAAAAAAATAACTGCTATTTAAATAAATGCAGGCATTCTGATGTATTTTTAAATAGTTTTTTTTTTAATTAAATTAGGCTTTTTATTTTGAAAAAAAGCTTCTTAAAATGAATTATTCAGTTAATAACAATTACAGGATAAATACACAAATTACCATAGTAACTTGTTTCCTGATCCATGGCCATTGCCAAAATACACACTTTTTAGTTTGTGGCATGTAGCAATTTGCATGAGTGCATCTGTGTGGAAGAGAAATTTGAATTCCTTGCATTTGGTGAGCATCAGGAGTGCTGGTGGGTGATTGCTGTAGATGGGGTGGCTCGGAGCTCCCTGCTTGTGTGAGATATCTAATTTGATGTTTGGACAAGCTTCCGGAGAGTAAATACGTGTAACACAGTCCTCCCAGTGTGTAGGCTGCCATGAGATTGTAAGATGCATGTGTCATGCTTTGTAATTGCAAAAATATACCCACACCCACTTGTTGATGCCACATAATTCTAATGATGAGCATGGAAGGGCAAAGTAATTGTTTAACAGGGAGAATGTGGATGGTCTGTTGGAGAGGTGCTGTCAAGGTAGAGCATGATGGGAAGCTCGAGTCTTCACTGGTGGTACTTGATAAAACTCATGAGAGGAAAGGTATGGCTTACATTGAGAAGTAAAAACAGAGGGTTGTTCTCGTCTGGTGACAGTTTTAAATCTGAGCTCTGTTCTTTTGACATTTTTGAGTCTCTGGATGAAACATGCATTTATGAATTACTCAACTGTAGGTTTATTTACAAGGAAAGGTAATATTAGCACTGAGCAATAAATATGTCATGTCCTCTACTAAAAATATCCTTAAAAGTGGGTAAACTTTTGAACACAGTGTTTCTTTTCTGTTCATCTTTTCCCTGACAGCCTAAACATGTCTGATGTTTAAGTGCTGGCTGCTGCAGTCCCTTTGGGGCTGACTCTGGAAGCTCGTGAGACAATGCTGCAGCAACTTGGAAAGTGAAGTCAGTGTAAAAAAAAAAAAGCCCAACAAACAAACAAAACCCCAAGCCCCCAAACCTCACCCTCTATTTTTTCAGAGTGGGGAGGGGAAAGGGGAATGGATCTTAAACCTATTCTTACTTCTGTGCTCGTGATGTTCTGGATGGGATATCTCCAGCATGGATGATCTCCATATGGGATAGTGCCAGCCAGTTCTGACTACTGTGGGCGTTCAGCTAGCTATTGGGGCTTAAGCAGTATTTTTTATGTGTGAAACAGTTTGTGATTTATTTTATGTTATGCCTTTCATTCTGTAAGTTTTGTTCTTTAAACTTATTGCTTGGAATGTCACGGGGCCAGAGAATACTTACAAGGGTAAATTACTCAAAGTTTCCAACTGAGGAGAGAGCTTTATTTTTGTTAAACCCTTTTTGCTTTCTTGCTTGCCTACAGGAATTGAGAAGTAATAGATGTAGAAGGCTTTGGCTCTGTCTTTAAGTTCTTGATTGACACTTCCTGCTTGGTAGGAGTAATGTTATGCTTTTACATCAGCTGCAAATGGTTATGAGTTATTAACTGACTATGAGACTTCAAGCCAAGCATCTTGTGTTCCCTTTGCAGAAACACAGCTGAATGGAGCTTAAAGGGCCACAGATGAAAGAACTCGAACACGTTTCTGAAGGTTTAAGATGTGTCTGACAGTGACCTCGTTACCTTACTAATAAAGAAGAGTTTTTCAGCAGGAGCTTAGGATATCTTTACTCCAACTTCTTAATGTACTAACTGGAGTGGTGTTCTGACAACAATTCTTCATAGTAAAGTACTTACCCTACTACAGAACACTAATATTTTCTCTACTGATAATGCAACTCAATGGAGGAAAATAATGTTTTGATAAGCATGCGTGAAGATCGTTCCTTTCATGTTCGTTACAGGTAAGACTTAATTTTAGTATGGATGGGTAAGTGTAGTTAATAATAGAAAGCTAAACAACTTGCAAGAAATAGTTTGGTGTTTCTGTTACTAATGTTATTGAAACGAAAAGCTAGAATGACTTTTTCTTTTGTTTGTCTTGGATTTTGAACTATGAAAATGAGTTTTTTTAATGTAATAGATTATATTAGTATAATTACATGGTTGTATAGTGTTGGAACTGTGTGTGGTTGCAGAATAAGACCATTGTCTATATTTCTATTTCTTATGCAATGATACGAGGTACTATTCCTGCATGATAATAGCAGCTCTCTCTCCTTTTAGCTTTTGGGCTGCATTTGCCAGTTATTGAGTTTTGTGTGCTCAAGTTCTATGTACTTGTCCCATTATTGCTTCTGTGAACAATGAATTTTTAGGTGCGCCATCAGCTATGGCAGTGTTTTCTTGCTTAAGATGAAGAGATAAGATTGATGGATAGAAACTGATTTGGTATCTTGGTCTAAAAAAAGTACTGTTGCTGCAAGTCAAGAGGATGTGTTATTTCTCTTCTGAGAGCTTTTACCATTTTTCTTATGGAATCCCCTTTACAGGCGTGGGAGGACATATTAGCACTTCAGACTTGCTCTAATGAACCTGAACAACAGAAGCATTGTGTAGTGCATGGTGTTTGGATGGCTGGTGTTTGGAACAGTAAATCTTGCAGCTCATTCAGTAGTAGAAAGGGACACTGGTATGATTGCTCTAAGTAAAATAAAAATGTGATTCTTGTTGTGTGCTCGCCTCTATCCTGGTCACCCTGGCTTTGGATGCCTTGTCCTTGCTAGCTAACAGGAACTAAGCACTAGCCTTATTTGAAAGACAGTGCATGTGACAGCTTAAAATCAATTCTGAAAACATTTTAACAGTGTTAGATTGCTGTTAGACTGGTCCTCTCTTCTGTTGCGCAGAAGTACAGTTATGGTTAGCAGCGCAGTCAGCAGGAGGAGCTTTTTCATGGTCAGGAAGGATATTAGCAATTAAACGCTCTGCTCTCTTTATTTTGCTGAAATCTTTATATGGCGGCTTTGAGAGCAGAAATCCCAAAGTGTGTGAGCATGTTATTTTCTCTGTGCTCACTGTATCTTGAATGTATCTACGTTCCAGCATTCCTGTACCATGTTTATCTTTGCTGTTGCTGATGCTCTTGGTCCTCCCCAGGTGACTACAGGAGATCCTTGCTCACCCTTTAATAAAAGCAGGAGCTGTTCAGGGTACTATTATAGAAGTAAATGTCAGAAGAAAGCAGCACAGCCAATTGTCTGATTTAAACCGACTAAGCCAAAAATAATTGCAGAAAAATTGGCAAGCACAGTGAGGGCAAAACGTCTTACTGCTTTGTCCTCTATTTCAGTCCAGGCTTGAATGATATCGATTAACAGTATCATTAATGGCCTTATTAAACCTTTCCTTAAGAACTGGGATCAGATGAATATTTAAAAAACATGGAGGCATAATTCTTTTAATTTCTTAAAATATGCAAAACTTTTCTAAAACTTAGGGGAGCTGCAAAACCATTCAGTATATTGAACTGGAATTTTATGATGATTTAATTTAATAGCTATAATTGGGAAAGATTATACTTGGTTGTAGTCTAAAATGTAATGCAGGAAAGAATAGGTCATAAATTACTGGGGGGAGGGGGTTATTACTTAATGCATTTGTATTTTTTTTTTTCCTACTGGTCAAGTCCCAGGTTTGTTTGGGTTTGACTGCTTTTCCCTTCTTTCTGGTATTCCAATAGAACTGACTTTAAAAAGAAGTCTGTGGCCCGATCCTAAGGAAAGGCTTTATTATGGATCTGTTTCATGCTGTGCAAGCTGTTTCTCCTCACTGTAGTTGACCACTATCACTTTAGCAGCCATAAAAATGCTTATGCTGGTGGGGGGAAGCTGGGTTCTTTTTACGTTGTTTAGCTTCTGAAAATGCTGAAGTTAAAAAATGGGGCTAATAAGTCATCTATAGAGTAACTGTTTATAGAACCTGCTTGTCTTGGCCTTCTAAATGAGAAACTTGTAACTGTTTTTATCTTGACTGGAGGAAAAAAAAAAAGCCCAATTCAGCTGTGTGGTTTCTTTGCTGTATGCATGTGATGCTTGTGTGTTTGTTTCTAAGTCTTCCGTCAAACCTGGTTTGATTAAAGACAGTGTTCCAGTGGAGGTGTAGTTAAGGTGTTCATAGGGATCAGTGTGGTATGCTTCTGCGGTATGTACAGAAACCAGGACTAAGGGTAGGGAATAGCATGGGATCTTTGTTAGTGTGGCATCAAGAAATTTATTCATCCGAGTTGGAGAGATATAAGAGGATTTTCGTGTTTAGTCTCAAGGTATGTTACATCTATCGTAGGCAGGGGAAAGAGAAGAGAAAAGGGAGCCAGGTGAGATGAAAAGCTTAGAGGGACAGATAAGGATGAGGTAGTTTTACAAATGAGAAATTATTCAGGAGATGCCAGCCTTTCAGAGAACAGGTCCAGGCAACTACAAATAGAATAACAAAACGAAGCCTTGTGTGAGTATTTCCATCGTATTATCTGGAAGAACATTACCCAGTTTAACAGGAACAGAATTTCATTACAAGTGCACAGATGAATGGGCCTTGTTCTCTTCTTGTCTCTGCAGATTCAATGTATCTTTTGTTTAGCCATTGGGTGTTGAATAAATAAGTAATTCAATTCAGCTCTGGGAACAGAGGGAGTAATTTCATATTCTCCTTGTAACTATTTAATGACTTCCTAAAATATTGATAACCCAGCACAGTCCAGTCTGCCAGTGTGCTGTTTAACTATTAGTGGGGGTAGTTTAAATGTTCCGAAGAGGTGATGGTTTAAAGACTGGAGAAGACCTAAGTATATCTTAAGGAGAAAAAAAAAAAAAGTTAATTTTCATAACAGAACTTAATAAATAATGGAGGAAAAAAAAATGCGACCCCCAAACCTCTTTTGAGTCTGGTTTTGGTACTTGATGGATAAGCCTGTAAACTTTTAAAATAACTGAATGATTTCACAGTTCTTCCATAATGTGAATAAAATACTAATATTGGATACATGCAATGGGAAATAAATATCTTGTTTTCTTTGTTATTTATTTTATGGCTTATTTAGACTTTGAAATTGTAGAAGGTCAGTAAGAATGGAATCATAGCTTTAACGAGTTGTACAGATTCTGGCAACCTATTAACACAAGCTTCCTAGAGTTGCGCTCGAGTAATGTTAAATAGTGGTAATTTTTTAATGCAGACAGTTTCTAATTCCCATTCTCATTTCCTGTAGTCCTGGTTGAATTAAACACTGTAATAATTTTCATTGGCCTGGGTATAAGACTTCCTAGATATTTATGTTCTCTATGAGAAGTCAAATCTTTGATTTTTTGTAAATTATTTCTAGGTTTGGAAAGTCAAATATTGTTTCATGTTCCTTGATGAAAGGGTAATGCTGCCATGGCATTTGTCAGTCTTTGGTGCAGTGTGAAATTAGTTGAATGCAGTATATTGGGAAAATTACCAGTCCATAGCATTCTCTGGTACTGTCTTTGTACCTTTTAAACTATGCCTTTATTTTATTGAGAGGTGGCTAATGTATCATAGTTGCAAATCCAAGCATGATTTTTTTTCTTAATGGGACAAATTTATTTAGGGATCCAGAGTCCAGTATAACATTTTGACTGTTATGTCATGTACAGATTTTGCTGAAAGCTCTCCTCTTTTTAGCTGTTCAAGCTAGAAATCTAAAGAATGTGATTGTGTAATGGTCTAAATCCTTCACACTAAGGAGCACCATATTTTCTAGCCATCACTTTAATTGGACATGTCAGTTAACATGAGGTGCCCGGAGAGAACCTCTCTGGATAGGATTAAGATTACCCAATGATGTGTTTCAAGTCTTAAACCTTCAGTTGCTGATGGTATAATCATTTCTGCCTTGTACTTAACTGTACTTAATCATTTCTGCCTTTTTCTGTCTGACGTTCAACACATGCACAGTGTAACAAAACCCAGGTTGTGTGTTCTAGCGAACAGGAATGCTTTCACTTCTCTGAGAAGAGCTTCCAAACCTAAAAATACTGCATGTGTTATGGATATCCAACATGAGAAGTTGGGCCTGCGAAGAGCTTCATGCCTGACTTATCAGTTGCTGTCTGCATCTTCAACAGCTACCACATGGTTTTAGTTAAAAAATTTAAATATGTCTGCCATCTCATTGTGCTTAAGTTGTGGAATGTCGAAGACCAGCAGGTATGGTACGATCTTGTGTTGGTAACTTATTTTACTTGTGATCCAGAATCTTCTAGTTCTCTCGAAAGTCATTGGATATTTCCAAAATATTTCCTTCTCATTCAGATTAGACTGTCATATAACCTATTTTTTTCCAAATTAGAAAAATAATGAAATGTAAGCAGTGCAGGTAGGTTAAATATCTATCAGTATGTCTAGTCAAAAGAGCTGTTTTCTGGTGTTGCATGTTAAAAAAGCTTTTGGAAAAGTCAACATTTGATTGCTTGCTACTACTGATCTGTGTGTACGAAGGGAAACAGTTTTAGGAATTGAATTCTAAATGTTTTATTCTTACAGGCAGGTAAATATCGAATCGTGGCATAACAAGGGAATCTTTTAAGTACACCAAATGTTCTGGTTTGGAGTGCAAGTCCTGATACGTACTGTATAAACCACTTGAAAGAAAGAAGAAAAATTCAGAGCAATGAACAGATTTACAATGTTGATGTCCCCTTTTTGGCAGTATTAGCACACTCTTTTTGAACACTTACAGAAAGGCTTTGACTGAATTTCCTTTTTTAAAACATGTTGTGAAAGTAGGATGATGACAGTTTTGTGAGCTTTTAAAAATGCACATATCTTGAAAATATGCTTCAAGATGAAGACCTGAAGTCGTCTTCTCATCCTTCTCTCTTGCTCACCTTACTTGCATTAGGAAATGTTTGTATATAGTCATTAACACTTAGTGAAATGTTACCTTTTGCACACCTGAATTCCCAGTAGCAAAACCACATATGAACGTGTTTTGGCAGTTCTGTAACAGCTGCCTTGCTTATTATTCAAAATGTAATCTTCTACAAATTCTATAAATTAATTCACAACTCCCTTCTTTACTGCTTGCTGTATTTTCTTTCTACACAATTATTTGCGTACAGTAAAAAAAGTATTCCATAGAGTCCTGAATGATGGCATTTCAGTTAAGTAACTTGCCTTTGCCATGTATTTTGTCATTAATTCAGGTGTAGATTTTTTTTCTTTACACTCGGAGAATTTTCATAGCAGTGCCACTATAGGAAATGGTGAAGTGCCAGGGAGTACTGAATTACATAGGAAACAACTTTGGGGAAAAATAGTCAAGGTCTTTGATACACAGGAAAAATTGAATTTGCATTATATTTTTTCGTGGAACATTTTGCAGGTAACTGTGATATGAGCCTAAAAATAAAAGAGCTTGTGTTTGTCAAAATTAGTATTTGCCAATAGTAGCTTGTTTTCTAGGTCACTTCTCTGAGATTATGCAGATAGTGAAAACTGCGTTTTTGAATCCTACAGGTGCTATATGTGGACAAGACTTTGGATTTCCTCCTGAGACTCAAAAAAAAGAAGAATAAAAAAAAATGGTGAAGCTGTTTGTTCTAATGTTATGTTTGCTCACCACCTTTGAAGTTGCATTTTCCATTTCAGCGTTAGTTTTAGTAATATTACACTACAAAGCTCATTGCTTGTCCTGTGGTGCTGAGTCCCTGTCCTAAACAAATGGAGACCCTCCTGAGTATAATAACCATTTCAGAACTCTGGTTGCTGGACTAAGTTCTGCATTTAGAGTGACCGTGTTTCTTTTTGCTTATGCTGCGCAGGATGGAGGCTTCCTGCTTGGAGCTGGCTTTGGAAGGTGAGCGCCTCTGTAAAGCAGGAGATTGCCGAGCCGGTGTGTCTTTCTTTGAAGCAGCTGTTCAGGTTGGAACTGAAGATTTAAAAACACTCAGTGCTATTTACAGCCAGTTAGGCAATGCCTATTTCTACTTGCATGAATATGCAAAGGCCTTGGAATACCATCACCATGATTTAACTCTTGCAAGGTAATCTTGTGTCTTTCTTTAACCATGTTCTCCGTGTCATCCCATTCTTGTAGAGATGAGCAGTTGGCTGTTCATTTTTCTAGCAAACCCTACTGTTAATATTCTCAGTGAGGGAATGTGGTGACAGCAGAGGGCCAGGGGTTCTGTAGGTAGCTTGATTGCCCTTTAACCTGGAGCTAATACTTGGTCTAGCACAATAAGCCAGTACTGACTGAGACCTTGCCAGCTTTGTGGATAATTAAATGGCTTCTTTAAATCCACCCTTTCTTCACCCTTTCCTGCTTTCTAACACTCAGTCTGCCTGGCTCTCTTGTTTACTAGGCAGAACTCATTCGTATTTCTCTGTGTAAAACATAATACTGTGAAATCTAAAACCACTATACTTTGCACATGCCATTTATGCATCTGATTTTTAATGACTGGGTATAGATGCAGTAAAAGACAGAGGCACTTAATGCACTTGACCTCAGTTTAGGCACATATATAGTATTCTCCCTCCCTTAACGTGCTCAAGTGCAGTAACCTTGTGGGAAGTTGTCTTTTTGTGTTATTCCTCAAGTATCGCAATCTCAATGGTTCAGTGGCAGTCTCATTAGGCAGTGGCTTAAGTCTCATTTAGAATCTAGGAATGTGGCATTACCTCAGATCTTTCTAGGAGACCAGTATGTCTTGGAAATAATATAAGGCCTATGACAGTCCAGTAAAATCTAGGAGTAGTTAAACCACTCATTCTAATGCTTGGACTGCCTTTTACATAACCATTAAAAAATTCTCTTCATTCTCTTCCTAAGAGAAATTAATTTTAATGGTATGTAGATGAATCTAGTTGAATGCCATGAACTAAGTGTTGCACAGACAGCACCAACAAAATGAAATGTCTGTAACCAGAGACTGAACAAAGTTTATGTGAGTGCAGTTTAGATATAAAATTGAATACATACACATTTGCATGGTTTTAATATTTTTTTTCTTCAAATTGTCTACTATACATTGATTATCTTGGTTTCAAATTGTACACTTGTTATTCACTTGGAGCTTTATTTGTGCAATTCTAGAACAATTGGAGATCTACTGGGTGAAGCTAAAGCTAGTGGGAATCTGGGCAACACCTTAAAGGTACTTGGGAATTTTGAAGAAGCTATTGTTTGTTGTCAGAGACATCTGGATATTTCCAGAGAGCTAAATGATAAGGTAAGAATTGCTCTGGCATCAGGAAGTAAACTGCTAACACATACTAGTGAACCCTGTTGTACTAGTAATGTGTGCCACCTTTCAGAGGGAAGTAAATACTGCATATTGAATTATTTCTTCAAGACAGTAAGAATCTAGTACTTGCAAGATAGTTGTTTGCACCTGGAAGATTATAGATCCAGGATAACAAGTATTAGCCCATTTTGTGGTGGTGGTTTTTTGTTTTGGGTTGGTGGGTTGGGTTTTTTTGTTTGTTTTTTTATTTGTTTAATTGATTTATTTAATTTTTAATTATAATTAGCCTCAAGAATTATTATGTGTATGGCATCTCAAAAGGAAGTGGTGTGACTGAGTTGGGAGTAAGGTAGATGTCAAGAACAAGTTCAGAATGGAGAGAGCATGTTTTGACAACTAGTCAACAAACTTCTTTTCCCATCTGTGGGTTGTACTATTAGTTATTGTGATGGAAGACTCTGAAGCATAAAATTCTAATGCTGCCTTTTGCTTTTGGTTTAGGTTGGAGAAGCAAGAGCACTGTATAATCTGGGAAATGTATATCACTCCAAAGGGAAAAATGTAGCCAGTGTTGGGACTCATGATCCAGGGGAACTTCCAGATGATGTGAAAAATGCTTTACAGAAAGCTGCAACTTATTATGAGTAAGTAGTAGCCTTAAATGTTGGGGACTGAGAGGATGTGATAATCTACTTCATTAGAGTATTGGCAGAGTTGTGGAGTCATGAACCGACTGTGGCATGCTTCTGTTCAGAACCAGTGGTACCTGTGAGTTTTTTCTCTTTTAAACTGGGGAGTGCACTATTTTTTTTGTTATACCCTTTAGTGTACCTCTTACTTACCTGGTAAGTCCTTCCCTTATGTTAGAATCCAGCACTATTCTTCAAAGCACACTGAGTCAATGATAGGATCTTTGTGTATTTGTACCTGTGGTACCTCAGCAATTGGAAGCAAGCAAACTATCTTGAGAAAAGATGCAGTTAAGTTCAGGATGTCACAGGAAATGTTTCCTACCTAGTGGAAGATTTATGGTTGCATAAAGGCCATTAAAATAAGCCAAAGTAGAATACTGAATAAATAGATGTTTTCCTTTACATAGATGGAAAGATTAAAAAAAACCCAAAAATTAAATTACTGTGAGGGTTAAAACCCCCCCTGTTTAAAAGTCACTGTTCTTCCCCTTCTCCCTTCCCCTGAAACAGGGAAAACCTGTCAATAGTAACAGAGCTGGGTGATAGAGCAGCACAAGGACGCGCCTTCGGAAACCTGGGAAACACACACTATCTTCTGGGCAACTTCAGGAGTGCGATTTTAGCCCATGAACAGGTACAGCAATTTGCCTAGTAAGGAATTCTGTTCTAGGATATGTCTTGTGTTGGATCTTGTTGCAAGTTTTCCAATGCAAGTGTTAAATCTTCATGGCACAGCTTCAAGTATGGCTGTTCTTTCCAAGCACTGTGGCCTGAAGAAAAATGTAGATGCATGGTGGAAAAATGATGAATGTGCATTTCTGTGTGCAAATGTGTTAGAAAATACAAAATAGAGCAAATGACGCAATTATTGCATGTTTTTTTAAGCGTCTCCTAATTGCAAAAGAGTTTGGCGATAGATCAGCGGAAAGAAGAGCATACAGCAATCTTGGAAACGCCTACATCTTCCTGGGTGAATTTGAAACCGCTTCAGAATACTACAAGTTAGTTGACTGCTTAGAAATAGAATTTATACCTCTTCTTGTACGGTTTACTTCTGTTGTGTCTGGTACTTTAGTTCATTGTAGAGTAGCCTTCTCTCCAACATATCCTTAGAGGAGGGCTGAATTTATTTTAGTAAAAGACAGTGTTTTTCTGTAGTTGTTTAATTCTTATGGTTCTTTTAAAGGAAGAGCAGCATTAATATTTTTTATGCTTTTCACTTTTTATTACTTTAAATATTCTTCCCAGAACTGTAGACACCTTTCTGTTGATAGGCATTTATTCCCTTTATTCTAGAATCAAGCGTTATTGTCTTAGCTCTTAGCAAGTTCTGAAATGATGTAACTTCAGTATACCCAAGATGGGGAGCTGTCAGGCTGATAGGTGGTGCACATCAGCATGATTTTACATACCTACTCTGTATTTTCAATCAAGACTTCTTTTCTTGATCTTGCACCACTAAGCAGTGGCTACTGTAACTTGGGAAAATACAAGCTTGACGAAGAAACAGGCTAAGTCTTACATGAATTTCAGAGCCTACCTATTCTTTCTGAAAGAGGAAAAAGCTTCAGTACTGAGCAGATTCCTCTTGGCACTCACATTCTTCTTGCCCCGCAGTGGCAGGCTGGCTCGGCAGTTGTAGGTCTGTCTTGCTCATGTTGATGGAGGATAAACAATCTACCAAGCTGTTTCAAATGTGTACTGTCAGGAGAGTGCTATAAATTATTGATGAAGCAATAAATTAAAATTTGACGATGCTGTTTAAGGGATCCGTCTGCTACAGTAAATGGAAATAGGTTGCTGTGGAGGGGAGTGGAAGACAGACAAAATTTTGTAAGAGTGTACATGATAGTAATTGATTAGCAGCCCATTTGTCAGCCTGGTGTCCTAATTTGTATAAATAACTTCAGTTGCACAAGTGTATTTCTATAAACTTCTCTTTGCAGTGATTTTTGAGGTGACTAATCCTTCCTTTCAGGAGGACGCTCCAGCTGGCTCGACAGCTTAAAGACAGAGCTGTGGAAGCACAGGCCTGCTACAGCCTTGGGAACACGTACACTTTGCTTCAAGACTATGAAAAAGCCATTGATTATCATTTGAAACACCTTGTGATTGCTCAGGAATTAAATGACAAGTAAGCCCTAAGAGATTGTTTAATGTGTGTGTGGCATACCAAATCCTGTTAGCTCTTACCTCTGCTGTCACATTCTTTTAAGACAGCTGAAGTAATGTGTATTCCCTGCTATGCTGGGCTCCAGTTTTCATGTGGAAAAAATAATTTACTCATGGAGGTATTGCAGCTAATGAGTCTGAGATGAAAGGTGGAAGTGATGAATGACTGACTCCACATCATCTTGTGTCAGCATCTCCTTTTGTAAATTAAGGAGAAGAAAAGCAGCTCTTTTTCATGACTTCATTGTAATAATTTTGCATACCTTCACAAGAATACATCTCCTGCTTTTCCGCAAATTAAAAATATGGGAAGGGATGAGGAAAGGAGAATAATACAGTAGCAACTAATGCTTATTTTATATTCATAATTTACAAGGCATTTTTTGTGATGTTGGGTGCAAGTAAATTTTTTGCAACATTTAAATGTACTTCTAACTCAGTAAACAGTATGTGAAGAATAATAAAGCATGCAATCTGAGGGGAAACAAAGTGGGCTGTAAAATGTTTCTCTCTTGCAAAACTGAATTAATTATATTTCCTGTGAGCTTAAAAACTAGCATTGTTATTAGATTTGCTCATATTTATGGCTATACCCAGATCACAGTCCTTTAAACACAAAAACTTGTTGGTGTTTGAAGATGATAGCCTTCATTTTTCTTGACACAGCAATCTTATTTTGGCAATGTTATGGAAACCTGACCCCTAGTGTTCAGTGAGGAAAGATATAATTGAAAGTTTTCATTTTTAATGCAGAATTGGTGAAGGAAGAGCATGCTGGAGTTTAGGGAATGCTTACACTGCGCTGGGAAATCATGACCAAGCTATGCATTTTGCAGAAAGGCACTTGGAGATCTCACGAGAGGTACGAGTTTCATGTTCCCTGTAAGTTGGCAGTTTTGCTCTCACGCAGTGATTTTTATGAAGCTGATCCATGCATGTGACTTTGAATAATGAAATGGATTTTGACTGATTTCCGAGATGGTTCATTCCCAATTATTCCAGCCGAATCTCCCTGCAAGTAGCTCCTTAGAGTTCTGGTGCCACATTTGACAGTGTCATGATGGGATCCAAGATAACAGCCTAGCCAGAGGTGTTCTAGGCTTTATGTACCTTTTAGTTGTCAGGTATTTAATTAGAAGGATGACTCAGTTGTTCAACCAGGAAAACTTTTCCAGCCTTTTTCTCTCAGAACTCTAGGGGACAAGGTTAGCTTTCTATATATGTGTATACTTTATTACAATAATAGAACTGCTTATTTTGTTTGCTTGCAGGTAGGAGATAAAAGTGGAGAACTCACTGCAAGACTTAATCTCTCAGATCTTCAAATGGTTCTTGGATTAAGCTACAGCACAAACAACTCCATGATGGGAGAAAGCCATGTGGTAGATACCAGTCTGAATGGTAAATATATACCCATTTCTGCAGTACTTGCTAACAGGGAACTTAAAGAATCTGTTGTTTGTGTTGTTTTCTGACTGCAGTGGTTGAGTTAGCAGGTTTTGGGTTTGTTTCCCTCCCCCCCCCCAAAAAAAAAAAAAGTTGGTTTTGCATTATTGGATGCCTTCAGCTCCTCCTTTTCCAGAGGATTTACATTGTGAATCGCAGGTTACTGCTTACTTTGTTCACATTATTATTTCTAATTGTGTCCCTGCACTCCTTTTAACTTCTTAATGTGGGAGATGATGTATCTGTTTACTGCCAAATTCTTTTTTTCCTACCATCTTAGCAATATAGAGGTTACAGTAGAAATTAATTCTGGTTGGAGACCCATGGTCCTTCTCCTGTGTCCCATGAAAGCAACTTAAGTAGCTTGTATCAGTGTGGTTCTGAAGGCTGCTTTGACTAGTGGTTATTTGTTCCCTGCTGATATATAACCTATGTGTTTTGGAACTCAGAATTGTTGTATCTTGCACCATAGACAAGTACAGCCAGTTTTGAAGGTGACATTATAAATCTTAATGAGGCAAAGATGAACTTGATTCTTTTTTGAAGGTACCAGACCAAGAGTGGGACGCCGTCACAGTATGGAGAACATGGAACTTATGAAATTAACTCCAGAAAAGGTTGGTACTTTCCTTGTTTCTAATCTGCTGATGAGATTGCAGTGACTTCAGCAGTTATCAAAGGTCAGAAGTTTTATACTTAACAACTTTGAAGGAAGTCAGCAGAATGTTAAGTCATTTGCCATATCCTTTTTAATTTTTCTCTTTTTAGGAGTGAAGTAAAAGCAGGTCTAACAATTCTAACAAATAATACTTTTGCCATATAGGGCAACAGCCAGCATCTTGCATATGTTGGTTAGAATTGGCTTGTGGAAAACTTGCTTTATTCCCATCGCAGGAAAGAATGAATTGAGGTCCTGAAGTGGTGCATCAAAGCACGCTCTTTCATCTCTTCTTTAAAAGTAGCTTGAGGCTGCAGCATGCAAGTGATTCAGCATAAAATGCCTAAGCTTTATCTCAGCTCTTCTGAGCATTTTTTCTTTAGGTTATAGTTGTAGGCACTTAGGAGTTTCAATGTCCATCCTGAGAAAGGATGCTATTTCAGAAATGATGAAACAGTCACAGAGCAGTAAACTAAGTTTCCCCCAAGCTCAAGAAAAATCTCTAGGAGCAGGGAGTTCCTGATTAAAACCCTTTTGTCAGTCTTCAAGAGATTTCCTTCAAATGCTGTCTGCCTTCAAATGGTAGGCTGGCAGTTCTCCATAAGTTACTCCAGTGGCAGACTGAAATAGCTCTTTTTTCCACCACACGGGGATTTAATTCCCATCTCTTCAAAGAAATGCAAAGCCTGCCCTGGTGTTTATCAACTAGGAAATTTAATCTGAATGTACAGCTGAAGTCAGCACGGATACCTACGAGGCTCTTTGTACAGTAATTTTCAAAGGTTGTGTGTGTAGCCCAGGGTGTGTTCTTGGCCAGGACCTCTAAGCCTTTGGCTACTATCTGCCTGTTTGTCTGTGAGCATTTTTAAAGCACACAGCCTGTGACAGTCTGTGCCCTAAATCTACTAAAATGTTTTTCACATGGAGTTTTGAAATAAAGTATTAACCCAGGATTGCAGCTTAGCTCTTATAAAAGAGCCGTTTTCAAGATACTCGTTGAGTGGATTCTGAAAAATAATTCCATACAAGTCTTTGATATACAGAGCAGTGCATGACACTGGCATTATGGTTATACAGGATGCCACCTGCTTGGTGCTGGAATCTACGTGCAGATTATAAATAGGCCTGTAGAAAGCAATGCTTTTGGTTAGGCAGTGTTGCTGCAGGATTTTTGACTGTGTTCACAATTTTTGATGTTGAATCAAGAAAAAAAAATACGGGTTTTATTCAGTTATTCTAAGAATCGCCTGCAGGTAAAGCTGGCAATTTTGTGGCTAATTCTGTTTACATTAGAGGAGAATGTAGTGAAAATGTGTTAGATCAGTGAAACAAGACAGTTATTCCTCTTTGTTCTTGTTCTGGCATTCTTCTCCCTCTTTCTTTTCAATCTTTACTAGGAATTTTGTGCATATCAAGGATCGCACTGAAGGGTGGTTGAATGTCTGGGTTTGCGTAAGGGTTTGTGTTGCTTTAACACTTTGTAATACAATGGATTTGTAATTTCTTTTTCCGCCCCAACTCCAAGAATGCCAGATGGGGAACGCCACCTGTATCTGCATTTTAGGATTTCCACTAGCTATATTTCCTGCACCACAGGCAGCAAGGAAAACTTTGGCATGTTTGGTTAACTACACTGTTTGACCACATTTTAATCCATTGGGTATCACACTCCAGTTGTAAGACTCATCAATAATAACAACCTGCTTCAGGTAACAAAAGCTCAGTAGTCACAGGCCAAGCAATAAGAACCAGAACCTAAGTTTTCACGTCATCATGCTTGGATAGACTAAATTATGTCAAACTGCTTCATTTTGGGGAGGAAAAGCAGCAGCAGATGAGAGGTAACAGTCTAGGTAATTAAAATCAGAAAGCTTCATTTCCTGACTCTTGTTTTCTTAGGTTCAGAACTGGAACAGTGAGATTCTTGCTAAACAGAAACCACTGGTTACCAAACCTTCAGCAAAACTGCATTTTGTAAACCGACTAAAAGGCAAAAAGTACAAAACCGGCACCACTTCAAAAGTTTTGCAGGATGCCAGTAATTCTATTGATCATCGACTTCCAAACTCACAGAGGGTAGGTTTGGTGAGCTGTGAAGACCATCGCCTTTACTCACCTTTGTTTGGTCAGAATTACAGAAATGATATTCTGGCAGCTGTCCATTTCAATGGTACTCAATTTAAACACTGGCTTTCTAAAAGGAATGCCCAGTCTGCTTCTCTTCAGCTGTCTCACAGGTGGTGCCAGCTCTAAGCCTTCCTTACTATTAGAACACTTTCTTTCCTGGTGGTTTTTCTAAAGTTACAGCTCAGCATGAAGGTATACTTTATTTCTAAGACTCTCCTAGACCCTGCTTCTCCAAAAGTAAAATAGTTTCTGTGATTCAGACAGGAGGGGAATATTTTTGACATACCCTTAAGGTTATTGCACTCTTGACAGAAGTCAGTTAAAACTAAAAGAACAGTAATTTGATCTAATATGACAGAGGAATGCTTTTGGCCACAGACCTAAGGAGCCAAGGGAAGGTGCTCAGTGCTGGTTCAGGGTTGTAGGTGGATTAATGGCTTGAGGGGTTATAACTCCAGCTGTGCTGATCAGAGTACTGTTTCTTTGTGTTTCAGGGAATAAAATGTTTCTAAGGTATTTTACCTTCCAAAAATGCTTGCCTATAATTAGGGTTTCCTTTTACAATAAATCTGTCTATAGAAATGGATGACTAAAAAAATTCATTTAGTGCATTTCAGATACGCAAATATCAGACTTGTTACTGGATTGAAACTGTGATGAGTTGTCCCAGTTTTAGGTACTCTTGAGTTCAGAATACCTCTAATTCTACTTTTCTTTTCAGAAGAACAGTCGAGAGGCAATGGCAGATGAAGGGTTCTTTGATCTGCTGAGTCGATTCCAGAGCAACAGGATGGATGATCAGAGATGCTACTTCCAGGAGAAGAACAGGTTCTCAGCTGCTTCAGTGGCAACATCCTCTACTCCATCTAAAACAATGAGAAAATGTAAATTTTTAAAAGCAAAATCCGTATCTGACTCCACTTCCTACCGAATACTTTTTTTAAACAAGCATTTGCATGCAAAACTTACTATGGAAAGGAAATTAGGCTAACTTGGTTTCTTCCTTCTCCCCAGCCTTTTCTACATCTGTAGTTTCACCCCACACAGATGAATTTCTAGACCTACTCGCTAGCTCACAGAGCCGCCGGCTCGATGACCAGCGTGCCAGCTTTAGCAATCTACCTGGACTTCGTCTTAACCAGCACAACAGTCACTCAGTCCTGGGTCATCTCATGGCGAGTAACAACAGGGACCTAGATGATGACTTCTTTGATATACTGATAAAATGTCAGGTGAGGGTTTTTTTACAATGATTTAGATTCTGAGGTTTGAGAGATTTGATTTATGCATCCTGCTGTTCATTTTTTCACATAAGCATCTTTATTATCACATAGAATGATGATAATTGATTTGGCAGATAAAAACCATAGATGGCTAACAATTAGGACCTTTTTAAGTTGTTGTTTATCTTTGTTGTTGTTGTGGGCTTTTTTTTGGTGGGATTTTTTTAATATATTTTCTCCCCCTTGTTTTGATTTCCTAATTATGGACTGTCCAGTAAGTGTAATTTTAGTATTGATACCGTGTTAATCATTTAAAGTAACAAATGCTGAAAAACTCAAGGAACACAAGTGAGGCTATTAAAACAAATAAATGTTATTAAGAGGAAACTGTTTAGATCTGGCTTGTCAGGAGGGCGCCTGATACACTGGGAATCCTGAATTCTCAAAGAAGTCAATATCAAAGTTTAGTGGCAGTAGTGATCAGCATTGCAGTTATGTTCAATTTAAATAATAGTTCATAGCATCTGACAAAAGTGTTGCTGTTTTTTACTTCCTATATGATGAAAGGAAGACAACCACATTTTGTTATAGGAAACCAAAAATATCATATACTAACATTGAAAATTATTCTTTAGGGCAAAGGATGCTTGTATCTCATTCTACACTGTGACAAAGAACTAAACTGGGGGATTTACTTTCAGACAGATGGAGACAAATGGTTTGGAAGAACCACTTCAGCTACACTTACAGTCCTAACTTAGTAATTTCATTTGAGAACTTTAACCTGGAATCCAAATAAATCTTTCTAATAGCCTTAAATCTGAAACCAAACACTTTCAGTATTTTTTCACTTCTATTTTCACTTATTTTACATATTCCTGTAACCTGCAGCTTTATTGGTTGGTCTATCTGTAGGGTTCCAGACTGGACGATCAAAGATGTGCTCCTCCCACATCTGCAAAAGGACCAACTGTACCAGATGAGGATTTTTTCAGCCTGATTTTGCGGTCACAAGCTAAGAGAATGGATGAACAAAGAGTCCATTTACCCTCAACTATAAAGGGACCAAGTTCTAGCTGAAGAAACAAAACAGGCATGTACTGTACAGTAGTATGTTAGGTATCATTTTGTTTGCTGGAAAAACTTAATGCCTTTTTACAGAAGATGCAGTTAGTAGTTTTGCCCCCTTTCTAATAATCTTTTGTACGAATAGCAGCAGCATCACACTTGTGACCAGTTATGGCTGCTGCTGCTTTTAGCTGCGTCCAAGACACTGATTACTGTGTCCCTCTTAACTGCTTCTCGTCTATGAGCATTATACAGATTTTCCCATCCAAGGTACTGTCATTTCTGAGATGTGGATTCTGCCACTGTCTCAGTCCAGTGTAAGACCTAAATTTCTTTATTCTTTTTTAAGAAAACTTGATTTTTTTTTTAATTTGTACCTCCCTGGAAAAAAGTCCTCTTTTCTTTTGTACTTTTTTTAAAAGATAAAAAACCATTGTGAAATGGCTTCAGTGCTTCAGTCCTTCAGTCTGTCAGAGTTTGGAAGAAACAATCATTTTTTATTAAATAAAAAATATGAAATCAAACTCTGGTTTTGATTGCTTAATACAAAAGGAATCTTTTCAAAGCATGCTGGATTTATTATAGCTGGCTGTTTCCTGTATTACTAAGCTCAGTTTTACAATCAGAATTTAAGATATACTGAAGCAAGAGCTACCGGTGTTTTTCTATCCTTTGTGTGGTACAGGCCCACCGCCAGCAGAAGCCCAGGAAGTTCCAGGGAATCACAGGGGCAGAAAGGGCTTGGCATCAAGTAACTGAATTTAACATGTTACAAAGAGGAAATCTGTGTATGCTACTTCTTACTTCACCTCAGCTGCTTCTACTTTCAGTAAGGATTTGCTTGCTGGGGTAGTTCAAGTGTAGGGACTGTCAGCTACGAATCAGTGGTTTTAACACCAAAGGTGGCCAACTGTTCATTTCAGGTATTTATAAATGAAGCGATGGCATTTTTTAATTGAAGTATTATATACTTAAATATCGTTACTGTTAGCTTCAGAGTAAAATGTCACCATGAGACTAGTTAAACAGACTCCAGATAATGTGAACTATGCCACACACAACTGAAAATTTTACAAACATGCTCTTGCAGCCTTTGTGGCACTGAAACTGAATCCTACTGAACCTAACACTCATCCTCCTGCTTTTAAGGAGAATTGCCAGAATATTCTTCTTGAAAACATGTGTTACCATTAGCTTATTGTGCTAATCTTTGGTACTTATCTTCTAATAAACAGCTGCTACAACATCCCTTCTCTGCACCTAGAAGATAATCATTAAATTGTCCTAAAACTGAGCTTGCTCATTTTAAAGAATACAAAACAAAAGAGAGTCCCGAGACATTTTGAGCTGTGATTTGTCTTACATGAGTTACATGAATATCAGCACCTTCCTTCAGATCATGTGACAGTAACCTGATGAGACTTACAGCTGCTAGACCAGAATATCAGTGCTTTCCCACCACTATCTGGGTTTCCTCAAAACCTACTAACACAAATTTCATTTCAAACAATCAGCAACACTCCACAAGCCTGTTTCCTTGGCCATTTGTATTATCTTACTTAACATATGTACTTCAAATTACAGAAGCAGGACCTATACTCAATCTCTGTTTTTAACCCCCACCTTAGAGCTGTGCATACTAACGCTCTGACCAAAGAGAAGGTCCCGTCAGTGTACTGATGTTCTTTTCTACTTTTGAGAACTCCAAAGAAGAACAAACAGAAATTTGCGACAACCAAAGATCAGAGAACTTACAGCAGAGCTCAGGCTTCCTCAGTCTCCCTCCTGTGAGTCGTGTGAGCTGCTCTGTCTTTTCTTCACACGGTTCCATTGCAGAATTCCTTTCTTTGAGGTTTTTACTAGGATCAGAGTTTTCTTCCGCCTCTCCCTGTGCTTTCTCTGGCTCCTGTTTCTGCTGCTCAGGTGCAGGTTTTCAGTGTGGTTTTCAGCTGTGGTAGTTTCTAGTCTACAAACTTCAGACTCAGTGCGCAATCTATTCTGTAAAAATTAATAATAAGCTATTAATGAAGTAATCCAAAGCGACAGCATCTATTGTTTCAGGTGCAGCTTGGCTCAAGGGGCAGAACTCCCCCAAACCATGTCTGGTCTTGTTATTTCCTGGGGAACAGTATATGTAAATAAGCACCATTTAGAGCACAAGTCTGGCTTTAATTTTCTATAGTGTACAGAATAGTCAGCAGTGCTTTTTTTCCACCACCTCTCTTCTGTGGGGAATCATTATTGCCCAGCATGACGTAAGAACTGATCTCTCAAACTGAAGTTCCTTCTTTAAAGAATTCTTAATTCAGTAGTTTCCTGCCCCAGTTAGCCATTGCGGGGTATTTTTCCAGAACAAAACATGCCCAATACACCTCTACCAAACAGTTCTATAGGGGTACAGGCATGATTTGGGCGAAGCTTGTTGTTTAAGCATGTTCTAACAGATGACACTGAAATCTGTTAAATTACATCCCAGCTCAAAGAGCACCAGGCCTAACATACACGAGGTTCTGCTTTGTGAGACTCCTCTAATGGCATATCTTCCTTATTGCCTGTATGCACAACATCAGAACTTCTGCCATTTCCTGGTCTCAGAGAATCATCTTCCCTGTCATAAGGTCCTCTAGAAACACAAAGAGGCTTCTGTGAATAACAGCCATCTCCTTTACTCCCATTGTATTGCCCAAAGTCTATCTTGTCCTGTTGATGGTCAGGGGGAAGAGGACTTCTCTTCGGAGAAGATGTTAAGTATCTTAACACAGACACTGATGATCCTGCGCCATAGCAGAAAACCTGGGGGGGGAAAAGAGGAATAAAAACGTCAAACATTTGCAGCCTTCAGTTTTCACAGGAAATTCCAAGTCAAATAAGCTGCAGTAGAGACAAGCTTGCTGCAGTCTGAGCACCCTCACACACTGAGTTCATCCCCGGTGCTACACTAAAGATACTGAAGGTTCTAACTTGATGCTTTTATGTACAAAGCACCAGTTACACACATCACTGTGTAATGACACAAAGAAGAAACAGGACCTAAGCTGCAATAAGCTGTCATAGAATCTAAGATTTTAAGCAGTGTAATGCTATTTTATCCCACTTGGGGAGTGAAGGAGAGAGGTGTTTCTTACATACAAACTTACCTATAGGATAGGTAAACCAACCGTACTAGAAATATTTTGTCAAGAAACAGTTCCCTTGTAGAAATGATTCTATCTGTGCTATGAAATCTGTTAGCAGTACAAGTAAGAAATAATATAAAATGATAATACAGAAAAAATATAAACCAAGCTTTAAAATATTAGATAAATGTATACGAACCAGGACAGCCAGAGCCATAATAATTAGCACTGGAATCTGCAGGAGAAAAGGGATCTCCTTCATAACCGCTTTGATGAATTCACCTATACCTTGTCCTACGTGCTTCAAAGGCTCAGTTACAAAGTTGGTGAAAGTAATTGCCAGTGCCTACAAAAACACAGACAAAATAGCCGTTGTTGACACTTAGGACAAACAGGAAGGTGAACAGTCCCTATGGGCGGAGCATATACCATACCTTGGTGGGTGGAACCAGCAAAACAGGATTGACGAGTAGAGTTTCATAGTACTTCTCACAGGGATCATCCTGAAACGTCCATTTACTTCTGAGCCATTCTGTAGCCAAAGCAGAGATATGGTTTTACTCCTTTAAAAAATATTCTTTATGACAGAGCAGTAATACAGAAAGTAACATTTCAGTTACAGATGAAAGGAAATCCCTCCTCTGGATATGGGTCAAAGCTTGGGTTTATTTTTAAGTCTCTGATTAGCACTGCAGTGCAGTTTATCCAGTCATGGGGATGCGGGAAGGAGAGGAAAGACTGCAAAGAAAGAGACTGAGGCTCTCCCACGTCTTAGTCAAGAAAGTTTTCTTCATTAGATGAAATTAGTCCTAGAAGCCTCAGAAGAAACGTAAGTCTCGTCTTACAGGAACTATTACCTAGCACATCTTGTCCACAACCACTGCAACAGAAGTGATTTTGAATGTTACTACTCATTTGCTAAGCTGCACATCGAGCAAAACACGTATTTTGCTTGCAAGATTACAAGGGACCATTTTGGTTACAAGCATGAGGTCTTACTCAAGGTAACTTTTAAGGTAGAAACCAGTCAGTTATGACATCAGTGTTTCTGAAGCTTGATTTCAGTGCAGTCTGAACATAAGCCACTGAAATTTGACAGAGATCATGGGCAGTAAGCTATAAAGGGAAGACCTTAACAAGCACTCATTGAGAGTTCCCATCACTAACTTACCTGCTATAGCACTGGCAACATATAACAGTTAACAAAATACTGGGCTTTCTCTGTAAACTAACACCACCAGAGGACATTGTTACAGATCCTGTTGCTCAGGTCTGTTCTACAGGCCTGACAGATGGAGAATCAAAATCTTTTTCTTCAGTTCTGCCCTTCTCTCCCCAGTAAATGGCACTGGGTGGTCCTGGGGGAGGGGAGCTCAGAAATACTCACGGTGTAAGTTATAAGGAAAAGAAGTAATACCATGACATGCTCTAAGCACAGTTTTGTGATCAGGTCTCCTCCAAAGGCCTAGAAAAGAAAGTCTTGTGGAATGGAAAAATCACATAATCATAGAATCATCTGAGTTGGAAAGGACCTTAAAGATCATCCGGTTCCAACCCCTCTGTCATGGGCAAGGACTCAGACTAGACTAGGCTGTTCAAAGCCCCATCCAACCTGGCCTTGAACACTTACAGGAATGGAGCAGCCACAACTTTCTTGGGGAACCTGCACCAGTGCCTCACTGAATTGAATTTCTTCAAGTGAAGAATTTCTTCCTTATATCTAATCTAAACCTACCCTCTGTCAGTTTAGATCATGTATCACTGAAGAAAATTCAGTGATGTCCTACCCGTGAAGAAATCCTGAGTATTCTTGGATACTATCTTGCCATCCTAAATACAATTACAAAACACTGAAGCAAGCATTTACCAATCAGACTTTCCTTCCAGTTGAGCTTCTCAGCACAGACGTTGTCAAACTGCCCCATTTTCACGATTTCTGCTTGGCGTTGTGCAAAGGCCAGCTGTGGGAGAGCAGGAATTGCTTGTGAAACACAGCACGCAGTGGTGCGGGGTGCAGCACTGCGCCTGAGCTAGTGACCTTTGCGATAATCACCCAGGTCCATCTGTGTGACCACAAGGCTGCTGCCTAAACAATTTAACAGAGTTAAAATCCAAGCGCTTCCTGGAAATGGATACAAACCAACGGGATGGCTGCTTCCAAGTTACTCTCCAAATGGAGACTGAATTACCGAAAGACCAAACTCCAATATTCAAAGATACCAGTTAGGGCAAAAGTAATCATACAATAGACAATGGTTTGGGTTGGAAAGGGCCTTAAGATCATCTAGTTCCAACCACCCTGCCATGGGCAGGCACGCCTCACGCTAGACCACATCACCCAAGGCTCTGTCCAACCCGGCACATCTGACAGCATCTCGAGTCCTTCAAATGTCTTTAGATTATAAGCAGAAACTGCTCCCTGCAATTTCCAATTAAGACATGAGGACGTCCTGGTTTTGTTTTTAAAGTAATTCCTGTTAACAAATACCTGTATTCATTATTTTTCTGCCTTACAGTTTGCAACCGAGAATCAAATAGCAAAAAATGACATCATCTGTTCAAAACCTCTGACATTCTTCACCAACTCATTCCACCTGTATTCAACAGCCATCCCACCCTTGGGTACCGCACTGCTCCTAGGCCTGACAGGCTGCAGTTACATTCTGATGGCAGAATGTGGGGACCAAGATTTTGTGGCTGGACTACAACCTCACAGCACAAATTCCGCCTGGTCAAACCACCGAACAGTAAGCCTCCTGGTCATCAGTAATGAAACATTTATCTGTGGCCTGTCACACGTTAAATACAGTTTCAGCCAGGGGGTCTTCAGAGAGATACACAACCCCACGACCTATTTCTGTAAGGCTTTTCTACCAAGCTGTGTTAGACAAGCTCAGTCTCCCCTGCCCACACCGCAGAATCACAGCTGCACCACCGTGTGAGTCCTCTGCCCCCGTGTGGCAGGATGAAAGCCAGCAGCGTTTCTTTTGTTTAAGCCCAGCCCACCTGAAAACATGCAAGATGTTCATCCCTCTCTATTTTGCAGTCAATTACTGCTTTATATAAAGGAACTAAATCACCTTAACTCCCTCACAACTGTAACATTTTAAACCTAAAAGCCACTAAGATTTCAGAACGACTTACCTTATACAAATAAAGCCAATTCCATGCAAAACTGATGAGGAAACTTATTAACAGTACTCGTTTCAGCTGAACAAACCAATGAATACGTGTCCAGAGCTCTGTAGCTATTACGGTCACAATACACACTAAGCACAGCAGTATCTGAAAAATAAGAGATGAAAAAAAATTACGATGTGGGTTTGGAATTTTCCAAGCTTCCTGCCAGTACACAGGAGGGATCTTCCAGCTTTGGCTTTACTAGCATCATTTCATGGAACAACTGACACAGTTTTTCCACGCTTTCAGAGCAGATCAGCAGCCGTACAAGGCAGAATAGCTCCATGGTGTTACAGGCTGTCCTTCCTACCACAGCCTGACGGTGCAGTTGCTCATTTCTTTCTTGTGGTATTTAGTTATTTCTCACGTTGCCTACCATACTTAAAAATCACAGCTTTGGCATAATTCAGTATTGAGTACTATGTGCCTGGTACGAACCACAGAACCATGGCTGCCAGCTCCTGCAGTCCCTCGCCACCTGAGGAGCCCCAACAGCAAGGTGATGCTACTCACAGCTTGCTTCCTTCATTTGGCCTCCATGGACCTCTCTCAGAACTAGACAGGCTACTGTCAAGATTACACGGGCACAAAGTGTTAGCACATTCTGCATTGTAAAGATTGATTCAGAGAGTTTCAGCTTATTGGAGATTCTTAGCCCAGCACTCTAAAATCCATTTTAGAGAATAAAGCATCACACACAGCCATGCTCTCCTCCTCGCCAACACTATAATTTTTTTCCTCGAAATTCACAAACCCCTCTGACCTGCATGACCTCAAACATGTGTTTGTCTCAATATAAATATATTTCCACTCCTGCGGAGGCCAACAACTTCAGCATCTATTTGAACAAGAGACAAATCTGGGAAATTCATAATGCATGAGCTGCAGTTTTAAGTGCTAAGAGAGCACTGGAGTCTACTCAAGAACCACAGACTCCCAGAGTCTAATGGGTCTTGTATACCTTTTGTATCCCTGTTGCAAGAGGTGAATACCTCACGTCCACCTTCAGCAACCATGAAACAAAGAGTGACTCGCTCATAGTACGATGGGAAGAACCGCTGCAGTTAAGATGCCAATATTCATTGACCAGACTTGTGCAAAGAAACCAGCAATTTAAAAACCCACAAAACAACAAAAATCTTTCGTTTCCTCTTACCAGAAACATATTATATATCTCTATTCCAAAAGTGTCTTCAAATCTCCAGTGCCAAGCTTCATAATCATGGTGCTTAAAATTGATCAAAATGTCACTGAGTGCGTCATCCACAGCACCTGGCTGCCATGTTTCCTCCTGCAGAAACCGGAGGATCTCCAAATACGTCTGTTTTGTAAGGATGATCTCAGCGTCATAATGGACATGGTCCACGTTTTCCTCAGGCTGAATTGAAAGCAAAGCAAAACAACGTTTAAAAGCTGATTATTTATAACTAGAAGTACAGATGAAAGCCTGCATCCCAGGCAAAAACCTGCTTAAGGTGCCCTTCACTCTGCACCAGCACCTTTTCGAAGCAGACTGCAGGATGAAGACATGGGACAGGGAGCACGCTGTGTTTCCAGAACTTCATTGTTCTAAAGCACATAAAGCACAGATTCTGGTTTGTGTTCTTTCAGCTCGACAGCAAAACCCTAAAAAATTCAGTGAGTTCTCACCTGTTATCACAGTGTTAGAACTACTGCTCATGAACAAGTAGTAACTATGAACGTGCCGCGTGCGCCCCCGTCATGGTTGGGCAACACACAGAGAAGCTATTAAATACTGAAAGAACAAGTTTTACACTGCTAAGTACCATGTTCTTTGTTGAATACTAATTTTGCTATTGCCAAAAATATATTCCTCCACCTCTGAATAGAAGAAAAAAGGAAAAAAAAATCCCTGAGTAAAACAAAAGAAAAAAAAAGAAGGGGAAAAAAAAAAAAGAGTCCAGAATAGTTTGGGTTGGAAAGGACCTTAAGTTCATCCCAGGTCCAACCCCCTGCCGTAGGCAGGAATGCCTCACACTAGACCAGGTTGCTCCAAGCCCTGCCCAACCTGGCCTTCAACACCACCAGGGATGGGGCAGCCACAGCTTCTCTGGGCAGAAGAGACTACTGTATTGTCTTCAATTATATAATCTGTCTTTATTATCTTATTTCCTTATTATATTATTGTCTATCTTCATTATATTGTCTTTTCTTATGTTAAGGCAGACAATAATATAATAATATAACCACATAATAAAGACAGACTATATAATCAAAGACAATATAAGAAGATAGTAACATGATTCTTCTATGCCAACTCTAGTAAGCTGCTGTTCCAAGATGCTTAACGAGGTAGAGTCTGAAACCAAAGTCACCTAAAAGGTCTGCGAACAAACAAGATCTCGCTCTTCCCAGCTTAACAGCCATTAACATGAAATGAGCAGGGTATGACTGGAGCTGCATCCCAGCAACAGATACTGAGATACAGACTGAATTCCCATAGTCTTCCTCTGGATGCTTTTTGTATTAAATCAACTGTGTCTCCTTGTTGTGGTTTAAGCCCCTCACCCAGGAAGTTTTCTCCCTCCCTCCCTTCCCTCTCTTTCTTCCCCCAGTCCCAGGGGAATGGGGAGGACAATCGAAAGAATTCAACTCGCACAGGTTGAGATAAGAACAGTTTAGTAACTAAGGTATAACACAAATCACTGCTGCTACCACCAGTAATAACACAAGAGAAATACAAGGAAAGAGAATTCAACTGCTCACTAAGCCCGACCCAGCCAGTGCACCCCCCAGCCGCGAACCCCCCGGTGCACCACTACACCCTTCTGGGTCTCTGCTCTCCATGTTTCACATCCTGGGCATGATGTGCTGTGGTATGGAATAACCTCTTTGGTCAGTTTGGGTCAGGTGTCCTGTCTCTGCTTCCTCCCAGCTCCCCTCCTCCCTGGCATAGCATGAGACTCAGAAAGTCCTTGGCCAGACAAAACACTGCCAAGCAGTAACTGAAAACACTGGTGTTATCAGCGCTGTTCCCAGGCCCAAATCAAACACACAGTGCTGCACCAGCTACCAAGAAGGAGAAAAATGACTGCTGCTGCTGAACCCATGACACTCCTAAGCAAACGCTGCTAACTCCCAGCAACATGGATGCGCATACTTGTATCTTCTCTTCCTTTGCAATTCAGTTCCCTTCATTCTCATTCAAAGTATGCCACAATAATGCATCAATACTTGGTAACTGTGAGAAACACATAAAGCAGCAATACGAACCCTAGTTTATTTTTTAATGCAGTTCCCACACTCACCAGGCCAAGTTTTCCAGCTTCATTTAAAATCTTATTTAGGTATCGCTTAAAAATGTGGAAGCTTCTGCTTTCTTGGGATTTGGCGAGCCTCCTCTCACAGTCTGCAACCTGCAATGTGAAAACACTTTCACTCACTTCTTGCTCAAACCAGCTTGTTCATAGGAGAAAAGAAACCCCAACCAGCACACATAACTCAGGATTAAGCGAGGCCCATTAATTTAGCAATAATCTTGTGACTAGTACACCAGATAAAGAGTGCATGCAGTTACTGAAATACCACTTCCCATGGGTCTGGCCAGTACTAGAGATTTCAGCTCTGCTAACAATAGGGTATGAATACCAACCTCAGTAAGACTAGAGGAAAAGAATCAAATAAATCTGGATTTCTTTAAGTTTTAAGTTTACATCAGAAAAAGAAAATTGAAACAACCACTAACTAAAACAACATTAAACTTACATATCCCATTGGGGCTCCACATGGGCGAGGGAAGTGAGAGCCCCGGTAGCTACTCAAGAATCACAGTATCCCCCTGATGTCAGAGGACAAAGCAGCATTGGGGGTCTTACAGCAGCCTTTGAGAGCTGCAGCACTGCACAAGTGTCAGCCACAAACGCGTCTCCGTGCTCACAACCCACCCCTAAAACACGACAGAACTGAACAATTTGGAAACAAAATGCCACGTTTCTTCACTTTTGGTGGCACGGTGTCACATCAACACCAGGGGACAGAGGCACAGAGCTCCTATCCACCTCTGTTACACTATACATCATTTTGGGTAAGAGACCCCAGGAGGCAGAGCAACAATTTGGAATTGAGTTCAAACAACCCCTAGTCTCTCCTCTGATTGAAGAGAGTTCCGTTACATAATGCATGGTATCTTACAAATCACACCAGCAATTCACCTGTTCTACGCCTAGCCAGAGAAGCATCATCAGAAAGCACAAAGTATAAAAGGCTCAAGAATACTCAGAAGTTCCATACTAACCTTCTGTTGCAAAGAATCCACTGCCCTGGAGCAACTCGATAATACTTCAGTACTGACTGCATTGCCTTTCTCATCCTCAGAGCTGTGGTAGTTCGCCTAAAATTACATGAGAAAAACACACATTTTGAGAACCACATGACTTGATCGATGTCCCACGTTACGCTTCAGCGGTCAGATCACTTTAAGAGGAGCAAAGAAGCTAAAAACTGAGTGTTGGCCTTTGCTGCCAATACTCTCCCAGCAATACTCCAGCTGCCTTTCCTGTTACTTTAGGAAAACTGCTTTATCTAAATGCACGTTGCCTGCAAAAAGTGAGGTCCTGCCCTGTCCTCCCCCACCTGCCCTTTCCCCTCCCGTGAGTGCTGGTGAGCCACGCGGAGCATCAGATTAGATAATCCCACTGGCTACAACTGACTCAGCAAGCAAAGGGGCAGCAGACACAGCTGCGGTCCAGCCAGCCATGCAGCCAGCCAACAAGTAAACACAAACCCCACTCTCAGAGGGTTGCATGTTCCCTCTTCCCCATGAAACATCCCTTTTCTTCTGTTAATGGCTCGGACTTAGCTTTAGCAGAGCTTCTCCTACACAACCAGGTATGCTCAGTGAGGAAGGGCTCCAAAAGGAAGCACAGCATCACACTGACCATCAAACTCACGCTGATACAAAGCTTGGTTGTCAGGACTGGTGTGGCCACACACCCTGACTGCCTGCAATCTTGCACTGCAGAAAAGAATCCTGACAAGATGCATTAACCCAAAGCAGTCATTTTCAAAACGCAGTTCTATTTCTGTGGGAGACAACAGTAAAACTCCCCATACTGCTTCTTCAAAGCTGAAGCAGTTGGGAACCATGTTTCAAGACACCAAAGCTTGCTTAGATTTGGGGATGCAAATGACCAGCAAGTGGACTCGGGGCAGGGGAAGTCTGAGGGGGAACTCTATGGATACAAATAGCACAGTTTTGTCTTTTAAACTTCAGAAAATGACATCTGAAGCCTCAAAATGGTAATATTCAAAACCACAAAATGTAATTAGAAAGCTGAAAAGTGACAACAATCAAGGGCGCCTGTACAACCAACCGCAGTTCACAGTGCCATGTGTGCACACAGATACTGGATAAACAACATGCACCTCACACACATCCCTCATACAAGACAACCAAAACAGTTCTTGTTAAAACTAGCTTTTCATACTTCACCATCTCCTCAATGTTCATGAAATATTAACAATATAGCACTCAGTCTCTGTTTTGATATTCCTTCTGAAAGCTCTGATGCCCAGCATCACAAACCACCACTGACCAGAAGAGTTTCATAAAATACACCAGGTTTACTCCCATACTGCTGCGGAACTGGATAACTCAAGTAAAATATCATCATTGCCCTTGACTCCCCCCACTTCATCAGCTAGGAACTTCATTTTCCACATATCTAACATTCTACTTGAGAAACAATGAGTACTTTGCACAAAAAAGTAACTTGTGCAGCCACAACCTGCTCCCTAAGTCAACTGCAGCCCTGGGGCTTCATCAGTGCCACAGCAACTCCTCAGCAGAAGAGCTCGTGATCCACAGTAACAGAGGTAACTAGTTTTCAGCCTTTCAGTTTAAACAATGGGAACACAACACTTCCCTGCATAAGGATTCAGACATAACCTTGTAAGACTGTAAAAAGGCCATAATGCCACTGATTTCAGAACAATCTTCCAACAGTGCACAGCTGAAGGCCTGACCGGCAGAAACACATATGTACCGAGACAAGGAGGCACCAAATGTAATCAGTTCTAAGTAACATAGAGTCTGGTGGCTTTGTAATGGAAAATAACTGAGACCTTGAAGGCAGCTGATAGAGTTTTAGGTCCTTAGGACCTTAGTACAAAAATGTACAAAACCAGGATCTGGGGATGGGGAGCATCTGGGACCAGCAGATGTCCAGGAGGGAGCAGTGAAACTGGCTGCTCAATACAAGGACAGGATGATTGCTATGTTTGTAATGTTAATTACGCTGTAGCTTCGAAGACTGCCAGGGGCGATGAAGATTGTTGGAAGAAGTAAATGACTCTCAAAGACCGCCATCACATTTTGTATGTATGCGGGAAACTTCCTGGAAAACGATGTAATTCACGTATAGCCTCATGAACATGTATGTATGCCCAAGTGACTACATAAGGATGGCCTGTGCGGCAATACGGAGAGACGCATGTTAGGAGGAGCTACCCCCTGTGTCTTCCAGCGCCGCAATAAAGAATCCCTGCTTGTCAACCTAAAACTTTGCTGGCGAGTTTGTTCCTGGGGTTCTCATGCACCCTTTCTTTTTCTACCTTGTAAGGTCTCATTTTTCCTGATGCTGCATCATAGTTGAGCATATCCGTGGGGTCAATCCATTCATCATCTTGTGGTTTACCGCTCCCCGCTAGCACAACTGCACACAGCACCAAGGCCAACAGCATCCTGTACCACTGAACAGAGCAGGAGAATCAGGGTGTTACATGCTGTACAAACACCTGAAACGATGTCACAACCCGAAAACAGCGTTCCCCACCCAGCATGCCCCAGGGCTGGGCTCTCCATCCAGCATGCTAAACGTCACTTACACGTTGTTCTTCCCCAGAGGAAACAGCCGGGAACACGCAGCAATGGAGCTGTACTGCATGACTGCACCAAACCCACTGCCCGTAGCTATCGGCAGGCGCAGCGCTGCCGAGCACGACAAACCCAGGCAGGGCACCCCCGGGCTCGCAGACAAGGCTGCAGCTCCGCCGCACACTCCCCGGCAGGACTTGCAGGGGACATGAGGACATTCGTACCCTGCCTGCTCGGCGCTGCTCCCGCACGCACGAGGCCGCGCTCCCCGCTTCCCGCCGGCCTCGGGGCGGGGAAGCCGCCAAGGGCCGTACACGCTGACAGAGATTAACCCGGGACCTCCCTGTACCCGCACTCCTTCCTCCCCTTCGCTTCAGCCTCGTCTCTCCCGTTCGCCACCGCCGCAGCCTGGGCAGCCACCGGCCCTGGCCCCTCTCCTCCCCGCCCGCTCACCGCCACAGCCGCGCCTGCTCCTCACCGCGCAGGCCGGGCCGCTCCAGGCCGCTGCCGCGGGGAGGGATCCCGCGCTGCTCCCGGCCCCTCCCGCCTGCGCGCCCGCGGCCACCGCCACCCTCCTCAGCCCCCGCACCGCCCCGAGGCCCGCGGGGCTCCGCTCTCGCGGTAGCGGAAGCTCCGCGCCGCTCCGGCCCTCAGGCGCCCGGAGGCGCGGCCCCGCCTCACCTCAGGGCGGGCGGGCAGCGGCTGCGCAGCTGCGGGCGGGAGCGGTCCGGAGATAAGCACGGGCTGCGGGAGGAGCCGCCGCGCGCGGGGGAAGGCAGAGCGGGCCGGGCCCAGCACCACACATGGGGATGCGGCCACCGAGCGCCAGCGCGCACAGCTCAGCACCGCCCCTGCTCCCCCGTACAGGGCCTCGGTGTCGGTGCCCGCCGTTACGGACACGCGGCTGCAGGCCAGCCCTTGGGTGAACACGGCAGAGGGCGGCGAGCTCCAGCGCAAGAGGCTGGAAGGGAAAGCACACAAACGAGATCCGCTCCGTAGAGACCCAAGTTACAATGAAATCCATCTAAGGAAATGGGTATCTAAATATTTGTAGTGCCAATCAGAAACAGTCTGCCAGCTTTGGCCACAGGGGGACAGCTGGAGGAATCCAAGTCAGACACAGCATCTCCTTCCAAAGCAGCATTAACACCTTAATTTGAGCGTCCAGTACACAAAACCACACATGTTCAGCTCTGTGCTACTGTACCATTACTTACCACAGTTTAAAGTCAAGTAGTTGGAGGCAGGACCCAGGCCCTGAAGTCTTCTCTACTTCCCCCCCATAAACCATACGTGAAAAAAACGTTTTCAGTACCACAGTTGCATTGAGGAATTACAAACCAACAACGTAAAAGAGCAGAGGAGGCAACTGCAGGTGTTGGAGGTCTTTATTGAGATTATAGCACAGATACACTTCTATAGTTACCTTTCCACTTTTATACGATAGTTAAAAATGCTTGCTACAGTGCACATATAACTCAGTAACCAAGAGAACCCGAAACTTAACTGCAGTTCAAATAAATAAATAACCTAACGTTTAAGTTTATATTTTATAAAGTAAAAGGAACTGTACAATATGAAAATATAACAATACATAAACATTAGAATCTAAAGTTCTGTAGAAATAAAACCGCTATTTCCCATACATAAACAGTGCAAGAAATAAAATTCAGAGAAGCTTCTGAACTGGGAATTTAAACAAGTCTTAAATTATCATGCAGACATAGCATTTTAAGCCATGCTGGTTTCTATTACAGCATTAATGGTATCCCTTTTACTTGAAAAACTGATAGCCATTAAGCTCACTGTGATAACTGCTGCCAATCCACTCTGTTCTACAGTACATTATACACAGAGGTATTCTGTTGCATTCAAAAAGTAAAATGTATGTTTCTGAAGAAACAAACAGGAAAACCCCAAAAATCAATATTCTACTTTTCCCAACATGTTAGCTTGTTCAGAACAATGTCATGTAGTAAAAACAGCAACACTTCCCCCAGTCTACATGAAAAGAAAGTAAACCCCCACGCTACGTACCAGACTACCATCAAGATGCAGTTACTGCCTAGTCACCTTTGAAGTTCAGAATTCATCGCTAAAAAAGTTGAAGTTGTGGAGATGTTACAAAGTTTGACATCTTGAGGAGTTCTGAATATAATAAACCTGAAAAAACAGTGGTAGTAATTCATGGTTTATGTGCGTGTGTGTGTGTGTAACTAGTTACATACAGACTTAAGTGTTGCCCAACTTCAGTTTCTATATAAAACTCTCATCAAGGCAAATACCAAGGAATGCAATTAATACCAAACTGTAAACACATCATTCAGGTTAGAGTGCACATCGACAACAGAAGAGTTCTCCTCAGACTTTGGCAACAAGACTACAATAGGTCACAGCAGCATGAGTTCACATGGAAGACTGAAAGCACTGCAAAAGAATATACAAAAAACACCAAGACCTCCTAGAAACCAGAAAAATCTGTGACAAGCACCCCTCCTCTCAGTAAGACACTCTCCTGCTCAACTGCTGCTCTCCCAGTGCCTAATTATTATTACTTGGTTTTTACAGTTCTGTAGTCTCAGGTCTCTGTGCTTTAGCTGCATAGGTTGCCTTTGCACTCTAGCCATTGTAGGTCCAAAGGGTTACAGTTCTGTCTGCAGAGGATGACAAGAAGGAAAGATCTTGCGTATGCCACCTGCACTGAATAACTTTGTCCTTGTGCTCTCCTACCACCATCAGAGGAAGCTGCTTGGTGAGGTCTCCTGTAGCAGAGGAACATCAATCATTAGTCATGTCATGAATTCATATCCCAGCTCTGTTGTTGTGGTCCCCCCCCATCCCCTTTTTGTTTTCTTCTCCCCCCCCATTTGTTTGCTAAACCTTACATATACATTTCACCTGATATATATACACACATATATATATTTTATATATATATACACTTTTGATACTCTCTCACTCACATACAGAGCATAATACAAGGCCCCAGTTTTCCAGTTTTTAGGCATTACTGGACACACTACAAATTTAAAATACAGAAGTTCACAATTTTTACACCATGAGATTAAAACTTAATGGTCCAAACCCATCAAGTTGCTAAGATGTACCCAACATCCCCTCTCTTCTTAGCTCTTCCCCAAAAAAAAAGCATTATCAGTCTGTTTTTCTTTTTTGAAAGGTCCATTTTATGACAGCTGCCTGAAAGCAACGGCCACCTCCTCAGGCAACAGTGGTAATTAGCTCTTTTCCAATATTCAAATCCCCTCCCCAAAACCAGGTTTAGTTCATTGCCTACATTCTTTGCAACACAACTTGCTAAATGCCAACGGACACAATCACATTTATATATATTTCAAACCCTTCAAAGCTCTACTCTCTTTTCCTCTTTTTACCGAAACCCTGATATTTGAACCCAGCTCTCCTACGATTTCAATATTAAAAACACCAAATCAAAAGTTACCCTCGTGCTCTTTGCAGTACACTACCTTGTAAGTCTGTCACCTTGATTTTCATATCATACGATCCTGTGAGCAGGTAGTGTGCCCCAGGAGAGAAGCGAACAGAGCGAACATCGCTGGTGTGCGGGTGGTAGCTCTGCACCATCCGTCCTCCACGAATATCATACAGCATGCAGCTGGAGTCCTCCTGCCCTGTAGCCAGGAGACGGCCACTGGGATCAACCGCTACTGAGGCTACAGCACTTCCTATAGGAGAAAACACACATACATGTACAGTTGTGCAGAGGGCCCTTTTTTAATAACAAGAATACACATTGTGTAAAAATACCAAATGTTTGCCTTAACCTTAAGGCGACCATACCTACCTACTGCTATCTTAAAATAAGACAAGTGTTCTAGCACTTAAAACTCTGAAGCCATAGGTCACACCAGAAAGTGGCAAAGCCACCATTAAAGCTGCATGAGAAAAAGTAACTCTTTCATCAGAGGAAATATGAAATAATTTAGAAATAATGCAAGGAATCCCATGCCCTCCCCACACCCCCAAGCCCATGGTTTCAATAAATAAATCTGAACCCAAGTAGTTCTTAACAATCCTTTTGCAGGTTTCTATAGAGTATGAGTAACCAGAGGAAGCTTGCAGAAATGGCTGCTTCTTCCCACCCCTGCCTTTGATTCCAAAAGGGTTCTCCTGTTTTTATGTAATGTACTTGGAAGTGGCTGTTTTTCATCACAAGACAAAGGAAATGTTACTTAAAAGAAACAATCACCAACAAACACAACACAGAGTTAAAGAACTCCTCACAACTTCTGTCTTTTAAAGCCAAACCTCCACCTTGAGATGCAAAAAGCCTTCCATTCACTCTATACTACTCAAACATGTCGAAATATATTTTTATGCAAAAATGATCAGAAGCAGAATAGCGAAGCCTTACCTGTTCCATGAAATGTTGTTCCCACAACACGAACACAGCTTGGCACTCTCAGATCCCAGAATCTTACAGTCTTGTCTTGGGATCCAGATGCAATCATCCAGCCGCTCCACGTATAAAGTGCTAAAATGTGACCTGTGAACAAGAATTTCGTTATTTAATCAAGTATCATTAACCAAACAATGAAATATTGCAGTTCTGGTTTTGCATTCAGCGATTTAACAGTCCTGTGGGAAACCTGCCTGTTGCATGACCTAAAACGCCAACAGTATAGGCAATACCCAGCTTGGCATCTTCTCTGGAACGAAGCATGAGCTTCCTCCATTAAATTAACAGTCAACATATCCAAAACAAACACTCCCCACCTCCCTTCTAAATACCTTAAGAGCCATCTGGAGAGGGAAAAAAATAGTCTTGCCAGAAAGAAAAACACAAAGACATCAACCCGGCCAACAACAAACCAACCAACAACTTCGTTATAATGTAATACAGGCTTTCGAAGTGCTCAAGAGAAGTGACAACATACATACCAGTGTGGCCACTTAGAGCGTGCAGGCCCTGTCCTCGCTGACAGTCTGTTGTGTAAATATTACAGTCTCCTGCTCCAGCACTTATTAAAATAGCACCACCGCTTTCCGGGCCTTCCATAAAAGCAAGGTCTCTGATTGTCCCATCATGCATGCTGAACTCCAGATCTGGTCCTAAACTCATTTCAATAAGCATGGAACAAAATGTTTATCACTGTTGGTGTTGCAATCTGTAAAGTAGCTATAGTGGTAATGCAAAATACTTTAGGCAGGGGTGGGTATGCTACCAAGTATAAACGTTGTGCACTTTCCATACAATACTGGAGTTTTATATACTTTCCATAGTTACTAGAGTTCAAATAAAATGTTTAAGGATCTTACTTCTGAGTGTTGCTTGAGCTTCCTACAGTTCTTAAAAGCTCAAGCGAAACTGTACATAGGCCATCTCCACAGCCAATTCCAGCCATGGTTTACAGAGAACATTTATTTCTTTCTTTAAGCAACAGTAAACCAAAAACGCTTTCTCTACCACGAGGGAAGGATCACTGAGAACCATGAACAACCACATGGGAGAAGATAGCTTCAATTCACAACATCAAAAATAAGAGTCATATTCAGCATATTCTTTAGGAGGGTTGAGCACAGAAAATAGTATTTGCTGCGAGAGAAGTCTTAGACTTTTAAGATGGAAGAGAAGATGACAGAACTAGGCAAGAAAAAGGGGAACTGGAAATAGATTTCTACTAACAATCAAGAACTAGAGTCGGGTAAGAACACCCGGTGGTCCTGTCATATCTAGGGGTACAGAAAGTACCAGAAGACAGCACCACACCAGGGAGACTTGCAAAACAAACCCAAAATGCAAGAACCAAAACTGAACAAAATCCAAAACATAATCCTCAACCACCTAGCGGCTCTTTGCTGGACAGACTACAGTCATGGCGAAAGAGATGATGGTGATGGTGAAGAGGAAAACAGACTAAGTTAAAAACCTATTAACTACATAATCAATGTCTTTTGAAAAGCTTTGCCAAACAGTGCACAAATGATTAAAAATTATTTTTGACATTAGACACACACACAGTACCTGTTGCATTACAGGTTTCTGCATTAAAAGGCAGTACTTTCACATATTTATCATTAGAACCAGTAGCTAGCAGCTGTCCACAGGGACTCCAGGCTACACAGTAGATTGATCCTTTATGATGCTTGTTCCTTTTGAAGCGAACTACAGGTTGTTTAGGAGTATTATAAGCACTAGGAAAAAAATAGTGAAAAAATTTATATATAATTTCCTTTTATTTTTAAGGAAAAGAAAGTATTCTAAAATAAAAATACCATTTTTGGATAACATGAAATACATTTGATTGTTTGCATTGAAACATACATGTGATCTAAGACACAACAAAAGAACCTTCTCCATCCCATTTTCTCAGTTTTTCCTAATGTTCCCACTGTATTTGATTGGACATGCAAAAGAACTGACACAGTCCCTTCATCTATAAAAGGTTAATACAGATAAAATATAGCTATTTTTAGCTACGTACAAATGAAAGCTTATCCCTCAACATCTAAATTGCCAGCATTTTTCTTTACATCCTTCATACTTCAGTCTTGATCCCATGGCCACCTTTGAACATGCCTGAGTTCCACTAAGCAACAGCAGGCCAAGGAAGCTCATAAAACATGCACTATGGCGGTACCTTGTGCAGCTCCTACGGCTAAAGGCTGGGTTTGGGACTAAACCATCAGGATACAGACTGGAAAAATCCACATTCTTGAAAGCAGAAATCAGAAGCCTGTGTAACAGCTGCACGTGTACAGGCACGTGTTTCTCTTCCCATTTCCCGCCCACCAGAGATGATGATCCCTAGCAGGGGATCGTGTTTAGTATGGCAGCATAATTATGACTGGGCTCCATATACTCATGTTGGGGTTGTTGTTGTGCCTAGTAGTACTGTAACTATCAAAACTGAGTCCTGCTGTTGTATCCAACAAGCTGTCGTCTATGCCATCCTTTCCGACAGAAGGAGTGAGACTCGTCATGCACTTAAGAGTGGTTAAAAGATCGAGAAAATGCTTCTGTGTTAACCCTACCTGGGAGGACACAGAATAATGCTGCCCTAAGTCAAGTACTGTCTCTTCTTTGACCATTACATAACAAAAAACCATACAACAAAATAACAAACTCATACATGTCCAGCATTATGAGCTGTGCATTGAATATCACTTCTCATATAACATAACTCTCAAAGCTTCACCCGTCTACTAGAAAATCTAATAGAGCAGTCTGTACAAGGAATGCACATCACAATTATATGTTAATGCATGAATCCTTACTGCATCTAAACATAATCTACATTCTTTATTTCTGAAACCAGATCAGCTTTACACATAGCTGAAATGAAAGGAACAGTCCCATTGACACACATTTCCTCTATTTCAACTGATTAACTCCTGCAACATTATTTCTCTGTTCCCATAAGCAGGATGTAGTCAAGTGATTAAGTACTGCTGTATCCAACCTCATCAACATTCCCTCCAGTAATATCAACAAAGTCAACAAATTAAACTGCTATTGAAAAATTCAGAAGCCTACTGTAAATACTTGAACAAGAGAGGCAGAGAAACAAAACAGAAGACAATCATCTAAGCCTATTTGAAAACTTTTGAGAGAAACATGGCTTTAGTAAAGAATATAAAAATAACACTACATGGAAGTTAATTTTATTTGTTGCCAAAGAGAAAAGTCTATGATAGATTTTCTACATCGGGACTACCATTCAGCAGACACTACAGAGCTTCTTAAATGGCCTAATGCCTTCTGTCACTCAGAATCTGGATTCACTACATTTAAGACGTAGAGGCAGCAGCTGAGAACCACTGCCTTTGTCAGGACATGGGAGCACCTACCTAGTACAGAGACCACATGCTGCCAATCAGCTGCATGAAGGCACTGTGATTATTTAAACAACAACTGCCAAACTGTAGTGTATATCTATCAGTGTTTAATCCCAAACCTGTGGCAAAAAGCACACTACTCTCGTACCTTTAAAGAAAAAAACCAAACAAGGAAACCCTGCCAAAACCAACTGGTTCTGAATCATGCAGCAGTTTGAAAGACAACTAAAAAAAGCTTTAAGAAATCCCAACAAAACTTTGCTGTACAATTAAACAACTATTTACCAGATAGTGCACACAATTACAGCTTTTTAAAACCATGAAACATCCCGAATGCATGTCTAGACTGGAGTTATTCCAAGGATTAGAGTATCTTAAAGATAATGTAATCTGTCTGCTGACTTGTAAATCCCATGATGAAATGTTCTTGGAAGACTCTAAGCTTAAGGGGAAAAAAAACCCACTAAGAAATACAGTTTCAGAACTAAGGAAATCTCAGTATTTCTTTCATATCCAGATGCAGTACGTCACTTGTCACATCAGGTCATGCACTGTAACTAGAGAGTAAGGCTGCAGAATCAATCTAACCTTCCCCAATGGTTACAATAACAAGCTCTGTGAGAGCAGATCATGGTCACTACAGAAACATCCATTCTACTGAAAGAATTTTGCATCGTTTACCATCCAAGAGGCTCGAAGCCCAGCAAGTCAGCTTGCACACACTATTGGAGAAGTCGATTTGGGGTTTTTTTCATGTAATGGCAAAAAAATAATTTGCAGTAAAACTCGAAGAGCCACCTTATTGATGGTATTTAAGGAGAAGAAGAAAAAAATAACTATATCAGGTTACTGTTTGAACCCTTCGGAAACCTAAACATAAGTCATAAACTGGGAAGCCGTCCCTAACATGTCACTGCACACGCCTGTAGCTCCTCCTAAAATTGTGAGATTTTAGATGCCTGCATTTGTCCCCCACTCCAAGAAGATCATCTAACTGGAACACAGACAAAGTTGAGACGGAAATATTTATTTCCAAGTGAAAAAAATATCCCTTCCTCTCCCCAGTAAAAAATGAATGAAAATAAACAGGCAGACAATAAGTCACAAAAAATGCTTTTCCTGTCAAGGAACCTAAGTATCAGGACAACAATGCTTGTAGTAACAACGAGCCAACAAATGTAGCCATAGAAGCTGAAGAAGATACTGCTTTCTCTACTGTTAAGTCTGTCCTCCTGCCAGAAACTGTATCTCCCAAAACCCAACTTGTGCTGGCTTGAGAACTGACGTGCTTTCTCCCACTTTTACAGCTGGAATGTCAAAAACAGAAGGCACCACAGGGAATACAGAAAGGCCTACCTGCTGAGACAAAGATGACACTTTTATAAGGAGAGGTGTGGTATTGTGCTGACATCTTGCCTGTAATTGGAGACCAAAACCGTAGCCTACAAATACACACATTCTTAAGCACATCTTGCTTTTGTTTGGCAGCTCATGCTTCTAAGGAGAGCACTGCGCTATTACAACATCAAAATAAAGGCGCGAAACGTACAGGTATCAGCAGCTACAGGAGAAAGAGGTGCTACGGTACAGAAAACCAAATGATTCTACCAGATTTCTTACCTTGGGTCAATTACTTCTGGATAGGCACAAACTCTCAAAGTTTTAGAGTTGGAGCCAACAGCATATAAACTCCCACTGGGATGAAAGGCTACAGCTCTGACAGCTTGTGTGTCTTCTAGAGTATTAATGCAAATGAACTGCTTTTTTGATTTGTCATCCTGTGTAGAAAGACAACAGTCAAGTTATGTTCATCATAAAACTGGACACTTAAAAGTGGATGCAACTGTTTTGTAGATTAGTGTAAATCTATTGTACCAAAGTAGCAGCACCAGCCTCAACACAACTGTCTACTCCAGGTCAAGGAATAGCATAGTTAAAATCAGCTTACTAACATTAGACCAACATTTCTCATTGCCCTCCAGGCTTCCAACAGCTTTTGTTCTTCTAAACAGCCC
Source organism: Myiopsitta monachus (assembly GCA_017639245.1). Taxonomy (NCBI): domain Eukaryota; kingdom Metazoa; phylum Chordata; class Aves; order Psittaciformes; family Psittacidae; genus Myiopsitta; species Myiopsitta monachus. The sequence continues at coordinate 11,241,425 of CM029923.1, read as the reverse complement.
ATCTTGGACACACGATATTAAAGTTTATTTCTGCATAAACATGTTTGATTTGTGTGAAATTTGCAAGGGGAACAAAGCTGCATTTTTACTGAAAAAAGTCCAAGTCATAAACACAGTTCATAAACCAAATGTAATACTAAATGTAAGAATCTGCTTTTCACCCTGTAGATACCAGAAAGTTATCTTTATCACATCATCCTCCTGACAACTTCATCACCACTTTTACCAATTTATCTCTTTCATTTATCTGATGCAGAAACTTTGGAATGTATTTATTGCAAAGCTACTTCTCTAACGTTGGACCATACTGACTGCCGTCCAGCAAGACCTCCATTGGAATCTCTGTTGTACAAGAAGTTGAGAGCTGGGACTGTTTGGCCTTGAGTTCAGAAGGGCTTATCATGGGAATTGTGTGTGTAAATCTCATCAGTGTATATAAGTACCTGACAGGAGGAGCGAAGAAGAAAGAAGCAAAACTCTTCTCATTGGTACCCAGTAAAAGGACAAGAGGCAATGGATACAAATTGAAATATAGAAAATTTCAGTTAAACATTTTGTCATTTTAAAACAACTATGAGGGTGGTCAGACATAGAACAGGCTGTCCACAGAGGTTATGGAGTCTCCATCTTTGGAGATACTCAAAACCCAAGTGGGCACGGCCTCACACAACCTGCTCTTACTGAGCCTTCTTTGAGCAGCGGGTTTGGACTCAGTCTCTAGATGTCCCTTCTCAATGGTTTTGTGATTCTAAAGGTTATGCATCAACCAAAAATCATTCTAAATACCTATTAATGATGACAGGATGTCACATGGTCAGGCTTAAATACTAAATCTCGTGAAAACACAAGTTGTGAAGAAAACTCACCTCATCTCCTCTTGTCCTTGTTAAATTCCCTGGAGAGTCTTCCAAATGGGGCTGAGTGGCAGCATGTTCTGACACACTGTTTTAATTTGGAGAGTTTAAATTCACAAGAAGACAGGAAAAAAAACCCAACCCTAAACTAAGAGCAGGGACAGATTTGTTTTTAAGTAATTTTTGGACTGAATTACAGTTTCAGTCATTCTCACAACTAATTTATGTGGACACAGGTTATGCATGTCTGATTCTCTCTCATTAAACTGTTATTTTTACAAGGGGTCACCCTTTTAGCAGCAGATCTGGGCATTGAACAGTGAATGCAAGTTAAAAACATTTGTTTTCATTCCATAACATATATATACACATATACATACACACACAGGGAAAAAATGGCTGCTGCTTTCAGGTCAGTTAACAGAACTTCAGTTAACAGAAAAAAGTCCTGTTCCTACTCTGCCCTGCCTCTCTCTCCATCTAGCTTTTACTTCATAAAAAAAAGCTTCTAGAAACTTAGTAGAACACAAAATGACAAGAACTATAGGTATAGGATGGAATAAAAAGTCGGAAACAAAAAACCAGCATAAAATGTAACCATAAGAAGGATCCACTATTTCTTACGTGCACTGTCAAAACCAAAATAATTTATAAACCCTATAAAAATATTTCAAACACTGATCATGAACTAATACCCTTATTCAATGACAAATTCATTTGATAACTAAAACTAAACCCTGACAGCTACTCCCACAGTCTTAGCCAATGGGTATTTCTAGTCCTGAACAGTCTCATATAACTTACGTTTGACTCCCCTGCACAGGCGACTCTTCAGGAAAGGGTATCTGGTTTGCTGGTCCACACTTCCGAGGAGTGCTTGTACTAACATTTTGGCTACCAGTTGTCTTGGGACTACCATCTGAAGGTGGCGTTGTGAAGTTACTTGCTGGATGGGTAGATGCATTCCCTTTGCTCCCATTACATTGCTGGCTAAGTGTTTGTACATCAGTTCCAAGATTGTCCATACCTATATTTAATTCTCCTAGTTTCTGGATAGATCTAAGAATAAATGACAGGAAAAATATAAAAGATCACCAAAACAGGTTATTAGGAGAACTTGAGGAGGGACAGGAATAGGTGGAGGGACAACCAACAAAAAGCTCCAACCTGTTAAGAAACTGTTCAGTAAGGTTCTGTTGCTGGTCAGCTCCATCTTCTTGATTTACACCTCCTTCCAACAACATCTGCTGGTACAACTGTCGTTGCTGCTCTTTCTGTTCTAAATGCTGCTGGTAACGTAGTCTTTGTCTGTAGTACTCCTGAAATTGCTCTGTCGAATCACGAAGCTAAAAAAAAAAAAAAAAAAAAAAAAAAGAGAATTACTGATGAAAATTAAATACTTAATTGCAGAATTTAACCTAAATACCCACTTTCTGGTTCATTATTTCAATATAGGCATCAAAAGGCCCAGCAAATTCTCCTCTGAGCAGCAATGCTTTCCTTCTTCCTTAAAATCAGATACAATTTACACACTAAAAAGGCAAACCACTGCCAGCCTGTGCTTTATTCACTGTTGAATTAGTCCTGCCACAGTTCAGGAGGAGACTTTTCTTTCCTACAAGACTTCAGTACTACTTCAGATCAAAACAAACAAGAGGCTGGAAACTAATAAATAATAAAAATGAGAGAAAAATGTAAGTTACATTCCAAATTCCAAGTCGTATTTTCCCTACAAATTCAGTATTTTCTGCCACAGACACCCCCCTGCTGTCAGTCTGCAGAGCCTTATTTAGAGATTCATCTCTTAAGAGAGATTTCTCTCCCAACAGCCAACCTTGAAGTGGTCTATCCAAGTGCTGCATCTTACTTTTGAAATTGGTGACTTGTTCCAATTTTTAAATTCCTCACTTTCTGAACCAATCACAAACACCTGAGTTGTCTTTCTCATAGCCTCTTTCCTCTCATGTACTATCTTCCCACAGCGCCACTTCCCCAGGACTCACTGCCTTCTGCATTCCCCAATCCTCACTTTTGTTTTTGCCACTAGTTCCAAACACTACCCTTATAACACAGTTGATAACAAGGTAAGAAATGAACAGAAACACCTTATGGAAAGCCAAAAGCACTTTAGTCCAAGGCCAAAATATCAACACTGAAGTACAATACATTTTATAAAAACCCCAGCCAAACTGCAGATTTACCAACCACCAGTACCAAAAAAGCAGTAAAAGGAAAAACCTTGGTGGTTTTGTTTTGTTGTTTTTTTTCCCCATCTTCAAAAGTGACATCTTTGTCATCCAATGATTCTAAGTTGCACAAAGACACCCTGGTAACTTTGCATTAGTTCAACCAATTCATGCAGATCTTTCTTTGTAACTATGAACCTTTATCATTTCTTGTAAATAAAATCTCTTGCATGATGATTCTGTGTTTTCTGACACATTGGTTCTGGCTTATATTAGATTTCTTGGCCCTGTTGCATTTGTAAAACATTTACAATTTCCTGTGTCCCAAGATGAACACTTGCAATTGATTAACTCAGCAGTTACCTCCAGAAGTCCAGAAAGCATTGATTTGCTGTATTTTGAAAATACAAAATATTCCCCAGTCACTGGGTTACAATCCTTCTAAGCAACAGGTATATTCTTGTCTATACTCTTTTCCATGACCAATATGTGTTTGCTGCAACTGGATTCAATCCTTTGATGCTTTGGATTCTGTGTCATTATTACCCAAACTAGCACCTAAACCAAAGGTATGCTGCCTAGATGTTCTGTTCTTTAAACTCTGGCTTCTTACTCAATCCCTCCAAGAGCAGTGCAAAAATAAAGCTGTTCAAGAAATTTAAATTAATTTCCTACTTTCACAGTATACATATATACCGCTACAATGTGGAAAACAAAACAAGGTAAAATTGGATGGGTACTGTTTTCTTTTCTACTTGTGTGGAATAGTCAGGCCAACGTCTTCACCTACAGCACAGCATCTCCTGTCTTCATTCTGTCCTACAAATTCTGCATCTGGATTTTTGCCTTTTGAAGCCTGCTCTATTACACCTCTAGCTAAGCAATCTCTGCCTTCCACTTATTCCCAATGTGCATACACAATACTGCTGCAGCAGAGAAGTTGCTCAGCAGAATCCTCAAGGGGCATAAGTCCTCAAGTTTGGAGGACTTGGCTAATCCTCCAGTAGACCCTATTGCCTCACTCAAGTATCCAGAGGCTACAAGAATATAGCCCTGTCAAGACTAAGCTGGTTTTCAGTACCATACAGGTGTCATAAGCTAAGACAAAGTCTCATTAAGAAAATCAAACTGGAGTCTGCAAACAAGACTGATTGCATACTCAATGTTTTTCATCATTCCTGAATCAAGAGACATATTTAAAACTGTGTAAAAAGACAGGTAACTTTATCCTGTTGAAATGTTATTTCACTTTCACCATATTTCTGTTAAGGAGGAAAAAAAGACAGAAAAGGATAGTCAAGGCACAAGCCTTCAAACACGAACCCAAAAAAAGGTTACAATATTGGATTCTGAGCAGCAAAGACAAAACCTGATAATTCCCTACAAAACGTAATTTCTGTGTCCCAGATGGAAAATTATGTAAGATGACCTATGGAACTTGGTGTTAATACCAGGAATTGCAGGCTACATGCCAAACTCCTCACTAGAACACTAAGAGGATTCTTAAGCATTTGTTTAATGTAACACTGCAAGCTTGCATTAGACTCAAATGATGGCAGAGATTTATACATAAAAGAGTAGATTCTTATGGCTTTTCTACTATAGTAAAAACAGGATTCAAAGTAGTCCATTGTCATGCATGAAGTTCTCAACACAAAGGCAAATTATTATGAAGTGATCAGAACCTAGCTCGAAGTGCCTGATTATTTTTAAACTAACAACCACTACCTCATTTTTCTCTTGTTTGGCTGATCCCTGACTCTGTGCTCCATTAAGTGGTTCATTTTCTGGAACTGAACTCTGGCACGAAGTCTCACTGCCGATGGGATGCTGTTGTTCCACAGGAGTATCACTTATTGCAGCAACATGGAAAAGAAGAGAAGGTTAGTTGAGAAAAAAATAAGAGTAGAAAATCCTGTAGTAAGTAGAGAAAGAGAACATTCTAGAGTAAAACCTGATTAACACAAGTGTGCAAACTACTTACGTCACATAAACCAGAAGATACATATGACAGTGCAAGAGGTATTTTTTCCCTAAGCAATGGTTTGCACCAAATGAAATAAACCCCTAACAAACAAAAAAGCACAGCCAGCCAACGTGCTTTGTTCCCACATTTTCCAAAAAGCCATACCACCACGGGGTATCCAAATTCCTTGGTTTCTATCTTTTCACTTGATTTATATACCCTGTAACGAACAACTTATTCAAGATCGTCTATTAGCATATGTTCCATGCATGTAATTGACACGTGACTAATGTCTTCTAGAAGACAATAGTTTAGTTACCACTACCAATTTAATTTAACCTCCGTCTACATAGTCACTCTAAACTGACCTCCACTGAACATTCCAAAAAGCATGCTACGTATTGCTGAATACAACTTATAAAAGTTGTATGAGCGTGAGCATGAGGAAGCAAGGGCTAAATTTATGTAACACTCAGCTTCCGAGCATCTGCCCTTGCAAATATTGCCATTTAAGTTGGACACTTAATCTGAAGTTGGATTTTCTTCTGAAAAATGTAATGCATTTTTGAAAACTATGAACCCCTTAACCTAATCCTAATCTTCAAGAGATGTATTAACGAAAAATCGTGTTAAGAACTATAAATGTCACTTCACATCACATGAAAGCCCTTACATAAAGAAGAGCTGCGGCCAGTTACCACTTTATTTTGCCCACAAGACAGCTCTGTGCAGAATTATTCTAATACACTAATACTGACAAGGGAAACGTACATTAGTGTAAGAATACCCATTATCATTGGTGAACTGACATAAGCACAATGTTGTTGGTTTTTTTATCGAGTTTAGTTACAAGCTGCTCTCTATCTTAATACAAGATTATTACTGCAAAGCAAAACTACTAGACAATTTCACCAACCAGCCAGAATTAAGCACCACAACTCTAACAGCATCCTCTGCTGGGCAGTGCAGCCAAGTGCAGTGCTAGGTACCCCTGATTCTCCCAGAGCTAAAAAATCGGGCAGCTGCTTTCTAGAGAAGTATGGATATAACGTTTAGAAAGTGATGTAACTGCTGGTTCAAAGGCCAAGCAAAACCATGACGGTAAGCTCTTAATTTACAAGTACCATTTCTCCTATTTACCTGGACTTTGCTCTCAGAGTGTAAAAAGCACAAAATTTTGATACAGACTTCTGTTCTTATGGAGAGATGTCAGTTTTGCTGTCTACATTGCACTTAAAATGTTATTAATAGCGTTCAACACTATCATAATGCAACTATTTCCAAGACAAATATAAAAACATTATCTATTCAGCTGCCTTATTCAGATTTGGTTTGGAAAAGAAGTAAATATTTAAGCTAGACTACTACAGTAACAATTTAAGTGATGGAGAAATGCTGCTAAAATGGTATATAGTCATTTCCACTGACTTCATTGGGACTATTTCCGTATGTAAACTTCTAAAGTATACTTAATCATTTAGATTGTTAGGACAAAAATTTAGAGGCACCTGAGGTCAGAATGAGATAGAGAAAGAAGACGAAGTTACAGCTATTCCATAGTTTCCCTTTAGTTATCTGGAATGAAAGAATTGAGTAATACTGAACACATATATCTTAGCAAGGCTGTACTACATAATTCAAGCAGATCTGTGCTCTGGGCCAGGATTTCAACTTTAATAAAGTCCAGATAGAGTCCATAAGGCTCAAGATTAAATACAGATATCCACTTTGATGATAAAAGCATAAGGAAGAAAACTCCTCATACGCATAGTTTTGATTACAATCGATTTTTAACAATCAAAATATATTTCAATGTTACAATTATGTTCAAAGTTACAGTGAAGGCAACAACCCACTAATACAAAATGCAATATAAGCCAAACGGAAACTAAAGCATCAGTTGCGCTTACCGCTCAGGTGACTCCTCAAAAATGCTGTGACACTCTGTATTCTCAAGCATGAGACTTCGGCTGAGATTCTGTACTCCTGGGTAGTGAAAATTGGCAAAGGAGTGTGACATTGGAGAAGTTTTGGTCCCAAGGTCTGTGACTCGCTTATCATGACTTGTTAATCCACACGACAACCCATCTAAGGCAGGGTTTAAGGAACGGGTCATGTAAGCATCTGCTGACTGAGGCCGTCTCATTGGGGATGACGGGTATGGAGAAAGTTTGCTGATAAGAGGTGTCAGAAGATCAGCATAGGCAGCTTTTGTAGGCTTGAGGAGTTTATCAACATGAATATTAAGCATCTTCTGTTCAAAAGCGCAAGAAAAAACAGTTGCTGGCAGATTCTGCAGCCATGACAATAAGCTAAGGTCCAAGTCATCACACCCATTACCACATAAGAGATCAATGCCCAGCAACACTTCACTCTCTGTGATTTCTTCTCCTGTTGCTTTACTCTGACAGAATTCCACACAACATTCATAAAGCAATCCCTTCATTACAAGCTGAAATAAACGATTGTTACTTGCTTTGAAACCAGCCTCACTCAGTTTCCTATCTGCAGGAATAAACTCTGCCACCATGATGCAGGCTTCTTCAAAGCAGTGAACCCGTGCAGTGCTGGGATTCCAGTCCTTGAATTCCGCGTGGTTGGTCAAGCGAGGCAGGGTCAGTAGCAAGCAGAGTTTACTGTAGTCTTCCTTAGAGGGACAATATTCTTCCAACGCATGTAGGCACTGCACAGCCTCTCGCATTGTAAATTCCAGCTACAGAAACATTAACAGAGTAGTCTGTAGTACACATTACAATAATACAGTTGCAGAAGAAGCTGTAGCAGAATTTCTCCACTATCACTCCTTTATTACTGTTTACAGTTTAATTAAGACAGCATAGTAAGCCTGGAATTGCTGAGGCAAATGTTACAACATAGACAAATTTCAGAATGTTTTGACTTCCTACCTAGTCCCATTTTCTTCATGTCACTGCACATCTGAAAGGCTTGAAACGGTAAATCTGTACTAAACACATTCAATTATTCTACAGTACAGAAAGTTACTTCCATTCTCAAAGCCAACTGCCTTATTTTTCCCTTACCCCTTTTTTTATTTTCTATAGAAACCTATTGGCATGAGTTATAAATGGCTTCTAGACTTCTCTATTTTCCAGTGAACGGCAGCTCCGAGTTGGCTTTTATATTGAGATTTTCTGTTCTTCAATCAAAAAAGTGTTAAAAAAGTTCAAAAAGTTCTCAGAAGTTAAGACCTGAAAAATGAATAGAAGGCTTTCAAGTACAAAGCTTGTCGATAGCTAAGAGCCAAGACCATGTTAAGTATATGGAACTTGGCATTTTTAGTTACAAAGATTTAAAAAATAATAAAACTCCCACTTAACTGTGGTACTTAGCATCTGCTCAATACAGCAGCCCTTCATCCACGATATGGCAACAGATTTGGTAACATTCAAAACAAAAAAAGGACATAAATTTGAATTCCCGTCCCCTCTGCTGCTATCTAGTAACAGTACACAGATTAAGTGATTAGAAGAATACAGCTTCCCTTTACAACTACAAAAGCAGACTTACTTTCAGCTTTCTCTACTCCAACAAGAGAAAACCCTGCAGTACAATATATGTGTAATGGGACAGAATTATAATTAACTCAGTTTGGAATATGAAATCAGTTGTCTTAAAATTACTGGCATTCTTACTTTTTATTTAATAACTTTTGTGCCAGAAATTTGGTATTAATCTATTACCAACATGCATGAAAAACTCATTTTGCAATCTGCACATCTTTGCCAACTTGAGTTGACATCTCTTCCCACATTGAAAACCTAAGTTCATAATTCCTGCTGCCTGCACATTTATTTGAGTCAGCCCTTTGTGAACCCATCTGTTCCCTCCAAATAAACAGCTATGTCCTTTCTCCCTAAAAGCAATGGAAATTAAGATGAATTCTAATTGGAATTTTTCACCTAGTCCCAATTGTAATAATACACTTCTGTGATTCTGAGGCTTGCTTCAGAATACTTTTAAAAAAAGAGCCCTGTACTTCAGCATAATGGCCTAAAGGACATCTCAGGATCAGGACCACAAACAGAGCGTATGCTGCTACGTTTGAAGTAACTCTTGTATATACAACTGTATTTGAGAGCTGGGAACCACATTTATTTCCAACGGATTTAAATTTTTTTTGCCCATTGTTTATAAAACCATTTGCTAACAGCTAAAATGTACATATACAGTGCTAGGAGCTTCCGCTGTGCCTTTAACCAGAATCTCCCAAGCAGTTTCCTTATAATAAAAATCCCAAGCAAGAGACAATTCTTACATGCTGAGGCTCATCTTCTGCTGACATTGCATTGTTTACACATAAGGCTTCCAAAAACTTCTGCTTCATTATGATGTAACGAAATCTGCAGGTGAGAAACGAGATATATACGTCTTGATCCACTAGCTGAACATTCTTTTAGAAACAAGCAGGGTATTTCACAGCATAGTTTTGAGTTAGGCACAGAAACTGCAGTGACAATTAATTCTGATCTCAAATTTTAACAAACTGGTAACTACGAAATTCTATCTTAATAGAAAATGCTTTCTTCAATGACTGCTTTCAGAAATATTAAAATATTGAAGGCTAGTAAGAAAAAAAGTACAGCAAGCATACTAATTTCTCCAAAAGAAATATGACAGTGAACTATAAAAAGACACTATCATGCTCCTAAAGTGTACAGCAAATGAAAACTTGCTAGAGATCAACTGCACATACTTTCCATAGTTTAAGTTTAAAAACACATGCACAGGCTGCAGGAACTGTATAGAGATTAGAAAAAAACCCGATAAACTAATGTGAAAGTCTTAGAGCTACTGCTTTCATCCACAATACTTAAGAAATTCATGCATTTTCCATAGCTCAAAAACTGAACTCTGACATACATTCTATTTTACCTTTTCTTGTCGAATTTTTCCATACATTCAAGAGGCTGAATAAATTGAAGAACCTCATCCCACTGACCATCAAGAATCAATTGCCTATTAAAATAAAGAGTCACTCCTTCAATTATACTGGACAAGGCCACCCTTCCTTCCAAGTAAGCAGCTCATATAAATACATAGCAGTCATTTAAATACACAACAGGTGATCAACCTGCTTTGAAAAGTTAATGCTTTGCACAGATGCCAAGATGACTGTGCAACGTGACTATTAAGAACACCAAAATCCATATCCTTTCTCTGTATTTTGCATTAACTACTGCATACTGGAAGAAAAAATATTAGTTATTCTTGAAGGTACATCAGAAATGACAAAATAGTCCTGTGTCCTGATTCACCTGCAATTCTAATTAAAAAAAAATAAATAAAATCAGTCTTACAGGAAGAGTAGGAATAAATACATTGCTTCAATGAATAAAACCTGAAGAATGAAAGCAGACTTGAAAATGAGTGATTTTTAATTGTATAAATACTGCTGGGCCTATTTTATAAAGGGATAGGGTGGGGTGAGGAGCACACAGCTCTCATACTCTAAGAACACAAGAACAACAACTTGGCAGGAACTATGCCAGCACAAGAACTCCAGCTCCGAGACCAGTGGGGTTAGACCGTACAGGTGGATTAGTTCAATTTCTTCATACCCTCATACCACACAGTTCTCTATAAAAGTCACAGATCTACAAGGAAGGGATGAGTTTATCGTAAGAGATACACTCCAACTAAGCCAGAATCAAACAAGCAAATAGGATTAATAACTTCAATCAAATTCTTTAATTTCATTCCAATATCCGTAATTTTAATCAAAAGGGAAGCCAGGTGAGAAATCCTGTTCAGTGATTAATTTTTAATGTTTAAAGAACAGCTGAGTAAATTATTTTCTCATGCTTCTACAAAGTTCTTCAGCACAAAATATAAAACAGCAGCGCTAAAAAAAACCAACAACCTAGTGTGCATCTACAGCAACTCCTTTTAATAATTTTAAGGGTAATATCCTAAATGGTGAATTGCACCTACTTTCATCATGCCTTGCTCATAGCAGAGACCCCCTTCATATTGTTAAATTTTAAGGAAATTGTGTATTATTTTTAAACACAAATACTATTTTTGGGGAAAATCTCTGAAAGCCACTCTACTTATTCTAGATCTCAGCACTAGAATATTCTAAAAATGTCTCATTTTAGTAGTCAGTAACCTACACATTCAGTTCCATCTGACATGGTAAGCAAATAGTATCAGATCACTGACGCCAACAGATCTTGCTCTCCCATCCTATTCCTGCTCATGAGCTTTCTCTCACATTGCACTTAAACTTTTTCAGATCCCAACCCACTTTAACTCATTACTGTGCCAGAAAATAACCAAGTTACAATGAATGAACAAGCAAACAAACACACAAATCTATGTCAACCTGTGTTGATGACACCTAGTCTATTACTTCAAGTGGCTCTAAGAAGCATGTCATTAACTTCAAAGCTGAAATATGATGCAGGGCTGGCCCAAAGAATTGGGATCAGGAAGAAGCAGAATAAGATGAAGGAATAACACCTCCTGTTTAGTGGCATGGGGCTGACTCACAGTCCCAGTCTACATTTTCATATGTACAGTATTGAAGCACCAGAGAAAGAAGTCCTACCTTAGAAAAAGCATGTCATCTGAAAACAAGCCATTAATGACCCCGCTTTCTTTCTCAAGTGCCAGCATGCTGATATGAAGTTTCCTTGAGTTCAGAAAATCTAGTATTAGTTTTATTATTTCAGCTTCTTTAACATTCACTGTTTCTTCAGCCGTCATGATGGCAGCCTAAAAGGGAAGAGAGAATTTTAGCTATGTTAAATAACTTACTTTATGCTTGGTTAAGAAGTGTTGGCTACTAAATACCAAACAACCAAACAGTTTTATAGGAGACAGTACCATAGCATTACAAAAATTAAATAGACAAGATTTGGAAGTTTATTTTAAGAGTTTAATTATGAAGCCACAATTAAAACCTAACAATGTATCTGCAATACATTTTATTTGTCCTACATATAACATGGCACCAGATAAACAAATCTACCAGAAATCAATCCTCCTGCAGCATGAAAATATTATTATTGCCAAGTATGCAATGTGTAAAATTCTCATTTCTGAAATGCAAACAACGAAGTTCAAAGAGCATAAAAATTAGCCAGTTACTTTGTCATTACCTAGAGAACTTACACACAAATGTTTCTAACAAATACAGAAAAGACAGCACACTAAACATGCAGTCTCTCCCTTCCCCATTTTTTGAAGTAGAGTATGACAATTAAGGCAGAGGTTTTCTTCCTTCGTAAGAAAGAAGAATGAAAGGAAGGAAGGAAGAACCTAGTCTGTCCAAACACTTTGTGAATCTAAAGCTGCAAATCCAAGGTGGCCTAAGCCAGCTTGAGCACTGACTGCCAGCGTCCCCTTCACTCACCTGACTCCAGCTGCATGTTCTGGCACTTCCTCAGCATTCCTCACTTGGCTCATTGGCTCAGCCTTCCCACCAGCTCACATGCTGAAGTGGCTCAATGGTCTAACCAGCTCTCCAGCCAGCAGAAAGGAAAACCAGGAAGACGCAGCTAGGAGAGTGACAGGACAAGGCCCTGGCTATTGGAAGTCAGCTTGTTAAAGCTCCCATGGATACAACATCCAAGCTCCTTTGCAATACAATTCCTACAAGGATATGGGAGTTTTAGTATGTGGTTCTCTTAGGAAACCCGAAATAAATTCTATTTCTGGGTAAGCCTTAAGTAGAACCTGCTCAACTTTTAAAATATTTTTAACTTTTTTTTAAATATTTTTTTTAAACCTTAGAAAGATTTTTACAGCTGTAGCTCCTAAGCTGATCTGCTGAAAACTATCTGGGGATGCGTAGAAAAACCCTGTAACACAGCCAAGTTACACAGCATTGCCTCATCAGAGCACTTCAGAAAAAGCTAGCAGCTACAGGAGTGCAATTTCACATGAGTTCAGTTTAAGCCCATGTTACTGCAGAAAGGGGCAGCCCTGCTTCTCACCTCTGCACTCAGCCCTACGCCCCACTTCATGGCACCCCACGTAGAGCTGTGTGGCTGGCCAGATCAACTCTCTGATCCAGGCACAAGTTATCACTCTGTGGACACCAGGGAACTAACACTGACGGAAGCTTTCTTTGTTTTCTGGCAGCAGCCACATCTTAACCTGACTGAAACTGGTTATGCGAATGCACCAAAGAACAGAAAAGAAGTCAGAATCAGTGATGGACCATCAACAACTCAAGGAACAAGGAGAGATCATAAGTGATCAGAAAAATGAATGGAGATAAACATACAGAAGAAGATGCCCACAGCAATAATTACCACAGCTGCTCTCCCTCTTAATTCCAAAGGGGAAATGGAAGCACTACTTAATTCCTTCACATAACCATTTACTGATGCAGAAATCTGGCAGCTGTAACACCCAAAGACAGACAAGTGTGGATAACACCGTTCCCAAGACAAAAATGAAGAAATGATGCAGACTCCAGACACCTCAGCCTTGGCAAACTGCAGTCCATAAGCTGGTTATCTATCTCATATTAGCAAGCATGCACAGAAAGTGGTAATCAGGAATCAAAGAACAAATATAAGAAGTTTGAATAATGTAAGTAAGCCACTCATAAAGTATTAACAACAAATTACTTATTTACTAGAGAAAAGCAGAAGAGAAATCCTGTAGTGAAGCTTCTCACTGATCATCATAAACCAGTGCTAACGAACTTCAAGTGACACAAAAAAATTAGGCATTAATAACGGGGGTTTGCATTAATCATCTAAATCCCCAAGTTCTCCCATCTTCCTCACAGATGTATGCCTACTTTTTTCCAAGTAAGGCTTTGCCAGAACATTTGACCAGGAAAGCATTTGAATATAGCAGCATTGTTTATTTTGGGACAAGGGAGACCTAATTATGCCAGATGGAATGGCCTTACTTCTTTTGGAAAATGGCTGGGTTTAGTTCTCATTTCAGGCACTGAACACTCCCACCACCGAGCACTGTGACGGGTCTCATGCAGGACACCCCACCCATGCAGGACCACGAACCCACTCTCAGCTAGTAAAGTCATAAACGCCTTGCAGAAAGCTTTGCTGCAGGAAAGGAAGCAGACAGACACATAAATCCAAAGCCAGAATTTGTCAAAAGATGCCTTTTCCTTATGTTTTAGCACTGTTTCAACTTCCCCTTTCAGCAACTGGATATGGATTTTTTGTTTCAGAGAAAACTTTAACCCTACGTTACACAATGAAGAAAAAAAAAAAAAAATCAACACAAATGTAACCAGTGGTTTATAATTAACGTCTTCATTCCCAAACTCACCCTAACGTATTTGCATTTCTTTTTTTTTTTGTTTCTGCAGTGGTGGGTTTTATATAAATCAAATTAATTAATTGCCTTGCCAAAGTAAAACTGCAAGAAAAATTCAGATTAAGACTCCCTTTGAAGAAAGGAACTCCAAGTCCAGCTTTCTTCTCAAGTGGATCTACTGGACTCAAGCCTAAATAGGAAGCCACTCTACAGAGTTTCAGTATTTTCTTAACAGCAATTATTTATATAATCTATGATCTAAAAAGAGCACACAACACTCAGTACTTTGCTTCAGAGTACAACTATATTAAGCAAAAACTAGCATTTGCAAGAAGTTATCTTCTCCACTGTAGTTTTAAAAGCACAGGTTTGTCCTGAACATAAAGCTTTTGCCAAGTCTAATACGTAACTTCATTTATTTTTATTTATATTTCTGTCCTAGGTTCAGCTGTAACAGTTATTTTTCCCCTTCCTAGTGTAGCTGGTGCAGCGCTGTGTTTTGGCTTTAGTCTGAGAACAACACTGATAACACACTGGAGTTTCAGTTGTTGCTCAGTAGCACTTGTCCTGATCAAGGACTTTCCAGTCTCTCACACTCTGCCAGTGAGGAGGGGGACAAGAAGCCAGGAGGTAGCAGAGACAGGACACCTGGCCCAAACTAGCCAAGGGTTATTCCACACCACAGCATGTCATGCCCAGTATATAAACTGCGGGGCATCACCCAGAAGGCCCAGATCACTGCTTGGGTCAGTGAGCGGTGAGCAATTGTATTGTGCATTACTTGCGCTTATTGTTTATTTCCCTTTCCTTTTTAGTTTTACTTTCTCTCTCTTTATTTCCCTTGTCATGAGTAGTAATAGCTTTATACTATACTTCCATTATTGGACTGTTCTCATCTCTATGGGGTTTACATTCTTCCAATTCTCCTCCCCATCCCCTCAGAGAGGGGAGAGAAAATGGGGGGTGAACAAGTGGCTGCGTGGTTCTGAGTTACTGGCTGGGCTTAAACCATGACAATTGCCCATACAAACTAAGATAAAGGAGGATGGGCCACCCTCCATATTTGATATGGGACTAGTCACAGCACTTCTGCAGGCCGTTCAAGAAAGATGCAACATCCAAACATAGTTTGGGATACTGAACTTCTGAAGAGTTGAAGTACACTGATAAGCTCATACATTAACAGTATTATAAATACATTCAGCGTGCATCTGCTATCAGAGCAACACAAATAGCTAGAGAAGAACAATAAATCCACTGGAGAAGATTTTCATGTAGTCAATGGGTTTCTGGATGATGAGCTCAGACTTCTCTTATAAGCATTATGCTGTCAAAATAATACGCAGCACTGTAACACTATCATAAAATTATAAATATACATAGGCTTACACATCACCCCTACCAGTTTTTCTGACATTCAGCAATACGCGTGTACGTGTATAAATAAAAATAATAATTAAAAAGTAAAGAACAGCAGGGAAACTCAATAACTAGAGCTCAAGCTGTATCTTGGTTCATTCCACTATAGTGCTTTCTGCCAGCCCATATGGCACATAACGTCACAATCTGATCAGCTCAAGCACTAATACTCAAGAATGACTAAAGCACAGCATTAGCTTGTGCTATAAAGGAAAGTGAATGAGTATTACAGCGTAACATTTCCGGTGCCTTCTATTAACCATGTTTTGACTACAATTCTTACCTTACCCAGTCTTCTCAGAATTGTGCTTTTCCACACCTGTCCTTCTAACTTCTTTCTCCTGCCACTCCCCTTTATCATCTTCCCCTAGTTCTCTATTTAAATTGTTTTTTCTCCTACTAAATCTACATCAATAAAAAAAAGATGCACTTCTCACCACAAACCCTGGCACGAGTTTTCTCTACACCTTCGGCAGATATGCCCTTTAAACAAGCTGTTTGTAACACAGGCTGCCTACTCCTAAATTTTCCAGAGAGAGGTTTCACCCTTGCTCTGTTCTTACTCATGCTCTCAGAACATGGCAACTGCAAGAACCTTCTCATGGTGTTGTAAGCATAGCAAACAGTATTTTAAAAAACCTACTTACGCACATAAACTAATCCAGAAAAACCTTTATGAACTTGAACTGTCCAATAAATAGTGGCTTACCAGTCTCTCTTTAGATTACATCTCATAAAACAAATTTTAAATGTATAGGCATTAATATAATAGAAAGCTGAAGTAACATTTAATGTTCTGGAAAACAAGCATATGGGGAATTCTAAAATAAGTGTTATTCCTACATTATTTATTATCTGAAATACATCACTCATACAATACACATTCACAGAAAAGGGCAAGGAATATAAAACCTCTAATTACTCAGAAATACAAGAATAAAATATCAGAGCTCAAATCTTGAGTGTCACACTGACAGCAGTGATATGTTTAAAGGGAGAAGTAATGCCTAATTACAAGTCCTGGTTCACCGACTTCAATGACAGCTGCAATGCATATCCATAACCTCAGCATCTTGGTGAGCTATGCCACAGAAAAACCAAATGTGAAGAAGAAACACGTATTTAAAAAGCTAGCTTTTTTGCTTAAAGTTATTTCACCTTTTAATCCACCCCACAGTCACTTACATATGGATCTTGGGCCTGGCCAGAAGCCACTCCGGAGTTCTGGCCACACAGACCCCATGGGGGACTCGGGGCCCAGGCAGTTCCTAGTGGCTGTTCCTCATGTGCTCTCAATCACCTTCCAGCTATTCCACATCAAAAGGATTTGAAAAAACCACACACCCAAGTCTACAGGCCATTTATTTTCTGTTACAAGTGCTTTCCAAACAGCTAGTGCAACTCACTGATACCCACTTCACCCTATGAGATAGCACAATTCGTCATTTCAAATGAACCACCTTAAGCACATTAAAGCGTTAACAGAAAACCCTCACCAAAGTTTGTACAGCTGAACTCTGAAACCTTTTCCTGCTCCACCATACAGCAAGTGCCCACTTACCAGCCTTTTCTTTCTCACACAGGTTTTTCACTAGCTTGCCCTCTACTAACCCATGGTTTTTTTTACCCTGCTTAGATCAGCTGTTGCTTTAGATCCACCACAGCAACCCTTATCTCACCGTGCTTTGGAAATGACCGGCAGAGCTCTTTGCCTTCATCAATCCCCGTTACAACATGCACCCTCTTTATCCACACCTTTCTGCGTCATGAATGCCAAAAAGGTGACATTAAATTATGCAATACTTCCATGTTAAAGTATAATGCAGTAAAATGAAAAACCCAAACAAGTTACAGACCAACAATGAATACATTTCGGCTTAAAAGAACACCAAACCCCCCACTTTCTCCAGTCTTTTTATCTTTTCACGTGCAATTCCGGAGGAAATTCTGCTCTTATAGAGAAAAGGTTCGGAGCAGCCGCACTGTTTAATTACACAGCGCCGAGCCCGAATTAGCATTTGGGGAATGTCAGCTCGGCACCGGCAGGGCCGCAGAGGAGCCGACGCTCCTCTGAAGCGCCCCCGGAGCCAGAGCACACCCCGCTCCCGCCCTCGGCACGCACCGAGCCGGCCACCGCGGCCCACCGGCCCGGCCCACCCGCGGGTGCCACAACAAAGGGACAGCGGCTGTCGGGCGTCGCCGGCAAGTCGCGGCGATGCTCCCCTCGGCAGCGGGCCCATTAGCATGGCCGTGCCCGTGCGCCGGAGACGGGGCGCGGCTCCACAAGGCAGCCCCGCGGTCTACGGGGTGCCGGGCAGCGCCCACCTCACGGCGCCGCGGACACAGACTCCGACTCACCGCCCCGCACGGTCACCCGGCCCCGGCTCCCCGTCCTCCGTCCCGCCCCCCGACACTCACCTGAGGGACCCAGCGGGCCGTTCGCGCAGCACCACCGGGACGTGAGGGGAAGATGGCGGCAGGCCTCGCTGCAGGGCAGGGCGGGCCCGGCCCGGTGTCGGGACCTCGCGCCCGTTCCGCTCCGCGCTGCGGCTGCCACCCGCCCTCGCCGCGGACTGCCGGCGGAGCGGCGCCTCAAGACCCTCCCCGCGCCGCGCCGCGCCGCACCCGGGCGGGGTGCCCGCGCCGCTGCCTGACTGGAAGGCGGCTGGGGCGGGCGGGGCCGGGCCGGCTGGGCGGTGCCGGGTGGGCGGGAGGGACAGATGGTGTCGGCCGCCGCTCTGAGGTGGGTGGGGTTCGCTTTGTTAGCGGCGGGGCGGGCCCCGAGGCTGAGGTAACCGCCGGAGGGGGAGCAGCTGCCGGCCCCGGCTCACCGGAGTCCTCCCGCGGAACTCCGCGGCGGCTCCGGGCCTGTCCCGCGGGAGCGGCCCACTGCGCCTCCGCCCGCCGCGTTTCCAGGGAACGGCTGTCTAACGGGGATGGGCGGCTCTGGGAATAACTTACGAACACTCCCTTCTCCTCCGGGGCGGGTGTCCCGGGCTCCTCATGCGGCCCGGGCCCTTCAATAGGCCCGTTCAGCCTGCCCGCCGGGCCGCCAGGTACAGCCCGCTGTTACCTCCCGGGTATCCAAAGCCACATAACACACATAGAGCAGGAGCGCCGTTCCTCCGATGGATGGAGATTGCCGTCAAGCTCTGCCATGACCGCGTTTCCTTCGCTCGTGCAGCCGAGGCTTATGGCTCGTTGGCAACAGCTTCAATTAGTGCGTGAGGCGCGGCCGCATTTCGGGCCAGCCGAGGGGGTTTGTGGTGGTTTTGCTGCCTTCTGCTTCTTGAAAAAGAACACATTCTTTACAGAAATCATATGTATGCATATGGCATATATGCTATAAAGATGTGTTTATACGTATGTTATTAGGTTGGATTTTATGCATTTTTGTAACTCAAAATTGTGGAATCTAAGAACTATCATGGTGAACAGCTAATAAGCTTTCTCAGTGTTTAAATATAGCTGTGAGATGAGATACTGAAAATCGCATTAGAACTCTAGTACAGCACTTGGGCAAACCCCCTGTGTGTATGCTGCAGCACATTGGCAGGCCCTGGCAACATGAAGATGTGACAAATCGCTGACAAAGGACGTAGCAAAGACCGAATTTTATGTTTCATTGATTTTTTTATTATGATACAGAGATACGTCCTGGCTGAAGGCGGTCCAGTGGGGAGTGCGGCCTGGCTGCGCAGCAGTGACTCTGCCACGAACAAGCAAGGAATGGGGAACTTGATGGTTCCTTCTGCGACACTCAAGCCGCAGCATCACATCCCAGGAGGCAAGACTCACCAGTAAACCACCAAATCCTGATGTTCACTTATAAACCTACCACTTGTTGCTCGGTTGCCTTTGGAGGCACTAACTAATAGAAAACATAGTTATAGAAATGATTTTGTTTCCCAGTATATTAGGGTACAACAGAGATGATAAATCAGAGGGAGCGCAGAAAATCAAGATGACTTTAATTGTCTAAAGAGAGCAGCATGTATAACTTTGCTGAATGTACCCCTGGGTAAAACAAGTCAATTGTAAATTAGGTTTAATCTACAGAACACTAGGTAGACACAAATATGCTTTTAAATTTAATCTTGATTTCACAGTGGTGTTACGGTGGTTTACCCATCTTGTACGATAGCTTTGTTTTCAGTGAAGGTCCTGAAATGAAAACTGTTTCCTGTTCAGAATTTCAGGCCTTTCACAAGGAAGCAGCAAATTCCTACAGGCTGGAAGAGCTTTCAGGAACCAAGTATCCAGCCTCAAGAAGAGGAGTGGAAGTATAGGTAGCATTACTTGATGCACCATACTACTATTAAATATTTAGTGAGGGTACATTGTGACATCCTGTTGGAAAAGGGCAGAAGAAAGACCCTGTTCTTTGCTTGTTCCTAACTTTACTCAGGAATGGAAATATGTCCTTGGGATGGTCTCAGCTTGCTTTGAACTCCCTAGTCATTGTTGCAAAGCAGGTAACTCCCATGAATAGCAAAGCTGATGGGTGTGGGTTTTGGAGAGCTTGAAAATCAGGATTAGGAGAGGAGTTCTGCATTGCCTAGTGAGAAGACAGAGCACTGCAGTCTGCAGGCTGTCCTCAGCATGCTTCAGGAAAGAAAATAGTCATTGTGTGACCTTTTTATAGCTGTTGCAGGTGGCTGCAGACAATGTCAGCAGGGCTGGATATGTTCTTAGAACTGCTCCCCAGTGCTAACTTGGCCTAAGATCTGCCAGTGGAGTTCAGCAAAACATCTTCATATTGTCATAAAAATGGGCCAATCCTCTGATCTGTAGCCATTGTTAACAGAGCCATTCAACTCTTTACATTTTATATGCTGTTCAAATGGTCTTGTGAAAAGATGAAAAAAATAAAATGTTTAAAACTTTACTTCTGGAAACAGCTTTCACTCATTTCAAGATTGGATTTCCAGAACTTTGGGGTGACAATTCTGCAAAATTCTTGCATAGACTATAGCAAAATTGTTTACGTCAGCATCACAGCTCCAGTTTCAGGTAGCTTAGACAAGAAAAACACCGAGCCAAAGTGTAATCTGGCTTCGGGTAATTTAAATAATTGCAGGCTTGTGGGGCCTTGCCAGGTCTTGTAATGCAGACGTTTGGATCAGTGATGATGTAGAAAGAATAAGAGCTGTCTTGATGGAAAGCTTCGTATTAGCTTTGAGTCTTTCTGCAAAGCTCCATTAAGAGATTAACACTGAGATAAAAATGCCCGTAGACACTACTTTGTATGTCTCCATAAAGTTCCATACCATTAACTGAAAATTGAAACACATTTTATGTGAAAAGAAATTCTTGCAGTGCCTTGCTTAACAAACGTGTCACTGGATAATGGCTTACTCCTAAGTATTTTAGACATCCAGTTGTTTGCAATGTTGACTTAGAATCTGAAGAAAGCTTTAAATAATGTTTTTCAGTGGAATGCTTAAGTGTCCTACAGTTTTTGTCCTTTCTTGAAATCCTAGTTGTTATTAGCTTTCCAGGTCAGAGGCAGTTCTGTCTGGCATCCAGTAGTGTTATCCTTGAATTCAGAAATTTGATAAAAAGCCTGGCATTAAGCATTCCATTTCCTAAAGGGTTTGTACTGAGCTCTTAAATCTCTGTGTTGTGTATCACCTCCCTGCCTCTTATGAAGACAGTAGTTCCAAGTGTGAAGTGGACAAGATAGCTGACTTTCTTTCTTACTAGAAGGAAATAAGCTAGTGTAACTTCCGTACTGTATTTAACTCTTTGCTGTGGTTGTCTAAATAAAGGGTATTTCTTTTCACATGTGTGGAAGCAAGTAAGTCTGCAAGTGGATATGTATTCATACACACATTTTTTCCTAAATGGAATAGTTCGCTTTAAAAACCAAAGTACTTATAAATGCACAAAGATGCTGTGCATGTTAAAAATACTTTTTTTCTGCCATCTAGAACTAAGATAATTTATAGGGTTTTTTAATTAAATAGGAAATGTAAAAGCAGATGTAAGGGGCTGTGGCCATCAAGATAGATCTTTATAGACTAAATTCTTCAATGTACTTACTCAGTTCATTAAATTACTAACAAGGCAGCAAAGAAATGCTAATTCACTGTTTGAAAAGACAGAAGTAGTAGTTAAAGGTTTTGCCCTTACAAAGCCCTGTTTTTATTAACTTATTGGAGACATCCACACCTGATCACTGCAACTGGATTTGAGAATTAAAGCCATTTTTTATGCCACCTCTGAGTGTGCTTGATCCAAAAGCTTAGGTTCCGAGTGTAATCAAGATGATTATCGTGCAGTTGGTGATAGAAGATATCTGCTATCCTCTCTGGATCCCACAGCAGTACAGATGTTGATTCACAAATTCTGTACAAATTCAGGCACATGGCAGTCATAGTCTGTCAAATTAACCGCAGCGTGCTCTGAGGTTTCTCAAGTGTGGTGTTACAGGTGGAAGGATAGAATCACAGAATCATAGAATAGTTAGGGTTGGAAAGGACCTTAAGATCATCAAGTTCCAACCCCCCTGCCATGGGCAGGGATACCTCCCACTAAACCACGCCAGTTGGTTCTAAAGCCTGTCAGTACAAAGGCTGGGTTAGATGAAAATTTTGAGCTGGGCTCACCAATGAAGGAACAGCTTTATTGGGTGCAACTGGGTGTTTGTGTTCCAACATAAATCCTTCCTTGTGTCAGCCTGTTTGCGATGCTGTACAGGGAACCGATTGAGTTGGCTGAAAAATATCCAGTTTTAGGGGGAAGAGGGAAGGCTATTCATGTTTGTCCACATTATTTTTCAGTTCAGCACTAAAAGCCCTACTATCACATCTCTGGCATTCCTGAAGCTGCCCATTGAATAGCTCTGAAATTTAGAGATTCTTTATCTGCGCAAGTTAGCCCAACCATTCAGCCTGCCTGTTGACAGTGCAGTAATGTCATGTCCCCTTTCAGCAAGTCCTTGCTCTTGCTATGCAACCCAGGAGGACAACACAAAACCTCCAAAAAGGCACGAATTAGACTGGAAAAAAATGCTAATTTACAAATCTGGAAAAGAGACCATATTTCTGATATTATTTCTGTTCAAGATTGTACCACTAACAAGTACAAGTTAAGGCTCCAACTCATCTTGAAAACCTTCCCATCTGAAGCAATCACTGTTATCGACCAGTAAATTTTCTATGGTTTTGGAAAAATGGAAGCTAAGGACTTACTCCAGGAGTATTGGAGCTTATCAGTTGACTTACAATCGTGAAACTCGGTTCTGAAGAGAACAGGGTAAAAACATGCTTTCCTCAAGAACAAGATGAAGCACCTAATTCTTCAACGGCTTCTTCCCCCAATAACATCTGAAAGCTAAACTGTTTGTGAAAGAAAGACAATGGGGAAACAAAAGGAGAAATGAATTTGGTACAGATTTCCTACAAGTTCTATGTTACTGAAATATGAGAAGAAAAAAGATCTAAATATTAATGTGAACTTTTCATAGTGTCAGTTTATATTTAGATGTAAGCAAGAAAACAAAAAATGTAGTTTTGGTGCCATGCTTTTATTTAAATGAAAGGAAAAAACTACACTGTACCACATAAGTAGCAATGACAATATTTTACAGCACAGCATTTGAAAAAATATGGAAGCTATGCTCCATAGAAGTGAACAAGTAAGCACACAATACACTGTACATTTTTCAACAGTGCCCATTAAATCATAATTAAATAAGCTGAATTTGGCTTTAAACAGCCAAATAATAAAAACTAACAGTCATACTAACATAAAAAAAAAAAAAAAGAAAAATATTTCAGTAGCTATTATGACTGTTAGAATATGAAATTTTGCTCCAAAAACTAAGACGAGAGTTTGGCAATTCGGTCGTAGCAACAATAATAATACCCCTGATGAAAGCACCAGTGTGTTCTGAAAAGGTCAGTGATAAATACTGGCCTTTATGGAAAGCTTTTTTTTTTTTTTCCTTTTTTTTTTTTTTTTCCTTTTTTTTAAACATGATCCCAACCAAAGATCCACTGGAATTAGAAAATTTGCAGGCTTAAAAAGGAAAAGTGTATCTAGCTTTACTTTTCCTGTGTTAAGTAAAACTTTATACTGCGAGCAATGAAATTTTCAACTGCATTATTCACATCCTACTTCTCAACATTGCACAAATCTTTCACCTGTTGACAAATGTAAATTTCAGGATACATTCAGGTATATTTAAAATTACTCAGAGAATATTCCTGTCACTTCAGCTCACTTGGATTAGATTGAAGCGTGTGTCTTTGTGGTGTTGCAAATCTTCAGTTAAATCAGAGTACAGGTTTTAGAAATAAAAAGCCTCCAATGATAAAACTTCTTTTGAAGTTGTTCACCATATGTGTTTCACTTAATTCCAACCTCCCAGTCTCTCGAATCACTGTATATTGTACACAGTTTCATACTTTTATTCAGGATGTTCCTACTTAGTGTTTGTAGGAACTGTCTAACAGGCAGAATGTGCAAACCCTCTTCCCCCTTTTTTAATATTATTTATATCCTATATACATGATCTGTATACACTTGAAATATAAGAGTTACATATCCTGGTGATATACATGCAAACAGTAGGAATCCGCTAACCACAAATAGTTTTGAGCCACATACATATTAAACATGTATTTTAAAGTGTTTTTCTTTTTTTTACAGTTTTAACAAATATACATAAATATAAGAACATAAATTACAGTAAAACTGACAGCATTTTTGAGAAAATGTTGATAACCAGATGCATTGATGCCTAAGGCCTTATAATAATTTAAAAAAAGTACTGTTCTAACCTGCTTAATGACATCTCATTCCTGTGCATCTTTTGTAGAAGTAAATGAGTACATCATTGTAGTGAGGCATAGTTTCTCTCAAAGCAGTTTAATGAGAGAAATACGGACATAGTTTTAGTCTCCTCATGAAACAGAATGGACTACAGACTTACAGCACAATACTGTCTTATGCTATTGTAGTTGTCACAACACTGAAACAGAACAGAATCACAAATCATTCAAGTCTTTTCCTGAGAATGAGATTTTTTCCCCCAACAAATCCTCTGGTGTACACTGTGTACATTATCGAAACAGCCACAGATTTAAAGGAAGGCTTCAAGTTTGTAGTTTCTTTTTTTCTTTTTCTCCCAGAACAGTGCTATGTTAAAAGCAAATTATAAGAGAAACAAACACTGAAACGGAGTAGTGATCTATAAAATAATCAAATACTGTTTTGAAATAAAATGCAGCCCTTGGTAAATAATACTGAAGTATGCCTAGAGTTTTGTTTTGTAATTGGCCATATTATACATTACTGTAGTGTCATTTAGGCTTTTTTTGCCACATGTATTTAAAATCACTCAATGTCACAAGACATCAACTGTTAGGTCTTGTCAAGAAAACAATTTACTAGGACATACTGAAAATTCTTATCGGATGTACTTGTCTGAGCTGGTGGGTCTCAAGGCAGGAGGAACAGACAGTGGCCTGGACAGTAAAATCAATGGGAATAAGATAAATGACTTCTGAAAGATCTGTGACTTAGTGAGTTCTGTGATTCTTCTATTTTTAGTGTTCTGTCAGGCAAACATCAGGGACCTAACTCACAAGTTCCTATTCCTTCCCTGGAGAAGCAATACCTGATCGTGTGCTCGCTCTTCATCTGGAAGAATGCAGGATAAAGCACATTTGCTTCAGCTGTTCTAGAGGCCCACCAAATTTTTTACTTTACATTTTAATGCTATTATGAACACGCACATGGTCAGTCATTACATCTCAGATGGCAACTTATTGAAACAGGAATAACTGCGTCACCGAACTATACCCTGAGTTGTTAAATAATTTATTTGAAGGAAGCTTCAAGCAGTTCAAAGGTTTTTCCTTTACTGTTTAGTCTATGAGCAAATCAGTATTATTTAATTGAAAAAGAATTGTAAATACTAAGGGGAATGAATCTTGATTTTGTTAAAACATACAATAAGGATATTGCAAAACAGACCCATTCAGCTGTTCTTCGGTGATACACAACTTCTCATTTAGTCTTTACTGTAAGCCTGTATGCAAAGTTCAATGGTACTGAGAATATTAAGACGTATTCTTTTAGTGAAAGAAAAGAATATTTCAAGACAAGCACAAATACAAACATATAAGGCAACAGATGTAAAAAAAAATGTATTTTGAGTCACTAAGGAGGAACATTCAGTGCTTCAGTGTTTCTAATCAAAATACAGAGCAAATATACTCTGTATTAGCACATACAAATCTTCACACAAGTCAAACATTTCTGTAATCACCTAAGCGATAATCTTCTGCACTCCTAAACACTGTGTTTACATTCCAGTTGGACATGATAATAGAACTTGGGTGTCCAGTTTAAGTTCTAAGAGTCTTGTTGGCAACTAGAATTCTATTTCCTATAGGCAGTAAAGATGAAGTGCAAGTTTATCATAATTGTCTGAAGGAAATTTTTTCCCATCTACTATGCCTTGGTGGGTAGAAGTTTCTTAGGAGTTACTGGTCTCTTGGTTTGCCACAAATGGCTGTGAATGGTAATTGCATCAACACTGGCAGACAAAGTTTTAGCAGGTATGTGGCTAAATTGCTTCCTGTCAGAGTTGTATTTATACAGCCCCTCTATCATTTTCTTTGTGATAGATTTGGGACCTATTCCTGTTAATTTATTGATTTCTTCAGTATCAGGGCAGTATGTATACAGAGATCTGAACTGGCAGCCTGAATCCCGGAACAAGATTAAGAAGTTATTGGCATCGGATTTTTCCATTTCCTTTAAAAGAAAGAAAGAAAAAGATTCACAAAATGAATTTTGCATTCTTATTAGAAAACAACCAGAATAACTGGATTGTCATTTTGAATTTGCTTTCTACCAGAGCTGAAACTTATGTCTAATTCTACCCACTAAAAGACTTTATTTTCAATTATTAGAATTCACTGAGCCTCCCCTACCTGGATTTTGATAAGGCAGTTATCTTTCTCTAGCAAAATCTTACTTATTTAGATAATTTCAGCTATACTTGTTCAGTTGCACCTCAAGGACAGACATCCTAACAAATTTTTTGTTGACCAAATAAAAATCCTTACGTCTATTTCATCACCTAATAGTTCCAAGCTTGGGAACAGTAACTTTAGATAAATCTAGATGTGCACGAAAGATCCTCCAGTGCCAAAGTGAGATTTCAGACATCCCTAAATCCATTCAAGTTTGGTCAAACCATAAAGTCAGTTGAGGTGTACTAAGCAAAAGTTCTTTATTAGATGAAATCTTCAGACTCCTAGTTCACCCAACACTACTTCTACATATGGGACATGTGCCCTGAACATGTACAGCTTCTACCAAGTGATGTATTCTGCATCCTAGAGTTAAGCATGACCTTTTAACAGCTGTTCTTTCCTGGGATTTCTGGGGGTTCTTATGCTCTCAGTTACTTGAACTGAAAGAGGCTGTCTTGATTTCTCACTTGTTATTTCCAAAAAGTAGCTGGAAAGACAGAGAAGGCAGCATATAGACATGAATGCAGGAGAATCATGGAGAGAATAAAGGGCAAGAAATACTGCTGTGAAATTTATTCCAAAAAAATTAAATCCAGATTCCAAGTACCTGTATTCTTTGATGTATTTCATCTGTCAAATTTGTCACAGTTGGTAAAAAGGCACAGTCCCATTACTCTCAATGCTCAAACTCTCTGTTATTCCTTTTGCAGAAGACTCGTTTAGATATCTGCATTTATACTTGAGTGCCTTCCTAATGCCTGACTATGGTTTGACTCAGGTGTTTATGCTTTTAGGGGAAAATATCCTTACCTCCAGTATCTTTTTCTTTTGACCTTCATTTACTTTTCCAGCCAAGCAGCAATGTGCCAGTGCATTCTGAATTATATACTTATTGGATTTAGCACTGGGTTCTTTGAAGAGCTTTGGTCCTATGGAGGAAGAATGACAAATAAGCTAACTTAATGAACAAGCCAACAAAGAGTTACTTGAAATGCTGTGAAGCACTTCTGGTATGGATCTTACGCATGCATGAAAAGACAAACACAGGAGTAAAATAGAATTAGACTAGAGACCACAAATTTCACAAGCAAATAAAATGTCATTCTTTCAACTGTTACTGAATTTGCTTACAAATGTGTCTTTCATGATTAAATCATCATTATTGGCAGTCTTGGTAAATATGTTTTATCAGAGGACCTTTTCTGTGAACCATAAAACGTTTTGCGTTTTCTAACTAACGTTGCAGTTATTCAGGAGGGAGCAAATTCCTTCATTTTCTTCACATACACTTGTGATTTCAAGGGTGAGAAGAATAACAATGAAACTGACGTGGTGCGCTTCGAGTTACTGTAGCCTATCAACCTCGTATTCCAGTGATGTTTTACCCAAAACCAGGGATGAGATCTGGCCCGACACTGACCAGATTATTCCATCTGTAAAAAGGTTTGATTCATCTGGTTGAAAGAGGAATCTCCTCTGTTTTAATTTCTGACAGATTTGTGCGCTTGTATCAAGACTATTTAAAAATATCACCAAGATCATGTAAGCACAAATTCGAAGTCTTAGAAAGGAATATTATACATAAGCAATTACCAATTAAATTGAAGATAAAATCTCAGCTTGTCTAGGCTTTGAGGAAAAAAGCCTAGAATCAACACAAAACATCCATATGAAATCTGACTGACAGAGCAAAGGTATTAAAACACACGAAAAAAGCCTTCTGTTCAGTTCCTAGGAACTCCGTATTCCTTCACTTAAAAATAAGCTCTATACAGTAGCTATTAAAAGATGATCTTCAGCACTATGGGTCTTTACGAGAAAACTCAGCAAGACCACCCAGGCAAAATCTTGCTGTCTGTCCTGTATTTTTATTTCAGACGCAAGTGGCACAAACTGACTGAAGCTTTATGATTCAAAACTAGGTAAGTACTTTCTGATGTTCAGAATGAACAATATGCCCTCCCAGACTGCAGTTATTTCAGCAGAAAGGAGATAAGATTATTTTCAACACTAACACTTGCCAGCAGGCCCATCCATCAAACCTGATCTCCCTAGAAGTGTATTGAAAACACCAACATTACTTAACTCTTTTATCAAACAATGGGATATCAGGTGGACAAGAAACAGAGCTTTTGTTTCCTGTTGCAATTTGGTTTTCGCTTTTTGTAACTCTATTTTAAACTGAGCTTAAATTTTAACTCTTCTTGCCTTGCTGGAGTGCCCAGTTATCCACACATAACAACTGGTATGTGAGCCCAGTTGCTGGTTTGAGCCAACTGCAATTTATTCTGGTTAGTACAAATACTACTGACTCAGTACTTTTATTTTGGATTTAAAATTTTAACCTTGCCTTGTTACCATCTTAACATTTATATGAAAAGCCCTCAATCAAGTTTTATGAAACCAAAGATAATTAAAAACTTTTCATGCACAGAACCACTAATAGTCAGGCTCTTTTCTGAATATTGCTGCCCCTGACCTGTATATTCTGTAGCAGAGGCGACTGAAGAAGTTGTAGATGCATTTTCCCAATCTTTTTCTCCGTTGCGACTACCACAGCGACTTGGAGATAAGAATCCTTCCACCGACTCAGACCTAAACATTAATTTTAAATTCTATTAAAAAAATTACAATGTTCAGCAGAGATGCCTTCTAATATGAAAGAAAAGCAAACTGTATTAAGGTAGAACACAATTATTTGAAGTGTAGACTATAAACCTAGATGTACAATATTTACAGAAGAAATCAATGGATAACTGAATTCATGTTCCATATAAAGTGTTTTGAGTGATGCAAAAAGTTGGTATTTATGCGGGGTGGATGTTAGTAAATTTTTGGCCTACATCTGAGAAAAGAAACCTAATAGATACTCTAAGCTGTGGAATATTATTACTAAGTGGGAATCCAGGTTACATTTACATTGGTACTAACAAAACGATATTTCATGTAGCAAACAAAGCAGTTCTTGATAGAATGAGGAACGTGAAGTAAAAATTTAGTTCATTTATACTTATTACAGCAACTGGCAGTGAGAACTGCTGTATTTAAGACAACAAAACTATTTCTAATTTTTGTTTTCAGAAGCAGTAACTTCTGGTGCTGTAATTCTTCAGGCTGTGAAGTTATTCTTAAATTGTTAAAAGATATTTAAACACTGTTTTGATTGCAGGCACTGCAAAAGCCAGTCCAATCTGCGGCCTGGAAGTGAAAACTTTTCCAAGTGAGAAAGCACTACCAGCACAGAATACGAAAAAAAAGTAGGATTATAATAACATTTACATACATGCTACCTTCCAGTAAAATCAGTAATGGATGAAAATTAAATCTTTTACATATCCTACACTTTTTTTGGGATTAGCACCTGCATGAAGGAGACCTCAAAGGTATCACTCAAATTCACTCAGTGTGATCATCAAAAGACAATTCTGATGCAACAAAAAGCTGACAGCACGGGTCTGGAAAGATACTGAAAAGTCCTTCAACTCTGTTCCTTTCAGCGATTTGTACTGAATTTTATCATATTTTAAAAGTCTCAACTCCGTAAATCATATACAAAGTACTGCTCATTAGAAGCATAGTACAGCACTGTACAACTAAAACTACATAGATAAGAGCCATCTCCTTTAAGTTCTGTGTAGATAAGCTACATCAAGCTTTTTCTAATAGCTAATACAGTTGGAAGAAATCCCCCTATCAGTTAAAACAGATAATTTTTAAGAGATTTTAGGATACTTGGATGATTTTATTAGTTTTTAATGTAATAACCAGTTCTCAGGTCAGTTCTCAAGACATCCAGGAAATTGAAAAGTCAACTGAAACCAGCTGCAGGCATGTCAGAGTTGATAAGTGATGCATACTGGCCATGAAAACATGATGTGATATTGTAACATAGAGTACTCCTTATGAAACCCCTTTTCCTAGTTTCCCTTTCTTCCCTATTTCTTTCCTATATATGTAAAAAAGTATTCCTCTGAATATAATTACATAGTTACACAGAAATAATAATTTTTATCTGACTCATAATACAGATTTTGGAAATAAAATTTAAAAAATTCTTATCTTAATCTCTTCTTATTTAATTTCCAGGTGCTTTGTAATGCAAACTAAATTCGGGTGTTTGGAAAAAGCTGAAGTCCTAATGAACACTTAATACTTCCCTGTATGACTGCTAAGGGGGAAAAACGCCCAGAAAAGAATGTTAAAATAAAGGAAAGAAGCTATGTAGCTGCACGTAGCATATAGGTTTAATGAAATATCCACAAGTTGAGATTTAAATCCAAGCAGGTGAATTAAAGAGGCTGTGTGAACAGCATTTTGCTTTGACCTCATTTATAGCTGCTCAACTGGTTTACTTAGTAAAATTTGTAAAAC
The DNA here is from genome assembly GCA_017639245.1 of Myiopsitta monachus. Taxonomy (NCBI): domain Eukaryota; kingdom Metazoa; phylum Chordata; class Aves; order Psittaciformes; family Psittacidae; genus Myiopsitta; species Myiopsitta monachus. The sequence continues at coordinate 11,210,365 of CM029923.1, read as the reverse complement.
AAACGATCATGGCTTGGTTCCCTAATGCCTGACAGTGGAAATTATCAATGTCTCAAATCAGGAGAACATACCTGTTCCTGTAGTACACAATATATACACGACCTCTTTAAAATTCATGCTAGTTTTACATAGCTGATTATCAAATTTTATTAAACGAAACTGTTATTTTAGCTTTACCTTGGTGTTCTCTTGCCTGACTGCACACTCTCATTGTCCCCTGTATTCAGCGATGCCAATGAAAGACTAGATACTGAAAAAACACGATAAAGCTGTGAACCTGGATAAAAACAAAGTTAAGGCGTATAAACCTAAGCAAGTAGTAGAGTCTGTTCATTAGACCCAACACCAGCATAAGAAAGTCAGTAAGAGCTTTTATATATGAGACTCTTACACCCATACATGATATACCTGCATGCATATGTGGTGCACTGCATCTAAACACTTGCTGACACCCAGCCATTTGCAGCCACCTGGGATGGTCTCAAACTAAGCGTTAACGTGAAGCATGGATGCAGGAATACTGGCACTACGCAAATTGAAGAATGCAATCAAAGTTAGTAAGTCCTCATGAAAGAGATCTTAAGAGACTTAATTTAAGCTTGGAATTGAGTCTTTGGAAGGTGTTAAGGAAATACTTCAAAGTACACCGGAAGATGGAGGGAAGCAGCTAGAGAAAATACAGCAGAATAACAAGGCTATACAATGCTGTAACAAAAAGGATCACTGAGCAGTCTGGTTACTTTTTCTCCAATTGTAAATGGGCAGCAATTTTTCCAATCAGTACTGCAGTAATGTGATATCTTAAAGAACACCAAACTGTTCCATGTGATTAGGGCTCCATGCAGTAGCTAAGTGAGCAAAATAGAAAAACTTAAAATACAAAATTTACTTTTTATTTTCATTTTGTCTGTATCAAGTGGATGTTTAAGTACTCTTACCATAAAATCACCATTTTATTAATTGATCTCTTAGCTCCCAACTAGTATTTACTCTGAGCTCTACAGGTGTAAGAAGAGACTAGTGAAGAATAGATGGGTGTATATGAAACTTGCAACATACATTAGTGCTTCCACTGGGTTTTCATACAGTTAACCTTTTTGTTTGTTGATATATGCATGCATGCATAGCAGGTAAGTGACATTCATCTTTTTCTTTCTATTGGCAGATTTTTCTTTCCAGTTTAGTCACGTGCAGCTTTAGCTTAGCACAAGACACTAATAAACGCATGTGCTTGTTAGTACCAAACCCCAAGCTGGTGTTTTAGCATGAACAGACTCTTTTTCCATGTGAATATTTGTTACCTGGTGGACCTTTGATTGGTGTCTTAGGTGATTCAATATGATCTCTATGAATAGATTTTGGACGTGGCTTTTTTTGTTTGATTGAGAGGGAACGTGGCTTTATGACAGTGTCCATGTCTTCCATTAGCTTTAATTGTTTCCTTCTCATATATTCCTGCTTAATAAATTCCCGCCGTGCCCGCTCATCCTCCTTTTTCTGACGTTCTTCTTCTGTTTTTCGTCTAAAACAAAAAAATCATCAAGTAAATTCAGCAGTAGGAACTTTCCACATTAACAGTGTCAGCTAGCACAGTGACAACAACATGGGCATTGGATTTTTTCAACTTGAAACTCCTCAGACAGCAGTAAGAGGAACTTGTTTTTACGATTTTCAGATCGTTTTAAGATTTTCAGCATACTTTTAGAACATTCTACTACACACTAGTAGAATCAAAACCATGTTTCTTAACTTGACTGCTGTGAGTGAGCATTCAGCATTTGTGCAGAAAGAAGCCCAAAGTGATTTGCTTTCCCTCAGAATAAAAAGTATAAGGCAGGGTAGCACTCTGAGGAGCTTCACCCAGGCCAGCAGGATACATGCGCTGAGCCTGAGCTACAGACTGATGCCACCTGCTGATTTTGCAGGGCCAGATGACATGTGTCTTCAGCTGAAATCCTCAGCACATCTGGATTAACTATCTTGGATATTAAAATGCAATTTTTTGACATGAAGTTACGCTTTTAACTAAAGCAGACATTTTTACATTAACTGTTACTGATCATTTGCATCAGGACATATAGTTTTACCTTGTCTCTTCCTTCTTATGCTCTAGTTCAGCTTCCAGCTGCTGCTTTCGAAGCAGAGTCTCTCTTTCCCTTCGCAAACGTTTCTCCATCAGTGCTGCTCTTTTCATTGCCATATCATTTTCTGCCTTTTGATCATCCTGGCAGCAACAGTATTTGAAGGAAAAGGACCCGAAAATATCAAGACCTCTGAATTCAGCAACTGATTTTGCCAAGTCATCAGACAAATCTATACACTGGGTTGCAATACCATAACATACTTATGCAGTATTTAAAACAAGTTTATTTTAAAAGATTTCTCTTAAGACTATTAAAACCTTTTCATATAGGAATTTTGCCTTCCCAAGTCAAACATAAAATTCAGCTCCAATAGGAAAAAAAAAAAAAGTGAAATATTTAAGTTTACAGTCAGATCCCACACTGCATAAACTTCTGTATTCAGCTTTGGAAGACTGTATCTGCATAGAGATGAAGGCAATTTATCACAAAAAGCAACAACTATGTAACATAGGAATAATTTATGCTGACCAACCCAGGTGTTATGTCAGAACTGAGGAACGCTTCCAGACAAGCAAGGCACATCTCAGATGTGTGACACAAGATTTTAAGGTATTCCAAGATAGAAAAAATAGTGTCTGTCCATTACAGTTAAGTGCACAATACAATGTGCATTATAGTTAAAAGCCTGTCTGAATATAACTTCAGAAAGACAACAGGGAGCGCTCCCAAATACCAGCTTCAAAAGGGAGTCTTGGAAGACTGAACTTCCTTAGCCAGCCAAGAGAGGCAAAAAGGCTCTCCCAAGTGCAACTTGGAGACATTCAACGTTTAAAAAAATGTATATATGTCATGTACTTCAAAAACTTTTAGTTAAGTTTGGGGGTAGGGTGGGGAAGTGACACTGAGATGTGAGCGTATTTGTTTAAGGTCACCAAAGCTTATGCTAAAAGGAAATCTTTCTTCATTCATCTTCATTCATTCAGCATTCACCTTCCTCACAAAAAACTCCAAGCACTCTTCTCCAGCTATGAATGGAAAGGGATGCTCTGGCATGCTCAGAACTGCAGTGCGGTAGAATCTCACCACTCTTACGATGCCAAATTAATCAAGTGCAAAGATATGCTTGTACATTTAGAGTTGCAGAACTATCTGCTTTGACGTCAATGGAAAATCATGACTGAAATCTGTATGTTAACTAAAAAGTTCCCTTTCAAAGGAAGCTTAATAGCAGACATACACATCCAGTAGTTCTCTTACCTTAAAAAAGAATCCACAACAGACTTTCTGGTCGTCCTCAAATTGTTCTCTGTCACTCTCACCTTCATATTTCTCAACAGATACTTCATTTTTTTCTGGTGGCTTCAAATCTGACAGGGAAACTTCAATTAAGTTAGCTGTTTTGGGAGCTGGTGGTGGTAGAATCGGTTGGCTTAGCTGATCTTCATTTGGGGTGAGGCAGACCGTTTCTGTGATAGGCTGAGATAATACTTCAGAAACATTAGATTCTATAGGCTTAATCTCCTTCTCCTCCAAATTCTTTTCACACTGTTTCAGCAATTTTGGTCCTTCTTCTTTTGCTCCTTCTTCTGTAGGTTTGACTTCCTTTGAAAGATTTCCCCTTAACTGAGGTTCACTTATTTGTTCACCATCATCTCCAAAGCAAACAAATGATCTAGTTTGAATGGGAACCTGACTTGGAGAAAATCTCCTCAAACGGGGAAGACTATCCACAGACCGTGGGGCAGTCAAGGTACGGTTGAGAGGTGTTATTTTCAGTTCATTTGGCCTAGGAGTCCTTTGCATTTTAATGTGAAAAGAGGCATTCTTCCTGTTGGAAGACTGTGGAGACTGATGTGTAGAGCGAGGAGATTCCTGTGAGAAAGGCGCAATGGGAGCTGGGGTTCCTGTTTGCCTTGATGAAGACTTAAAGTCCCGAATCTGCTTCTGAGGAGAAGGCTGAGGAGGAGAAATAACCCAAGCCTGTTGCTCTCTCATCTGCATCAACATCTCCTGCTGAAGGGACAGACGTTGCATTTCTTGTTGCAAGAAGTGTAGTGAAGAGTTTAGTTTTTCAATAGATTTTGTATATTCCAAGATATCTCCTTCATTCAAGTTTTCTTCTGAGGGGCTTACTAAACTCCATTGCTTTTCAGCATCCATAGGAGTAGCGGGAGATTTGAACCATTTGCTATGAGAGTTTTCAGGGGTTTCTTTTATTAATTCTGAAGTCTTACTACTTTGCTCATCTGATTTTTGAGTTTCTTTGTTTTTCAACTGATTACTGTCAGTGAATACCTTCTCATCTTCAGCTCCTGCTGCTTCTTCTCGCAGAGGTGATACTCCATCACCTTTCTTTTTCACAACATTAAGAAATGCTGTTCTTCCCATCTTCTGACGCTGCCTCGTGAATGCAGCTTCAACTTTCTTCTTCTGTGCTTCAATGGCTCTCCTCTTTTCCTCCAGCTTCATCCTAAGATGTACCATTTCAGAAGCCAGTAACTGGGTAGTGTCTCTTCCTTGAGGAACAGATGCCTCCTCAGGAATATGAGTCCAAGCAACTACATGAGGGATGTTCAGCTCAGAACCTTCTGGTGTGGTTTTCTGAGAACTGCTTCCACTGCTTCTACTATCTGTGTGATTCAACTTCCTGAATTTCTGCTCTGCAAAGCTAGTCATCTTAACCCCCGAACTTGAAGAAGCGCTGCTGCCTGCCTGTGATTTAGTACTTACTGAGCTGGGGCAGGGACTTAACTGATCTCTGTGATTGCTAGCTCGCATGTCATAATCCTGGAGAAATTTTGATGGTTCTTCCATGTCAGAGTCCATGCTTACAGTATAATCTCTCAAAGAAGAATCCTCATCCATTGTCTCTGGAATATCTTCTGAAGGAACATGTATTCCAGTATCTACCTCTGTAGTGTCAGTCACAGGACTTAGAGCACCTTTTGTATCCGTAATTACATCAGCGGTAGACTGATTTGGCTTAATGTTTGAATTCAAGATGCTCATTTCCTGATTGTGAAGAAAGAACCCATTTGTAATTTGGTCTGATGGGATAACTCTGGGAGATTTTTCAGTGTTATGAATTATCTGCAAAGCCTCTTCAATGCTTGGTGTCTCAATCCGATTGCCAAAATCATCCAGAACTGCCCTGTTTTGCAGAGCTCCATTTGGAAACCTGTAGTGGCTACTCTCATTGGCATTTTTTTGATTTGTGTTAAGAGACTGATTGGCCCTTCTGTCTTTATGAGCAACTGTGTCCTTTTCCTCTTCAATATCTTGATCTTCCTCTTCTCCATTTACTGGTTTGAAGGACAGATTTTTTCTAGTATGTTTTGGCATGCGGTTGGCGTTTAGTGTAAGGCCTTCATTGCTCACAGACCGAGTAATCCCTTTGTTTGGAGTAGACACTGGAATGCTTTTTTCTTTGTCAAAAGAAATGTCAAATGAAACTCCATGCAGTGATGACCTAATAGAGATTAAAGAAAATAACTGAGCAACTCATGATTATTACTACTACACTGAAACATTCATATTTGGGTTTAAAATTACTTTGAGACTGTAGTATTAGAGGCACTGTTATGTATACTATATTTGCCTACTTTCAAATGCAATATAACAATTATACATATAAATATATATATTTGATAAATATAAATAGAATAAATAAAAATGCACCTGAAAATGGATTATAACATCATTTTCTTCAGAGATAGACAATGCTTTTTATTACTTTGGAATAAATTCTGGGCATTTTAGGAACATAGGGATTACCACAGCAGATCAGAAGGAAGGTGTGAAGAGATGCACTTTACACTTACTGAATAACCCATCACTATAATTCTTACATTAACCTTGGTCTACATCTGGCAGATTATTTATGACCAGCCTAAAACCCAAAACATTCAGTCTGATTGTTATTACTATTCACAAAGTAATACAAAGATCTTGTATTTACTGAGCTCATTAGGGATGTTACTCTTACCACTCCTAGTTGATTGCAGTCAGTAAATATGAACATATTTAATGCCAACAATTCAAACACCTAATGCAAACAATTCAAATATATTGTGGCTGCCCCATCCCTGCAGTATTAAAGGCCAGGCTGCAGGGGACTTTGAGCAACTCGTCTACGGGAAGGTGTTGCTGCCCATGGCAGAGGGTTTGAAGCAGATGAGCTTTAAGATCTCTTCTAACCCAAACCATTCTATGATCTCAACTATACCTCATTTCAATGTAAGAACTAGATGATTTATTTCTGATGTTTGTTTCCTGTTACTGAGCTCTTAATCCATGATATATTTTCTCTTTCTACTTTTGCAAGTCACTTACAAGAACTCTTATTATGGGGTTCTGAAAATCCAAACTACTATGGAGCATTTATTACTACTTATGACAGATAAGTAATATCTTTTTAACAAACTTGTACAGTAAGACTACTTACCTTTTTTCTTTGGGCCATGTCCCTACATACCCATCTACATAAGACATTGATGTGGACCTTCTGATGATTCCTAAGTGAAATTAAAATAGAACCCCAAGGTAACTGCTATGAAAAATGATTTTAACATCACCTTCTGTTAATTTAACAAATTAGTTTGCTTCACTACTTAGAACACTGCAATGACAAAAATGTGTTTCGATATTGAGATTATAAGTAGAACAACTGAGTCAATTTCATCCTGAATATATATTATACCCCTCATTCCTCAAAGAATTTATTATTAAAATATACTACAAATACTTGCTGTAAGCCATATTCTACAAAATCAAAACAGAAGTGAAATTAAAAAAATCATTCACAACAGGTATGAACACAAACCTCCTATCCAAATGCTTTAGAGATTACAGAACTCATTCATTAGCCTCTCAAGTGAAGCTTTCCCAGTACTTTCTGCATAAATAACGTTTGAATAAACATAAGCAAGATAGCAATTAACTCAGAGGACAACACCTTGTCTCACTGCCTCTTCCACCCATTTTAAATTGTTACCTGGAACAGATGAATGAGGCTGCTGGGGTGTATGCAGTTGGTGAGATGGTGCATAAGTTGGACTTTCCAATCTATAAAGCAAGAGACATTAACTTAGAAGTAATGCATCAAAAGCCACATTACGGAAGGACAACCAGACTTCATGTCCTGGACCAACATAAAACAAGATGTATTTTTTGTGACAGGGAAGAAAGAGAGGTGTAATTCTCTCCTTGAAATGTTTATTTATTCACTAAAAAGAGAACACTGTAATTACTTTTAACTGGACCTACTGCAGATAGATCAAAAAGTCAAAAAAGGTGTTTCTCCTACACAAGCAGCCACAGAGCGATATTAGTTTTGGTAACATTTTGATTCCCCATTTATTTCATGTGAACGTCATTATTAGAAGATGCTCCTTTTTAGGTTTTATTTTAGCAAAACCCCCAAATATAAACATGAAAAAAATGAGCCAGTTCCTGCTGGCCTCAGAACCAAGTATCAGATGCAGGTAGTATCATATACTTTTCATGTACCTCCCTTTTCATTTGCTTAGTCTGAAAATCCTTCTTAGCGTTTGGACTGCAATATGCAGTAGAAGTGGATAAAGGAGATTGTGTAACAGACGTGACTTTATAAATACAAACAATATGTTCATTACTAAACCACTAAATATAGAGATTTCCTCTGTTTCTACTTAAAACAGATACTTTTCTCTTTTTTGCTTCATAGAGAAGGTCTGTAATAGAGTGTGTTAATCCTGAATAGGATTAACATGATTTCACGTTTTGATGAAGGTGCTTCTTCAAGAACAAAGACACATGCATAAAGATGCACGCATTTGTATGTAAAACACTTTTAAAGAAGCCAGACTTCACAAACACACTGGATTAAATCCTTTCATGTTTTCAGTTTTGTTCACCGAGTTGAAGAGCACACTCCTTAACTCCCTTTTTTAATCAGTAATTTTCAAACTATGTTTACTGCTTTTAAAGTTTATACACAGTGAGCTGTAGGAATGTTTCTAAATATCTGTGGGAAGGATATTCATATCAATTTAAGAAAAATACTCTTGTCTGACAATCTACAAAAGCACCTTTCATAAGTACATGTTAAATTACTCAAAATAAGGTCACATAAATTCCTCATTTTTTTGTGTCAATAACACTATATACTAGCTGCGTGACATATCTTTTAAATGGCATTTGAGATGTCTGTGGAGGTTTCAAAATCACAAATATATCTCTAAGTCATATTTAAAGAAAGGCACGCTTTCAAAATTTCATCCAGCAGCCTCTGAAAATTTACTACCACAAAGAAAATCTATATACTTCATTTTCTCTCAAGACATGACTGATTTTGGCACCATGACTGTAGTTCCATGCCAACCTCAGACACCCTAACGACTCACTGCCACAGTCACGCTCTCTCCTCTGCACTGGATCTGGATCTTCATCCAATCCCCTGAGTCATTTCAATGAGCTAAGCTAGCAGAAAAACTCTCGCTTCTTCCAGCAGAATTAGTTTTTTTCTTTATGCACTGAAATGACAGTGTCAGACACTCAAGGGGGCAGGAACGTGCAATTGGGACAAGGAGGAAGGCCAGGATCTTGACATCCTGTAAGGAACCTGCAGCCTGTGTGTTAGATTCCTATTATCTGAGATAACTTCTTAGGCCCCTCCTTTGTCCTACAGAGCAGTTAAGTATCATCAAGCTGGGTGAAGTGCATTGGTTTATAAAGAAAGATACAGCTCTTTGTATTACGGTTTGCTCTCATAATACTCCAACACAAAACCATATCCATCACTTGTAAAGATACTGAAACAGTGCTGTGATGTGCTAGTACAATATGCAAAACACCACCCATAAGGGGTACACCAATGGTTTTTACTGTATCTCAGGAAACATCAGCAATATTACAAAACATGTTGGTAGCAACTTACAGACTTGATAGCTAAATTTGGAATGGTAATGGTACTAAGAAACATAAAGAGTTTTGTAAGTGTTTATGAGTTGAATTCAGATGCTTATTGTAAAACTTCCAATCAGTCCTTTTCAGTTTAGAGGCCAAAAACCATCTGCACAGACAAAATGTACACGTTTAGAGAAAAGGTAAATTTATTTGGATGAAGAAGGTATTATGCCAACCTGATAAAGTTTAACAATGCCAAGCGCAAGGTCCTACACCTGGGTCAGAGCAATCCCAGGCACAGCTAAAGGTTGGGCAGGGAAGAGATTCAGAGCAGCCCTGCACAGAAGGACTTGGGGGTGTTGGTTGATGAGAAAATGAACATGAGCCAGCTGCACTGTGCCCTTGCAGCCCAGAAAGCCAACTGTATCCTGGGCTGCGTCAAAAGGAGCATGACCAGCAGGTCGAGGGAGGTGATCCTGCCCCTCTACTCTGCTCCTGTGAGACCTCACTTGGAGTACTGTGTGCAGTTCTGGTGTCCTCAACATAAAAAGGACATGGAACTGTTGGAACAAGTCCAAAGGAGGGCCACGAGGATGATCAGGGGACTGGAGCACCTCTCCTATGAAGACAGGCTGAGAAAGTTGTGGCTGTTCAGCCTGGAGAAGAGAAGGCTGTGTGGAGACCTCCTAGCAGCCTTCCAGTATCTGAAGGGGGCCTACAGGGATGCTGGGGAGGGACTCTTCATGAGGAACTGTAGTGAGAGGACAAGGGGTAATGGGTTGAAATTTAAACAGGGGAAGTTTAGATTGGATATGGGGAAGAAATTCTTCACTGTAAGGGTGGTGAGGCACTGGAATGGGTTGCCCAGGGCAGTTGTGAATGCTCCATCTCTGGCAGTGTCCAAGACCAGGTTGGACAGAGCCTTGGGTGGCATGGTTTAGTGGAAGGTGTCCCTGCCCATGGCAGGGGGGTTGGAACTAGATGATCTTAAGGTCTTTTCCAACCCTAACTATTCTATGATTCCATGATTATATGCTACTGGCAGAATTTGTAAGAGCAAGGATAAATGCATGGTTAATGGCTTCAGCTGTGGGGATTTTTTTATGGTCAAGGCCACAGACAGACTTCTCTTGTGTTGTCCAGTATTCATCAACTGACTTCATTTACATTTAAAGAAAATCTTCTCCACAGTTCTCTACAGCAGAAGAATAAGTATGGCACAAAACTCTTCAGTTTATTTTGGTCTGAAGTGTAACTGACACATGATTTGCTGTCTTCATAGAACTTCTAAAAGATAAGCCACTCAAGTTTTGTTCATGAAGGGCTCTAAAAGGGGGACATCAGTTTGAAATTCACACACAAACAGTGATTTTTACTGCAAACCTTTCTTTGTTCTGTATGACAGTCACAGTTACAAGCCCTTTGTCGGACTGTATGCGTGGCTCTGCAATTTGCAAACTGCCCTGGGAACCCCTGTTGAAAAAGACAGATTCAAAACTGTTTCTTACTCTTCGGGCTTTCAAGCTCAGTTTATACTTCAAAGGCTTTTTTTACCATGTCAAAGTAAGATTAAAGGAAGGCCTAACGTGCAATTTCTGCCCCTTATCATAGGATTGTTTAGGTTGGAGAGGTCCTCTAAGATCAAATCCAACCATTAACCTGGCACTGCCAAGTCCACCACTACACCTAAACACCGCATCTACACATCTTTTAAATACCTCTAGGGATGGTGACTCCACCACTTCCCTGGGCAGCCTGTCCCAATGCTTGACAGCCCTTTTGGTGAAGAAATATCCCCTAATATCCAATCTGAACTTCTCGGGGAGCAGTTTGAGGCCATTTCCTCTTGTCCTATAGCTTGCTATTGGGAAAGAGATCGACCCCCACCTCACTACAATCTCCTTTCAGATAGCTGTAAAAAGCAATAAGGTCTCCTCTGAAAATGAATCAAAAGTATGATCAGCTAGAGAACACAAGAAAAACAGGATGTTTCTACATTGCTTCTAAATCTGTAACAGTAATACTAAAAATAATGTTTCACATACATTTATGAAAAAATACAAATAATGCAAAACATTTAATAAAGCAGTTAGCTTTCCATTTTTGATGCTTACAACACTTGGGAAGATCATCATAGCATAAGTGTCCATTTTTTCCTATTTGACCTACGTGGTACTTAAGTAATGTTACCAGAACAAACTAAACTTATCGCTCGCTGGTTTTCTTGCCGTTAATCTGTTCCCTTTCTTCAGTTTTGGAAAAATTGCTGTGAGCAGACGTAGCAGCCCCACATGAAACCGAGGACAAGGAGGCCACATGACACCTGCTGAATGGTAAGGGTTGTTTTGGAAAGTGGTAAGACAACAGTACGCTGTCCAAGTAGCAAATATGAACTGCACAAACATGAACATGTAGCCTGCCATGTGATGGGGCAGTGCAGGAAACAGCTGAACTATAGCATCTTCCACAAAATTCTACAGATTGTTTGGTAATTCAAGCCCTGAGCACTGTAAAAAGGCAGCAAAACTAAATAAAAACTGTGGTTTTTATATGGTTTGTGTGATTCTGAATAGAAAGGAGAAGATTGTGAAATAGTACTAGTGATTCTCTGACATTACCTGGCTACAAAGTCAGAACCAGATGGGCCATCCACATAATTTCTTCTGTTCGCATTCAAGCTGTGAGCAGAAGCTGCATCTTTTGCAGGTTCAGCTGCCAGGAAGAACAAAGCTCATGTTATTACAGTTCAGTATTCAGTTAAAATACATAGTAGAAAACCTGTCTGAAATAAACTGAAGTAATGATTTCCAAAGATCTAAGACTTTTCATTGGTTCCATTATTTAGATTGAAAACCAGTCACTTCCTTTCAGCTCTACCTCCTCCCAAGTTCTCATATTGGCACTATTTAAGGAAATACAGAATGACAAAAATGACTAGAAAAGGAAAGGGAAGACAGATAAAAAAAACAGAAAAAGAGCAACAAAATTAAAAATAAGCACTCTTTTTAGAAACAATAAATATGCTGCTTCTGGAAGAAATTTTTCTGATACATTTTTTTCCCCAAAACTCTTAGACTGACTTTTAGCTAGAAAATAGTATTTTGGTCATATCTTAAATTAGTCAGCAATATTTAAAAGATTTAAATCAGAGCTCTTTGTGCTATAAAGCATATAAATTAAAAAAGGTATAAAAGCCACATAATGAAAATCTCTTCCTAGCTCTTGGAAACACAGTCCCAGCCCTACTGTATGAATGCTTAAGTTACCATGACTCTGGACTTACCTGCAGATGTGAAGATCTAACCTAGAGGTGGATTTTTAAATTTGAGAATTTACTGATGGAAGACTGTGCTTTTGTAGCGAGGTACAAATGCAATTTTAAATTAACTATCTGTCTAGTTTCCCCAGATTTATATTACTTTCTCTTGGTATCTTTTCCTCTGCAATAAATTCTGTTCTTGGCTCCTTATTATGTTTGTAATCCCTGCATAAGCATAAACGGATTCCAGACTTGTTTAGGTCAGGAAAATTTGCAAGTGATTATACAACAATTTATATGAGTTTTTGGTAATAGACAACAAAACCTAATTATGATTTATGAGATAAGATGAAGATTAACAAAGAGTACTTTGCTCCTTCTTTAAGGGGGTTGTACATTGACAAATCCTGTTAACTAAAATATTCACTGTATTTGTGAACACAATGGCAATCTGTTCACATACATATAAAACCCATGGATGTTAAAATCAATCCTTAATTACCTTGAGGATGCACAACAACACGAGGCTGTACAAATGATGGCTTCACCACTTCAAACCACCAGAACAATTCTGCCATGAACACCATGTAGTTGCTCTACCAATTAAACAGAGAGAGAGAGAGAGAAATTCATTAAAACACAATCCTGCAGATAAACAGAGTAAGCAGCATTCTGGATATGCCTCTGCATTTCATCCAGTTTAGAATCTCTTCTCTACTGACTTCTTAGAAAATGAGAGCAGCAAGTCTGATCTGCAGCACTGACTATTTAATACACATAGCTTTGACCAGATTTTAGCTGTCTTTTGGGGTTGAAGTGTTTCATAATAAGCATATGCTCAGGCCTGCTGTCTTGCAGGGCAGAGAGTACAGAATGGTCGGAAAAAGATGCTGTCAAACATATTATCCATTTCCATAAAAAAGAGAGTAGTGAAAAGCCCACTGTTTTGCAAGGCTAGGAATTAAATTTTCAGAGCTTTTTATACTGAAAAACTGTGGTTGCCCTTAGTTTCAGTGTAGGAATTTTGAATCTGATTTAGGCTTTTGTGTCAACTATGTGCTTTTGCCACATTTGTAGAGATTTACCCAAATTTACAAGTCTTTAATGCAAAATAGCATTTAACACTACCAGCAGTAGCATTTGTTCAGCGCAGGTCAGAAGAAGGTTTTAGCTCCAAAGATTTATGCACACTTAAAACTTTGTTGATATATCTTCCTACTGTATTTTACATTACACAGCTATGAACCACAAGTGTGGGAGACACCAGATTTAAATCTGGGGAAGAAAAGGCTTAAAGGAAGAAACAACTGGTGATATGATCTGCAACAAGAAGAATCAGGAGAGAAAAAACAGGCAGAAGCAGAAGTTCCTGCTGCAAGAGTATATAATAATGAGTGAAGGAAGTCCAGAAAGCTTGTTGACTGGCTGCTGAAGAATTCAGAGGTCAAGTATCACAGTCCTAAGGTGCTGCATTCATATGGTTCAGTGCTACTCCCTATCTAGAGTATCAACTGAGTAAGATCAATGAGCAACCAGGCCTGAGCTGGCTCAAGCAGGTGCACAGACTTGACTTGTCAGTTTTACAAAGTCTGAAAACAATACAAGAAAAGAATACAAACCTCTACTTAAGCATTAAATTGAGAAACCATAATTAAACAACTTTGTAAAAACAGTTTGTTTAAAACTGAATGAAGAGTTTCAAATGGCAGCAAGTATCTCCTTCTGGGTTTTGTGGCAACACAAGAAATCAGAGCTGACTTAGAAAAAAGTAATCAATTACCTAATTTCTTTCTTTCTAAACAAAGATAAGGAAAAATCTACTTACAAATAAAGGATATTAGTCGAGTACATAATATTTGATGTCATGGGACAGAATTCTTAAACCTTTTTACGACAAAACCTGTGGCTTGCCCTGGTCTTCTCTACTTGCTCTGGCTTCTGCCACTGCTGAACTGCTGAGGGAAACAGCATAGAGTGCCTGGTGGATGTCTGCTTTGAGCAAGGACAGCTGTAATTTTGGTTTTGGTTTTATTTTTTTTTTAGAATAGATTTGGCTCCCACATTTTCTGTATGACTCAAGATGATCTTCAGCATAGACTTTGCGATTATAGATGATAATAGAGCAATGTTCATACACGCAAAACATTCTCATAGCAGAGCATGGGATATTTTCCTAATTTCCAGCCCTTTATTAGCAATAAGGCCTTCATCTTCAAGAAAACCTTGCTGCAGATTAAGAATTGCATTTGGGCTCCTTAGATAAATGCATAGAGTCTTTTAAAATTAGTTTAAACTTACAAATAGTTCACTCATTCAATTTCACAGAAAAAAGTGTTGCAAAGAGACCAACACATCAACATGTTATTTCTTTTCTGAAGGATTTTAGAAGAATGAGGGCTATTAAATATCAGATATCAAACTACAGAGTTGTGAGAGTGTAGTAAATGTTTTCACTGACAGTTCTTCAATAAAAATCAGACAAATTCTGAGAAAGTAAAGCCAGTGGTAGACAGTTTCTGTGTTAACTTCTTTGTCCAACAAAAACTTTTTCTGGTTGATTGAGGCGTATGTGGCTGCAAAGTCTAAGCCTTCTGCTGTCAATTCACCAGAGAAAAATCTGTGCAGAAAGATGAAGCTTTTTGTCATGCACTAGGAAAAAGCAGAAAACTGCTTTGTATTTGGTGATGGACACATTAACTTTCCATTCCATAACTCCATAAATAGGCAAGACTGCTCACATTCAATGTTCAACCCTATATTTGAGCACACCTGGTGTGAAACCACAAAGGATGCACTCAAAATTAAAGACTGTATTGAGACTATGTGAGACTTCCATTTCAGACTTCTTTTGACAGCTTCCTTATGTTTTCAGTCTCTAAAATGTCAAATTCCATTGTCGTCATAACTTTATTGCCTTAAAAATGCATACTCAAATCTTGGAGTTCAAGCAAATGTATGCCAAAATTACGAACGAAATGCTATTTTATTTCAGAAAAACACCACAGGCATAGGGCAGGGCTAAAACCAATTTTTTTTCTTCCCTTTTAAAATAAAAATAAAATCACAACAGAAATATTTAATAATAAGATGAGATAACCTTAAATCTGGATCAATAAATTAGAAAATTTTATTTTCAATACCTGACACTTTTGATTCTGATTTATTTTCTGAATATTTCTAATGTGGATAAATATTTACTCCAGCAAAGGGTTACTCTCGAACTGAAAGCTGCTCAGACTCTTTAGTACATGGTGAGGGGATCAACCAGATGTTCCCATAGTTATTACATATAAGTTATAAATAGACTAGGAAAAACCCTGTCTCTGCTTATACAGCACAGCGTAACTGAATGAGGAAAAGTTCATAGCAGAATCTTTTCCACTGATTTCATTTGGAAGCAATTTACATATGGAAAAAAACCAGATGTACCTCTCAGATGAAATATGATTTTTAATACAATTTTTAAATATTAAAATTTCCACAATTTCTCTTAGCATTTCCTGCTCCCCTTTCCTCCCCTCAAACTCCTAACTTGATTTTTTTTACCACAAAAAATAAATTATAAAATGTTCTAATCATAGCTTGTCCCCATCTGAAATAATATGGGTTTTAACACTCCAATTCTTACGTTTATGTTGAAATGCTGCCTTTAATAGTGTGACTGTTCTATGAAGGAGACTCAGACATTCCTTCTGAGATTATCTTCTACACAGTCTTGAGCTAATGCAGGACAGCTTGTTTTGCCAAATATCATCAAAGCACTATTTACTAAAGTAAAAATGAAACTGTTGTTTGCATAGTAGCTTAGAACCGAGGCTACTTAGATGTCTGATGGTGAAACATGCTGATGGAAACTGCATTTTCAGCAAAGTTATTATTAGTCAGGAAGGGATGTTAATCGTGGTGATCAAAGGGGAAGACGGATGATCTGTAACTTTATTTTTTTGGAAAAGCTAATCGTGTGTCTGTAACAGTCCTGCTACCCAGGGCCAGAAAGAACATAGGTATTATTTCCACACGTTTTGCCTTGATTATGCCAATAGAACTTCTAAGAGCTAATCATGATTATCACATGCACATATATACAAAAATACTCAGAAGCACAACAGTGTTTTCACAGTAGTAAAGAAAACCCCTAAGCTCTGAACAGTTCAGATAGGCTCAAAATCACTTAACAGCAGATGGCAGACTTGCAGCTTTATAGGCTGCTTCATTTGCTAACCATCCTGATTTAATTTTTCCAATTTGATATTTGCAGACTTTTCATCGGATGTATGCAGTCAGCTGTACTACTGCTTACATTTTATGTATTCCATCTTCTGGTGTTGTGCAATAAAAATCCTTCTGTTTAACTGCTTATCAAATTTTGGAAGGCTGTCTTTTGGAAAACAAAAGAAAACTAACTCCCAGTATTCTGAGTATAAAATCTAAAGTCATTACTTGTTTCTGTAACAAAGAGGCATCAGCTAGCTTGCTTTGTAAACCTCTATACAAAAAAAAAGGTAAATTATTTTAATACATCTATTCCTCTTCTATAATTTTAAAATAAAGACTAATTTTTAAATCAAATCAGCTAACAGAAATAGTACTTCTGATCTGGCCACTTAAAATAATTTTTATCCCTTCTAATATTTATAGGTTCTAGATCTGCATATTTATAGAATAGTAACTACAAGGTCATATATACAAATGATACAAATAATTTGTAATCAGGCTTGAAACCTCTAAAATTAAATGCAAAAGCACCCATAGATGCTTGTAGGAATTTTCTCAAAATGAACATAAATATACATTGTAAAATTTCTATCACAATGTGCATTAAAATCTCTGTTCAGTAGGCCAGGAAAGTAAGTTACATCAAATGCAAATCATAGTTTCTATGTTATGGAATTGCCAACATAAATGCATCAAGATTCGAGAAAACTGGAGTGTTTTCAAACTACCTGGATTAGGCCGTATTACAGCCCTGTGTATGACCCCTGCACTATCAGTTTCTCATCTCTCCTGCCACGGGTTAATGCCACAGCAACTCAAGTTGAAAACTCCCATGTATCTTGTTTCAGACCAGAACAAAGAAGTGGGAAAACTGGTTGATTAACATAGGTGAAAGCAAACCATGCTTGCTTCCCTTTAAATAATGAGTCAGGAACATTTGGTCCCTCTCAGGAGAGACATCTCCTCTTACAGAACTAGTTCCCTGGTTGAATCTTCCTCTTCATTCCTGATCCTGAATCCTTTTGAACCAGACAGATGGGAATCAAATCATGACTCCCACCATGCATACCTAACTGCCTCACCAAACACAGCCAGCTGCTCTCCCAGGTCCTTCAGGAATACATATGCACACTTACAGGGACTTCAACTATAAATTCAGGCTTGCATTAGCCGACTGATTGCAGTGGTTTTTTTCATTGAGATTGGAGGGAAAGCTGCACAACATGTGTGGTTATTGTTTAGTCCTTGATTTCTAGGATTTATCTCTACGATGAATTTGAACACAGTTTTTCACATCTCAGAGGACGTGATGCTGATTCTATCTTCTACTTATGACATCTGTGAAGTCACCATCAACATTACATCACAAAGTGCAAGTATTCAAAACTGCTCAAGTGCAATAAATATTTTCAGCATACAACAGTCCTTTAGATATTATATTCTCCTGTGCAATTCAGGGGGGGGGGGAGGAAGGAAAATAGCAGTTCAAGAACTGGCCTCCCCATCTTTGACAGTACATGTTTGTTCTGTCTGCTCTGGTTAGTAACATATTGCAAAAATAAGGTACCTATTCCACGTGCTTAGCTGTGGTTCTGCACAATTTAGAGTCTGGATCACATTTAGGTCAGAGGAAAACCCTTCACAGACAAGAAACAGCAGTGATCTCTCAGACTTGCTTCATTTCACACTTGGAAAGCTTTCATTCTGAACAAACGTGCCTTCTGCATGAGACAGCAGCCAAAGAGAGGAAGCATCCATCCTGTGACCACAGACAGTAGCTGTTACATGCAGACAGAGAGTACAAGATTCTATGCAAATACACACCTAAAGAGACAAGTGAACACCTTGTGGGAGTTCCTAGACACATTCCCCAAAGCTACGGGTGGGCCAGTATGACCCCCTGCTTCTGGGAGGCACTAGCGCAGTAAAAATTATTGACAGTTTGAACTGTGAGAGCAAATGAATGCATTGTTTGAATAGTTCCCTTATTCATAGATTCATTCTATTGATAATAGCCCTCAAATTACTAAAGGTGTTCTAATATTGGTTGTGATCTGTGTCTCATCCTGACTCAATCTTGTGTCAGTGACAAGACAATGTACAGTATGTGTAGATTAAAGGAGTAACACAAGTTTAAGGTCACTATTTAAAAAAAACCAAACTAAACCAAAATCCCCAAAACCACACGTTTTTGAAGGCTCAGCTAAGGAAACACTTACAAAAGACAATTTAACTGTGTGCCAAATGATTCAATGCCAAGTTCCTATGTGCGCTCTCAGATCATGGCAAACATCAAAAGATTCAACCTGTCTGTATCCTCTTTGAATGTTAACCTCATAAATCACTTCCTAGACTCAGTTCTTAGATGTGAAATCTATGGTCCTACTGGAATAAACTAGAAGAGAACGATCTAAAAATATGAGAAGTTTAAGCAAATACTACCAAAGACGTTTTTCCTCTTATAGAAATACTTTCAACATGCATCTCGTCACAAATAAAACACATGAGATGGACTGTCTTATTTCTCTACAGGGACCACACGTGTCCATTGCAACATCCTTTCAGGAATTATAAATTCCATAAGACCTTTATTCAAACCAGAAATACTAAATACTACTACACTGCAATGCTAATAAACAGCTGGGCCAAAATAGTAAAGTAGTCTTAACTGTTCTGCAGGGTGGTTTGTGCTTCCTGTGATAGCACTTCATGCAAGTTCTTCTATTTCTACAAACTTGCTCTTTGGATTGGCTGAAGATGTGTGTGTCAAGACATAATAGAACAGGTCTTTCAGTTCTATGCAATTTCCTATATGTAGGTGAAGAACAAGATATATAAAAAGAGAAAAATCCCATCTCAGGATAAAACTTCTTAAAAGAGTAGGGAAGAGGGAGGATCAGGTCAAAAAAGCAATCTGCACAACTGAGGAGAGAGCCAAGATTTTCTATTATTTCCTCTTGTTAAGTATGCAGAGAGGATTCAGAAAATAATGTGATTATTTTTATGTAATCTCTCTTGACTTGTGTTTGCCTGTCTCAAAGGCAAGCAACCAGGAACCAGGACGGTCCCCTGGTGGTGCCTCCAGCATCCGTGGAACGTATTCAAATATTTTTTCTTGAACGTTAGTAGCCCTGCCTTAGTAAACATCTAATGAAGAACTTCACTAATGTATTTTTCTCAGATGAGGAGAAAAGGGCAAGTGAGAAGCCAGAAAACTTACTTTCTGTTTCCTTTGATTATGATACATTAAAGCTGTCTAGAAATCCAGACAAAGCCTATTTCTTCTCTGTGCTAAAGCAGAACTAAACAAACAGTTTCATCTGCTGCAGAATCTGAGAGGCTATATTAAAGGCTCTGGATACTTAAATGAAGTTTTAAATTAACCTTTGTTTCTGTGCATTTTGATGGGAAAGCCAAACGCAGGCACAGACACCGTGGTCAAGTCCTGCACTGACTTCTGTATCTTGTAATATCTACAACCCACCTTGATTTAATGCAACTGGACAGTGACATGTGCCAAATGAAGAATGTAAGGTATGCACTTTCTGCTTGACCACTTTAAGAGAAAGAGGCTCTGCTCCCTTCCTTCTCAAGGACTAGCATCAAGTCAGGACATCCAGTGTAATTTCTACGACCACACAAGGCACAGCACTGTAATTTGAAAAACTCAACTGTAACTTTTTCTCTTGAGGCTTCTCCCAGTAACATATCAGCAGTTTTGTTCTTTTTATTCTTTCTGTCACCACTATGGCACATAGCAGACTTCTAAACGAAAGCACAGTGCCACCTACTGTGCATATGGGTCACCCTGAAAACAAATAGACTTTTTGTTGATGAAATAGATTTTTGTTGATGAACAAAGTCATCTGAAATAAATACATATGCTTCTATAAATCCAAAAACTTCACAGTATACATATATTTTGTAGATGAAGATAAAGGTGACTCCTACTAACCAGTTTAATTCAGTGTGTAATATTTAAAATAGAAATTTACAATACAAGTTTTTTCAAAGTGAAAATAAAATTCTTTGGAGAGTATGTACATTTATTAAAAACTACCCTAATCACATGCATTGGAAAACTAAGAAAGAACTCCTTTAACTATGAATTTATGTGGAAAGAAAATTACTTCTCAACACTGGAAAAACAGAGTTTAGCGCTAGCCAAAGTTTACGTGCCAAGCTTCAGAAGACAAACTTGGCAGCCTTTCTTTGTAGCATTTACATCTCAATAATTAACCACACCACACCAACTTGTAAAGACATGATCACAAAAGGGATTTCTCAGTTCCAGAAATACTCTAAAATATTTGAAAAAACTCTAAATCCCCTCTAAAAACAGTGTTCAGAAACATCAAAATTACTAAGTCAAATCACTATTATAAAAGTGGTAATATTAATTGTCACGAAATGAAACTGAGGAATAATGAATTCCATTTATTCCATATATCTGCAATCAGAGAGAAATAATCAAAATGCAGTGAAGGAGTCTTACTCAAGATCACTGAATATGGTTGTAGGACCATATGCTGGGAAACCACAAACAAGAGGCTGCAATACAGCAGACATTTTACAAGGATGTAGGTAATCACTGAAATTAAAAAACACCAAAAGCTGATTGAAAGCTGTCACTAAGCAACTTTGCATACACAATATAAAACAGCAACAGCTAAGTAGTCTAGACTTAAGTCTTACTGCCCTTACTTGCACTGTCAGCTCATTACTTAGTAGAAAAGGATTGGGTTCAACCCTAAAGGAGAAAAAGCTGCATTCAAGCTCTGGCCTCTGTGGCTCTGCTTCTGAGATAGCTATAAAAGCATTGAAATGGCCCAAATATATAGAAACCAGTTACATCCCACCTGCAATGGATATGACTCCTCCATAAAAATAATATTTCATTCCCTAAAGGCAGGCCAACAAGAATCTTAAGCAAACAAAGGTTGTTTTATATAGAAAAAAGTCCTATAGAAACACATGACTGAAAAATTAAAGTTACAATTAGGCAAGAAATAATTTGATTACGCCTTGTCCTTTCACACAGACTTAAAATGATAGAATAAACAAAATCAGGTGGCTTTTTTTTTCCCTCTTTCTAAAAAAAGTGAAATCTTAGAATGACTGAAAACACTTAATTGCTATTCAAACAATTGTAGTTTTTAGGATCATGCTCCTGCTGTGTTCCAGGCATAAAACCATTAGATATTATAATGAAATTAACTCAGAAGTTTACATTTTCAGGAAAGTGAAAAAGAAGCTTTAAGGTTTAAGATGATGAAGTTATTGCACACGCAGAAATGAGTAAGAAAGGTGAATAATAATTCCATAAACAACTCTTAAATATTCTGTCCTTTTGTTAAACCCTTAATAAATTTAAACTAATGCAGATCACTACTACCTTGTAACAGAAATACCACAGGTTACATGCTTTAGATAAAATAAATTATATAAGAGATAAAATAGCGAAATCTTTTTGCAAAAATCAAAGGTTTTAAAAATACTGTCACTAGTGCTGTTTAAAAAACATTTCAGAACTACTATAACAATGTAATGGCCAAACAAAACTGCAAGTTTTACGTGCTGCTGGAATTTGCATGTTGCTTGTAATGCCATGCTTTTTCATATAGCAGAAGACCAAAAAAGACTAAAATCATCATTAGCAAAATGGACCTGTGGACACTGCTTGCAATTTTACTTATTTTTTTACCTTTATTGAAGAAGCTGCATAGAGCATATCCTCAAGACTGAAATGGCAGCACTGGTTAAGGTATTCCTGGCAAAATTCTTGAATCAACTGTAGATTATACAGACTGTCAGCCAAAGACATGGTCTCTTTCAAACAAATATCTAAAAAGGAAGAACAGAAGCAAACATTAGATATAGGTACAGATTTGCAAAAAAGGCTTTTTGCTTTGCTGGATTCTTGAGCATTTTCTGGATAAATTCAGACCTCTTGCCCCCACGGCTTTTATTTTTCTATTTCAGAAACTTAAGAAATGAAGACTCTATATTTCACCTTTGCAGTTTTATAGTTTCAGACATTTTTTCTAAGCGTTAATTTTTTTACCCTCATTAGCAAGTTGTTGTGGGTTTTTTTTCCTGTTTTGCCTTTTGTGAAAATGGGAGTCATGCTTTAGCTTCTGCTATTCCTATATAATGAAAACCCATGTTTGATCACGATATGCATTTTTTTCAATTAGCTTTTCTATACAGCAACAGCAGTAGGAAAGGTACTCTTTTTCAGAAAGTTCTCCATACATCCTGTTCTCTGTCTTTGCATATAGACCTAAGAGTACAGTTTAGTGCTATTAATCCCAAATCTTCCCTAAAAAAAGCCAGGATTTGATTTTGTGTATTTAGATGTTTGATAAGAGATTATACAAGAATCATGAATTATCACCCTTTGTTTTAAAGTGCCATTTAAAGACAAGTAAGTAGTAGCAATGAACAGACTAGTGAAGTTATAAAGTAGTATTTTGAATACTATTTTTGCCCAGCTAACCTCCTCCGGTTCCCTTTCTCTGACTGCCTCTTGGAAAATTAAGTAGCTATAACTTCCTAGAAAAAAAAGACAGTCCTTGAAAAAAGGATGGAATAAAAGAAAATTACTGTACTTCCAGAGCATGCATCAAATTTTATTCCTACCGCAACAGCTTATGACAGAACTCCACATAAGTTTTAAACTGTTTAAGATAAAAGGTTTCTTCAGACTAGGAACCTACTTAGATACTATCAGGATAAGGATTCCCATCCTGAGGATATTGGTCATATTCCATCATCCCAACCACACAGATGGTGATCAATAGAAAAAAAAAAAAAGTTTGACTAAACTAACAAAATAGGATTAGATTTAGTAATGCAAATTGTGAAGTCATGCACTTCTATCTAACAACTTCTAATGTGATTCACTGGTTGCAAGTGATACAGAGTAGGAAGATACCATGTATTAGCCAATGTGAAGATGTTCATGAGCTTTCAGCATCATGCAGCTACGAAAACCAGCAAATATGATGCTAAAATGTATCATAAGATCTATTTCCAGAAGTGACAAAGAAGCACTGTACAAAGTAGTACTGAGACGTCAGTTGGATTTCTGTGTACAATTATGACCATCCATATTCAAGGAAGATAAACTGAAACAGGACTAGTTGCAGAGAAAGACTACTGAGGATAATAACAAGAATAGAAATCCACCTCAGAAGGGGAGATTGAAGAGGCTGGGTTCACTAGCCAGGGCAAAACAAGAAAAACAAAATATATCATAAAGGTACTCATCAGATTAGAAGCTACTGAAGCCAAAGGGCACTGCTGGAAGAACAACGAAAAGGTGGTTAGACAGGCTACAAGCGCATTTGGGTAGGAAACCAGAGTAAGATTTAAAACCATGCAAAAAAACACAGAGCTCTGCAACAGTGGGTAAGAAAAGCGCAGATTTTAAAGAGCTAGACAGTTTTAAAGTAGAGCATTATAAACATGATAACATGAAAGTGCTTATATAATTTCATACAATAGCCAATTTCTTGACTCACTGACATAGTGAGTCCTCTCTAATCCTGTATTCCTTGAAGGAAACCTAGATTTGAAAGTTAAATAAAGTCTTGATGAGAAGAAACATTCTATTTCAGACTACAAAGAACTCTAGATTAATATTTTTTCTTTTTCGTTAATGCATTTTTAAGCATTTTTGCATATGCATTTTTGTTCACTGCCTTCCTCAGTTCCAACACAGAACCAAATCTCAGTGAAATTTAACACGCATCAAAAATTGTATTATTTAAATACAGGGAAAATAGGCAAAGTCTTTTTGAAAAGCTGCTGGTCACTTCAGAGTACCTTTGAATTTACTTCTGAGACAATGACAGGCACATTTATATATCTTTAGGGAAGACCTTGGCAGGACACCTAACAAGAATATTAAGAATAAAGTTCCAAATACAACATATGCTTTGTCTGTTCAAAGTCAGATGCTGAAGCAATCTGCTGTTAAGTATATATGTGGTCATGCGAGGTATACAAGATCTTTTGGACTGTCCATATTTTCAGCTATGCTAAAACAGCAGGAAGGAATTAGGTGTTACCCCTATTCAACATTATCCAAGTTCTAATTCTTGCCTAATCACATACAACAGTATGTATTTGGCTACAACGTTTATGCAAATTGGTAGTTATATTTTTCAAAAATCACAAGCCTAAGAAGAGTGGTGAAGGCATGCATCTTGGCGTCTTTCATCTTCAACGCCTACTGAGCTGGAAGCTTCCTATAAAGTGGTTGTGTATATGAATTCCAGTTTGAGTCCTCAGCAAGCTTTATACTCTTGTTCGTATTCCTGGATTTCTCAGGATGCTTCTAAGTGTTCCCACGACATCAAAGGCATTATGGACAGAACACAGGAAGAAAATGATGGGTGTTAGCTGACAAGACGTTTTACAACTACATGAGGCTCTCAGTTGCCAAGATATGCATTTAACCAGGCCACTGAGCAAAAGAACAAGATGAAGCTGGTTATTATCACAGACAACTGCTGTTATAGAACAGCACAACACCAATATGTACTAGACTGCATTTTTTTGTTTACTCTATAAATTATATAGTCAACTGTCAGGTGAACTAAAAGCCCCGAACAGAGAGCAACTATCTGCCATACAGTGCAACTATGCTGGGCTTGACTAACTCATTTTCCATGTTTTAAATCTGTAACTTCTCAGATTCACAAGAAAGCTTATGCAGCCTCAAGAATAAAAGTTTTCCAAGTGGTTTTAGGTTTCACAGCACAAAGGCAAATATGTTGTCACAGTCAGATTCTATAATAATATAACTTACTATGTTTATATTAGTGTGGTAACATAAGCACAACATGGAAGGACACCTTGGTTGCTTTTATTTAAAAGTAAAAATAAATGGGTACAAAGGTAGTATTAAATAAAATCACACGCCAATTTTGCCTCTTGTATATCATATTTAAGCACCTTTTTCACATAGTTATCAAACACAGACATTTAAACTTTCATGGATATAATTTTACAAGTACAGAGACACATTAGACATACCTTCCAGTTTAACGATATCTGGACAGTAGAAGTGAATCAGAGCTGCTAGAGCACAACCATCTGTGCCATCTTTCAGCAGATTTTCCACCAATGGAATGCAGGGCAGCTGTTTAAGCAACGTCTGCTCCTTCCTGTAACGAGCCTACAATACAGAATGAAGTAATTCAGAGAGAGAAAGACTCTGAAACATATGAAGAAACATTTATACTGTAGGTTTTATACCCTGTTAGTGGAAAAGCAGTATTCAAACAACTGAATATTCTCAGTGTTAAAACCCTTTAAACTATTCATGTTATGCCCCCTTGTGAATGGCAGAAATACCTAAAACAAAAGGAACCTGCTATGCTACTATTGAGCCTCTCCTCCAAAACTACCAAATGTTGATGATCTCTGTACAGCACACTGAATTAAATAACATTTTAAACCTTATGTAACATTCAGTACTCATTGTTATACAATCAGAAATGATCTGTGTGTAAACACAGTGAAACAAATCCTTAGCTGGTGTAACTTCAGTTTACTTGCAAGTCAAATGACTGTGAACTTAACAGACCTAAGAATCTTGCCCAAATCTCATTCATATGACAAATTCAGAAACTAGGAAATCTGCATTTGATCAACTCAATTTTTATTACTGGCATTTGCACTATAAGTAGTCATAAACATAGAGAAGCATTAATGACCAAGTGTTATGACCATGCAGCGGCCCGTTATAAAATGAAAGCATTTTGAAAACAACTTGGTACATAAAGAGATCATTAGTTCAGAATAGCAGGATAGCATTTATCTGCAGTGAATATATTTTTCATGGGTTCCTTTTTTTGGAGGGGGGAGAGGGAGGCTTACTTAAAAAAGATATTCCTCTCTCTTACTTTTTCACTTCTTCCCGGGAAAACAAATGGAGATGGAAGAAAGTGATACAGATTTTAATTGGTTAATATTATTTCCTAAGATTTCTTTTTAAAACAATACTGAAGGGTTATTGTTGTATTCATATCACAGATGCCAAGAGGATGCCAGGAGTATTTCTAAGTTAATTTTACACTATTTTCATTCATCTGTACATAATAAACTGGAAAGCTTTGTGCAGGGACTCTGAAAAATCTTCATGGATGTTACTTTTCCCAGCAAAGCTGGAGCTGACAGTCCGTATCTCCTACTCTCCACCTTTCAGCTACACTGGGGCAATTGCTGATCGGGTTGCCTGGCAAGACCATTGATGCAGCTACATCTCTCTTCTCCTTTGTTTCAGACATGAATGAGTGAGCAGGGCTGCAGGTTTTCTGGGTGAGAATTGTTTAAGCTAACTTTGCTGGTGAAAAGTCTGTGGAACCACAGACTAACCCTGAAGGCTATACTTACTGTCACCGGATTTCTGTCAAGAATCACACGCAATTATCTCTAGTGCATGTCAGTGTCCTCTAACTGGCCCAAGAAGTATGAGCCTAATCTGGCAGCAGCAGACACACCAGTTCTGGAAAAATAAAGGGCTTGTATTTGGCCCACAAAACTTATACTTTATCCAACTGTAATTAAAAAAAAAAAAATGCCCAACCCTGAGAGTTAGTCTTTATTTCATACTTGTCACGTCCTGGTGCTTGCGTGTCAAGTATGCTGTAT
Source organism: Myiopsitta monachus (assembly GCA_017639245.1). Lineage (NCBI taxonomy): Eukaryota > Metazoa > Chordata > Aves > Psittaciformes > Psittacidae > Myiopsitta > Myiopsitta monachus. The sequence goes on along the minus strand of CM029923.1, from coordinate 11,183,257 downwards.
AAATATTAAAATGCCATCTTTGCATGCTATGGGAAATATTCATTAACACCAAACAAAATCATGTTAATGTTTCATGCACTATTAATATTCCTTTCTCCACATTAGTAATGCTCCCTACTATTTCCAAGAAATAGACCAATTATCCTTGCAGTGAAAGTTTGTTCTTTTTCCTCTATGCCAATCCAATGCCCCACTGTAAGTTTCAAATACCAGTTTAATATATCCAAGTACTTCCTTCTCAAAATGACTAAAATTAAGTCTAGGAAATATTACATCATAAAAGATACAGGATACAGATGGACTCTAACCATGGTCCAAGAAGCCCTGTGTAATTTATATTATTTTGAATAGTATCTTCTTATTGGAGTATTTAAAAATATTAGAAAGGGATAATACAGTGGTCTTGCACAGTAAATCCTGCAAAAAAGTCTACTGCCACTTTAATGATGCTTTCACTGGCCTTATGAACAGTGCCCACAGATGCTGGAAACTGTGTCATATCATTAAAGTGATATGGTTTGAAGACCTAGAAAGAGAACTTAATTCATTGTAGAGAGTATGCCAGGCACATTACTTCAAGAAAAATAAACTTATACAACCCAACATGCTATGCTCATTAGGGTATAACAGGCATCGTGTTTCAATTTGGTTGAAAAGATAAAAGTAGTTATACTGAAAAATAAGAGACACTGGAAATTGCACTGCATTTTAAGTAAACTTCTTTTTGAAGAAAGTCTTCTCATCAGTTGTAATGTTTGCTACTATATATGGATGCAAAAATGCAAAAAGATGAACCTCTGCATTTATTATAAAGCTCTACTGCTAATTGAAATATAAATGCTAACATAGGCATCTTGTTTCTGAGATCCTAAACCAGCCTTATTTAACATCTTTGAGCTTATTCCACTTAAAACAAGTTTAGGCTTAGTTGAGACACTTGGATATGAACAAGGTCAGTTAAAGATGAACCAACAGCACACCAGCTACTCTGCCATAAGTGCTCATGTGTATTCCGAGTTAATCATTAATAAGGAATGCTCTTATCCACTTACCATATAGTAGATAACATGTTATAAATTTACTTCTCAGAGTAAGTTTTCAGCTCCCTGTATGCTCAGGAATATCTCACTATGAAACACTTGCTCTATGTAAAAGGAAGAGATCAGAAGCCTGGTTGAACTGTTAGAGTAGCTTGAGCCACTGTCTTCCTACAATATTATCAGTAGCACTTGGGTTTCAACTGTATTTCTACTAAGCTAACAAGCTCAAAGTAACATAAACATCGCTACTTCAAATTGTTTATGTACACCTGGCAGGCAAACTGGAGTTAGCTTTTCAGTCGATGAAATACCTTCTATTTGGCATCATTTTTATGCAATGGAAGAGAACCATAAGTAAACTAACACCTTTGGCAGAAATAGAACAACAAAACCATATTCTGAAACTGCTTTGAAGTAGGACCTTATTTTGTAGGAATGAGACAAAAAAAATGTGCCTAAATTTGTGATCAGTCTTTTCTTTTTTTTTTTTTTTTTATTATTATCTCCCTTTAATTATGCTATCTTAACTCCAAAAAAAAAATTAAGTCAGGGACTGTACTGCGAAGAGCAGTGTATTTGTGTGTCACAACTATAATAGATAGCACTACAGAGAAATTGCCCACATAGCAAAAACTGTTATGAATTTGAATACTGATTAGTCTGCTGAAGACAGTACTCTTACAGTGGTTTTCCAGACACTAAGTAATTTCTGTTACCTATAGGCAACTGCCTTGCTATTTTTAACTCTTTTTCCAATGTATGAACAATCTTTTACCAGTTTGACAAATATCTGAAGGATCACTAGACCAGTTATTTGGTAATCCTTAAAGATAGATCAATATTAGTTCTTTGGAATTCAGACCAGAAGTATGCAATTCTGTATATACCTAAACAGCTGACTACTCTATTCCCAGCCAAACCTATTAAAGTATAAACAATCTGAATGCTTTCAGGGGCGAACTACATAATGAGGAAAGTAACCCAAGGTGACACAGGACAGTGAACACAAACTTCATTATTGTTGCAGACTTGAACAGTTACTTTTTATCACTTTTAGTATAGTCTCCCTAAAAGTAGACTGCTTTGGGTTACTTTGGGTTGGGAGAGATTAAGAGCAGCCTTTAATCGGATGATAAATAAGGCAACTCTAGAGAAATGGTGTGATGGTTGCATATCGTTAAATCAGAGAATTTCAGATTCCATGTAGTGCAAACAATCAAAAACTATTTCCGCAAGTCTCTTACAACAGAGAGTCAGTATTGAACAGCGTATGTCTATTGAAAGCTTATGAGAAAGTGGTTTGCAAAAAACTTGATCATTTGACATTAGTTAATAACAGGTAGCACTGCCTTATACAAACCCATGAAGAACTTGACTGCCTGAAAAGTAATACCTTATCCAGTGTCACATCTTATTTTGCACAGACTACCTTGCAAAATAAGCTCCTGAATTATGCACACCTTTGTAGAACAATCTCTTATAAAATTATCTTGTAGAGACAAATGAAATGAATGACTAGACCAGCATGACATGGACAAAGCCATTCCCAAAATAAGCTAATCAAAGTGATCAAAGTGAAGCAGTTGGGCAAACTTACAGGAACCAGTTTCCAAAACCATTTGGTAGGAGACTTCAGAGGAAGCAGTAGAAAAAAGAATAAAAGCAAAAAAGCAAAAAAAAAAAAAAGGAACATTTTATCAGATTTCATAAATTAATTTTACAAAGCAATTTTTTTTAACATTCTCAGTTTTATATAACAGTGAATTGTAATTTAACCATAAGCATTAGTGCACTTTAGCCTCAGTGTATTGATCTAATTAGCAGAAATAACACTGGAGAAATGTCTGCAGTCTTTATAGATGAACATTATAATTTTCCCACATGAATGGATAAGATTGTCAGATGAATGCCATTTTACTTAATATTTTCACCCAGCTAATTGTACCCTACATATGCAATCTGACTAAAGAATTCATTTGAGACTTCAAGTCATGATATCACAAGTATCAAAATGAACTCCAACAGCACATACGGCAAAGCAGGGAAGCTAAAGCAATGGAAAAAAAGGTACAAACACACTGTAGTATACAGGACAACCAATTGCAGTGAAGTTTGCATTAGCTACTTCAAGCCAAACAGTTGTTTATAACAATCAACAATATTTTTTAACAAAGCATATGACAGTTTTCAGAACAAGAAGAGGTGCAGGCAGTTATATTTTTGCAATGACAAATCACACTAGCATCAGCTGCATAATGTGCAATGACCTGAAACGCAGATGGGATTTTGGCTACTGGTAGAGAAATCATCAGAACGGATAAGTAAAAATCTAAACTCAAATGTGATAAAAAAATTTGTAAATGAAAGTTTTGCAAATATGAAGTTAGACCTAAAAGCTTAATCCTAAGTACAATAAGTTGGTGATTTTTCTGTAACTCTATACACTAGTCTGGCATAATACTTTCACTATTAAGAAAAAACCATCACACAACAGTATTATAAATACACACAGAAAACTTCAACACTGTTAATTGTAGAAATAAAAAAAAAAAATTCTAACGTGCAGAAAAGCATTTCTTTTGGGGTTTTTCTTAAGAGAAATACTTTCTGGAAATGGTGAAAAAGTCTTTTAGCATGGAAAAAACTGCTATGGAGGCTTATTATTTTACACAGTTGCCAAAATACTGGGCTTCTAAAAGCCCTTTAAAATAACTGTAGCACTGAACCAAGCTTTTATGTGAAAAAGCAATTGCACACAAAAGGGCGTACATGTGTGCACAGTAACATTACTATTCTCAACGTTATTCTCCTCCATTCAACTGGACTGCTACAGTGGAAAACCCCAAAGCCACTTAGAATGAACTACAAAATGCATGTTCATGTGTGGCTCTAGACATTTACCCAATCTGTCACCGATTTCTTGTCACCTTACTGAAATATAGTCAAAGTATGGACAAGTACATGAATTTGAAAACAAGCTGTCTTAACTCTCAAATGCAATCAGGAATTCTAAAACATATCATAAAGCAAGGTTTTAGATAAATTAGGTGAGATCAGACCTGGGCTGCCTATTGTTCCCTGATAGAATAATTCTTTGACTTATCAAGGTGAAGTGTATTTCATACCTGGACTCAAAAGGTACATCAATACCTATGTAATGGTAGGCTGAAGAACTAGTCTTTGAAAAAAACCCACATATTTGTCTCAATTCCAAAGACCAGCTCTCTGTAACAGTACAAACTGAACTCAAAACTAGCAATTAAATATATATTTTTACTTGCCACTTGGCTGAAACTAGGGTGGAGATGACTATGAATATGCTTCAAGAGGCTGAAAGACTGAAGATAATCAAGTTTACATTCAAACATACTATAAGATTTACAAATAGATACTTTGTAAATGCACTTGGAAAGAGATAAAAAGCTGACATCTTTTGGACAACAGAACGGATATTCAATGGCTGCTGAATTGGCACTTCATGTGAACAGGAATAAACTTTCTTCCCCTGGAACTTTTTAAAAAATGAGATATTATAAAACAGAGTAAAGAATCCTGACTGACTTCTCAAAAAAACAAGAACAAAACCCCAAGCAATAATAACCTGAAAAACCTAAACACAGAGCCCCCCCAAAACCCATCAACACCCCCCCGCAAACAACAACGAAAACAACCCACAAAAGAATAAACAGTACCTCAGGTTTTACAAGTTTGCTTAATTCCCCTAATAAAAAGTTTTAAACATGACCATTATAAATTTAGCTTCATTCTATGATGTCAAAAAATGGTAGTCATGCCCTTGATTAAACACTTGTTTATGTTGTCTTCCTTGCACCATCATTTGTGTTCATGCAGCTGTGCATTAGTTGCATTAATTGGATCAAGCAGATCCTGCTGCAAACTTTTCTTTTTGACAGGTTAGCTTTTGCCAGCAGTGTGGACTTATGACACATTGAATTGGAAGTATAACTATGGAGTTAGTGTTTTACCTTCACACAAGAAGTTGCACTGTTTAAACTATTAAAAAACCCCAACAACCCACATTTAAGGAATCCATGTCTTTGCATGAATACTCTTGCATTTGCTTCTCCCACAGGATTTGCATAGATTTGGCTTAAATCTTTTAAAACTGATTCAGTCTAAATCACAAAAGCAGATGGAAAAGTTACAGGTTTCTGAGAAAGCTCCAAGTACATTAAGAATCTGTAGTTTAACCAGTGCAACCATACATTCACTGCATGTTACTCAAGGGAAGCCTGAAAACCAAAATCTATTAGCTACAAAACTTGAAATCCTAATTCTGAAAGAAGATGCAGACACACTACCAGAGAAGGACGAGGTTACCACAAATCATCGGCTGATCAAGATCCACAGAGGACTACCTGGAACTAAAAATCATACATACTCCTTCCTCTCTTCTACAGAAAGCTAGTGGCAGAAGAAAGTGAGAGAAAACAAAAGAACATCTCATAATCCATTAATACTGGTTTTATCTATCCAGAAATAGAAAATAGGTGTATCTTATCAGTTTTGTCATCTATTAGTCCATGTAAATAATGTTTACAATTTTTAGAAATGTAGAGATTTACTATTTATTGCAAAAAGACAGTAAAGCATTAATTTGGCAGGCTTGAGGATTATGCTGAAATTACTTTTCACATCGATAAATTGATGAATTTATGCCAGTAGGAAATCATAAGATAATTAAAAAGTTCACATATTAACTTTTGGTCACCTTTTAGGTACACAACTTTGCTGCTTCTTGGCCAGAAACTAAAACTAAAGAAAAGCCTTCCCTAATGACCAGAATGACCCATTCCCCCCGTGTTTGTTTGGCCATGTCTGTAAATCAGCATAAGAGACATCCTTAAATTTAATTCAGTTCAGATTCAAACCCTGACCACACCTTAGAAATTCTGAAACTTAAATATCCAAAGGTGTTTGGCTAGAGCAGAAGGGAGACTGCAGTTTCTTTACTTTTAGAATGGAATCATCACTTTTTGAACTGCTGTGTTGGTAACAAAGAACCTAAACTACAAATGAGAGCCCCAGCCTGAAAAGGATGGTGGAAGACAGAAAAGATGAATAATGAAATGCTCCAGTTCCCCTTCACGCCAAGTTTTAAAATACAAATAGAAGCAGCAGTTAGGAGTTTAAAAACATCAAAGAAAGATAAAACAATTGAATTCAGATACTGAGAATTAAGCTACAACTGAAATATGAGCATAGAAATGCTATACTTAATATATAGAAGTATAATTTCTCATAAAAATGGAAAACCATGCAATAATACTGCTTTAGTTAATACAAAGGCAGAATACAATCCCCCCTGATTAGTACTGCTGATACTAATAACTAACCCAGGCATAGCATGAAACGAGGAAAAAAAAAAAAGGAAGGAAATCACACTAATTATTATTCTGATAAAAATATAGACATATTTCAGCAATACTGAAACCTGGCATAGGAATTTAGCTATAAATATTTCATGGCTCTGCTGAGATATAAAAGGTACAGTAAATGCAATAAAGTAACAGGACATATCAGTGATTTTGAGCTATAAAAAGAAGAATGCATGGACCGATGTAGTATGAAGACCGATAATTAGGGAAAAACACCTGGGTATCCGGGAATACATACTAGGAGATGCTTGACAGGAGCCACACCTGCATTTGTACATTGACCAACAGAGTAGGGCTCTGATTGTGTTACAGCTTCACAATTCACATAAAACCACTACAAATGCATATACCATTTTAATGTGAATTTTTTTATTCCACTGTCTCCATTTTTGGAATCAGAGGTACAGACTACACAAGTCTCAAGAGCTCTTTCAAGAATGTTGACAATAAAGATATAAACAAAAATTTATAAAGTTTATAAACTAGAAATTTTATCTTGCTATTCCTAATAAAAACTGCAAACTGTAAGGAAAAATAAACATTACCGAATGTTTACAAGTACAGATAATTTTATGGCATTGCTCTCAATGTTCTCTTTGATATGTATTTGTTTACCAAATTAAGACTCCCATGCACTCTGTATTTTAAAAACTATTCTCATATTTCAAAGTGACCTAAAAACCACACAAAACTTCCTACTATTATTTTCAGGAAAAAGAAAAATCACTAGAGGACAGAGAAAACCAGGCTATCTCCCTACCCCCATTTACTTTGTTTTATCTAAATTTGAGAAATGAACTGGTCAATAATACCTTATTATCACTATTGAACACAGGTTAAATTTTCCATGTCAAGATATATGCAGTAGAGTCACACTAATATTGTGAAAAAAAACCATTTTCCTTTGCTGTGTCATGTACATACTAATTAGCCTTCAATTATTCCTTATATTTAAAAAGAAGCCACAAGTGGAAAGACATTCCTTGCATGTTTACTTTTTGAAGCTCAGCTTCTAATCTAGCCAGGTAATCCGCAACTCCTTCAGAATAGCATTCAAAAGGAGATAGCTGCTTACATGAAAATAGACCAGGAAGGGAACTAGGATTACAGTTTTGCAGGAGCTAGGAAATTTGTTCTGCATTCAAGAGCAGGGGTAATACCAAAGGGCGTTCAAATTGATTACCAATTCCCCAATGCTAATTATATCACAATAGGATAAATGATCTTATTCTGAAGCAAGCATTTTAACATACTCTGGAACTGTATTATATCCTTCCGTGTTTTGATGGGTAAAATGCTTTTTAATTAACTGAGTTCCACAAACAAAAGGAAAGAACATCCTGTTATGAAAGAGAATCCAATGAAATCCGTTTTTATCATATATATAAAACCTGTAATCAACCAGTATTTTGGATCATAGCCACAGCAATGCTTCCCATGATGCTACACACAGAATTTTCTTTTGAGATACATGCAATTCACAAGAAAAAAACCATTAAAAATGATGAATAAAAAGGTGGTGGTGTTTTTTTAATAAAAGATCTGACTACAGTTTTAATTAATTTGAAAGTATTAAATAATCTTAATACATTCCCTAGGACTAACATAAAAGATGTTTCCCTGCTATCAAATATTAATTTGTCAAAAAGGATAACTGGAAATAAAAAGTGCGGCTTGTGTTACATTTAAATGGGTATACTCATGGAAACGATAAAACTAATAGCAAAATGACTGAATACTAAAACTTTGCTTTCTTTCACATGAAGTCAAAAGTTCAATGTCCACAAATGTATATTTACCTGTTCATACTGCATGCACGTAGTTTTTGTTGACAGATGAAATGCTTACTCTTTTTTAAAAGATTTCAAGTCTTACTCCTACCTTTTGAACTCCTGCAGATTCTGCACCATGATGCTCTTTTAGTTTTTGTTCCTGTTCCATTATGTCTTTCAAATGCTCATTTACCTAGACACAAAACAGTTACTTCAGTGGTCTGTTCCAAGAAAGAAGTAGAAATTATAAGTTTCCAAAAGATCTATAAATCACCACCAACAACTGAAAAGATGAAACAAATTTTTCAGACTACAGCCCTGAAGCCAAATCAGAAAACATGAGTTCAGATACAGTCTGGGGTCACTACTTGTTAGCTTTACATTGTACAAACTAATCTGCCCCTTATTATGTCTAATCATATTTGATTAACAGCATATCCTTGTTACTTTATTTGATTATGTAGTGAAGGTAGATTGCTTCAGGCAACATGTGTTTGAATACAAACAGAATACCTTGCTTTTAAATCATGATGAATTACACAATGAGATAACTCTCTGAGCCAAAGAGAATCTCAAGCAGCTGCCATCATGACATCTCAACATGACAATGATTGCTAAGATGTCATATCTCATGTGTATGACAGTGTTTTATTTAGACTTCCCGCTTTTTCTGTTCACGTAACTTGTTTATTGCTGGAAACTTTGCTTTTTATTATCCAAACACAGCAGATGAAGGAACAGCCTATCAGACACAGTCTTCATATACCTACATACATACATATCCTACCCACTCAACTCTAATTGAATCATATAGACTACAAAGAAAAATCACAGCTTCCTTTTCCAGTACGCATACCTTGTTTATCCAGTACATGACAGCATCTTCAATGTCATAAGGTAGATCTGTAGCTTGGAAGAAGGATGAATACTGCTGAGTGCATGCAATGACTTTCTCAACGCTGATCATCTCTACAGTGTATGCCATCATAAGAGTATCGATCATGGCCAAGTGAGCACTCTACAAAGAGAAGCATCAATTGAAAACTACCTAATTACTTTGCAAATCAAAAGATCACTTTCTTACGCGTCATTTCTGAACACAGCTACAAGTTTCCCGTCTGGTTGTCAGCATTTGAATGAAAGGCAAACGAAGACAAACACACATAGCAGATTTGAGAACACAATACAGAGCACAAGGACATAAATTAAAAAAAAAAATGCTGACTGCAAATTATAAATAAATTCTGCAACAAAATTAACACCAAAACCAAAGAACTGGAAATAGAAATAACAAGCAATTTTAATGATTCAAAAATTACTTCACTGTTAATCAAGCTGAAGAGATCTCTTAAACGTGTTGCCTGAGTAAAAACAAAAAGCACCTGTCTGATGAGTGTTATTAGTACTGGAAATAAAAGCTGAGACTGACTGGTAAACAACTTTCACCATCATGAAACTGCTGCATTACTAAGTGGAAGTTGATCTGGTTTTAAAGGCGTAACACAGGAAGAAGATGCAATTATACTATTCTTTGGTAAAACCCCAACATGTTAGAAAGCATTACATTTTCTTCTAGTAAAGTGTTTGTGTTATGCAGATGCAGCTATACATGCACTAGCAGATTTAAAATAAGCAGATACTGATAAATAAAATACAGCTTCTGTTAAAACAGGAGATATGTTTCCCCTGGTGTCATTATTGAAAGACAATGGCTATTTCACCATTTGCAATAATTAAAAACACACCCCCAGAAATAAAAAAGCCAAAGCCAAACCCAAAACAACAACAAAACAACACAATAACAAAAAAAGAGGATGACAACCAGGATTTACATTAGATTCTTGTGACTGAATAAGAAAATAATGGCTGTGTGTAGAGGCATTGCCTACAGCTGAACAGATTTGTTCCTGCTTCATGGTAGAGAACTAGCAACAGCTAAGTATTAAGCAACATTCTCCCATGAACCAGAACAATTTCCAAAGACAGTATTTTTTAAAACACTGCCTTTAAACAGCTCATGATGCAAACAAAGATCCCAAACACTTAACACCATCACTTCAATTCTATTAACAAAATATTCATATAAATATCTCACAAGGTAGCTGTAACATCCATGGCAACAGCAATGAACAACATGAGTCACACAGCAATATGCTAGCTAATCATTATAGTTAAGGTAGTATATGCACAGCATTTATTCCAGAATGCCCAGCAGGAAAAAGATGCACAGACCCAGCCTGTGCTGCCATTAGTGTTTGTACCACGGATGAAAGCGATGATGCTTGCCTCAGAAGCAAGCACCACATATTTAAGTTTCTTTGTTTGACCAGAAATAGGGGCAAACATACTTCTTTTATCTACTAAAGACATTCACAAAACTGTTCCTGACACCCAGCCTTCCTAGGATAAGCTCATTCTTTTTGGACCCTGGATGTGACCCAAGCGCCCCATCTGACACGCACACCCATCCATGCTCCTAGCACAAGTAGCAGAGCTGGGCTGTGCCTCTTAACTCCTGCCACCAATGACCAGCTTATTCAGAATAAACTCTTTTCACCAAACTTATCTGCCTTGTGAATTTATTTACAGACCTTCAGTTGGACAACTACTGATATGAGTTCTTATGGGTGAAGGAAAGAAAGAGCTGGGGAATCTGGATTCTTGCCACCCAAAGTTTTTAAGAACAAAAAGACAGAGTATCGCTCATTACCAGCCTCCAGAGGAACCTGCACCCCAGTGTGAAATACGACAATTCTATACACAGATAGGAAAGAGTCACTCCTTTGTTGGCCCAGCACTGCAGTGCAGAGAAGGAATTCAGATAAGAGAAGCCACAGTTTACTACTAGTAGAGTTCTAAAACGCTGTGAGGGATTGCAGACTTTGGGTGAACCATACAAATCCACGCAGTTCTACCGGAAGTTTTCAGCTCAGATTGCAGAAGGTTATCGTCTTCAGAGTATCAAAAATGACTTAATTATTTTCTTTAAAATCTAGGTAGGATGCTCAAAATGAGATTTTTTGAAAAATAGAAATAAAATGAAGAATCTGAGTCAATTTGCATCTATCACCCTGAGAAACAAACTGCAAACCTGCTGCTGTTTTTCAGTTAACCCCCCCAACTTTATTTTATAAGTAATCTAATACTAAAAAAAATAAAAACTATTAACATCTATGGATTTCTCCCCTAGAAGATAGCAAGCAACCAATTAAGCACGTGAGATAACTTAAAAAGTAGTTGTGGTTTTGCATTTTTTTTTCTTAAGGAGGTACAATACAAAAGAGAAAACCATTTAATTCCACAAACAACTCTGTTGGGTTTCTTTCAATTATGCAGCTTATCTGACTCTTTTCAGAATTCTTTTACATCTTTCAATTCACTAAGCTCAACAAGACAGACTAAATTGAAAACTAAGCTACAAAAATAGTTTCTTACCCTTCTAGACACAGGGGTTTATCAGCAGCAAATAGTACATAAGGATCCTACATTTTGGTATGTCTCTCACTGAACAGCATATTTCAGATACAGCTAAAAAAGCAGGAGGGAGAGGTCACTTTTACTAGTTGGATCCAGAGTTATGACTGAATTATGTCACAAGGAAGCAATCAAGAGGATACTGAGGCAAAAACACAGGTCCTGTTCTGAGCTGGGGGGAAACTAGGATCAGCTGCCCAGCAATGTCTTCTTCCTCTGGACAGGTCTGTAATACATTGCTTGAAGGATTTCCCTGGCGCTGCTGACGACTGGTACCAATATGGTACCCTAAAAGCTGCTATTTCCTGCAGGATGTCAGAATTCTGATATGCAGCATAAAAAAACCCCAACGCAGGATTTCATGCTGTCACACACCTCCCACATCCAGAACTGCACCAAAGCACATTTGAATAAGGACACATGATTTTGAATATATATGTATATTTTAGAGAAATAATAATAAAAAAATCAATAACATATTAAGTTACACAGAATAGGATAGAAGCCCATTAGAGAAATATCTTCAGAAAACCAACCTCAACACAGCAGTAGTAAACAGCACAGGAAGTAATATGCTGTTTTATCATGAAGCTGTTATGCAGAGATTTGGTTTAATCCAATTAAAAAGAAATCTTTTCTTTCTTTGCTCAGTACACTGCAATGGTGCAAAGTACTAAAGTCTCACATGGCACACCACAAAATATAAAAGACACAAAATACCAAATGTTGGATTTTTAGGGGTACTTTATTTCCTAAGACACAAACATGGCTTTGTCTTTCCCAGCTACACCCTGCACAGAACACAAGGGTTTTAATTAACTAATCTTTACAATCTCATGTAATTACTAGTTAGTTTCTGTCCTGTAATGTAGGTTACACAGCATTTAAGCAGCTTACCGAACTGTAGAAGAAAAAATTATTCTGAGCATGACTGCTGATCTGTCTGCCTAATTTTTGATTACAGAGGTTGCTCCATCTCCCTTGAAGGACTGTAAACAACTTCATTAAAAAGTGTACTAAGCAAAAGGTGTATGTGTTACAGTACAAGCAGAGACATATGGATAAATACCACATATTATGGGCAGCTCTTAGATTAATACTTAGTAGTAAGGATATTTCTCATATTCCATTAAACAATATTCAAGACAGGAATTCTCTTTTGATCTGCCCCTTTAGGAAAATCATAGACAACACCATTTTCCACTATGGTACTTGAAGAAAGGGGTAGAAAGAAGATAGAGGATGTAACTGTTATCCTCATGCTGAAATAAATGATTCTTGAGTCTTTAACTGAAAGAAAAAGACCCATAATTTCACTATGCTTTGGAAAGATTTGATCTTTGACAGAATATGTAAACATGCATTTCTGTTCTTACTGAAGTTAGTCATGTTTCAGTAATTTATTTTTTGAAGGGTTCTAAGAACGAATTTGGCCTTATTAATAAAAAAAAAAAAAAAAGAAGAAAAAGGGCCTTCACACCAGTTCTCACTTGCACAGTAAGCACATATATTTCTAGCTAAATTCCCTGAAGATTTTGCCTACACTAGATCCAGCACTTAAGCAAAGAACAGAAATGAGAATCTTATTAATTAATTAAATTAATTAATTAAAATAAGATCTTATTAATTAGCTTGGTGTATATTTTTATCACCTTTGTATCAACGGCTTTGCATGTTACCAACTGTTTCCACCTGCTGAAAAAAGGGGCTTGGGATCCAGGTACTTCCCACAGTACAGTTGGAAACAGTAACTTGAAACAGTTACTTTGACTTAACAGTAAGGCACAGACTAAATTTAATGGCTTCATGAAATTTACTATATAAAAGAAAGCACTAAGATTACAAATACGTTGAATTTTCCTAACAATAATTTATCTGTGAATGCTAACTTTAAGTAATATTTCTTAAATTAAACTGAAATTCCCATAATGTTCTGCCAGTATATGCTAGTTCTTAAATTAATGTGAGGTTTCCTTGTATGATTATTGCAACAGATTGTTATCAAGACAGAGCAAAGATAACTAGAAAGAAAAAAAGCAAGAAAAAGAATACAATAAGTAAAGACAGAGATCACCTCACAAAAACAGTCCCTGAATTTATAACTGCTAGAAGGTGCAGATCACATGGAATAACCTTTACAGGACACATACTTGAGGAGAAAAGGCAAGTAAAAACAAAGTTGTTGATATGCAAAATAAAAGACAGGAACAACAGGCAAGTAAGGGATTAAACATGCACAACAATGCAGTTTAAGGAGGCTGAGTAGCTTTAGTCGTCAGGCACCCTTTCCCAAAGACCCTTCCTTAGATAATCCAAGTCTTATAATGAGATACCACCTAAATTCCAAATCTCAACTAAGAATGGAAAATTGCAGAATTCCATCTCAGGAAAAGCAGGCCAAGTCCTGATTCCACAGGATGCGAGGAAGGAATTAATGAGCAGAGCCAATAGGTGATTACTACAGGCTTCAACCTACTGCTTCATTTCACCAACATTCTTATAGTAAAATGAAGACTATTCTGATACTACAAAGGAAACAACAGCTTATAAGATTTCAATCAACAATATGGAGCAGTCTGAAGTAGTCAGTTCCACCCTGTGTGATGATTTTCAGACCCAGTTCTTCTCTAGCCTCACAGAGTACTTACGCCTTGCACAATTCTAAAATAACCTCAGTTGTCTAGTTATTCTTGTCCTGCAATGGCATGTTCACATCGAATTACCTCCTTGCTGTATTTTCGTGAAGAACAAGCACTTGACTCTGATAAGATGCCTGTTCAGCAAAAACGGGCATTACTGTGTCATGCTCAACATATCATAGCAGGTTCTGCAAGGTTTTTACCTTCAATGTTTATTATAGCCATTTGGTTTTGGTTACCTTTCAAAATTCAGTAATCAATTCTATAAATACATATAAAACAAACAAAAAAAAAAAAGAGGATTTGTTAATGATATACTTGCTGAGCTAAGCATTTTGACAGCAGTTTTGAGCTCTTTTACCTCAGGTTTCTTCATTATGCTTGTCAGGGAATAGAATAATTTGATCTATTAGCTCAATCCTAATCAAATACGTAACAGAGATTCCCAGATTCCTTCTAAATCACATAACCAAGCGAGACCCTGCCCCACTCTAGGCCATAATGATAAAAAATACCCGCATGACTTGCACTGGCGATCAAGAACCAGCAAATGGTGCTAATCACATTATTTTCATTTTGGCATATTTTATAGGTTCACACAACCCACTTGGGATATTTTTTCCCCTTTTATAATATATTTAATTACTCCAGAAGTTGCCTGCATCTTATTTACTGGAAAAACCAAGTGCCTAATTAATGGCAAAGACCTTGAAGGCACTTCAGTGCCTTCATGCCAAGTGTTAAATGTTCAAACGTATGGCATTTATAGTGGATTAGTCAACGTAAAATGAGAAATTAATGAAGGATAAGTAATAGCAAGATAATAATACACATTTAGATGAATAAATAGCACTGGCCTCAGACTTCCCAAAGTATTTTGGTTTTGCAGATAATTAAGGATTTTCCCAGGTCACACTGTCAAATCCTGTCCAGATAAACCAGAAACAAAACTCTCTTACAGAAAATTATATTCTGTTACATATGTGCAGTCTCCTTGATCTTAGACATTTAAAACAAGAACAAGCAGTAGATATAAAAAATACCATCAGAATTTCTTCTGTCACAACAACCTCCACCAATCTTCGACAAATACAGGAGTGGGAAAAAAATAGGGATCCATTTTATAAACCAAATATATCCATACATAAATAAAAAATAGTTCCTTCTTCCTGACTCACTCATACCTGCATAGTAATGACATTGAAAGCAGTGGTTTAACTTCTCTGGCAGCTCAGCTAAAATACCTGTGGAGGCAGTTATCACCAGCAAGTATCCAAGCCTGTTCTCAAAACATCTGCTGCAGGAACACAGCCTTAGGAGTAGTGCAGAAGTACCACCTCCTCATGGAGATACAGGAGCAGGGACCAGACAAGCTGGGTTGCTACAGAATTTGGGGTGAAGAGTTCAGGTTTGAGTGATGTGCTATAAGAACATAACAAAGGAAGTTTGAAAGGGAGAGAGAAAAGAGACTGAGGTTCCCCCTTCCCCCCCCCCAAAAAAAAATATGTAAGGTTGGGTATTAACTCATAGAGATGAGAGTGAAGGAGGAAACAGAGACATGTCTTCTTTAGTGCATGACTTATCCTGGCACTGTATCACAGTACGCTACAAGTCCCACTGATAAAGCCACTCAGAGTCACTGCTCAGCATGTTATCAGAGCTGACTAGTTTTGAAACTGCAACATGAGACTTCTGGTTAATCCTCTTCTAAGTTAAATACTGATGGCCATTTTTGAACAACATCTTTTATGCTCAGTTAACTTATAAAGCATGCTTTCTGACTAATCTACATTTCTGTTTTGCCTTTTTCTTAATAAGAAACTAGTTAGCTACTCTCACACTTTATCTCAGAATTCTTAGAAAGGATTAATGTAAAAGGATAATCTGGTGGAAGTCATGCCATCAACTTGATATTACAATAATAATTTATGAGATTTTGCCTAAAGTAATACAGATGATGGTATTTTACATAATTCTCAACATTTAACACATCTCCTATTGCCAGAGGCCTTGGGTTCTTATGAGCTAAGTTCTAGTAATGAGCTTTTCGGCACATAGCGCTGATAAGAAAGAGAAACATGATGCTTAAATTAGTACAAGAGTACTAATAGCAAAATATCCTGGTTTGTTCAGGTTACTAAGTTTGACACAATAGAGATTGGAAGGTTGATTACTCATTGCAACAAAGGATGAGTCTGTTCCAGATGGAATGTAACAAGTTGTTACTTTCTAGCATTTGCTGGAGAGAAATTCATGAAATCTGACATAAAGAGCTTAGAAACTTAGAAAAACTTGTACCAAGCCCCTTCCCAAAGGAGGTCCAACTAGCTCAGGTTTCAAGGACTTCTCCAATCCTTGAAATAGCAGGGAATCTACAACCACTCTGGGCACTCACCTAATGCCTTCCATCATGTTTGAGTTAGCTGGTATTAGTACAAAATCCCATCTCATGGTAAATAAATGACTAAACTACAATGTAGAGAAAGACTACAGCTCTCATTTGCTTCAAATACATAGATCTCAACATCACTACATTTGCATTAAGGTGTTTTGTTTTTTTTTCTAATAATGTTAAACTCAGAACGCTGCTTTCCTACAAGCAGAGAGATGAAATCACCTGTGGTTCCCTTATTTCTCAAACCACAAGCAGATCAAATTATAAATGGACATCTCTAACTAAATTCCAGGATTGTTTCCAAAAGCCCTGCAACTCACATAAAGCCCAGCTGAACACTGTAATTGCCATGCCCCTCTGATACAGTATAAATGCAGAACACCTTCACTAGAAGTGTAGAAACGTGCAGACTTGAACATAATTCAGCCTACCATATAAAGCCTAAGCTGTTGCAGGACTGTGTGAGAAACCGAAAGCAAACAGGAGGCTATCTTTCAAAAGGGGAAAGAAGTGTGAGTTTCTACATGAAGACCCAGTATAAAACATTCCTATATTTTCATTAGAAAAGGCTCCTTATAATTTTCATTCTGCTTTTCTATGTATACCCTTATGTGTCATTTTTTAATGTTTCATTATTAACATTGTGGCAAGACAGCTGCATCTGCACAGTTCTGGGACTGGCCCTCCAGGACAAGATTTTAATTCCTACATTCTACTCAGTTTCCTCAGGAAATGTGCCTCCCAGCTTTAACTCGTGAGACTCTTGCCAAGACACAATACTGGAAATACTGACAAATTACTTTGGGGAAGGCATTTTAAGAACAACTAATTGTAAGCAAGAGATTTGGGGTTTTGTTGCAAAACACATCTCTGAGAGGTGACCACCCTTTTCGGTATAAATTCATATTTTTATTGTATGCTGGGGAAATGTATCTCTTAGCATCTTGGACAAAACACAAACAAAAAATAGTGCTGAAGCTAATGCCTCTGACTTGTAAGCATCCAAGACCTACAGGACAACTTCATTCTGTTACATGCCAAATATCACCATCTTCTTATAAAGCTGCTGCTCAAGAGCCTATGAAATGTTTCTGTGATTTTTGTTAAACTAATAATGTATGAATATCCATTTTTAGTACAGCAACACAAGAATTTTTCTTAAACTCAGCTCTCTTTGCTAATCTAGGAGAGCACTAGCTCGAGAACTCAAAACATGATGCCTGCTCAGTCTTGGAATAGATATCTCATTCATACTACCTTTAAAAGGAGGAAAACAAGCTTCAATTTTTGTATGAAGACATGATATGAAATCTTCCTGCATTTGCATATGAGCAGGTCTCTGGTAAATTTCTTTGTTTCTTTATTAATCATAAAAAAGGCAAAGAAATAAGTTTATCACGCTCATTACTGTAATGGCAATTACATTAAGAATTATTTGACCTTTTCCTCAAAGTTCTGAAGGAATATCACACTTACAGACTGTAACACAGCACAGCCAGACATAAGGGAAATTGACTTCATCAAACATTTTCTTCTAAATTAACAGCCAAGGTTAAAATTTCCCAGTCTCTTACTTAAATTAACTCAATCAGCAGCATTAAAGAAATAAAAACAGACACAGAAAATCATACTCATCACACAAAACCTTTTTTTCTATGGCTGTTAATGTAGTAAAACCTTGTGACAAGCTGCTAATTAACAGCATAACTAAACTAGACAGCTGACCAACATTTTTTTTAATCTACTTATTAAAGGATTGTGACAGGCCAGCCACAACAGTGTCTGCTAAAAAAGGACATGAGGACATGGTCCACACTGGTGTTACAGTAGAAGTGCATTATGGTCTTTTTTGATAAATATATTCAAATATTCAAAAGCCTTTCCACTTGTTAGATTATTCCAGACTAAAAGCCAAGCTTTGCATGTATCTCAATCCTCTAAAGTAAGGTAGGGCTTCTTCAGAGAAAGACTCATATATATGCACACACACACAGAGAACAATTATTTTACTGTAACAATTATTTTATAATATAACTTACAAAGAAAGAGCAATCCGCACACCATCACAGAGATCATTCTGCTCTACCAACAATCCTTCTTAACAGATGACTTGCACCCAAGGATGTTAACTTCATCCACTGCTGTAGATTTCTGCAGAGCACCTGGCTGCAGCACCCATTACTTCAAGCTTCTGCTAAGCATAGGGTCATACAGCCTAAGCTTGCATCAGGAACTGCCCAACAGGAGCAGATTGGTAGATAGAAAATGGTTGTGCTGAGGACAGGATACCTACAATACAGGATTCTGTTGTTAAACGTCAATCCACTTTGAAAATAAACTGGAATTTAAGCAGTCCACTACTAAGGCAACTGACTGTCCTATCAGCTTTTCACAAAAATGGGAAGGTGAATGAAATAGTAACTGAAGCTTTTCTTAAAGATTACTCTGGTGAAGGCATAAAAAATAGTTACAGATATGGTACCATCTTCAGGAAGTACATTTTTTTTCTGTTCAAAACTTTCTGTTCAAAAACGAAAAGGGTAACTAGATTGTGACCTACATCAAGACTAGAATGTTCTTTTCCAAAGAACTAAGACAGAACTAGAGCACACTTCTTACTGAACTGGCAATCAAGGTAAAATGATAGCGGTTTTCATCCTTCACAAATGTCTGTAAACTGATACATTTGATGCATGAAAAGGAAGCGGGAAAGTCTCTTTCTTCTACCTCCCTTTGGTAATGAAGTAACTACCAGTTTTCTAAGTCTATTTAAGTATTAAAACAATAAACCAGACGATCATGTTATCATTCCTCATGCCTTTTTGGTTCATAATGTTATTCCAGGAGGTGTTGCATGATGAATAGCTCTCAAAACAGTAAAGTCAGTTGCAGCAATAACCTATTCACACTGTAATAACTGCTTTCTTCGGCAAAACATCGCTCCTCCTTTTCTCCCCAACTTAGCCAAGCTGATTAAAGAGGGCACGGTGATAAATGGAACAAAACAGAGAAAACAGCTCAAGAGAAAGAAACAATATAGAAACATGAAATATGGTTGACTCCTTCTGTTTCCGAAGTAATACATTCCAATGATTTAAGATGGTGATTACTAGATTGTAAGGATTTGCTGTGCCCCCATGAACAAGAGTAAATACAAATAGTATTATTCGAAACCTCTGCTACTAGCACAAGATACACCAACGCATGCTGTCCAGAAACCACACATCCTCCTTCTCATAATGATACAACCTTTGCTTTAGCAAAAGGAATGACCCCTATTTATGAAACTCAACTATTAAATCACCTTGTTAACTGGAAAGAGAAGGGGAAATGAAGGGACGAAAAGAACGGGTAAGTATTTTACAGCTGTCTCTGAATGGCAGATTTGGAGACCACCAACTGTAAACATCAACTTCCATCAGCAGTGACACATACTGCCATGGAATGATCAAGTACAGGCCCCATGCAAGTGACAGGTAGGGGTGTAGCGTGTGTCATTGATTAGCTACATGGTTTTGCCAGTCAATAGGGTACAACCACAGAACAAAAATCTTTGCTGGGCAGTCTGGGAGTGGAACATTTAAAGGAGCTGAAAACAGGTTTTCTTGTAAGAGGTGCAGAATAAGGTGGTGTGAATAGTAAGGGCTGCAGAGCAACGATACCACGCCAGGCCAAAATCTGTGGAGAGGTACTGCTTTAAGAATTTAACTGATGTGGGTTTTAATTGGAATTAAAGAAGTGGGAATTCTTGTTTCCTGATTTTTCTTAATGCCTTCTTTTGCACTGTGCTTTAAGTCTGTGGCTTCTTTTTCTCCTCTCTCTCTCCCGCCTTCCTTGTTCTCATTAAAATTATAAATTGACTGACATCTGTTCTTTCTTTTCAAGCATCCAAATTCTGTAATCCCATAATCCTTAACTGGGGTAGACAATTACTGAGAAAGTTCTGTGAACTGTGTGTGAGGCAAATTGCTGGACATTTTAGCAACCAATTTAAAATCACTGGCTTCACATATGTTACATCAGAATTGAAGGCAGCATCTGTAACTTATGTTACCTAAATACCCAAAAGACCATATATCTAACCTAACCAGCTGTCTGCACAGGCAGGTCAATCAGTACTATTTAAAAAAGTAAAAATCAATATTGTGAGAGTAGAAGATAGGAATGAACACTATTAGAAAAGCTGGTATATAATCCTCACTAAGAAAGAAATATAGCACACTTACTGATCACAGCTAACAGTGTCTACTTGATCATCGAAAACTTATGATAAACCTAAATCGGTAAACAATTTTAGCAAAGAAAATTCTTACAGTACACATTATAGACACGAAAGACTGGGCAGAAGAACTTAATCTGTGTTAAAAATTAAAACTTTTCAATATTTTAAAGCTTGGTTTATAACATAATTTAGACAATTTGGGGATTGCTTCATAATGTTAACTATTCTGAATATAGGAGGTATAACGGTAAGTTAAACTGCAGTTGCTCAGTCAGTTTCTTACATCTTAGTATTTTACTCTATTATAAACAATGAGGATTTTTATTTACTTATTTCCTATACTTTTCAATTGGTGGCAAAAATTAATCTTATAGCCAGTAAGAAATACAAAAGCACCCCCAAAATATCATACACTTGAATGCCCAGTGATACAGATGTTGATGCTAATCAGTCCTTTGGTGAAACTGTTATTTCCAACATTTTCACGGTAATCGAAATTACAGGAAACAGCACAAGAAAGTGTTAAAATTACCCTGACATTTATTTTTTGGGGTTTTGTTGCTATTCATTCCAAGCAGAATGAGCAAACAGATGATATAACTCTGCAAAACACTCTTCAATTTCTTTTTTCACCTCATCTCTTTGCTGCTCCAGATTATAAAGGATACTCATTATAATTGCTACTCTTCTAGGTAGTTTCCACTTGAATTACAACATTTTGCAGTGTTATCAGTTGTATGTTCTATGCTACTGGAAATACATTATAAAGTGAACTAACATGTATAATAGTTACCTCTTTGGCACAGAATTTTTCCCTACCATTCTTAACACTACTTTATTTTTCATTTTCTTTCTACTTTCATTTTCTTTTGCAAGCGCATTCTTAAAGTAGATACTGTTACTGTTGATAGCTTCTGTTACCAACTTTCCACTCTTTACATCAAAGCATAATCAAAACCTGCCAGAACATTCAAATGGTAGATTTTAATAAATGTAACCTGCACTAAAACTAAACTTGTGTTTTGTAATTACTTTTCAAATCATTATTAACATGGACATATAGCTCACTGTTTTCATGCTCAGACACAGAGTAGTTGCCAATTTGAGACATATTACTTAAGAACTCTCATAAAAATACTTTTCCACATTGTGTTGAATATATATGCACACACAGCAAGCAAGGCAAAGACGCACTACAGAGCTCCAAGAAACAATACAGGCTAGATGAATGCCAGGCCTACAAGAGAAAGTACACATGGTTTCTCCCTAAACAGAAGGCATTGTCTTATTTTAGCTTCCAGTAATGTGTACCTAGTATATTAAATGCAGCTACAGTGGATATAATTAAAGCCTTATTATCCCACAGCAAATCAAAGAAACAGGTACAGAAGTGAGAGATCTCAGATGACTAAATAACTATCTCACAGACTTATAATTATTGACAAATATCAATCACACATGCACCTACAGCATCACTAAGTATTAAGTTTCATTTCATAAAGACAATTTCAAATTTTCATATTGCTGCAAAGGAAAATTACAAAATAAATTCAAGTAAAATGAACTGATAGGAACATTCATATGAGCACACATGCCTTCTGCTGTGTCTGGCATTCTTTCCTCTCTCTTTGCACCTGGGTGCAAAATAAATACTAGCCATCAAAAAGCATATGGTATAACACTTGCTGTATAGTTCAGGTACTTCAAAATGAAGTATCAAATCCAAATCACTTCATTTTGACTGTGCCTTTTGCAGATAAGAAAGCAGCTGTTTAATTCAAGTTACTCATTGAAAAAAAGAGACAAAACAAAAATCAGTTTTGCACTTGCAGTGAACAAGCACACAGAAGTTGACCTGACAGCCACTACAGACAAAAGGAACATTAACATCCCTCACTCCTTTCTTCTTTGTGCTTTATCACTTGCAACTTCCTTGTACTATCCCAGGATGTGCTGTCACACAACACAGGAAATATGCTTCCAGCTCCATCCTTCACCAAGGCTGGACAGCAGCAAATCAGGCTTCATGCTAGGACTTCATGGCTGTGGCAGGAAGCGCTTTGAACAGATTTTTCTGTTCAGATACCAGTTTCCCATGTCCTCTGCAGAAAAGGCTTCAAGCTGGCTAGCAGCCAACTGAACCATACTGATCTACCAGACAGCTTTGACTTAACTATGAAATGAATCAAAGTAAAGGCATGAAAACAGCGATTCTTCAAACTTTTTACGTAGATTCTCCTTAAAATACTTTTATCATTCATTAACATGACCTTCACAATGGCTTTTGAATTAATCTCTGACTATACTGGGTTCCTCTTCACAAACTGTAAATTCTTTTGGCAATTCTAAGTGTATCAATGACAGAACACAAGTTATTTTGAACACTGTTTTCATCTTAACTTTTTGGGTTTTGAACAAAAGTGAAGAGGATGTAGGATAGGCCATGGACTGGAAAAAATAGGTATTTGCCCTAGTAAAGGAAGCATGCAGTCATTAAAACACACTAATCTGAACAAGCTGATATAAAATCCAAGATTCCTTAAGTTTCACCACTAAGGGTATGCAAAACACAATCTGCAGATGCCTCTCATCTATTAAATGATGTACAAGGCACATGAGAGCTTACTACTCCATCAGTTACTGAACTAAATCAAATAGTATAGATTCACACTGTGTCTACAAGTTCTGAAGATGCATGAAATGCATGCTCATCTAACTTCATGCAACAGGATTTTAGATCTTGTTTTTATTGCTTTTCTAAGATTATGACAGGAGGGGAAGGAAAAAGAAAAACTCATGACTTTCTCAGAAGTCCCCTGGCAGACAGCTCACAGCTTCACTCTTGTGCTCAGTAATTTAGTGAACTTTAACTCCTGGATGCTTGCCTTCAGAGGGTCATGCCTGTCATAACACCTCATGTTGCAGACATAATCAAAACTCAATAGAAGCCAGTTTTAATACGTTACAAGTACTACCAAAGCTAAATGAACTAAAAACGTTCTTTGCATTCTGAATGTCTTATTTCCCTACTTGTAGATTCAGCCCAGTGACACTTATGCTTGCTCACATATACACACATATATCTATAGGAATAAGAAGTCAGAGTAGCTTTGAATGCACATAGAAAATAATTTTACAATAGGTTTTAAAGAGAATTAATCAGTCATTCAGACATCATCATCATTATCCCCTTGTGATGTGCATGAGACGTTGTCATATTTAGAGACTAACAATCACAGAACGAAATCAATATCATGCTTTTGCCAGGGTCTCAAGACTGCTAATGAAAATGTCACTCCAGCTTCCTTAGCTTTCCAGTATTTGGTATTGCCATTAATTTTTTACTTTTTCTATGAACAGTAAGTTATAGAAATAATATTTCCAATTCAGTTCTTACAGATACTGGTGTCTATATTAAAAATTCTTTGGTTTTAAACAGATTGATTATAGAATGACTCTGTAAAAACATTCTATACAAACACCAGTTGTTAATTTTTCCAGACATTTGCTTAACAAGTCTTCTTCACCTGTTTATGAACTCGGGTCCTTTTCATTCCACTGTTACCCTGGTCCAATATGAAAACTTATTACACTCTGGTATTTCAACAAGACACTGGATACAATTATTTAAATAATAACGACTCTATCATAAAGACTGATAATTGTGTGCAGTTCTGGTGTCCTCAACATAAAAAGGACATGGAAATGTTGGAACAAGTCCAGAGGAGGGCCACGAGGATGATCAGGGGACTGGAGCACCTCCCGTATGAAGACAGGATGAGGAAGTTGGGGCTGTTGAGCCTGGAGAAGAGAAGGCTGAGTGGAGACCTCAGAGCAGCCTTCCAGTATCTGAAGGGGACCTATAGGGATGCTGGGGAGGGACTCTTCATGGGGACTGTAGTGAAAGGACAAGGGGCAACGGGTTCAAACTTCAACAGGGGAAGTTTAGATTGGATATGGGGAAGAAATTCTTCACTGTAAGGGTGGTGAGGCACTGGAATGGGTTGCCCAGGGCAGTTGTGAATGCTCCATCCCTGGCAGTGTTCAAGGCCAGGCTGGATAGAGTCTTGGGTAGGATGGTTTAGTGTGAGGTGTCCCTGCCCATGGCAGGTGGGTTGGAACTAGATCATCTTAAGATCCTTTCCAACCCTATTTCCAACCCTAACTATTCTATGGTTCTATGATCAATGTACTGCCAAGATATAGTACTGAATGCATCTGCATTTTCAAATATACTGCATATAATTACAGTAAAATATGCTGCTTGATGAGATAAAGACAAAACAATTCTTTGACAAAAATAATTAAAAATCATTTATTAGCACCAACTACTAAGAACGAGAAAAATGACTGTACACTGCTGAACCCAGGACAATAGGCCAAACCATAGTTTTCTATCTCAGTCTCCAGGTTTTATTCTGTATTTGAATATTATAATAAACATTTTCACTGAAATAGTAATCAACCCCACCTTACCTACACAATCTAATCCAGGGGAAAACAAGTGACCTATCAACTTTTCATACTTCCACCTCAAAAATATCATTTAGGTCTTTCAAAGAAAAATGTCACAGTTGGGGATAAAAGGAAGAGAAAACAAGTGAAATTGTGGGGCAGATGTAAAAAAGGAAGAATAGCTTCAACATCCAAGAACTGTAGATAAAACTTGTTGACATTTCTTTGGTGACAAATTTTGTAGAAAACAGCGATTGGCATCTAGTCACAGTATTGGTAAACACATTCTGAACATCAACTAAAACTTAGAATCATAGCATCATAGAATAGTTAGGGTTGGAAAGGACCTTAAGATCATCTAGTTCCAACATAATTGTTAATTTCAGCTGGAATAAAACTGGAAAAGTTTCTAAAAGGAAAAAACCTGGTATGTTGTTTTAGTAAATACTATCTGCATAAAAAATTCAGCCTTTTCAACAGTTTTAAAGTCTACGCAAACTGTACAACTTTGTACAATTGTTACTGTATTTGTCACACTAAAACATCAAAGTACAACTCCGTTATTTTTAAATTAGTTTCTCTAACAGATCTTATCTGAGGAGTTTGGTAATACCTATTTCAGGTCATAGATAAGATCTGGGATAAACATTCACTTAAATTTTCTAGTACTTTAACAGAGATTTACATAACATTATCTTTTCTTCAGGAAAGCCTACACCTTGAGACAGTTTTTAGCATGTTTGTAGGTTGAGACAGTATTTAGTGAAAAACAAAACAAAACAAAAACCCACTCCTCCCCAAAAAAATCAAAAAAAAACAAAAAAAGAAAAAAAAGCCCCAATAATAATTTATCCCCCACTTGAAGGTTTTTTTGTAGTCCTCATACTGAAGCAATACTTCAAGATTTAATTCTCTGAAAGCTTCTAACACTCTTGACAAATATTCTCATTTGTCAGTATCAGTTTTTCTGTTCATAGAAGACTTCCAATAAATCTTCCTACATACGGACCTACTACGAGTGCAGTGAAACAAAGTCCTGAAGGTACTTTACTGCATAAATTTGTAAAGAAAAGCGATTTTATCATTCTGTAGGTCCTGTACTTTGCTGATTAAAAACTAAGAGTGAAGAAAAGGTTTCCTCCCCCCCACCCATGGGGCACATCAGCTCAACGCTTCTCAGTGGAAGCCCTGAGCTGTGGACTTCATTTTCATCTTGTTACTTTTCAAAGTTAACCTTCGCTTAAACATTTTGCAACTGAAATTCCACTTGAAGTTGGTGTAATACTAGTAAGTGGTATCAGTTATCACTATCATGTATTACTAGACTAACATTAAGTAATAAAATTTAGAAAGTTCGATTATTATAATCTATAGTTCTCTTTAGTATTTTCCTGTTTTAATCAAAATCCATTATTTTGCCCCTGGGAATTATGAGAATAATAAGTAAGAGATAATGGCAGGTCTAGCTGCCAACACATTAGCAACGTATTATTTTCATCTATGAAGTACCACATACGCTGATGCCATTGCAAGAAGCAGAGGAGGAGAGGTGGGAGTTATGCTGTGGGAGAGAAAAAAAAATGTCATCCTTCTGGAAGAAGATATTCCTGGCAATAGGTTTTATCACACCATGCCTACACATAGATCTGGAGGTCTCTGCTTTATTGGGGTTGTCACAGATTCATGGTGCCCTTTAGATAATATAACTGAAGCACTTTCAGGAAGAAGCTCTGTGCACTTGACTCTGGTTATCTTTTAGTTACAAAAACAAAGAAAGTGGAAAGAAGTTGCTCTGTGACAATGAAGCTTTCTGCATTGACGGACTGTGTGTTCCCGTCTCTGTAACTTCACTTCCTTTCCTGCCCAGCCATCACTCTAAATTTCCCCAAAGATCCAGTTCCCATCACAAGCCCGTTGATAGCTCCCATTTTTACTCAGACCTATATCTTGAGGGTTTGCCTTTAACTAACCTCGATATGTACTAGCTCAGGAATGAAGCTCATAAAAGTCTATAGCTGTTTGGTCTGTACTTCAGCCTTTGCTTTGGCAAAGGGGTGAATTTGACTCACTCACCTTTAGTTCAGTGCATATCTCCAATAACAGCTTGTACAAGAAAGAATTTGTGAAATAAATAACCATCAGAACATAGATATAGGCCACCCTTAAGTGGAACAAAACACAAAATCGAAATATCGTTTGACTACGATTAAGCTTGCAAAATCAGATAATCTTTTAAATTTCTTTTCAAAGAAAGGTACAGAAGCAATGCAGGGAACAATAAATCTGCAGTGCATGCCTCCAGGAAAACTTAAAGGCAAATTTACTCATTGGTTATATGAAAATAATGGTATGGTTCCAGATAAAATAACTAGCAGGAAAAAAAATTCTAGATGGCTACAGTTTGGGTAAGACAACAGAAGTGACAATATGATAAAAACATAATATACTTAGAAAAAATACAAAAATAGTCTTGCATGATTTCAACTTACATTTAGCCATCAAGATGGTAGCCAAGATGAATATTCTCTAAAAGTAACTATGAATCAAGAGCTTTGTGCAGCAAAAAGCAATGTAAATAGAAGGAGAGACATTCAGGCATCACCCCAGTGAACAGGAGTACCTTCTTAGGAGACACTGAGTCCTGGAAAGCTTTTGTGTTGCTGTTCAAGGTTTCAGCCTTAAAAAGATGGCTACTAGCTCAGTTCTTTGACAACTGAGGATTCTCATTGTGTTTAAGGATAGGAAATAACAGCCTACAGAGAAACATCTTGCTTCTATTACGAGTACAGTGACCTCCAAGCTGTTACTAGTATCTTTTACTTTATTCAAGAGAGTTCTAACTCCGTCTTCTAAAATGTTTATTAATTACTGATAACCTTTGAATTATCTTCAAGTCTGACATTTTCATATATAACCTAATCTTCGCCTCAGAGTCTAGAGCAAATAAAGAAAAAATATCACATTTTTAAACTTACAAAAGGATGTAAAGACAAGCTTGCTGTGCATATTGAGCTATTCTTCCCATACCTAAGAACACTGGGAACATTCCAAGACTAGAAGGAATGAAACGACAGATTTATTTTTTTTTTTAAAGTCAACAGGACACAATTCAGGCCCCACATCCTTCTTCTGATCTCATGCAAAATGATTTCAAAGCCAATAAGCAGCTTGATATAGTTACATATAAATGATTAATATAATGTTAATTAAAACATGAATTTATAGAACATTAAGACATTTTTTCAATTCACTCATAAGTGTAACTGAAAAGTTTAAGACTGTTGTTATGAGTGCAAGGCATTTAACATACTAATACATTCTGATTAAATAGAATTTTTAATGCTAGATACATTAAAATTTTCTATAATCTTGATAACTAAGCTGAAAACATAACTCTGAGCACAGAATCACCAATGAATATTCCCAAGAAAATTCATCCCTGTGGTGTAGCAGCCTGGCGTTTCTTACTATTTTTATCAGTGACCTGGAAAGAAAACCTGACTGCTGATCAGGTTTAAAGAGAATGCAATTTATGGGTAAAGTAGCTAAGTAAAAAGATGAATCAGAGGAGTAGAGGGATCAGTTCTCCCTCTAAATTTGGGAGGGTAAGAAGAGAATCAAATAAGCCACATGGAAATGGAACCACGTTACCTGAAAAAAGATAAAAAATGCAAGTGACAGAAATCAGAAAGGTACTATCTTCTTGAGCAGAGGAAAGGTTTAAAATTGTTTAAGTAACATAAAATAATTCACACTGCAGCCATATGTATGATAGGAGCTTAATTGTGTTTAAGTCATTAAGACATTAGATCTTGTTAGAACAAGCAAGGCTGCATTATCCTTCTCCCTCCTCCATAATCAGCACAAGCCAATAATACCAGGCCACATGCAGCCTGTGAGCAAAGTTCTCAGTTTCCCTATGTTCAGGGAACACCAGAGAAATTATCCCTCTATGCCTAGAGGCATGCAGGTATTGTTACTTTAATCTTTTTGTCTTGTGGTTGAAAGTACATAGGACTTCAGCAGGTTTGGTTTTTCCCCCCACAGCTTTGACCTGGAAAAATAAGAATTTTTAGACATACGCATGTGCTGACCTAGAGAAGAGACAATTCAGGATGCTAACTAGCAATAAAGAGAAAAAAACACATGTACTAGAGAGTACCTGGGGACACCCTTAACAGCTTAGAAGACACTGGAATAATTTGACTGATGCCATTATTGCCTAATTATTATACTAAAACTGATAAGTTCAGCAGGAATTGGGCAGGACTTCCAGCATCAGAATTTTCTTCTCTCTAGCAGTTCTTTGCTACTGTCTATACATATTTCTTCAACAACTCCATCATTACCATACTACTTTTTTCTCTATTTATTCGTGTTGCTGAAGAAATATAATAAAAGCAAGAATTTGAATAATCTATTTCTTTGCAGGTAGCTACCTATTGCATAAATTTTACCATAAAGGAGGGCGGTCACACCGTTTTTTCTTTGCTTTACCCAACACACACAAACATGTCTTTACAGGGAATTTCTAAATATCATTAGACAGGTCTGGTTTTGCTTCTGGCAGTGGGGGAGTTAAGAGAGTAAGGAGGAAAAAAAAACCCAAAATATGGAAAAAAAAAAAAAAAAAGTAAAACCTGTTCAAAATTGTGAGCTGTAACCCCACGTAGTCCTGTATTCCACTTGAGTTTTATTTTGGCTTTGCACAGAGCAAAGGTGTTAATGTAACACGATGCTAAAAAGTGAATCAAGCTCCTTCTAAGAGCTGGCTGCCTCCACAAAACCGTACTACAGAAACATTCCACACAGATTTACAGGATTCTTTCTATGTAATTGACAACTCTGACAAATGCTTCAAAGCATGGCCTTAAAAAGAGAAATTAAGCACAGGGTATTTTCCACCAAAGCACGTGTCACTAATATATGATGTGTTCAATTTCAAAATAATCTTATTATGATAGAGAAAACTCAAAAAAGTCTGTATTAAGCTTCCACAACATGGTGGAGAACACGTAAGTAAACCACTGATCAGGTGACACTATCTGACATAGGCCAGTGTAACCGCTTACATGTGAGCACACAATGAATGTCATGCTGCCACAGCAGGGGCAGCTCACATACAGGTCTTTGTCAACTGCAGATGCTGGTTAGCAAAAAAATGCACCAGTACCCATTATGCCCTAGAAGTCTTGACAAGGTCCAGCCAGAATCCTGGGTCCAGTGTTCAGCACAACCTGTTAAGACGGACTGGCATCAAATGGAGGACACCTTGAATGAAGATAAGGTTTGGGAAAGTGAGTGAGGGAGAGAAATTACCTGCCCACCCACCAAAGGCTGCTGCAAAAACGTAAGGGAATAAACCTGGTCATGTTCATAGTAAACAGAGGACAAAACATAGGGCTGGTACTTCAGAAAATGTTTAATTAGAAGGAGATGGTAGAGTTCTTCTGACTGTTGATATGACAATATAGAGCCCTCACTGTCCCCAAGTCACAGAGATTCATTTTGAACCTGCCACTTCTTTATCAAACCCATTTAAAGAAACTTCAATACACACTTCACATTGTATATCCTAATTTCATAAATCCTGACTGTTAGGTGTTCTAAATTGTGTTTCAAACATCCAACTTACAGTCTATAAAGAGCTCTTCCCATTTCAATTTTTGGGAGATGTCACCAGTCTTGACAACTGATTGATATGGACCCCTAGCTACTGCTAGATGATTATATAATTTAAGATAAAGATAGCTTTCTCAAATTTACCAAAAAAATATTAAGTTGTAGGACATCTTCCTGACATAGACTTTTCTATTTATCCACTGCTCTTAGATTCACAGTTTAGGAAAGCAAAGCTATGTTTTGTATTGAGGAATACCCTTCCCAATGACTTTCTGATGGATGGGGAAAGCTAGTAATCTTCCACATTTGTAGCAAACAGTCAATTTGTTAAACAGCCAATTTATAACTCAAATAGTTTAACAAGTTACCAAATAAGGTTTTAAAACAACTGTCAAAACATTTTATTTACATAGGACCAATTCTACTGCATTTTGCTTTGGGTAATGAAGAGATATTTCTGCAAGGTAATAAAAGTTTCCTACTAGCTCATTGAAAACCTACCACTTCATAAGAATGACTCAAGTGCACTGCTACTTACTACATTTCCCTAAGTGTCAAAGACTAGACATAATACATAGCCCTTGCAACATTTTGTTCATTCAACTTCAGGAAAAAAAGGTAATCCCATAATGTTAAATTCCACAGCTCTTAAGAACAAACATTTTAATGTCATGACGCATCCACTGTGATGACAGAGTGCGCTCTTTGCTGCCAAATGAGGGCAGAGCGCCAGGCCTGTGTGTGTAGATTAACAAATGCAGATTTGCAGTGTTCTTTTGTACTATACTGGAGCAGCTGCTGCATTATGGTGAGAACCAATGATATTCTTTCAACAGCTAGTACAGTTTTGTCCCCTGGTTGCATTATGTACTACACAGAGCTGGTAGTGAAGCTCTCCTTATGTTTACATGACAGATCCACACCTCCTGCTAAAAGCAGATCACTATTTTCCATAATAGGAAGAAAGCAGTGCTCTTAACCAAGTAACTGCCTGCTACAACCATGCAAGTGTTTTAGCTTTCCCCTATACAGCAGAAGGGTATCAATATTTCTCTTAGTATAATTTAAACAAACTGATGAAGACATACTTTCTAGGTAGTCTGTTAAACAAGGAATACATCTTTTTCTAAACAGCTTAGTTACTATACTCCAAAATATATTTAGCCTAGCAGAAGCAAGACTGCTCCTAAACATTTATTCAAATAACTTTTACATGAAGACATACAAAGAAAGTTCACAGTAGCAAACCAACAGCCAAAATCTGAAACACACTAAACAGCGCTGTTGAAAGAGGAAGAAAATGTCCATAAACTGTGTTTAACAAAACAGTATTTCCATCAAGGCTAAGGAAAATACTTCCTGATGTGTTTGACCATATTCTACATGGCATCTGGCATTCTTCATGGACTTAAATTCATACCATCAATTTGCGTAATTCATACTTCTTTTTAACTGGTTTTCCTTATTGGGCTCCCGGAGTCAGTATTTTTGGTCTGGTTTTCAGGTTGGGTTGGTTTTTTTGTTTTGTTGTTGTTTACTGTCATTTTGGGGTTTTGTTTATTTTTATTTCAAGAACCATCACCATCCCCTTTTTATTTCCCCCCAGGTTAACAGCAGCATAAGAAAGAACACTAACTAAGAATACTATCAGAAGCTCTTTGGTTCAAAACTGTAGTTTGCTCTAGGCAGAAAAATACCAGCTATTTTTTTCAGCCCTCACAGCACCCCATGCTCCTAATTAGCAAGGAAGTGAGTAAGACAGACAACTCTCAATAATGACACACTGCTTTATTTTCTCATGAAAGGCACAAGACTTGACTTCGGGAGGTACTACCTTGTCATGAGGTACACATTCACTTTATTTCCTGTCATCAGATCAACAGCAACAGTTTCGTTTATTTAGTATATCACATATCTCGACTAGAAGATGCGTTACAATATTCTCGTTTTAGTAAGATGTTTATTAATGCAGCTGTCACATTTTTCATTAAAATACACATGAGAATATGTTGCTGTTTCTGAACACCGGCTATTATGTTCATCTTGCAAAGGCAAAATGTAAGGCCAGTTCTGTATAGCTCAGAGATTTTATGGCAGTTCTAAGAACACCCTTTCAGTGCAATACAAGCAGCACAGTCTATTCAATAGCTCTGCATTGAAATGAATTCTGCAAGAGTTTTTAAAAAGAATCATATTTCGTTAATTTTCATGTAAGAATCCTTAGGGATACAAATCTGAAATGTCAGCCACATTGCTGGAATCCTGAATAAGGCCAGAATCCTACCTTGATTTCTGTAGTGAAATTAAGGATACAGGAAGCAAAAAAAAAAAAAAAAAAACAACACAAAAATGAAAATTAAAGGTAGAGAAATATAAAAGGCTTTTAGTTTTCTCTCGTGTTGAGAGTTGCAAACATGAAAGCAATGGATGGGATCAATCTTTTATCAGAGTTGCTGGAAGGAGCAGCAAAGAAACCCTACTTTGCATTCCCTATGACATAACTTGAGCGTCAGTAGCTCTGCTACCTTCTGCACTAATTGTTGCACTTGGTGAGCAACTTGAGCTGACAACATTCCATGAAAACCTGAAGGATGCTGCAGAGGACTTTGTGGTTACCTATGTCTTCCACAACCCCCTGAAGACAGGTATCTACATTATCTTTTGGAGTTAGCTTCTACCTTAATTTGCAGACAGTCTTGGTTAAGCAGATTTCAAAACTGATGTTCTAAGAATAAATGGCAATTTTCTACCACAAAAGATCTTTATAATAAATAATGGTCCTTTACTGCCATTTTCTTTTCAGCTATTCACAGATGATGATACTTACGAATAAAAGTAAGCATACAGCCATTTAATTGTGTATTTTTATTTCATCTGCAGTTTCTTTCAACTGGCTTGGAGAAACACAGAAGTGACTCAATTTGACTGCAGTCAAGCTAATAGCTTAACATACCAAAGAACGGCATAGGTAGTACATATTCAGAGGTCAGTTTCAGAAAACAGTAAGGCCTAGACTAAGACATTCTTCAACTCCAGAAAAATTACAGAAATAAAACAAACCATAGTTATGACTAACACCAATAACCTGTATGTTTTGCACACACTAAATCCTAGACAAACATACCATAAAACCCATCAAGTCACTGCTGTTATTTACAAGACACAGAGAAAAAGCATTTTCTAGATACAAGACTAACATAACTAAAACCAAGCAGCTGGCAAAGCAAAATCCCCAGGCTATGAGTCAACACAAGCTGCATGAAACAGGCTAATAGAACACCAAGTTATAAGTTAAGACGGTAAGAGCAGAATAAACTTTCTGAAGAGTTATAGCAGTTACCATGGCCAAAAGCAGTTACCACTCCCTCAACTTGCAGGTGAGGGAGCTTGGTTTCCATGTTCTGTATCAAACAGATGTTTGTGCAATGCTGACTAAAGTGTGATCTTATATCCAACACAAGACCAGCAAAACCACTGGATCATTGTTCTCAAACAAATGAGAATCTTACAAGAAATGTGTGAAGAGATGAGTCAAGGAGCTGAGCAAAAAATACAGAATGTCTAAAGAATACATTATCCCAGGCCCAAACCACAGCTGAATGGTTCTATGCAGCACATCAGACTAAACTCAGGTTCTGTTTCACCACTATATTTGCTTATTATATCAACCTTTTGTAAAACATACCACTATGCAAGATGCTTCAATATCAGAAGTCTGTTATTATTAGAATCTAGAATATTAGAATTTAACAAACAAATTATGCTATCTATGGGCTTAAGTCAAGTAACTGCAAATTCTTCTTACATGTCCTCATTAACAAGTGATTCACAATAGCACAGGAATGGAAACTTGTTACATCATGCTTAAAACAAAAAAATAAAATCAAAAACATTCCTCAGGGCAGAAGCCACATCTTCTCTTTGTTCTATGAAATGTTTAGAACACATTTTGTTGCTTTACAGATTTAAAGGAATTCTACAGCATGAAAACGGAGAGGCTGCAGCATGTAGCTGCAAGCTAACTGGGTCCTTCACCAAGGAGAAATAATCCACTGATGAGAGACTGTCATTTCAAATGAATACAGTCTGTCAGAGACCAAGAGTCTGGATGGCAGTATGAGTTAACCACTCAGTGTCTGCTACTTTATCCAGAAAGAGACACAGATTCCAACTCTGGGTACAAAATCAGCACTATCAATCCCCCTTACTTTATGTATATTTTGCTGGCTATGACAAACTTAGCAACTAGTATTGCACAACACAAAAGTAAAACTGGTGCAAAGGTCCCAAGAATCACCTCTAGTCCCTCAGGGGAT
The DNA here is from genome assembly GCA_017639245.1 of Myiopsitta monachus. Taxonomy (NCBI): domain Eukaryota; kingdom Metazoa; phylum Chordata; class Aves; order Psittaciformes; family Psittacidae; genus Myiopsitta; species Myiopsitta monachus. The sequence continues at coordinate 11,147,923 of CM029923.1, read as the reverse complement.
TCACTTCAACCAGCTCTACTCTAGTCTAGTGAAATATGTACACCGTGGCAAGTGGGCTGCATAACGTAGATGCGATCCTAGATCCCATCTTCCATTTCACTGGCTGAAAGAAACAAGAGTTTGAGGTTGCAAAGATGACTTTACAACACAAGCCAAAAGGGCAGAAACTGCAAGCAGTATGGAGATCTGCCTCAAATGCACACTTCTGACCACCACTAAAAAGGTAATACAGGCACGCCTAATTATAACTTGGTTATAGCCCAGATTTACAAACTGCAACAGACAGAATTACTGCCAGACTTCCCCACAGAAGACATCCTCAAGTAAGAAGGTAATTTGCAGCTAAATGGATAAACAATTTGGATGACAGCACACTACTTTTTATATTAAAACCTCATACACATGAACTACATCTCACAATTAGGGAGGCAGCAAAATTTCATCCTACCAGCTATCATGGACTTATTGCTGGGGTTTTGCTGGAACTTCTTATTCCTTCATATCTTGGCTGACAGGGAATCATATGCAGGATTCAGAAGTTCCAGTTTTGGGGGTTTTGTTTTTTAAAGTACTTTCACTAATCACTATACATGAGTGTAAATTGAAGGTAGCTGCTCAGCTGGTTGACGTTTTTCCACTACAGTATTTTTCCAAATCAGAGTTTGAATTTTAACAAGAGTTACACTTTTTGATTGTGTTATTCTTAGCCCAGCTTCTATTTTCTTCCATACAAAGAAATATTTAAAAGTATGGCATATTTTCATAGAGACAGTATTTATATACTCAGTAATCACTAATCTTTTTCTAGTCACTAAATTTTAAGAACTGAGTAAATATTTTTACTCATATTTTTTGCACCTTGCCTTTCAAACTTTTAAAGCATCAGGTAATTCCTTTTGTAGTCCTGACCTGAACTATAATTTTCATCAGAAAAATACTCCAGTGCTTGGTTCAACTCCATTTCAATTCCAAGCTCTAGACTATTTCTGCCCTGTTTAAAGTCTAAGCAGAGCCAAGACCATATAATATTCAACCTGGATAGTAGTAATGGGGTATTGGTTCTTTTGCTCCCCTACCAAAAATAAAGGCAGCAGGATGATCCTATCAACTAAGATGACTTAATAAACACATAATTAAGTTTTAGTAGCTTGCAATACATGGAGAACAGAAATAGAGATAGCACTGAATACTTCTGTAGTGTTATTACAAGATGCAATCTCTCAGGAACAGTTTCAATTACAAAGTTTTTAAATCAGAACAAGCCTAAAGGTTAACCTAGCGTTCAATTTTACCCATACACCAAACATAAGACATGTGAACAAACCTAACATAAGAAAGATTAAACCAAACCAGACTCTACATGGCCTTCCTTATCGTTACAAAAGGGAGGCTTTAACAGAAGCTTTTGTTCCTGTTACCGTGTGTTAATTTCATTAAATTCCTCTTTCCTAATCCCATTCCACAGGAGGAAAGTTATTTTTACATATACATACACCTAAGTACATATACACACATACACACAAACAAAAGAATTTGCAGCTTCTCAAATTAGATACTAAAGCAGCCAAGTCAGTCATGACTAACAAGGAAATTGCCATCTATTCCAAGCCCAGTGCATAAAGAAACACATCCATTTCCTAGACTTTTCAAAAACTTCAAAATATAAATTGCTCACTAAAAAAGGCTGTTATAGCTATCTAAGAAACAGAAAAGGCCAAGATTTAACAGTGCCTGCTTTAATAAGCAGTCACATGTGAAGTAAATCAACAGTCAAACAATAACCTGTAGTACAAGGAATTCCAAGTCCATTGACCATATCTACGCACATTACAAAGCACAAATAAAATTAAATCATTCAATACTCAAATCTCTTTCCATAGCTCAGTCATAATAAACACCTTTTTTTTCAGCAACAGAAACACAGTACATCTGAGCAGGTAATAGTAAATGGCTTCTAACAACAGCATCTCTCTCCTATTCATAGGGAAGTCAGGGTAGCAAAGACAAAGACTACCATACTACTTTTTATTACATTACTCAAAATTACACTGAACACAGGTTTAACACCACCCGGCCTACTAGAGGAAGAAATGAGTTAATTACATATGCAACCTTTCTGTTCTACATATTTCAAAAAGAAAAATCATTCCATGCTCTAAACCAGGATATACATTTTACTTTGTAAGACTTGTAGAAACTGTGACACATGGAAAAGTAGGAAAAGTTACTAGAATACATCAAGGGGATAATTTTAACAGTGGCAATACCACAACAGCCAGATCTGAAGTTCTTTGTCAGCTTTGCTTACTGTATAATAAGGAAAAAGGTTGAAACTTCCCAAGAACTACTGAACTACTGAAAAGTAGCTCTGCAGCTAAGAACTTGCATAGGGATGTGAGCATGGCATGACAAATGAAAACTTTTGGGCTCAGACTATTAGTACCTGAGACTACAGTTTCACAGCCATTCCTTCAGTAGCAATTGTGTTAGACACGGCTGCTCTTCTGCCCAAGCCAGTTGTGTTTCCACTCCAATGTTCCTTCCCACTGTCACAGCCCAGCTGCTTGTGAATTAACTCAACAGTATTACTCATCTGTTGCTGGTACTAGAGCATGGACAAGTGACCTGGGCAGAGCAGGAATCCGGGGATGTCAATCTGCTACAACACTGATGCTTGAATAACTACTTGCTGGACTATTCCTAAACAATATGGCAAGGAAAGACACCAACACCCACTCAAGCACAGAGTAAATACAAAATTGCTATCAAAATGCATTTTAAACATTAATTACTGAATTAAAAAGCACAAAACCGAACTAGAGAATACTGACATATTTTTCTCAACTGACAATTCTGAAAGCAATGCCTCTTGCAACTACTCTAGAAAGGGATCAAAAGGGAAAACACTTCATGTTTATATATTTTCTATACAAAACACTGAACAAAAAAAAGCAAAAATTTTAAATACTTCAAACACAGCTGAATATTATTCTATCATACTGTTATTTTATAAACAAACATACAGCCATCCTTTTTACAGATTATTTTTTTTTTTAGCTCAGCTCTAAACATAGAAGGAAATCCATCACTTAGGAGCTCAGTGATAAATCATTCATCTGTAGAACTAATGTTTTAATTAGCAGCTGTATAAAGCAAAGACGTATTATTAAGTCTCTATGAAAGAATATACTGTTGTTATGTGTTTTACATTAACTTAATATCTAACTGATGACTACTTAATGTTATTAATGTTATTTTACTGACTTGCCTGTATCATCAAAACCTTGCTTTTCTTGATTGTAACCAAAGATGATTATAAGAAACAAAACACCCCAAGCTATTTCCTAACCACTTTTCCGACACAAACATTCAATGACAGTCAGTTCTGTAAAACTGAAATCAAAGTGATCATATTGTCACTGCTATATTTAAAAACGTAATACTTAAACAGAATGATAGGTTTTTTCAAGCATTAGTACAGAGGAAATACACCTGCACTGACAGGTAGGAGATGGAAAAACAAACCAAAACAATCATAAGCCTGCCAGTAATAAATCACATTTAACTCTTGAGAAAAAAATTCTTCAACATAATGATGTATGTTAAAAGATAGATAAGTAGTGCTTGGGAATACACAGAAGAAATATAACATACAAGTTTTAATCACTCACCATCTGAATTGGTTTTTTGTGAAGATCTCGTTCAGTCACCAACTTTTCTTGGTCAGTAACATAAAGGCCTTTTTGAGCCAGGGCTTGTATAACAGCATCATGACCTAGAAGTGGTTTTGCAGCATCACTCTTGAGAATAAGGCTACCAGCACGACAGTAGAGTTCTGCAGACAGCAGCAAGTTAACAACAGGTGGTTTAATGTGCTCCTGGTCATACTGGTCTGTGTAAAATGGTTCTCGTAGTTCTTGCGGAACATTTTCTACAAAGAAAATAAAAGATATAGTATTAGGCTTTTTTTATATGCATGAACTCAAATTTATGTTAAAGAAAGCATACTCAAGGAAAGGCCAGAGTCATTATCAGTCATCACAATATAAAACGCTAGGGAAAATTGCATACAAAGGTAGCATTTGAGCTACAAATAGGAACTTGAGAAAAATTCAAGACCAATTTACACATTGCAAAGGCCACACTAGAAGGCCAACCTGTGGTTACAGCATTGTTACCTGAAAATGTTCTGGCTTCTCCAAATACATGCCCAAATAGTTTCATTTCCTTTGGCATAACATTATATAGTCAGACATACAAAGGCAGAACAACATCCATTTAAATATAAACCCTTGTCTCTATTACAAAAATAGAATGGACTTAGAATGTTATATTTTAGGACAGATTAATTTGAGACAAAAAGGGCACCTTCCACTCAGCATCCTTCTTGGTTTCATATATGCAAGAGAAATTTGATTACTATACTATCTATTTCAAAGGTCATGCATCACAGACTGATGACAATCCAGCAGCTCAAAATAATGGGGAAGATAAAAAATATTATCAGCTTCCTTCTGAAAAATACTAAATTATTATTTGCCCATTTGTGTAACTGACTTCCCTTAGAACTGTGGCTTTCCTTTTTCAGGGAAGCGGCTTAGCACCCACAGAAAGGTGGGCAAGATTCTATGAAGTTTATGCTGAGATTTTAACCCTCAAATTAGCATTCCAGGACAGCCTCTCAGTTTTTCCAAATAAAGATAGATAACACACAGGTAGATTATATTTACAGTTGTCTGCCATAAAAATAACAGTTATAAATTAATTCTGTATGGTACTAGATCAAATTAAATTAAATCAAATCACCATAGAAGTGGAAAGTAACTTAGACATGCTTTCACACTTCAACTTCCTTGACATAGATAGTGCAAGATGCTTCATTTTCCCTGTATAAGAATCTCACTCTCCACTGCTGTCAAATTAGTGAAGCCAACAGCATTTATGGGATAAAGACCAGTGTGATTCTTTTCCTGAGCCAAAATGAAAAAGTCTATTTAATTGCCACAAGGGGAAAAAAAAAAAACCAACACAGGTTTAGGAAAAATGTTACGCAACTCTAGGTACCTATCCCCTTTGCCTTCATCTGGATAGATGGTTAGAGACAAGGTTTGAAGCAGAGGGTGGAGTAAACAGCCCAATAAAGGTGGAGCACGAGAATGAGAGAGAGAGAGAGAGAGAAGGAAAAGAACATGCCATCACAAGATAATGGCAGATTATCTTCTTCCTCATACATATTCCAGTGCAGCTTATGTGTTTCCATTATAGGCTTTGGAAGAAAGAGCTAGCTGCCTTCTAGCTATGAAAGGAAAAGATACACATTACAGAATGCAAAAAGGGAAAGAAATATGACATTTAAGAAAGCATGAGTTAATAAGGATGGTTAAAAAAAAAAAGATAGCACTTCTTATTTGCTAATTCAGAATATCAAGGGGAAGAGAGGTATTATTTATAATTTGCTTAAACCAGGAGCCTAAATTTGGCTAGAAACCTGACAGCTCTGTTTCAGAAGACAGATTGAAAACACACTGTCAGCAAAATTACATTGCCCTTTACAAGCCTAACGCCTAACAACATGACTTTTTCCCAAGATAATAATAAAACTACTAACAGAAAAACTCACACCAGTGTCAGGCAATGATATTGCCATATTCTCTTGCCACCTCCCAGTCTCAATGGCTCTAGAGGACCTACAATCATCCAAGATCAGGAAAGACACAATTACAGAACTCTATGAGCTGCTAATTGCCTGTTTCCCTAGGTATTATCCCCATCTATCATCCCCATCTATCACAATTCTACCTGCCCTTCTCACTTTCCCTTGTTTGTCCATATGTTGTCTATTTCAATATTAAGCTTATTATTTCTGAATTCCCTCATGATTCATCTCCATCTTGGAATCAGAAGCTTGTTCCTCATATGACATTATCCTCTCCAATTCCAAATGCCAACTTTCAAAGCTTCTTCATGCTATCTCCTCAAGTTAGAGAGCATTAGAATTATTTTTTTTAATATCACACCGTGCACAAGCAGCAGCTTTTGCCTTCTCTGAAACACACCCACCCACCATTTTTTAATCACATAGGAAGTTAGATGGAATGGGGGGCAACAAGGAGGAAGACATAAAGCCATCAGTAATTTCTTAGGAGACCTAAGGAAGCCTAAATGGCAAGGACAGGTTTCAAGTACTAAAATTTGAGACAGAAGAGAAATCTAAAGACAGGAAATAATTCATCGCCTGTTAATGAGTAACTTCTGATATTCAATATCACTGAAACAGACCTTAAAGAGACAAGGTAAGATGCAATGAATGCATTTATCATGAAAGTATGCTATTACTGGGGTTTAGTAATGAAAAAAAAAAAATCCTCAATACACTAAAAAACCCCAAACCAAATAAGATGATAACTATCAAGGGCAAACAGAGTTATTTGCAAAGGGCATTTCAGCTTCTGAAAAATACAGCAAAAGCAAAGTGAGATGTATGTTTGGTTTTGGTTTTTTTTTTTTACTTCACTGGTGTTCACAAAAATAAATCTGGAATAGAAACTTCCTGATGTTCATAAAAAAAAAAACAAAAAACAAAAAAACAACAAAACAAAAACCAAGAAAAATTTATTAGTGAATCAGGACACAGAAACAAGGGCTTATGAAGATAAACTGTGACTACAGACATAGTATGCATTTGTAAAGAGAAAAACATGTGGAAGCACATAAAATCCCTGCTGCAACAAGATCAGAAGTCTTCACAAAAACTCCCGTCATAACTCTCTTCGCACAGACAGAACCACATGTACTTTTCCACATTTAAAACATGTATCAAACTGGTTGGTATCAGAATACACCTTGATAGAAGATTCAAACTGTGTTCTCATTTCTGTTACAGTTTAAAAGGAAAAAAAAAAAAAAACAACAACGAAAAAACAAACCCAAAACCAAGCACAGCAGCTGGACATGGAGGAAACTCTTCCTGTTACTGATCTCAAACTAACAGCCCTTCCAAAGCCTGCACGTGTTGCCTTTGCAGTCCTGTGAAGGAGAATTTCAAGGCTATGTCCAGTTCTCAGCAGATTACCAGAACAACCAACAGGGTCAAAAGCCTTTATTGACAATTCTGGCAGGACTGGAGATTGTTAAATAGTTCTGCTAGGCAGAGAAGAATTTTAACACTAATTCCCAAGATACACATTTTACCAAGCCCTTTCCTTAACCCATCAGGCAAGCATCTTTTAAGATTAAACTTGAAGTCAATGAACAGTTTTGAAATAAATACCTTGTTGCACATGCTGCCATAAACTGCCATTTGGCCTTGAAATTTGTGGCAAAGTACAGGATTATGCCAGGGAGATATATCGAGGACACAGAGTTCAGGGAGTCGAGCACATAAAGTACGGATGAGACCATGGGAACTGGGTCTACTTCTGCTGGAGAGGCGCTAGGAGGATCTCTTCCAGCACTCAATGGGCAGGTTTTAGAAACAGACTTGGGCTGTGAAGCGACACAAGGCAGTGGCCACACATTGCCACAAGGAAAATTTTAACTGGATAGAAGTAAAAAACAGTTTTTCAGTGCGAGAGCAGCAGAGAACAGACACAGGGTACCTCAGGACCCAGCTGTGAAACCACCATCCACAAGGACTTTCAACGCTTGAGTGGACAAGACCCTGATAAATCTCTTCTAACTCTGAAGCCTGCTCTTCTTGGAGCAGGAGGTTAAACTGGACAATCTCCAGAGACTATTTTTACCCTTTTTTTTTTTTTTTTAAATCATCAATAGGACCACAGGTTTCAATTTTGGAAAACTTTTTGGGATGCATGTATTTATTTTGGGGATGTATGTACTTTAAGTACATACGTACTTAAGAAAATGTAGCTGGACACTGAACTCCATATTGAACTGTGAAGAGAATAAATGAAGCTATGTACAAGTTCAACACACAGGGAAAAGAAAAAAGGAAATACCACATTAGCCCAAAACAATAATGTAAACTTAATAATCAGGCTATCTTTAAAAAAGTGTTCAACACATGTTCAGGTAATTTTTCCACATATTACAATGGACTGAAAAGTTCTGCATATGCTCTCTTTAGAGAAGAAAGCGCTTTAATGCAAACAAGGGATTATTATTTCTCCCCACCATGAAATTGAATTGTAAATTAACTTTCGATTTAAACAGACCTTTTTAAATGAAGGAATAATCTAAAAATAATTCATGGCTACCACCCCTGAATTTACCTTTAAAACCTGTTTTATAAACAAAATTCTCTGCTCAGTTCAGTGTGAATTACTCCTTGGAGAACAGTCTGAATTCCTCTTTTGGAAAAATTACTTTTATTAGTATGAAAAGTCTACACTTTCTTTAAAAATAAACTGGTTTTCTGTAAAGTTTCCACACATAACTACCATCCTTCGAGTTACACCACTATTGAGTTTTACAAATTTACAAGACTGAACCCTTCCAAGTTTATGAAGGTTTGCATTAAGGAGGTCCAAAAGTTCAAAAGGTTTTGTCAACAAGGTCTCTTTTTTATTTTTCTTCTTTTAATCCTGAGGATAATATAATTAAGTTAAAATCTTTCAGTATGGGCTAATTAAAATATAGATCATTCCTGCGAGCCACAAGGCCACATTAAGCCTCAGCCTAGAAACCTTCAATCTTTACAGGTTACTGACGTCAATCAACAATGACATTAAGGAAAAAAATTGTGTAAGACTGAGACTTAATACAGAATTATTTTATGAAAATTCTGACTAATACCTTTAATCACTTCCTAGTGCAAACTAGTTGAAGAATTTATGAAAAATCTTAATGGACTGAATTACTTGACAGCCTTCTGCAAGGCAGCAAAGGTATGCTTTCGCCATATGGTAACAGTGTTAAGTTACTTCATTCAGGCTCCTACTTCGCAACAAGAAATCTGGTGCCCCATTTGCCAATTGGGCACAAGAGAGCATAGCTTTGCATGGAAGTCAAGAGTCCAAGGACTGAGAACAGGTCAGAGAAGCACGATTTACATTATTTTGCTTCTGATGATTCTTTGTATTTGCCTTAGTAAAGAGGGAGACATTTCAATTTGCTGTTTTACTTTGAAGCCACCTTCAATGGCGCTGATGAGTACTCCGGTTCCAAGTTTTACACCAGGTTAGTAACCAACGAAGCAAGTTGATGCGACCAAAAAGAGAAATCATGAAACAAGACTTTGAATTGGGAAGCGGAAAACAAAATGAGACAGTTGATACAAAAACAATCTTCACTTTTTGGTTTGTTGAATCAGTTTGCCACTTACATAGTTCTTGGCTAGTATGCCGTAGGTGTAATTCTGCCTACAGGCAAGTGCCTCGATGGTCAACCTCTATAAATTTAAGTCAGGCAATTTCAGTATCACAATTCTTAACTCTGTTCAGCTAACTAAAATGAACTTGTGAGATTCTTAGATTTAACATCACAGAAGTACTATGAATGAACAGACCCTATCCTCTTACCTCTAGATGCCAAAAAAAATTAACCACTATCCACTGCTTTGACAGCAGTTTTGTACTTAAAAGGGATTCCTTGTTAAAAACAAACAAACACAAAAACCAAAATCACAAAACATCCAAGGAAAAAACATGCACAGGCTCTACCTTCCTAGCCCACCCAGATTTCAGTTATTTCTTTAAACCCTGAGAATCACATAAGAAATGCTCTACTGGGTCACACAGTCGACCCCATCCAGTATTCTGTCTTCAGTAGCACAACAGGAAGTGCTACTCACAAAGCATAAAGAATTTGACTGGCAGAGGCATTTCCTATTAAAATGGGAAAGTTTAACATCTACTGTACTGAAGCCTACATATTGATTTAGGTTTTGATAAACAAAAGAATGACTTTGAATTCACCCTGGCAATAAAGAGATCTATTTGCATTAGTATTAATACCTTTAGAACTTATTTTTGGGAAAGGCAAGACATTTCAACTCTGTAGCAAAATAATAAATTTACCACCTGAACCAGTAATTAGGTATTCTCCAAGTGGGAGGGGGAAATCGGTGTGCATGTGTAAGAAGGACTTGCCCTATTTTTTGAATACCTTGAAAGTTTTTCACCCCAGCCCCATTTTCCAGAACAGTCAGCAAAAATAAGAGCCCTGTGTTCATATTCACCAACTACAACCTCAGATGGCTCTATCAAACCTACTATTTCTGGAAGCTCATATAATTTTATTTATTTACTTTTAAAAAGTGATCCACAGTCAAACCATGTTTTGAATGTGTTCTACAGGAAGGAGTGATACGGGCAACTTTTAAGTAGACCATCTCAGGAGATTATTAGTCCAATCAACTTACTTTAGCAGGATTGACTGAAGCACCAATTTGCAAGCACCTGATTTTAAGAGATGATGGAAAAGAAATCTATTAAACAGTATTTTCTCACAAGGATCTCAAACATTTGCTTCTGTACTTCCAACTCTTACACATTTTTGTGCCAGTTGCCAAACTGAGTAAAAGTAAAGAGATTTGGTCTGCTAGGAAAAGATTCAAAGATATTCTGGCCTGCAACAGTCAACATAACAAATGAGACTATTTAGTTAAAAGTTGTTGCCAGTAGAACCATGAAGGGAGGAAATTAACATTGTGTATCTGACAGAAACATCTGCAAACAGCAATAAGTAGCTGCATACACATTCTGAAAATATTAATCAACACTAGAAACCTATTTTTAAGTTTCTTGAGTAATGTTTCATTAAAGATGATGCAATTTGTAATCAATAGCTTCAGACACCTACAAAGGATAATGGATGGATGGGCTATTTTATTTTGACTGCAGAAAACACAGCAAGGTTTAGGACAAGCATTCACATTTGTGCAGCTTTTATTTAGTTTACTCTCATCAAAAAAAAATTCATGCTAAACCAGTGAAATTTATTACTGTAGCAGGATAATTTGTATGAACAGTAGAACAGCAACAGATTTAACTTGAGTTTAAAATTACTCCCATAATTTTCTGAGAATCATACATGTCACAATAGCCTTTACTCAGTAACTAAAAATTGGATGCAAAGCTGCCTGAAAAACAATTTTCCAAGAGTACTCAGATATCCCCTATCAAGCAGGAAGAATGTGTACGTCAAAGTTCAAGAATTAGTACCTTCATCTGTACTAACTGTGGTTCTAGAGAAGCAATTCCAAGCTACAACGGGATTGAAAGCATTTTCCAGGATAAAGTTATAATTCAAGATGATTTTGATAAGTGGTAGAAGTGGTTTGAAAATTGGATGCAGTTACATAAGTATAGCTGCAAAGCAGGAACCTACAACTGTACAATTACAAGATGGGAACAACTGAGTAGGCAGCAGTTCTGCAGAGAAAGATATGGAGCTACAGTGAATCACAGACTGAATGAGTCAACAGTTCTAGGCAGATGCAAAAGTGACAAACATCATATTCTAGTGAATAAATGAGAGTATTACAGGTTGAAAAGATGAAGTAATTTTTCAAATCTACCCTGTACTGATAAGGGTTTAGCTTGCCCATTAGATCTAGATTTAACTACAGAATTCATGCAAAACCTACCACAAAAAAAAAATACAGGTAAAAAAACAACCAAGCAAAAAACAACAAACAAAACCAAAACACCCAAAAGAGCCCCAAAAAAACTTGACTTACAAAAATGAAGTTGAAAAAAAGCCTGTTTTGTCTAAACAGCAGAACAAAGAGAACAAACTTTTTTTTTATTACGTGAAAGATGCTATAAACAGGTAAGGTGCCCACCAGGGAATAGGATATATCCACCAGGAATAGGATAACTAATCATTTACAGGGTAGCAAAAGACATCAAGATTATCATTCTGTTCTAACATCTCAAGGTAAATAAAGATTCAAATTGTCTAGCAGACATACTGAGGAATCTCTGTAATTAGAGATTCTCAAAAAACAGGATAAACAAACATCTGTCAGGAATGATGTATATTTAGCTCAGCATGTCTTTAGGGATGGTGGGTGGGTAACAAGCTTTCCAGCCACATTTCGAGGAGACAAAAACTTCACACTACAAAATAATGAAATCTACATCTATGTTTTAGTAATACAAAGGACAGAGTAACACAACATCAGGACTTTTTGCACATAATTCCTATGAATTAAGTCCCATTATACTTTTAAGCTGAAGTATATAATATCAATACAGTTTAACAACCTCTTTGACAAGCAGTTTTTCCATACTGAAATGGTTAACTCCCAGCACTGGAAGTTAATGCTGCAATCTAGTGTCTGCAGATTTAATTTCTAAGGTCAAACATTCCCACTTTCATGCTTGCAGCAAAACATGAAGGCACAAAATCCTACACTCCCTCTACACTTAAATATGAATGTTGACTTCAATTGGCATCTCTTAAAAATATATATATATATATATAAAAATAAATAATCATACAAGATGCCTTCGACAACTGTTAGTATACCCTTACTCTCTTAAGAGACCTTATTAATAAGGCAACTTTGACTTGCCTGTGCTGTAGGCCAGAGTCTATTCTTGCAGCTTCACTGCAATTGGTGTCTCAATTTTTGGACACTGGCAGACATCGATTAAACACAAAAAGTCACTATAAAATATTAACAAACAGTGCTTATATAAATATCTTTTTTGTTTTCCCTAGAAAAAATTCTCTTCACAACACCTATCAAAGCTGTATCCACAATTTTGATTGTATTAAAATTTGCTTTTAAGAATGTGAAATATGTCCACTGAAAAATGGGCCCATTTGGTATACAGACTTGATATATAAAGTTTTAGTTTTTTCCAGTGAATACATGATTGCAACAACTCAGACTTTTCATTAATCAAAATGAATGGCATTAATTTATTTCAGAGAGGGTGGGGAAAAAATCCTTCGCTTCCCCAGCCCACTTAAGGAATTCCAACATTTCAGGGATAAAAAAAGAAATAAAATGCAGCACCCATAAACACACTAACCATCCTGTCTATTTCCTTTGTACAAATGTACATCATAATAAGGATAAGACATAATTGAGGTTGTGATCTACTCCAAAGAACTAAAATAACTTAACCCAAGCTTCCTTCTTGGAAAAGGTGAAGGTCAGTTCTATTTTGCTGCAAGTAGAAAAGAAGCATTTGTATTGCACACATGCAGGTCTTGCATACTGTCTTTCCTGACTTCAGCCACAAAGTCTTCTTTGAGGATACTACTGATATTAATGTAGTGGAAGAACTGTGAGATAAGAAACACTACAATTGTGTATGTTTACCCCTCTTCCTACAATTACATTATGGCAGTATTTAGAGGGCAGGTGGAGCTATTATCCCCTCTAATCATGTTTCATTTGTGAATCTCAGAACAACCACAGTAGTGAAGAGAAAGACTAGGGGAATTTGGTTTGGATCATGCTTTCTATGGAAAGTAGAAATAAAGTACACCCTGCAAGTTGCTTTACACACCCATAGAAACTTAACCAATATAAACCAACACATTTCAACAACAGGCTGAGAATTTGTAAGACTCCAGTAGAAAACACTTTCCAGGTCAGAATGCTAGGTTATATAATGGCATAAGCACTGTACACCCAGAATCCCATGAGTAAAATCTATAGAACCAAGCTACCAAAAAAGATAACTTGCTGAATCAAGGTCTTCCAAGAATTTTCACTACTACAATTGTATCTCTTATGTCTGCATAGCTAATAAAAGTACACATAACAGTATTATATACTTGCCCAGATTTCACAAAAGAAAGTAAACACAGCTGATTTACAAAATTTTATATGCAAACAGTATTTTGATCCTTTTCTTCTTTCTGAAGTGACAAACATTATTTCCATAGCTACTGACCTTACTGAAATTTCACTAAGTTCAACCACTTAGAAAGCAGTTTTTGGGAAGCATCATGTAAAATATAAACAGTTCCCTGAGGCATCATAAAGGTACACCTTTAACCCCATTCAAGTACGTAACAATGCTCTGGCCCTAAACAAATGCAAAAGGTGCAAAATCCCCGAAAAAGGAACCTTTTCCTCTTACTCTATAAAGAAAACAGGTAAAAATATTGACTCTTACTTTGTAATTCAATTTCAAAGAAAAATCCTATTTTTAACCTGCAGAACAGCAAGTGATATACATCAAGTGATATACTACAGCTATATTCAAACAAAAAACACAGACAAAATAAAACAAACAAAAAAAAAGAAACAAACAAACCAAACAAAGAAACCCACAGCTTGGTAAGTTTTCAAAATACTTCCCTTAGAAGACTTCTGTAAGTCTGTTGTATTCCTCAAGGCCCAACAATATTTCAGGCATAGAATAATAGGCCTGGTATTCCTCAAGGCCCAGGTTTTCAAAGACAGAGCAGTGATGCCTTTCACAGGCACTATAATCAATTACATTTAGGCTTGCAGACAGGGAGAGCCTTCTGTACTGTGCAGGCCAAAACCTGGCATTAAACGCTCTTTTTTCATGAAAGCCTTCAAATAGCTACAGGCTACTGTCACACATGTCAAAACAGCGCACTTCCATTTCCATTGCTAGCCCCCAATTCAGCTCTTAAAACAACATTAGGAAAATCATCGAGACAACAGACAAACACGGATTACATGGTTGTTAAGGCTTTTTTGCACTCTAGAAGTGTGACCCGGGGAATAAATAAAACATCATTTACAGAGTTCGAGTCCTCAAATAAAACTGCAGTAACTCCAATACACAAAAATTACTTGCCAACAGAAACCGTGCTTTTCCAAAAAGACTACAGATAATTAAAACACACACACACACAAAAAGGCAAAATCAAAAGCACACAAAAAAACCCCAAAGGTATACAGGGAACTAAAGATGAAGGAATAGACCAAAGCGATTTCCTACGCACCTCCTACCCCCCTTTCCCAGCTCCCCAGGGAAAGACTCGCACGTCCTCAGGAGCGAAGCAACCAAGCAGGAATCAGCATCAAAGAAAGGGGAGAAGAAGAAGACGCCACCTACCTGTCCCAAAGGCTTTGGCCACTAGCCAGGCGAGATTACAGGCGATTTTCGCTCGAGAGAAATCATAATGGTCAAAAGGTTTGATGGCAGGAACAATGAAAGTCTTCCTCATCTCCTTGGCGTCTACGGCATCCCCCATCTTCTCACAGGACCCCAGACAAATGGGAACTTACATGGTTCTTCCTTCTCCTCCTCCCGCGGCCGGGAGAGACGACTGTAAATACGCCGACAGCAGCTGAGGGCAGCGCTGAACCCAGCTGTCCGTAAAGGGCTAACGCCGCCTCCCGCCTTCCTCCGCACAGGAATGTAGCAGAGCCCGAGTGTCCTCTTCTTCTTCTTCCTCCTCCTCCTCGCCCTTTGTCTCAATTCACTCACGCCGCCCCCCACCCTCCGAAAAACGGCCCCCGGCGGCCCCGGCCCCCCCTTCCCTGGGGAGACGCTCCGGCCAGGGCTGGGCTCCCCGAGGCCGCCGCCAGCCCCTCGGCGCAGGTCGGGAGCCGCTAGCAAGGCCCCCGCAGCAGGCCGTGACACGGCCCTACCCGGCCCCGGCAGAGGCGCCGAGATGTCAAAACGCCGGGGACCAGCCCCAAAACGCTGCGCAGCCCCCCGCGCCACGCCTTAGCAGCGGCCTGCAGCGCTCCGGGAGCAGTGCCGGCTCCTCTACCGCTGCCCTGCGCCCGTGGCTGCCCCGCCGCCACACAGCGAGGGGACGCGCTCCCGTCAGCCGCCGCCGCTGCAGTCCTCCACCCGTGGCTGCCGCACTGGATGGGCGAGAGGCGGCTGCGCACGCGCTAACGCCACGGCCGCCACCGCCGCCGCCTCCCAGTTCGGGCGCCAGCGGCAGGGGCGGAGCGGGCCGCCCTCAGCCGCCCGGCGGTCGCATGGCGCCCGTACTGCACCGGGGGGCTCTTGGCGCCGGGCCGGGTGTTGGCTTCGGGCAAGTCGGGTATTGCCTCAGGTGTGGGGGAGCTCGGGCGGGCTGAGCTCAGCAGGAGAGAGCGGCGGAGCGCTTCCCGCCGGTAAGGGGGGGCCCGGCTGTGGGGAGAAGGGCGGTGTCCCTCGGGCGCCGGGCCCGCCCGCTGCCGGCGTCGCCGCTTCGCACAGCGGGGCCGGGCGGGCCTTCCCGCGCGCGGCCGTTGGCTGCTGGTGCTGCCCTGTGGGAAAGCCGGGACCAGCCCCAGCGCTGGGTGCGAGCGGGGCTGAGGAGCCGCGGCCGTCTCTTTGGGGCGGGCCGGGCCGCGGCGGCGGCTTGTCGTCCCTCTTGGTGAATTGGTCCCTCCTCTTTTAAATTGCGTCTATATATAACTTCTCGAATGCTCGGGTAGGAAAATGACAGAGCCTTAAAATGGTTCAGGGCCTGCTCACGTAATAACTGTAATAACAGGCAGTGGTAACAATTTGCCCTAGAGACCATCTGCTGCCTCACTCACCTGTACCTGAGCTGGTTTTGGAAATGCGTAAAATCACTTTAACAGCGGCCTGTGTGGAAAGAAGTATTAGTCACAGTAGGAACTAGTACCTGGGTGATTAATGACTTGCATTTGGTGGGGTGAGTTAGCTTGGAGGTGCGGGTCTGTGGGTGTGGCAGTCTTGGTGACAGCCTCATGGTGGCTGACCCTGATGGGGAAGCCCTGCCTCTGCTCTGCATGGTCACTGTGTAACTGGGTGACCAGCAGTGCCAGAGGGTAGTAAATTGGTGCTTTTTGGCAACAAATAGTTATTAGGTTGGAGTAATGTAGAAATGCGCCCTCCTTCCCTGCCAGCCTGGGTGCTCCGGTAAGCTGTGTGGTGACGCAGTTAAGGAAGCTGATCTGGACATATGTCTTGGGTCACTGAAGGACCACTTCTGACTGACATCAGTACAGCTAACCTGCCTTTAGGGTGGTTTTTTTTTGTTGGTTCCCCTCCCCACCTTATGGTAAATTAGTGAGTGCCTTCCCAAACTGTTACAGTCTGAGGTGGATTGGATTTGGGTTTGGTTCATGTTGGGTTTGGGTTTTTTTTTCAGCCCTAATGAGTCTGGAAAAGAATATTTAGTCACAGTCTTCACATTATACTGTGAGGTTTCAAGTAATACTTTAGCCAGAGTGTTATTTCTTTGTGTTTAAAGTGGACTGTGAATTGATCTGGACAGGGATTTTCCACTGCTACAAGGCTACGCATGCTTCTAGCACTTCATGTGCACAATTATACAAATACCGTGATGATGAAGTCATAGCGTACTTTACAGTTTTACTGACATTAACCTATATTTACCAGGAGTGAGAAAATTAAGGGGCTATGGAGGTCAGCATTTGAAGAGATTATTGCTGAGTATTTCCCCATGTGCTCTCTGGGATGGAATTCCCAAACTGTCATGCATACTTCTCATAAGTGGTACATAGCTAGTTATAAAACCAGGAGCTGCTGCTGGCAGTATTCAGCAAATAGGAGGGGAGGAGGAAAGTTTAGGAATCCTTGCTTTAGCACACTTACAACTGACATTCCTAGATCCTCTACAGCAGACATGGGAATAATAATACCAAATTACCATGCAGGTGTGACTTGAGAAAATGTTCTCTCTTCAGGAGGAGTATATACTTAGTTTTCAACAACTAAAGTAAAACCTATATTTGCACATTTTCCTGAATTATTTTTTATGTATACTTTTGACATAAGTTACGTTAGACATTATTTTAATTTCTTTTTTTTTACAGTTGCCATTAGAATGAGTTTAATTCTTCCTGTATACTTAACATCAAACACTTGGAATTCTTATGCTTTAAAACCACACATGATTAGAGCGAGAAAAAAAAAAAAAAGTCCCAGATTCCAACTCATTTTTTTCTTGTGTGACAAATAAAATACCAAAAAATTAGATCATCTTACAGGACAACATGTTTAGGGAGACTATAAGGTGGTCATTTAAGTATGATGGATATAGGATCCTTTTACCTTTAGGGCAAAAGATTGCAAACTAGTGCCTATGAAACAATACGAAGCTTTCAGAAACAGCTTTCTTACAGAAACGTGTCATAACCCAAATAAGAAGCCATTGGATATATTTAATGTCCTCCTGTATTTATCATCTGTTCCTGTGCACTTGAAAAACATCACATATACAACTGCACTGTACCAGACACTGAGACTAGTGACACTTCTGAAGCAATACAGATGCATCCTGAGTTCTTGCAATCACAAGCGCCTTGTTACTTTACAAGTGAATATTGTTTTAGGGAATGCATCTCAAAAATGGCAATAGATACTGCTATGGGTAGGTACATACAGCATTGCTACCAATCTAATTTAAAATGCAGAAATTCTTGTGGGTGCAGAGCCTTTGTGCCAATGAAACCTGTTCAGTCACAGAGCAAAATCTAAAGAAGCTGTGTCGTGGTAACTGCAATCAAAGTGGGATTGTTTAATTTGTTCAGTGCTCTTAGAAGTGAATGTATGAATATAAAATCAAGTATGTGTGAGCGAAAAAGAAGACATCACCACCAGTTGCTGGAGTTCTTGTGCCACATCTGCTTCTGTAGACATGCTGTCGTGGTTTAAGTCGTAAATCACGCAAAATGCAGTGTTGCTTATTGCATCGTCAAAGATACCAGCAGTCGTATTTTAAATCACATATTTTAAATAGTGATAACCTCTTCGGTACACAATCTTTCTGCTGCGAAGTGGTTTATACTTTGAAGTTCATTCCAAGTGGAAAGACAAAGTGTTACAGATTAAAACAAGCAACTCACACATACATTTTTTTTTTACCTTCTTTCTCCCTCCCTCTACCCCAAATTAGAAACTCATTTGACTAGTTTTATCCTGTAATTACATCATAAACCTGATTCTTCACTGTCATGTGTCTAGCCGTTTACACAGTGGGTGTACCAAGCCTGTAGTCAGTGTGGGCAACAAATATGACGGTGAAGCTATGAATAATAGTGTGGATGGCAGTTGTTACTAATAGTCGTTACCTTGGGAGATAGTTTTTTGTTTGGTTTGGGTTCGATTTCTTTCTACTTATTTTCAGATTTACTTGACTTCTGAAGAGGTCATGTAGAGAAGATGCCCTTAGACTAAATTCAGGCTAGTGCTAGATTACAGTGAGCATTCAAACTGGAATAATATTTCATGCATGACTTCATCCTTCACAGTAGTTGATGAGAAAGGTAAAATGTTTGAAATTAGGAATGCCATTACTGGCTTTGCTGTGGCACTGTCTGTAGCCAGACTTGGCCTTAGTGAACAATTTATCATGCTATCTACAAAAGGTAGTAAAACATTCCCCTTTCAGTTGGTTGTTTTAGGGCAAATCCACAAACACAGCAGTTAACAAGAAGTATTCTGCTGTGTAATGCTTCAGTGTTGGTGGTGAAAAAAGACCATGAATAACACCGTAGGGATAATTATCTTTAATTGCTGCTATCAAATTTGCCTATTTAAGATGATCCCATCTATTTGCCTTAGCTTAGAGGGTATCTGTCATGGTAGACATGGTGGTGGCTGATGGGAGGGGTGTGTCTTGTGGCCTGTAACCTCTGGCAAAGAGGCAGCATGCACAGCTTGATGTGCTACTGTCAGTCTGTCAACATACAGACCTAGAAGCAGTCATGTCCCAGTGTGATCCTTCAGAAATGTGCTTTAGCAGGTTTGGTGTTGGGTATGTGAGGTTGAACAGGTAATCTATAAATGATTCTATAAGGCTATTACAGCATAGGATGATTTATGAACTTGAACTACTGATATTCCAGTCTCTTAAACTTATGAGTAATGGTGAAAACAGTAGAACTGTAAAAGTGAAGAAATTATTTTTTTAAATGTTTATTATCAAGTGAGTCTCTGAATTATTAAACTTTTTTGGCATTATTACTGAAATGCATGTATGTAGTTTTTGCAAGGTAGGAGTTTTCTCAGCGCATGATTTTGGAGGGGAGTATGTTCTTCCTGTTGCAGGATGATAACAAAAGTACAAGAATAGTTACATAATTCTTGTCTTTCAAATTCTTCTATTAATTTGTAACCAGAAAGTGCTGAGGCATTTAAAAGTGAAGAAAACAGCTTACGAACTTTACAGATTCCAGTAGAGTCATGTGTCAGAGCGAAAATAAAGCTTTGTGTGACAGTTTAATTGGATTGCCTGTGACTTTTTTCCTTTATACAGGTAAAAAATGGAAAACAGTGGAGTAATAGCTACTTCAGCTCATTTACTACGGAAATCTGGACAACCAAAAAGCTGCCCAATGAGAATTAAATGTGATACCTAAGTCACTTCTCTTAATACTTGTATGGTATGGGTTTCATTTCCTGAACTTGGCTTTGACCTAATGTAGCTCTGTGAAGAGGGGAGAAGAATTTCCATCTTCCTCCTGTTGATTCCACTGGGTCCAACCAAGCAACATATCTGTCCCTTTCCTGTGGTCCGTGAGAGGCAGTGTCTTTCATTGCATCTGACAGTCATGGCTTGTTTGTTTGTCTTTTTCTTTGGTCACTTGGGCATCATCTTTTCTGAGGGTAATTTTATATTTAATTTTTTTAACCTGGCTTTCGCACTGGTTGCTCTGATGTTCTGCCCATCTTCTGGAATTGCACTCGTGTGAGGGGGTTTTAAGATTACTTTTCTTCCCAGCTGTGCTGTGCAATGCTCACTAATTCCACTCCTTTCTCCTTGGCATTCCACTGTTGCCAGGTTCTCTGTGAAAAGCATAAATACCCTGGTATAACTGATATTTTCTATTATAAACTTTAGAACATGGAATAGATCTTAGCCTCTTTCATTAGGAGAAATCTGTGTACTGTCTCTTTCATGGCCACTTGGTGCCTCACATGTTTTCTAATGAAAATCCTTAATGTGATTTTATGAATATAACCTTTAAATACTAGAGCTGTAAAATAAATGTCTGGGGAGAAACTTACATTCAGAAGACCACTTCCAACAACAACAACAACAGCAACAACAAATGCAATCTTATTACCATTATGGTAGCTGTTATGGAGGAGTAATGCTTTATTTGCACCTCACTTCAGAGGAAAATGGGCATGACTCTAGTTTTCCGATTTTGCAGTCAGGTCTAAGAATAAATCAGCAAGAGTTAGTGAAAAAGTCTGAATGAGAGTGAATACTAAATAGTGCACTTTCTCCTGTTGAACTGTACTCCATTGAAGTGACTGGCTGGGTTTTTTTTAAATTCTGCTTCTACACATGAAGAAATATCTCAATGTTCGTAAAAGCTCATTTGTTTTGAGCATATGCATGATTTGTTAGTGGGGCATGAATAGACTTCAGTTCCCCATTTTTTGGCCCTCCTTTCAGTTTCCACTGAAGCCCATGTGTGTCTGAATGAGAATAGCACTAAATAGGAGAGAATTCTGTGTTCAAACAGTAACATTCTGGTGTCGTTTAATTGCAGTAAAATTGTTGTTTGCAAGGGCTGTTTGTGAGGATGGCTGAGGAGACGAAAGCAATGGAACAACATAGGAGACTATCTGATGAAGTTTTGGTTTTTTTTCCCTATATATCTTCTTTGAAAATTCGTGATCCAATTTTTCACTGAATTATTTTTGTTTGGCTGGTTTTTGTTTCTTCTTTTGGCAGATTCCCTTAACTTCCTGAGAAATTGCATGTTATGGATGAATTTTTAGGGACTACTTTAGGGAGCAGGTGTAAATAGCTGGTACACTGTTCAAAATGTATCTGTGGAAAGCGTGTAGCAAAGATGTTTATTGTAACCATTTATACACAGTGACCCGTTATGGCTTTGGAGGTTTTGATTATGCATGCATGGTAAGGTCATCACAACCTGAGTGCATAGAACTGTTTAATTTTTTTTTGGCATAACTTTTTCATTTGTAGTATTTTCTGAGTAGCTTTACATGATGTGTGCTGTAGAGTTCATTTGGAAGCATGTTCAATATACAAAAATGCACAGGATGTCTAAGCCTCATGTAGAGTATTTGATTTAAACACTCCACTATTTCAATATATATTAGAAACATTGGAAAGAGTAATTATTTTAATAATTGCCTTAAACTAAATGTATGTGTATATATTTAGTAATAAAAACTTGGCTTTGACGAGGATTTTTTTAAAGCTTTAAGTTAATCAGATGTGTAGTTCCCATTTGAAATCTCAAGAGCTACAGACATCATTGAATTTAAGTGTGTATGTAATTGTGTTTCTGGATTAAGGGTGCCATGCAGAATATTTGTATTTGAAGAAAAAATCTGCATGATTTCTTTCTTCTAGAAAGTATCAAAAGATAAATTACACACAAAAGTTTTATACATCTCTCTGGTTATTCTGTCCTCATATCATGTTCTTGCTGTATAATATACATGGCTCTGCTAAAGCTACAGGTTGTTGTATCAGCAGTCTCACTTGAGTGGGGAGCAGTCATGGTCCTACTTGTTGGCAGTAGAAGTGTCCATCATCATCATGGGTGTCAGAAAGAGAACCCTGTCTTTGTATTAGCCAGTGTAGTTGGATACGGATGAAGGAAGCGGACAAGCAGGCTGAAACTTGCTGTTCAGGGAATGTTTGAGTCCTTGTGATGGCCGCTGCTCTGAAAGCAGTCTGACACAGGCAAAGTGCATGGGATAATCCCAATTCTGCACAGTGCTTCATAATCCCCCGTAATCCAGGGTCTGTTTTAACAGCCACAGTACAGTCTTTACAGATGATAATTTATTAAATGAGGGAAGAATCAGCGAGGGGAAGAGTTTGTTAGCAGGCATTGTTTCCCTTTGGTCTGGCAAGTCTTTGTGTCAAACTCTTTCCTCCTTTTCTTTTTGTTCTTTAGAGAAAGGAAGCAATTGCCTGATTGGAGAACCTAGGGAAACAGAACAGATTTTGTTGATGAGGGTCCAGTTTGTTCAGCTGAGTATTTTGCTATGCATAGAGTAACTGTTGAAATTGGGTACTTGAGGTCTTTGCCCCAGTTGATGATATGCTCTTTAAAGGGTGGGAAAAGCAGTTAATCCTGGTGAGAAGAGATGGGAAACAAGGGGATTGAAGGTAGAGGACATACTGCCATGTTTCTTCTCTTTTACCACCGTCTTAAGTGGTGTTGTACTGGTATAATTGGGAATACTATATGCCTTCTGTGAGGAAAGAGATGAGCTGGAGGCAGAATATTTCATTAGAAGCAGATGACAAAGTAAGAATAATAAATGCTATTTATGTTGTAATAGGTCATAGAAATTCTAGTCAGAGCCCAGGATATCATGGTAGAAATGCAGAACAAAGTGATGACCCATTTTAGTTCATAGTCAAAATGATAAAGTTTTAGATATTGTAAGACCAGGCAAGCAATAACAAAAAAGGCTTTGGTATTATTACATTGCTCTTGATTTCATTATTTAAGAGAGCCCTGTCCCATAGAAACATCCTCGCTGCTGCTAGGGAGCAGGTTTCCTGTGTATCAACAGAAGAGCCATCTGCATGGAGATGTTCTGTGTCTGTGCTTCTGCTGGCTCTTTAATCATTAAAGGAAGACATGTCATGCTTCCCAGGGCCGACACCCTCTTGTAACCACTGACTACCTTTGTGGCTTCTTGCAGAGCAGACAGCGTCAGTAATGCAGGAGTCTTTTCTCTACCTTGTCTTTTTGCTCCATGTTCCACTGATCTGGTAGGAGCTCTTTGTTCTTACGTGTCTGTTGTCTGGCTAGCAATGTTATTTCTTTGTTCAAGTTATATAGTGCAGTAGTACTCTTATTTTTCAAGTATTTACATCGGTAATGTCAAGGGGAGCTGTTTCCCTGCAGCTCTACTTTGGAGCTGAGAAGAATGAGAATCCGAGTATGATAACTTCAGTTCATAAAAACTTCAGAATGCTGAAGTCCTTATATACTCAGCATGTTTGGCTGAATTACAAATCTTCTCAGAGGAACTGTTGTTTCATAGGGTTACTTGTTTATTATTTGTGTTGAACTGTAAGGTAGGTGGAGATATTTGGGGAGATAATGTGCTCTGGACAAATTTTCCTGAGGGAAAACTCAAGTTAGTCAAGCAAATGAGCAGAAACACTTCTAAGCTACTCTGTCTCATGGTATTTGCTGGCCCTATTCCTTTGAAATGGTCTCACTAGATACATTCAGAAAAGTTTTAAAATTTTTTGATAGGTTTTGATTGTCTCTCTCAGTTTTGAATTGCTGGGAGGTTTCTTCCTTTTAGGTATAAACCTAAGCCGCCACTGTTTTGCAGCTCAGGCAACTGTCATAGCCTTCTTGCTTCTTGACACTTAGCTATTGCTTGAAAGAAAGCTTCTTTAGCTTGGGCTACAATCTGTGTTGTGCTGAAATCTAATTTCTATGTATCTTGCTGGTTGCCACAGGGAACAATATTGCTTTGGCAAGGAACTGAACAAAATTACCTTGTCCTAATGGGTCATGTGAAAGAAAAGAAAATGGGAACACTGAAACTGGACTTTTGAATAGCTCAAAGCTTTGAAGCATTTGGTTAAAAACAAAACAAAAACAACCTGACATAATTTAACATGGAAATTCTAGGATTATGTTTTGTTAGAATGGTGTGTTAGCCAATTTTTTCACAACCTGGCCTTATACCCAGGTCAGCTGAATTGTATTAAGAATTAACACAGATTTAATCCACTGAATTGTTTAGCAGATAGAATCCCATGAGTGCTTCATGTGTGTTTCATACAGTCTTCCTTAAAAAGAAAATACATGTCAGTGGAGATTTGGCCATACACACACAACTGTGCTTTCATGCTGCAATTCTTCAGACATATTTAATACCAAGGGGTTAGAAAATACATAATGATCTGGGGTGCAAACTTGCTAACCAGAGTGTTTTTTCCATAAAGCAACTAAAAATATATATGAAGTGTTATTTTTTTTAACGTTTACTCTAAATTTAATGTATTAATAATGAAAACATATCTTAAAACTTGTAACCTGAATTCTTTTGAACTGGGCATTATCATGCTGGAGTTTTTCCAGCCAAGTTACAAATCCCAGAAAAATAAGGTTTGCAAGGAAAGTTCTTGGCAGATCTCTCTTGGAACAGCACAAACAAAATGCTTAACAAGGAGGCATTCATTATTTCTGTCTTGTTACCCTCTGTTATTGCAGTCACCAGCTGTAAGGTTACTGGCATCTCTGAATCTTTCTAATAGGAAGCATAGGGAGCAGTCATTCAAGGCTGGTAGCTAGAGATATGTTGCAGTTTTGAGGCTTGCTTTCTTTTTAATAGCTATTGTGTTTTATCAAGCTGAGCTAATGCATTGTCTGCCTGTTCTCACAGCAGACAGTTAAG
This sequence comes from Myiopsitta monachus, assembly GCA_017639245.1. Lineage (NCBI taxonomy): Eukaryota > Metazoa > Chordata > Aves > Psittaciformes > Psittacidae > Myiopsitta > Myiopsitta monachus. The sequence continues at coordinate 11,122,706 of CM029923.1, read as the reverse complement.
GAAACTAACTGAATTTCAGCCGCACAAATCTGTTGGTTTAACTTCAGTGGTCTGTGATCCTGAAGTGTGCAATTAAACCACAGATGGGCAATGTTACCATGTATGAGAAGTGGAGGTTTCTCTGCTTAGTATTTGTAACGACTAACTGAGAAATTCTGCAAGTGATTAACAGAAGCAGAAGCTCAAGAGAGTCAAAGGATTTATGTTTTTTTTTGACTGTAGTGTATTCTCATCTCTTTTGGTTATCTTGAATATGGTGGTCTCATATAGACTCACATTAGTGTTTATTAAAGTGTTTATTTGTATTTTTACTTATTCAGTGCTTTGAAGTCCTCAGTTTTATCACACCTTGACTGTATTTGCTGGTGTGTCTAGCTTAAAAGAGAAAACAAAACATTTTCTCTCTTATGCCGTAAAACTTAATTACACATACCGGGTTTTAAATGGATCCCTTAAGACAAAAGTACTTTAATTTTATATTTTCATATTAATAGTATACTGCTTCACAGAGCTTTATAAGAACATTTATGAGAAAAATCCATACAGTATCCAGTGTGTGGTACAGTGCCATCCTCTGAATGATCAGAAAAGCCAAGCCATGTTCTGAGAATGTCTCTCCATCTCATTTTAGATAGTTGGGAGTTTGGCTGGACTTAAGTGAATGTTTTGAGTGGCAGCTGTTTCCAGGCAAGTAATTTTTGCTTCTTAGGTTTGCATTTGAAGGAATGTTTTTTAATTGACACGCTGGTACAAGCAAGGGCTGATTTAGCTGGAATTGAACTGAACTCAGTGAGTTTGAACCAGGTTTCTCAGAAGTATATAAATAAAAAAGCTACCTCAGGAACCTGTAAGAAGAGCCCAAGTTGGACGTTGATACACTGGAGGGAAGGAATGCAATCCAGAGGGACCTTGACACGCTTGTGAGGTGGGCTGATGCCAACCTGATGGAGTTTAACCGTGACAAGTGCAAGGTCCTACACCTGGGTCAGAGCAATCCCAGGCACAGCTACAGGTTGGGCAGAGAAGAGATTCAGAGCAGCCCTGCACAGAAGGACTTGGGGGTGTTGGTCAATGAGAAAATGAACATGAGCCGGCTGCAGTGTGTGCTCGCAGCCCAGAAAGCCAACAGTATCCCAGGCTGCATCAAAAGGAGCGTGACCAGCAGGTCGAGGGAGGTGATCCTGCCCCTCTACTCTGCTCTCCTGAGACCTCACTTGGAGTATTGGGGGCAGTTCTGGTGTCCTCAACATCAAAAGGACATGGAGCTGTTGGAACAAGTCCAGAGGAGGGCCACGAGGATGATCAGGGGACTGGAGCACCTCTCATATGAAGATAGGCTGAGAAAGTTGGGGCTGTTGAGCCTGGAGAAGAGAAGGCTGCGTGGAGACCTCAGAGCAGCCTTCCAGTATCTGAAGGAGGCCTATAGGGATGCTGTGGAGGGACTGTTCATTAGGGGCTGTGGTGATAGGAGAAGGGGTAACGGGTTCAAACTTAAAGAGGAAAGGTTAGATTGGATATGAGGAAGAAATTCTTTACTGTGAGGGTGGTGAGGCACTGGAATGGGTTGCCCAGGGAAGTTGTGAATGCTCCATTGCTGGCAGTGTTCAAGGCTGGGTTGGACAGAGCCTTGGGTGGCATGGTTTAGTGTGAGGTGTCCCTGCCCATGGCAGGGGGGTTGAAACTATATGATCTTAAGGTCCTTTCCAGCCCTAACTATTCTATGATTCTATGGTAAGTGTTGAGAGGTAGACTATTTAGGTTTAGGGTAAGGTCAGTTTTAGATTTACAGACTTAATCCCCTCCTTATTTACAAAACCTGTCTTCTGACTGATTTATGAGATTTTGTTATTCCAAGATTGGGATATCCCCCAAAGTATTTTACTTCCTGACAGACTAGGGACTTTATGACAGAAGGTAGGTATAAATAATACTGAGACTTGCTTTTCGGTCCTGTTATTTGTCGTTCTTTAATCTGTGCTTTTTTGTCTCTGTGACTTAAGGAGAATTTGCCTGGAAGGACAGTGCATCTTTGCCATGAGTGAATATCCAAGTGAGAGGATGAATTTACTTTAAATATATGATCAGATTAGTTCTAATTCTTTTCATTGATGAACCAAGAAACATAAATTAGCAAATGGAATTACTAGAATTTTAAGGTATGTTTTCACTTAAAGATTACATAGGTGTTTTAACTCCTTAAAATTTGCGTGGTGTAGTGGTTCTGTAATGACTTAATATGGCATGTTTCCCTATATCAAATGCATTTTTAAAAAAGAAGTTCTATTACTTAGGAGGCTACTTTAGTTCATTTTTACAAATAAAATGTATAGAAATTTATTTGCTAAAGCATTAAAGGGGTAGAACAGTACTTGAAATGATCATTAAATGACACTGAATCATTTCTGAGGCTAACAGTACAATGTGATGCAAACCATTTGTCCAGTATGTAATTGTTCTTCCATTGCAAGTTTCAGCATGGTAACTTTCTGTTCATAGGTTTTACCCTGCGTTATGTGTTGTCCATACTAGTGCAACCACCATAAACTCCGTATTATGTATTACGACTAATGAGACGGAAACATAGTCATGCTAATACCGGATCCAGATTGCTTCTTTACCACTACTTTATTTTCAAGAGCTAATGAAAACCATAGCCTGCCAGGTGATAGAAAAAACTTTGGGCTGTTGGAAATAACTATGCATTGTTTAGTAGGGAGAAACTGGCAGGAGACTTTAACCCTGCTTTTCCAGCTTTCCAGGTTTATGGAGTTTAGAGTTCATGAAAAGGAAATTGAAGGGGGAAGAAGAGCATTAATCGTAGCAAATGGTAACCATCTTTTTATTCATTCTTTTCTATGTGTAATAGAAGTAAACAGGGAAGAAATTCATCTAGGGAAGGAAGAGTGAAATTGATGCACCTAGTTTACAGAGAAGAAAAAGTAAAAAACATTTTGCCTTTTGACATGAAAGCCATCTGCTATACTTTACTGTTTAAAAAAAGTCATGGACAAATGGCCTACCTGGTGACTAGTTACTTGTATTGCATCACAATCCTTTAGGAAAAGATTTTAGCTGAAGGTGTAAGTTTTATTTTTGTAAACTAATCCACAATTCTTCTATCCTCTATTTTGCTTAGCAGTCATGTGTCCTGGGTTGTAACAGACATCATGTACAATGTCTTTTATAGCATATGACAAAGATCTGTGCTAGTGAAATTAATGCCAAGTACGCCAAAGGTCTGCTAAACTAATACTGGAGACCTGCAATATGAGTCAGTGGAAGAAAATATCCACAAGGTGTATTTTTTTAAATTAAACTATTAAGACTGTAATCAAATGCTCTGTACGCAGGGAGTGACGTTTAAGAAATTTAAAAATCTACTGGGCTAGAGCCCAACAACAACAGTCACTTAGAGCAGTGGTGAAGGCTGACATAAATGAGGCCTTTGAGACCTGAATGCTGCATAGCCACCAAGCCTGCTGCTAGCAGAAAGTACAGGCACTGGAAGGATCCTCTGTTCTCTAACAGCTGCCAGTGGCTTCCAAAGGCAACAGTCATAGCTGGCAGTCTCTCAGTAGTGGGGACATCCTGAATTTGGCTTCTACTCTGACAGCAGTGAGTTGGCTTTTTGTAGATACACTTACAGCCTTTCCATGTCCTTTAATAATTTTTGTGTGAGGGATTCAACTAGGCTAATTTAAGACTTCATGCAGAGACAAGCAGGGACCAAACGTACTTTTAGGAAGTATTGAGGTTTAACCTAATGATTAGTATTGGCATAGATTTTAAGAAAATGACTGGTAAAAAGTCTAGTTTCTAACAGATCTCTTGCATGTTTTCCAGACCCTTTATAGTACAGTACTTTCTGTTCTCAAAACTAGAAATGCTGGTAGGAGCTTCAGAGCTGGAGAGAGAAATTTATTATCCATGTACTCAAATGGCTTAGGTTATAAATTTTTCCTTCAGTCTGTAGCATTAACGGATTATAACTCTGTGCTTCTTCCACTCTGTAATGCAGTGTACCAGAACATAAACTGTTACGTTTATAATTCTTGTTGATTGATTAGAAAGATCTTAATCTCTTAATAAGCAATATGATTGGAAAGAGAGTTTATTGAGGGGGCAGGTGGTAATACACATTGAACACTGGTCATCTGGCAAGCTGGAACTTAATGATTCCTAGTGTCTTCTGTGGATTTTCTTTTCTTCCTTTCCCATCCTTTTGTCTGGGACCATGGGGTAGGGGAGGAGGGGATATGGTTTAATTTCAGTAAGTGAATGTTTTAGAAAACTAGATTAACATGAAAGCAGAGATTTTTAATTCTTAATTCTGCACCTCTAATTAGGTTATTTCAAGATTTATTTAATCCTGTTAATCTACACCTGAATTCTCTAAGAATCTGGGTTCTGGTTTACTGCTTACTGAACTCCCTGGAAATTTGTGTTTGTCTTTGCAATCTTTTGATCAAATATTTGTTCTGTAAGTCTCAGAGACTTTACAGAGATTTTTAAGTTGGTTTAAATGATTCTTGTACATCAAAGTCAGTCCTTTTAATTGGAAAAAGCTACTCTGTCTCTTCTACAAAGAAGTTGGTAATTGTGTTTGCTGTATTTTTACAGTTGTGCTAAGGCTATAGTGATATTTAATCAGAGATTCCATTGATTCTCAAAGTAAATGTAATACACAGTATTTGAGCATTTAATCGCATACATTAATTATGTTCATAATTATTGCGTGATCTGCCCTATGCAGTTATTTCCCTATGGACTAGTGGCATTAAATGCCAGAGCTTCAGGGCAGGGCTGCTGGGTTTTTGGTGGTTGGTTGGTTCTTTTTATTTTTTTTAAGTGCTCAGTAATATGCTTTAAGAATGCTGATTTAAATATTTTTTTACTTCTAATTTTGCCACAGATTTCTTCAGAGACTAATATTGACCAATATTTCCTTAGGGTATGGCTCTTAAAACAAAGAGAATGCTCGGGACGCCTGAAAATCTTAGTCTAAGACTTCTTTTACTGATTAGTTACTTTCAAAAAGCTTAGGAGTTGTTTTTTTTTTGATTAAGCAAAATGAGAAAAACTAGGCCTCATAGTAAGTATACTCCATGCAGTATCTGTACTAATCAGGACATTTTATATGAATATTAGCAGCATTGACTAGTTAATGGTTAGCCACCATTATTTGTTTTTAGATTATCTGGATTTTTCTTGTGTGGTTTCTTTAAAGCTGTGATTCAGAAACCAGTGGAGTCACTGACTCACCAATTCCTTCAATCAAAGAACTATTCATTAAGTATGGCTTGGGCTGGAGCTGCTGTTGACAACCTACCTACAGATCTGCTGAGTGGCTTCAAAATCCCAAAACATTAAAGAAGCAGAAAAATAGTCTGTTTCATAGTACCAGGTGGAGCAGACACAGACGCCAATCCCCAAGTAAATATGCTTTGACTCCCATGCCTTCTGAATGGAAAGACATTGCCCTTCCCTTTCACCCAAGCAGTGGATGTTTTCTTAACTCCAGTTATAAGTACTGTGTCATTCTTTAAAAAAAAAAAAAAATTAAAAAAATCAGGGGATACTTTTTGTTCTTTAAGTTACATCTTCATAAATGTCTTGCTCTGCATCCATTATGACATTAAAGAACTGAGATACATTAGTTTAGAATAATGATGCATAACATATATCTTGAGCTATTTAAACTAATTAATAGCATAAAGAAAAGCCGAAACTGTTCCTCTTGATGGGACACATTCTTTTGAGGGACTTTTTATTTTCAGATTCATTGGTGCTGACACTTGAGGGAATGATGCATTTGGTGCTATGTGGACTCTTGAGTCCATTCTCAGTGGTTTTGCGTACACTGAGAGTTCACTTTAAGTGGAAATTTGGACATCACATGAGGCTATTTTGGCTACAAAGGGAACTTTAAATACAGTGTATTAAAATATTTTGGACACTTTCCCTTTGGGATGTATTTATCTGTTAATGAAATTTGTGTGGAACTTGAGGACAGGTTCATGGAGAAGTGCCCATAGGTTGTGCTGTAGTACAGGTTTTAATTAATGCGGTCACTCTGGGAGGTATTGCTGTGGAGAGCCAAGGCATATGGTACAGTCAAGCAGCTCTTTGAAATGCTTGTGATACCATCTCTGAATTAGCATGCAGAATGCCTGTTTCTTATGGGTTTAGTGTGCCTGGGAGTAGAGGGATTTCAGTCTCCTGCTTTAATCCAATCTTGTTTTATTGAATTATGTATTATTTGCAAGTGATGAAAAAGGTTGGTTCATGCTTCTAATGAATGCCTGTGAGATGTTGTAGAGCAAAGTGCCTGTTTTTAAACTGAGGGCAGGAATCCAACGTGCCACACTTGCTTTCTGTATAATTGATATAGAAACCATGAGTGGATACGAAAAGATCTTTGTGATATAATTTAAAATAGACCAAAAAATAGAATACCTTAGTATTAATAATTTGTGCTTCAGTTGTTTTCATTATTTAGTTTTACTTTTAATCTATAGTTACTATCTTTGTTATTCTAATAGAAATTTGCTTAAAGTTGAAATAGTAAGTTGCTGTACATCTATGTCATAAATATGTGTCAGTATATATTAGGTTTTCTGTACATGTGGGTTTGTGTGTGCATTGTTACATTTCTGTAGCTTCTAATACTTATTTTAGAAGCTACTTTGAAGAGGCACATTAATTATATAAGGACTATACTTGAACAGGGGTTTCTAATGACAATGTGTGATACTTTCCTAGGCAGCTGTTGTACTGGGACATACGCAGAATAAACAAAATGAGAAAACTGTAATTTCTTGGTAGTTTATAAAGTAAGTCAAATAGTAATAGTACAGATGCTACTTATTGGGGGTTTCTTTTAACACAGCCTGGAAACTTTAAGATTTTTCCATGATGACATCCCCAGATAAATTGCCCAGAATGTGCAATGATGAATGTCCGAATTGTTCATGATTTTTAACAGGACTTGAACCCAACTTTATTCAACCAATCAGCTTGAACTAACTAGATTTTATAAGGAAAAGTACCAAGACAAAACCCTTGTAGGATATCTGAGAGCATCTTGTCTGGGGACAGTTTGTACAGTCTGGTGAACTTTAAATGTAGAAAACTTTGAGTTCAGATATCTTACTAAAATGTCATTTGTCTCAGATCTGATTAGCAGCATCAAGAGCCGAGAGGATGGGAATTACATTCACAAAGGCTACCTATTACTCTTACATAGTTCAGCATTCTAAAAAAGCTTGGGGAAGTGACTGGGCTAGAATGTTTATGCTTTATTCCAGGAAAAAAAATTATTTATTTAGTGAGCTCACAAAGCACAGTATCTGTTCCAGAAGAGATTTTGGTACGTGTATCCTGATTAACTTCTCCATGTAAATAAAGAATAACATACTACATTCAGTGGAAGCTTGCGCTCCTTTTCGGTTGTAAGTACCTACTATAAAGGATATTACAACTTTTATTGGAAGAAAGAATGAGCTATCAATTGCTGTATAGCATTTATAAGCCACTTAAGGTACAGTAGATCTATTGTATCTGTTCCTCAGTCATCCTGTTTTCAGACTGACGAGTTTATGTAATTACATCTTGGATGGAAGTCCTTTCATGCCTCTGAATATCTGTAAAGTCCTTTTCTAAAAATTAATTTCAATATCTATCCCTCAGACAAGGGAAGTGAGAGATGGGGAAACACCAAATACAAGGTGCCTTCCTATATGTGAACTGTCAGTTTACACAGTGTTCTGTAGACCTTTCTTACTATTTTGTACCATGTAGCTTTGTTTTTTCTGACTGCTGTTACATGCTGAACTGATGCTTTAAGAAATTTATCCCTATTAATCCTCACATTTTTCTTCTGCATAGTAAAGGCTAATTCAGTGCTTATCATTCAGTACTCAATGTCAAGATGTCTGTCTGTGTAGGTTTGCATTCGTCTGTCTGAATTTTACCTGTCATCATAACTAAATCCTCTAAGGCTCTTGTAAAGCTCTTTTGTTGGCCCTTGCGTTAAGTATCTAAGATCTCCTTGCTGGCTGATTTGTCACTTTCTTGATCTTTAGGTTGCCATATCAATCTGCAAAACGGTACCAAGTTTTGCAGAATGCACTGGTGACTTCCCTCCCTCCATCATGGGACCCCCTATTTATGAGCAACATAATACTTGTATTTTCAAAGTGATTATAAAAAGGAAAAAAATAAATCAGTACCTCATCAGAAAGTGTTGATGAGTAACAAAATAGCGTTCTCATGGAACAAATCCAGGGTAGGGCAAAAATTGAAAGTCATGCATCCAGAAGTGAATCACGGAATACACCCACTGACTACAGTTACACCTTCCACACAAATGCATATGCTAGACTTCTGCATTTTGTAGATTAGAACAGCAGGAATATGTGCTATGAACAAAAATGCTCAGGTTGCTGTATTAGACTATGGACAGTCTTATTTAATCTTAAGACCTTGAATACGTCTGTGTAAACAAAGTGTGCAAACTGTTCTCTCATGGCAGGTGAGGTCAGAATGGTAACTTTCAAGAAAACAACAGTATTCTTACCATTATAAAAAAGGTACTTTAATTGTCTTTAGATTCAATTGTTTCCATTAGGTTAATATTAACAGAAACCTACTGTTAAGAGAAAACGCAACCACCACCACCAAAAAACCCAATAAAACACAACAGAAAAAGCTGATACATGAGGATGTTTGCATTTTGGTATATGGACTTACAGAGTATAAAGCCTCTCATATCATATTGAATATTGTTGAAATACTGGTCTTTATTTAGCAAATGATGTTTTGAATTCCAGGAAATGACCTTGTAAAAATGGAAGTTAAGAAAAGGAAATCTTCCTATGTTACAAACTCTCCGTGAGGGAAAATGAAGAAAAGAAAGTCAGTACAAACAAAGGAGAACGACAGAGGCTGAATCAGAGAAAGGTGGGGATTTTATCAGAGAATGAGGAATTTATGGAATGTGGGTGAAACATGCGTCACAGTTTTTCAGGTCTAGAAATGCCTACTTAATCTTTCCAGAAGCTCAATAGTCTCTGCTGATTGTACTAGTTAAATAAAAATCCCACACAGACCAAAACCCCCTTTTTGAACTTATTTTGTCCTGCTACTGTGGTGATCTACCGAGGAATCCAGCCTACTTTAAGGTAGACCATGTTGCAAGTGTAACAGGACTTGGATGTTACAGAATGCTGGGGCCAGCTGCTCGAAAGCCCCCAGCTTTATGTGTGTCTCTGTTTTAAGTCCATTCCCTCTGGTTCCTATGACTATTTCTCTGGACTGCCATTAAACTGTGTTTCCAAAGGGGCTGCTAATATTTATGGATTTTCTCTTTTAGCCGGAAGTGGTGGGTGGTGGTCACCAGCAAAAGTAAGAAGCCAGAAAGAAAGTGGAACTCTCCATCTATGTGGATGCTTTAAGGCTAACAGGATCATTGTTGGAGAAGGAGGGAGGTAAGGTACAATCTCTTTTGGAGTATCTGGAGTGCCTGGGAGTACATCAACCCAGATAGCTCCCAGCAAGGTATCTTTCCCAAGCTCCAAATCATTTATGATCATAGGGTGTGCTCTGGGAATACTCTGGTGTTCCTGCTTGTGCTCAAAACCAGGAACCTCCTGCAAATGGTGCAGACACAGGGACACCACCTCAGAGTCCTGCTATGGCAGGGGAGCATCTCGGACAGGTTGACTGACCTTCTGGTAATGTGAGCCCTTGGGAAGACAGGGAGTAGCATTGTCCCCCCTTGTTCACAATGGCCAAGCAGCTAAAACCATAGCCTTTACAGTGGACATATATCCAAGCCTTAGTATGGTTTTCCATGAGCTTGGTTTGCTTGCGCCAGTGGCACTGGTGCAGTTGTCGCACACCTAGGCCGTCTTGTCAAGTCCAGGATGAAGTGAAGTCTGAAAGTCTCTTTTGCCCTGCACTGAAACGTGATTAATTTTTGGTGTTCTCATGCATTGTGATGTAGTGTAAAAAAAATGTGTTTATTATTGAAAAAGACACAGTTTGCACTACCTGAACAGGGCTCTCCTCATGTCCAAGTGTTTTAAGTGGGTCAAGGCACACACTGGGCATTTATATGGCATGTCTTACACCTCCATCATGTGCAGTAACTTGTGTACATATGGCAACTCGGGCTGTAACGACGGGAGGGCTGGGTCAACGCGCCCCGTAGCCCCGAAGAAGCTCAGCAGTCGCCCGTTCGGTCCCCCAACACCGAAACCGAGCTCGGCAGTGACACCTCCCGGCGATGCGGTTTTCCCCTCCCAGGCCGAGTGCGCAGGCCCGGCCGCCGGGGCCTGGCAACCCGCGGAAGGGGCCGTCTGGCTGCGGCCCGCCGCGCGGGTTCCGGTACTCGGTAAGGCCGATGGTGAGGCCGGTATGTGCCGCTCCGCTCCTTGTCGTACTTTCTCTCCGCTCGTCCCGGCGCCCTGCCTCCGGCAGCGAAGCGGTAGCAGCTCCGTGCTTCCGCCGGCCGCTCGCCCGGCGCCGTTTGCGTGCGGCCGCCGCCATTTTGTGAAGAAAGGCAGCGGCGGCGGGTCTGCGGCCGGTCGGTAGCGGTCTTGCGGAGACGTCCCTCCGCCGCCAGCGGGGAGGAGGAGGTGGGGTCGGGCTCCGCCCCGCAGCCTTGCAGCGGGAGAGGCTGTCGGTAGGAGCCGCTCTGTGCCGCGGGGTGGATCTCGCTGCTGGAGAGGAGGGCCGGGGCGGGCACGGGAAGGGACCGGGACTTCCTGGCGCGGTGAAGCCGCGACAGAACGGGGGCCCACCGGGAGCTCCTGAGAGGCGCAGCTTTCTCATGTTCTTGGTACTCCTCGTGAGCACGTTGTGCTCCCCTCGCTTGGAAGGCTGCTGAGTTTATAAAGGTTTGTTGGGTGAAGTTCTCGTTAGCTGCGAAAAATAAGTGATGAGGTCTGGTTTGATGTAGTAGCGATGGGGGCAGCCGCCGTGAAGGTACGGCGGGTCTGCCCCTGCTCCACTGAGAGCTTATTCGATGGTGAGCTTCTTGCTCATGCGTTATCGCTTTGGGTTGCCTTTGTTTACGTATAAATAAAGCTGTCTGTAAACACAGAGGTAGCTGTGTGCATATTTAGAAAGCTGATACGAAGTTTACAGAGACTGGTATGCATAGTGAGGTTAATTCAGAATAAAATAGCTATGTTTTATGTGTTTACTGATTGGTGAGAACACTGAACTGCTGAAAGTTTCAGAATATAAAAGTTAAGGATTATGCATGGACACTTCGTTCGTCTTCCTTGTGTTACAGTAGAGATTTGGCAAATTGACTCTTTAGGTCTTTGCTCTTTTTTTGACACCCTGAACAAACAGAGCTGGATTCTAAACAGGTCCCAATCTACAGCGTTGGGTGGGTTCTGCACTAAATTTGCCATACTTCTCAGAATTTATATTTTGGTTGGTTTGGGTTTTTTTTCATAGCTTGGAAGAATGTGTGTTTTGCTTCTGTTTCTCATCTTAGAAACAGGTAAACTCTCCAAGGGATTTAAGTATGACTGATTCTCAAAATGGATACTTTCCCAAACAGATAGTGAAAAAATCAGCTTGTATGTAATTATAAATGACTGATACTGAAAACTGACTGTAGGCGGATCTGCATTGTTCTGTGCTTCGGCTGTTATTTTAAATTATTTCTTTACATTGCATCAACATTGTAAAGACCAACATCAGTTTTGTACAAGGCAGTTATAGATCTCTCCAGTTGGTTTCTAGGTTTGCAAATATGTGTTTCATAGACACTTTATGTGGTAACAGTAAAACGTACCTTTCTTGATGGTAGTAGTTTCTAACTGTAACAATTGTCTTTCTAGTGTACAGAAGCATGTTTTTACCAAGATCTGTTAAGGTCAAGAGGACTGCTGATGAGGACAGAAGTTGTACAGCTGCTAAGAAAAATAAATTGTCTTCTGGAGGATCTTTGCTAGAGGAGACCACCAAGTTTGAAGACTGTAAGTCAGTTAGAACAGAAACTTCTGCTTCGAGGTGCAGTGAAGTTGTACAAGAACACGCAGAAGCTGTAGCTGCAGACCCTGGTGTTGCTAATACAGCTTTGGGAAAGGACAACCAAAATAATGATGAAGGCAGCACTTTGGAAGAACCCATAAAATCCTTCAGCAAATCCCAGCGTTGGGCAGAACCTGGAGAACCTGTATGTGTTGTGTGCGGTCGCTATGGAGAGTATATCTGCGATAAAACAGATGAAGATATTTGTAGCTTGGAGTGTAAAGCCAAACACCTTCTACAAACTCAAGAGAAGGAAAACAAGCTAAAATCTGATCAACTCACCAAAGCAGAATCTCAAACAGAAGCTCAGCTGCCTAATACACCTTATTTCTACAGAGATCATTCCTTTATTTTAAGTTTGCAAGATGAGCAGGTTGAGAATCTGAAACTGCAGCTAGGTATTGCTGTCCAGGGCCAGCAAATTCCAAGACCTATTTTAGAGTTTCAGCACTGTGGTTTTCCTGAAACTTTAAACCACAATTTAAAGAATTCTGGCTATGAAGTCCCAACTCCTATCCAAATGCAGATGATCCCTGTTGGACTGTTAGGGAGGGATATTGTTGCTAGCGCAGACACAGGTTCTGGAAAAACAGCAGCCTTCCTTCTCCCTGTTATTATGAAGGTTTTGAAAGAGGTAATGAAACTTCACCTGTTTAGAAAAAGTGGTTTGCAGCTTTGTCTCTTGGGTTCCCAGTGTAGCTGAGGATGTAATTGCAGTGGGTTTTTTATTGACATCCAAAGGTTTATTATACTTTTGCTTGGTGCTTGATTGATTGGTTATTGGAGTGGGGGAGGTGCAGATTATTTTTAATGACTTTGAATATTTTTTCGCTTTTGTCAGGAGATAAAGCAACTCTATGACTGTTACTTATTATACAGTTTCTCCTTAAGAAAGATAACAAAATTCTGTGGTAAACTTCCTAAATGACTTAAAAAAGAAAGCAAAAATAATTCCACACCCTCTGCAGGAAGTTGTTCCTGTATCTTTACATATCTGATGACTGAAAGAGGTTTTTTTGGCATTGACGTAATTTCACAGAGTAATTTCTGTTGGAATTATGTTCAGCTGGCCATCAAAGAACTGCAGAAATAGGGGATATTATAATTTCTGAAATAGTTACATGGTCTCTCATTCAATACTGTGGGATAAAAACCGTTAGGAGAACTTGCTTCATAAGGATATGAATGTATAATGAGGGTAATGGCAAACAGTATTCTGTACCTTGTGTGCGGTTCAATATTGCTTTTTGATTTAGTGGTTTTATTTTAAAAGAGATGTGTAAGAATATATTTGAAAATTCTGGACCCTGATCCTAGGTTGATGTTCTGGAGTGTTCAGATGCCTTTGTACATACACACTCTAATGTCTCTGTATAATGTGTTTTCTTTTTTTTTTTTCAAATTAATAACTTAAAGATTATTTAAGTAACTCTCATAATCTTTAAAGTGCTATAGCTTCAGTTATAAAAACAGAAGCAGTTATATAGAGGCATTTAAGAACTGCAGTATTATGCTTCAGCACCTCTGATTACCATTAAAGTCTGCAAGACAGTCACACACTTATAATGGCATGCGCAAAATTGGAGCCTTAATGAATGATACTTAATTTCTCTATGTGATCTTTCTCATTTTTCATCTTCAGAGTACTTTATAGGTTAATGTGTATGTCAGGGGAGAATTTTATCTTGTTGTTTAAAATAATTTTTAATGTAAAAGAGAGATGAGATATAGAGAGCATGAGGGTAATCTAGTTATTAGGTACTTGACAGTTCCTGGCTTCTCAACAGGCATACCTTCTCTGTGCGGTAAGTTGTTAAACACTGTTGCCTACTTGAAAGCAACTCAAAAAGCTCTTGTTGACACAAGTATTTAACTGTGTAATTCCTTTGATGATGCAGTGGGAAAGGAGCAGCCTCCTCTTGGTCACTTGCAAATATTCCAGTGGGGACCAGAAAGGAACATACACCATCCAGAAAAATGTTCAGTGAATCTGTGACTGTAGCATTGATATCTGAGAGCTTTGTTTATTTGCTGAAGAGGTGATTAGTATTACCTTAATAATGTGTCTTGGAGCTGGGCAAGGAGACATTATTCTGTCTCCCTGCCTTTTCCCATTTTACCTTACGTCCTTTTACTTTGTTAGTATGTGTTAACTGGAGTTAGGAATCTGTATTAATCTGAGAGGAATTACTACTATGTAATTTTGTGTTTTCTGGGTTGCAGAAGTATCAGGTGAGAATTTGGTTGGAGATCCTTATATAAGGAACAGCAAAAAATATTTAAGACTGTACTGCTTTAATGATTCATTTGTACTTGGCTGACTAATAGTGTGTCAGAGGAGCTACTGATTTTGTTTTCCAATGTGAGATGTATTTTTTTGCTGTATAAAGTTCCTATCGCTGCTTATCTTCTCTGGCTAATCCATAATGTTTTTACATAGTGGTGTGCAAGACAGTAAAGGGAAATAGTCCTGTTCCTCTCAACACTTCTGAAAGCTTTGTTCTTTAGTGATCTCTAGGTTCAAGCTAGATCTTGTGTTTTGAGTTCATGTGGAATTTATCCTGAACTTCTGTTACAGATTCAGTGCAATACTAAGATAGAAAAACCCCAATCTTTACAAATGACTGATAGATTTCTGGGTCTTTTTTGTTGTCAGGAAACTGTTCTAACAGTGTACTTAGACATGCATTAATTCTTTGTTTTCAAAATTTGAGTAATTCAGGGATAGACTTTCTTGGCCTGCATTGTTAAAGTTATAATCCTCTTTCTACCTTCTGTCTTCAAATAAAAAGGGTATTAGCAGTATATATTGTATCTACAGTAGCTGTACTGTATCATTTACATAATTTATATTAATATATTTATTTATATGCGTATAAAATTTAAGTGCAATTTATAATTTATAGCCACAGTAGCTGCACTTTGTAAGTCAGTATAATTTATACTGAAAAGAAAACTGGGGTTGTTCAGCCTGCAGAAGAGTGGAGACTCTGTAGCAGCCTTCCAGTATCTGAGGGGGGCCTACAAGGGTGCCATAGAGGGACTCTTCATCAGGGACTGTCATGATAAGGCAAGGGGTAATGGGTTCAAACGTAAACGGGAGATTTAGGTTGGATATAAGGCAGAAGTTCATTACTGTGGGGGTGGTGAGTCGCTGGAACAAGCTGCCCAGGCAACTTGTGAATGCTCCATCACTGACAGTGTTTAAGGCCAGGTTGGACGGGGCCTTGAGCAACCTGCTCTAGTGTGAGGTGTCCTTGCTCATGGCAGGGGGTTGGAACTAGATGAAATTAAGGTCCTTTCCACCCCAAGTGATGCTATGATTTTATAAAATACTAATAGTTAGTATTGGGAGATTTAATTTTGAAAACTTGTCATCTAAATAATAAAGCAATTCCATGTTCAACAGATTTTCCCCCCTCTTCCTAGACAGAAACTCCATCTGCCCTTATTTTGTCACCAACAAGGGAGTTAGCAATTCAGATAGAGAGACAAGCTAAAGAACTGATGGCTGGATTGCCAAACATGAGAACAGTTCTCCTGGTAGGAGGTTTACCACTGCCACCACAGCTTCACCGTCTCAAGCAAAGTGTTAAGGTAAGGATTGTAGTGTGCAAAGATTTTGGGAAGAATTATGTTTCCATGACATTTGCAGAGAAGCAAAATGTTACTGTTGGACACAGCCGTACAAAGATGTGAATAGATGAGTTCAAATTTACAGCAAAAATTAGTAAATTTTTATTATTATAACCTGCATCTATAAATGCAGGTTGTATTGCCTGTATTCATATGCTTCCATTAGAGTTTTTAAGGGTCCATTTCTTTTTGAGGCTTCACAGTTTAAGTTATGTGTAAGAGTTTTATGACGAATGCAGGTAATATCAGCAATTGCCAGCCTTCTCACCTGTGCGTGGTAACTGTAGTTTTTCTGAGTCATCTGTCCTGTCACGCAATTTCTAACTCCTGGGTTGTTGGGATTTTTTTGTGCTTCTTTTCTTAGGTTATAATAGCAACACCAGGAAGACTTCTTGAGATTTTAAAGCAAAGTTCTGTTCAACTGCATGGCATAAAAATCGTAGTGGTGGATGAAGTAAGTTTTCAGTTATCAGGGCTGCATCTTATACAGAGGGTCCTTGAAGAGTCAGTGTGAGTGGCTGGTCTATCTGATTAAACATACACTGTCTTTGTTATAAAGATAAAATACATGTCTTAAGAGGAAAAATAGTATTTTTTAACACTGTTTGAAATGTGTTTGAACAAGGCATGTTCTGTTGACTATGACAGACTTAGATACCCGACAGGATAATACTGCTAGACCAATGTGAACCATTTGTTTTTAATTTTCTCATTTAGCTTTTCTTCTGAGTTAAAATGTCCTGCATTTGGATTATTACATGCCAGTCATGCACATTATGGTTCTTGTGTCAAGCTGTTCAGGATTCTGCTGCTCAGGGAAAAATCTGGTACAAATGTTGGTTTGTTTTTTTCTTTTCACTTAGGTGGATACCATGTTAAAAATGGGTTTCCAGCAGCAAGTGTTGGATATTTTGGAAGACATCTCTCACGATCATCAAACTATACTGGTGTCAGCCACGATTCCAGTGGGCATTGAACACTTAGCAAATCAGCTTCTGCACAATTTTGTAAGAATAACAATTGGAGAAAAGAATCTCCCATGTTCCAATGTTCGCCAGATTATCTTGTGGGTAGAAGAGCCATCTAAAAAGAAAAAGCTATTTGAAATACTAAATGTAAGTTTAATGTTTTTCTCAGAAGAACAACTTATGAGTCTTGTCCTTACATGTCTCTGTTAGGTTCTCATCTTTAATTCTGATACATAGTGAAGAGGTGGAGTGTGGTTAAGCATGTAACTGCGTTAATTAGTGCACCCAACAACTCCTTCTGTGCAGCAGCAAACTGGATTCCTTTGCTGGGTTGCAGATTAAGAATTATGATTTTGGTATGTTTTTGTGATTCGCAATGTGTCACCCGAAGATTTGTACTGTTATCTGAGAGCAGTAGATGAGGCAGAACTTTCTGAAACTGCCATAGCTGCTGTGTGGCCTGGGAGTGGTTTGTAATTTTAGAAGTCAGAAGAGAAACCAGTGAGAAAGCTAATTTACTTATTTCTTGATTTTTTTTTTTTAATTAATAATATTTTATGAGTACCTTGGGAAGTTTGGAGTCTTGGCTGAAGTTATTGAAGAAGTAAATTAGGATCTTTAACTGAACCTCAGAACTTGAAAAAGTTTGGAATTATTATGTAACATTTAAAGAAACATAAAAGAAAGCTGCTTACTTTTAAAAGATGCATGTATTGATACAAACTTGGGTTCTGAGTCTACAAATCATACGCTTATTATGTACAGACGTGTATAGCTTCCTGGCTGGTATCTTGTTCCTTCTTATCTAGAGCCAAAAAAACATTTATTCATCTGAAGGTCTTGTTAACATGAGAGATAATGAGCAGAAGAAATTGAATCCAAGTTTGTGATAATGAACAGCAAACTAGTTGTAATACCTTCTTACATAATCTGTTTAATTTTACAGGATAAAAAACTTTTCAAGCCTCCAGTGTTGGTATTTGTGGACTGTAAACTAGGAGCGGATCTTTTGAGTGATGCAGTTCATAAGATTACAGGATTGCAGTGTACAGCTATGCATTCTGAAAAGTCTCAGGTGGAAAGAACAGACATATTACAGGTTTGTGCCTCCTAAATTTGTGGGGATTTTGGTAAAGTTAAAATGGCCTTTTTTTGTCTTTTTTTTTTTTTTTTTTTTTTAGGATGGCTTTTTTTGAACAAGTTAAATCATAATTTATTGCTTTTCTGCAGTAAAACCTGGAGCTTTGCTGAGACAATGGAGAGACAGATGAACCAAGCAAATTACTGGAGACTAATTCCTAGATTATTTGCTTTGAAATGGGAATTTAAATATGTATTTAAGTTTAATGCATGATTTTTTAATTGAAATTGTAGTTTTAACTTCTTTAATTACCTCTGTGAATTATATTTTTATTTAAGAATACAGGGAGTCATTCTCTCTTCTGCAGCAGAATAATCCCACTGGGTGTGTTCTTGCACTCTACAACTAACCCCAGCCTATCCTTGGAGAGGTTCAAAATATAAATAAGGGGAAAAAAACTATTTTTGTTTATTCTTCCTTTACTAGGGGTTACTTCAGGAGAAGTATGAAGTTATAGTAAGTACTGGAGTCCTTGGACGAGGTCTGGACCTTGTCAATGTCAAACTGGTAGTAAATTTTGATATGCCTTCAAGTATGGATGAGTATGTACATCAGGTAAGTAAATAATTGCTAAAGCATTATTTGAAAAGTATAATGAAATGTAACATCCACCTCTAGAAATTTAAATGTAAGTGTAAACAGAAAGGTTAATTTTCTTTTCTGAATGTTCTTCTAGGAAAGAAAGGTGCTCAGTATCTCTTCTGTCTCTTCTGTAAATTATTAAAATCTATGATGCTGTTGTTTTATCTCTTATATATTACTATAGATTAGAACAGTGTTCTTTGGTCAGTTATGTTTCAAGTGTTATTCTTCCCATTTCGTACTCTTATATAATTTTGTGTCTATAGAAAGCAAAGCTTACCGTGTTTTAACTATCCCTGTTAAGAAAGGCCCAATACCCCTCTTTCTGCTGCAGCTCATCTGCAGTGTGGGATATGCATGTAATACAGTCGGGAAGCCAGTTGTGAACTTTATGTTCATTCCCTGTTCTTACTCCAATATCTCCTCTGGTTTTTTTTCCTGAGAATTTCCTGCTTTAGAAATAAAAAGGTGTGTGGGTGTTGTGTGTGTGTATGTACAGTATTTAAAACACCCTAACCCTAGTGTGGCTAGCAGATGAAGAGAACTAATTATTACCCTCTTTTTGGAAGCTTAGCCACAGTACTCTAGTACTGTGACAGTTTTGAGAACATAAACTACAAGGAAAGGCCAACAAATGGGAGAGAGTCTGTACAAAGTCAGGGCTAGGCACATGTGAATGGAGACTGAGGGAACTGGGCTTGTTTGGGCTGGAGGAGAGATTTAATTGCGGTTTTCTATTTGGTAATGCATGGTTACATAGGAAACAGTGCTAGACTCTTCTTGGAGATGGACAGTGAAAGAACAAGAGCCAATAGTTACAACTTGCTGCAAGGGAAATTCTGGCCTTATAACAGGGAAAAAAATATTTTGTTTTTTATTTCACAGCGAGGGCAGTTAGGCAAGTAGAGTGGGCTACCCAGAAAGACATAGTTGGACTTTTGTGCTTGGAGACACTTGAAGCTGCATAGGACAAGGTCCTGAGCAAATTGATCTAACCTCTCTGGTTTTTAATTCTCTTTCTGCAAAAGTTTCAAGCAAGTAGTGAATAAATGGTCTTTTCTAGCATCAAAACTGTACCGATATTAGCATGCTATCTCTTCCTAAATAGAGAGTCTTTGTATATACCTTTCTAATTTGTTCAAGCACTTTGGATAATATTGATAAATAATTTGCTGTTACTAGAACACTGAAAGTAAAGGGCTTTTTTATGTTCACGCTTGTACATACCATGCTTCATACAAGATACGTGTATGTGGCATTGCTACAATGCTATTGCTACAATTGCTACAAATAAACATTTTCTGAAGTATTTTGTTTGGACCGGATTTACTGTAAGCCTTTGCTCATAAGCTGTATCATACATCTTAGCATCAATATTGTCCCATAAGCAAGTTGTGATTTTTGATGCATTTAAGCTAAATCTTCAGATCTGCATATTCTGACTTCAAGAAATTTATTGAAACTTTATGCTTAGAGGGTGAGACAAAGATTTGGCGTTGTCACTTAGGTTAGTCAGTGTTTTATAACAGAAACTAAACTTCAAGTATCGTTGAAGAACTTGCATTTAATACTGGTAACTTAAAATGATTTTTTTCTTTTTCAGGTTGGAAGAGCTGGAAGGTTGGGTCACAGTGGAACTGCAATTACTTTTATCAATAACAACAGCAAGAAGCTCTTTTGGGATGTCGTGAAAAGAGTAAAACCAACGGGCACCATTCTTCCCCCACAGCTGCTGAATTCCCCATATCTTCATGACCAAAAGAGAAGGGAGCAACAGAGACTCAAACAGTTAGAGAATAGCCTTGTAACAGGAGATAATATTATGGACATTATTAGAAAACATGACAAAAATAATTCTCAGAGGTAATAAAGATATATTTATAGTTATGTAATCATAATGAAAATGTGATAATAAACATGGAATTTTGTTGCCTTGTATATTGCCTTTTTTAAAGAAGTTCATATATTCAGTTTTTTAAGGAGTCTCATTTTTAGCTCATCTTTATTTTGAAGTACAGGCTGTTGTGTGTTTGAATTACAGTACTGCCTAGTAAAAATACTTTGGCCCTTTTTCAAAATCCCGTAGTCTTTGGTCTTGCTTATAACGTGAACTGAGATACTCACAATTTTGTCTTAATATTTCTGAATAATCACTCGGACTTCTTTTGAAACACACTCCTCTGGTGATTTTTATGTCATCGCATTCAGATGAGATCTTTGCAAAGGACACCCTCACAAAAGAAGGATAGAAATATGGTGACAGATTGGTCTCTGAACACAAGCCTGTCTCTTCCTGTTAGTTCACATAAAAGCATCCACTGGGACCATAGCTCCGAATCCTTGGTATGTTTTCTGGGGTTTCTTGTGAACATACATACAAGTTTTGTTTGTAAACAGTACTGAAAGTTTAGTTTCTCTTTTGTTTCCTCTGGATCAGTTAAACGTCCTGCTCAAGCCCTTGCAATAGCAGAAAAACTTGGTTATTAGTACAACTTCATTGTAGAGAAATAGGGTAAACCACCTGAGGTAAATAAAAAATTTGTGTTCCGATTAAATGAAATAGTGTAGTTCAGTACGTATATGTAATATACTGTTACATGTGTAGTATGTGTAACAGACATGAATATGTAGATCATTACTACTCAGTTAAGCATAACTTGCCTTGTTCTGGCACTGGATGCTGTTTGTTTTTTTCAGGTAATAAAACCAAAACCATGTTACCCAACTTCCATCCAAAATCTGAGATGGGTTATAATCCAAACTTGCTTTGTTTTTCTCTTCCTTTAGACTGAAGCTTGAGGAAATTGGTTTCATCAGAGCTTTTGTGCTGTTGTGATGCATCATCCCTTTTTGGCAGAATGAGATGTCCCAGGTAGTTAGCTGTTAGCTCTGTGCATTGTATGTGTGCTCTTTGGACAAAGGGCATCAATATGATAGCCTGACTTTGTTAAATAATCTTTAAAAGCTCAGTGGTTGGTTAGGTTTTTTTTCTGCAATTAGAAGCAGAGGGTAGGTTTTCCCTGCTGGGAGACAGATGATATAACTGTCATGCCGCCGCCAGATTTATATAGTTAGTAATGACAAACTGCTAGTGTTAATTTTGAAAATCTGAATTATATTTATTGTGATGCCTACTATTTTCTATGCACTTTTGCTGCTACTTTGATACAGCGAAACCTTTTTTACTCCCTTCTCCTTTGCCTTTTGTCCCCCTCTGCTGGGTTTTTAATCTTTTCCATGTTAACTCAGTTGTACAGTATTTATAAATGCTGTATATTTTATAAGAAACACGTATCCTTTTGCAAGAGACCAGTTTTTCTTCCTTGGGAAGCCTTGACCGTATCCTTCACGCCCAGCCCTCAGCATCGCCAGTAACCCCGTTTGTTCCCGGGGGTGACTCCTCCCGCCCGCCGTCTGAGGAGCCACCGGCGGCGCCGGGCTTCCTGCCCGCCATCCGCGGGCTGTCGGCCGCGGGATCTTGCTGGAGGGCAGGAAACGCTTCCGAAGGGGAAGCCCCTGAGCTCGCTCGCTCGCTCGCCCGCCGCGGGGCCTCGGCTCCGGGCGGTGCTGCCCACCTTCCCCTCGCGGGGCGGCAGTGCGGGGCCGCCCCCTTCTGACGCAGCTCCCTGCAGGAGCCAATCCCCGCTTGCCCGGCGCATTCAAACGGGGCACGAGATGGCGCGAGCTGCGGTCGGTACGGAGCGGGACCGGTGCGTGAGGTGGGGCTGCGGTGAGGTGAGAGACGGGGGCTCCCTCCCAGGCCCGGGGTGCGCTTCCCTCGGGCACCCCGCGAGCGGGCTGTTTTGGGAGCCGCAGAGCTGAGGTGCCGGTACCCCCACGCTCCCTCAGCCAGCCGCTGCTTGCTTCTCGCCTTTCCCCTAGGGGCGCGGACGGGGCAGTCCTAAAGCTGGTCTGTAGGTGTGTCCAGCGCCTGAGGGGGACTCGGCTCAAGGGAGTGGGTTTGCTGAAGGATAGTCAAGCTATCGCGTTCTCCTCCGCTTTCACCCAGCTCTGAACGCTTCTGTTTCATCTTTGTTATTTGTAATGATTACAAATGAAGAATGAGCGTACTTTTAACAAGTCTTGAACCTTATTTCGTATGTTAGAATGAAGGTTGTTGGGTTTTTTTTAAGAAAAGTGTTGTGAAGATTTGCAAGGCATAGCTATAGAGCAGGATGGGTGAACTTCAGTCCTTATGCTAGTTATTTCAGTAGAGTTCCTTTTCCTTTGAAGGGGAAATATGGACTTTCAGGAAACAGTAAAGCAATTCACGACTAACAACCATGTTTATTTACTGACTGCTAGGTGGAGCTACAAAATGTGTGTTTTACAGCTCATATAACATAAAGAGTTTTCTGTATCAAACTGGATTGAGCAATAACTTTCCTCACAAATTTTGACCTAG
The DNA here is from genome assembly GCA_017639245.1 of Myiopsitta monachus. NCBI lineage: Eukaryota > Metazoa > Chordata > Aves > Psittaciformes > Psittacidae > Myiopsitta > Myiopsitta monachus. The sequence goes on along the minus strand of CM029923.1, from coordinate 11,099,920 downwards.
AAAGGCTTTGGGGCAGTCATGACATGTGTAGAAGTGAATGTAAATGAATCAATTCTGAGAGGACTCTGAAAGCTATAACTCAAAAGTACAGCATTAAAAGAAACTGCTGTCTGCGCAATGGTGAAATGGTTGTTTCTGTATCACTTGCTTTCATTTTGCTTCCCTTTCCTTTTCTTTCCTCCCCCGAACATCTGCTTTTGTTAATGATAGATGGAGTTTTTGAAGGATCTGGAACAGGTGAGCTGTTGTGTTGTAATAGCAAATTAATTGAAGCTGGAAAGTCTGCAGTGGGTAATGATGTCAAACCTGTAACAACCCAGTAACTATGATGCATATGCAACTGTAAAAACATGCTTTTTATACAGGTTGCGTGCATACAGTTTTCTAAATACTTACATGTGGAGAGGATGCAGGACACATTTTACTATCTTTTTTTCTGTCCCCTAGGCTAGGTATCTTTTTGCTATCACAAGGGGTGACGGGTTCAAACTTAAACAGGGGAAGTTTATATTGGATATGAAGAAGAAATCCTTTACTGTAAGGGTAGTGAGGCACTGGAATGGGTTGCCCAGGGAAGTTGTGAATGCTCCATCGCTGGCAGTGTTCAAGGCTGGGTTGGACTATAGCCTTGGGTGGCATGGTTTAGTGGGAGGTGTCCCTGCCCATGCCAGGGAGGTTGGAACGAGATGATCTTAAGGTCCTTTCCAACCCTAACTATTCTATGAATCTATGTACTATAGTGAATTAAAATCATGTACAAACACATTTTAATGGTTGTTTTTTCTAACTGTCCTATTCTGATAGACGGTTATAAATCAAAATCCTGGGAAAAAAACAACCCAACCCCAACCTCCTTTCTGTGTTCACATTTCCTACTCAGTGTCAATTTGTTTGTTCTATTGGAGTCTCTTAGTTGTGAAGCACTAAGAGAATAAATAGTTGTGAGTGAATGGAGGCACAATCTTGAATTCCCTTTCTTTAGGGATTGTGGTAGATCTTTTGAAAGAAATGTCCATTGTTGATCTTTGTTGCTAAATAGTTAGATTGTTCTTTGTACCAACTGGTGCTTCTTCATGATGTTTAGTTTACTTTCTGGCACAAATAGAACTCAGCAAATGTAATAAAATAGACTATTTTTGGTATAAGCAGTCATGCAAATAGAACATACTGCAAATATATATATAAAAGTTTGGGGTTTTTTAAGTACTGGAGGTGAAACTTGCTACCAATTGTTATTAATGTTTGAGCATGTATTAATTACAGTAGATGTAAAGAGCTCCAAAACACAACTCACACTGGATATGAGCATCATAACAATTTTTTCTTTGTCTCCCCAGATTCCTTAAGAAGAAGCAAGTAGGAATAATCTTTTAGGAAAGGTGTATATTTTTAAAACCTAACATTAACTTGCTGGCAAGCAAAATGCCTATTTACACAGTTCCTACAAGAAGCCCCTCTGAGGTACCACGTACTGCCACTTTGCAGAAGGCTTCTTCACAGAATACCTTTACTAGAAGCACAGTGTCTGGGCAGCAACTGCAATCACATGAATCGGGAGAAGAAAAGGGTAGTCTACCTTCGTGTCCTCAGAATAAGACGGAGGAAGTAAATAGGACATATGTGATTTCAGCCTGTAAAAAAGTGGGTGATGTATCAGCAGCCTTTAAGCCTGAAGGCAGATTAACACTTCAGGAGGAGAACTGGAGCAAGTAAAAAACCAGCGTCCGGTAGTGAACAATTGCATGCAAACACAGCACAGGGCATGCAAAATATACAAATGGAGGAAAGACTTACTCTACAGAGGCGTGTGAGGATCAACTCCATGGAGAAGACTGAAATTACTCGGAGTACTATGCCTGGAATAGAAAATAACAACTTTGCCGCACAAAGAAATGACAAGATTGCACTTATGCCAAATATTAATACTAACGATACCCATGATGTTAAACCAAGCTTTAAGTTAGTTGAGGGTCAGTCAAATATGAAATTGCAGTGTAACCTGAACAGCAAGGATTCCTTTGGCTTTGTTGATGGTCTGCATGAAAATGACAGTTGCATGCGTTTAAAATATAGGACAAGCGCTGCTGACACAAAGTTTCAAAATGAAGTTGCTAAATCAGAACAATTAGTTACCTCAAAATATATGAATAAGGAGAGAGAACGATCAGGAGAACAACTGAATGAAAATGGTACTGGAAAGCAGAGGTTACCAGACTTGATGATAAAGCATAACAGTTTAGAAAGACTGAGGACACCAACAAAAGGTTCAACAGAAATATTTAAGCTTGCACCAAAGAACAGCACTTCTCGGGATCAGCCATCATCAATGTCAAATGAGAAAACACCTAATCTTCGAATTTTAGCCAAAAAGAAAACTAATGTCACCAGCTCTCCTTATGTCACTAGAAGTTTAAAACCAAAAGAGAACATGGGAACTCTTGCTGACAGCAGTAGCACAGAGAACGATGTTTTACAAGTGGAAAACAGCAAAGTGATTGTAGCTGTGCGTGTACGGCCTTTCAATAACAGGTTTGTATCCTGGACTTACTTCTGATGGTAATGGTAGCTTTTATAGCATATGTTAATTCCTGTTTTGAGTCTTTCGAGTTGTTTAATCATAGACCACAAGTTTTTATTAAGAGGTTAAATTCACTTTATAGTCATTTGGGGCTATTTGTTGCATATTCATTAGATGAAGTATATTGAGCTTGAATGCTTTGTATGTTCACCAATTAGGGTTTTGTTTGTTGGGTTTTTTAAAATAGTGATTACTAAACATTTTATTTTCCATTTGGAATTGATGGAAATTACTAACTTAAAGCATGTAGCTTATGCGTTTCAATTTTTAATTTTTTTTCCTCCCATTCAGAGAGAAAAATGAAAATTCACTCCCTGTCATCTCCATGAATGGTACAGAAACATCTGTACGAAATCCAGCCACAAACCAAGCTTACAGCTTCAGTTACGATTTCTCTTTCTGGTCTTTTGACAAGTGTCATCCTAATTTTGCAAGCCAAGCAACAATTTATAGAACTTTGGCAGTGCCACTTCTGAAAAGAGCTTTTGAGGGCTATAATGCCTGTCTTTTTGCTTATGGGCAAACTGGCTCTGGAAAATCATACACGTAAGTTTCTAATAATAGTTGTTAAAATTCTGTAGAAGCCAATTGTGAAATGACAAAAAGAGGTTGTACGGAGTAGACTTAATAGTAATTGAATTGTGTTTAAATGGTTTTGCATATTTTAAACCAGAGGTTAGTAAGACAATATATTATATTTATATAATATAAATTTATATAATATTTATATTTGTATTATCAGACAAAGCTGTAGAATATTTTTATGTATCTGATGTTGACCTTTTTCTACATATAGTGAAGAAAATAAAAGCTCTCTGTAGAGATTTTAGTCAAGAAAAACCTTTATTAATGCTGAGATCTTCTCAGACTCTGCTAGTGCTATTATCACCACTGTTGGTTATTTTGTGCATGAAGTGACATATTCTAAAGTATATTAAATTTTTTGGAAGAGACCTTTAACAGATCATTCAAATTATGGTTCTGTTTCAGAACTTTAAATAAATAAGTCTATGTTTGTGTCATTGCTTATTTGAAATCTAATTTTTACACAAAATAATTCTAGTCAAGCAACCTTTCAAGGGTTTATAGCTAGTTTTATTTAACTTTTGTATAATTTTCAGTAAAAAGCCCAGTGGATTGGTTTGTTTCCATGCATAAATCTGTTATAATAATTTCTATTAGCTTTATAATTCCCATGAGGTACTATAGACTTAAAAATATGTAGTTAAGGACCAGAAGTAATTCCCATGAGGTATTAGAGACTTATCGATATGTAGTTAAGGGCCAGAAATTTTTCTATTTAACTTTTTGATGTTTCTACTCAATTTATAATAAAATAGAACTTGTACAGAGGCAAGGTTTTCCTTTTTGAGTGGGAACTCTGTTTTTACTTTAAATGTTTATTCACCTTGCCATAAGAGAGATATACTCAGTATTGCAATTGTTATTCTATTTGTAGGTTGGTTTGTTTATTTGGTTGGTTTTCCTTTCCACCTTCAGGTAAACAATTACTTGACTTCACCGTTTTGTATTTCAAGGAAGGCTGAAATGCATATCAGTAAAAAGTGTGTCCTCAGGTCAAGTGTACACAACAAATTTCTGCTCATAACCATGTTGTGTAGCTGTGTGAATCTCTCAACTAGCTGAATTAGTCCAGTACTCTGGTGTTCTGCCATGGCAGAACTACTTAGGAGGAAAAGACCTACTTCAGTGGTAGAGAGAGGCTTAGGTTGCTACCCTGGCAGTGTGCAGAGCATATAAAATGCATGTGTATTAGGACATCAGGTATCTATAAGTTTACTATTTATAGTACAATGTATTCTTCAGTTGCAGTAGAGTTTTCATTTTACTTAGTTTTTTCAACCCATTTTTCAATGGATGATTTGGGAAAGACCTCTGAACATAATCTTCTCCAATTCCCCACTCAGATAAACGGCAGAATAGATTAGGTTTATGTCTGTTGCCGGTTACCTCTGTTACTTAGAAGCATGTGGCATTTCAACTTCAGAGTTATACAATTAATATGAAAAATAGCTATCGAGAATTGCAAAACAGAACTTGCATTTTTTTTATAACTACAGGATGATGGGATTTGATAAAGACCAAGGAATAATTCCAAGACTTTGTGAAGATCTTTTCACTCAAATAGCACAAATGGACAAGCAACAGGTGATATGCTTATGCTTACTTTGAATTATGAGGAAACTGATGTATTTCAGTGTTTTGATACCTGTTTGATTTTTTCATTCTATGCCTTAGTGCTGGATCCATTTATAATGTCTGGGTTCTTTTGCTGATTCAAATCTTATTTCTGCTAGTAGATCTGATTAGCAGGCTTCCCTAAATAGTGACAGTCAACATGGTTTTGCTTCCCTAATGATGATAGCATAAAAAAGAAATATGGGCATGATATTTTTGATGTGTCCGTAGACTGTACAGCATGCCTTGCAAGATAAGGTTTATGTAAGGAAAGGTATAAAGAAATCCTAGTAGTTTCCATACTTTCAGTGGGGGCATATATAATAGAACTCAAAATACATAAATCTATCTTTAAACATTGTCACTGCATGTCAGTCCTTACAGACATTGGCAAACATGCAGAGAAAAAGAATTTCCCAAAACAAACCCCAGCATACCTACCTTCTCTTTTTGGGGTCTTTTCCTCTTAAGACATGAAATGAGTAGTTTGAAGAAAATAAAACATTTAATAATTAAAGGTAATTGTGTCTCCAGTTATGATTCTCTAACTTGACCATTTCTACATCAATTAATTGGAGCAGAAACAATATAACCTTTCATTAAAACACTCTGAGAAATGTAAGGTTATTTATTACTGAGTTCGGACAGAGTATAACTTCTAGAAAATGCAGAACTGCTATGTATGCTTGTTATTCCTTTGCTTGTGCATTATGAATAAATGAGTTTGTGGCTGCAAATTGTCTTGAATCTTGTATTTCTGACTTTTGTTAGGTTTTTTGCTGCTATCTTCCTAGTGTCGTAAAAAAGAAAATTTTATTATAAAAAGAAAACAACAAAACCGTCAGAGAAAGGAGATGTGTTTTCATGAAAAGTTTGGTTTTGATTTTGTTAATTGCTGTGGGTAGATCAAGGTTTATCTTTCTGTTAGTTTATTCTGTTCCATGTCCAAATGTTGACAACATCAATGCATTCCTTCTCTGTTACATGTATGATGCTGTAAAAGCACAATTCATCATGGGTGAGACTAGTGCAGGTGCAAACAAAACTATTTTTTTGGGTGCTGAAACCCCAACACTGAAACTTCTGAGGTGGATGTGTATTTTTTTTTTTTTCCCTTAAACTTGATAGCTATCATCTGGGAATGGCTGTGGATGGAATTCCAATCAATTGTGTTCTTGGGGGTTGGATGACGTGAACTTCTGAAGGTCCTTTCCAACCCAAACTAATCTACAATTTTATGATATGATTTTTCCTGGGAAGTCCCTTCAGTACAAATGCATGTAAGAGTGAATAGCAAGACCTGGTAATCTAGGTTAATGTTTGAAACAGAGGAGGATGGAAGTATTTTGTGGCCTATATTAATAACTCTTACTATTAATTTTATTAGGCTTTGTATCATCTTGAAATGAGCTTTTTTGAAGTATACAATGAGAAAATTCATGATTTACTTGTCCTTAAAGCTGAAAGTGGACAGAAGAAAGAACCGGTAAGTTGCTCACAGAAAGAAGTATATGCATAATCTCAAAATAGTGGCGTCCATTCTGTAAGCAAAAGAGCACAAGCAACAAGCGTCATGTTATCTAAGCACTTAAGTTGGGAATAATGGATGCAAGTAAAAAAAAATCCTACTGTATGACTTTAAGCAAAATGCTCGGCTCTTCAGAAACTCTAAGCAAAAAAAAAAATCTTGCTGAAATACAAACAAAATGATCTGTTAGAACCTCTCAAGATTGTTAACGTCTTCTAAAATGATCTTATCAGCCTTTATAGAAACTCTCTTAGAATATAATTTATCTAAGTCTCTAGATTACATTAACCTTCTGTGCAATATAATTTGAATTACAACCTCGTAATAATCTCGTAATTTTAATGGAACTCTAAGATGGAAGAATGACAGTGTCAGGAGGGATCCAGTGGTGTTGGGTGGGGGCAGAAATATTTGCCTAACTGTATTTGATCTATCGATCTTCTCAGTGCTACTGAAATGTCCATTCACTTTATGAAAAATCTGTGTGTTGTTTATGTACTGGGGAGCCTGTTTGCCACTGACTCTACTGATCTAGTTTCTTAGTGCTTTCATGAAAAAATGTTAATACTTGTAAAGGGAAAATTTTTTCACATGTTGTTTCTTCTGTGTATTTACATTGCACAGCTGCAGAAAACTACTATCATACATAGGGTTAGCACCTGTTGGATTGTTGTTTCTTAAGAAGCTTGGGGGCAGGAAATCAGTGCCCTGCTTAACTAGTGAAAGATCACAAGTTAAACTAGTTTAGCTAGTTTTTAATGCTTATGTGTTAGAATATGCAAAACCATAAATTAAAGAAATTTGCGTTCAGTTGGGGAAATAGGAAAGGAATTTATTAAATTTATTAAAATAAGTACTTTCTGTTCTTTGAACTATTGACCCCTATACCGGCCACTTGTTTGTAAACTATGAGTATTAGCTTATGATAAAGAAGGTATACTACATTAAACATCCTGTTGAAAAGTCTTCTATCCTAAACTTGGTACTTAAGTGGGCTTGTTACATAGAAATAAAGACTACACTGTCTTGTTTGTATTAGAAGTGCTTTCATCTGAGTTTGTCAGTGATTTTGAGGTAAGGCATTTAACTTAAGAACATAATAGATTTAGGTTGCAGAAAATACTTTTGTTTTCTTATGTGAATACCTTACCTAAGGTACCTGTTCTGGGAGCTGGTTCTGTGAGCAGTGGCATGGGGCAGTTTGCTGTGATTTCTTGGGCAGCTGGAAAATTTCTGTTGTAGGCATTTTCATGAAAATGTTCTTCTAGATGATTCATGCTAAGTTTCGTTGGTGATAAGTGTCATGCTAGGAATGTAGATACACTTTCTCTTAATTTTAAGGTATTCCTGAATGCTAGTCTAACTAATGCATGTCTAAGAATTTTTCTTTTAAAATTACTCTTGCCAGCTTCGTGTAAGAGAACATCCCATATTAGGACCATATGTGGAAGGCCTGACAGTGTAAGTCTTACCTGTTCTTATTTTAATAGATGTATGGTGTAATCCTGAAAAAGTGTGCTAATTATTATCTTAAACTCTTTGAAAGCTTGTGCACTCACTGGTAAATTGGGCAAGATTTTAGTATTGTGTAGTTTTAGAAAAACCATGTACCCATATCTAGCTCGACTTATTTCCTTTGGTGTAATGCTTTAGTGAAATAAGTGTATGGAAGTCTTAAGACAACTGGAGCTTTCATGGTATATTTGTATTTTGTCTGTAACTGGGGAGATGTTTCAGAACTAAGGCAGTAGGGAAAACTAGGAAGAAAACAGTCTGAATCCAAACTTTTTTTTTTTCCCCCACCTTAGGAATGTTGTCAGTTCTTACTCTGATATCCAGGTAAGAGTTATTTGGTTATTAAAAGGGTATGTAAATACTTCTACTTACTCCTTCTTTCACTGCTGAAAACTAAATTCCATGGATGGGAAGAAAAGCTTTACAGACTGCCCAGTAGACTATGATAGTTCAACTGATTTTGTGAAAGGGTGATGAAGACTAGTCCTATATAACGGAGCTAAATAGATGCATACAGGCAAGTGTCACTCTTTTCACATGGTTACCTCTAAAATTTAAATCCTCCCTTATAGAGTCATCATTTGTGTTAATAACTTAACTTGCAAACATTTTAATCTTCAGTTAACTGTCCAAAAATGGTTTTGGTTTCACATCCTTACTTTTATCTTTTACAGAGTTGGCTTGAACTAGGAAATAAGCAGAGAGCAACAGCTGCTACAGCAATGAATGACAAGAGCTCTAGATCTCATTCTGTCTTCACCCTTGTCATGACACAAACCAAGGTATTGCTGGGTGTTAGATATCTCTTCAAATTGTGTAAAAAGTTTTGTGTGCTGCCTAGAAAATTGTTGTGAAAATATACTTGAGGAGGAGTAAAGCACAAGGCATTTGAACATGGCTTTCCGTACAGCAAAACTTATTTTACTTGTTGTGCTTTGAGTAGGTTCTGATGTCTCCGTGCTACATACATTTATAGCAGAAATAAAAATGTGTCTAGTCTTGAAGATCTAGGAGTAGTTCTAAGATTCGGAGTGTAAGTTGTGAGGTGTAACTAGAATCCAAATTGAGGCTTAACTGCTGCCGACACACTTCTGCTTCTAAGAAGGTTAGGCTATGCAAGCTGGAGAGCTGTGATGAATTTCTACAGGTAATGAACTGGGACAATGGTAAGAGGTGCAGTTTCTCCTCAGTTTCAACACAGTTCACCAAGTAAATATTTCCTTGCTTCAGGATGCATCTCTCACCGATGTGTCTCCAGTATATAGGGACTGAAATTCCGCATGTGATTTACAAATGTGTAAGTGACAAAACCTGACTTAGTGAGATGAGCCTGCAACCAGAAGTGAAATAGGTGGAGCTCCCCAGAAGTCTATAGTCAATTTTCTCCATTCACAAATAACTTGTTGGTTTGAGTTTTATTGTTCTTAGAATCATAGAATAGTTAGGGCTGGAAAGGACCTTAAGATCATCTAGTTCCAACCCCCTGCCATGGGCAGGGACACCTCACACTAAACCATCCCACCCAAGGCTCTGTCCAACCTGACCGTGAACACTGCCAGCAATGGAGCATTCACAACTTCCCTGGGCAACCCATTCCAGTGCCTCACCACCCTCACAGTAAAGAATTTCTTCCTTATATCCAATCTAAACTTTCCCACTTTAAGTTTGAATCCATTACCCGTTGTCCTCTCACTACAGTCCCTCATGAAGAGTCCCTCTCCAGCATCCCTATAGGCCCCCTTCAGATCCTGGAAGGCTGCTCCGAGGTCTCCACGCAGCCTTCTCTTCTCCAGGCTGAACAGCCCCAACTTTCTCATCCTATCTTCATACGGGAGGTGCTCCAGTCCCCTGATCATCCTCGTGGCCCTCCTCTGGACTTGTTCCAACAGTTCCATGTCCTTTTTATGTTGAGGACCCCAGAACTGCCCCCAATACTCCAAGTGAGGTCTCAGGAGAGCAGAGTAGAGGGGCAGGATCACCTCCCTTGACCTGCTGGTCATGCTCCTTTTGATGCAGCTCAAGATACGGTTGGCTTTCTGGGCTGCAAGCGCACACTGCAGCCGGCTCATGTTCATTTTCTCATTGACCAACACCCCCAAGTCCTTCTGGGCAGGGCTGCTCTGAATCTCTTCTCTGCCCAACCTGTAGCTGTGCCTGGGATTGCTCTGACCCAGGTGTAGGACCTTGCACTTGGCATGGTTAAACTTCATCAGGTTGGCATCAGCCCACCTCACAAGTGTGTCAAGGTCCCTCTGGATGACATCATTCCCTCCAGCGTATCAACCAAACCACACAGCTTGGTGTCATCGGCAAACTTGCTGAGGGTGCATTCAATCCCACTGTCCGTGCCACCGACAAAGATGTTGAATAAAACCCAGTCCCAGCATCGATTCCTGAGGGACACCACTCGTTACTGGTCTCCAGCTGGACATTGAGCCATTGAGCACAACTCTGTGTGCGGCCATTCAGCCAGTTCTTTATCCACTGAGTGGTCCACCTATCAAATTGATGTCTCTCCAACTTAGAGACAAGGATGTCGTGTGGGACAGTGTCGAACGCTTTGCACAAGTCCAGGTAGATGACATCAACTGCTCTACCCCTGTCCATCAGTTCTGTAGCTTCATCATAGAAGGCCACCAGATTGGTCTGGCAGGATTTCCCCTCAGTGAAGCCATGCTGGCTGTCACCAACCACCTTGTTGTTTTTCATGTGCCTCAGCATGCCTTCCAGGAGAATTTGCTCCAAGGTTTTGCCAGGCACAGAGGTGAGGCTGACTGCTCTGTAGTTCCCCGGCTCATCCATTTTCCCCTTCTTGAAAATGGGGTTTATAGTTCCGTTTTTCCAGTCATCTGGAACTTCTCCTGACTGCCGTGATTTTTCAAATATGATGGACAGTGGCTTAGCAACTTCATTTGCCATCTCCTTCAGGACCCGCAGATGGATTTCATCAGGTCCCATGGACTTGTATATGTTCAGGTTCCTAAGATGGTCTCAAACCGGACCCTCTCCTACAGTGGGCCCAGGGTCTTCATTCTCACTGTCCCTGCATCTGCCTTCCAAGACTTGGGTGGTGTGGTCAGAGCATTTTCCTGTGGAGACTGAGGCAAAGAAGTCACTAAGAACATCAGCCTTCTCCAAATCCAGCGTAGCCAGTTCTCCTGATAGCTTCTGGAGAGGGCCCACATTGTCCCTAGCCTGCCTTTTATTTGCAATGTACCTATAGAATCCCTTCCTATTATCTTTAATATCCCCAGCCAAGTTTAATTCTAAGTGGGCCTTAGCTTTCCTAACCTGGTCCCTAGCTTCCGGTAGAACATCCCTGTATTCTTCCCAGGCCGCCTGTCCTTGCTTCCACCTTTTATAAGCCTCTTCTTTGCTTTGAATTTTCCTCAGCAGCTCCTTGTCCATCCAAGGAGGTCTCCTGGCCCTCCTGCAGTTCTTCCTTCTCGCTGGGATGTATCACTCCTGAGCTTGCAGCAGGTGATCCTTGAATGTCAAGCAACAGTCTTGGCCCCCCCTGCCCTCTAGAGCTATATCCCATGGAACCTTCCTGAGCAGGTTCCTGAAGAGGCCAAAGTCTGCTCTCTTGAAGTCCAGGGCAGTGAGCTTGCTGCACGCTCTTCTCACTGTCCTGAGGATCTCGAATTCAACCATCTCATGATCGCTGCAGCTGAGGCTGCCCTGGAGCCTCACATTTCCAACCAGCCCTTCCCTGTTGGTGAGGACGAGGTCAAGCATGGCACCTCTCCTTGTCGGCTCCTCTATTACTTGCATTAGGAAGTTGTCTTCCACACAATCGAGGAACCTCCTGGATTGCTTGTGCCGGGCAGTACTTTCCCTCCAACAGATATCAGGGTTGTTGAAGTCCCCCATGAGAACAAGGGCCTGCAAGTGTGAGGCTTTTCCTTTTTGGTTGGCTTAATTTTTCACTCCAATTTCCTAATAGTCTCCTTCTTTCTTCCCCTCACCATTCTCCCCACTAGATTATTTCTTTTATCTATTAGAAGCAGTCCTGAGATTTTTCCACTGACTTCTTAGCTGATTTTCCTTGGTTTAAGTAAGTAACAGCTTAATGATTTCCATGGTTATTAGGTAGCTGCAACAAACCCATGGTTTGGTAATCTATTATGTTTGCAGTTTATATTTATACAGTTATTCAACTGCAGATGCTTGATACTGTGGTTAAAAGTCTGAACTTAGTCTCCTTCAAGGCATGTGCATGAAGGTATCCTGTCAAAAAGTAAATGAGAGTGTCAGTTTCGTCATGTTTTTGAAGTGAACAGCTTGTTAGATTTATGCTTGTTGTCATTCTTGTTATTTTGCTCTGATTGCAAACAGCTCTTTTTTTCCAGGTAGAATTTGTGGATGAGGAACAGTGTGATCGTAGGCTTACCAGTCATATAAATCTAATTGATCTGGCTGGCAGTGAATGCTGCTTAACAGCTCAGACCACTGGAGAAAGGCTGAAGGTAAATGAAGATTGGAAATCTGTGGGGAAAAAAAAAAATGATTCCAAAGAATACCCGTAAACTCCAATGTAACTTCACCTACCAGGAATTTTGGGCAGGAACTGTAGTTATAAAAAGATAATGTAGGCCTTATGCTTATAAGTATTGCCCAGCATTTTGCTAGTGAGGATGGATGGTGCGAAGAAGCTGTTTTGACTGTGCAGTATGGCAGGCTAGGTCTTGTGTAGGACAGCACTCTGTATCCTATGCAGGCCTAATGATCCATTAGATGGAATGAGGAAAGCTGTTTGTGTGACTTTTCAAATCCTGAATCAGATTCATGACTCAGATTTGAACTCCTGTGGAGTTGGGGCTTGCCCCTTTTTTTGTGGGGGATTTAAGTAAGTAGCATTTCTAATAAGAGAGTTTCTTTCAAGCTGCCTTTGTAAGTTTTATGTGTTTTGACGTTGTGTATTTTAAAGCCGGGGTCTCTGCTCTTTCCAAATGAGAGTGATCTCCTAGGCTGCTCTTTCAACTTATTGTTTTTTTAATCAGTGGTGACATTTAATGTGGTACAGCTGTATGATACCACATAGAATAAGCACGATTAAATCAACAGTACAATCAATAACATCACACAAGAAAATACAACTATTATTTTTATTTTTGTTTTGTGTAGGAGGGAGTGAGTATCAATAAATCACTATTAACCCTTGGAAAGGTTATTTCTGCCCTCTCTAAACAATCTCGAAATGGAAAGAAAACTTTCATTCCTTACCGAGAATCTGTCCTTACTTGGTAGGTACACTTCAGAATTTCTTTACATAGAAGTAAATACTTTCTCAGACTGTGAATTCCTCTTCTAATCAGGAGGCATCTCTTCCCTTCCTTACTTCCCTTTCTCTCTCAAGTGACCTATGGAGGGTAGAAATTAGCCTATTGTGTTAAGTAAAGAACAATCAGGACCTTGGTTTGTATTTTAAGTAGCTAACAATTAGTCTTAAATAAGTAGCAAAACCCTTGTATTTAATCTGTTCAGATTGCTAAACTTCATTTTTCTTTCAGTGTGAGGGCTGGGGATTGACTTTTACTCTTCTGTCAAATGAAGGTTGTTAAAGGAAAGTCTTGGTGGAAATTCACAAACCACTATGATTGCCACAGTAAGTCCAGCTGCTAGCAGTACAGAAGAAACCCTCAGCACTCTTCGATATGCAAAACAGGCTTGTTCAATTATGAACACTGCTAAAGTAAATGAAGATGTGAATGCCAAGCTAATCAGAGGTGAGGTTAACATCTGCAGTCTTTGAGGGTTTTTCATTTGCCTCAGTATTCAACTTACTGTTCCATCAGACTTGTTATTACTAAGTCGGTTGTGTTGACTGACCTCTTGTCAACTAGGTCAGTACAACCAAAGATATCTTCCATTGAATATTACTCTTCTTTGTGAGCTTTTTTTTATTTCCCCCAAAGTCCAGGCCATATCTGAGGCTACGCTTAAGAACCTGGACTGGGGGAAGATGTTTAATTTTTAATTAAATAAGGTGAATATTCTAGTATTGGACTGAAATGTGTAAACTGTGTTTTGTTTGTATTTTTTGTGTATTGGACTGAAATGTGTAAACTGTGTTTTGTTTGTATTTTTTGTGTATTGTTTGTCTGGTTTGTCTTGTGGAGAATTGAAAGCTGAAATTGAAAAACTGAAGGCAGCTCAGAAGAGCGCTCTGAAGACTGATCCTGAAAAATATAGACGTTATTTGCAGGAAATAACATCTTTGAGGGTAAAATTGCACCAGCAGGAGAAGGACATGGCAGATATGCAGAGGTTGGGCAGTCATTAATATCTTAATTCAAATAGAAATAGTAATAAAAAAGTTATAACTTTTCTCCTAATATGTTGTGTTGTTTTCCCTGTAATGTATTAAGGGCCTGGAAAGAAAAATTTGAACTAGCAGAAAAAAGGAAATTGGAAGATGCAAAAGAATTGCAGGTACATTTTCTATCTTCAAACAAACCATGCAGAAGAATTAGAGTAGTTGTAAGATTTGTTTCCTTTAGGCCAGACTTTTATCTGTGACCTCATTAAAAAAATCAATATAGTTATTTCAATGCACAAAGTAGACTGTGGTTTCTATTATACAGAGCTCTCTTTTTATTTAGAAAGCAGGAATTGCGTTCAAAATGGACAATCATTTACCAAACCTTGTCAATCTCAGTGAAGATCCTCAGCTTTCTGAGGTACTATTGTATATGATCAAAGAAGGAGAAACTACAGTTGGAAGGCATATACCAAATTCAAAACATGATATCCAGCTTTCTGGAGTGCTCATTGCTGATGACCATTGGTATGTAGTGTTCTTCTTATACTTGAAGTGAAAACAGGGAATATTTCTCCTCACCTTTTTGTTTTTTTTGGTGTCACTCTTTCTTCTGGCAGTAACAAGACTGGTTTTCTAACACTGAAAATACTGTTTAGGAATAATCTTTGTACTGTTCAGTGATTCAAAGTAATTTCATTCTGTTCCCTCAAGAAATCTGTTAACCAAGGTCGTTCGATTTCTCTTTTCATTTCATTCATTCATTCATGGAGAAAATTTTCTAGTTGAGAGTTGCTGGAGAAGAACCTGAGCAAATGATGCTGTGTGATAACTCAAATATATTAAGTTCAATGGAAAAGTGAAATGCCTTGAGAGTTCTTATTAAAACAAAAAATAGAGAGCAACTTGGCCATATTGTAGAAATAGCGTTTAAAGTGCATTCTGTGCAATTGAATCTAGACAAAGTGCTCTAAGAAACTTAATTAATCAGTTAGTAAAACCATGAAAGATGTGGGTATGTTGGGAAATTAAGCATTATCAAAGAAATGCTCAGGTGACAGCATATTGTAGTAATTTTTATCAGTGGATTCTTTTTAGATTTGAATATTGAGTCTCTTCTGAAGTACAGGTTGTTGCTCGTTATTTTTGTCTGTTGTAACTAAAGAGTATGCAGACAATAGGCACCTGACAGAGCAAGGGCATTATTTAAAGCATGAATTTTAGTCTACTAAGAAACCTCATTTGCAGTTAACATGAGCTACTGATATCACAAATGTTTATTGTTTTCAGTGTTATAAAAAATTCTATTGGCAAAGTGAGCATAATTCCACTGGGAGAAGCAAAGACATACGTAAATGGAAAATGCATTTTAAACCCAACAGTTCTGCACCATGTAAGTAATTGATTTGGTAATATTAATATGTGCATGTGTAGTTTTTTTTGCTTTGTTAATATTGCAACTTCAGACTGCAGGTTTTCTTAGAAGGCTCTGAAACTGTCAATACTTGTCTCTTGAATTTCTGGCCCCACCTGCTATCTTTTAAGCCCTGTAAATTTGCTTATAAATGTGAAAGTTACAGAACAAACTTTTTCCTCCCCCACTTCCCTCTTTTCCCATAGGGTGATCGAGTGGTCCTTGGGGGAGACCATTATTTCAGGTTTAATCATCCAGTAGAAGTTCAGAAAGTTAAAACGTCGTCTTGTGGGACAACATTTTTACATGATGGTCCAAAAGATTTTGAATTTGCAAAGAATGAACTGCTTATTGCACAGAGAGCACAGTAAGTATCTTATCTCCTTGTTCTAAAAGTGAGTTCAGTTGTTAATGCAACCTTGAAATACATTTAAGAAATAGGAAACTTAAGATTATAAATTATTTCCAATAAGGGGAAGTTAGGAAAATTGCAAGGTTTTTGTTAACTCCATTTTTAACTGAAATCGAAGTCCTAGACTTAGCTTAAATGAAGGTACCTCTAAGTTATGATCACCAAAATCTAGTCCAGTTGTCAAGAATATAGACCACTATTAAAGAAATGCTGAGCTCCAGAGATTCTCAGAGTAACATATCTCTTCAGTTACCTTTCTTTCTAAGCACATAGTGAGTCTGAAATTAACTTTTGATGTTTTAGAGAGATTTAAAGCTCAAAAAGCAAATGCCTGACAGAAATGAGAAGAATACGAAGTTACAAACTTAGTCTCCTGTGATGGTGGAGAATTTCGGAGACAGACAAGTATAACTTGCACTTGGTTTGCTCCTGGAAGTTATTAAACTGCAAGACTCATTGGCTTTAAATTTTACTTTCCTGCATTTTAATGTGGTTTAGTGAATTTCTACCCCAGGTCTTAATTTTGAGAGGTACATAATAAAATAAATATGGAAATTGAGTGGACTTTAAAATTCTGATATGTTTTGTATCTTTACCAGTGTCTACATTTTCCCTATGAGATGAAAAATATTAAAGTGTAAAGTAAAAATAATAATATAGTATTACATGATACAATAAAATGAAACCCCTGCAAAGTCAACAAGCCCTCGTATTTTTATTTTTACTCTTACAATTGGAGGCTTCTGTCATGGTAGAAGAGATTGATCTCTATGCAGCCTATATAAGATTAAAGCCAGCATTCTAAGTGTGTGATACTTGTAGGCTTGAATCGGAAATTGAAGAGGCACGCCTCAAAGCCAAGGAAGAAATGATGCAAAGTGTCCAGATTGCAAAAGAGATGGTTCAAAAAGAACTGACCTCACAAAGAGAAGCTTATGAAAGCAAAATAAAGTCACTGGAGGCAGAGGTGGTAAGTTGCCATTGCATTGTTACATGAAACGTATCAATAAAATAAAACAGAAGCTGTAGTATGAGGTTTCTGTTTGGTTGGGTTTTTTTGTTTGTTCTTTCGTCTTGCTTAATAGTGTCTTAGGGAATGCTAAGCCCCATTTTTCTTAAGAAATATCAGCCTTACTTTAATACAAGAAGTTGTAAATCGGTATCCCCTACAGAATTATTCCAGGAATTTCGGTTTATAGAATTAGTCGCGAACTAAAATGTTAATCCAGTGTGCATTTGATGAGGGTGTATGTAAGAAGAAACCCTACAGAATATAACTTACTCTTTTTTTTTTTTTCCCTACAAGTTTGCATGCTGTTTTGTTGTTAGCCTTCTGAACACCTTTACAATATGTATAAGTCAATATTGAATAGTACATTATGGTAAACCAAATAATAATGATGGAGTAATATATTTCTTAAATGTGCTACAGGAAGATATGATGCTTGTGAACTAAGGTATAACCTTTCATTGCTGACACTGGGCTCAGTAGTCCACAGGGACTGCAGGTTTTAAATGTGGAAATGCAGAAATAAACCTTAATATCTGCCAAAGGGATGGGGTAAGAAAGCTGTAGATGTGTTAATCCTCCACATTCCTGTCCTTTTTTTACATTAGAGAGAAGAATCTCTTAAGAAGCAAATCCAAGAACAGAATAACCAAAAAGCTGCAACTAAAATACAGGAGTTAGAGAAGGCAAAGCAGAATCTTGAGCTGGAGTTACGCTTCAATAAGAAGCGTTTAGAAATGGAGACATTAGCTACCAAGCAGGTATCTTAAAAAAACAAACAAACAAAATCCAAACCCAATCACCCCTCCCCCCTCCAAAAAAAAAAAAGTGATAAACTGTGGTTGGTTTGTGGATTGGTGCTTTCATTGTTTGTTGGTGTGTTTTTTGTTTTAATTTGTTTCTTAAGTATTTTTATGTGATTTTGTGCAAAAGAAGAGATGTTTTGTTCACACTCATATGATATTGTATTGAATTCAAGGATAAACTAATGCTGACCTCATTTATTATATGATATGGATGGTTTTGTACATCCAACAAACTTTAATGACAATTGCCTGTGCCAGAAGTTATGACTTCAGGCATTAATGTAAGTAATGGCTGGTGTTTATATATATATAACTGCTGCAACAACTATGACTCAATTTTTAAAAAGGAATTTCTTTTTAATTCCAGTATTTTTTTTTTGAAGCATGACAATATCTAAGCAAAACTAGAAGATTGTCACAGTTTGGATATGAAGGGTATTGATACAGCAGATGTCCAATATAAATTTTATTCTGTTCTGGGAATTTTGAAAGTACAGCAACAGAAATTTTTGCTTCAGGAAACAGCATTAAGTGTTTTAGGGGGTTTTCTGTATGTAGTTTTGGGGTATTTTTTTATTGCCCTCTCTTCCCTAGGCTCTAGAAGATCATACTATTCGTCATGCAAGGATACTTGAAGCCTTGGAAGCTGAGAAGCAGAAGATTGCTGAAGAAATACAGAATCTTCAGACGAATCGTGAAAGTGGGAATAAAACTATGACTGGTATGTATATGCATAATGTTGGAAAGGCAGTGCTGACTTCTGTCTTGCTTGGTGGGCTTGGATTTAGGCTATCCAAGAGCTTTTTCTCTTCCTATAGCACTTTGCTAATGATCCTGAATGGGAAGAGCCTTCGGCTTTAATGATCCTTATTGTTCTTAAGAACAAAAAAACTGTGCTAAAATATCTGTTTAAAACATGCTAAGGGTAGTTAGGTGGATTTTCACATAGCCTGTATTTAACCTGACTGCTGAAAAGTCCTACCCCCATCTGGCTGAACTGGTTAGACATGAACTCGAGGGAAACTGGAGTAACAGAACTGATTCTTTTTAGTTTCCTACCTCAGGATAATGTACTGTGTCTGGTGTTATGCCTTTATCTCTGGAATACCCTTTACCTGACCTTTTATAGAGGGTTACCTTGGCCAGGAGGGACATTTTTCCCAATGTATTGGGAATTCACAGAACTGTTGTTGACTAGATTTTATTCAAGATTTTTGGTTGTGGTTTCTTTTTAGGCCTCCCTCACCCCCCCCCCCTTTTTTTTTTGTTTTGTTTTAAACGTGATGTTGTTTGTTGCATCGTGTTGTTTGTTCCACTTAATCATTATGTGCTATAATCTTTATTAGTTCCACTTAACTGGAATTCTCTGAAGCTATCTGTGATGATCAAAGAGGCCAACACCATTAGTAATCAATTAGGGAAAAACACTGTTTTCTATAGGTGAGTATCTGAGTTAGTTATTTATAAGGGGGTTTATATATAATATATATTTATGCATACATAATTGGGGGCAGATTCTGCATGTGCAGTGAGCTGTTTGTTTATATTTTAGCTGTTATGTTAGGCTGAACATGATAAGTCACTTTTCCAAAATGGCTTTAGTTGAATGTGTAGTTCAGCCTGGTTAGTTTGAAATGTGAATTTCGAATCTGAATTTTAGATCAAGACTATAAATGTATGTCTACAGACAATTAATTTTGGATTGGGTGTGCTTTGGAGGTGGATCTTCTGATGCTCATGTCCATCCTGCTTTGGTTCACATATTGAAGTGGTCCTAAACCACATTTAATATGTTCCTTTTGGATAAAACTAAACGAGGGATTAAGCGCCAGCCCTGGGAGGTGCTCATTTCACAGGACCGCTACAAACATAGTTCAAAAACTCAGATCATCTACATAACAAGATACATTATAGCAGATATTGAGTGTTTGGGACCAGTTGTTTCACTCCACAGATATCTTGCTATGCTATGCTACTTGCTAGTTGTAACTCAAGAGTGTTCTGGAAGTGAATATGTATATTGGTCAAATGTTCTTAGTGTGAGCAGAGATACATTAATGCAGAGGAAACTCTGTATCATAAGAAAAAAAAAAAAAGGCTACAGTAAATGTCGGTGAGCTTGGAAGACTTCCTCGTAGGTGTGTCTATTCCTGTGGTTTTTCAGAGGCCTTATCCTTCAACAAGATCTCTGCCAGTAGAATTCTGTGGAATATATTTGGTTCAGAGTTTCTTGAGCCAGGAGTTTGTATGTTACTATCTACTTTTATCTCTGAATGCAGGGATTCCTTTTTTTCCTTTACATAAAAATAATTTTAATGGCTACACTAATATTTGCTTTGTGAGATACATGGTGTCTCAAGCAACTTCTATGTAATGACTTTTTTATTCTCAGTGTAATCCTACCTACAAGTACCTTGTTTATTTTTGCAATGAATAATGGATGGTTTGGTTTTGTGTTTTTTTTTTTTTGGGGGGGGGGGTTGTGTGTGTGTTTTTTCTATTATTTTTTATTATAATTTATTTATTTTCTCAAATTTTTAGGCACGACAAAATCGATGATAAAACAGGAGCAGTGTCTTCTATTCAGGTGCAGGTTCGTAACATCAAACTGGGAATAGCAACTTTCTGGAGCTTAGAGAAGTTTGAATGCAAACTAGCAGCAATGAAGGAACTCTATGAGGTCAGTAATATTTTGTCAAAAATAAGATTTTGCTAATCTATGCAGGAAGAAAATCTTAGTTTTTTGTTTTATGTGATGTTAAACACCAGGACACATGACTATTTTTTTGTTAAATACATGTACACATGCTTGTTCGTCTCACAGAAAGAGGACAGTAGAAACCAGGACTTTATTCAGGTAATTTTGTGTGCAGAGGGAGAAGTAGTAAAACAAGAACTGCTTTGTGGTTCTTTTGGTTGTTCAGTTGCTTATCTGTTCTAGAGGAAAACATGACCTTTTAAAGCCATCACTTGAATTTCTTTGATACATTCTATCTATTTTTCTTTGGCTCTGGTAAATCAGTTTGCTGCCGCTTGCTTTCATCTTTGCTTTAGGTTCTTCAATGGGTGCTTTTAAAGGCATTTTTCATCATTTTTTGTTTAATAAACTGACAAGGTGAAGGTGCACATTAATCCCTTTTTCTAATTCCATTGATTTAGTCAGACAAAATGGGTATTTTTGTACTGAATTTTCTAAATGTGCAGTAAATTGTTGCGTATCAGAATAGCTTTTGTATCAAAGAGGGGGATATAGAATAGAAGACAGGGAGAAGTGTGAACAGTGCTAACATTTGATTCTGTATCCACAAAAAAACCTATAACCATCAGGTAAAGCCTTTTTAACTGCGTAGAGGTAGCCAATGGTGGCAAATTATTGAATACAGATAAGATTACAGTATCAGCTCTTGTTTGCTGGGAGAACAGTGGGGTTTTTTTCTGTTCCTGAGAGAGAAATCTTTTAAGTTTATTGACTCCATGTGAACAGATAGCATTTTCATTTTATTCCATTGCAATTTTTTTCCTGAGTTGAACAACAAAGAGGCCTAAGAACTACTTGGAAGGGTGGAATCTCTGATCTGGTGGCCCTTAAAAGTACTTATTTAGTGGTGATAGAGTATTCTGGGATTTTCCAGTTTTTAGGGCTGATCGTTGTGGGTGTTTTTGTTTCTGCCATATGAATTGAAAGTTGTTTTAGACTGCAGTGAAATAATGGAAGAAGGTTCCTGGAGATGGATTAACATGAAGGAGGGATCCAAAGAAATCCTGTAGAACCACAATGGTCTTGTATTTTATGCTGTACTAGTTTGGAGGGTTTTTGATTGAAACACAAATGAAAAATAAATAATTAAGACTAGTTTTAGACTGAGAACAGCTTGTCTGAATTTGTTCTGTGCTTGAATTTGTGATAATCCAGATAAAAAATTCTTTTCTTTCCAATATCTATTATGCTTAGTCCTGAGCAGTATTGAAAAATTAATACAAAATGCTTCAAATAGTACATAAATAAATATTTGGATGCTTGCTATTTCCAAATTTAAGTCACAATCTGGCAGATGAAGAGATCTCAACTTTTGGAGCATTCAAGGTGATAGAGAAAAATACAGAGTCTTTTTATGCTTCAGAATGCTTTATTTTCTATCTTAGAAGTAGTAGCATCTTACCAAAGAATTAGTTTTATTTGAAAGAATAACTACCTCTTATATGAGTATATATCTGAAACTAAACACATTTTCAATATTATATCCAAAAAGAAAAAGGTCAAATAAAAGCCAGAAAAAAACCTGAGGAAACTCTGCTTTATGATACAACTTTGTAAGAGGCAAGTGTTTCCAGTGAAAGAACAATGTGCCATGTTTATTGCTAAGAATTGTACACAAATCCAGTTATAAAAATGAATGAAACATCTAAATTATGATCCCAGGGTTTTAATAAATCTGGCATGTGGTGAAGAGAGCTCTGGAAATGTTTTGTACTTGTGTTCCTATATATCAGGTTCTGGGCAGCCAGGTGACTTCATTAAATGTCTTGTTTTAGTTTGTTTTTAAGCATTTGCACCTCAAGGCGGTTGACAGTCAGTTATCTTCTAGATTACATATATGCTAAGAAAAAACATTAAAACTACTGGTAATAGAACATACTGTCTTCATTCATATGTTGAATGCCTTATTATTACTCTATTTTGGTTTAGCCCTCTTATTCCCCTGTGTTTCCTTTATATTTTTCAGAGTAATGATAAGAGTAAAGCTGCTGATGTGTTTTATGACCCTGCTGATGAGTGGGAACCTGATCTTTCAGATGCCTCTGTTTCCTCTCTTTCCAGAAGAAGGTGATACTAATTTGTAGCTCCTTCATCAATGCTTAGAACAAAGCAAAAATTAACTTGCTTAATTGTCTAAACATGTTTCTATGCCACTACCATAGTCTTTTATTAATTCTTATTGTACTTTGTTAAAATGTGAAACTTGTCAATTAATGAGAATTCATGTACGTGTAAGGGAGGAGGGGGAAAGTTTAAATTAAATGTGTTATTTTACTGCGCGTTACTGACTTCACTGACGAAATGTGTTAGTATGCACCAAACATTGCTCACCACCCACTAAAGCTTTGGCATAATAAACAGCAATGTTTCTGAGGTTGGACACAGCATATATGCAGTGTATGTCTGATCAGTGCCAGAGGATTTTAAGTATGACCATTGACAACCAGCTGGAGGTAATTAAAGGCTGTTCCCAATTATTTCATAAAGCTGTCTTAAAAATAGATACATTTGTCTGTAGCACAGAACTTTTAATTAACCTGCACAGGACCCACAGGTTAAGGTTACAAATACGCACCTATTTAATTAGTAGTGCAAGCAGTTTTAAATAGGCACTTGAACATCTGTTCCTGTCCTTACTTAGCACATACACTGTGCCAACTGACGAGTTTTTCTGTTCTTTCTTTCTCCTATCTTTCCTTATGGACAAGAAATAGGAATAAAAGTTTGTGCAAACCCGGAAGTACATTTTGTCAAAACATGCGTAAGGCTTTCTAAACCATTTATCTAGATATTATCAGAGTTAAATGTGTGTGGTTTAATGTTTTCGTCAAACTTCTGTCATATGAAAGCATTATTTTTAAGGAGTAAATTGTGGCTGTTATTTTCATGTTTTCATTTATCATCCTTTCCTAGAAGTAGAAGTTTCATGAAGAACAGGAGAATTTCTGGATGTTTGTCTGAGATAAAATTACAACCAAATCAGAACATACAGACTTCCTATATGTCAGGTACTTGCTATATGATAAGAACATCTCTCATACTGAGAACCTGAAACTACTACATGTGTAAAATTTATGCACTTCTAGCAGTCATTTTTAAAAAAATGAATTGTGGGTTGGAAAAGGAAATGGAAAAATGTCCTGTTTACAAGGGCAGTTAATAATGTCAAGCTGTTGTCAGAAGTTTTTTGGACTTCTTTTTAATTATCCTTTCTTAGGGCGTAAACTTCCTGACAAGCACTTATGACCCTTAATTAAGCAATTTGCTGGAAACATTACTCCACTTAAATGTGTGTGTTAACTGAAGGAAGATGATAGTCCATGAATCAAATTGCCAGAGTCTGAATTCTGGTATAATAATTTGGAGGCTTTGCTTGAGTTGTTCCTATTCATTCAACTACTGAGCCTACCCCAAGCTTCTTGTCAGGTTTTATAATTTTCTTTTTCTGAAATACTAGATGCTTCAGTCTTCTGAATATTTTCATGCATTCAGTTATTTTCTGTCTCTCTGTAGGTGTGATTGTTGGAGCAGGGGGATTAATAGTAAAGATTTTCAATATGGAATTAGTCTTTGTACTAAGTGAATCTGGAAACTACTTAGAATATTGTATCAACATTTTTTTTTGACTTATTATCTTGAGTAGTTGAACGCTACAGAAGAACCAGTATAAAATACTCATTACGAAGACACACTGACTGCTCACTCATATGCAAGAAAGTGTTCACTGGATGTTTTGCTTTTACTTCATACAGGTTCACAGAAGTCCAGCATGTGCCCAAGCTTTTCTAAATCTTTTCTTCCTGGAATTTGCAAGGGATCTATAAATTCAGCTTTAGATTTACTGGAACAGAATCACGAAGGAGAAAAGAGCATAGCAGATAATGTCCTTACTAATTTGTTTGTCATTTTCTCTGGAGCATCTGCCATTTCAAAAGCCTATGAACAGCAAGATGAAGAATGCCAAGAAAACTGTAAGTTTCTGTCCTGGGTTCAGCAGTAGCAGTCATTTTTCTCCTTTTTAGTAGCTGGTGCAGTCAGTGCTGATAACACCGATGTTTTTAGCTGCTGCTTAGAATGTTTAGTTTGACCAAGGACTTTCTGAGTCTCATGTTCTGCCAGGGAGGAGGGGAAGCCAGGAGGAAGCAGTGACAGGACACCTGACCCAAACTAGCCAAAGAGGTATTCCATACCACAGCACATCAGTGCCCAGTATATAAACAGGGGGCAGTTACCCAGGAGGGTTAGATCGCTGCTCGGTCAGGCTGAGCATAGGTCGGTGGGTGGTGAGCGGTTGTATTCTCTTCCCTTGTTATTTCCCTTATCATTGTTATTATTGGTGGTAGCAGCAGTGGTTTGTGTTATACCTTAGTTACTGGACTGCTCTTACCTCAACCCGTGGGAGTTACGTTCTTTCGATTCTCCTCCCCCTCCCTTCTGGAATGGGGGGAGGAAGGGGAAGGGAGCTAGAGACTGCTTGGCTGATTTATGGCTGGGCTTAAACCACAACGGTTTCATTTTCATAGCAGTTTATTTTAAGCATCACTAATGACTTGTCTTTCAGATGTACATTCTTATGTTTGTCTATCAGAATTCACTTGCAAAGGGAAACCTTCTGGTAGATTTTTTTTTCTCTTGTAGTTTTCTCTCTTGATCATGCTGCTCAGTCCTACAGCATCAGAATTATCTCTGCTTTTGACCAGCTTGTGATTCTTACCAAACTTTGGCTTAGCAATATCCAAAAGTGCCCTGGACCTACAAAAGTTGATGAAGAAACAAAACAGGAAGTAAAGAACTTGGGAGGTTATTTGCAGTTACTGTTGCAGGTAAAATATATTAAGGGATTCATCTATGCATTGAAAAGTCCTATGCAGTGTTTACTACAGACTTGCTAAAAACACTCAAAAGTCCAAAGTATGCAATGACAAATGGACACACTTAAGGAAGATGAACAGCAAAGGGTTTGTTTCTGCCGGCTGAACTGGTACTTCCAATACACTAGTTCAAAGCAATGCAGACGTTTCTGTGCCACAGGCCCTAACAATACCATAGGTTCTTAATCATAACGGGAAAATAAAACATGGAGTAGCAAGAGCAAATGCTAGTTTATACTGTAAAGTGCTACTTTTAATAAAGTAGTGTTCAGTAAACGTTACTCTTGTTCATGGTGCAGCTTTATGAAGAGTGAGATTTTTTTTTTTTTAACTGTGTAGTGTTCTGATGCCTTTCTTCTCTGGTTGCAAGGTATTATCTTTTAGCTGTGGTAGATAAACCATTGGAAATAGGAAGATGGAAAGCTGAAAATGTCCCAGGCTATTGTGTCTTATGATTTGTGTTACAATTCTCTTGTGTTACAAAAAATGCCCTTTGACTAGAGATGCCTTCTAGCCTCAGTGAATGATATGCCTTTATTTCTCAGGGATGTTCATCGGATATATCCTCGATGGTAACAGAAGCACTGAGCAAAGTAAACCAAACAGTAAAACAAACGATGAAATACATAGGACACTTGGCAGTAGTCACAAGAGCTGATATTTCATTTTCTGAAGAGAATAACATTCCTGCAACCAGTCTACAGGTGGAAAATTGTTTATTAGAAATAATGATTAGAAATAGTAATTTTAATGTTGATATCACATTTATTTTCAGTAACTGTGCTCAGAAGTGCATTGTTACGTATAACAATTTGATAAACTGAATTTTTTTTAGAATTTTCGCTTCATTTTTATTGTGAAAATGGGTACATGTTAATACCCTTAAAATAATTTTTTACTTAAAAAAAAAAAGAAGGCACTTTAAAGCTGTTTAACTTCCAGAAAGAAAAAGAAGTACTGTGCTTTTAGGATTGTATCCGCACTGAGATTGTACGCGTCTACTTAGTTCACAGAAATTCAATGATTATTTCAGTAATCTGTGATTAAGTACCACAATGAATTTTCAGAAATCAGAAGAGAGTTAGGAAAAGGAGAATGAAAGTGCTGAGCCCTTGTGGTGAAAGAATGAGATGTGACTGAATAGAGCAGCAATGAACAGTTTGCTCACAATTACGTTTCTAGCCCACTACAGAAAATCTGTTTTAATTAAAGGCCACCTCAATACCTTCAATCATTTTGTTTTGAACCCTTATTTTAAAAGGACTTCCTACTTGCCATTTATGATGGTGTATGCTCAGGGCTGGAGTTTCTCATTGATACTGTGCAGGAAAAATCAAGAATGGTGCAGAAAGAACTTGCGAAACAATATCCACAAAATGAGGTGAGATGGAAGTAAGAATAAAAACTATTGCTATATCATAGAGGCACTTGATCATGTCCTGTTATTTTTCAGTAATTTTGTCTAGAAATTTTATAGTAGGAATACAGTTATGATTGCTAACAGGGGGTTGAGATGTGTGGTAAGTGGGAATATTAACTGCGATCTTGAAATTTTTAGTGTTTAGCCTTTCACCATATGTAGACTGAATGTTTAAGGAAGTATTTTATCTAGAGTGGTTTCTCTGTGCATTGGAGGACATTTATGTCATTTCACAGTGCAACTGTGAAGCGGAGGAGGAATATGAAAATTGGCACAAAGGAGCAAGTGGACCTTTTACTCTGTATACTACTATTAAGCTTGCCTTGCAAAAAGATTCAATATTTAACATGTAATGCTCTATGATCCTGAAAGTTAATTGTTACATTGATAGTAGTAATCTATTACTCTGCTATTACTACACTCACTGTTGTCAGAAAGATTATTAGAAAGTTTGAAGACTTCTTTTTGTCATACATTGTTCTTATAGTCCTAGTCCTAAGCAGTATACTATCTAAATATTAAATTAGTTCAGTGTTACGTTTTCAGGGCTTGTCTTCTGATGTGCTTAATGCTCAGGGTACACTGAAGCACATCCATGAACTGGGGACTTTAGAGGGAAAATAGTTGACTAAAGTAGCTGTTTCATAGTGCAGAAGCCAGTGTCCTGCTTGATTTTGTGTCATTCACAGAAATCACAACTGACCTTCAAATGCTATCCAGGCTGATAAGCAGCAGTGGTAATTTCATTTGAGCAATTTCTTTGTAACACTGTATAGACAAGTTGCAGCAAATGATTTATGTTCTATTAATGAGTTGTTCCTGTCACCTTCCAAATTTATTGTAACATGAAATGCAATTATATCAATGGAAATCTGTTATTTCTCATAGCAAGACCTCAATTTAGTTGTTCTTGTAACTTGAAAAACTTGCAGAACTGTGGCCAATAAGAAAATCTCCTTAGTGAATTGGGATATATAAAGTATTTATTTCCAAGAATCTACTACTCAAAAATCTGTAGTAAATGACCTGGGATAAAAGGTTTAAATCAGTTCAAGAGGAGTGGTAAATTGCTTGTTTCAAGTAAACTTCTTACTCTGGTTTTCACTGTTGTTGTTCTTAATTCCATAGATAATAGTGAAACTGTCTAAAATTTTTTATGTACCTATCTGCTTGTTTAACTCCCAAATGTTTCATTTTTCCAGCAAAAAGAATTGAGCAGTCTGTTTTCTGGATAATGCTGTTCACTTTCGGCAGATTCTTGTGTGTCTGTAGGATTCCTGTATATCCTTGTTATGGGTGGAACTAATGCAAAGCTGGGAGAGAACGCCAGAGTATTAACTGGGAGATTACCCATGACACTTAGAATGACAGCAATACAAAAATTACAGGACGATCTTTCTTTAGTGAACACTTAAATTTGCCTGTTTGATCCTACCGTATTATGCTGTTATTTAAAACCTTGCAGATAAAGTTAACATGCAATTTTTCAAATAAAATGTAATGTTGCAGAAAACATGACTTCTGGCTTGGAGCATTTTTCTCATTAGCATGCCAATGTTCATTGTTGGCTTTCTAAAATACATAATATATACAAATACATACAATATAATACGAAGTCTCTTTGCAGATTCAAAATCAAATAAAGGATAATGTTGTGGCAATAGCCAGATTCCTTGAAAATAACCTCTCTTATTGTGGAAAGGTAAGAGAAATGTTTCACAAAACGCATGCTTTGAGTTTGGGCTTTAAATTTAAGGGATGCAGTTAACAAAGAGGAGGATTTGAAGTTAGCTTTTACACTTGCATGTTAAGACTTCTTGTCTCAGTCTTGTGAATGAATGGGATGTTAACTTTTATGGCTACTTCATTTCCACTCAAAACTATTAGAT
Source organism: Myiopsitta monachus (assembly GCA_017639245.1). NCBI lineage: Eukaryota > Metazoa > Chordata > Aves > Psittaciformes > Psittacidae > Myiopsitta > Myiopsitta monachus. Next base: position 11,071,259 of record CM029923.1, on the reverse strand, counting down.
TATAATTTTAATTTAAGTATTTATGGAGATACTAGTATCTTGTATCTTATTTTTCTTCTTCTTGTGCTCATCATAAACAGCCTAATAGTCTAAGTAATGCAATAATTTATGGCCATAATTATTGGGTTTTTGAATTAAAAGCCAGGATAGATTATTTAACCTGTCTCCTAAAACAAAAACAGGTTAACTTTTTAAGCAAAAATTAACCGAACCTTTTCTAGATTTTACAGTTCTGTTAGCCTCCCTCCCCCCTCCCCCCCCCCCCCCCCCGCAATTTGCACTTCTCTTCAAATCTATCTTATGCTTTATAATTTGACGTTGTTTGCATCTTGTGTTTCAGTATTGGCCCGTTTTACATGACTCAGTCCATAATAGGCATGTTTACTAGTTAATATACTGTTATGTATTTGATTCTCTTTAAATTCCTCTTTTTAATAAAGAAAGAAGTAGACTCTCAATTACCAGAAGAATCTCTATACCGGGAAATAAAGAAAAGCACTAACATTGCTGCAAAATATTTGGAATTGGAGCAGTGCCTAGCTGAAGTCTGTCAAATTGTTTCTTCTATCTTACAAGGTATTTAGCTTGGTTATTACCTGGTTTTATAGTAACCTGTGTATCACAGGAAACTGTGAAGCAAGAGGGAGGGAGGGCTACTTGTTCTGTCTTTACACAATGTTGCATTTGGTTCTTCTTGCTTTCCTTTTTCATAGGGTCGTACAGGAACACAAGCCCTCTTAGGAGCTTTGCAGAAAATATTTGTGTCATAGCTGGGTATTTTAACAACTATTTCCGTTTATTTGCCTTATCATCTTCTTCTGCAAGCAATCCCATCCAGGAAAAAAATATGCCTTTTATGGAGTTGGATGAATTGGACTCTCTAGTTGATTCCCTTATTATAAATTTTGAACTTGAACAAGGACAGTTATTAGTGAAATCTCAAACTCTTAGTAATGAAGGTACTGAGACTCAAGGACTACCGGTTGTAACAGATGAAGTTGAATTTGCGTGGAAGCAGAAGGTGATTCCAAAACACACACAAAAGCTTTCGCCTTCATCTCCCTCTCCTGCAGAGCTTTCACCTGGTAGGATACAGTGGGTATAAAGTGCTATTATCAAGAAATGCTGGGGAACTCTTAACTTTTACTTGAAAGGAAAGCAATATATCACAAAACCCTAAAATTTATTGTTAATATTATTAAATGGCATGAAAGTAAATGACATGATTGTATGAGGATAAGTACCCTAAATTTCACGAGAAAAAATGCAGTTCCTTAAGGGGCTGTTAAACTTAAGTGCCTTTTGTTTTTAAGGAAAGTCTACTATTACCTAAGCCTATAAGAAGTAATTTAATGCAGTAAGTAAAAAAGCCTGTTGGAGGTAATGTGAGTAGGAAAAATAAAAACTGTCCAGAAATGGCAAGGAAACACAGCAAGCACTTAGTAGGACATTCACATCTCATCTTAAACCTTTGATATAGGGATTTTGCATAGCAGTGAAATGAGATCCCTTTGAAGAGCATTTGTAACAAACATTTATGTTGCATATATCTAGATAAGAAGATTGCCTTCCTATCTCAGATACTTGACAGGTAGATGATGTGGATCCTGATGTTTAGGGTTTTTTTTCTTGTTGAAATTGTTGCTTTATCCTTGCTGCATTGCAACCCAGTAGTGCTACTGCAACTTTAAAGTGGGTTTTATACCTTTTTTAACAGAGCAAGACCTGTTTCTGTCGGGTAAAATTGCTTTACAACCTTATTAGATGAATGCTTTCTTAAGTGGTTTTGTAGTCCATTGAAAAACCTCAGCTTAAAGTTATCAGCGATGGCATGCTTCAGCTTGATCCAAAGTAAATTATATGAGTATTGTTGCTATCTTTTAATTGTTCAAATTACTTTCAATACTATTTAAAGTGAATTAGAAACATAGTTCCTCCTAAATAATATCTGAGTTATCCCATGAGGTTGTAGATAACTTTTCCAGTCAATTACTTCCTTGTGCTTTTTATTGTAGTCATCATTTAACCTCTGACCTTTAGAATGCTGGATGAAGCCAGTGAAAATTAACAGCAAGGATAAAAATGAATATGAATTTTTATTCTTTAATAAAGGGTTCTAGGAGGCCTGGACCTACCACAGTAACTCACAACAGAGCTGAGAAATTTATAAGATAAACCTTGATAGATAAAAGTACTTTTTATCTATCAAAGCTTCCAAGCCAGGTGTTCATAGCTATCATCTTTCTTTCTGAGGGAAGATGCTCAACATCTTGAGAATTCCAGTCTTCAGGAACCCATCAGGCTTTTGAATCTATTTCCAATGAAAAGACTACAGTAAAAAGTCAATCATCCTTTTCCTTTGAAACATTTCACTCTATAGTTATTTTGCTACTGAGAGATTTTATGCTTTTCTGTTTTGAAGGAAATAGGAAAAGGTAATTCTGCTGAACCAGTAACCCACATATGTTTTTATTAAGACTAGAATTCCTTATACTTTGTCAAAAAATGTCTTCCAGTCCTGTCATCAAAACTATTCAATTTTTATTGTGGCTAATAAGTTACTTCTCACATGAAGTGTGGTGTTGCTGAGAATTGCTTTCCTACTGTAAAGGCCTTCACAAGTCTGCATAAGGGTTAACAAAATGTATTCAGTTGTTCAGATTTTTGTGCTTTAGAAGTTGAATAGAAACCTGGTATATTTCTACTTCTGTGAATGTATTATGTTGCATTTGGCTGTAAGTTTTTAAAACAAAACTGGAGGTTATGAATCATGTCACTCTAAGATAAGGATTATAAAGAGTAAAACTACATCATGTAACTGATTTTAACAACTTTAAGTGTAAATTCCTTGTCAATTTCCTTCTGTGTAGAGTTGTTTTTGAGACCTTCCTTTGTCACCACGTGTACTGCTTTTTGCTGAAAGTATTGAAGTGTAAAAATCTGAAGTACTAGTAAGAGGTGTTTTCTGTAGCTTACAAACAAAACAACAAAAAACCTGAAACAAAACACACTTCTTACTTATGTTTATTTCCTCTATTAAGACACCTACCAGCACACATTTAGAGGCTGAATAATTGTGACCTAATCTCATGTTTGGTTTTGTTCTTGTATTTAATGAGAAGCACTGCTCAGAAAACATCTTTAGGTTTTGTAGTTCTGTGTGTTCTTATGAGAGAGTTTTTGTCCATTTCTTTTTCTTTCTGAAACTGAAAGACAAGTTCTTTATACAGTAGGAGCTCTAACTGAGTTTCATTTTTTTAGCGCTTCTGAAACTCAGAAAGATACCATGCAAACAAATAGGCTTCAGATAGATATTTTTTTTTTACCTGAGGACAACCTTAATCATACAAAATCTAGCTTTTGCAGGATGAGTGAAAATTTTGCCAATATATTCTTGCTGCTTGGTTGGTGTTTGTTTTTTCCCTTCCGTGCTAACCAGCCATGTCTGATCAGTCTTTCTCTTACTCATGTTAATACTGCGTTCACATTTTAGAGTTATATGCTAACAAAACCTACTTCTGCTAGTGTTTTCTTCAGCTTGGTGCTCTTGTTACAGTTATACATCATTGAAGTACTTCATTCTAACGATATATACAGTGATCATACATCATCAGGGTGAGCTAGTGCTCTCATAACATACTGCATTAATACATCAACAAGCCTAGCTGAGGCTCCAATAATCTATTGGTGTAATATACCATAAGGTAAGGTATATTTATAACTGTAGGCTAGTCTGTCTATAAATTGTGCATGTCAAGGAACCTGGGATCACAGCAGGCAGATTTTGGGATGGATTGACTTGAACGGTATGTTATTTTACTAGTAAGGAATTGGAGGTAGTTGTGGACTAGGCCCAGGTCAGCAGGGGATTTCACTTGGCTGAACACAGTTCCCTGCATCACCTGCGAGGCATCCTGGTGCAATGAAATAGACCCCAATATTGCTGAGATAAAGGATTCTGCAGTTTAGTCCAGATATTTTCACCATCTTGTTTTTGCAGATTTGCTTGTAAAGTCAGGGTCTGGATAACTTCTGGCAGATAGTGGTAACACATGGAAAATCTTGTGATCGTACCTTTGGAGTTTCTTTTAAACCATTAACTAAAGAAGACACCAAAACAGTGCAATTTGGATAGAGTTTTTAGTTTAGTATTTTACAATTTTAATCTTTCAGGAATGTATATTGATGTTGTAAATTTCTTTGGGGAAATTGAGATGGGAGTTGGGATCACAACGAGTATTTATTAAAATATCTTTTGTTAACTTAGTCATATAATTAAGATGTTTACTTCCAGCAGATAACTGTTCACACAGTACATTCACTTATCCGTTTACACTTTACTTGCAGCCACACATAAAAATCTCTCATAGCTACCAGGTTGGACTGTGAGCCTTCTGACTCAGACGTGGAGGCTCATGTTGGCTTACCCGTGAGACTTTGATGTGCTATACCCCTTAGCATGTATGCTTCCTCTCTTTACCTAATATTTTCTAGTTACTATTTCCCCAGCCGCAGCAAAAGGTACCAATAGAGTCCATTCACACACTTGAATAGATGGGGCTTTTATGGCTTTGGCTGAAACTTAGTTGCTGTAGTAGCTGATGTCATGCTTCTGCTAAAAGCACTAAATCTGGTCTTGAAAGGTTTCGAACCTACAGTCTTCAGCTCTGTGTTGCTGAAACACTGAGTGAAGAGTCAGGAATGTGCATGATAGGGGAGTGTTACGAAGAAATGTTTATAGAGACCTGAATGGCATGTACTGTTTACTGAAGTTATGATGGGTTCATTTTATTATATGTATTAATTTAATCTGTAATTTGTGCATTGTTTGTTGCGGTGTTTTTATGTTTTGGGATTGTGTGTTGTTTTTTGCTTTAATGTCCTTCCTTACTCCCTCAGGAAAATATTCTTTGGTCAAATTTCAGGTAAAAAGTAATCAGAACTTTATGAACTTGACCCATGGATTTTATTGAGTAATGGAAAAGAAAGAGAGGGGGCTTTGTTCTAATTCTAAATAGAAAGTGGGGAGATGGGGTATTCAGACTTCTGCTCCCTAGTTGCATTTGAAAAGGTAAAACTAAGAAAGATCAAATGAAATTTTCTTCATAATAGAAGTCATTTAAAGTTAGTAAGAATTAGGGATTTCTTCAGGTCAGTACTTTATTTGGAAAACAGTACTACATGAATAAAAATACATAATTGTTCTTAGAGTATCTATCTCTTACTACTTTTCACAACTTCAATTCTGGTTTTATTTGTTTAATAGTATTAAAATAAATTCCAGATTACACATTTGAACATCATCCAGCATTGGTACATGAGGTAAACTACCACAGAAAACTATCATGTAAATTGACTTCTGTTTTGGAACTTGGTAAAGCCATAGGACACAAACTAACTGTCATTATGCACTAAACTGTTAATTTTCATCCCTAATCAGGAATAAGAGACATCTTTATTTCAGTTAAATGTAAGAGCCCTGGGAGGAGCTATATCTTCAGAATATAAATGCTGGATTGCTTGGGAATCCTTCAATCAACGTCAATCCATGTGTATTAAGACATGTTGTATGTACACACACTGGAAAAAAGAGCAGTCTAGCTATGCTTTTTTAAGAACGTGTACCAGCGTTAGAGATCATGGATAAGTAAACTTTTCTAGCACTTACTGACTCATGAGAATACTCTATATGAAGAGAAACATGCTGCAGTTTAGATTTAATTTGATCCAGTAATGGCATCTGCAGGCAGAAGAGGAGACTACATCTGATTCACCTCTGCAGATACAAGCTATTCTTTTTGGACAGGAAGTTTCTTCTCATTCTTTGTGAACTTTAACGTACTGTCATTAGATGAGTTCTGTTGCTTTTGCATGTTTTGCAAATTTTCTGACTTCATGATAGGGTGGGTTTATTGTTTGTGGGGTGTTTATGCATTTTCCCAAGGAAGGGCTGTTTACTTTTTTTTTAACCTCTAATATTTTGCTTTTTTGTATTAAAAATTTCCATCTTTATTTTTTTTTTCTGCTCTTAGGAACTGGAATCAGTATGTATAACAAGATTTGGTTACTCTTGAACTTTTTTCCTGCCATCTTTTTGTTTGTTATTGTCTTAGTATGTTTTGTGACAGTATTGGTTTCTAGAACAGGGACGTGGTGTATATAATCTAATCAACATTCATATAATTTGATCGTTGCTGTGAAAACAGGACAAAACTGAGAAAGAGGTCCTGTGAGCTGACATTTCATCAACAGTGAATACTACAGACAGCATAAAAAATACTATTTCAGGTATCTCTCAGTATGAAGTTAATTTTGAATACCTTGTAGATATCATAGTGGGAAGTGTTAAAGATCACCCAATCAGGATGAAGAGGCAGACAAAATATTCCGTAAGCAGGTGGAGTAGTCTCACAATTGCTAGCCCTTGTTCTTGTGGGGGACTTCAACTTACCATGTCTGCTGGAAATACAGCAGAGAGAAAAGAGTCTAGGTGGTTCCTGAAGTGTGTGGAAGATAACTTCCTGATACAGCTGGGGAGCAAGCCAATTAGGGAAGGTGCCCCACTGGACCGGTTGTTTGTGAGCAGAGGACTTGTGGGTGATGTGATGATTGGAGGCTGTCCTAGGCACAGCAGTCATGAAATGGTGGAGTTTTTGGTTGCTGAAGAAGTAAGGAGATGGGTCAACAGAACTGTTACCCTGGGCTTCTGGAGGGCAGATTTTAGCCTGTTTAAGAGACTGGTAGACAGAGTCCCTTGGCAATCAGGCCTGAGGCCAGAGAAATCCAGGAAAGCTGTACATTCTTAAAGAAGGAAATCTTAAAAGCGCAGGAGCAGGATGTCCCCATGTACTGAAAGATGAGCCAGCAGGAAAGACTGTCCTGGCTGAACCAGAAAGCTTTGGTTGGAACTCAGGGGAAAAAAAGGAGAGTTTATGACCCTTGAAAGAAGGGGCAGGACCCTCAAGAGGACTGGAAGGATGTCATGAGGTTATGCAGGGAGAAAATTAGAAGAGCCAAATCCCAACTAGAACTTGCTATTACTGTAAAAGACGATGGGATCCATCCAAGGGTGCTGAGGGAGCTGGTGGAAGTGCTCACTGAGTCACTTCAGTCATTTAGCAGCAGTCCTGGCTAACCAAGGAGGTCTCAGTTGACTGGAAGCTAGCAAATCTGACACCCATCCACAGGAAGGGCTGAAAGGAGGATTCAGGGAACTACAGGCTGACCTTGGTGCTCGGGAAGGTCATGGAGCAGAACATTTTGAGTGCTGTCATATGTCGTGTTCAGGACAACCAGGTGATCAGGCCCAGTCAGCATGGGTTTATCAAAGGCAGATCCTGTTCATGTTGCTGACAAAGATTTTAATCAGTACTGGTCCCAATACCAACAGCTGCTGAATGCCACTAGTCCCTGATTTCCACTTGGACACTGAGCCGTTGACTGCAACTCTTCAGGTGTGACCATCCAGCCAATTCCTTATCTGTCAAATCCATGCCTTTCCAAGTTAGAGGTAAGAATATTGTGCAGGACTGTCAAATACCTTGCACAAGTCCAGGTAGGTAATGTCAGTCACTCCACCAAAGTTATCTACCAACGCTGTAACCCAAATATAGAAGGCTGCCAAACTTGTCAGGCATGATTTGCCCTTAGTGAAACCATGTTGGCTGTCACTGATCACCTCCTTATTTTCCATGTGCCTTAGAACAGACAGGTAAATGTGGAATAAAACAAATGCAGTTTTTGAACTCCAGAGCCATATTCAACAATAGATGTCCAAGTTTAATAAGCAGGGCTTGGTTTGTTGATCTTTTATTTTGCCTTTCCCTTTACAAGGAAATTTATAGAATCACAGAATAGTTAGGGTTGGAAAGGACCTTAAGGTCATCTAGTTCCAACCCCCTGCCATGGGCAGGGACACCACACTAAACCATGTCACCCAAGGCTCTGTCCAACCCAGCCTTGAACACTGCCAGCGATGGAACTTTCACAACTTCCCTGGGCAACCCACTCCAGTGCCTCACCACCCTTACAGTAAAGAACTTCTTCCTTATATCCAATCTAAACTTTCCCTCTTTAAGTTTGAACCCATTACCCCTTGTCCTCTCACTACAGTCCCTCATGAAGAGTCCCTCTCCAGCATCCCTATAGGCCCCCTTCAGATACTGGAAGGCTGCTAGGAGGTCTCCATGCAGCCTTCTCTTCTCCAGGCTCAACAGCCCCAACTTTCTCAGCCTATCTTCATACGGGAGGTGCTCCAGTCCCCTGATCATCCTCGTGGCCCTCCTCTGGACTTGTTCCAACAGTTCCATGTCCTTTTTATGTTGAGGACCCCAGAACTGCATCCAATACTCCCAAGTGAGGTCTCAGGAGAGCAGAGTAGAGGGGCAGGATCACCTCCCTTGACCTGCTGGTCACGCTCCTTTTGATGCAGCTCAAGATACAGTTGGCTTTCTGGGCTGCAAGCGCACACCGCAGCTGGCTCATGTTCATTTTCTCATTGACCAACACCCCCAAGTCCTTCTGTGCAGGGCTGCTCTGAATCTCTTCCCTGCCCAACCTGTAGCTGTGCCTGGGATTGCTCTGACTCAGGTGTAGGACCTTGCACTTGGCATGGTTAAACTTCATCAGGTTGGCATCAGCCCACCTCACAAGTGTGTCAAGGTCCCTCTGGATGACATCATTCCCTCCAGCGTATCAACCAAACCACACAGCTTGGTGTCATCGGCAAACTTGCTGAGGGTGCATTCAATCCCACTGTCCATGCCACCGACAAAGATGTTGAATAAAACCCAGTCCCAGCATCGATTCCTGAGGGACACCACTCGTTACTGGTCTCCAGCTGGACATTGAGCCATTGAGCACAACTCTGTGTGCGGCCACTCAGCCAGTTCTTTATCCACCGAGTGGTCCACCTATCAAATTGATGTCTCTCCAACTTAGAGACAAGGATGTCACATGAGACAGTGTCTTTCTGTTGTGCTTCTTACCCCTAATATGCTGAACAATAATATTAAAAGTATTTGTTTAAATTTCTTATATATAAATATATATAAATACATATATTTGTTTAAATATTTAAGTTAATGAAGAGGAAAGCAGAAAAGCATCCATCAGTGTTAACTTGGCTGGCCTTCAGCTCTTGTTTGATTATGATCAGCAGTATACAAACTTCATCTCCTAAGCTGCCAATCTTTCTATAAGATAATTAGTCAAGTTGTGAAGTGCATGTATAGTGTATATAAACTTCATATGCTTTTTATACTATGCTTACCCCACCTCCAGCATGTAACACACAGCCCAAAATTATGTATGCAAAGTTGTTCCTTTGTACTTCTCATTCTGCTCTGCAGCGGTACAGTAGTTGCTCTTATTTTGCGAGGTATCAGGAGAGAGGGAATCTGGATTGCAGTGTGAAAGCTTGCAGGGTGCTTTTTTTTAGCACTGTGAGGTTTGTTGTATGTAGCAAAAGAGTGATAAGCAATGAGAGTGTTGGATCATTTATTTCCCATTTGCATAAAACACTTGTAAATATCTCTACATAGTATCCTAGGGCTGCTGTGGCTAACAATGCAGGATTGTACCCATGCTTTTCCCTCTATGGCTGGTATCATGAGAGGGTTCCTCCCTTCTGTGATTAGGCCAGAAAGGTTGCAGAGACCTGGCTCTAATTTTGTGGGTTCGGTGGGCTCCATAATAGATTGCTGTCATAACAGCTTTCAGTAGATTGTGGACCCCTAAAATACTGCAGCAGCAAGAGCCCTTGCTGTTGTTCTGTGCTGGTGTGCTGCCATGTCCTGTGACTGCTTCAGGAGATAGCTGGGATGGAATCCTTCCCTGCTTAGTTCTACTGTAAAATTAAAAATGAACTGCCAGGTCTGACTGACTAATTCTCTATTTAAATCCATTTGTCATTTATTAGTATTTGTTTCATGATTCTCTTAGCTGTTTTAATTCTGCCTCTTGCCAGCACAGTCCCTGAAAAGCATTTTCAGAAAAAGATGGATGGTAACAAAAGCTTCTAGGCCTTGATAGTTTCGGATTTTTTATCTTCAATAAAGTTCTGATGGCTGTACCTTCTTTTGGTAAGGTGTTGAAAAAGTCTGGTCAAATATTAAGCTCTCTAAATAGAGGACTGTATTCCATTCAGCAGTGGATGGCAGTGCCCCCTTAAAGCCGCTAGATGGCAGTGTTTCCCAATGGAGCACTGGTTCAGAGCCCTTTAGGCAGGCTCTCCTAACAAGGCATGGAAGGAATTTCATCCCCGCCGGAAAGTTAACACTTCTGCCGTATTCGTAAAGCATTAGTATATATAGAAATTCTGGCTTTGGGGTTGTACAGTTTATAGAGTAGCTTTTCTGTTATATGTTCTCTAAAGTAATTATATGACAGGCAGAGTGTAGCTGTAATCATAAAGATAGCTATGTTATTATATGCAAAAATTTGGACTATTATAGACTTACTTTTCACATTGGTAGTTTAGCATTTTCAATATGTTAAAGTTGCTATTAATAAAAAGAAAGCTTGTGCAAAATACAGTTCGGTAACTGATTTTATGAATATCACAAATGTTTATATATTTAGGCCCACCATTTTATAAATAATCTCAAGGAATAACTTTTCCTGTGATGATCGTGTAAATAGCACACACACAAAAAATTATTTTTCTTTTTTTCAGCTCAGATTTCCTATTGTAAAATATTAAACGAGGAGGGATTAAACAGATCTTACGCCTGTTTAATTTCAAATTCATTCTTCTGCCAATTTTAATCAGCAGAATGCTTAAAACTAAACTAACATTTGGCTGCACAGGCACTGGCTCCCTACTTCTTATCTCTCCCACAAATTGCATAGTGGGTTGAAGATGAAATTCAGAATGGAACTCAGATATTCTGCTGTTTCTTGTAACTGGTAGGTAGGAAATAGCTTACAATCTTTTGTTTTCTTTTAGAATGTTAATTTTGTAAATAGAAGTTGCTGTAAATGTGTTCTAATGGTAAAACTGAGTTTTTTATTAAGGTTTAGATTTGTAGTGAATGAGAGAAATTATTGGTAGGAAATGATCAGGAAAACCTGACAATGTCTTCAGAGAAGCTTTATACTCAAGAATTATTTATTTAGTAACTTTTTTTGTTCCCCATTTAAAATAACCCCTGTTGTTTTTTCAGAATGCCTCACATCATAATTTCAAGCTGCATCCAAATTTCTACCAAGATCTGAAATGGGCTGTACTTGTCTTTCTCCAGCCTTGGCTACGCTTCTTGTGAAAGTGAGGTTATAAATCAGATAGTGAAGGGGGGAATATTTTTTGGTTTTGAGAGTTATTCCTTGTTTAATGAGCAATCTGCATTTGCTCACAATCTCACCTCTCCAATAAAAGCATGAAAAGGGGCATGAAGCAATCCGGCTTGTCAATTATTCTGCCTACTAAAACTCAGAACACAGGTTTAGGAACTCTTTTATTAATGGTGTCTTGCTAGCATGGGATTTTTCCAGAATACTGTCTTTGTTTCTGTGGCATTGGAGTGGAATAAAGGAGTTAACAAAACCTATGAGTGGGTGTGAAATGAAAGCAACAGCAGTAAAGCAGTCTCATCTATAAAAAAAAATTGAAATAATCCTTTTCCAATTAATGAGTAATATAAAATATTATGCACTTTGCAGATGGATCAGTAAGATCACTATAGGATATATCTCCTGGTGTATATATCGAGTCTTGCACTTAATGTTGGGGATTGCCTTTGTTATGCTTTTAGAAAGCCAGAAGTTAGGTACATTTGTTGATATAGTTTAAAGGGAGGATTTCTCTTGCAGAGTATTAGTGTACTTGGATCATAATAGCTGTGGCTTGATCTCTCCAACTTCTGTTGCTGTTGAGGCATCATAAAACTATCTCCTGCTGCTGTAGCTGGAATTGCGTGAAAATCTACGGTATTTCTCATCTAGTAGATCTCAAAGTGCTTTGCAAAGGTGAGAAACTGTCTTCGAACAGATGGGAGGAGAAAGTGTTCAGATTAGCTGGTTGCTAGCTCTCAGTTGCAAAGCAAATCAGTGGTCTAATTATATCTTTACAAACAGATCTTATTCAAGAAATAGATCCTTAACTTCTGGAGGATCTGTTTAGCTGATGTGGTATTTTTAACCTTTAGGGAATTAGCCTATTTATAAGTTGACTTAAGAATGTAGCTAATGAGTTAGTTTACACTTTGCACAGATACAGTTAGAACACTGTAAAGGAACTTAGGGTTAACTACAAACCAGCTTTAGACAACATCCCTGTATATAGTAATAAGTGAAGTAGGCTTTATTGAACTTGGGAGCACTGCATATAGGTGAGCCTTGCAGTTTAGCTTGCTTATGCTTTTTAATATTGACATTATATGAGGATGTATGGCTGTTCTTATAGTACCTAGAACCCCAATGGAACCTGCTTTTTAATCTCTCAGTTTAATGGCCCCTTTTCACTGCACTTGAGAGAACACTTCCGTGCTATTAGTTTACAGCAGTGGTCTAGGAAAGATGAGACTTCAGTAAGATATACAAGACATAAAACACATTTATGACACATTGCACTGGCAACACTGTGTAGGCTACGATGTCCAGAGAATAAAGATTGTTCTCTGCTACGTGTTTTAACCAAGTGATGCTGTGTCCTGAGAGGGAATTTAAAGCATTCTCTGCACAGAGGAGTAAAGACATCAGTGACCTGTTCTTCACAAATTCACAGAGGTGCAAAATATAGTAGTTGGCTTTTCCCTGATTTCTCAGATTATTTGAGCTTTCATAGAAAAAAAGAATTCTATACACGGGAGAAGAAATCCTTCAAAGAATTTGTTCACAGTACCTAGACAACTATTTTATAAACTGTATTTAAAATCATCACAGTATTTTGGAAATGTTGAACCTGGCATACAAGCAGTTAAGCCTAAAACTAGGTTCTTGTACCTCGTACATTTAAGTTTAACTGGGAAGTTTCTTTGGGGCTAAAGGCGTAATGTGAGTCAAAAGGATTATTCTGCCTTGTCTAGGTGTTAGAATGTGGAAGCTACTTATTTAGCAGGATGCTGATACTTTTTACAGCTGTGCAGTGTTAGGGTGATTATTGCTCAACAGAAAGTTAGGAAATGCCTTTATTCCTTATGCTTTTTTTAAGGAAGAAGTAATCTGCCAGGCATTTTCAATAGAAACGTAATAATCCACTAGGCACTGCAGCATACCAGCTTCTTTACCCATTTCTTTCTGGGTTGTGCAGTCACAGCAATATGCACTAGTAAAACTGTTATTATAGAATGCACAAGGTTGGCTTTTATGTTGAATGAGACTATTTTATTTTTTGCAGTAATTTTTTTCTGGTTGTAACATTTGAGTATTTGCATAAATTGGGAGCTCTGGAAGTCTATTTTGACAGTTTATCAATGCTCTTTTTATGATCAAAAGAGGCCAATAAAAGCCATATTCATATAGTATAGTGGTTTATGACTGACTTATTAGGTTGGTGTTGAATACTTCTAAATCTGGTATGTAATGGATTCCTGTGCTACTATGTTTTCTTTAAAGAGTAAGCACATTCTGATGTGTGCTCACATCTGATCTGTTTTCTATTATTTCTGTATTTTTAAATGTCACAATATTCAGAATATATTCTGTCTTCATGAGATGCAGACCTCTAGGATGACGCTGTCTTTAGTTTCTCAGCCTGTGGTTTGTCTTCTAGAAGCAATTCTTTTCCCTTTGTTTTTTTTTGTTTATATTTACATGAGAAACATATAGACGTTTCTATTTCTAGTAAATGCAAAATCAGGCTGTTAAAGTAGTTTGAAGAGGGTGAAGCTTTTTTAGTTTGCTACTGCAGAGGCTGCATCAGGAATTTGCTTAGGTAAAGATATTTGTTATTATTTAGTTTGTATAAATGCTCACTACTTGGAAGGCATTTTCCAAATGCAGAGAAAACCTCTGTCCCAAAGAGTTTAGAGCTGAAAACAAGTTGGTGGGGGGAAGGAAGGGGGAAATTCTGAAATTATAGCCATGCCTGAGAATCAAAATTCCTTTACATTCTATAGGTAGTATTTTTATGTTATGCTATTGTTCCTAGAAATGTCATCTAGATGAAGAGTGAGTTGTACCCATTCCGATGGGGGAGGTCAAGGAAAAAAACCCAAATCCTTAAATCTCCAGCATGATGAAGGTGACAAAAGGTAGGAAAAATGAATGTGAATAGCAGTTGTGTTGCACTTACAAATTTTCAGTAGAGTTTGAAATGTAGATAAAAAATACCACATCAAAAATCACATCACTTACATGATTTGATTCTAAATTCAGAATTTCCCCAGCATGCATACTGTGTCCATTGTTCAATGCCAATGCATATTGCATAGTCATTTATTTGTCAAAATAACGTTAATCATAAGCATAGGTGATGTGATATTACATGATAACATGTATTACATGAAGAGCATATAGGATCTCTCAGATTTTCAGCCTGGTAATTGAAGAGATTTAAGCATGAAAGTTCTCTCTTGACACTTAGATGGTTGACATCATCCTATTAAATAAAGGAAGCATTCAAAACTTAAGTGAATTACTTGCAATGGTAATTATGTACTCCTACTTCTTTATACGAGTAGTATAAATTTTGCTGTTTAATGTTCTGTGCAGGTATACAGTCCCAGGTTCTTTTTTTTTTTTTATGTATCAACTAGAAAACTGTTGATGTTGTATAAATAATAGTAACTCTCAGCAAATGTCTTGAAGCCCTGTAAGTTGCATGCATTTGTAATGTGGATATCGGAAAATATGTGTGCCATTCTCTGGTAGTTAGTAAAATTCCCCAAATATCACAACAGACATCTAGCTCTTGTAAACTCATACCACTATTAAAATACACAGCTTTTCCTGAAAAGGTTGAATACAACTCTGATGCCATGACGACTTCATGAATAAGAAAGCTGTTAAAGTACTGTATTATATCCAGAGATTTTCTAAAACCTGCCATGTTCTGTGGATGCACAGATACCACTGTATATAATAAAGGGACTCCAGCTTCTACATCTATTTGGTTATTCTGAAAACCTTCTTCCAAACTTTTAACCAACATTGCAAAGAGATAGACAAAGTACACTTAATCCTTCCAAGTGGTAGCTTTAAGTAGCCAGGCTTCTGATTAAGTGATTTCTTTGATGCCTAGTTGAGCTTAAAGCTTCTGGCCTGTCAACACAGGACTAAAGTCTATGTAACCGAGAGTGCCGGGGGTGAGTAATTCGGGTATCTTCACTCTTTGTGCAAGGAGATCTCAGTAGTCAGGTTCACTTTCTAAAATCTATGAAAATGTCTTCCTATGTCATTCTTTAACATCTTATTAAACTTGCAATAGGTGGAAATCTTTTTCTTCATTCTATTTTTAATTAATTTATGTTATTCTCAGAAACTGCAACTTTGCTTTGGTATAGACAGACTTGGGATCAACAAAAGCAGTAATTGTAAAATAAATGATTAGCAAATTAGTGATCAAGCAAACAAATGACAGAACTGCCTACTCAGATGATCTAGCAAACAAATACTAATGCAACTTAAGTACAGAGCAAATTGGACTACTCCTTCAAAACCTGCAGAATTTGACATCCAGATGAGTTGGTGATGTATACAAATAGTATTAAGTGGTGTCCCTTCAGCCCTTTGCTCAGAATAAAACTCAAATTCATGGTAGCTTTAACATCAGGGGTGTTGGAACTAGGTGGTCTTAAGGTCCTTTCCAACCCTAACTATTCTATCAATGGGAAGTACCCTTATTAAAGTAAATGTTAAAAATAATAGGAAATCTACCATCTACTAGAACATCCATAATTATGTTACAGTTAGTGCAAGCTGGTGCATTCTGTGATTTTGTGTATTGTAATACCTAATGTAATTCCAGCTGTAATTATTTCATATAATGAGAACTATATTTAATGAGACTCTTTAAAAAGAGAGATTTATGATAGGGTAAAAACTAATATTCTAGGTTGTCTTGAAGATACAGACTTATTGGCCTACTGGTCTACTTTATACAATCTAAATAATAGCAAATACCTTTACCTAACTTAAATTCACTAAAATTAGCATCTGTGTCACAACTTAGAGAAAGTAGAAGGGAAATGCTTTGTTTTCATTTAAAATGACATACAAAAAAGATGAAGTAAGTGAAATTTTGAACAGTTTTAGGAACAAAGGCTTGTGAATATTAACTGGTGCTTGATTTAAAAAAAAAAGCAATATAATAGAGTTTGGGGTTTCCCCCCCCCCTTCTTTTTTTTTATAAAGTAAGTAACACACTGTCCCTCTGACATTTTTTCAGATGAACAATTTTTCAGAAGGATTACAAGGATGAGTAGTCAGTTTTTGAGAGGTGGAGTATAGTTTAGTTGGTGGGCCTGCTGTGATTGGAATTGATTAATGGGTGTTGTGATAAGCATAGAAACAGATCAGTGGCAGCTTATCCTGCTTTCAGCTGTCACAGCTGTGCCTCTTCACTCTTCTGGCCCTATCATACTCTCTGGCAGCCTTTAAAGTACCTCCTTCTCTGTGGAATTTCTGCAAATCATTTACTCAAATGCCAAGATACCACAGAAGCAGCTGTTTCTGAGAAAAATTTGTTCAGGCTTACATATTTGTTGTGATGAAGAATATTACATTGGAGAAACCTTTCCTACTGCACTAGGAAGCATGCTGTGCTTATACCCTGAAGAGAGGGTTAAATGATGGTTCTCACTGGCAGGTGTGCTCCTTAGCCAAGAACTTTCAACCCTGGCATGCACAGTGACACAGTTTGCAAACCTGCTGGCTAAGTGATACCACTGTTTCTGTCTGATGGTTGCAATAACTGCTGATTGTTAATTTTATTGCTAATGGCTTGATAGAAGCAATGGTACTATGTTTGTAAAATCCTGGTAGCTGCTGTTTAGTTTTTGTGGTAATGTTCAGTAGATTTTATAGGTGCTTCTAAATGCAAGTTTTAGAAGTTCTGAATACGCTTTGAAAATATTTCCTGGTTTCCTTATTGGGAACTCTGATCACCAGCATGATCACATACACAGCTAGGCAGCTTGATAGGAATCACACAGTTTTAACAGAAAACTAGAGGAGTGTGCTTTTGATACAAAATAAAGGCCGGATCTTTGCTTTTGCCAAAAAAGGTTGGACCAGATGGTCCTTGAGGCCCCTTCCCAACCTGGTATTCCAGGATCCAAACTTTCTATGTATCCTCATGGATTTGAGGAGGATTGTGTAGTAATGAAATGGTTTGCAGGATGTGAGGCATACTGTTCTGCAAGATCTTTCCTATTAGTTACAGAAATATTTTGTCAATTTTAATGGAAACCGAATAAACCTAGAGAATTAAAATAATTGTACTGCTTTTTCTTAGGCAGTATATAATAGTTTTTACGAAATATTTGGCCATGTAAATCACTGCTGGCTTCTCTGTGCTTTCCATGCTTGAGGCAGATGTATCAGCAGTATCAATAAATATAAAGAAAATTTGGCGCAAACTCAGGCAAGTTAAAGCTAAACTTAAAAGTAAATAATGTGGTAGGGCATGGGGTAACGGGTTCAAACTTAAACAGGGGAAGTTTAGATTGGATATAAGGAAGAAATTCTTCACTCTAAGGGATGGTGAGGCACTGGAATGGGTTGCCCAGGGAAGTTGTGAATGCTCCATCGCTGGCAGGTGTTCAAGGCTAGGTTGGACATAGCCTTGGGTGGCATGGTTTAGCGTGAGGTGTCCCTGCCCATGGCAGGGGTGTTGGAACTAGATGATCTTAAGGTCCTTTCCAGCCCTAACTAGTTCTATGATTCTATGATTCTAATGCACAGAGAAGGTCTCATCTCTGGCTAAATATGCAAGATGTCTAACTGATCCACTAAGTTAGTATGAAGTTTATCTTCTGATGTCAGTCTGTAAACAAGCATAAGTTTAAACAATTAGGAAAAATACCGACTTACAAACAAAAAGATGTGTTAAGTTTCTATTATATGTGTATGTACAGTTTTTCTTTTTAAATGAGTCAAGTCAGTCATAGCAATGGAAAATACTTCTCAGAGATTCTTTTCATTTTAAAACATGTATTACAGAGAGGAATATATCCAAGAACCTTTTTTTGTTTTAAAATCATGTTGTTTATTTATTCAACAATTATATTGTATGTCAGCTATATCTTGTAATGTCTTCTGTCATACAAAAGCAAACAAAGTCATGTTACGTTAATGACTTGTCTGGGATCATATGATTGCCTGCCTATAATTCCATGCTCCTTTGCTATAGAAAAAACATGACCCTGAATCTTAAACAGCTTTTGAATAAAGGCACCTATAATTATGAATGATAAAAAAAGTGCATAGGTTTATGATTTAGTTATGTCAGTTTTCTTCATTTAGTGGTTTTAGATGCAGTTTTCATTTGCATGTTTTGCAATTGAAATATAGTAATTCTGAAAGCGCTATTTTTTTTCCCCCAGAATGTTAAAATAATACTTAAAGTAGTGGATAAATTGCACCTATAACTTTGTGCCTGTGCTTACTCAACTGAGAATTAATCTTTCTTCTTTTTTATTTTTGTACATATTTTTAGTTATTTGAAATCAGTACAACTTAAAGATGTCCTATTTGCCTACCATCTAGGGCTCTGTAAAATTAAGATTTTAAGTGAGAACTGATCAAAAGGAAAGAGAAAATGTGATTATATGTTGTTCATGTGAAGTGTGGTTATTGAATTTTCCACATCTTGTTCTGCTACAGGGGGACTTGTTCTTTGGGGATAAAGCCTGCACTTTTGTACTTCCTGTGATTTCTTATTTCAAGCTTGATAGAGAAAGCATCCACTATTGTTTCATTTCCTTCTGTTCTAACAGCTTTTATTCTCTTCAACAAGTGTTTACAGAAAAGTGTTGATGCTTATTAATCTGTTTCTTGTCTTGCAAATGTGCTTATGCATGATTTGTGGTAAAATTGGCATTTCTGACAGCTCTCAATGTAATCTGCATAGCACAACAAGATTGTTATACTGAACAGATGTGGTTTGGAGTTGTTATTCTTTGTAATTACCATCATTAAGTGAAAGCATATGTCAATCAACTTTGTACTTTAAACACACCAATCGTTTGTGAGACACGCATCTGCATTTCACATACAGATATAAAATATTTTTGTTTTAAATTTATTTCTGTTGTTTCTGTTTAATACAGTACTCCATGAAACATATGACCAAAAATGTCAAAGCAACAGATCAAGTTAAGAAAAGTTTAATTGGGGGATCATCTGGATACTTCTTTTTTTTCTTTTTTTTTTTATAGACTCATCCTCTTTTCTGATGTAAAAGGAAGACATTTAGGTTTAATTTTATGAATTAAATTTATTTTGCCTTGAATTTGGACTAGGAAATTCTTATTTCAGATAAGGAGTTTCTCCCTCATTTTTAGGAGGATTTTTAGTGTGAATATTTGGGGGCAAAAAGGAATTTGCATCAGTAAACTGGCATACTGCCTTTTTAAAAATTAATGTTTGGGTCATTAAAGTAGCTAGGATACCTGTTAGGATCAAAAATGGTCACACTGTTAATAAACAGGATTAGATCAGGAAATTATATTTTGAGTGGAGCTGAAAACAAAGGCATCTTAGCCTGACTGCACAACAAATTACAGCAGAAGTGTGACCAAAGTAATGACAGAGCTGACAGGATTTTTCTCCTTTTTTCTTGTATACTGACATCAATTACTTGTGTTAGAGATGGTAGAGATGATGGCATTTGGGTTTTTTGTGTTTGGGTGTTTTTTCATGTGACATTTCTTGTCTGTGCCAAATAAGGTTAAATTGTATATAAGCTGCTAAGTGTAGTTCAGGTGGTGAGGTGGAATGGCCTCAATCTTTAAAGGTGTTTTAGACTATACCTTTACAGTGAAAGTGGTTGTTCTATGACTTTTTTTAGATATATATTTTTAATATCTTCCCCCAATTAAGAAAAAATGCACATTTTTACCCTTCAGTTTCCCCAGAATGGAATCTTTTAGAACTCTTTTAGAACTTTGCCTGCTGCATTAAAGATGCTTCTGGTATCCTTTATGTGGTGTGTGACTTGTATCTGCCCTACTAACAAATAAAGCATTGTATAACTCTCCTTTGGTATCTTTCATGAAACTATGTTGTTTAGATTCCATCAGACTTAGTCCAATTAGGACTTTTTATGGAAGTTGATGTCTGATATCAGATGCTAATCATCAGATTCTGAGTCTTCTGCTCGAATTGCTGTAATAACAAATAATGAAGTTTAGAAGCCAGATAAGCTACATCCAAAGAATAAATGATACAGAAATGATAGATGAAGAAATAACTTTTTAAGGAATTGTGAAGAAAAATAGATTGATTGGTGCCATTTATAGAGCCAGAAAACCCATGGAAATGCCAGAGGGAGCATAGCAGTACAGTCTGACAGATACTGAAATGTCTGTTATAAACTAAGCCCTTTCAGATAAAGAAGGAACTTTGTGAAAGTAACTTCCAAGTTATCTGGTAGCTGCATAAAACCGACCACTGGGACACATGAAAATCAGGTCTGTGCTCTGATTAGTACTTAAGTAGTGCCAGACAGTACTGAGGTCTTTTTGTGGAAGAATGGTGTTTGGTAATTCTCTTTGTCTTTAGTTTCTCCAGCTGTTAATAGGGATAATATTTGGCTACTTGGAGTATATAACCATCCTTGCAAAAGAGTTTATAAGTGTTAAAGTTCACACAAATGCCCGTCTCAATCTAGGGACAGAGGAAACCTTAGCAGCTTTAGTGACTTCTTTGGATAATTGTCCATTACGCTTGCAGACTTCCTTCTGCACTATGCGGAAGTAGCTAAGCTTCCATCAGAGTAAAATGCTGGGAGGAAGATTCCTTAATACATTTTAATTTAACATAATTTTATTCAAAATAAGGAATTGAAGTGTTGTATAGGCTGGAGTTGAGAGTCCTTTCATCTCTAGAAGAGCTGGTTGTGTTACTAATGCTAGTAACACATTGTGTTGATCTATGATGTAAAATATATCACGGCAGTTCATAGAAAGAAGGCTGCAGATCAACTAAAGCATCTTGGTGTGATCCAGATGTATGAATTTTAAGCCTTGCCTGTTGGGTTCCAGAAACTGCCTCTAGTAGAACTCAACTATAAACAGATATTTGAGGTGATGAGGCAGCTTAAAATGATGGTGTGCTAACCGTATCACTCCCTGCATGACAATGGGTGTAGAACTAGTCTGACTAGATTTTATTTATCCCTGCCCCTGATCCTCTGGGCCAGAAAAATTCAGGATAGATATTTTGATATTTCTTACCTTTGTTTAGCTTCTTCACTTGTAAGATATGAACAATGACAACTTCCCATATTCTTCAGTGTAAAGAATTTCACATGAAGTAGCATATGAATGACAATTACCAGTTATTATATTTTCACATATTATCCTGCTAAAAGAAAACTTCATTTCAATTAGAAAGTGTTCATTTCTGGTGTTTTTTCCTAATAGGCAGATTTCTTGCTCTTAGTGGTCTTCATAGCACATCTTTGTGGAAGATTGTGATACGTATGTTTTACTTTTTATAGAATATTTTATCTTAAATATTTTAGAACACCTGATTTTTATTAAGTAAAGAAATGCAGGACTGAGCCTTGCAATTCCTGGTATACAACAGATATATTCTGCTTCTGTGGTGAAACAGCAACATCTATCTAGATTTCTGTCAGGCTCACCTATTCTTTAGCATATCGTTACTTTAACGGTTGGACTTTCTAAGAAAATTAACATTTGCCATCTTTGTCATTCTAACATGCTTGAAATGTAAGGAAATATTACACAGAGGTAATAAATGATACTTAGCTTTAAAAAGTGGCATATACATTTTTACAGATTTAATATCATTTTGGCAGTTTACTTAGATTTCAAAGATCAGTTTAAGTTTTTTGTACTCTGCTTTAGAATATGATGATTTGTTTCTAGAAATTTAGGACCTTCTACTTATTTGCACATATAAAATGGACACTTGTTTGAACAAAACCTTTTCTCATAAAGATAATGTTTTCAAGGGAATGATGGCAGAAACAAGAGAAGAGAATAGACTGAAGTGCACACTACGTGCAAGCGGAGCAGACATTTTATTCAGCACAGGTTTTAATGCAAAATTTAAAAAACCCTCTGTTTTATTTTAGGGACATTGTACTATTGTTCAGCTGGGAGAAGCTTGTAGCTTCTTGACCCGGCTGAATTGAAATACAAAAGTCTATATCAAAAGAGAGGTAGCTTCCTGGCCTTTTGACTGCTGAGTTTCTCTGAAGTAGAAGTTACATTATAAAGAAACTTTTTCTCCAGATGCTCCCCAAATTATTGTTATTTAAAACAAGTGGAGGGCATATTTTAAAAAAGCTTTGCTTTGGGTTCATAAGAATCACTGTAACTATATTAAAAAAACCAACCACCTATATTATTCTTTGAACCCTAAGTGCTTATAATTTGGATAAACAGCTATCATTAACATCCAGTTTTTGAGAATTTATAACTCACAAGAATTAACTGTGAACAAAGTTTTCCTATCTCTCAATGGAGTTTATATTTCATACTAAGTTGGTACCTTTTTGGTTTGATAGTAAAGTTTTCAATTTTATGTAATCCTCCTTTTCCCTTGCTATGCTATTGCTTAACTGGAGAAATGCAACTGAAAATACCCTTGGTTTTGTTTAAGTTAAATATCAGAGTAATTTACCATACTCTACCTTAATTAGAAGTGATGACTAGACTCAGTGATCTTAAAGGTCTTTTCCAACCTAAGCAATCTATGGGAAAAAAAAAAGAATCTTTGGCCAGGGGCTTCTTATTTTATTATTATCTTTGAAATTACTGAGATTATTTGCTTTAGAAATGGGAGCAAGAAAGACCATAAAGCCATATCACTTTAACTTATTTTCAGTGCATAAAATCAAGAGGTTGAAAGAGTAATTTAATTTACTCCTATCCCCTAAAGCTATTTATATATATATATATATGCTTAGAAGTTGAGAGAGGCATAGAAGGAAATGTTGTTTGTAAAGATATTTCACTGTTCCTCATCTGCTCAGAGGTAGGCTTTTGCAATCACAGTCAATAGTATTAGTGTCTCTTACACATATTTTATTGATTTGACTTTTTAATGTGGAGCCATAAAAAAATTCAGCAGCAGCTATTTAGGGATGTTGGATGTCCCTAAAATGGGATGTTTGAAATCTGGAACAGGCATATACTGTGTTGAGAATAGTAAATTTCATGTAAAAATCAACACAGCTGGGCATTTTCTTCTCCTGAGGCACATATATAGTTTTTATGGATGTTAATGAGATGTGTAGAACTGCAGAGAAAAATGTACAGCAGAGTATATATTGTATATATGATATTAACATCCTGTAGGATCTTTGTATTCTCCCCTTACGTGCTGTGGAACCCAGAGATGCACAAAAGGACTAGCTTAAGACTTTGATATTTTGCTTGTTATGTAATTGCCTATTGAGTTAATTAGCTCATTTTGACAAACCTGTTCCTGTCCTGTTTTGGCAGTGGTCTAGGCATTTATTGATAGAAGGACATGTAATCAACATTAGTTACTAAATATGAATTGACAGCTGAAAGAAAACTAGCTTTCCTCATGGTTTGTGCTGGGTTAAATGGGTATTAGTAATAATTTTAATTTTGTGTTGAAATTTAACTTTGTGTATTCCCATGAGTTTAGCCTTGTTTTTGCTTGAATACTAAAATGGTCTTCAGAACATCAGCCTAGTGCCTTGAATACTCCATTCAGTATCTATCACTCAAACAGTTCTGCTTGGATTTAAGATCTATTTCAAAATATGAAGGAAGCACTTTAGCTGTGGAAAATGAGATCTGACAGTACCTGAGCTGCAGAAGGAGATGAAATCACTATCTATAGAAAATAATATTTTTTCTACATATTCAGGTTAAATGTGTGCACATCCTGGTAGCTGAAACATCTGTTTCTAGCTTGTTGTTCCTCATGGCTGCTTCTCAATTGGATTTCCTCAAGCAGGTCCAAAGCTTGTCACCTTAGCCAGGGTCTGTTAACTATCACCACTGGCCCCACATTAAGTAGGAGGTTCAGGGCTAAGCTAATAACTCTCCTGCCTTTCTGACTGATCACAGTGATTCTCCCTGTGGCTACTTATCATGCTGTGCTCCTATGGGAGGGTTATCTTCTTTGTCTGTAGTTCAGCTGGGAATTGTTTTTTGTTTTCCTCCTTCCTAAGTTTTCAGGTGGCAATACTGAAAGCTTTGGTGCTTTCTGAAGCAGCTGTTTGATTACTGTCCATTATTTCTCCCTTACCAGTTTAAATAATGCTTTCTCACATATCTGAGTTTTGTTTTTTGTTTCCTCTGTCCATAAATATAACTGCTGATTTTCAAAGCAGAGACTGTGGACTGGACATGTGTGGGATAATGGACGTAATAAGAATTCATAATATTGAAATGCCGGTTTGTGTGAACCTTGACTCAAACTTTACATTGTCACAGGTGAAGTGATTTTCGTGATGAGTTTAGTGATGCATAATATTTTAACACTTCTTATGTGGCATAGTAGACTGTACCTACCTGTGCGCTTTTTAAGACAACTCAGAAGAGTTGAGTGATACACAAGAACCTACAAAACTGCTTGTCTGATTAATGGTCACTGGCTACCTCTGTGCCTCATGTAAAACATTATTGAAGTCTGTGAAATTGTCTTAGTTGGCTTTAGTCGACACCGAGTAATGCCCAGAATGAATATTAAGGTTTTCAGTGGTGCTTGTTGCTAAGAATTTTGAGAAAAGATGGTGGGGTGCAGGCAAATCCATGTGTGTCCCCTGAAAATCCTTCTGTGGAATCAAGGAGATTATTGTCCTTAGCATAAAGCTAAGATGATAGAGGAGAAAAAAAGGTTTTAATCAGATTTGAAAAGTGCTTTGGGTTTGATATAACATGCTAACATCTCAACAACATGGACTGTTAAACCTAAATTCTGTTAATCCTTCCACTGTAGTCTGATGTGCTTCTTGGCTTTTAAAATCCTTTTTAGGTGTGATGCTGTAACTTACCCGTCTTAACCATTCAGTCAATAAATGGAAAAAGACACTGGTGTGAAGTGTTTGATGGGAGTTTGAGTTTCAGTATGGGAGGAAAAACATGGGAAAGAGAAATGAAATTGTTATCTTATGAATTTAGGTCTGAAACAAAAGCATCCTGGGTCACAAATAATACTATGGAGAATTGAAATGTTTTACTGATTGAAACTAGTCCATCATCCAGTGTTCAGCTTTGGCTTTTGTTTGCATGTCAAGAGATCATCACAGAACTGCCGTGTCTTGTGAGCATGGTAGATTGTCAAGTTGAAAACAACGGTAAATGCTGAATAACCCTCACACAATTGTTTTGCTCACCTTTTCTTTTATCTTTACTGTACTATTGGTTAGCTTGGGATCAGTCAGTGTATAATCACAAAACTTGCTGCAGGAAAGACATGGAAATATAGCAGCTTATTGGAGAGTTGGTACTTGATCTGCTTGCTTTCACTGTCTAATGCCAATAATTATGAAGTCTGAACTGAATTATTAGGCACTCTTCAAAGACTTGAATTATTTAAAATAAAATTCTCCAAATCTATTAAGCAGCAACTGTATTTTCAGTGCAGGATGAAGTACTGGACACTCTTAGAGCTCTTTCAAGAGCTATGAAGGAGAACTGGTAATAAATAATAAAGGAGAACTGGTGAATAGCACCGGCTTTCCTAAACACATAGGAAGCAGCACGTGAAAAAAAAAATCTGAATAGGGATAGAGTTTAAATAGGAGTGATCCCCAAACTGATCATAAGTCTTGCAAAGTAGCATAGCTTATGTCAGAAATAATTTGAAGTGAACACAAGAAAACAGCAATAGGAAGGACAGATTGGAGACTGAAATGTGAAGAAAATAAAGGCAAAAGTTAAAAGGGAGAGATGACTGCAAGAAGGTGACAGGAAGAGGCAGGAATTCCTGGGGCATGTAAGAAAATATATAAACAATCCAAAATCAAATGAACACACCAACTTGTGTGACAGTGCACTCCACACATGCAGACATTAGGAGAAGAGAGTAAGGATTGCTACTGCAAGAATTCTCTTACCACCAGTTAAAAAACTCATTCTTGTTTTTAATTTTTTCCTCTAATTTCTTCCTCACATAATGGTAATAATTTCATTGCTTCTTACTGTCTTTTAGTCCTAGTATCATTTTGAATCTCACCCTTCCTGGCCCATCTTTTTTTTTTCCAGTCTTAATTTTTTGTTCTATTTTGCTCAAATATCTGATGCTCTCTTCTTTAAACAGCTTATTGTGTCATAAGGGGTGTGGAAATATTGAGTTGAAAGGGCTAATAGAGGAAAATTCTTATCAGAATCCCTTCTTCTTTTTTATTAATCTTTAAAAACTTAGAATATTATGTAGATGTTATAAGTTACTAGCCAAGTTCTTGTAATAACTTACCGTAAGAAAGTCTGATTCCTATCCCATTAAATTAGGACAGTGATATACATGGTTAGCTCAGCTGAGTACTGGCAGACATGAGATTTATTTCAATCACTAAAATTTGCTGGAGAATTTCATGTAACTCACCTAATGCAATAGCTCTACTTCGGTTTAAGTTGCATGTAGTGTATTGTTTTAAGAGGAAATCTGAAATAGGCCACCTAAAATGAACAAAATTATGAAGCTGGGAGGCCTGTATTTTTTAGCATTTTTTATCTGCAACATCAAAATTAATAGGAATAGACAGCATTAAAACCTCAATGAAAAGTAAACAAAAATATTCTTTGCCTTTCGGTGGTGGTCTGTATTGTCACTCAAGCAAACAAAATACTAAAAAAGACTGTCTAGAATAAAACTATTGCTTTTTAAAACATATTTTAATCCATTTTACAAATAGAAGATATATGATTCTATGATCATGTAAAGGAAAGCAAAGAAGGGAATAAGGATAAAGAGCAGGAAAAAAAAAGGACAAAAGTTATTAATGGGTCTGTAATGATAGGAAGTTTATTCTAGGGTTGAGGTAAAACTTAATGGTTCATAAATAGCAAATTCATCATGGTTTTAATACTCTGGTTATATTAACACTATATAACATCTTTATGGTACCATTAGTACCACTTAATCCTAAACTCTATTTAGAAATAAACATTTCCAGATCTTTTTTCATGGAACAATTGGCCAAATAAATTATTTTTAAAATAAATATTATCTGATTAGCACATAGCTCATTCAATCATAAACAGACTTATAAATGTTTTATGTCAACTCTTACACAGAGTTCTTAAGCATTAACAAATTAATTTATTTTAAAGGCCGTATCAAGGTGAAAACACCAGGGCCCTGGGCAGCAGGACAATACATCACAGAACCATTTCTCATTCAGTCACGGCAAAGGATATGTTAAGACATAAAACGTGATATGGTTTGTTAAATATTAATTTATAATTTGCATTCATTATTAAATCGTGTTAGAACTAATCTTTAATCTCAGAAACACATAATGTGTCATAAAGTCTATTTGAAAACATAACAATAAATATTTTATGCTTTTCATGTTACTTTTTAAAGGTTGACTAGAATACACCAAAATGCCTGTCACTAACATCATTTAATTATTCCAAAGAGGTTTGGTCTACAGTGATGCTGATTTCAATAATTTATTTCAACCTTTAGGTCAGTATTAAATAAATACCTGTTTGGGAGATGGCCTGTTCTATGATTAATGACAATTTAGCTCCCACAGTACTCCATGGCAACACCGTAGTTCATTGTCTGAAACATTTGCGATGCAACGCGGTAGCTCCAAGAGGCTTATTTTATAGCGGTCCCTAACAGTTTGCTTGGTGATAACAATGAAGCTTCTTTTCTACATGTTCTATTTCACTGCTTGTGATTGCTGGAGATTTTCTTTATATGACACAATCACTTAAACATTTTTACTACTGAAAGGTATACTGACTAGAATGTAGTATTCGCTGAATTTCCATAGAACTGCTACTCAATTTACATTTGTACACTGAAAAGAAAGGCCTGTATAAGAGGACGGAGTGTGACAGTGAAGTGATTTGTATTATAGGAGACTAGGAGCTACTCAACGAACCATGTAAAAACAGTTCATTAAAATGTTTATGTGCTTGGCTGGTTAATGCAAAGAAAGCATTATTGCAGTCTTATAAAACCTCAGTAACTTCAGGTTGGAGTCGGATCAACACATCTGTAATAATTCAGACAAATACCCAATTCAGGTTAAGAATCACCAAAACACATGGCAAGAAACAGTATTCTTCAAGTTCTTCTTCTGAACTGAAGCACATTTTAGTGTTTAACTTGGACAACTACAGAGCTTCCTTCCTTAGTGAAAGATTTGTGCACAGATTTGTCTAGATTTCCCCTGATCTTTTTGACCCTGAAATGTCCATTAGGTGGAATATGAGGCGTTTGGGCATTTGTTAACTGTGCACCACTTGTGCCAAGGCACTGTGAATGTGTGGGATGTACTTAAAGAATGTTTTCTGTCCTGTACATGCACTATAAACCTCACTTTCTGTACTGTTCTTGAAGAATCCTGGTTATGCTACTTTTGAAGACTACAGTAAGGAAGTTAAGCCTCTAAATTACATTTCCCATTTAATTGTTGACTTGTCCTATGAGTAAATACCTATCTGTAAATAGGGATGGCAGAGAAATGGCCTTTTTTGTGTGCTTTTTTATTTTTTTTTTTGTTTGGTTTCGTGTTTTGTTTGTTTGTTGTTTTGTTGTTTGCTTTTTTTAATGTAGGCACAATACTTTGCCATAAGGATCCTGAACAGCGATTGTGATTGGCCTAGTTAGATGCTGTGGGATTAATATTAGCAAAAGTAAAACCCTTGTAAGAGAAGGTTTCCTGGTTCCTGTCAGAATCAGTGGCAGAGGAAACTACAGAGCTACAGTTCTTCCTAGTAGGCTAGTGAAGAGCTTCTGCAAGGAATGTGACATCCTGGAGATTCTCCAAAACCTAAAACGTTGGCCTGCATATGAACCCCAAGAAGAGTTAGGTGGAGCTGTCTCAGAAACCATGCTCGGCTCTCTAAAAACTTCGAATGAGTTGGGTGGTGGTTTTGATTAATAAAGTAATGAAGCAAGCCTCCCTCCCCTAAAAGTGATACCTTAGTTGAACAGTGGGGAATCTACTTTTATTACTCACATTCTCCTAAAAATAGTGGTAGGAGAGGAAAGAAATCTATTTGGAAGATGCATAGTCAGAGCAGACTGTGATTCCTAATCAGCCACATCCTCTCCCTATCCTTCTGGAGAATATGGACCATCAATTTCCCCATAAGATGAAGGGGAGGCAAAGCAATAGTTTAGCATCCTCTGCATTATCTCTCTTTTTATGATTACAAATAGAGCATTTATGTTCACTGACCCACATCTCATACTAGACATCAGTAGCCACATCCAGATTAAGGTTATTGTTCCAGCATTGCTATCAGAATCAAATTTATCTAATATGATCACTTGATTGTGACATTTCATATTGGCACTATATGTGCGCACAGCCAAAGCTTGAAGACATAAAGCAAATGCTCTTAAGGCCCAAAAGAACAGTTTGTCAGTGCTTTTACCATAAGCTTCAGAAAGGTTCAGGAGACATTCTCTATTGGGTTAATTAAACTGTCCTTTTGCTTGCAAGTTTAAAAGGGAAAAGCTCCCCATGTGGCTCTCCCAAACTCTTTCAGCTGTAGCTGTAAGCTTAAATGACCCTCGGTCCTGCAGCATATCAACTTGATGTGTATAATTGATTGCTAAACATTTTTTACAGCCTGTTAAATGGTAAGGCTAAAAAAAAAATTGTAATATATGAATGTTGATTAAAGTGCTTTTGTACAGAAGGGGTCACAGACATTAGCAAGTTAAAAAGAAAGTGTGAGCTCTGCTGTGGTACTTCTAACCTGTAGGCTTTATTTCGCATAATTGATCCCACATGTCTACTCTAAGGGTTTTTTTGTCAGATTTCAACTGCAAATATTAAAATTCATTTAGAATAGAATGTGCTTCAGTAAGGACACTATGCAGAATGCCCTGCAATGTAGATTGCTGATATTATAATGGCAACAATTATAAAAGGAATACTTTAAATGACCACGGTAGTTTGCAAATGTGTGGTAAAGTGGGAGAAAAAAATAGCCAGGTGTAAAACCTGAGAGTAGCAGTAAATCTGAAATGGATTAAGATAGACATTCAAATGATAATTGCTGGTAATTTTGTTTTTGTTATAATTTGTGGGGGTTTTTTTAATAACTGACATAAGACATAATGTATTTTTCAGGGTTTTGTGATAGCTAGCCAACAAATGGAATCTGTCACAAAACAATTGCAGCTCCTGTTAGTGAGAAAGGTATGATGCTTTACAAGTACAGACTGAAAAACATTCTGAGTAAACATCCATAAGGCTTTTGAATTAATAGTGTAATGACTGGGTATCTGAAAGTGAACAAATTATTTGTAATAAAGCAAATGCTAAATCTTCAACCCTTGCTTGGGTAGCAAAGCCTCAAGAGTTTAACAAGTGCAACTTTTTACTACCAATATGATATTCCTTTTTTATTATTATTTATTTAGTTAGATCATTAGTACTGTTAAAGAACAGCTGCAACATCCCAGAGTTGTTCTGCCAAGGTAGTTATTGATGAAAATCACAGGATTAGAAAAATATTTTGGCCATTACTTTTTCTCTGCTAATTATGGCAGTTAATGCTACTTTAAAAAAAATAAAATTACTATGAATTGTACGCAGCTGCATCTGACAGTCAATAGAAACCAAGAGCTTTGTGTGTATATTGTTGAACATCCAATGCCTAAAAGCAAGTTTTAATCTGTACCAATCCATGCAGGATTTGAGCCAGTCATTTAGGGGTGAAAAGTTCAATGTTTTGTGTACAGAACTCCTGAACTACCTCTTCCCTCTACTTAGGTTGGTTCACCTATTTTTCCTAAAAAGCCTGAATGTAGGAGCTTTACTTTCTTGCAAACTCTTTAAACAGACTTAAATGTAATTTAATGTAATTCTCTGGAATATGGTAATTTCCACAAACATGAAATTTCCAAAGGATGCTTTATGTTTGTGTCTATGCTATTGGAAACTAGATAATTTGCCTGGATTATAAACTCTAGCAGGTGTTTATTGCTTTTATTTTTTTTAAATTATTAACATTCTAAAGTTACTTTAATTGCTAATACTGCCTGTTAAAGATATGCTCTGCTTCTAAGAGTGAGATACTAAACTGAAATGATTTAATAAAAATATTGCTCAAGAAGATGGAATTCACTTTTGAGATTTTAGATTAATTTATTTTTCATGTAATCTAAACCTAGAAATTTTACAAACATACCCATAATGTTATTTCAGTTCCCCTATTTACCTGTAAATAGGATCAATTATCTTAATGCAGTATGGAATTTTTAAACTTTTTTACTTTTTAACAAGAAGATAAAAATGGGTTTAATTAAAAACAAACCAGTCATTATTGGGTTACTGCTTCCAAAATGTTTCAAGCATGTCACAACTTTTCAGCTGCATAGGACAATATGAGTTAGCTAAAACGAGTTTAGAATCAAAACCAGGAAAAAGAAAAACCAGCAACAAATTGTATTGTAGTGGTAAAATGATAGGAAAAGTGACAAGAGGAAAAGAGAAAAGAATATCTCTCTTAACAGGGGGAAAGGTGTGTTTTATTCTTTAAATTTTGCAGAAAATTACCAGTAAAACCAATTACACAAAATTAGCTATGTGCCTGACTTTAACTTGAAAGCTATGTAACTTGGACAGAACATTTCTGGAATAAGTTTCATTTAAGACAGCACAACAACACTGAAGTTAGAATCATGTTTGTGTCTTTTTTTCATGACTAGCCCATGTCTATTCTCAATGAAATTGATGTCAAAAAAGTATTATATATTTTCGGTGGGAAATAGAAGGCTGCCCTCTACTATCCTTGTCAGGACGTCGTATCCCTTTAATCATACTTTTCATTTCAGTACATTGAAATTTCCGTTACCAAGGACAACATCATAAATAAAAGTGTTTGTGAAATTTTTACCTGCAGCTTCCTAACTTTGTGCATTAAGCATGAGACTAGCAGAGAGGTGGTCAAATGTGAAAATTTATAATCATTTATTACGTACGGCTGAAGCGAGAAGGGAATAAAAGCGTGAAGGCATACATCTATAAACTGGAGCAGAAAAGCTTAAATGAAAAGTAAAGTGAATTTCTGTGTCTTGTCATAAAGTAATGAGAAGCTAGAGCTTTATTCATAGCAACCCAAGATGCATTTACTCTCAATCTAGCTTTAGCAGTAAATGCTTCCCTGATGTATTGCTTCAGACTTACAAAGAAATATTTGTGCTCTACATAATAGTATAGTTAGGAGAATTACTGCATGGCTGAGGAGATTCTATAAAGGTTTATAGCTGGTGGTGTTACTGTAATTTAATCACAATGTAGCTAATGTAGTACTTTAATATCACAGGTTACTTTTTTATTTACCATTTATTAGTAACTGACAGTCAATCATCACTACATCATAAACAAATCACGCAGGGCTCTATAGGAACGGTGAAGTTCCAGAACAGATGCGCTGTAGCTCTTACACATGCTTCATAATGAGCTAGACATCAAATTATTTTTTTTAACAGAGTAATCATGTAAGTCAGGGTTCTTGTTTTCAGTCCATCAGCCAAGGAAAATGTTTCATCGTGAATACAATTAGTGTTGCATATTGAGCATACATGTCTGAGGTAACACACCAGTACATTACAAGCAATGCGGGAGAATGTTTTCAAAAATATAAGGAAGAATCAGCACAGCTTGTATAGGAATATGCACATATTGAAGAATGAGTTTATATAATTATGGAGTTTATTGAATTATAGAGACCAAGAATCATGCCCTCTTAATTTCAGCCTCCTTTTTATTAGCATTACTCTGCTTTGTAAATTGAGAAAGTAAATGCAGCTACTAAATGTAATAGAGTCCATTAAGTGCTCTTGAGGCACTAAAACCCCAACATATTTTTTGTGATAAGAATGTTTTATACATTTTTTCTTTGTTGCCCTTTTTTAGGTACATTGTAGGATCAACTTACCCCAGTTCTGTCTTTATGATCAACTTTTACTACAGAATCACAATACTGCAACTCAGGTTGCTTGTGTTGGCAAAATTATGTGTTGATTGGAATTCTGAAAGCATTTCCTCTTTGCACTGACCCTAAAGACACTGTGGTTTTTTTAATTGCAAACAAAATCTTTGTTTTTCAGAACCCTCTGGCTGTAGGGGAATAACCAACATCAGTCTGCCATGTTGATTAATATGTAGTAGTAATAAGCCACACAAAGATGTATGTTCATAGGCTACTGGTGCATGTCCTGGGTACACTGCAAAAAAACAGGCTGAAGACCACATGCCTTCAATCACTCAGGCAGCTTGCCAGTAAGTCTAGTAATGCAAACCCTGGCATGGCTTATTGCTATTAGAATGTACCTCTCTAAATTCAAACTTCACGCAATCTATGCTTTCATGGTGAAAAATACTTCCTAGAAGTAAAATATAAAATATTTGGAAGAGGTGTATAAAAATAAAAACAACCCATATGCTTTGCTATTAGACAGATTAGAATGCGGGATCCCTGCTTCCATTCAGCATTGCACTGATTATGTCTGCAGGTTCTCCAGACTAACCAGACATTTCCAAGTGTTAAACCTGATGTAAAACGAATGCTGTTGATTTGACTTTTCTTAACTAAAAAAAACACCAACCCGAAACCCTAAAACAAAACAAAGCCCCAGCTTTATATATTACAAGACCCCATGAGCATTGTTTTCCCTAAAATTACTGTACTAATCTTTCAGGTTGTAGTCAACTCTTGAGTTTATTTACATATTTATTGACCCTCTGATATAAGAGGTTTTCAAAAGAAACCTGAATTACTATGGTTTGTCCTTGTAGTTGTCTGAAGTAAATTGACAGTTGTGCCAAGCATTGCCAAATGAAAATGGCTGCTGAATCTTTAAACACAGAGTTATTGGCTATATGTAAAAAAAGAAAAAGTAAATATATATATTGTAAAATGAAGACACTAGTAGAAAACAATATTCATTTCTATCTGTGTTTTCCTTTTGATTTTCAAAAAATCAAAAGTTCTGTCTACAGAACTTTTCAGATCTACTGGTTCTGTCTACAGCCACTTTTCAGCGCTTCCTTGAGTGTTCAGCGAAGACCTGACTTAAATCACACTGTGCAGAGATGAATTGGTTTTAGACATCATGGGATATTCTGTTGTAACCTTTAAGGATGTTTTCTGCTGATTAACAATGGATTGAAATGCGGGCACACCTCTATTTTTGAAATATGTAATACCACATGCATTCAGTTAATCCTTTATTTTGTGCAGATGTCCTATTCATAGTCTATATTGAATCTTGAAGCTGTAGAATCACTGTTTCTTTTCATGGTTATCTTTTAAGAATTGTCCTTACAGGCCAAGTTTAGGATGAAGTTTCTGGCCTTTAGCCCGTCTGATGCATTTTTATCGTGCCTGTCTATGAAGCCTGATCCAGTCTCCTACTTGACACTTTTCTGCACTTCTTCTTGTTTGACTCTCTCCTTTCCTGTTGTCCCCCTTACCTTTCCTCATTAGACCTGCTGATATTGTTGCCCACATGGTCTTTGCATATCCTCTGGAGCAGCTGCTTTTCCTTCTTCCTAACCACAGGTATAATGATAAGGAGGAGGATGCTATGAGAAGAGTGGGAAGGCTGGCACAAAAATGTTCCATGATAGTTATGGGTGGTCAAGAACTGAAAAAGTTGATGCAAAGGAAGGCGAGATGATTCTTTGGAATCCTAATGACTAAAATGACTACTTTTCATAAAATAAGTTGTTTGAGCACAATCTCATTTGCAAACTGATGTGGAAATCGACTTTTTTTTTCTTACCATCTTAAATTTGCTTAACTGAATTATGAATTCTGTAGTGCTAGGCAGAAATGAAAACTTGGTTCAACAGAAATAATGCATGAACTTGCATTAAATTTTCAGACTGGTTTTCTCAGAATCATGAAAATGTTGGTTGGTCTTGGTTATAAAGGATTTGTTTTAATACACTTATCCTCTTAAAAATCACCTTTTTAAATCTACTTTTGCGATGTCTTTGCAAATTCCCAACATTTAGTTTAAATATTGTTGGTGGTTTGGTTTGGTTTGGTTTGGCTTTTTTTTAAATTTTTTTCTCCTGTGTTTTGGTTTTTTTCCTGAACACCCTCCAGCCCCCCTAATTAAATGTTTATTTTTGCCAGAAGAACTGAGAACATACGCATTTTGGTCAATCCTGAAGTTAATTTCAGTGCCTATTTTCAGACCGTTATTGAAAAATGAATTATTTATACAGCTCTATCATTTTTTTTGTAAGGTAAAGTGCTGCAAGTTCTTTTTATAATTATACCCGAGATAGTGTTTTATATTTAGAAAAAATTTGAGAAACACTAAAGGTCAACTACCGTCATCAACAGAGCAGTTTAAGGCTTCATTGCACAGTATGCAGGAAAACCATGAAGAGTCCCTCAAAGCATGTAAAAGCACAGTGGTTTTTACTCTAACTGCAACAACACATGATGGAAAGCAAAATTTCAGAGGCATATTTGGAACCCAATATACAGTATAAAACTAAATAGTTGAGATAGCTTGATTATACATAAGCAATCAGAACCCATCATGGCTTTTACATTCATGTGGCAGTGGTAGCTCATAAAAGAACTCAAATTATAAACTGAACATATTTGCTATGGAAGAATCAAGAGAATGTAAGCATGACCTTTGGAAACTATTTTCATATTAACATTTTTAGACCTGGAATGTATTTCCAAGTTCCTCTCTCAAAACAACTTCATGTATATTTGACACCTGGACCTTTAGTTTGTAAACATCTGTGATTTTCCTTTTTTAACTGAATTATCCTTTTGAAAATACAAATTGGAATTTTATATTTTGTGCAAATGTACAAAACTAAACGTACAAAGCTAAATGTACAAAACTAGCTTTTCTAACATTTTCATATTGTTATGAAAACCAGACCCCATCTTGCAAGCAAGGATTAAAAGATAGAAAGACTGGGAAAAAAAACCCAAACAAACAAAGAAAACACAACCCTATTTCTGAGTAGTTGCTCATTCTGCTAAGAGTTTTAGATCCACAATATAACATCACTAAGTTAATATATGGGTTTGAATATAATAGCTTATTTTCATGGCCCCATCAAAGATTTCCCAGATCTGCAACAAAAGTTCAAGTCTAACTAAGTTTGAAATTTATTTTTAAACCAGTACAGCTGAGATGTCTGACGACCTCTGTAAACCTGGGCTTAAATGATTATTGCCTCTCACAGAAGTTCTGGTAAGAGGTGGCATTCAAATAATTTCTGATAAAAGGATTTTTTATGAACATATTTTATATATGCTTTTAAGGAAGTTGTTTTTTTCATCAGCAACATGGCAACAGTGTGAAAGGCCGCAGATACAGTGATCTTCCTCTTGTATTAAAAAGTGACTATTATTCAAGAGAAGGATTCACTGACCTAGCACTGAAGGAGCTACAGACAGCACTTAAGGCTGTCTTGTCTTCATGCCTTTTTCTAATAATTCACAAAGGAGTTTGTACCAATAATTGCACTGTAGTGCAACAAGACCCTTCTCTGTACTCAGGCAAAAATCACATTTGAAATCCCAAAAGGGCTCCTGCTAATCGTAGAGTCATAGAAGGGTCATCTGGGCCAAACTTTCTTGGCAAAAACATCATCTAGATTAGATGGCCCAGCACACTGTCCATCTGAATATTAAAGGTATCCAGCTGGGGAATCTACCACTTTCCTGGTTATTCCAATGCCTGATTGTTCTCATTGTGAGATAGAGGAGGGCAGCATCAGGAACCTAAAGTAATAGGAAAAGACGCATTTGAAATGAGGCCTCAAATGCTGTGTTTCTTTTACTGTGTATCTCTATATCTAATAGTTCCAAACAGAACTAATCTGATGTGAAAAATGGTGAGGATGTTGCAAAACTGGTCAGTCACATAGTAAGATTAGCTGTATGGGAAATAGTGTCTGTCATGAATTCATCTGACTGGAGAGAATTCAGATAGAAAGCTTTATTGAGGTTTTTTTCAGGCTAGTAATGAAATCTAGGATGACTAACGCTACATCTAGAATATATGAAAGTATATGTGCATCTTGACATCTTAAAGGAATATTCTAAGGTATATAGGGTCTGTCTAGAGTTATAGCTTAGAAAAAAATCCAACACATTTGATTTTTTTATCACTAGTCATTAGTATTATACGGTTTCTGTTATAGTAAAAGAAAGCTTAGGATAGAGTTTGAGCAGCTGTTCTAAATGCTTTCCAATATGTGGAGAAGATCCTGCTGGTTTGAATGGGCAACACTCAGGTGGTTTATAGCCATTGGCTGTAGGAGCCTGAGAAAACAAATTTAGAAAAGCAAATACTACATTCAGTATAGCTCGCCTAACTTTTTCTGGGGTCTACAGATTCAAAAAAGCTGTAGTCTTAGGCTTTAAATTACTATATAGCAAAAAGGAAGGCAGTACACAGTAGCTTCCAGCATGCGGTACAGCCTTGAGATCTTTTCCAGCACGTGTACCTGTTTGTTTATAGAAGGTGGAGAAAAACTTGCAAGTCTAAACTTGCAAATGACAGTAATACCAGGATTACACTTTGTATTCTTACTTTCTTGTAAAGACCTTAATTAGTCTTATACAATATAAGCTGCACTGTTGTAATTCTAAAAGCTTCCTTTAAGAGACAGATTTTTCTCCCCTTTACTCACATTTAATAATACTTTAATGCCTGGGAATGGTCTAGATTAAATTGGCTAACCCTGTTGTGAGGCGCTAGTAAATGTAAGGAATATGGAATTTAGCTCAATTTGGTGTGAATCAACATTTTTTTGCACCACATAACACATTACAAATAGGTTTTGTGCTTCTTTGTATGTTTCTTAACTTGTTTTGGGTGGAGCAGACCAACCTTCAGAATGCGAATGTAATGCAAAATTATGTCAATACACAAGGTTCTAAGGAGTTGTTATTAAGAGCATGGATTAATTGTTTGGGTTAAATATAATTGTCATGGGTTCAGCAGCAGCAGTCATTTTCTCCTTCTTGGTAGCTGGTGCAGCGCTGTGTTTTTGATTTTAGGCCTGGGAACAGCGCTGATAACACCAGTGTTTTCAGTTACTGCTTGGTGATGTTTTGTCTGGCCAAGGACTTTCTGAGCCTCATGCTATGCCAGGGAGGAGGGGGAGCCGGGAGGAAGCAGAGACAGGACACCTGACCCAAACTGACCAAAGAGGTTATTCCATACCACCGCACGTCATGCCCAGGATGTGAAGACGGAGAGCAGAGACCCGGAAGGGTGTGGTGGGGCACTGGGGGGTTCGCTGCTGGGGGGTGCACTGGCTGGGTCGGGCTTGGTGAGCAGTTGTATTCTCTTTCCTTGTATTTCTCTTGTATTATTATTGGTGGCAGCAGTAGTGATTTGTGTTATACCTTAGTTACTAAACTGTTCTTATCTCAACCTGCGCAAGTTGCATTTTTTTCAATTCTCCTCCCCATCCCCCCGGGACTGGGGGAAGAAAGAGGGGGAGTGAGTGAGTGAGTAAAACTTCGTGAGTTTTAGAGGCTTAAACCACGACAATAATCCATTTACCTCTATGTTCCATAGCTCAGTAGAAGTACTTGAAGTTTTTATAAAATGAGAAACATGGTTTAATAACAGAGAAAATCATCTCTGAGCTGACAAGCACAAGGGAATATATGGCAGCTGGAAGAAGTTATAAACTGGTAAAAGTAAGCAGGTAAAATGAAATCTGCAGTTCTTTCCCAAGCAGCCAGTATTATAAGTACAATGGTGTACAGAAAGACATGTTTCTGTACAACGGAGGAATCACGAAGTGGCTCTGAGTATGTTCGGAGTTTTCCAAACCACTTTGTGTGTATGTGTGTGAACAAGATAACTGAAAAAAAATGTACATAAGTGTGACAGTCTCCTCTGTCTCTCGGTGACTGCAACTGTATCTATCTTTAGATTTTTTATGTATATGGTGATGGTGTGATTATGGTAACTGATTTGATCAGAAAAAACACCAAACAATCAACTGGCTTTTTGTCTTGGATTTGCATGCAATCAGTACGCCACAAAAGAATATCTTGATTTGTAACGTATACTTCTGAAAAGAAGAAACAGAAACCTTGTTATAGTATGATAAATTTCCATTAATCAAAAAATGAATCCCATAGCCTTGACTGTAACGCTTATAGACTTTCTGCAGAGGTCAAGTTGTCCTCTTTAAAGACAGATGGAAAACAGGGCCCTGATCACATCAAGAAGTAGATCAGCACAAGCTTGTCTAGGTGCTCCGATAGCATCTTGGTAGGGTGCTTAAAAAAACCCCTGTCTGACAACATACTTATGTCACATCAGAAATTTGCTATATCTGGCATATAAGAGCTTATTTTGACACCTACACTGACTATCCTTGCTTAAGCAGAGATGTAGACGGATGATCTCTATGAGTCCCTTCCCAGCTTTTTTCCTAAACATGAAAACTTCCTATCATCCTAAACATACCTTTGTGCAGAGAGGCTACTGCTGACTTTATCTAAAGCAAACTTCAGGGTAGGCTTACATTTGGCAACATGGAATGCTAATTTGCTAAGGCTGTGAAGAATCCAAGCTGCTCTTTTGATGTACTAGATCCCAGTTATTCTACTACAAATATTATATATGATTTCACCTAAAAATTCCTATATGGCTCCTTTGCAGCATGTGCTTCTGGGAAGGAAAGGTGCTACAGCATTTCTGGTACCCAAGATGGCATTTTCTTTTGTCATTAAGCTCTAAGAATTCTGATAATAGACGACTCATCTGGCTAAAATCAGATTTGTCAACTCTTTCTGCTGCTTTTCCTTTCAAAATTCATCATCACTATTTGTATCATAAAAATTTCTATGGACAAAAGACAGACTTTGTTTCAGGCTATTTGTTGATATAATTTTAATTACGGGATAGATTTGTCTTTGTGGCAATATGTACAGAACAAAGCCTGAAAAGATGCTTGTTTACTTCATCTCTTGCAGAGGTTCTTGGTGTGGAATCAGACTGATATTCTACCTACCCACCTCCAGTTCATCTGACATGAATGGAAGTATCTAACACAGCTCTGAACTCAGAAAGTATTATTTGGTTCTATATGCAACTGAGGCAAAGAGGAATTAATTTCCAAGGCCATACCAAAGAATCTTTTACAGGGTAGGTTGCAGATTTGCTCCAGGGCCTCTGCTATGAGTTTATTACTACCAAATTTCTAAGAATCTGTTAAATTATTAGCATTAAAAAAATTCTGCTTGATCTTTTTAACTTCTTCTTTATAGGCAGAAAATAGGAATCAAAGTTACACTGCCTCCTTCTGTTTGTCAAGTCTGCAAGTACTGATTTAAGTGATAACTACAAGAGCTGAAGTAGTTGCCCATGAGACAGTGACTTTGAAATTTCGCAACAGTACTGTTTCAAATGTCACACTTGTTAACTGTTGAAGTAAAGGTTTCTAACTTCTTCCTCTATGGTAGAAAAATCCTGTGATTTTGGAATCCGATATCTTTTGCATCAACACTGATGTGGTATGACAAGTTTCCTGAGGCGTATGGACTCTAGCACTTGTCGGGACATA
Organism: Myiopsitta monachus; assembly: GCA_017639245.1. Classification (NCBI taxonomy): domain Eukaryota; kingdom Metazoa; phylum Chordata; class Aves; order Psittaciformes; family Psittacidae; genus Myiopsitta; species Myiopsitta monachus. The sequence goes on along the minus strand of CM029923.1, from coordinate 11,030,407 downwards.
AAACAAGGAGTAACCCCCTAACCTATCCTTGGCAAGACAGTTTGTAATTCTTTTAGGATTACAGGAAGACTGCTTGTGTGAGTTATGAGTTCTGTTTGCAATCTGCATTTTCCACTGCCACAATAGTTATTAATTTATGAAAAAATAAGCAGAATTTGTTCACTATAGCTGCATATGATCTACTATCTTTCTCTCATATAGCAAAAAACTTCCAGCAACATGAACTTTTTCAGTGATGGAGAGTTTTAAGTTCCTACTAGAGGGACGCTTTAAAATGCTAAATAAATCTATATAAATTTACAAAATTATATAAAATGTATAGATTATAAATTGACTTTATTAGTATTTACTAAGAATATATTTAATTGATTTTAATACTTCTGTGATTTTTCTATATGGTGTTTATAAGCATATTTGAAGTATGAAGAATATGGATTTTAGTGGGTAGGAATTCTTAAAAATCTTTTTTAGTAATGTCAAACAAATGAAAGAGCAAAGGTTTAAAAATTAACAGGAGAAGGATGAAGTAATTCCACATACTTGAAAATGTGTATATTGAAAAAGTGCTGAAATGTCAAATATTAGAAGTGACAGTGTAACATTTTCATCCACACCAAAAAAAATTTGTAACTTATAGTTTAATCTTTAGTGGAATTAGCTGTCTGTAAAAGGAAGCTTTTAGGAAATGGCAAATAGTAACAGATTGAGAGACAAATGCTAAAATCAGGGAAAGAAACTTCTGATAAAAGAAGTGTCATGCAGGTTTCTGTTGCCTAAAGCAGAATGAACTTCTGATAAGAGTGTCAACTTTCAGTGGTACCACCCAAATTGGAACAGATCCTGACAAACTTGCTTCAGATTAGAACTGTCCATAGACTGATTTATTCAAGATAGCAAGGACAATTCTGTTAAGACCTGCCAAATTTAAACCCTGAGCAATCCGTTCACGCCCTGCTCAGAGTGACAAATAGAACTGTAATTAAGCATGCAGCAGTTCTGATCCTTGCTCTCCAGAAAAGCAGGATTCTCACTCAGCTTTTAAGTTCTTGTTGAAGTCTACCAAGAGCATGTCTTCCTTTCTGACGAGACTTAAAAAATGACAGGTGTGCTTCTGCGTTCTTTTTTGTCTATAGATGGCCAGGTGTTCTGCTGGGAAACCTTTACCCTTTTCACTGCATAGATGGCTTTATTCTGTCTCTGTACGTTACTTAGCATAATGTGGTTACAGTTCCTCTGTTTTTTCATGTGTATTGTAACACAAAGAAAACATACAAATGTGCCTTCCATGATTCTTAATGAAATATTTATTTATTCATTTATTTATTTATAAATAAAAATCCCAACAGATGCAATAAAAAGTTCTGGATAAAATTACTGGCTTGATCACAACACTACTTAATTCCTAGAAGCCAAAGACCATCCAACCAGCCTGAGATACTGAAGGGTTGAGGCAGCCATACTGCTTCATATGAACCATACTGCAGGTAAGACCACAGCCCACTAAAGAAACAGAGCAGCTTTTATGTTTTGTAAATAATGAGCTAAAGAAACTGAACTACCAGTTATGAAAGACTCCATTATTTTTAACATTCCAAACCCCCTGAGGAACTTTACCTCTTTATTTTCATCTCAGATGGATGACAAACTACCCTGTACAGGTAGCTGATGACATGTACCCCGTACATGTCATCAACACGTTGATGACAGTGTTGTGTCTAAAATGACCCCTCATTATCAGTTATGAGTGCCAAGACCTAGTAACTTGTTGCAAGTACTAAGTAAAATCCTTGTTGATCTGATTCTACCAGCATAATTTATAGATGTGTCGTGGTTTAAGCCCCTCACGCAGTTCACTCACTCACTCTCTCCTCTTTCTTCCCCCCAGCTCCCAGGGAGATGGGGAGGAGAATTGAAAGAATGTAACTCCCACGGGTTGAGATAAGAACAGCCCAGTAACTAAGGTATAACACAAACCACTGCTGCTACCACCAATAATAATAATGACAAGGGAAATACAAGGGAAGACAATACAACTGCTCACCACCCAATACCAAGCCCAACCCAGCAGTGATCCCCCCTCTTCCAGGTCCCTCCCTCCATTTTTACATCCTGGGCATGATGTGCTGTGGTACAGAATACCTCTTTGGTCAGTTTGGGTCAGGTGTCCTGTCTTTGCTTCCTTCTGGCTTCCCCTCCTCCCTGGCAGAGCATGAGGCTCAGAAAGTCATTGGTCGGACTAAACATTACTAAGCAGTAACTGAAAACACTGGTGTTATCAGCGCTGTTCCCAGGCTGAAAGTCAAAACCACAGCTCTGCATCAGCTACTAAGAAGAAAAATGACTGCTACTGCTGAACCCAGGACCAGATGTTAAAGGAAAAAAACCCCCCCACCACACAATTATACAATAAAACCAGACAAAAAACTCTCAGAAGTCTGAAAGAAGAATTAACAATGTTCACAGCACTTCCTATCTCTAACACTTAAATATTTAAATGTGCTGATATCAAGCTCAAGAAAAGCACAAACTTGGCATTTTAGTTAATAAAATCAGAATCTTTAACAGTTTGTTCCTGAATTTTCTGTGACATCACCAAATATCCAAACCTAAGTAGCTAACTAGTCTATTTCAGAAGAGACTGAGAAGTAATCAGAAACATTATTCGTGCATTTCTAGGTTAAAAAGAATGCCTTCCAGTGTGCTGGAGGGCTTGAATGTGTAATTTTTTTTTAGTCCAACTATCACAGCAAACAATATTGTTTGGACTGACAGTTTTGGCAAGACTTTTAACTCATGAGAGTACCTGGGTAACAAGCAGCATGTGCTTTTACTCACTCTTCCAGGAGCAGCCTGAGAAAGGAGTTTTTAATTTTATTTTCCTTGATTTTAACAATAGCTGCTTATTCTTTGCCTCCTTCTATATAGCATCCACTCCAGACTCTTTCCTGAGAGGGAAATCCCTAAAATTCTGGGAACATGAAGTGGAGATGGGAGGAAATAAATGTGTACGGTTTAGACTTCCTCCTTTTTTATGCATGTATAAAGCCAGCCCTGTTCAGATTAATAAAAAAACCCTGCTCACATTATTTATTTGTACACTATTTACACTGATGTTGTTAGCATTAAAATCAAATGCCATCACTGACAGTTTTCAGTACTAACAAGAACTTAATCATTCTTTAAAAGCTTTGTACTCAGAGGCTTTGGTTACAATGACTTTTTGCAGAACATTCAGTAACAAAATACCCATGATGCTGCTTACATTGCTGTACATTGAATAATTTCATTAATCAGCTGCTAGGTACCTGTATTTGATGCAATTATGATGTGCTCATATTACTTCCTGTAACTTCAATATTTACTTTTTAGATAAAACTAATATTACTTCAGTATACTTCAGAGAAAGTTTCTGATCTTTTTTTTTCCTTTCAGTCCTAATGGAGGTTTCAGGTGACACCGTGAAGGGACTCAGAATGGCCACTAACACTTTATTTAGAGAGAGAACTGGGATTTTCTTCGACAATAGTTTTGCATGTGAGTAATTCACTTATCTGCATTGCCAAGCTTCTGGATTCTGATTCTTCCATTTACAAATAAGCAGCACAATATATTTGTGGTATATTTCATATGAAGGCACACTGAAAAATGTAACTGTCTATTCTTTGAATCTGTTCTTACTTGTTGTTGAAGTCATTGATGTAACCTGTAAATAACTTAAAAGGAAGTACAAAGGAAAATACTTTCTGTCTGAAAGTAATGGGGCTTTTTTTCTCTATATTTTCTCATAAACTGACCATTCAAATAGCCAGTTTAAATATTAATATTCTAAGACTGGGTTATTTTACAAATAAATATAAAAATAGGTTATAAGCATGTGGTGAATCTGAGTTACAGAAGCATTTTCTGAAGAAAAAACTTGATCTTTTATGTTTTTTTTTCCATTTAGTCTTCTGTTCTTCTCTGTTCTAGCAATCCACCTGCTGTTTTCGGGATTCTGCCTACAGATTGCAACAATCAGTAACATGTTGCACTGTTATCCTAGATCCTGGGAACTCACGCTTCTACAAGGCAAAATCATTCGGAGAAACTCACTGAAGCGTTTTGTTCATTTTTAGCTTGTTTTGTCTGATAGTAGAGTAGCTTGAAGCAAGCTGATAAAAGAACTCCAATAAATCATATATACTATTTGCTTTATCTCTTTTTTACTGTCTTCATACATCTCTTTCTTCCTAATTAAATTCCTAAAATAATTAAGTGGAACGTATATATGCAGGAATATATTTTTAGTGTAGAATTTGGTAATATGTATTTTCCTAATTTAAGTCGATCAGAAGCAGAGCTGTTTGCTCCTCCTCAGCTTGCATCAGCATCTTTGTGCTTTCATTATTTTTTCTTGCGGCTTTGTTCAGAAGACCATTCAAATAGAAAAATTATTTTTTCTAATTAATGTTTTAGATCCTTTAGTGCTAAGTTTTTAATTGCCAAACAGCTGAATACCACAAACACTGCAGGTGATGCGCTCCCACGTTATCAAATAAATGTTCAAGGTAGAGCATATAATGTTGAAAAATAGAAAAATAAATTGACCTTGATGAAGTGTGTCTTCTTTTGTCTGTTCCCAGGAAAGTTTATTTCAGGTATTTCTACTGCTGAAATGATTAGAGCTAACAGCTTTTTCCCTCCATTTTATTTTACAGGGTCTCTTCATCTTCCTGATATATGGGGTGTACAACACAGAGGTAAGTCTGCTTGGAGTATCTCAAGGCTGACAGAGTGAATGAGAGAAATGACAGGTTTCTTATCTTGATAACTGAGGGACAAAGTTGGCTTTCCATATGAGTGTCCTACTGCCCTTCATGCTTGGACTAGCTTATATGCATCCCAGCTTACCATTAAACACAGACACTCTCAATAAAGGGACAGACTCATTTCTCATAGGCATTGACTAATATTTTACTGCCGCTTTAAGTTTTTTGAATTTCAGGTCTGCCTTTTAACACTTAGCTAAACCTGACAGTCCAAAACTTCCATCATTCGGTTTACATTTAAATGAACTGTGAGTTTACATGCTAATTAAGCTCTTTCAGTTATAATGGGAACAAATTTTACTTACTGCAAAATTTTGCTGGATATAAAAACTGCATGAAATTTCCTTTTTTTTGTTTGTTTTTTTTTTTTTTTCCCCTCATCAATTAGATATTTTAAAGATACTAAAATCTGACCCAAGGCTTTGCACTAGTTAGGTCTATGGGGAAAATACTTGATCTTTGCAGGTTGAACTGTCAAAAGAGGAAATAATTTTGACAGACAAAACATTAAAAAAAGGAAAAAAACCCCCACTTATGCACCTTGTTAAGTTACCTTCACTATGTTAATGATAAAAATCAGCGTTAATAGGTTTAATTCCAAATTTTTAAGCTAAGGTACCTCTGCAGTTTACATTTTAACAGAATTTGGAATTCAGTAGCAAAACCCCATAGAAATGGAAAAGATTTTCAAAGTCAGTGATTAGAATTTAAGCAGAATTCTATTCGGATTTTCTTAGCATCCAAGGGAGCATACCCTATTAGAAAATTACTTTCACCCAAATAAAGTGCTGTTTCAAAATAATGAACCCTTGATCTTGTTTCTGATGACTATTCTTTCTGTATAGGCAACTAAACCCATAAGCATCATTAGTAGTGTGGGGTTTCTTGAAGCAGTGGGCCATAAGATAAAATTACAGAATCACAGAATGGTCAGGGTTGGAAAGGACCTAAGATCATCTAGTTCCAACCCCCTGCTGTGTGCAGGGATGGCTTACACAAGCCCATGTTGCTCAAGGCTCCATCCAACCTGGCCTTGAACACTGCCAGGGATGGAACAGGGATGGATCCTGTACCTGAGGACCCCGGTGGGAAGCAGAGCTGGTGCACCAGCTAGCTGCTGTGCGCTTACTGTGCCAGTGCTGTGTTCTTGGCTGGCACAAGGCTGAGTTGTGTGCACGCACTGGCCAGCCTTACACTTAAACGTGCTGCACCGGCGTGCAAGCTGCGTGTGAAGCACAACCCACTGAGAGACCACACTGAAGTATTTTGTTCCTTATTTTCAGTACCTCACTTGTGGGAGTAGCTTTGTTGACTCTGTGGCATTACATACAACGAATGGCATTGTTTTGAGACGAAAGTAGCTATGGCCACATTATAACCTTTGCTAAAAGCCTCAGCATCACTGCATCTGCATCATTTCAGTCAGAGCACCCATCACACAGGCGCTGCGCACGTCGGGTGCTTTGCATGTACTCGGGCTGGGCGATGACATTAGCATAGGCGAGGCTGCACCTGTGACCGCGAACACCGGTAGAGCCCGTCCCGCGGCGGGAAAGCCGGCGCGTGCCCGGTCCCGTTAGCCCCGCGATGCACCAGCGTTAGCGGGTACCACACGTGGAAACCGCCGCGCTCTTTGACGGCAGGAAGGATATCGCTCGCGCTATTCTTAGACCGGCGGCGGCACGTCTCAGGCCTCCCCCTACAACCTCCCCGCGGCGCTGCCCGGGACTTCCACCCTGGCGGGGCGGCGGCTCCGAGCCTCCGGCCGGTCGCGGCCCCGGGGCGAAGGCGGCGGTGAGGCGCACCCGACCTACGCGAGCGCGGCGGCGGCGGCAGCGGCAGCAGCAGGCGGGCCGGACCGCTCCCGTCGCGCCTGCGCGGTGCCGGCCCGCAGGCCGCCCGTGCGGCCGGGCCGTACCCAGCGTGCCGCGCGGCGCGCATGTGCAGTGCGGGGCGCAGAGGCTGCTAATTCCATTGTGGAGCGGACGCGGCGTTATTTTTAACTGGCGGCGGCGGCGGGAGCCGTAAGTGCAGCCCGGGCCGGGGGCCGCCCGTCGGCGCGGGTGGGGGTGGCGGCGATGCGCCCGGGCGGCGGCTGTAGGGCCGCCGCGGGAGCCAGCCGTTGAAGCGGGCGCCCGCCAGCGAGGCAGCGAGCGGTGTCCGGCGGGCGGGCGGGCGGCGGGTCCCGCAGCCCCTCTGGGCCGCGCCTCCTCTCCGGCCCGCCTTCCCGGGGGATGAAACTCGGCAGCGGCTTCCTCGGTGGCGGCAGTAGCGGCAGCGGCGGCAGCAGCAGCGGCAGCAGCAGCAAGAGGGCGGCGGCTATGGAGCCCACCTTTACCCCCGGCATGGTTATGTTCAACCACCGCCTGCCCCCGGTCACCAGCTTCACCCGGGCGGCCGCGCACCCCCCGGCGGCCCAGCACCCCCCGCAGTGCGTGTTACCTCCGGCCTCCGCCGCCGCTTCCTCCACGGCGGCGGCCGAGCCACCGGCGCCTCCTCCCCCTCAGGACATGACTTTCAAGAAGGAGCCGGCGGGGGCTTTCCCCTCCGTGCCCTCCTCCTCGCAGAGGAGCCCCTGGGGCTTTCTGCAGTCCCTAGTGAGCATCAAGCAAGAGAAGCCCAGCGAGCAGGAGGAGGAGGAGCAGCAGCAGCCGCAGCACCACCACCACTATGGGGGGCTCTTCGGGGGAGTGGGGGAGGAGAGGTCCCCCGGCCTAGGGAGCAGCAGCAGCGGCGGTGGCAGCAACGAAGGAACCGGCCAGAGTGTGATTCAGGACCTCAGCCTTCTTCACCACCTGCACCAGCATCCCCACCGAGACCTGTTACTGAGTGGCAGAGGCGAGGGCGCCCCTGGGAGCTCGGGTGAGCCAAAGCACGATGCCCAGGTCAAGAAGGCAAAGAGGCCAAAGCCAGAAACTCAGGGAATCAAAGCCAAGCGAAAGCCAAGCGCTTCATCCAAACCCCCCCTGGTGGGAGATGCAGAAGGTGCCATTGCATCCCCCAGTCAGAAACCTCACGTCTGTGAACACTGCAGCGCTGCCTTTAAGAGCTCCTATCACTTGCGCAGACATGTGCTCATTCACACGGGGGAGAGGCCTTTCCAGTGCAGCCAGTGCAGCATGGGTTTCATCCAGAAGTACTTACTGCAGAGGCACGAGAAGATCCACAGTAGGGAGAAGCCTTTTGGGTGTGACCAGTGTAGTATGAAGTTCATCCAGAAGTACCACATGGAAAGACACAAGAGGACACATAGTGGAGAAAAGCCATACAAATGTGACACTTGTCAGCAGTATTTTTCAAGGACTGATAGACTGTTGAAGCACAGGAGAACATGTGGTGAAGCCATAGGTAAAGCAGGGGCTGGAATGGAGCCCGGATCATCCAATAACATGGGTAGCTTGGCTGCATTGTCTCAGGGAAATACAAGTTCCTCAAGGAGAAAAAGTAAAACAAAAAGTACATCCACTGAAAGCAAAGGAAATAAGTGTAGCAGTAAAGTAACTGAATCTCAAATTACAAGTAATGTGGCCATGCCAAATTATGCAGTTGATATTCCTATTGTGTCTTCCAGTGGTGGTCTAGTTGGCACAGGCGTAGAAGAACTTCAGAAGAAGGTGCCAAAATTGGTCTTGAAAAAAGGAAGCAGAAAACAGACAGACAAAAACTACCTTAATTTTGTATCGCCACTGCCAGATATTCTGGGGCAAAAACCACTGTCTGGGAAACAGAGTGGCTCTCTTGGCCTAGTAGCCAATACCGGTGTAGAAACTATTGGCCTTCTCCAAAGTACAGGTGGTAAACCAGGTCAAATAAGTAGCAATTATGATGATGCCATGCAGTTTTCAAAGAAAAGAAGATACTTACAAACTGCAAGCAGTAACAGTGCCTTTTCAATTAATGTCGGACACATGACTTCCCAGCAGTCCGTCATCCAGTCTGCAGGTGTTAGTGTTATGGATAACGAAACTCCATTATCTCTTATTGATTCTGCATCTTTAAATAGCGAAATAAAGTCTTGCCATGACAAGTCATGTATTCCTGATGAAGTCTTACAGAGCCTTTTGGACCAGTACTCTCACAAATCGGAAGGCCAGAAAGAAGATCCTTTCAGTATAACTGAACAGCGTGTGGACTTGCACACCTCAGGAGAACATTCAGAGATGGTTCAGGAAGAAAACTTGAGCCCTAACTCTCAAACAGTTTCAAATGATAAAGCAAGCATGTTGCAAGAATACTCCAAATACCTCCAGCAAGCCTTTGAACGAACAACCAATAGCACTGGTTTTGCTTTTGGACCCAGTTTCCAGTTTGTTAGTTTGTCTTCAACTCTCCATAACCACACTCTGTTTCAAGACAAACAGATATACACTACGTCACCGCTCGAGTGTGGCTTCAGCCAGTCTGTTACCTCAGTATTGCCAACTGCATTGCCAAAACCTCCATTTGGGATGTTGCTTGGATCTCAGCCAGGCTTTTACTTGTCTGCTTTGGAGGCTACGCATCAACAGTTGACTCCTTCTCAAGAGCTGGATGATCTCATTGATCCGCAGAAAAACCTAGAGACTTCATCTAACTACCAGTCGACATCTCAGAAACTGACAGGCCAGAAGGAACAGAAAAACTTAGAATCCTCAGCAAGCTTTCAGATCCCATCTCAGGAGTTACCTAGCCAGATAGATCCTCAAAAGGACATAGAGCCTAGATCAACCTACCAGATCGAGAACTTTGCACAAGCGTTTGGTTCTCAGTTTAAGTCGGGCAGCAGGGTGCCAATGACTTTTATCACTAACTCTAATGGAGAAGTGGACCATAGAGTAAGGACTTCAGTGTCAGATTTCTCAGGGTATACAAATATGATGTCTGATGTAAGTGAGCCATGTAGTACACGAGTAAAAACCCCAACCAGCCAGAGTTACAGGTAAGGTCCCGACCGTGACCAGGCTGTGGGGTCTTCTTAATGTAATTTTGTTTTACTTTGACAATACTGCCATTGGAATGTTTCTACACAGTCCTATTAAGAATAATGTAACATGCCCTTTCAATGCAACTTTTCATATTTAGTTTATTTTTAGTGTGATTTTTTTAGATCTGTTTATTACGGTTTTTAATCAAAAAAATCAATAGATTAAAATAGTGGTTTTGTTCAAGTGACAATGTTTAGCAATCAAATTTACATTATATAGATTGTCAGGGAATAGCCCAAAAGATTAAAATGCAAAAAATTAACTTTGTTCCTAGGACTAAGGTTTATTCTAATTGCTTTACTCTCAGGAAAGTGTAATGAAGCATGGGAATTCTATGCACCAGTAGTGTATTGGAACTTCCAATTTACAGATAGTGACAAATATATATCAGCTTTTTGAGGAAGGGATCTATGACATTTCAAATCGCTGTCTTTTATGTCTGGGCTGATCTGAATTTTGCTACCTAAATCTTGTTGTTTTTAAAGTACCCTTGTTCTTCCAGGTGATGCTCATTCCAGGCAGGTGGAGCAAATATTCTTGGGTCTGTATGAAGAGCCCAGAATGGTAGCTTTAATATAAACAATAATGTCCCCAGAACTCCTGTGTAAGACTGTAATTCCAGAAAGAGATTCTGTTGACACAAACCACAAGAGCAAAATGTGTGTGTCTGCTTCAGGTCTTTAGAACCTCAACTTGAAACTACAGTCGTAATCCAGATAGGCTTTTGGGATACATTATTTATTATACGTGGTTCAAAAATGTTGGTCTCCTGCTCTTCGCCTTTTCCATGTCCTTTTAGTGTATAAGGTTCCCTGTCTTTTGTTGTGCTTCCAGGTCCTCTGGACTTAATCTTGGGGTCTGTTCTGCTTCTTGATTTACACCTTTTCTTCCCCTTCTTTCCTACTCACCCTCTCATCCCAACTTAATAGCTAGCATTTAAAAAGATTTACATTCCAGAACGTGCTTATCTTATTATGTACTTTCTGATGTCTTACGACGTCAGGTGACACACAATAAACACCCACATGTTTTAAAATTATGTCAAGGTTTCCATGTACAATAAGAAATAATCTACTCCCAATTGTACATACCAAGGCCCCTGTCCTGCATCAGGATCAGCTAACACTGACCCCTCTGCCCAGCAGTCTACCAGTGGTGTCTCTGGAGCTCTCTACAGTAGGGGTGTAAGGGTTTGCAGGAGTTCATCATTGCAGGCTCTTCGGGCCTAAGGCTGCAATTCCATTAAAGGCTTCTGGTGATGACATCAACTGCAAAAGTAGAACGTGAGTGGCCTGTTAATATCAACAGAACTTTTCTTTGGAATTATTGCCTTACTTTATGTATATTTTGTGGTACATTATTTATTATATGTGAATCCTGATAAATGCCTGTGGAGCCACGGAAACCTGCTAGAAATATTGGTGGCCATTCAAAGCTGCTGAAAGGCAGTGGCACTGTTCTAAACCACTTTTTGCAAATGTATTTTTTGATTAGTTTTTTAATGTAATTTTGGTGATGTTTATGCTGATGGTTTTTTATGTACTCTTGGTGATGTTTCAGTCTTACGTACATTCCTGGTGTCAGGAAAGTACCAGTGGTTGTTTGCAGTCTTATTGTGTAATCAGCCTATTACAGGCTTCCATGTATAATAAAGTTATTAACATTGTGCAAGTGTAAAACACTTCTGTTATGAAAGTGGTGTATTATTAAATGAATTGTTACAAAAACCCTGGGTAATTTTTCCTGTTGTCCCTCACCACTAAAAATTGAAACCTGAGCCCACTTGTAACCTCTTTTACTAGGTGAACTATCTTCTTTTTTTTTCTTACTAATCTAGAGTTTGTTCTCGTAGAAACCATGTAACTCCATTAACCTTTTCTTTATACTTGACTATGTATTTCACCCTATTTCAGTTTAAATAAGCAACCAACAACTGTTCTCTAAACCCAGAACCCAGCCTGTTATCAGGGATGGAAGAGTCCATGACCTTTTCATTTGTTTTACAGAGATTATAATTTACATTCTTTATATTGTGTGTAGTAGAAGTTGCATATGTATTGTTCTGGCTGTTTGCTTTAACTTAATAAAACCCATTATTTAGAAAATCACAAAGGCATCACTTCTATTATCCAGTCACACTTTTGAGAATCTATGAAGAAAATGTTATGACATTAAATTTTGAGAAGGAATAATATAACTTACTGGCTTATTTTCAGCTAGTTTTCTTCTTTCAGTTTCTTTTTGGATATTTTGAATGCACTGTTTTAGAAATCGAGACTCCAGCTCATACCTTCAACTTCCAAGGCAAAACCTAACAGATTTCCTTAAAGTGTTCGTATAGGCTCATCTCCTCAAATATTTGTCTTTTTAAATAAATAACTTTGGTTAAAAACTGATAAATTGCATATTGTTAACTTCAAAGACGTTTTGCAGTTACTGGAAATCCAGAATGACGCATAGAAAGTACAATTTTGTTTAAAGATTTTAGAAAGTCCTCTGTTTTTTATTGTGTTGCTCTAGCTTCTGCATTTTAAGGAAAGCCTAGTGAAAATATTACAGCAAAATACTTGAAAGCATTTTAAGTAATTTGAAGATAGTTTATGAATTTCCTTCATCTGTATTTCTCTTCAGATTTGCATGTGGACCCAAGTGTAGCAGTGCTGAAAGTCTCAAAATGGGTGAAAAGTAGAGTTTTGAAAAACAGAAGATAGCAAATTCAATAAAAGGCAGTAACATGGACCAGAGAAGAATTGTTGGCATGCTGAAAAGCAAATAAGGATGAAAACTTTCCAAAGTAAATCTGAAATATGCTAAATGTTTAATGTTCATAACATTCCTAAGAATCACTTAAGAAAATCTGAGGGGGAAATGACTGCTTTTTTGAACTTACTTTTTACAGCTTAGTGCTTGTTCAAAAATGTTTCTAGGTAGAACAGAACTGGACTTTTTCCTAATTTAATATGGAGTTCAAATTTATTTTTCTTCATGTAACGAAGGTAAAGGATATGATAAAATGCATAGAAATCAGAGTATGGCTTTGCCTTCTAGTTACTAGAAAGAACCCCATAGTAAGTAGTAGTAAGACTATACGCTAAAGCTTTAGGGGTGTGCCAGTGGGAGAAGGAAAAAGGAAGGCAAAATGGCTCTGGAGATCTCATTTTGCTGCTGTAGTTCCTGCTTTAGTTTTTTTTGTTGTTTTTAAAGTATGAAAAGAGGAATGATAAGCTGTTTCCTACCACTAGCAGGAGTGTAAGGAAGAATTTATATATATAGGTGATAGAAAATGGTATGTAAACTGTTACGCCTCTTATAGTAGCTTACATGACAAGTTTTTGATTTGGAACAAGTGCACTATGGTACCCTGAATTGTGAATGTGTCTGTGTGCCCCAAGCCACTAGAAGTGCATGTCTCACCTGTCTGCAGGTGATCTAGAACAGCTTGCTAAAACTTCTGGTAGTTCCTGAGTTATTGCAATTTGACAGAGTTCTGGGTAGTGGGTGAAATTTTAAGAGTAAGAAATCCATGAGATGAAAGGGAGTTGAAAAAATTGTGGAAATATAGCGGTGCAAAGGGAGATCACAGTTTCAGGTCATGAGCTACTGATGAAGAAAAGCTGCCTGATGCCTCATGGAGACCTGGAGAAGATACTGGAGTAGTTCAGTATATTCCATTGGTGGTTTTTTTTTTTGTTGTGTCAGCTGTATGGTCTTCCCTCCTGCCCTGGTCCTCAGTATTATGTGATGAAAACTGTATTTGTTTGATGCTTCTGCTTTTTTCCCCACCACTTAGAAATCAATGTTGTTCATGTGAAGTTGCAGTTGTGACTGTGAAAGTGTGTGTTATACCTGAAAAGATACAGTGTGCAAATGTGTAAGTTACTACCTCGTGGTTTTCTATTTTATATATTGAAGGTCACTTTAAAATGGAAGATATGATTTTAGCACTGCTGACTACCAGCTTCAAACATTTGTGCTGGAATTTTCCAGGCTTTGTCAGTCTCACACTCCACATACTATCTTTCTGTGGGAAACTTCTGCAAAATTGCTCACGTATTTCCTAAAATAAGATTAAGGAAGAAAACTCTCTTGTTCCACTGGTGTTTTTGTCCCATGCTTCTTTATAAACAAATAGGAATCACCCCCCCTAACCTAGGACTTCATACGGGATTGGTGGGTGTCCCTTTGTTGAATCACTGTTCCTGAAAACCTGATAAAAGTCAAGAGTTTTTGAAAATGCTTTTACAGTCTGAGATTCGAAAGTTTGGTGGCTCTATCACCGAAGATGATCCTTCCAGGATAATGGATCAAGCTATTATAGTTGTTTGGTATGTTAGTCTAAGCAGCAATTACTTCTAATGTGTCCTGCCTGTATTTTTTTGTGCAAACACTTAAGAAAGTGAGGTTTAATGTGCACAGAATTCGGAACGCAGGATGTATGCCCTGTTTGCCAAATGAACAGCTGTGTTATACTTTGTTATCCATGTTGTTAGAGACCTATTTCTTGTGTTTCCTTTTTCACTTGCAGTTAAAGCCCAGATTTATTTCAGCATTGTTTGTTTTCTCACAGGTGGTAATGTCTGGCTACATTACAAAAGAAATTTTCATATTCTTGCACTGATATTCTAATTTATGGGTTTTATAGATCCTGACACTAAATATTTACCAGTTTCATTTTCACACCTATGACCTGGAAGGATAGGTACTGGAATTTGATCTCTTCGACAGTGACTGTAGTTAAGTTCCTTGGTGTAAGACCCATACTGTTCCAAACTGTGTCTCTGCGGAGAGAGGTTGAGGAATAATTACCAGCTTAGTAAATGTAGAATTGCTGATTTTCTAGAATGAAGTAGAAAGCTGTGGGGCAGAGTCATGGGGCAATTTAATTCTTTAAGGTGACATTCAGGAGCTTCAATCTCTGATTGTCTTTTTTTGTGTTCCTCTTGGGTAAATCTGGCACCTGCAACAAGTGAAATCAGGTTCCGCCAGTAGCATCCTCATTAAACATAGTCCTGCTTCATTCTCTCGAGTGCTGTCATCCTGTTCGTTGTGGATGCAAAGAGCAAGGCAGTGTTGCTTGGGAAAAATACTGTGTCATCATGTAATCAGTCTATCACAATGTATGTACAAGATTAAGGATTAAAAGGAAGTTTTAGTTCTATTTTGTTTTTTTTTTACTTACAATTCTTGATTCATTATCTTAGTAATGTAAGCTTATGTATATATCACACTACTGTATTTTCATATTGATATTTGTCAATACTTTGTTTTTATTAAATTCCAATGAATTCGGCAATTTTAAACCCAAGGCTGTCCTAAGTAATGGTATAATGCTGCTTGTGTACTTGGGGACTTGGTCTGAAATGTGATAAAATGTTATCTAGCCAGACTCGAATTAATTAAGAACTAATTTAAGAATATATTTCTTTGAATATTTTAGTATACTGTATCTTATCTTAAAATGTTTTTTAAATAGTATCTTATTTAGTGCTACAAATATCAAAACGTTCTGTGCATAAGTGCGCCATATGATGATGGTTATGCAGGATCTGCAGCAAGCAGTCAGATATTCTGTAGCAGCGTGTGTGCCACCTTCAATGCTAAAACCTGCTTTATCTAGACCTATGTTATCATCATTTGGAATATTCCTGTATTCTTGTTCAGTAGGAGCCTTAACTTTGTGCTGTGGGCAAAAGAGATTTCATTTTGATTTTCCTCAAAGGCCAAAAGACTTTTTAACGCTACAGTTTTTCCTTAGAGTGTGGATTTCTCTGTCTGCTTGTACTCTGTTCCCAGTGGGTAGGAAGTTAGAGTCTTGACTGGGAAGTGATGTGTGCAAGTGCTGGCTTATGCCAGAAATTATATTGATGATTGTAAGATGGTTCACTCTGCTCAAAGATTCTGAATATTTTTTCTGGAGGGGGGAAAAAATCTCATAGGTGGGAAGTTTTTCAGATGTTATTATGTTCTGAAATATGTGGGAATAAAACCAGGCTGAGACCTGTTTTGAAGAGTACGAATTTAGTACAAAGAGTACAAAAAGAGATTTACAAATCCTGGTACAACTCTGTGAGTGACGAGGTTTAGAATCGCTTTAATTTGCCTTCCTGTAATGAGGAAATATATAGATGTGTAATAAAACATTTTGCATGTTTTGCTGAGGTGCTTTTAATTATGGTGAGTAAAATATGCCTATGAATCTTATCTCTTAGACAAAATGAATCTCTAGAATGAAAAATATATTATCTTAGAAAGTGCTTGGTAATACTGGAAAATGAGACTACTAAGGATTAGCTTATGCAGCTGAAGAGTGCATTTGTATTGTTAATTTACAGCTTGGAATTTGATCAGAGTGGTGACAACACTTTTACTTACAGAAGCTCACGTTCCTCTATCTTAAGAGGTAGTAGGCAACCACACGTTCCTTCGTTAGAAGGAACGTGGACTTCCTTTGGCAACTGAGCTGTGGTCATTGATTTGGAATTGTGAGAGACGGTGCAGCGAGCTCTGTTTCTTGGAACACCTAGGATTTGTTGTTTGGGGTTTTTTAAGACCTCTGAAGCCACTTCCAAGTATTGATTCACTTTGTGACGATGAAATGCAGCTATCTGTGCCAGAATTCTGTTATCTTGGGTGTGGCCAGCTTTAGTCCAGAGATTATTCAACAGTGATCAGTGGAGATGTGTCGCTAAAGATATTCCACTATTTAGTTTAAGAAATCTGTCAACCTTAGAAAGCTAGGTCAAGTCATATCGTAAAGCAGTTGATGTACTTGGTCCATCAAACCTATAATCAAACATATACACTTGGTAATCTTAGTGTAGAGTTTAAGTCTGTATGAAAGGTGTAGGTGATTTAAAAGTGTTCCTCAGCTTTTCTAATTAATTTTTTTTTCCAGGTTTACTTATATAATAGTCATTTAATTATTATGACATATGATAGTCTGAGGAGATGAGGGTTAAACCAGTTACTCATCTTGAGATGTTGGAACTTGGATTTTTTAAGAGATTTCTGTGTAGGTACAGTAAAATTGATTATGTATTTCTCTTGGAGTTTAGAGCAGCACTTTAAAGTGTCATGTTTTGTTTTACATTGTTCTGGAAATCATACTTCACATGTGTTATCTCAAGGGTGGATGGTAAATGGAGTAAGACTTCTGGTAGCTAAAATATTTAATATTTTAACACCATATTCTGGTGCTTGCATGTTTTGTTCTTCTTACAATGTAGCTAAATTAAAACCTCTGAGAAAGAGGTCCCTCTAATACAGAATAATGAAGTCTTTAAATGGGTACAGTTATAGGTCATCATGAATAGGAATGCAGTGACCTTTGTCTTGACAATGAAGCTGACACAAGCTTCTCAAAGAGCTGTTCTTTTATTTTATTATTTCTCCGCCAGAAAGGACACAAATAAAACAGAGGAGCCCCTTTCTCCCATCAGTGAACAAAATCAAAAGATTAGAAAATGTATTGTAAATTGTCCATTTGCAAAATCTAGAAATAACATTGAGTTCTTTCTCAGTGCAGATATTGTTACAGGAAAGATGTGTGGCAAGGAGTTGGGAAAACGTGGTTTCTGAAGATACTCTATAATTGTCTATTTTAATTTTTGGATCTACTGCAAAGAGGTATTCAAAATTACCAGTGGCTTATAATTTTGAATCTAGAAAAATCACAAATCCTCATGTCATAAACTTTCTACTTACTTCGGTGTGTATCTGCAGGTTTGTAATAGAATGTGTTGAAATACAGGGAAGGCTCAAAATTCTTGGTGGCCTGCATAAAGAGGCCAAGCATTTTGCAGAAAATACATAAACGTGGCTGTTCCTAATGGGCAGACCCTGTTGCTTTGTCCAGCGTTAGCAGAGATTTTTGAATTGCAGTGCTCAGCATTTTCCTTTAACCATAGAGAATCATCTGTCATTCTTAAATAATGGCAGCACCTACTAGTTTAGGACTTTCTCAAGGTTTCAGCAGTGTCAATCTGAATTGTGCTGTCTCTTGTAGAGGAGAGGCCTGTAGCATAGAAAATGCTAGTGAAGGTAGTGAATGGAGATTTGTTCTTTTTTGTAAGAAGTTATATCTGTAGAAGTGGGTCATCTGTGTGGCCAGACGGTGATTTTTTAATTTATTTTTTCTTAATGCTGTAAAGGAGTAAAAAGAAGTTGTTGGACTTTTTATTTATTTTATTTATTATATTTTTTAGTGAAGGATGTGACTGCTCGTTCTTTCGAAGAGCAGGTTGTTTCCTTGATGCTGGTTGGTGGGTGCTACTCCCACAAGGCCGCAACCTGAGTGAGCACCCAAATTGGGTACTTTGATTGGGAGTGTGTCTTTTTGGGAATACGCTTCATCAAATGGATGGCTGTTTAAGAAAAGGCAAGATTAGAGTATGGACATATTATTTCACAGCTATGTAAACTAACGGTGAAACAGCAGTTACAATATAGTATTACAAGTCCGTAAAACATAGTTAAACAATATGCTAATTCATATAAACAGATCTAGTGAGAAGTGGCTTTAATATGCAAAGATTAAAAGATATGTGAGCAGTACGTTAATAGTTGGTTAGAAGGATTTAGTTAACTTGTTCTTCGCTACAAATGAGAGGACTTACCCATAAAGCTTACTTTATAAGGTAGGACCTGCCTATTTTGACACCGCAGCCTTTTGCAGCTTCATGGCAAATTCTCTGGGGATTAGAAAAAATTTATTATTTTTTTTTTCCAGGGAAAAAATGTACCAAGGAGTGAGGTGAACTCTTAGTGCAGATCAAGTGCTGTGCAGGGTTTACACATACTAGCAAGGTAAAGGTAAACCAATGCTTTCTACTTTTTTACCTTGAAGTCCTAATACGAAACAAAAACAACAAGCTGCCATGCCGTGCCATGTAGGCTGCCATGTCTGGTGTGCAGGCTGAAGAAGTGGGCTGATGGGAATCTCATGAACTTCAGCAAAGTGAAATGTTCAATCCTGCATCTGGGGAAGAGTAACCATATGCATCAATATGTGCTGGGGGACAGCTAGCTGGAAAGCAGCTTTGCTGAGAAGCACTTTGAAGTCCTGGCGGAACACAAGCTGACCAAGCAGTATGCCCTTACGGCAAGTGACTAACAGTACTTGGGGGTGCACTGGGAGGAGTGTTGCCAGCAGTTGAGGAGGGTGTCCTTTGAATCTTCCCAGTACAACAGATAAACCTACTGGAATGAGTCCAGTGCAGTGCCACAGAGATGATTAAGGACCTGGAGTCTCTCTCATATTAGGAGAGAGCTGGGAGTGTTCCGACGAGAAGACAAGCTTAGGGGATCTCATCAATGTGTGCAACTACCGAATGGGAAACAATAAGACGAGGGAGCCAGGGTCTTTGCAGTAGTACCCACTGACAGGACAAGAGGCAGTGGGCATGAATCTAAATGCCTGAAATTCCGTCTGTGCACAAGGAAACAGTTTTTTACTGAGAGGGTTGTCAAATGCTGAAAGAAATTGCCAGAGAGGTTGTGGAGTCTCCATCTGTGGAGATACTTAAAGCCCAGCTGGACGTAGTACTGGACAGCCTGTTCTAGATGACCTGGCTTCAGCCAGGTTTGCTCAAGATGACCTGAAGAGGTCCTTTCCAACATGAACAGTTCTGCAATTCTCGGTAGATTTGTTTGATTGTTGGTCTGTGCCAAACAGTAATGAAAGATTTTCTGCTGAGGACACTGTTTGTCTCGAGGAAGTAGTACGTTGAGTGTCTGAAAAGTGAATTGTTTAATGGAACAAATGGGCTAGACAGTTCAAGATGTTGGGAATCCTATCACTATGGAATGTTAAGCAGTTAAATGTTATTTCAGATGTCCAGCTTGAGCCTGCTTTAACTTGTAGGCATTTTCCATGACAGGTCTTCCTTATTCTTTTATTAAACATTAAGAAGACAGATAGTGAAAGCATTTTTAAATAAAATCCTCTTTGTTTCTATTTTCCTAACATTCATTCTTTCCTTTCTTGTTAACCTGTGGAAGGTTACCGTAAGGAAACATGTAGCTGATGCTCACTTGTACGATTTGGGAGATGGTAACTGCCTTTTTGTCTCTTTTCCTGAAGTTAGCTTAAATGGCCTGTCTTGAAGCTGCTCTTCTTCAGAGCTCATGCAGGAGAAAAGAAAAAAGCTAAGCAGGGAGAATGCAGCTTTTGGTTTTGTTGCAGACTAACTTGAAATCATTCTGCTGGAGAAAGGCAGGCACAAGAACATTATCTTATCAGTCTGTTGATAAGTTGTAACAGCATTAGGCTGTTTCAGGCATTGCTGTTAGCTGCTGTTCTGGTCACGGGCTCAGTTGTTGCAAAAGATTGTCTTGACTGGTTGAGACAGATTTTATTTTATTTGAAGTAAAGCAAAAAATTATTAAAAAGGATGGGGATTAAAATGTATGTAGTGAGTGAATCGCACCAGGAACCTAAGTTTTGTATTCCAGGTGTTTTGCAAGGCTTAATCAAAGCTGGATATTATGGCGATGTAATTTGGGTCTCTTTGGTAGGTCTAGTCCTTCTGTTTCTCTAGATTGGGGCAGTAATGCTCAGTGATGTTGCAGTGAAAGTTGAGTTTTCATGTGGTGGTAGCTATCAATGATAATGGGAAGTTTCATACTTCTCAGACACCTATTGTAGGACTAGTTCTAAGTAATGGTTTTTAACAGAGGTAAGTTTTTTTCTGGCATACCAGCAATAGGCCTTTCATTTCTGTGCCTTATGCTTCTTTTGTTTGTTAGACTTGATTTCATCACAGTCCTTGGGTTTTATCAGTGGGTGTTGTTTAGACAAACTCAATATTTCTATCTTCAACTTTTCTGGCTTTTATAAACACTTAGTCTTTGTTGGTTCATGCTTACAGATATATTCTGCATGCTTCTAAACCCTCTTCAGTGCATACTTTATGTGTACTTAGTTTGTCAAGTATAGGTAATGTAAATGCAGTAAAAATTGCTGTGAAAATCCCTGGAGCTCTGAGATGTTGCAATAGAAAGATGTTACAATTTTTAAAGGGTAGGTACTGGACTAATGTTCTCCTAAAGTGTTAGAGGACACTGTCTTCTCCGAGATGCAAAACTGTGTTATTGCTAGACACTCATCATTGATTTTTATGAAACTTTTTTGCTGTTATAGTGTGGAAAGCCAGCCCTTTATTCATGTATGTCAGTCCGGAGTTACTGAATTTAGGGAGTTTGTCAGAAAAGATTTAACAACCAACATCAGGACAAATTTATGGCTTCAAGTTGTAATCTTGATGTTCTTGTACAGTTTTTCTTCATGTTTTTCCTGGCTTTTTTCCTTTTAAGATAGAAAGCTGGATACAGGCAAAATGCTGCAAGGTGAACTTGTGGACTTTCTGTTGGGGTTCTTCTAGTTCAGCAGTTCACCAGCTGGTCTGAAGCCCTGGGATGCTAGAGCCATTGTGAGTCAAGCTTGCAGAATAACTGATGACAACAGCTAGTTGTCACCCTCCATGGAACAGGAGTGGTGGAGAAAGCATCTTTGCTAGTTGTTTTCATGGGTAGATGCTGATATCCTAATAATGATGTACTTGGTTATTTTGATCTTTAGTGTGGACCAGGAAGCAGTAAGTCTAGCAGATGGAATCTTACTTGTTGCCTTGGACTTGACCTTTGTTACTTCTGCCTCGTTCCAATCCAGCTATTCTTAACTCAGTAAGCAAATACCATGATAATTTTATTCAGATCTCCTGCTCTACAAGTCTTTGCCTCTTCTCTCTTGGCTCCTGCTTTGCTAATTTCATTACCTTTTATGTGTACCCTTCTTCTGTCGTAATCTCGTTATTTCTGTCCTTGCATTCCTTGCCTGACCAGTTTCTGCATCCAGCTACATGTTCTGTTCTTCCCTCCTGTTGCACTTTCACCAGACTCCTTGTCCCAGTGTCCTATTTCCTTTTGTCTGTGTATACATTTTATTTCTTCTGCATGAGATGCCAAGGGTTGGTATTTGTTTGTCACCTGGAAGTCTTACTGCTGTCATGATGCAGAGCTGTTGTAACTGGCCTTTACGTAGATAGTTTGGTTTTAACCCTCTTTGCAGGGCAGGGGACATGTACTCTAGCATCCTGGAAGAACAGGGCCAACTGCAGTTTTTCAGAAATTTATATTATGTGGATGAATTTAGGTAGATTTTCTTGAAAATAATCAGCAGTGTACCCCTGACACACAGGGTATGTTCCTAATGAAAGTCAACTATCCTTGGGAATACCAGAAATTTCCAAAGGAAAAGGCTTTTTGTTTGTTTTTTTCCCCTCCATAGTTAAGACAATGTATTTATCATTAGTGTTCTTCATAGAAGTGAGCAGGGCTTTCTGAATAAACAGCTGACCTGGCAGTGTCAAATGTGGTTGATGAAAGCGTCAGCCTGAGTGATCAGCTTTGCAGTCACAAGCTACTGACAGCAAGATCTTGAAAGGTTTAGGGTACCGTTTTGGAAGGCAGACTATACACTAGTGATTATAGTAGAGTATATCAGTTGAAAAAGTAAGTGCAATGAAGATATACTTGACTTTTTATAACTCCCATTAAAGTACCAGGAATTGCACTGCCTTGGGCAAGTTATGTGACCAGATACAATAGCTTAGTTTATCTGATGTTGCAAGTTCCATATTCCTATAAATGAGCTAGTGCTGCAAATTGTCCAGTTATAATACGATAATCCATCAGACATCTACTCCTTTTGAAGGCTATTTAATTGAATGAGCGGCAGCATGAGCAAGCTGTATGGTTACATATATGGAAGTCCCAGAAGGATGGGACTTGCTGGTTCTGTTGCCCCTCCAAACCCATGTAGGTTTTTTTTCCCTTTCTTTCTTGCTTTTCTTTATTTGCAATGGAGAATTGTAGCAGGATATTTCAGTGCTGTAAACATTTCACTTTTCTAGACATCTGTATATAAAGTAAATACCAAATTACTTTCCCCCAGCTTTTTTAAGAATAATTAGAGCTTTATGGAAGGTATATAGGAAAGGCACCTTCCTCTTCTCCTAATATCTGCAGCCAGAAATTAGTTTAGGTTTGCATGTTAAATTGGTAGTATGGCATAGATGAAACAGTCTCAAACTGCAGGGAATACTGGATAGTAGTTTTGGAAAGTGTAGCCATAACTGCCCAGGTAATGAAATAAAGGCTTTGTGTGGTCTTTTCCCACTGAATAAAGAAGATGATTATGTCCATTGGATTTAAAATTTATTTTTAAACCATTTCAAGAAAACTTCCACAAACTATTATTTTGAGTTAAACCACATGAACTGAGGTTGAGATGATGAGTTATCTGTTTTAAGCTAAATGGGAATAACCATCTCATATTGCAGATTGAGCGCAGGAAAGATCTTACAGTTCAGTTTGATTTTAAAATGTCATCATAAACTAAAGCAGTGCATCACATACAATCATGCATACACTTTCCAGTCTGTCATAAGCACTGTCTTCTCGGCGGGTGCAGACTGTAAGGGTACTGTTGATAAGCTTGGTAGAAAACGGCACTTTTTTATTCCACCTTTTTTTTGTGAGGAAAGTAGTAATATTTTGAGGGTTTTTTTTAGGCTTTCGCTTTGTAAGTCTTCTGAGGCTGCGTTTTAAATACTCTAAGATGGCACTATTACTGAAAAAAGCCAGCCTGCCTTCAGCAGTTCTTGGTTGCTTGCTCTCTCCAGTAAAATAAGAAGGTTCATTTTTCATGTACTCATACTCTTTGTCCTATTCTTTGCAGCTTAAAAATAGTTATCCTGGCCCAGGTGTGCATGGGGGCCATGCACTGCGTAAGACAGGGCTGGTGTTTTTCTGTGACAAACGTGATATACATTGATTGTCAATGTGTTTTTCCATTACTTTAATTGCTGAATGTTCTTGTTCTTTTGTTGTACTCTATGGAGAACTTCAGGTCAGGAGGTCAAGTCAGCTGGTGTATTTTCTGTGCCTTCAGAATAGAGTTGCCCCTGGCCCGTGCATTCATCTCCCTTGTGTCAGGCTGTTAGTACTTTCTCTGATATGCTCACTCTAAAAGAAGTGTTTATGGTGTAGATATGTTCTCAAAACATAAACATGAATATTTTAATTTATGTGACATCACTGTGATATAAACGTATGTAATTGTATATAGTATCCTAGAAAAGAATTATTTCTGTTATAATGCCTATTCTTTCTAACTGATTACACTGTCTTTTTGCTAAATTCATATAGGAGTAAAGAAATGGCAGAGCTTAATTTGCACTTGACCTTTTGGAAGTTGAGTATCACTGCTTGATGTGTGCACAGATTTTTCACTTTTGACAAGAAGAAATCCTGTGACATCTGCATTTATAATGTATAGACCTCTCTTTTCATATTTATATTATTAAAATAAAGAACACTGTGAGTTCTCAAAAATAATGCAACTCGAGTGCAGAAGGTACAGTACTCAGCCTTTTGTATATATAGTTTAGGAATATGGCTGTGGTCATGCTATCTTGGTTACTATGCTGCTACTTTTCTGTATCATGACTGAAACCTTGAAATATTGGACAACTAATAACCATCTGAATTTCATTGATTTTGAGGACCTGCAGATTTTACAGGTGAAGAGAAGGAAAAATAATTGACATTTTGGCTAAAATTCCCTAATTCCTTAATTATTCCTTTGGATTCTGGTGGTCTTGCTGAGAGAATGTCTATGAATGTGGGAAACATGAGCTTTCTAATTCTAAAAGAGTAAAATGGTTCAGTTTTATTTAGGCACGATATGAATAAATGTTACCTATATATATAACTTTTACATTAGTAATGGTTATAGAGGCAAAGTAGATTGCAGAACCAGATTCTCAGCAAGTTGGCAGCTTTCTTACTTCCAGGTGAAGCACTTGTGCCCATAGTTATGACAACTACTGATTCTTTACATTAGCACCGTAATTGATTTCTTAAGGAAGGAGATTTCTAACAGTAATCAGGTCTCTGGAAAATAGATAAATTGGTTAAAAACAAATGAATCGCACAGGTGCATAATTTTGGGATCTTACTGGAGTTGTTATATTAGAAGACCATATGGATGTTCTGTGGGTTCTGATCCTGTTAGGTGGATGCATAAGCATTATCAGTGTGTACATAATTGGAAAGCCTTTTATAGCCTTCTACTTTTACCTATGGGTTGTGTAGCTGTTAAAGGATAGTGAATGCATAAGCAGTATCACTGAATCCCAAATCAAACTCACCTGGCTGTTTTCATGCCTTAAAATCTATTTTAGTTTACAAGACTTTATTAATAAGCTTCAATTTAAGTATTTGGTTTGATAATATTTTGGTTATCTTACTCTAATATAGGACTGCGATATTTAGTATTACAAATACAGCTTTATTTAAATGAAACAGCTTTCAATGAAATTGCATTGCCTTTCTGTTATTAAACAGAGATTTATATTTGGGGACTGAAACACTGAAGGTCTTCAAGTCCAGTGTTATAAATGTGAATGTTTCCACTAGCTAATATTTATGCTTTTTCTTATTTTCTGAAAGGTAATATTACTTGTTAGATACTCATAGAGAAGACTTGAATATCCTTTTCTTTGTATGAAAGTTTAACAGTCTTCCTCTGACTGATTGTGCAGTCATGACATAGCTGAGGTGAAGATCCAACTTCAAACATTGCAAGATAAATCATTTCCACATTCTTGCTTAAGTGGCTATTTTAGTGTAGAGAAGCACATTTTCTGTTCAGTGCTAATGCCACTGTCTCCTTGACCCAAGGTCTTAACTATTTTGAACAAAGTAGATTTGGTAGTTAGTGAAAGGAAGAGTTTGTAAGTAAAACAGTTGTACCACGTAGACATTTTGAAATTTCTGTACCTCATGGGATCGTCCATTGATAAAAACATTGAATGAAATGAGCTTTATATGGTGTATTAACAGATGAATATTATTCTCTCTTACTTAGAAGAACTGGGCGGGAGGGGGGGAACGGCCTGTGATCACGGCATTGTATAGGCTTATGTAAGGGACCTGGGAGACGGGAATATGTTCCCAACTCATTATTTAGCCCAGCTGCTTTTTTTTCAGCAATGAGAGCTCTTAGCATGAGGCGTTCTGGTTTTGCTAAAGGGAAAGAAGTAGGATGCATTTAGCATTGCTTAATGTAAACAAGATTGTAGCTTTGTTTCAGTTTTGCTGTTTGAGGGCAGGCTAGCGATTTACTTGTGAGAAACAAAGCCATGGAATTATTTTTGTGGTCTTAAAATCTCTACAATTTTGTCAACCAGCAGTGTGGGTTAAACTTCAATAGCTTTATTGGCACTAGGAGTTAATGGAATTAACTACAGTCAGGTGCACTTAACATGAGCGAATGCTACAGCCATTTCTTCTTTCCGTGTGCCGCCTCTTAGATGTGTTACTGCTTTCAGTCTGTGTCACAACTCCTGTGTCCTGATGATGTTCCAAAGTCTTCTGCACAGTGACAGTCCCATTGCAGAAGAGCCCCTTTTGCCCCTGGTTGTGCCAGTTCATGGTGTCAAATTTTTCTGCACATGTAGAGGGGCCTTGAACATCTGAAAGGCCTTCTAGGTTTCACAGAGGAGGAGCATTTGCAGAAACAGGAAGAAAGTATATGCTTATATTCTGCTATTGTTTTGGCTGCTCATTTTTAGTGGCTGCATGAGAGAATTCTAAACTTGAGCATTTACAGGGGAATAAAAATAAGGGGGCTCTTCCCCGGAGCTACCTGGTAATTCTGACATAGAGCTGCCCATTTCTTGCTAGAGTAGGAGGAGTGTGGAACAAGGTCTGTCTCTGCTTCATGCTGTTTCTCCCTTTTGCAAAAGTACTCCTGTGCCTCTAGAAGAGATGGGCTGTTGTTTGGAAAAGCCTCTTCCTATTTCTGTTGTTTCCTTGTCTCAAAGAATAGCCTTGGATAAATGGCATTTAGCTTTAAATGAATTTTGTTGTTTTTAATTCAAGCAGCAGCTTCAGTGAATGGTTATCAAATACCATCATGCTGCTTACTTTTTAAAGGAAATGGAAAAAGTGTCTGACACAAAGGCATCTGAAATGAAGCACTTGATTATCATAGTATATCAAGAACACACCTACTGGAAATACTGTGTGAGAGTGTTAAAAATAAAACATAGACTTACTTAGTCCTGAGCACTTAAGACTGATGAGAATGGATGGAAAACAGGTTTTCCTGAGAAATAAACTTAGGTGCTTCAAATTGTGCTACTTGTACTACCTTGCAATAGGTATTTTAGTAGTATGCATACTAAATGTGAAGTTGCTATTTAGTAATGTGAACAATAATGTCAGCAATAATAAGGATAGGTAATGACAATCCAGCAGCATTTTGTGGCTGAGGGTACCAGGGGAAAATTATTATTAATCCACAACGGGCAAAATATTGTTTATATAGTTCCTCTTTCTTATTTCCTTCAAGCTGCCTGTCCATCAGCTGTTACTGTGTTCTTTTATGTCAGTGCGTTATAGGGCAGACTTTCAAAGCTGCTCATGGAAGATTTAGCTACATTAAAAGGATTTGCTTAAGAAAGAAATTCCCTACTGGCTTTACAGGAATGCCCAAAGGACATATGTGAATGTGGCAAATAGCTAAGTGGCAGAGCATCAGGAACCAAAAAGATGTAAGTATAGTATACTGAATACTAAACAGAAGCTTCGAAGTAAAAGCAAGTATTTTGCATGTTTTATGTAAAAAAACATCTGTAAGGATGCAAAGTAACTGCAGAAAAGTCAGTCCGGACCTTGCTTCCCTTCCCATTCCTGTTCTGCTGGCATGTACGCACAAAATCAGATTTCACTGAGTGAAAAAACACAATGCTTTTTTTTCCTTGGAAACATGTTCAGTGACACTTGCTTAGCTGCCTCATATTTCTCGTCTTCCTTCCTTGAAATGGA
Organism: Myiopsitta monachus; assembly: GCA_017639245.1. Taxonomy (NCBI): domain Eukaryota; kingdom Metazoa; phylum Chordata; class Aves; order Psittaciformes; family Psittacidae; genus Myiopsitta; species Myiopsitta monachus. Next base: position 11,002,740 of record CM029923.1, on the reverse strand, counting down.
AAGATTTACAAAGCATCTGCTGCTATATGAAACACAACAAAATTACCGGGTAATTGCTGCTAGCTGCAACAGAATGCTAGCTGCAGTGAATATATACTGAACATAAAAAGGCTTCATGTGACAGTGTAATGTAGTAGCTGCAATTGAGGATAAATGTATATTCACATACTCTGAATAATAATTGGTGAAGTTTTGGTTGTGCCTAGTGTGTCCCTTTTCCTTCCAGCCTTGACAATGTTCTCCATAGTGGAACTGGAATGCTGGTTTGCACTTAAATTAAGATTTTTTTACGTTTCTTTTATTCTAATAAAAATAGAGGTAGTTAAAACAGAGGACTTGTTTCTTTGTTTTCCAGCTCTTTCAGAAGCAGCTGATCTTTTTATGGCTGTTACAATTAAGCAGTGAAATCAGAGTTAAAACCAGGTTGCATTGGAGGATGAGTTTACAGTTCTCAGGGTTGCTAGCTGCAAGTCATTTGCACCCAAAAGTATTTTTGATGATTTCTTCAGTGCGTGAAAAATGTAATACAGGAATAACTTAAATTTCACAAAGTGTTTCTGATATACAAATTTAGTGTTAATTTACATATCCAATGTCATAGACCTTTCAATCATCACAAAGATTTTTCTTTTAATTTGATAGTTCTCTTCAGCATTGTTCAGAAAAGGAAGGAGTGGGGGGGAGGAAAGCTCTTTGAAGCAGGTAGTTATAGCCTACATTAGCATGGACTGAGTTCAATGGAACATGGTGTCAAATTGGAACAGAGGGGAGGATGATTAGCTCTTAAAAATACTTCATGCAATCAAAATATATGGTTTGAGGTTTTGATCTCTTTGTAGAGAAGATTGAGATTTGCAAGGGGCAAAATAGAGCCTAAATGTTTAGTAAACCTTATGGTACTTTGAAAAAACAAAGAAATTGAACACTTATTAAGTGGACACTAGCATTACTTATTAATATCAATAGAAACATGATTAGTTAGGTTTTTAGTTGATACCTTTGATATCTAGAAGAATTTCTGAAAATTTCCTGTGATATTTGCCTGAAACTCTACCCTTTTGTTCCATCAGATTCAATACATTTGTAGTAAATCTGTAGGTTTTCAAATGTAGAATTTGATTTGCCACAGTCTTCCTCTAATTTCTTGCTTTCCTGCTTTCTGCATCCTTCTACTTACCTTTTTCTTCTTCTGAATCATTGTCTACTAATAGTTCTCGTCTTTGCTTTCTCTGCTGATCCAACTATTATTACGACCTTTAACAGAGAAAGATGAATTTCTTCTTTTCCGGTGTCATGGGCTTATGTACAAGATTGTGATTGTCTTTGAAGAGTAACTACCTTTTCTATTGTTAGCTTGAGTTGACTAAAGCTCTTTGTTTAAATTCTTAATTAAATTAAGACTTCTATGCATGTAACTGCTTTTTCTCAAAATAACACACATTCCAAGTGAGGAAAATGCTTGCTTGGTATTTCCTTTGAGTGCATCACAGGGATTTTATATAATTTAATTTTTTCTCTGTGAGAGATGGCTTTGCAGTATGGTGGAAGGAAGCACTCGGGAGCAGAGGAGCTCTGAGTTTAGAGCAGTATCAGCTGTGTGGTTGTATGAGCTAAAAGCAAAAATCAGCGAGGTGTGGGGAAGGTAAATTATTGGCTGGGAGAAATATCTTATCTGAGGTTATTCTGAAACATCACTGAGTGTCTGAAGTAAATATTTGCTTAATGTCTCATGGAAGCGCTCTGACATCCAATTAGTGGGAATGCAAATTTTTCTATAGACAAAGAGCCAAATTAAATGCTTTCTGGATGGCTCTAAACACACAAGGGCCAAGAGTTCTGCAGTTCTCATGGTAAACTGATTAAAGAGACGTATTCTGGTTTAACTCCTTGACCCTAATTGCATCAGCCTTTGAAATTTTCTTTTTGTTGCAGCTTGTAGCTTTGACACGTTAATTTACATAACCTAATATTTTTAGGATCCATCTCCTTGGAATAGCTGTTGTAAAGGAACCTCCATGTAGATGCCAAGGGGAAGGATATTATTTTTTTTAGTTACCTCAGAATTAATATTTTGATGCATCCTCATCCTTTTGGGAAGTTCAAGGTCTGTTTTAATAAAAATAAATGCATGATTCATACCTGTAATTCTCTGGTTTGCCCAGCCCATGAAAGCAAAATAAGGCTACAGATGGGTCTCAACTGGTTTAACTTGATCAGTTTATTAAATAGGGAAAGCTTTTGTTTGAGTATATAAACAGTGGTCTTGGAAAATCCTAAGCAGAGGAAAAATGACTGTTTTTCAGTTTTCCTGTGTTTTGCTTTTCCTATTGTGGCAATGGATTCTATTTTCTAAAGCTTGTTTAGGCAGCAGTGTCACTTTGGTGAGCCCGAACAGCTGAATAAACCACCTCCGCTGTAAATTTACCTTTACTCTCCCATGTGAAGTGGGAGGCACCAGGCTAGGTTTACAGGAATGAAGCCTTACCTGCGTCCTAGGGTTTGCAGTGATGATGTAGGGGCTGCGGCCACCTGTACGAGGTGCTAAGTGCTGTCCTTGATGAGCAGTCAGGAGAATGGAAATCATTTAAGTTGCTGCAGGAACTCTCTTTTCCCTGCTGAACACCAACATTTATAGCAGGGCCCTCATGCAAGGAATAAAGGTGCTGAGGACTGAAGGCTAGCTGAACAGTGGTGTGCTCCTATTCCTCTTTGCTGACTTTGAAGGCGCTGAATACCACATTTCCATTGCATCATCTTTCCAAGGGTGTTTTTGAGGGAGCAGAAGGCCTGGCTCATTCCTTGAAAGTAATCAATTTCAGCCTCCTGCAGTTTGAATGAAAATCTTGAAACAGATTTACAAAATAGCCAACAGATGTGTTTTCCTTGCTGTCGAACGGGAAAACAGTCATGGTTAAGATGCACTTTTGTTGCTGTTGATTGTGTTATTTTGAATTAATTTTTGGTTTTTCCTATCCAGTGTGTAAGGGTATTGTCCAAGACGTACTGGAGTGCGTTGGGAATTTCCATGAAATTGCCTTTCAGTATTCTTTTAAGGGAATAATTCTTATTACTAAAGTAAATGTCAAGCATCTTCTCATATTGCGCTTTGCTGCCAAACAACTTGATTTTTCAATCAGGCTGGTGCCATGTGTTTTTCATTCAAATGTTCGTTGTAACTGAATACTGTGTTATCTAAGTGACTGTACTTGTTTCCATTTACTAACAAAAGTACATAGCTTGCTGACATCTGCATATGGATAAGTTTGGAACTTGTTGTATCCTGTAGTCATTCCTCCTTAAAGAAAAGGCTTGGTGAAGAATGAGCCCTCAGGAGCTACAGGCTTGATGGCATTCATGGAGGGGTCATCAGAATTCCTGTAGTAGTTGCTTATTCAGTGGAGTCATAGCCCATTGTTTCAGGGTGCTGTCTTAAACTCACATTGCATCTGCACAAGTTTTACTTTAATTTAGAGCATGCTGTTATCAGTGCAAGGATTCTTGGAAGTTTCTTTTGGGGGGGGTTGGGTGTTTTTTTTTGTTGTTTTTTTTTGGAGGGGGGGTGTTGTGTGTGTGGTTTTTTCGGTTTTTCACTCTTTTTTCTGTTGTAGTTTTGATCTGATTGCATCAGTCATTTCCACCAGCTAAGCAATGCTGTAAGGTATCTGTAGATTAAGCTAATCATTGTATCCCAGTGATAACAGCCTTGTTTCTTTTCCAGTATCATGAATCTGGATGTTATTCTTTCACTCAGTGGCTTACAGCTCAAGGGGAGAATTTTATTGCAGAAATGATAACTTTCAGGTGATGCTTTTGAACTGAGTTTGTGGTGGCTGAGGTGATTTAGTATTTAACTAATTCCAGATTCTTGGAATTAAGGAAATGTGCTGCTGTATTATGAAGAAGTTGCAAAATGAACCACAGCAGTTGAAGGAATGCAATGAACCTGGCAAATTATTTTCTTGATGCCACTATCTGTAAAGGTAAGCAAAAAAGAGAAGCTCATTTAGGCGCATGTATTAAAGTGTGAGTTTCCATCCTGCATAGAGGAGCATCTGATAAGCCCTAATTGTCCTTATGTTCCCTCTGCTACTAGGGCTAGGAAACTGTACCAAAGGAGATATGGAGAAGCTGCCCACTGCTTTTCCAGCAAATCAGCTGTTGCAAATAGGTAGGAGGTAACCCACAATTTGCCTTTTAATTTTGTCTTTCATGATGGCATTTGACTTTGTTTCAGGTCATTACACGTATAATTCACAAAAGGCTCAAAGATTATTTTGCTTCTCTTTCTTTAAGAACTATGATCTTGGAGCAGAGTTTGCTTTGTCTTTCATTTTTGGTTTTTATTACTCTGCCCTTTTTGACCTGAAGGTTTGGACCAGCTGTCTGCTCTTCTGGCTTTCTAAGCATTTTACAGTGATGGTGTAACTGGGTAATACATATAAGCTGTGTGCCACAGGTTGAAAACAATGTTGTTGCTAATTCAACTGGTTATAAATTATATTAATTTCTGTAGTATTAGTGTGGAAGGAGTAATTTAAAATAAATGTATTATAATTCACAAAGCCATGTGTCCTGTAAGGGTGTTTAATACATAATCCCATCCAAAAACTCCTGAAGTCCTTTGAGTCAAAACTGCCATTGGTTACAATGTTTTGGTTTTTTATGGTGGGTAGAATTTGCAAGTTTTACTCAGTCAGATGGAGAAAGTGGTGGTTGAGTGATGTGTTTGTCTAGTTGTTTGCTTGTTTGACTACTGGTTTAGTTTAAATTCCTTTGTTCAACAGTGTGTATAGAAAATTCTAAGAAACATCCTGAGGATCTGTATAGTTATTATATTGATATCAATAAGCATATACTGCAGAACCAACGGTACACCAACCTGCCACCATGGAACTAGGAGGTAAAAGGATTTTCTCACATGATGCTATCTAAAGGATAGAAAGTGGGAAAAAAAACCCAGATGCTTTGGTTTTATGTAGTTGTTGCTGTGATACAGGCTTTTTTAATAATAAGTATGCGTTATTTATGAACTAAAAAGATTTCATTATAGCTGTCTTCCCTTTTCTAATTGTAGCATTGAGCACTCATATTGGATATTTTACTTCTACTACTGTTCTAGAAAGCAAGACTGGAAATGAAGGGTAGCAGATCCTTTCTGGCTTCTGAGCAGCCAATTCCCTTGATTCTACTGGCTAAAATGATTTGGAGCAAGCACTATTCTATTTTCCCAGCCAAAAGAATGGTGGCTGTTGTCATGAGGATCACTATAGAAGAGGTATAATATATGCATATTTGGGACATTGTCCAAAGATTCCAGAGCAGAAAATAGAAGTGGCCTGAAACACTGAGTGATTTCAAGCTGTAGTCCTAAAACACATTATTTAGGCTTATAAGTGCTGTCTTTGTTTTCTTTTTTAATATTAAACAATTCTTGAGAGCGGTGTTCAAGGATCATCCTTACACAGTGTTTTTAATCTTTTATAGATTATCAGAAATGAAGTGGACAAAATAGCTGGAAATGTATCTATGCTGCAGTGGATATCTGTGGTTCACACACACAAAGTGGTGTCCTGGTTTTTCTCTCATGTCCTTTCCTTTTTCTGTAATAGATTTATAATTTAACAACGTGCCATTTTTCCATCCAATATAAAACGAGATTTATTTCCTGAATTATGCAGATTACCCTCATCAGAGGAGTAAGTCTGGATTAGTATTTTACTTGATGTCAGTATCCATTATGTGCTAGTTGACTTAGAAACATGCAGAAAAGATGTTATCTTCTCAAAAAAGGCTAAAATACAGTGCCACAGCCAGAACTCCACCATTCTGAGTGACATTGTTAACATATGTTGTCATACATTTGCTTTCAGTTGCAAATAACTGCTACACTAAAGCCACTGGTCTGAAATTTTACTTGGCTGCTTGAAAAAAATTCAGCAGGAAGCATTTGGGTTCGGGATTAAAATGAGTGGAAAATAGGCAGTTTTGCCCATTTTGACGTTCTTACGTGTATTTTCTTTGAACTAACACACTCTCATAGATGTATTCTGGAAGTCATTGATTCACAATTGTTATGAAATTTAGTCTGAATTAAAAAAGTTACAAATTTTGGGAAACTATACTGCAGCTATACGTGGGAGGGTCACAGCAGTAACTGCAGTGCTTAAGGACTCTACCTGCACGCATACGTGTTGTGGCCAGAGCTGGTGTTCGGGGCTTAGAACAATGGCAGCTGCTGGCTTTGGTTGAAGCATCAGAGCTGAAAATGGGGAATCTCAGTGAGCAAAACATGAGGGGGAAAGAAAGACAACACAAGTGAGCCTTCTGGGAGCCAATGTTAAAAATGAGAGTGGGGAGCTGGAACAAATGCAGTGTGCAAAGCAATGTAATTATAAGCCGGTATGTAAGGGACAGCTGGGTCTGATCTGGGAGAGACGTCAGCGTAGAGGTCTGGTGGCCACGTTTTGTATTTGAATTTGCTGAGCTGAGAATTGTATGTGATTCCCTCTGGGGCCACCCTTCAGACATGGGACAGTGACACACACGTATGTCTTCAGTTCTGGATTGGAGCCTACTTGCAGGGAATGGGTGGACAGGCCTGAAGTACTGGGGATGGGGATAGAAGCTATATCATTATGGATGAGGTGTCCTCCTGGTATGATTCGTTGTGAATTTGAACTGGACCTCGGAGATCTGGGTGTGGACACATAGAATAGCTTCTGAATACACACTGTGCATGTGTGAAGGATGTATACAGAGGGATAAAGAAAGTGTGATCTGCTGTTCAATCCCATTCTCCTGTGTTGGTGACATCCTTTTGCCTGTTGTTCAGAGGGGAGCGAAGAAGTCTGGCGGGAAGGAGTTGGGGCCCAAGAGCTGATGTTAGCAAGGAAAGGGAGTGGTGGATGTGGGTATGTCTTGCTGTCCTTTTAAAACTGCTGGTGAGAAGTCTGGTTCCGTGTCAGAACAATGATAAGTGGGCGAAGTCAAGCAGAAAGGAAACAATCCATAATGCCAGCAGGGTGGCAATCTGTAACAGAGCTGTTGCATCTCACCTTTCCTACTGGAAAGCTGACCTCCAGAGGCCAGTGGCACTGTGTGTGCCTCAGAAAGTGACGTTCAGTTCTGAATGAGCTATATTAATATTTTTGTTTTCGGAAGCATGTATGTTCTTGATCCCTCTTGCCTCCTGTGTTAAGATATGGTGGCTCCGAAGTTTGGGATTTTGTTAGATTAAGCTTTCTTTCCTTCTTTCTTTCTTGGTGCCACTGGCAGCTGTGCTTTATGAGGCACTGATAAATCAGCTCCCTTGTGGTAGCCTGCCACTTCATGTACGGTTTTGCATATATATCACTAGAAGTGAGTAGTGCATCTTAGGATGAGTAAGATTTTGTCTTCTTCAGCAATTTGGAGTACCTATCTCTTCCTGCATGTTCTTGTAAGAATCCCCATCTGCTTCATGACTGAAGACATGCATTAAGGATACTGCAACCTCTGTCTATAATCAATCATTAAATAAGAATATGGTGGTGAAGAAAATTAGCAGAATCATATAGTCCTCTAAGAAGTTTTATTTTTTGATACTGAGGTGAGCTTAGTTCACTAGTCTAACAGATCTCTAGCTTTTTCTGTCCACAGATGCTGAAAAAGTTGCTGGCTGGTTTTCATTATCAGCAGGTACCTTTCTTGCCCATGAGTATATATATCAGTATAGTCAGAATCTCAAAGTAAGTTGTTATGCTCTCATTACTTGTATAGTTTATTAAGCCATACACTGATCTTTTTGTATTCCTATTGGCTAGCTGTGTAGCAAGTTTAATTAATAGATCCACTCCCGTGTTTGAAAGTGGGCTTCTGCTGAAGTACCTTACTTCATGCGGACTTTTGTGGTACCTGCCCAGACTGACTTTGAGAAGAGTCAGTTTTGAACTGCTTCACTTTCTCATCCATCACGGAGCCTGACATAATTTTAGTCTGCAGTATATTTATGTTCTTAGATTAGCAGTATCCTCTCTTGTATTAGGTAGTTACACAGGGGCAAAACTTAACCAACTGGGAATGCCTGCACAGAACGTAGTGTTTCTGCTAATATTTTAGGGAGCCTCTTAAGGGGTGTTAGGTTATGCATCTGATCTCTTAATAACATGCAAAACACATGAGAAGTTATGATTGCAAGAAACAGTCCCAAAGTAACTTAATCCTTACATCGATAACACTACGATTGGGTTACACAGTTTTAATCCCAGAGGAGTTGTCGCCTGACATTAAACTGTCCAAATAGTATTTATATCTGCTGCTGCCCTGCAAGATCACTTAACCCTGCACAGCAGTTTAAAAGTAGTTAATGACAGACCCAGCATGACTTGCCCCTTATGAATGATCACATAAGTTCGACCTGTGCTGTCATGGTTTATGGAGGAAGGCAGTTTGTCCATAGCCTGCTTCAGCCACAGCAGGTAATTTGAAATGAAATGAGACAGTTCCTACAAGCAGATTGATTTGGGAATCTTGCCTGTTCTTCCCTTTGACCCTTGACAAGTTGACACTACAAAGATTGTGACTTTAAAAAATGATTGGGTGCAAATACATTTAGGTAGATGATTTACTATGTGTTAAAGCAAGGACAGTGCATTTAGAATGGAGCTGTGAGGGAAGGTAATTGTAAACTTTAACAACTCATGTTTTATGTTTCTGTATCTTATAATTATCTGACTATGTGAATCTGGTAACAGTAGACCAAGTACTGTATCTCATAAACTGGATATGAGAGTCCACAGACTCTGCATTCTGGCATTCAGAATTTTAGCTATGCAGAAATAAGTATATATAATTTAGAAATGCAGCTGGAATGCTTTCTTTGATTGAGCTGCAAGGGTTAAGTCTAAAGATGAACATCTGAATGCATAGGTTTCCCAATCTAAAGATGTCTTTATTTTGTTATTCTTTTGTAAATGCAGTCATGCAAATACAAATATTGAAATAGCAAGATCCAGCATAGGTAACTGGCAAATAGTGAAATAATGAAAAGATGCCAGAAAGAGATAAAATCACGATTATGTGTCTATAAATATTCTGGTCTTGCAAAGCATACACCTTCTTATTTAAAAAGAATTATGTGAACTTTATAAGATACTATACAAAGATTTTATTTTGGTGCCTTTTTCTGATTTATGTAATTGGATTCTTTCCTAGACCATTATGTGATTAATTATGTCATTTGAAAGTAAAACCTAAAATATATTGCTTCTGAAGAATTATCCCATGATGATCCGGGTTAGTATGTATGTAAAGGACATGTACAAATACTGCTGCAGAAGGTGTCATAGAAATTTAATGATAATTTTAATGGAACACTGAATTAAAAAACATTTGGAGAGAGCAGAAACTTATCCTTGGTAAACCATCTAGCACTAAATGTGCTGTGAGTGTGCAGCTGTAAATGCATAATACAAAGCAAATGTTTGCATCGAGTTCTCTTTTCTTCAGGTCTTTCTCCAACTGTCTGTTTGAAATGCTTTGTGTGCAGCATAATTTTGAAGATGCTTATAATAAAATTCTTCTTGTTCTCAGTTCAAATACCCTTTTGACTGTGTCTTCACTGAACTATGTTAAAAGTATTTTGCTGAAATGTTTCTTTATGTTGTCCATTGGGTTTAATAGACGTGCCATTTAATAAGCTCTCTACCTGTAAGGATAGACTATTTGACCTTTGTGACCTGCCAGTGGTAGACATAGTATAAGATTGCTTTGTGAAATAAAGCTGTCGGTAACATCAACAAAATAAAAAATGATCGTATTCCAATACTCTCTGCTGAGTACTATGACAGCACTGAAATATGGAATAAAATTGAAAGTAGATTAGTTTTGGGTCCTAAGTCATGTTTTGACAAGATAGAAGAGAGGAGAACATATCTTTGAACTTTTAGTTTTAAAGTTTTTTAATGAAAATATTTATCATTTTGTAAGGTTCCTTCTTTCTTTATCACAACTGGGCTGTATAACCTTAAAACAATCCATTCTCTTATTGTGAGGGATATAAATACTGTACTATCTTTTATATTAAACATCATAAAGGATACATGCACAGTATGAAACTGCTTGACACTTGCAAGTAAAGGACTGTCATGTTAATAAAAAGCTTATTGGAGAGGTTGAGAAATCAGTCATTAATAAGCCACATATTTTTAAACTATGTAAAGCATGTAGATACTGCAGACAAGAAGGCAGTTTTTGCCGTATTTTCTCCTCTCTATTTGAAATGTTTAAGGTGTAAAGCAATAGTGTAAATAAAAATGATCAGATTGTGTCTTCTGTGCTTATCGTAAACGTTGTATGGTTAGAAAAGAAATTAATATTTTAAGTTATGATTAATCAAATCAAATGAAGAGTTTGGGGGGACCAATGCTAACGTGACTGTGGATGCTAGAATTAATGCAACTTACTTTCAATCTTTTCTGGGAAAAAAAGAATAAGAAGCCTCATAAAGGGTGTGTGTGGGGGGGGGGGAATCACCAAAATCCACTTTGTTTAATAGCTACAGTGTGGAAAGTGAAGGGGGAAGTATGTTAAAATGGTGAAGATAATCTTCTGTCTTCATCTGTATGTATAATAAATACAAAGTCAATTAACTTAAACTTCTCAATCCAGGATTACTATTGTTGACTATTTCTCCTTGTTTAATTTTTTCAAATTATTTTTTCAAAGTATTGTGGGTTTTTTTGAAGTTTTTAAAAAATACAGTGAGTTAGTGACTGGTTTTGTTTTTAAACGTGTCAGGGGCAAAAAAGGGGCGGGGGGAAGCTGGTGTATTATGATTGTACTGCAGCAGGGAGCAAATTATTTGACATAACTCTTATACAATGCCTTTTAGTTTGGTTATTCTCATTTGGCTTTTCTTTCTTCTCAGTGCTTAATTGTTAGTCCAATACAAATGCAGCTTTCTGTATTTTATTTATTTATTTAATGTTTTCAGGTCAATCAATTAATTAATTAATTTATTTTTAATGGCAAATGTTTGTTTGTCAAGCCACAGAAATAAAATACCTTTCCTGAATGAAGACACGATATTTCTACAAAGGTATTATTCCTCGTTTAATTTCAGCAGATCAGGATATTCTTTAAGCATTGTAGGAAGTGCAAGAGCTTTTTCTCTGCCACCTCATAAACAAAAATATTGTATCAAATCAGGGAGCAGCGTATAGAAATGCTGTCTCATACAGTGCTTGTGAGAGGGCTGTTAGGATTGGCTTTTAGCAGATTTTTACCTTCCTTGGAGCATTATGTGACTCAAAAGTTTAGTTAATTTAACAAAGTAATTTTAGTAAAAAAAAATAACAAAGGAATGTTTTTTCGGACCACTCTGGAATTGTACCTCAGGTAGTTTGAAATGAAGGGCAATAGAAAAGCAGGATTTTTTTTTCTTTCCGACTTATGTACATATTTTTAAGTATAGCCTATAATGCTGGTTTTTCTGCTTTCTCATGATTTTGCAGGAGCCTGTCCTGTTGCAGGGGAGGCATTGTGAGGCAGTGAACAGCTTGGTGTCAAAGCACTTGTTTTCATGTCCTGGTTGTTTTCTATAGGCATTCATTTACTGTTTCACTTCACCGTATATCTTCTTTATCCTGCTTAAACCATTTCTTGCCCAAATTTCTGTGATGGAGTTGCACATAAAATGGGCAAGAGAAAGTGATGTCTAGCTTCCCAGGATTTGCCAGCAGTTCTTTTGGATTTGCAGTCATTGTCTGGCTATGCCAGATGGTTTTTTGGTCACTGCATTGCTAATCATGTGAGATGGTGCCAGTTTTAGCAGTATATACAGGCTTAGTACAGTGGGATTCTAGTTACTAATCTGAGCCACTTGGAATTACTGCTTTAGGACAAATGGACGAATTCTAAATGTTTCTTCAGAGTCAATATTTGTCGATGCCAAGAAATGTTACAAAGATGATCAGAAATCTGCGAGTTAAACTCAGGTTTTTGGAAGCCTGTACCTCAATGGATCACTCAGAGTCTGGAAACATTAAAGCATGGCAGAGGATGTGTTCTTACCTTTCATCATGGACAGAAACTTTAGAGTTTTATGCCTGTTTGACCTGTTATGTGTTTCTTAAAACTTGTTTAAAAAGCTGTTTAATCATGTCTCTTGGAAAGTGGAAAAAATAACATGTAAAACTGGGTATTAAACAAAGATTTCAAATTAGTGTAGAGAGGAGGACTAGGAAGGATCAAGAACAGAATAGTGGAGTAGCCAAAAAGATGATGGCATAAGATACATTGTCTCACAGATCTAGGTCATTCATAGAGCTGAATTTTACTTATGTGGACAGTTCCGGGTGATTTTGAGGTGTCAGTGCAGTCCAAATATATTTGTAGAAGACAGCTATCTGTCACTGTTTCGTTTGGTCTTGGAAGAAAGCCTGAGGCTGAAGTGTGGGTAGATGTAAACTTTGGAGTATGGATCCGTTGTCAGGATGTTACAGGGAAGCTACCATGTAGTCCATTGTACCCTTTCTGAAAAGAAGCCAGATTCTTGCCTTCTCAGAATACAAACTTACCTGCAAATCAAGGCTTGCAGTGAGCTCTGATACGGATTACTTGGCTGAAGAGGCTTTTGACTAGCAATGTGCAAACGCCTTTCTTCTAAGTTCAAAGTCACTGCATGCTGCGATAGAAATTTTAGCTTAGATTTGAGTGTCACTTGGTTACCCTTTTGAATAGACTTACAGAAGAGCACAGATTAGAAGTGGTGGACACAATACAAAAAATATATATATTAATGTAGTCTAAAATATATTTAAATTAATCAGCAGTAAGTGTATTTCTTTGGAAGCTCTTCCAATTTTACTGTACAATACGGACTTCTAGCAATTGATTAGCGTTCCTTTTCTTCCCATTCCCACTCCATCTGTGATCATTCCCATTCTTTTTCTTTTACAAAAAGATAATAGTTGAATTTTGTATATGTAGAGGTTCTTTATTACCAATTGCTCGTCCTTATGCTTAAAGCTCAAATCTCAAAATCTGTAAGTTGCATAAATAGAAATAATTTGAGAAACAGTATAAACAAAAGATTTTTGTAATTTTTGTATTATGCAATATACATAGTGATTGAGGTTCAAAAGCATCATGTCCGAACTGGTCCCTGTTATTCTTGCAATTTACGATCAGGTTTTCAGTACCTGTTAATTTTACCCGGTTTTCCCTGGCACTGTTATATGTGACCAAAAGGTGGCAGCACTATCTCCGCTGTCCCTGCGTCGGCTGTGTATTACCTCGTCTCGTGTGTAGAAGGGAGGGGGCCTGCTTAAAAGGGAGACTGCATTATTGACTATAATAGAAATAGTTTGTTAACGTAAGTAGTGGGGTTATTAAAGAGCTGTGCTTTGCTGCATGCTCTGTGCAAACAGACACAGAAGCCAAGCTAATGGTTTTGAGTGTCACATGCAGGCTCCATACACAAAACTTTAGTGATTGAACAAATGTCTGGTTGTGTAAAACCAAATATACTCCTACCCAGATCAGGGAGTGGCAGTTGATAACCGAAGTCTAAATCGGCTGCATCAACCCATGCTGCGCACTCTGCTAGCTGTGTGCTGCTGCTCCAGGGTAGAGCAGGCTCTTCAGAATACTTTACTGGCTGTCTGCCATTCGCTGGAGGTTTTGATTAATAACTTCCAAGGGAAAAAAAGAGCAGACTTTACAGTGATGGTTTGTCTTTAGTTATTCTGGTAATTATTTTTGTGAGCAGGGCGTGCCGGAGAAAAATTCTGCATTTTGACCAAGCGAGGTTGCTTTGGAGAACAACCTTTTTAGCAGCTATTACTGCTACATATCACTTTTATGATCACAGTGAAATCATCTGAAATACAACGTATTTGTATTGTACTGAGGTTTTCTTCTTTTTGAGGATAGAGGTTTATTTCTTTCCTTTTTTCCGCTGCACACTGAATTAAGTCAGTGCTACTGCTTGAAGGCTGCGCATGAAGGCTGCACATTTTTTCCTTTCTTCTGTTTCTGGCAAGTACTTTGCCATTCAGTGTTTCTTGATGCCTGCATGGTGGTTTTGGAGGAAGAGGCCTTGACGTTATTCCCTTCAAAGGCCTCACCGACTACTTGTCACCTTTCCATTGGTAATCTGTGATAGATTAAGAGCACCTCATTGAGTGTGTAACTCCATTCTAGCGAGCTCCAGAGTTTGTCGTGGAGTTAAGCTTGCAAATACAATGCACATGCTAGTGCTAGTAGAGGTCTGCTAACAGCCTGGATCGCTCCTCTGCTGTGTTTCTAATACAAACAAAACTTAAAGGGGCTTAAAAAAATGACCTTTATTTTCCAAGAGTCACAAAAATGTTTAATATACTTTGGCACTGGGAATCTCAGGAAACTCCTTAGCAATGGGAAGCATGCTGCTTTCCCCCATGGATGAATGAGCTGTTCCTCACTGCAGTTCAAGTTGCAGTTGACTTGGGGAGAGGGATGGGAGGCCATAATGATGAATGAAGCTGAGTATCCCAGATGGCAGAGCAGTGTTGTTGTGTTGCTGATTTATAAAATGCTTTGCTGTCACAGCCCCTTCCCCCTCCAAGGTTACATTGCTGTCCATAACACAGGTCAGATCTGTGCAAGAAAAGCTATAGACTAAGGTATTTCTGATAGTTTGGGGTTCTTTTTTTGCCATTTCATCTCCTCCCTCTCTCCCTTCTTCTACTCTCCCCACCCCCTTCCAGTTAAAGCTAGAGTTTAGGTGATGACAAACTCCATCTATCAGACCAGTGCTGGATCAGCTTGTACAGCTCTGTGCCTGCAGCGCACTATGCAGCAATTGTGTGTCAGCTCTAAAACAAAGTTTATTGTATTTTTGAAGACTCTGTTAGTTGCTGTCAATGTTAACCTAGAAACAGCAATTCCCTACTCTGTGAAGTTAGTTTATAGATCTGACCGCGCTCGCCAAGAAGACTAACCCAGAAATGGTGGCATCGTGCAGAGGAGAAATCAAAAAGGAGTGGTGTGGACTTTTCAGTGATTAAAGAGCTGTGATGTTGTATGTCTTCATCGCTGCCACATTGTCATGCTTACCTGGAACTGCTCTCTGCCGCCAGTTAACAGTCAGGGGAGCTGAATAACATACAAATGCCGCTGGATTAATGGTTTCTGTGGCATATCTATTTACCTGGGGCTTGTATCTCCCTAATTCTGAAAGGGACTTTTGTTGGATGAATTAAAAAACCATACCAGAATATGAGTTATGTGAAGGCTTATAATGTGTGCTAGTAATGATTGTTTCTTCATTGTTTGTATTCTGATTGTAACTTTTTTTTGTTTTGGCAATCGTGACTATGCATTAGTTATGCATTATCCCAACTGCTGAAAACACTGAGAAACATGTGGTGAACCTTTTTCTGAATATGTTCATTTTCTTCTACCTGATATGGCTTTCAGTCTCATAATATTGAGAGCACCTATAAATCGTTCATGTGTTTATCTTCATGGTGTTTTGTGGAGGTAAGGAATGCAACAGAAGGGCAGCTAAAGTACAGGGAACTTCAGCAGCATCACACAGGATATGAATGGTTGGCCCTGGAGTTTCTGATTGCAAGACCTGTGTACTTCTCCAATATAGAAAAGAGATAGAAGACTAAATTAAAACAAACAAACAAACTAAAAATCCACCAACAAAACTAAGCAAAGAAAAGAACCCTCCAAAACACCCAAATGACAAAACCACCCCCAAACCCTAAATGTGCATCTTGGTTGTTGTGTGGAAGCAATGGACACTTGCGATTTGAATAAATAACATACGAATAAGGTCATGTGCACAGCAGTCTGTCTGTGTAACCAAGAGCTGCTCTTCATGCAAACAGGTTTTTGTACGGAACTGTAGCACTCTTCAAAAACTGCATTGTGATGTGCTTTCATATGAACATGAGGCTTGACCAGTGTGATACGTGTCCTCTGTATTCAGAAGAAATGCATCTAAGTCTTGCTAGATGTGTGCCAGAGATTTCCATGCAGGGCAACTGGATGCGGCTCTCTTTTTTCTTTTACTATCTGTGAAAGTTGTAAATGGTTATTTTTTGTAGCTTCTGGCCAAAATTCTAAATTATATAAGTTGGGGGGGGGGGTCCTGTATGTTTGTTTGTTTGTTTTTGTTTTCATTTGGGGTTTTTTTTTTTTCTTTTCCCTGAGAATTAGCTCTGTATCATGGTAGCATTAGGTTGACTTCAAATATTTTGTTGCTCAGGTTCTCTTTGAACTCTCAGGCAAGTGTTCTGCCACAGGCATGGTGCTGTTGCAGGTTGGCATATTCTTGGCTTGTTTGGGGTTGTGTTGTAAAATGCATTTCAGGCATTCATTTGTTCTTATTTGTAGCTGAGTTAACACATTTTCAAGATGACATGGGCTGAGTGGGTGCTGTTCTGCTGCTGCCAGCTTTCTCTTGCTGCTGTAGGGTATTGACTGACCTGCTTTGGGAGTTGGCCTTGGAGATGGTGGTTCATTGGAAAATTGTTGCTGGTCACAGTAAGCTGTGACCTCCTTCCATCATCGAGGTGTTGAACTATTACCACGTGTTGTGCTGAGGGAAAGCCAGTGTCCGGTCAGTATGGCTGAAGCGTGATGTGGCTGGATTTTTGCCTCTCCTTGTTGCAGTATAACTACTATTCTTGCTTTTCCTCGCTGTTGCAGGATAGCACCATTGTGGGGGCATTTTTGTGTTTGGAGATCTGGTAGCAGTTTGTGCAATATTCAATATGGCGCTGATAATGCTTTCTTGCTGTAATCCTTCTGTTGCAAGTTTCAAGGAGATTAGCGAAGGCTTATGTGTCTGATGAAGAGGAATCTCTGAAGAAACTGTTCTTTAATGTTTGGTAATGAAACTCTTCCAGAAGAACATGCCATTTCTCTTCTGAAATCCCTAAATTACGTGGCGCTTTGGTAATGAAGTGACAACCTGTTTAAATTGCAGACTCTCTTCCTCTTCCCAAGGAGCACCATCTCCTGTTTTAAGATATTTTTGGGAAAGCCAGCTCTTAGCTTTGTCAGCTGGTCAATCTTGCAGACTTCACTCATAAAAACTCCTGCTGCCCTGGTGTTTGGGCAAGCTCTTTTCTGCAGAGGTACTTTACCTGTCTTTGCTAATACTCTGGAAACATTGAAAATCAGCCTCGTTTGGAGTAGAGCAGCGCCACAGACATTTCCTTCTAAACCTCTGTTTCTCTGCTGAGCAAGCATTTGCTTATTATATATATAATGTTTATAATAAAATGGAAAATCTATGTTAGTATGTAATACCACTGAAGTTTATAAATATACAGGGACTCTTTGAGTCTGCTTCTCATCCTGTACTGCGTGAGAAATGTAACATAATATTGAGATGGCCCTTTCTGTTTCTTCCACAAAATACAACAGAAATAATCATGGAGTTACAAAATGCAGTTTTATTTTTAAGCTCTAGAATAGTATTCAGATTCTTAGGACTTGCTGTCAGGGTTTGGAACCTGCGTGATACACTTACATTGTTTCCAATCATTTTCTATCTTATCAAGAACTTAATTTTTTTCACTTGGGATCCTTCTGTAATCACGTCTCTCCATGAGCCTGATGTTAAAGTGAAACATGACATATCTTGTAACTTGCAGTGATAGACTTAGAACTGACAATTAATTAGAGGTGGAATTTGATTTGTAATCTGCTTTTAGAAAGCAAGCATGCTAGGTGATGCTAAACAAGAATTAACTGATGTTTCTCATCTGTTTTATCGGAGTTGTTCGCAGGTGCAGTGTGGTGGTAATGCAGACCCTACAGAAAAAAACCCCACAGCCCTATTATTCTGTAAAAATGGAATACAACATATCCTTTACTTCATTCTTGCTTTTTCCTTGCAAAGGAAATTATAAGGATTTGACGTTGGGCCAGTGTATGCCTGCATGAATACTTTATTACAAGTATTTTATATGAAGTAAACTGCTGCATTTGTGTATGGAATCTCATTTTTGTAGGGTATTTTAAAAAGGTTTGCAGTGACCAGTTCTTGGTAGCAAGATTTCCTGATTTCTGAGTTCAGTATGGTTTTATATGCCATTAGCCTTGATTGGTTTAGGGATGCTGATATTGATAGGGGAAAAGAAAGAAAAGCTACTTTGATGTTTTTGTGGACGTGTTTTCAAAGGACCTCTCTCTTCAGCTACATCTGAGAAGTTTTTGTCAGTTTAATGCCCTTTGTGTTTGCTTGCTATGATTTCAGTAAATATTAGCCATTTTAACAGAAGAGTAAGCATGTTCAGTATTTAGGATAACTCCTATTAGGTCATCTATGCTGTGGTTGTGCTACGTGGTCACAGCACCTTACCCTCCTTTTGTTCCCTGATCTGTGTGTAGATGCAAAAGTGACCTTCGAGGAAGGAGCACAGCAGCCAGTGCCCTATTTGCAGATCAGGTTCTCAGTCTGTGAGCATCCTTCTCCTATTTTTGAGTGTCCTTGAGAGTGTGCTGGTTGCCTGATAAGCAGGAGAAGAGCCATGAGGTTCGTGCATCTTCCTCTGAATCAAGTGTCAAAGGTGGTTAAGAGCCAGCGCTAAAACCCCTTGTCTGTTCTGGGGAAAAACAGAGGACAGATTACCAGCATGAGGGTTTTTTCCCCCCTCCTTTTTTTCTAAGTAGTCTGTCCTTTCCTCAGTGCTACCAGGAGGGTTTGTATTGACCTTGACACCCCCCCCCCCCAGCCACATACTGTGCATAGTTGCAATAACTGGTTATAGGGCAGAGGGTAGGACTGCCTGTTTGCCTTTGACTGTCTGTAGAGCTCTTGGCCACCTTTAAGCCTGCTTGAGGCAGCACAGACTTCTCCGGTCCGTAGCCCCTGTAATGTTGTCTGTGAATTCCAAGTGCAAAGGCTCTAATAGTTTTGCAGTAATGTGAGGTACAAATGCAGTGTCTGTTGCATTGCAGAATCCCTGACAGCAGTACCCAGATTGGGAATTGTAATTGCGGTCCTGTAGCAGTAGCAAGTTTCTGGATCATGTCATGCAGGGGTAATAGACTGACTCTGCAGCCCAACTCTGGGAGCCAAGCTCTGGAAGAAGGGGTTCCAGATGGCCGAACATGGTTCATTTCGCTCTGATTGTTGGAATTGCAGTGACCAAATGACTGAACTCTACTTTAATAAAGCCTTGTGGATACCAGAACAAAGGAGTTGAGGAGAGTATAAGGTATGACAAGACAATTGAGCCAGGTTTCTTAGCTGTTTATAGCCCCCAAGAGTAATTTTGCTGTGTCTGATGGTATATCACTTACACATTTATCAGGTGCTTATGCTTCAAATAAGGAAATCAGATAGAAGGTTAAAACATATTCTTAGGCTCAAATATATTCTTTTGCTGGTGGAAAGTTCTTTTAAAATATACAATTGCAATAACCTCTATATATGTATTCAGATTTCAAATAATGACTGTATCCCTCAGATTGAGTGACTGATCATCATTTTCTCTTTGAAAATTGAGATCAACCAGGCAATTTAAAATGTGTTGCTTTCTTGAGGTCCTGATTCTGCAATCCTTACATGGAACAGTATTTACCTGAATGAATAGTACCATTGTACTTATTTGCAGGAATAATTGCTCTTTGGTTTAGTAAGGGTGACAAAGTTGAGCTTTAATTTGCAACAGCTAGGGCATATGCTAGTGATTTTCTCTTCACTGCATATAAACAAAGAGTCAGCACAGAAGTATATGGGTAGTTTAAGGGTTTTCTCTGTTGGTGTCTTCTGTTTGCTTCTGTGGTATTAAAGGAAAAGTGTTCTTAGGACAGCATTTACATTGTATGAGAATGTTTGTATAGACTTGTTAAAAGATACCGTTCTTTCTCTTCTCCTTTAAAGAAGCAATAATCTACACCTCAGAAGTTTCTGACACTTGAAACTGCTTCTCATCTTGGGGAAAAGGAGAAATGGGAAGAAGCAAGTACAGATGTAAAAGAAAAATGTCGTTAAAAGGTTAGAATGAAATACTTGCTTTTGAAGAAATAGTGAAGTCTAGTTTTTCTCATGGAGATTTTGCAGTGAATACTTGAGCATAAGCGTGATGTAGTCCTGCTCCTTTTTCACACCTTTGAGCTGTATCTGTTCAATTTATTCAGGTCAGTGGGCAGGGTCCTTCCAGTCACTCCTTCCTCTCCATCTTTCTTGAAAATATTGGGTAATATGTAAAAAAACAAAACACCCCCCCAATGTAATATGATGTGATTATATATAATGTAATATACTGTGATTGCTTGCTGAAGCAGCTCAAAATTGATCATATGTGTAACTTTATTTTGGAGAAGCCAAATCACTTCGCAGCCCCATTTGTGATGGAGAATGGTAGGCACTTAGTCATCTGCCAAGGCTTTAATATGGTGGTTTTAGTCCTACATGTAATTAATTTAGCCAGTAATATGCTATTTTCTAATTGTTGTTGAATGCTATTCAAATTCATATTAAATGTTCAAACAGTTATAAGCACCATCCCCTGCACTGAATGGTAAACGTCAAAAAACATTCATTCTTTCACAAGACAGTTTCAGTTTCCTCAGCCAGTTTACACAATTGTTTCCATTGCCTCTAAGAAGAAACTTCTGCCTCCGAAGAGGTCACGAGATAGGAAAATGCAGGGGCTTATTCACCTTGGGTAAAACCAGAGTGAATTAAAGAAACAGGGCCACTGGCTGCAGAAATTGCTATTAATGTTTGAATAAATGACAAAACTAAGTGTCGAGACTTTTGCTCTCATGATGAGTGATGAGGCCTTTTCTTTTTAGTAGATCAGGAATACTTCTCCTCAACTCCTACTGTTTTATTCTTGTTTATAGAGGAACAGGGGTTACTGACAGAACAACACATTGGACTTCAGAGTTCTTGCTGTTGGCTGCTCAGAACAGAGATACCTAACTAAACATGTTGAGTTTCCCTATTAAAAACCCCACACTTTTTCTTGGGGAGGGGTGCGGAAGGGAGAATTTCTGTCATTTTAGTTTGGGTGAAATATAGTTCAGGGCAACAGTGCTTTGTTTTGCTGGCATGGTCCCATTCTAGTCTGGCTTGCCAAAAGCCACCTATGAAAGAAAGGACCCAAAATTTGGGAATCTTGTGCTGTCATGGTGGGATGGTTCTCCTTTCCTCCCCAAATTCTGCAGACTTATTTTGTAGAGTAAATCAACTGCAAATAGTTTTTCTATCATGAAGGAAAAATACAAAATACAAATGAAAATATCAATCGGTGTCACTTTTTTGTATTGTAACATCTATTAAATATCACCTCTAAGTTTTTCTTAAGGAGACATGTAAAATAGTGTTATGGCAAGGTAAATATAGGTCTGTTTCTGAAGAAATACTTTATTTGACATTTTGCTTGTCATACCAGCTGTCCTTTGTCACCAAGTCTGCTCTAGTTAACAGACAATTATGACAACAGCCTCTATTGTTTAGTATTTGTATAATTTGATATAATTTAATTCATTTTTCATTTAGATAATTTCCTTGCAGGTATTAGAGGATTTGGAGAGATTGGGATATGGTGCTGTATTCATGACATCATAGTTGACTATAATCTGGTCACCTATTTAAATATGCTGTGCTGTTTAGAGGTGTTAGGTCTCCTGAGAGAAACAGCAGTTTAGTTGCTGGCAGTGTGCTGTGTAGAAGTGATAGCTCTGGTTCCCTTCTGTGTCTTGCACTTCAAATACAGACAAATGTGATGTTCACATTGAACCTGCATCCCCACCTGTGCCAGGCTGGAGATTACCTGTTATTATGTTTGGGGAAAGGTGCCATTTAGCTTCAGGGGTTGAGTGGTTACTTGTGCTTTGGATTCCTCAAGAGCCTCAAGACTTTCTTCCTAAGACCCTCTTGGAAGCTCCGCTGAAGGAATAGTCATGGAGTAGCTACAGCATCCCAAATACCATGCCAGGAACCATTTTGGCTCCTGCTTGCTTGGGAGGAGGAATCTGCTAAACATTCACCTGAAGAGACCAGGGAATTTCAGCTGTTTTCCAGTCATCCCAACCACATCCTTTGAAAATCTGTTAGTTCTGCAGGCACATGCGGTGCTTTGGGACAATGAATGCATCTTGAAACTTAGACTGGAGAGAATATTCACTGGAGCTGTCTTTTGCAATTGCAAAGAAAACATGTTTTTAATTCGTAGTCAAGTTAATATTACACAACCTTTAAACAGAACTCTTGAAGGGGCACGTTTAAAGATGTATTATCTCATGGTGCCTTCACAAGAGAGAAACTTTAGCAACAGTGTGTGATATAATCTCAAATTCAGATTGTCCCTTAAGAGACTTTCAATTCTACTGCACTGACTTGGTTGCAGGCAGCCTTTTGCAGGCAGCCTTTTGTCTGTGAGAATCTGGGGCAAAGGCATGGGGAACACTGAGGGATGGTGAGCACAAAGGCTTCAAAGAAGAGGTGCAATCTTCTAGCTATGAAAGTATTAAATAAATCTCAGTGGCATTTTTAGTAAGTGAACTTCCATGTGCATTAAACTGGTTTGTAGGGATAGAGGTACATTTTCTTGTCCATGTTTTCTCCCTTTCTTCTGCTGAGACAGTGGTGTACCTATTATGATGGAACATTTATTCTGCTGGACTGAAACCATCAATTCGTTTTTGCAGAGGTCACCAAAAATCCATCAGTTGGTAATGACACTCAGTCACTACTGATGTGGGCTGGAAGTGAGCCAGTGATCTAGAGGAGAAAGGCAGTCTAACCCATTACCAATCCCCTGGAGCCACTGAGTCCCCCACTTTTTTGCTCGTCTTTCTGCTTCTACAGCTCTCACAGGTTAATCTTTCTTCTTCTATGTCTAATGTGATAATCTTTCTTCTCTTACATATCTGCTTTTGACTTTCATGACAGTAGGGCTGACAAACATCCTCAGCATTTTTCCTTCTGATGCAGAATGTAATAGTCAGTAGTGCAATGGTCAATAAGGGCTATTAAAAAAAGAAGAAAAAAAAAGGGTGTGAGGGGAGAAGAGAGCAAGAGAGAAGAAAAAAAGCCCATGAGACAAAGGGAATTCTTTATTTTAGATTTCCATGCTAGGGAATAATTCCATGTTTTAAAATGTGTATCTTTTAATGAGAATATGGATATGAAGACCTGCTTCCTGTATACTGTGCCTTTAGCACAGCTGTCCTGTAATTCAGGGCACCCCATAACAGGGAAGCAAAAACACTCACCCCAGCTGTTTGAGATGAGTACCTTGGCAATTTGTGCTTTTCAGGCTCTAGTGTTCCTGGCAGTGATGTGGAGATGTCTCAAGTTGTCTGAGTGCTGTGAATCGTCCCACTGTACTAAATGGCAGCACTCTGTCAGCATCTCAACCCTGTGGGAATCAGGTTATGTTAACTCAGGTGCAGCGCTGTGCTCGGGTGTCCATGCTGCTTCTGATGTTTGTGTTGGATTGTACTTTAAGATATGGCTGAAAGTATGTGTGTGTATGGGCCAGGTGAGAAGAATTCAGACTTGGATTCAAAAATGAATGCTGGTGAGGATTTGCCTCGATTATGTTCATTTTGAGGGAGTAAAACCCAAGAATTCCTCCTGATTTTTTTGTTTAACTGCATAATACAAGAGAGGATTTCTAACAAAAATTGCAAGAGGGGCTGTAAACTGTTAAGTCACATAAGTACATGTTCATTCTGGAACAGGATTTGCAGCCATCCTGGGAGGACTTTGTTGCTGCTGCAGTGTACCCAGTTGGGAAAGAAAATATCCTGTGACAAATTAATAACTTGGAGGAGCTGCTGTGAATACTTTGGGAAGAGTATATGTGCTGAGATGGTTTTTCGCTAGCAAATCAAAGTCTATTTTTATATGCATTGTCAACATAAAACCAAAAAGCTTTGTTACTTGAATTAAGTCTTGTTGCATCACATAGGATTAAAATGGGTCCTTTGGCCTTTATTGTGCGGTATTCTGATGAACTGAGTTATAATAGGAGCATCTCCCCTTGTATCCTGTGCCGCTTTCCTCCCCTCCTCCCCTTCCAAATTAAAGAAACCAGGGCCTACTGTTTCTATTTAACAGAAATTGTTTTAAATTAGCCTGGAGGTGTGGTTACTCCTGTAATCCAGTGCTTGTAAACATGTGATCCTGCCAATAGAACAGCGTAGGGTATTTTAAGCTGATATGAAGTGGATCTACGCCAGGAATTTTTTGTAGGAATAATTAAGTCTATTTTTCAATGTCATGCTTTGCTCTCTATGCAGCCTCAGTTATAAAATAGTCCTGAAAATAATCTTGAACCTTCTGTGAGGAAGTAAGTTGGAAGTGTTGAAAACTATCCTACAGCAAACACAGCAAGCCTTCTTTGACTGTGTAAGCAACCTGTTATTGGAAATTTCCTTCAATTTACATAAATGAAGCCTGAAATTATTGTAAATGAATTGGTGCAAAGCTAATATTACCGCCACTTCCCTTTTGCATTTTATTACATCTTGTATCTTTTCAGGCACAGTTTGCACTTATCTGTAGTGCTTTAAATACTGCCCCAGTGAATAAACATTTCATTTCAGTAAACAATCCCCAGAAATAGATTTTTACCGCAAGTAGTTTGTTTTTAATAACACATGCTGCCTCTTGGTGTTAGATTCCTAAAGGAACCGTAAAATGAATTTCTATCGCATCATCTGACTTCCCTTCTTTGTCAACCTTTTAACAGATGTGTTGGGTTCTCTGTAGTTACTGGTCAGCTTCTATTTATTAAAACCACAATCAAAACAAACCAAAGGGAAAAAAGCCGCCAAACCAAACAGTGGGGGGTGGCGGTGAAAAGAAAGGAGTGCACATACAGCAAGACAGGTATTCAAAATCTAAATTGCAAATGTTTGGGTCCAGAGCAATATTTTTCAAGTAAAAACTGCTGGCTTCTAAAGCACTAATTTCAAACTCTTGAGTGTGGTGCGAAGGTTGCTGTTAGGAAGTCAGTGTTATGGTTCTTTATGGTGTCTTTTGTAGTCAGAGGGCAGTTTTCACTGCCACTGTGAGGTCGCCAGTATTTTTTCAAGAACGAACCTAATTTCTGGTGTTTGCTTTTTGTGCATTTGATGTTTTACACTTCTTTTAGTGGTGGGCTGTGGACGTGTATTGTATGAGCTGGTCATTTTACTGATTGGTGTAGGGCTTGGAGGTGCTGACACAGGAGTTATGTGATATGGACTGGGAGGAGTGTGCAGGGCCTGCTGAGTTTGAGCAGGACGAGGTGCTACCCACCAGGTATGTGGGCAGCACACCAGAGGGGTGCAAGGGCCCAGAACTGAAGTTCATTTGAGGTAGTTGAAAAATATCTCCCCTCAGTATGATGGGCTTTGCCTCACACTGTTTTCTGAGCCACAGGGAGGCTATGCAGAAGCTAAGGTCTTTTTGCCCATTTGGAACTCAGAGAACTTATGTGAAACTTGAGCCTGGAGCTTTGAACAGTAGCCTTTCTTACCAAAACTGCATTTTGGGGACCAGGTAATTTTGCACCCAAATCCGGTGATGTGTTTACTTCAGATTTTGTGTTTTCGGAGAGCTGGGCACCATCGACAGGATCATATTTTTCTTAATTTAGTTTTTCAATCCCCTTTTCCCCAGCTTTTCTTTTGTCAGAAACAAATTGTGATTCAATGGTATACTGCATTTGGCACTGATACGTGGCGAACAACTGTGAGCACTGTTGCTTGTACCTGGGAATCTGAAAAGAGTTTCTGGATTGGGCTAATCTGGTTCCAAGGTATTTACATCAGTATAGTTCAGAGCAGAACTTGACCTATTAATACTTTGTATCTCCCTTCCCTTCTTTTTTATATCTTGTAGCATGCCATATGTAATGTTTCCCACATATTTATAGTGGATGATATTCAGATCTCCCTTAAGGTAGCATAAAACCAACATGATTTGCCCAGAAGAGGTGACAATATATTCAAGTCTGGTTCTGCAGCAGAAAGCTCCCCTACAGCTTGCACTTCTTCACAGATATATTTCTTGAAAACACCTAGGCCTGTCATTAGTTTTCTGCAAAAATTTCAGCTGTGAGATTTTTGTGAACAAAAGAGGAGAAAAAATCAATTCTCTGTAGAATCGTAGTGCTTATAGACGAGGATTAGACTAATGCAGATTCACAGGCAAAAATCAATGCAGGTTTCAGAAATCCCTGCTGCTAACGATGGAACTGATCATGCAGTTCACAGCCTTAATTGTGTATCTTCTTTATTACAATAGTAATATCTCTTCACATGGACGTACAAGTTGAATTTAACCTTCACCCTGTACTAATTTTTTTTCTTGCTGGGAAAATATAAATAAAGTACTAAATATTATTTGCTTGGTCAAGGAGTAATAAAAATGATAGACTGTTGTATAATTTGTTCAAAATGATCATAATGTAGGGCATAGATTAACTTCTCCCACCTCCTGTCCTCCACAATAACAAATATAAAGAGTATTTCCAAAGTAGTGTTGTCTATAGAACTTGCAGAATTAGGTAGAGGTTTATGGTGATTAGAATAGTTATCACTCAGATTTTATGCTTTTGTGGAGCAATGTTGCAGAGACCTTGTAATCTGAGGGTAATAAACATTTCTCAAGAGGAACGAAGGACCCATTTCTTTTAAAAGGTTGTGTGTTTCATGTGAAATCACCCACCTTATTCTGATAGTTATTGAAGTGCTGAAATGCAGTGCAACCAGTAGGTGACTTGTAGGTTCTTGTGCATGCAGATTGCAGAATGGTGCTCCAGGATGGAATTGTCTGAAGGCACATAGGATGCAGGGGTTATGCATACCCACTACAATTTATGTTCACCATAGGCATATTGGTGTTTGTAGCAGATGGGACAAACCTCACCAGCTCTTGTGCTGCCTGCCACACTTCATTTTGAGGCATCCCAGCTCTGTTGGTATTTGGCATATCTCTTTCCCCAGAAAGCACTTTCCTCCCTCCCTCCCTCCCTCCCTCCCTCCCTCCCTCCCTCCCGTCCTCCTGTCCTTCCTCCCTTCCTTCCTTCCTTCCTCCCATCTCATCCCATCCCACGTTCTACTGCATATTCTGTTGAATATCAGATAATATATTAAGTCAAATTTCTACCTTCCCATTCTTTCCATCTCTCTTTATTCTCTCATGCACCCACCATGGTAGTAATTACTTCAGCTGTTCTGCAGTGATATGTGGCTCTGCATGAAGGTGAAATCCTTCCTGTGGTCTTAAACCAGGAGGATATGTTTGAAAAGAGTGTCTCGTGTGATGCTCATAGATTAAGTTGAGAGTTTTTGTTACCAACTTCTCTGCTCTGATGCACCTGGAAAGGACAGAAATATGGTTTTATTGGTACTCTGAGAGATAAGTAAGGTTTGCAGCAAGCATACATCAAAGAAAAAAATTTTACCACCTATTAATGACATCTTTGGTTTGTGTATTTTTTTAAATGAAAAAAATATGTGAAAAGAGAGACTTGAGTTAATTTGATGTGTAGCTGAGCTGGAGATGGCATCCACTCTTTGTTGCTTCTAGGATAATGCAGCATATGGTGGTTATTGCTGGATTAAAGGAAAAAGCTCAATTTTAATTCCAGCTGTGATCATGTGATTTTTTTTTTTTTTGTGACTTGCAAAGGCTGATGAGGAATGGGTTTAGAATATGGGATTTGGATTTTATGACCTTGATAGTCTCTTAAAAGGGAGCTTTAAATTGTCAGTTCTTTATAGATTGTGAGACTGTGCTGGAGCTGTAATGTTAAGAGCAGTTGGGCACAGCTGGTGTTGGTTAGGATCATCTTCTCGAGGACACTTTGCCATGTGACTGCAGAACAGAGAGAAATATAATTTGTTAGGTGCTTTAGAGTAGTTGAAATTAACCAATTAGGCCTGAAATTGTCATTTTGAAATGTAATGTTTTTATAACATAGGATGTGCAAAAGATGTTTTAGCTCGTGATTAAGAGCTAAAATGAGGAGGGAAACCCTAGAGATGATGATAATTAAGCTCAGATGGAAGAAAGCTGATGGAAGAAAATTACAGCTCTACAGCCCTTTCAAACTAGTTTGAGTTTGCCTTATATTCTGCCATGGAGTTGATGAAGTTTTGGTGTTCAGAGGGAGATTTTGCTGGTTTTGAGAACTTTGTTCTTTCCGGTGTTATGCTGAATTAATAGAGGAGGGGAATTTACAAAGGGAATAAAATTAATGGATAGGAACTTCCATGCACTTGAAAGTGTACTCAGTATTGTCTAAAAGAATAAATATCTCTTGATCTCATGAATGCTTCCAGATACTTTTCCAATTTCCTTCCTACACCTTTCAAACATAATCTTGCCACTTCTGTACTTGATTTTGCTTCTTTTCTTCCTGTTTTGTGTCTTTTTTTTTTGCATGGTGAGTACTCAGATTCTTTCTCTCTTCACCACAATCAGATTTTCCTTGAATAAGGTCAGTAACAGATCCTTCAAGGTAAAATCTGGATGGTCTGTTGCCCTTTTTTTCCCTCACAAACAGTATTTTCTCTCTATTTAAGCTTCCACTATTGGGCTTCCAGGGTTCAGGCAATGCTTTTCTATTGTTCCTTGCACAGTTTACTACATTTTCACTGTTGCTGGTTCCTGTTCAGTCTTCTCTGCAATTCTTCCAAATTCTCATCCAGTCTTTCTGTATTTTCTCTGTGGCTGGCTCCTGCATTTACAGCTTCTAACTGTCTTTTCATGTTGTCGATTTCCAAACTTCCCATGAAAACTTTTCACGGCCCTCTGGTTTTTTCATTCCTTGTTCTGGTTACTTCCAGCTCGGTCCAACATTGCTGTTTGGCAGCATCACCATTCTCAATTCTGTTTACTTAAGTATGGCTCTTGACTCTTGAGCCTTCCCTCCTTTATCTTGGTAGACAAACCTTGTTGGTTCTTCCTGTGTGTACTGCTTGTTTAAATTCAGTTTAGTCTCTCTTCTTCTCTCTGCAGCCCTGCTCAAGCCTGTGCAAAATCTTGCTTTCTTATTTGGTACCTCAAGGTACAACAAAGCCTGTCTCATTCTTTCCAACTTCCTTATCAGCGATATGACTGTTGTCCTTTGCCTTTTATGCTGTTGTCCCAAAGTCCCCTCTTTTTTCTTCATCTTTCTGCTGTATTTATTTCCTTGTTGTTTATTTTCCCTGTCCCCTTGAGGGCACCTTCTGCAGTTGCATGTCCTGTGGAAGTTAGACCAAAAGGCCTATATGGTGTGTGAAAGAAAAATAAAGATTTTATTAGTTCAAAAGGGGAAAACATTTTTTATTGTTTTAAGTAGTGGGTTATCTGTGCAGTTCAGGAAATTGAACATGAAATTTTCCACATTTAGAACTTGGTATTGGATTGCAATAAAGTGACACTCAAAGGTTCTTATGAATAATAATTCGCATTTAGGAATAATTTAAACTCCAACTTTTGAAGATTATTCTGAATTGATATTAAAGAATCAGTGAATAGAACAGAGAATGTTTAATAAACATACTGGAGGTCTGCAGTGCTGGGACCTCTTCCCAATGATTTAAAATGCATTTCATGTTGATTTTTCCAAGGTTTTAGGGGGGTTTATACATGAAACTGAGCCTTTTCAATGTTTATTCCTCAGACTTGGCATCTCCTTACTGCTGTTATAATGCCATCTATTTGGACTGAATACAAATTGAAAAATAAAAACAAAACCAAAGCAGAACTCGTATTTTGGTTCTAAATGCCTCAGTGGTTTACTAGCAGTATATGCTTGCTTCCTTGTTTAGAATTCCAAGTAGTTTTGTGATTGATATTTATGGTAGAACATTTTCCTCTCCAGTAGTTGTTAGTACCATCCTGTAACAAGGGGAGTCCCTGCTAACGCTTACATTGACTGCTAAACGATGTGAAAACTATGTGGAGTCTTGTTCACGGGAGAGTTTTGCCGTGTGTAAATTACTTCTGAATCATGGTTAAGTTAGACATCTTCCACCCTCCTTTTTGCAGTGTGAGTGCACCCCTATGATGGGTAGAAATGTGGTGTATCAGCTTTGTCTTAAGAAATACCAAAGCATTTCTTGGAATTGCTTCATTTGAAGAGCTGGGGGCTTTAAAAGAAATACAAAGCTATGAGCCGAAAGCGAAATTCTTAAATTGGGCAACATGTGATAGTTTCCATTTCATACCAAATATGTTTTTATACATTCAGGAAGTAACAAATATAGCAAATAATATAAAAGTATACTACTGCAAATGTTGAAACACTGTGTTAACTTCTGGCATTTGTATTGATTGGCTACCCTGTGCTTCATTTAGTTTGTAAATCTATTTATTTATTTATCTGTTTTCCTAAGGAGAATGTGATGATTTCTCTAGTCAAAAGTATTTCTCACTTGGAAAAGTAAATCAGAATAATTTAGGTTGGAGATGACCTTAAAGGTCGTCAAGTCCAACCGTTAACCTAGAGCTGCCAAGTCCACCACTACACCATGACCCTAAGCACCAAATCTACATGTCTATTAAATACCTCCAGGGATGGTGAATAATCACTTCCTTAGTCCTGTGGGCCACAGTATTTCTGATACAAGCCAGGATGCTATTGGCTTTCTTGGCCACCTGGGCCAAGTAGCTCTCATTCTGAACCATCTCCAATAACTACTTTGACTCTGATCCCTTATTTTCTCTAGTAATAGCTCACTTGCTCCTTCCGATTGAGTACAGAGAGAAAAAGGCACTGGAAACAGCAAAACCTTCCCTGTTCAACCTCCTTGCTTATGATGAAATACAGAAAGGGAGAGCTTGCTCTGTAAAAATTGTGAAGGGGAAGCAAATCTGTTCTTCCCACAACCTTACTGAAATTAAGAACGGAGAGGGGAGAAAAGAAAAGGCAAGGAGACAGCAAATGGGTACATAAGAAGTCCACAGGAGCTTGGTGAGGGGAAGGACATGATAGCATCCATCTGCCTGAAGAGGGGTTGAGCGCCACTGTAGCAGGGCTTCCTTTTCTTCCTCATTTTGCCTGTATTGCTGATATTGATGGCTGTGAGTGAAAGCTGTTCGTATGGAGATGAGCCATCACCCCTTGCTTGACGGTCACACCAAGCATGGTGTGTTGGGCTCTAGCCTGATGAGGAACTCTCTGAGCAAGGAGGTAATGGAGATCAGAGCCAAGCCCTGAGCTAGTCAGTCAGCACATGCAAGGTGGGGAGATCAGTTTATTTCGCTCAGTGTGTGGAGTACAAGATGAACTAAACCAGCCATCTACAGTTGCCTCATTGATACTTTACAATTAAAGGTTAATTTACTATTGAAGCCTGTAAAATAATGCATGCAAAATGCTGATATATAGATTTGTATTGTGGAATGACAGGCAGAGTACAACTAAAGACAGTGCTGTCTCATGCTGCCTTTTGCCAACCATTAAAGGTGCCCATTTTACATAGCAGACATGTGAATGTCGATTAAAAGGAAGCACTAAAAAATTTAATAGTTTGTTAAATGAGCGTCGAAGGAATTGTTAAATTTGCTTAAGTCCATTTTGTTAATTGTTCTGTATCCTTCGGGTTTACCTGATGCTACCTAGGTTGTGTGTTCTATTGTATTGTAGTATTTTTATTGTAATAATGAAAAATTTCAGGTACTACATTAGCAGTTTCTGAGCTCAGATTCAGTGTGTGTGGCACATAGTGCCTTCTGAAAATCTGCACGCTTTGCTGTAGACATTTCTCTCTAATATTTACTCAAATAGAAGTGGATATAGTGTTTTCTTCTCAATTTTTTGGTCTGACTTCTGTGACTCTGACTCCAGTAAGTAATGTCAGTTGCATGGGTAGATGGATCTGACAGGGTTGAGAACTAACAGCATGTCAGACGCATTTCTCCAATGAAGGCTATAGATCAGAGCTAGGAATCTGCTGGAGCCGGAGAGGGTGACAGGGGAATAACATCCCTTTCTCTTCCATCGACAGGGGTAATAACTCCTGGCTCTCCAGGGACAGATTGTAAAAGCCAATAGCCAGAAGCTGTGAAGCAGGGAGGGTAGAAGAATTGAAAATTAAAGGGGGAGTGAGAATTTTGTGGAAGGCTTCAGTGAGATGTTGGAATAAACCATCAAGTGTCATTCATTTAATTGCATTGTTGATAGACAGGGTTCTTGGAATATTGCTTTTCATTACTTTATAAAGTTAAATATTAGTAAAATACTAGTTAAAATGATTGAGATATATCATGCATGCTTTTATTTGTAGCTAGGTGTCATATATTCCGTGACAACTGCTGTTATTGAAAGTGTGTGGAAAAAATGCTGTACAAGCGTTGCTTTAAAATTAAAAATGTTAATAGTAAAAAATAGTTAATATCACTACTGTATATAGACATATTTTGAGCATAGTGATGCCGCACATTGTATACAAATCAGATCATTAATTCTACGCGATTTGTAGCTGATATCTCTTCATATGTAAGATTTCACCTTGTTCAGTCTTTCATTGTTCACTAGCATTTAAACTTTGGCTGTGTTTGTGTCCAGAAGGAGTGTTTCAGTACTGCTGGATTTTACTAATATTATGATACCTGCCTTATACCATGAGTCTTTCATTCATTTCTTTGTGGAGCAGTAGCTTATTACAGTTTAATACAAGCACCTAAAGAAGCAAAATAATAATAAAAAGGCATATCTCCCAGACTCTGAAGAAACAGCAGTGCTTAAAAGCAGTATTTTTTTGTATGAGTTGTTCTTGCTTAGTTTTAAACTGTGACTGGTGTTTAGTTAAATCTTTTACAGACTCAGTTCACTGAAGGTGACAGAAGTACTCACTTGAGCTCAATGAAAAGTAGACATGACAGTAAATTTTTCAGTCAGAGACAGGAGATCTTGTTATAGGAGTCAGTATGGGGGTCAGGGCAGAGCCTGTTGATGATTGAGGAAAAGAGAAGTAAATTCATTCTGCTTCATGCACTTTGTCAAGTGCCAGTAGCTTACCATTGAGAACTAGTCACCCGTTCTAGTCTTACGGCCCTAGAGGTCACTCATTTGATATAAATCATAGCACTGCATAGGCTCAGCAACCTATTGCCATTCGAGGTGAAATAAAAAAAAGAGGAATGCCTCATTCTGAATTGAAATGACTGTGAATATCCCACCACATGTTGCTCTTTAATGCAATATGTGGTTAGATATTGATCTCCAAAATCAAGTCATTAAAATGTGCAGTTTTTGTTTATTGGAATGAAGCAATTAAATGGTTCAGTTATGCCAGACCTTACCTTTTCTGATGAAAACTATTGATTTCTTGCCACAGCTTTATAAGCGACAATGTTTTTGATTACTCTTGACAAACCTCCTTGGAGTGTTAATTAAAATTGTACCAGATGAGCAGGTGTGGGAGATCATTAGATCGCCCGGATCACACACTACACTTCATATTCTGCAGCCTTGCATAATGAATAGGGCACAAGAGGGGAAGAACAATATCTTCATCAGCAGAATTAGCATCTTCTCTCTCTTTTCTTTTTTTACTAGGTGGCATTACACTTTACAGTACATCCATTTATCAGCTATTGAATAACTTCTGCTACATCTGATTAAATACTATTTCTTTTGAAATACTACATTGCTACACAAACACAAAAAATTAAATACTTGGCTGGTTTGTGTGTGAATGCTCATAAACTTGTGATACCCACTGTATTCTTCCAAAAACAAAGCAGAAACTTTTGGCATTTTCCTCTGTAAGACATTTTAATAACATCTGCATTTTTCTTTAGCTTAACTACATGATAGTGTAAAATAGCATGAGAACTATTGATTATATTGGTTTTGAAATAGCAAATTATTGCATGATTTATCAAGTTACAATAGATTCTTGTCTGATACAATATTAATCCATTGATAATTTTTTTCTTACCTTAATATCACACTAAGACAATAACAATGTATTGCATTTGTTGTACTTGTGCTGTAAAGTACATTTACAAGGATGGAATATACTACCAGTTATGAAGCCTGCTGTGATGGGCAGCTCCATCAACTAGATAATATAAGGGGAAAAAAAGGGAGTTAAAATAACTGAGAAAATTAAAGACCTAATGTATTTAAGGATGGGATATTTGTTTGGAACAGTAGAGTGAAATGTGCAAAACACTTGATCATAAAACTGTTTGGCTTGTAAATAAATGGCTTCAATTTCCATTAATGTTACAGGTGAGTCCTAGTCATCAACTAACTGAAAGCTTGTGTGGTACGTTTATAGCTCAGCTCAACTCTTACTGAACTGGCAGTTTGGGATTTAATGGCTTTCAACTTAAAAAAGGGGGATAACTGAAAAAAAAAACAAAACAACCCAACACCCAAAATTAAGTGATAATTGGAAAAAGGTAGTGCCTGAGCATCAACAGCATTTGGGATAGGTGTTCTCTGGAGAGGAACCAGAGTTAGACATCATATGCTCTTTGGCTAAGTTGCCTTCTCTGTGCCTGTTTATCTTTCTGAAATTATATAAAACTTCTTGTGTAGTACTTGCAGTCCCACAGTATTGCTGTATTTATTTAATGTTTATAAAACTATTTGAAAGCCTAACCACAAATCTGATAGACATTTCTTGATGCTTAACTGGCTGCATTACGCTTTCCAAAAACTCTTCAAAATGGAAATCATGTTGAAAAGAGGCAATCCTGTGTTAGCTGTTGCAATTGCAGAATTACAAAGCTAGCATGTTACAAGGATGGAAGAGGAGGTTTAGAAGTTACCTGCACACTAGGAATATAGATACATTATTGTCTTCCAGCAGAAATCCAGCCGAATAACTTGAGTTGTCCCGTTGATTTAAGCAAGCTATATAAATGAGCTGGATAATAACTCCAGCTGGAGCAGTGGCTCCTTTACAGTATAGTAGTCTATATTTGAATCTTGCCTTTTGATCGTGTTTTTTGGGTTGAGTGCAGAATGTGTTGATCACCTTTATTTTTTTTTTTACCTGATTTTGTAAGAAGTGGATATTTTTGAAGTTATGTAAAGCTTTCTTTAAATTAATGGATTTACTACTTGATGACTTCACTTGAAGACATTGCTTCTTTTCATTACATTTGAAAAGGATGACATTCATTCAAATGCGTATAATTTGTAGGACAATTTTTATAGACTTCAAATATAATTTGGAGGCTGTCTGTAATCTTTTGAGAAGAAGGTATTTCTGTTCCTGGACTATAATTTCTTTTGGGTTGGACTATAAAAAAGAAAAGAGGAGGTTATTTCCAAGCAGTGATGGAAATTGCCATGTACGTAATGTTCAAAGTGGATGAAGCAAGATTGATTCTCACGGCCTGGTTTAATGCGGATGCCTCTATAACAGCCAGTATTGCCCAGTACCCTTTGGAATAGCCTGTGTGAGAGGCTGTTAAATAAAGTGGAATGGAAACTAATACGTACTCTCAGCCCCTGTCAATGCTGAGGGGATAACCTGAGAAACCTTGGAGTGTTGCTTCTTGTGTGCTACCTTTTTGGTGGATGAATAGGTTGCTGCAACAGCTTATCATAGTCAAACTTATTAGAGCTAAACTTTGCAAGACTAAGCAAGTGACAAACAAGATTATTTAATCTAAGAGGTATAACTGAAAGAGAAAGAAGATCATACGCTGTGAGCATCTAGGGGGTATTTCCATGTTATTCAATACTTTTGTTCCTGCTGATTTGAGATTTAAAAAAAAAAAAGATGAATGAAACAAAGATTTTCACTGGCATTCCAGATGTATCACATGATTTATTAAATAATAATACTTCCGGAGGTAGATAAACAGTTTTGCACTGCATGATCAGCATCCTAAGGGAAGGTGGAATGAACATATTTCAGTTTTGTACTTTAAAATGAAAAATACCTTTTTTGGCAAGTGGATTTATCCAAATAAGCTTTCAGATTTATGTCTTTTCTGCTTTTCAAAAGTATAAACTATATAAAGCTGAACAGAAGTGGTGGTTATGTGAAGATGCAGAATAACAGCAATAATAACAATAATACTTCTCCTTTGCGTAGTTCCTTTAATTTAAGGAGTCAAAGCATTTCACAACCAGTGATTAAACATGAAATGTCCAACATGCCTGAAAGACAGCTTCGATCGCTCGCAGAGGAAGGCATCACCAACACCAGTCCAAAATGTAAGCAGCATATAATGTAGTATATTATTGGATAGGCATGGAAAAATCTCAGTGCTTCTAACTGTTGTTTTCCTATTTTTTCTTCAGAACAATTACATCATTGTGTTTATTAGTAACTTTTTACTTTTGTTGCATTCAAATGGCTGTTAGCCACACTGCATGTAAAATGAGTGAAACCTGGAATCTCTCAGGATTAGTGGTTCTCTTTATTCTTTGCTCCATATTGAAAATCATTCCTGTCAGCTGATGCTTTCCAAGCTGCCTGGAAGAACTTTGGCATAGTTTTCCTAACCTTTCAAACAGTAAAATCAAAACTCTGCTTTGATTTAAAAAGAGAGGAAAAAAAAAGAGCTAGAGGACTTTGGCCCAGAGCCATTAAGGATGCAGGCGACTGCGCTGCAGTCTGACAGCATATTCCACAAAACACTGAAAAGTTCTCCTCGGGGTCCCTGGAGTGGGCTGAGGCACTTTGCTTGTACTTAACATATATCAACTGTCACCCGACGGCAGTCAGTGTTGAACCGAACACAATGGAACATCCAGATGGTCTAAACAAAGCGAACAAATGTTCACTGCTATTAAAAGCTGTTTACATCAACTTCCAGTATTTCATGTGCTGAAGTTTATATTGTGTCACTACTGGGGTGCTTAGCTCCATCCTCAGTTCGTATCAGGGATTTCTAAACTATTGTTGCTTATGTGTTAAAATAACATTCTGAATACGCCTTAAATACACGCCACCGAACATTATTTTTTTTAAATAGGAAATTGGTCATTGTATGCTAATCACATGCTTTCAAATATTGTAATTGATTGTCCCATCTAATTTCCCCTTGCTTTTAGCCCAGTGTAGCCTCCTTCCAGCACCTCCCCCACCAAACACGTGTCAAGTGTGCGCTGTGCCATGCCGGCTGCTTGGGCACAGAGCTGATCACTGCTGGACCGGACTGCCCTGCTGTCTTAGCAGGGAGTGCCACCGGTGCTCACTGGCCAGCTGATGGGGGTGTTTGTGCATAGCATAGTTTGCCTTCTTCCCTGAAAGACTGAGCTATCTACTGCTGTCTTATTAGTGATTAAGATGTAGAAGTGACAAATGGGCATTTTACATCTCCTTCCTCTGACCCTGGTTGCTGCTGTCCACTTTACTGAGAGCTCAGATTCCTGCCGCCTTCTTGCTAAAATAAATTAATTTTAGGGACACAAGCTGGGTCCAGTCTATTGTTTTTCATGAAGCTGCAATGAAATTCTTAGGAAGACTGAATGAGGAAATCTTTCCAAAGTGGTGCTGTATCTTGCATGCATGGTTTCTGGTTAATTGTACATCATTCTTGAAAGAATGACCAAAAGTGAATGTAGCACTAAAAACCCCATTAATTGCAGTGTTTTTAAATAGTGAGAGATCAAATACTCTTTTTAAGTATATGACTGAAAGAGCACATGCAAACTGTTATCTGCAAAGTATTTATTTCCAAAATACAAATCAATTGTTTTTTTTCCACTTAATTTTAAAATGAAGCCTAACCAGCCCTCCCACCTCCCCAGAACATTAGATAGTAAGCTTTTAGAGAAGACTGTATTGGACCATTAACCTTTTCAGGTAAGGACATTTTCCTGTGTTTTGTGACCTGTAGACCTAGCTATTACTGGTCACCATGGTACAAATAATAAAACGGGGAGAAAAGGAACATGAAAACCATTTTAAAACCACAAGAATCTAAAAATTGGCATTCACTATTTCCTTATAATACTAGTTTTATTATATGCAGCGTATGTAATTCAGCTGCTTGTTAGTGATAGCACGAACTTTCACAAAATGGACAAAACCATGCATGTTTTTTTCTGAGGGAGAAATCGTGCTACGCTTTGTATGTTTTGAGTAAATAGAGCTCTGCAGCATCAAAACAAGGCTACTGTGAGCATACTCTGAAAGTCTATATGGAGTGTGCTAGTGATATTCTTTCTATGATGTTTATACCATGCAGAAGATGTTTGAAGAACTCTTGGGATTCTCAGAGTTGGCGCATTTACAAAGCGGTCAGGGAACTT
Source organism: Myiopsitta monachus (assembly GCA_017639245.1). NCBI lineage: Eukaryota > Metazoa > Chordata > Aves > Psittaciformes > Psittacidae > Myiopsitta > Myiopsitta monachus. Next base: position 10,964,569 of record CM029923.1, on the reverse strand, counting down.
ATTCTGAATTCAGGAGTTTTCTCTAATAAGCTATTAATATTTTTCTAAATGGTAATTTTATAATACTGCATAAGATTTTTTTTCTTGTTTAGAAATAGTGGTTGTTACTCTTTAAGCCTGTTTATTGCAGTGTTGAATACAAGAGTTTGGATACTGCAAGACTCTTATTTTGGCATTGAAAAATATGATGTGGTTTTAGTTGTCTCTGGAAATATATGGATGAGTGAAGCCATCTCAGTCTTGCTTGGTGTGTCTAAAAAACTTATAAAATAGAGGTACTTACAATGTTTTACAGAGCTGTTTTCCTTTCTGACAACAATATATGAGCATAGTGTAAGATAAAAAGATACTAAAATCTAATATCTGGTTTTAGTATTAGTTGAGATGGTGATATGGCAAATAGTGCTTTTTTCCTTGTGTGTTCTAGCTGATAATCATTATGTCGAATACAAGACCAATTCCCGTTTTCAGAAGCTTTGAACATGAGGTTCCCAGATCCAGATTTGGTATGCATAACTTTTTCAAGTCAGTTCCATTTAATTCTGATCGTTCATAAAATATTTAACTTTAGGCTATTGATTTGACAGTCTTGTTTGTGGAGTTTTGTTGTTGCAGAGAACCAGAACAGACTCCCAGGGTTTTCATGCTTTTGACACTATTATTTTTTTTGTTACACGGCTAAATCTCTTTAGTGCTGTGTCTATTGTACAAAGACCAAATTCTTGGCTTTGCAAACGTCCTTAGGAATAAAGTTGCTGCTGGTAACTTCCTTTGAGTTCAGCAATGCCCACATTCTTTTCAGAGATGAAGTGGCTCCTTACATGCATCTTTATCTGTGCAGTGTAATAGAAAGGCTCTGATACATCTCTGTCATGAAAGGTTTATTGTTCACCTTCTTGTCTGAAGTTTTTTGGTAATTTTCCTGCCTACCAAATCCTCGAGCAGGTATACAGCACTGCTCTGCATGGATATCGTCTTCTGGCAATATGGTGAACTTGGCTAGCAGGACAGATGCACTAGAAGCACCAGGGTAAGGTATTGCACAGTGAATTTACAAAATGTTCAATTGTTATGGGGTCAGTGCATCAGAAACATATGGAATCCATAGAAGAAGTAGAGTTGGTGACACTGGTGGGCATAGCATTTGAGACTTATTTTCTAGAAGATAAAGCTGGTTATGTTGGAACGTGACAACAAAAGAACCAAATACTATTAATCAAAAATTTATTAATTTCCGATGTTTCCATTCCAGGGGGTTTACTGCCAAAACTATAGGAAGCAGATGCATGGGGAAATGTTTTGCAATAAAATGACATCACTAATTTTAAGTATTTCACTAAGCAATACCTTTCTTGACCATACAGAATGATAAAGATTTTACTTTATGTAAGGGAGCCCTGAAAGGTATTAGGACAGAAGACTCTTACAAAACCACAGTTCTCATATTTGACAGGGGTCAAGCATTGTGCCCGCTGTAGATGAGCCGTTTGGAGCCAGATTGTCAATCCAAATGCAAGCTGCTCCATTTCCTGTTTACGCCTGTGCAGTTACACATCCTGACTCGCTCGCCTTCAGCTGCAGGTTTTTCCGCACTCCCTAGGAGATTTCTTCCTTAAAACGGTTTGTTATTTATCATTTATGTAAGCCATTGGAATTTTGTTAATTCCTGTTTTACTTAGCACATGCAAAATGGTATCGTTAGCTAAAGGAAGATAATATTAAAGTAGTAAGAGTTACTGATACTACTAATTAAATGACCTTTGCAAACTAGAAGTCTGATCAGACTATGCCTGAATGTAGAGAACCGATGCCAAGTTTACTGCTTCACAGAGGCCTGGCCTATTGTATGTCTGACCTGAGGTTAGCGGCAATTAAAACCTGGTCTCGTAATTTAAAAATAAGTTTTTTGTATATTGCTCCTTTACATTATTCCATTTTTCATAAGATTAATTAAACATGCTTGCACTGTAAAGTGACATTCTCAGCAAAGCGGTTTGCTTGGTATGTTCAGGGAGTTCCTCTGTTGACAGACATTGTTAGGACTTTTTTGTTGTTCAACAGTATAGCTCCTAAATAGTTTTGGTTTAATTTTTTATCTCCTCATTCAGTAAAGAACCTGACAGTTCACAGGGTTTTGTCCTTTCCCCTTAAATTGGAGCACAGTGAGGAATAATCTGGTTAATAGCCAGGTTAACCCTGTCAAGATTTCTTCTGCATTGGCTAACTCACGCCTTTCTTTAAAGCTAAAGTTTTACTAAATTTAATGGGCTTTCTTAGATGTAGCAAAAAGCTTTTGTTAATTACCTACATGCCTGGCTTAAAAGCTAAAGGAGGGTAGTTGCTGAGGAAGGAGATTGCTATTTAAGCCTTACTTCCAAGCAAATGTGGATGCTATTTGATAAAATAACTGACAATGAAACTACATATTCATGCCTCCACCTCTTTTCTTGCTTTACTGTAATTAGAAATTAGATCTTTACACATGTTACACTGGTTCATGTGAAAGTAACATTGAAATCGGAATGGATTTTGTTAATCTAACTGTAGACTTTCCTGTAAAATAACTTATATATGGCATGAGCAGAGTAAGTCCAAGTATATTGAACCAGCATAATTACAAGGAAAAGGAAGAGCATTTTGCAGCTTTTCTGGAGTCATTAGTAGGAGTCATGTTTTCACTGTACTCAGTAGGAGCAGGATTGGATATGGTCTTCAGCTGGGGTCAGTTGGCCTAGTTTCAAAGTTAATGACCATTTTGCCCTTAACATTATCAAAGAATATAACCTGTGAGGCACTGATACAAACTGACAAAACTATGTAAGCACCTATAATGAAAATTGAGTTCTTCCTTTGATCACTTACTCCTAGTTTGTGAATAACTCAAACTTCATAGCACTATCTTTGCTCATTAATATGGTTTATATTGGTGTGGTATCTATTTACTTGCCAAGGATTAATAGGTCTTAGTTCAGTGATACCACTATGAGGCAAAAAAATCTAATTGTTCCCATTTTACAGACTGAAACTGAGATACTTCATGTAGTGACTTGTGTAACCTAGTGTGTATGACTGTTAGAGACATGTTGAGACAAAGTCCTTGGTTTTTCCAGCCCCAACTCTGAGGTGGCCTCAGCCACACATCCTACAAATTAAGTACCAAAGATTCACACCTGACACTTGTGTTCTAAACTTCTTCCCCATTCAAAACTCCTTCCTTTCCAACAGAAAAAAAAGAAACCCAAACAAATCACCTGAAGCCACAAGTCAGCTTTGGAAAACTCATTACAGAAAATATCATTCATATATACAACTGAATGAATTCCTTTACTCCCAAGGGATGATTATATTTAATGATAGAGTAGAGCCGAGGTTTGGAAATTTGGTTTTAATAGATGTTAAACTAATCATTAAATATAATCAAGTTTATTTCCTACATTATTTGAAGTCAAAACGATGATCAGAGTCTCTTTCCAGACGTTCCCTGTTTTCTCGATAAATTTTGTTAAATACCAGCTGATGAGAGCATTTATATCTCGAGTAAAGTGAGTATTGTTTGACTATAATTTTCTATTCTTATCATCCTTTATTGTTTGCTTCTTACATTATAGATGTACTTGATGTAAATTGCAGAAAATTGCATTCTAAACCTCTTTTCCTCAATTGTCTTTTCAGTCCACCTAAGATCATGAAAACACTCTGCAGTACCCAAGTTAACTTTAGAATGGTTAAGCAGCAATTCCCTTGATGACCGTGTTCACATTGTGAGATGCATCAACACACATGTTTTGTCTATCAGGCCAAAAGAATATCCCATTAGGGCTTTTCCCCACCGTAATCAAGGGTGAAGACAGCAAAACAGAATTCCCTTCAGAGGATGCAGCAACGAAATGAACTCAACCTTTGTTAAGGACTAAGGCCTGGGACTAGTTCTTTTTTGCAATATATTGCAGAGTGACTTCAGTTTGCTATGGCAAAGGGAGCCACAGTAAAAAGTACCAGAACACAGATTCAGTTCGCAAAATGCACTGTTGTGCATAATGCTCCTTAGGCTCAGACTTGTTGCTGGTTGAAGCTGGTCTGTTGGCCCTTGTCCACTCCAGCTGGGTAAACCTGCAAATCATTGCTAAGGCATGCTTGCAGCATGTAAGGTCTCAGGCTCTAATTAAATGCAGAAAGCATGTACATAGCCTTTCCAGATGTTTTAGTTAATGTAACTAGTAGTTAATGTAATAGGAGGTGAAAGGTGTTGGTGTAAAATATTTGTGTATTTGAAAATTTTCATACATGGTATTTGTTTTTCTCTTCTGATTTTCACTAATTTTTGGATTTTATTTATAACAAAACCCATTTTGCCTACTAGAAGCACATCAGCCTTTTCCTAGAAAAAGAACCCCCAACAACCCTGGCTGGCATAACAGCAAATAGCCTGTGGATTTGGCAAGATAATAAACAGAAAAATTGTCATTAGTGTCTAAAGATTTCTCTTCCATTTGCAGTGGGATATTGCATTATGCCTCCAGTTGAGATATGTGAATAGTAATCTCACTTTCATGCACCTTGGCATGCCTTGCTGGAGACCACTCAAAATCTTACTTTAAAAGCCAAACAAACAAAACCGAGGCAAACAAAACAGGCTATGTTCACAGCTTTGTTTTAAAATATCATCGGTGTATCTTTACCAAGGACCCAGTTTTACCAGCCTCTTCTTTGCGGAGTTCTGATCTCTGATTATTTGATAAAGGCTAATTTTGTCAGCTTGCTTTGCCTTTGTTTAGCTTATTTTTTATTTTTTTTGTCCTAGAATTCTTAACCTTTCCATACTTTCAGTGTATTTTTATATTATTGCAGAAATTCCCCTTCCTTCTCCTGTGGCTAGCAGGAAGCCAGCAGGATACCAATACTGCTTACTCACGGAAATTAAAAACAAAACAATAGGTAAGAAAAATAAAGAAATAGAACAAACAAGAGACACTATCTTTGCTGGTAAGCTTAATGTGTTGTGCGTTGGGTATTTAATATATTGGAGCTTAAGGTATTGAAACATCCCTGAGAGAGTCTCTGCAGAATTTGGCTCCTAGTTATTTCAGTTTCTGCAACTGAAAATGTGGTGTTCCCAAAACCAGAAGCTGAAACTAGTCCTGTCTGTGTGTCCATGATATGGGTAAAAAAGCAGTAAGCTAGCAAGTGTAGCCTTGTATCCCAGAGTCCATTATCCGGGTGTGATAGTTGATATGGACATATGGCCTGTTTATTAACTTATTTTTCTTGTACCCCTGCAGATGCTGGCACTTATGGGACTCACCAGGCGGGCTCAGGTGGTATCAGGTTGTCTGGATGTATAACTTCATTGTACCCTCAAAGTGTGAGGTCTCTCTCCTGTCAAGTCTTTCTTGAAGTGCTTGAACTACTGTACGCTCCTGCTCCCAATGCAGGACTGCAGTGTGTGTCAGGGGAGCACTTTCCTTTGCGTGCACCAGCCCAGAGAAGAGCACCACCAACTGCTCACTACCCTGCTTGTGCTGTTCAAAATGACCCCAGTACAAAAGAAAAGGGGAAAGTAGGCTTCCATCTTTTCTCTTTCTCCTCGTGATGGTAGTGATATGAATATGTGTTCAAGTTGTCTATTTCTCCTTGAATCAGACTGTAGCTCCTTAGGGGGTGTATGCTTAAAACATTCTTTTAATGCAATCACTTATTTTGCATTTCTGTAACTTCTAACCCACCCCTCCTTCACAACATTGATTTCAAGATCTCAGTCACACATTTTCTTCCAAAGTTGCATATCTCTTATTTTCTTAATTCTGTAAAGTTCATCAGCACCATGGACATATAGTCAGAGACTTGTATCTTATTCTACTCTAGACAATGGGATAAATAGACTTCTCCATTTGCCACCGACACGTGTGTGAAGAACAGCTCATAACATGATTGAACTCCATTGATTTTTCATAAAAGTTTAATAAGATGATACAGGTCAAAAGCATTGCAAAATTTGCAATAAATTCCTGTGGTGGTCTGAACAAGACTCGGTGGGGAGAGCTGATACCATAGGATTTTAAATACATGTTGAATTATACAGAGGGTAATGAGGACTCGAAACTTGTTAGTAATTTTGAACATTAGACTTCAGATGATTGCAACGTTGCATGGCTCTCTTGTTTATGTTTTGGTTTTATTAACAGGTAATTTGTACATAACTGCTTTAGTAGGCAGCAGATCTCAGAAAATTACTTGACTCGCTCCCCCTAAAAGGAAACCTCAGATCTACATGTGAGTAAACAGTTTCTTTTTTCCCCCATTTTCCTCTGAAATGGTTGGCTAACATTGCATGAATGCATTCAAATCAGGTGAGGCCACAGCTGTGCTACAGTGTTTAACCAAGTCCAGGGCACTGTCTAATCCCTAGGCTGCTTGCAGTACAAGTTAGATGATGTTTAAAAATCATCTGGGCAAAATGCAGCCAGTGGTACACCAGTTACAGGTGCTCTGTGGGCTAAATATACAGAAAACGCCTCTGCAGAAAGCATCAGCAGCTTCTCCAAGTGCTTGGAGGTTGTCCCTATGTCTCATCCCCTCGTCTGTGCTGCTCTGGGAGCTCTGACCGCAAGTGGGGAGGCCTTCTGTGACACATCGCTGCTGCCATGCTCGTGGCTGCAGGCCAGAGCTGCGGGCTGAGGACTGCAGGCTGAGATGTTGTCCCTCAGGACGTGAATTTTTAACGAGCAGTGAAACCTTTTTATGGCTTAACTTTGTTCCCTGAGCTCACAGACTGCAGAGGAACAGGATGTTTATTGTATATACGAAGGCTGTTCCCACTGAAGAGGGGCTGTGCCTAGGGTGGTCACAGCTCCCATATGGGACTGCACCACCATACCTTGTAGTGGTGGTGTGGTGGTGCAGGTCCTGAGGACCTGCAGTGGGAATGGGGGTTACACCTGTGAATTCTGTGCCTGGCTGCCCTTATTTCTCTTTTCAGCAGCAGGAGGCATATTCTTCTTTCCTCCCGTGCTTAATACTTGCCTCTTCCCGGTGCTGGCAGGTGTGTTGTCTGGTTTTGGTCTCCACACTCAACTCATGGAACTTGGTGCAGCTCTGCTCAGAAGGAGGGAACAGCACAAGGATTCAAAACCTGGGTTTGGTCCTTGACTCTGAAGTACCCCAGGGCTGATTCATTCCCTTTGCCCCTCTTTATCTCCAGCAATGGTTTAGGTGCTGTTATTTTCTAATTAGTGTCTCATAATTAAAATATGTTTTCGTATAATTTCAATTTATCCAGTAGCTATGTCAGGCTCTAGATCTTCGCACAATATCTATTGCTACTAAGGCACTGTAATTTGTTAGTACTTGAGCAGCTGATCTCTTCTACATTTCTTCTGTCATGGGTTCAGCAGTAGCAGTCATTTTTTCTCCTCCTTGGTAGCTGGTGCAGCGCTGTGTTTTTGATTTTGGGCCTGGGAGCAGCGCTGATAACACCAGTGTTTTCAGTTACTGCTTGGCAATGTTTTGGTCTGACCAAGGACTTTCTGAGTCTCATGCTATGCCAGGGAGGAGGGGGAGCCAGGAGGAAGCAGGGACAGGACACCTGACCCAAACTGACCAAAGGGTTATTCTATACCACAGCACATCATGTCCAGGATGTGAAACACAGAGAGCAGAGACCCGGAAGGGTGTGGAAGTGCATTGGGGGGTTCGCTGCTGGGGGGTGCACTGGCTGGGTCGGGCTTGGTGAGCAGTTGTATTCTTTTTCCTTGTATTTCTCTTGTATTATTATTGATGGTAGCAGCAGTGATTTGTGTTATACCTTAGTTACTAAACTGTTCTTATCTCAACCTCTGCGAGTTGCATTTTTTTTTCAATTCTCCTCCCCATCCCCCCGGGACTGGGGCAAGAAAAAGAGGGGAGTGAGTGAGTAAAACTTCGTGAGTTTTAGAGGCTTAAACCACGACACCTTCACGCAGGTGAGTCTTGATGATGTTTCCATTGGTATTTATTCTGATAAAGTATTTATGTTAGCGGGTTTCAAAACTCATCATCCTGGAGTGATACTTCAGCTACATCAGCAAACTATGGTGGCTTACAAAGCTGAAAGCATCTTCTGAGCTGGGCATGGTCCCAGGAAAAGGGTATGGAGGACAGGACTCTGTTACCCACTGGTGGGTGGACAGTGAAGGTCTTGGCTGCTGCCTCCTCTCTTCGCTCCAGCTCTGCTCTCAGGTGTAGCTGGAAGGACAGGGTCCTATGGGCCACACAGCCTTGTGATGTGTGTTGAATAATGGACTAGGTAGGAAATGAAAATGGTTAATTTCTGCTCTGCATTCCCAAAATTATGCCATAGTTTTCCCCAGGGTCACTCAGGTTGGATAGGCTTTGTTCTCTCCCACACCCCGCTGCCTGTTAAGGGGGGGATTCACCTAAAGGAAATATTTTGGGGACCCAGAGGGGAGAAGGACTGTACATATGCAAAGCACTGGGTTTTTTTTTCAGGCCTGTTATCCAGCAGTTGATTTTATACATAAGCAAAGTTATTTTTATGAGGCCTTTCCCACCCTTTGAAAATTGAGCACCCCTTTTTGAGGGTTTTTTGGATACATTTTTCTCATGAATCTCTCATTCTGCTAATGTGTGTTATTTTTTTTCCTTCTCTGCAAAGACTTGTGATTTTCAGATGTGTGTGGGCAGCATTTATCCCCCCTCCAGTAATATTATGACTAATGTTTTATGCTTCTGAAGAATTCAGCACTGTGGGAAAACATAGAATGCTGTGTACCAGAGAAACAGAAGAATATTGATGCATTCAAATGAAGGGAAATAAAAATTGAAGCCATACTCACATTTGCCTCTAAATTATTAGAATGTGTACAAGTGTAATCTAATAGAGAATAACTTAACTGTAGCCTAGTAATGGCATATTTTATTCTGCATGCAAACAATAAGAAATGTGGTTTTTCTTCAGAAACAGAGTTGATTTATTAGGCAGGGAAAGCAGTGTCTCCTAAAGGTTATAGTATACCATTGGAAAATAGTAATATAGGGAATCTTAGAGATAAGACTACAAAAAACAAGCTGACATTCATAAAATTGGCTTATTTATGTATAAATGGATTTCTTTATAGGGGTTGAGTGTTTTTGTCTTTAGGCAGTGATTTAAGGGATGAGCTCTGAACTGGGGATGCATTTAAACCCAAAGACTGAGGAAATTGTGAACACTGATTACTGTTGGAAGCCTTTGTATGTAAGGCTCTGTAGCCCCAAAGAGCAACCAAGTGGCTTTCATTAATCTTATGTCTTTATTTACCATGCAATTTGCACAGTCAGTTGTTTGTCAGGGTGTGGGGCACTAGTCCGTGGAGTGAGGGGCACCTTTCCTTGTTCAGCCCCTGTGTGGAATCCCCTTCTGCCACCAGTTTTTGAGACCGCTCTTGGGCTTCTGCTATGCTGCCTCCTGTGACAGTCTGAATGCCTTGCAAGGTCCATTAGGAGAGGGCTTAAAAAGGGATTTGTTTGTCCCTCAAAATAGAGGGAAGCAAATATCAAAATACCTGAAAGCTTGTAAGACCTTGTCTGAAACTTCAGATACTCACCATTACTGCTTACCATTACTGATGCTTCCAAGGGCTCTCTGTTCATGCTCTAGTTCCTGCTTTTGCTTATACTAGAGGAGTGACATCAACAGAGAACCATGGGTCTGAAATGTTCCATTGTGGATATTGCTTGGGTTTAGGTTTTCTGAAATATTTTTGAGGAAGGCACTTTCCCCTCAATTTATTTTTGTTTGGGAAGAGTTTTTTCCTCTTATTTCCGTGTTGAGGTTTTTGGTTGTTGGTTTGTTCGTTTCCTTTTCTGTTTGTTTCCAGATGATAACTTTGTTTTCTCCTTTCTGTCTTTATTTTACAGCCAGTAATTTATTTTAGCTTTTGTGCTCTCTCTTCTGTTATGTTCCAGTGTGTTTTCTGGTTTTGACTTTTGAGCTTATGCAAAATATCCCTTCCTGAGTCAGGCATGCATGCATAACTGATTTCCTTTGTAGACATACAAAGACTCATTGGTCAGGCTGGTTTTGGTGTGGTTTTGGCAATCATGCAAGAAAACATCTAGAGGAAACCTACATATCATATGGGAACAGTAGAATGCAGATTATGCAAAGAATTTCTTTTATGTCAGAGAAATTAGATTGATTTATTTGTCCAAGCATTGCCTGTGATTGGTGTTACTGTCTGCCCTGACTAAAGTCTTATAGTATCATGGAAAGATGTGATACAGATGATCAGTTTATCCTAAGGGAATCGGAACAGGGTGGAAGACCTCTCTTTTTAAGACAGGTCTTTTCCTCTGTCCTTCTGCAAATAATCTCTGCTAGTAATTTAACATACAGCTCACTAGTATGAGTCTATGTTCTATATTGCTGTCATGAAATGAGTATGCTGTGATGTATTAAACTAATATATCATAAACTTTGATGATATATTAATGTAATACATCATTAAGGTGCCATTGCTCTTATGCTGCATTACTCAAAACATTACCATGTGGTTGGGTTAGTGCACAAGCATCTGTGTGTATGAAGTAGTGTTTCTATACCTAAAACTACAGCGAAACTTAAAATCTTGTATGTGCAAGAACAAATTAAGAGGATCTGAACACCAGGGGTTTCTGAAGAGAGGGTTGAGCGAGGTGGGGACTGAGGTCAGAGCTGTGTGCTTGCAAAACTGCTGTCTAAATGTACAGCAAATATGGGAATGAGAGGAGAAACTATGGAAACCAATAGCAAGTTTTCATTCTCTTTCAAAGAATAGCATGATATGTGCTATTTTACACGAATGAGTTCGTGTTTTTCCCAAATGTCTTGATGTGATTTTTTTTTTCAGGATACTTTTAGCAGTTTTCCCTGTACCTTGCAATTTGCTGTCATATTTTCTGGGAAAATTAGGTTGAGCAGGTTTTATGCTGACATAACAGCTTTTTTGCTTTGTGTATGTCAGACATTTCTGGTTTCAAAAAGGAAAGTAGAGTAGGTTCTGGTAAGGAGTGGCTTTCTTTCAGCAAGGTTTGTTTTTACTGCGTTTCCAGACATATCCAGTTTTGGATGACCTTTGCAGAAGGATTCTCAAGCTAACTGGAAAATCCCCCTCACCCGAACTGGGAATCAGACTGTAACAAAAGGTATTGCAAAACATGTTAACTGATGATGATGTTAAATATTCATCTCCTTGTTTTCTAACAAAAAGACTTTGGATGTTAAGTGTGTATTTATCCTTATGAACTTCCTATTTGTCACCTTCTTTAAATGCACTGTAATGTGATGGATGTTACAGATGTTATTGGCTGCATGTATGTCCTTAAATGGACTGTATTTATTGCCTGGTTTTGTTGAAAATCCAGCTCATAAATGCTTCAGTCTTACATATTTATTAAATTTAAATATTGGTGTTTGACCTAATTTATCGCATTTTTGCTATTCATGCAGCTGGGTGCAAGATGTGCCCATTATTGATATATTTTTTCCTCTATAATATTTAAAAACAGAAGGATGCAGAGGCACATGTAATATACCACTCTTTGTTGAACCCACTGAGGGCGAAGTTCAGGAGCATTTCCAGGTACTGCACAACAACCTTTCCAGTATAAATCGCTCTTTTGTTCTTCATGATGAGGGGTGTAAAGTATCCAGTATAAAGAGCTGTATTTCTCTGGTTTCACCCTAAGCAGTATTTGCATAAATTTACCCAGTTTTTTACATCACAGTTTTCTTGACCACTAGATGGCATTGACATTGTTAGCGTAAGTGGGAGGGAGATGGAAGATGCTCAAACCTCCTCCTTTCAGTGGCCTCCATCTTCCTTCTTGCCATTCCAGAAACCCAGCCGGATGAGAAAATTGTCAAGTACCCAGAGTTAAGACCATACCTTGGCTTTGCATAACATTTTTTGTCTTACTTACGAAAGCCTTGATGGAGAGCTTAAAGAAAATTTTGGGAAGCTGGCTGTGAGAAGTAATTTTCTGGGAAAGAAAAATATGATGAGGAAAGTTCCGTGTAAAAAATGGGTCTAACTTTGTGTCATCTGTCGCTTTTTTGATATTTTTGAAATTGATATTCCAGTGGTGTGCTCCAGCTTCAGGACTAGGAAGCGGGCTGGTAAGTTGGGCATCACATCCTCCTCCCTTAAGCAGAAAGGGAATTTATACCACAGGCTTGTTTGTATTTAGTTTGGGAAACAGTGAGAGTCTTCCACTAACCTGTGTAATACTTGAGGAGCATTTCAGTGGGTGAAAGTCTTAGGAAAGGTTTTTGCTGCTGGGTTTGTCTGTAACTGATACAGAAGTTATTAGTTTTTAATCAGCTTTTGTTAATTCAAATTAAGGCAGGAGGTGGCATAAGAATGAAAGCAACAGAGCCTGAAAAACTCAGGGGCAATGAAGTAACTGAACTCTTTCATATGGGTAGTAGTAGAGAAATATGTGCTGTGTCCTGCTTGCTATTCCTTTATTAAGCATTAAACCTTTTCAAACACATGTTTTGGTAGTAGCTATGTACTCAGTCACAGCAGGGCTTTGTCATGCTAGTGATAAACTTACAGCTTCCTGTGCAATGAATGAAATCTGATATAAAACAAAACACCACTATCATATACATAACATCAGTGATATTATTAGAGAGCAGTATCTCCCCATTGTAGGCATGCTGTATTTCAACCTTTCTGAACACAAAAGCATTCGCTGCTAAGGCAAGGTGATAGAAAAACTCGTGGAAATGGTTTGACGTTGCATGTTGCTTCTTCAGTCTTAATGTCCTGTATCAGCCAATGCTGGAGCGTGAGCGCACTGTTCTCAGTACTTGAAATTCATTAATTTGAGGGGAAAAAAAGTCATAATTGAGCTGTAGGAGCTGTGCTCTGTTGCTTTATCCTTTACTAAATGATATGCCACCAGTCAGGTCGATCCATTCCGTACGGGTGCATTTGAAATGTCAAGTGTCCCTCTGAAATGGAGATTCCTGTCTGAAGAAGTAATAAACATAAAGCATGTGGGGGCCATCCCACAGCTTAGTTCATCACGAAGCTCTTGGTAGTGTCAGAGAAGAAAGGAGACTCATTCTTACCTGTGGCTGAGGTCCAAAGGAGAATTTTCTTAGGGGTATGCATCCAGATTAGTCTCCTTTCTCCAAGGAAAGTTGGAAGCTGTGTTCCAAGACCCTGTCTCTTGTCCTGCAGCTGGATTTAGTTAGTACATTGTCAACACCTGTTTTTTAAATGTTGTTAACCAGCCCGTCACCATTCATTCTCTTTTCACAGGCTTCATGTTTCTAAAACACTTGCTGCTTGGTGACTTCCTTGCCACCCATGGCTCTTGGCTGCAGCTGGGCACAGTCATTCCCTGCTCACTGTCCTGACCACTGCTGGCAAGGACAGCCAGTCCTTTGAGGGGAAGTTTCAGAGCAGAGGGGGTGGGATAGGGGGGAGAGGCTGGTGGCCTCTGTGACTACTTACTTGGAGATGTAGCTGTAGTAATGTAATAGCTAGTCAGCAGCTGCACATTGGCCAGCTAATACCCAGTTTTCTAGTGCTGGCTATGCTTCATGTAAAGCTGGAAAATCAAAGCAAAGTGATCTTGTTGGATGCTGAGTTAAGCCTGAGCTAAGCTTGAGGGTCTGGGGTGCAGATAGTTGGGGAATGAACAAGACAAAGGTTAGAATAAGAGTGAGAAGCACAAACTTCTGGTAACTTTATAGGGGATATTATGTCACTTTTGGAAAGAAATTGTATTACTGGTATGTTTCAATGGATTTGCTAACTCCAAGGTGGCAGTGGATATGGAGAGTGAATTCTTAAAAAATCAGTGAAACTCTCAGCACTGCCATCATAAAAGTACAATGCAGGTCCTGGCAAGTTTTATAACATAAATTTATTGATGCCTGTGCTGGTTGTACATGCCAATGCCCTAAGTATTATTGCATCTCTGACAGTGGCAGCATGTGGTCTCTCTGAAAATGCCTTAAGTTGTTATGTGTATGACTAGAAACTGTCATGTATCCCTCTTTAAAAAGAGAGGCTGGTTTTGGAAATCGAAAGAGCTCATTTTTTTGTCTATTAGCTTCACAAGGAGTTCCTTATAAGCACTGACCCAATGAGCCAAGTACCTCCATCAAATGTTTCAGTTAATGATGTCTTTTATTACAGTTCAGCAACCCAATAGACTCAGTATCTGCATGATGAGCTAAATGCCTTCGAAAGCTCAGCAGTAAAACTTTCTGCACATCAAGTGCTGTTGAAAATGTCCTCCCATGACTTGAGTAGGCTTTTTTTTTTAATCTATATATATAATGTAGCTTAGAAGAAATTACACAGTAGCAAAACACATCATGAGAATCAGTGGCTACAAATCTACAGGTATTAATTAAAGATCCGTGTACTCAAGAGAGATGTTTTGCAGTGTCCATATTACCAAGCACATGTCTGTGCTCTGAACTTCAAACAAATACAGAATCAGACCAATTCCTAAACTAACTGCTAAGTTTTATGTTTGGAGGTGATTGTTCTCTTAAATGCAGTTATACCTGGGTTGCTTTTCTTCTCCCCCCCCTCCTTTTTTTTTTCCTTTTCTTTTTAATGATTCCATGCAATCCTTCTCCCTCCTAGCTTTTACAGAAAAACACATTCTTGGATTGAATAGTTTATGGAGTTTACATTTTGCAGTCTGTTAGAGTGACCAGAAATCAAACCCACTAGGTTATATGAATGGGCTGTGGAAAAAAGTCTTTTGTGTAATAGAGTGAACTGAAAGTACTCAGTCATTTTCAGCTTCTTTCTTTGCTGTAATTACAATGAATTCCTCTGCATTTCTGTTGTAGCTTTACATGGCTTCTCCAAAAGCCTTGCCTTTTAACTTTTCCATTCTATCTTATCTGTGCAACAGGCCTGCTAGCTACCTTTTAACAGCTCAGCCTGTAAAAGGAGGATGATTTCCATCAGCAATATATTGGCTGTTCCCAATCACACATATGCCACGCATGCACTGTTCATAAACCAACATGGGCTGGGGCACAGTGATCCTTTTGTAGTTTCCGAGGTATATGTTGCCTAGAGGGATGAGGCATGGCAAAGGTCTAACACTCAAGATTTTTAGTTCTGGGGAAGATGAGATCCTTAAAATCAGTTTTGTAGCAAGATCAGTTTCCTGCAAAAGGCCACACTTAGTTTTACATTAATAAAATATGCGTATTTGGCTTCATGTCAGAAATACGCATTGAGAGAGTCTGAAAAACTTTGAAGACCATTACAGCTGTAATTGGTGTGTTTTGTCTTGGGTGGAGAATATGAAAGGTTTATTTCAAGAGTATACACTCTTAAGGGCAGGAACTGTTACTCATCTGTGTTTGGAAAGCAGCACCAACACAATCTGGATAACAATAATACTACAGAAGGCTGAAAGAACAATTAAAAAGTGGAAATAATGACCTAAGGGAGGAGGGAGGAACACTTAGCACGCCGATGACTGCGTAGCATGTGTTTGGGGAAATCAGAGGGGAGAGAGAGACTGAGAGTTGTTAGAGAGGCTAATACTCTCAGAAGAAACATGTTGAAATCTCTGCTTGTGTTTGAAATGATATCAAATAACTTGAAGAAAAATCCTCTGAAACAGAAAGAGGGAATTTGTCCTCTTTTGTGTTTCTTCCCAGGAGAGCTTGCCTTGTTTTTCGGTTCTTTCTCTGTTCTTCTTTAGTACCTTGGGACAGGGGGAGTCTGTCAATAAAGCACCATCCCCAAAGCCAAGCTTTATTTGTGAATGCGGGAGATCTGCACAAAAGCTGCCTTCTGCCTGTTAATTCCAGCATCGCAAGGCTGCCCCTCTGTAGCAGCCTGGGCGCTCTTGAGGAAGTCTCCCACCAGTAACATCTTGTGTTCTGATGGCAACCATTATCAACTATTATCAACTATTTCTCATGTTTGTTATGGGTTTTAAATGTTATTGTGACAAGTAATCATGTTTCTGGAACAGCACAGGATGTAGGTCAGCCTTGGCTGTGTGTTATAGGTGGGAAGAACAAAGCAGCGCATCCTGGGGATTTTCCAGGATTACAGAGGAGTTTGTGACTGAAAAGAATTAGGGATTCCTGGGTTGTCTGCTCTGGATCTCCAGGAAGCATCTTTAATATAAGCTGTATTACAGATCTGAGCCTCAAACGCCTCATGACTAACAGACCTATTGAAATAGAGCAGATTTTTTTTTAAAGGGGGTAGAACTTTTTGCTCTTTTATCTATCTCCTGGAACACGTGGGTTTGTACATCTTTTTTTTTTTTTCCCTCAAATAATTCTTTAAACTCCAAACAAATTATCATTTTCTTCCTGGCTACGCTAGTGTGTATTGTATTATGGCTTTCATGAGAAAGCATTAAAACAAAGCAGAACAACTACAAAGTGATCACCAGGAAGAAAACAGGGCTTTCCTAGTGTCCTTGGCCTCGATTTTATCACCTTAAAGTGATCACTTCCTTTCTAGAGCTTTTTTCTTGGTTTGTGTACGTTATTTCTGTGTGTAGTTTTTCACATGAAATCAACCTCTGAACGGTGCCAAACTGTAAATTTAACAAATTAGGTGAGAGATGAGTCTGGGTGAAGCTCATAGCATCCGTGCACGGATCCTTTAATAAATCAATTGTAGTCTAAATATTTGAAAATGTCTGTTATTAAAGTTCTGCTGTTTTTTCACAACTCCCATGCTCAATAAATGGACGGTGATTCTGCATTATTAATTACTTCCAAGTATATTAATTGGGGAAAATAGTCCTAGAGCAGCAGTCTCACTAAACCTATCTCTATCTATTCACAGGCAAGCAACCCCTATACTATCACACAGTTGGGCTGTGCAGCAAGCACTCCTGTTGCCTCCTTGGAGTTGTTGCTCCATCCTGAGCAAAACGTTACTGAGACACTGTTGATGGTGCTCTGATAGACTTCCTCAGGATCCTGGCACAGCAGGTGGGGTACCAGCCAGTCTTGCAGACAGCAAGGAAAGGTATCTTGGATCTGTCACCTGAGAAAGTGCAGTGGGTTTTCTTTCTAGTTTTCTTTTTCACTGCAGGACTCGAAGCAGTAAAGTTGGGTCCAAGTTTTATGCATTACAAAAACCCTATAAGCAATAAAAAACTAAAATAGAGATTTTGTTCCCTTTTCTCTTCTTGGCAGAGGCTGTTTTCTTGGTTGAGTATTGTGAAGTGTGTTGGAGCAAAATTGTCTTGAAATATTAATCCTAGCCCTGATGCTGCTCCTCTATTAAGATTCCTCTGTTAGTATTTATGTGCTCTTTTTGAACTGAAATTCTCGGATGTTTCCTATTTTCCCTCTGAAAACAATGTTTGGTAAGAATGGTTGATTAATTAGGTCTGTAGAGCTGGTCATTGTAAGCTAAGACATAGTGGGCTAACTGGTGACCTTGTCTTGCTTTTGGCTGGGGTTTCTTCAGCTTGGCCTGACTAGGTCCAGGAGTGCTTTCCTGTGTTGACATTTGTGGTCACTTTACTGCTTCAAAACATGCAGACAGTACCATGTTCTTGACTGTTCTCCCTCCCCAGCATGTTGGTATCTCTCCCAAAACGCTTGATGCCTTGGTAAAGTTGACTTGTGAGTTGTTTGTGATAGAAAGTAGAGGAAAATTAAAGCAGAAATATGTAGCATGAATTGGGGTGGAGAGAATCTGAGCGGAATGAAAGGATTGGAAAGACAGCAAGAGGCTCACATGAAGAACGAGGGCTGTCACTGGGGAGATTCAACTGGGTTTTCAGTAAAGTGAGTGAGCAGAGGAGGAGGACTAAGAAAGAAAAAAATCGTGAGATGTGGCCCAGCCCCACCTTCTCAGGGCCAGCACCTCAGCTTCAGCATCTGAGGTTCTGTATGCAAAGACATGCAGGACATTGCAATTGCAAACCCAGGTATTGTGGGACTCATGGAATGTCTTCTTAGGGAGAGTAAGGCATTTTTTTTTTGCTGTAGGATATTTCCACTGAATTTGCTAATGTGCAAACCAATTTGACACAGTTCGTGAGGCAGCTACAGTGTTTGATTTTGAATAAAAACATGCTCCAATAATAAGCTTCCTTTTTCACAGCATGAGTTGAATGAATTGATTAAACATATTCAATCAATTATTCCATGCCATGGATTTTATCTGAAATTTATATACATAGTAAGCCAAAACTGTCCTTATTAAATGAAAATTAAACCCAATATCACTTACTGTGGCAGGTCTCTAAAATACATAAATAATAATTTATTCAGGCCTTGTTAATACTTTAAAGCAATGATAATAATCCAGCATATTTTATTGATTTTTTTTTCCTTTAGATTAAAAGTTAATCAAGATTAAATATTTATGAGACATAAATATCCTCCTGTCTCCCCCATGTCCATGTACTTACTTTTTATTTTATTTTGGAGCTATTCCTCCCCTGTTATCTCTTTGACTTTTTACTATGGTTTATGAGCTGAAGATAATAGACATTTACAATACTCCATATTTCTTACCGTGGAATTCAAATGCAGGCAGTCCTCTTAACATGCAGTTGTAATGCGCTGCTTTGCTATAGGAGAATTTTTCTTCTTTGATACATGTAGGTTGAGATCAAGTTGTAAAAAGCAGGGCAGCTATAGTGATGTAGTGCAAGATATAAACACCACAGTATTGATTAGAAAGGCTTGCCTTGCTTCTCTTCTTACACGAGTGGAAGATGTCACTGCCAACAGGAATTGAGCCATGTGGATGACTGAAGCTCGGCGTCCCTGGGGAGCGGTGCCTCATGAAATATTTTATGTTGGAACAGAATTACTGGATGTTTAAATGTGCTTTAGGAATTCCCATCAGTGGCATGTGGCGTGTGTGCATGTGTCTGTAGACTTGCCAGCAGCTACTAAATGGCCGTCAGCAGTTTCTGTTGTACAAACAGTGGCTTGTTTGGGGTCCTTCCCACGAATACACTTTATTCCCTCTGGTGCAGAGTCCCTGTTTTACTATATAATTACAACTGACAGCCTGGATTGGTAGTATCCAGCAAACATTCAGCAGCATCAGTCACGGCATGATTGATGTGAATGCTGCACAGGGAGGCTCTTGCTCTGTGAAGGTTTTGGTTTGCAGCAGCTTGACAAACAGTTGGTGCTACTGGAAGGGCCTTAACATCCTGCATCTCAAACTGAGAGTGACTTCACCTGTTTACAGGGAATCGACTGATTCTGAAACACAGGAATTGCAAGATGTGAATGGGCAAAACTGTAACTTCAACACTAGGTTTTTCTGCTGTTTGTTTCAGCTTGTGTTTCATTACTAACTAAAGTTAAAACCTGTAGTCCTTACTGAGGCAGGGCACCAGTAAGGTCTGAGCAAGGCAGTACAGCTGAGCCACCATGAATACAGCCAGCACCTGTAGACTGTATTCCACCATCTTGCTTTACCTTCTGTGTGAATTAATTGTCCATTTGGGTGTGCAGAGGATGTTCATAGCAGAAGCTGCTATAGGTTTGATAGTCAATCTGGGACTAAATGAATTTACAGGATAGGAAATAGGGATCAGAACCTTCCTGGGGCAATGGTGAAAACTCACCTAGTATTGCAAGTCCATAAATTGGAGAGGGTATTGTTCTACAGAGGAGAAAAGCAAAAAGTTTGGAAAGCATGTTTGATTAAGGGAAGCTTTGTCTTATCCCAGTGATGTATGCTGGACCAGATGATATCTCTCAAGTAGCTTCTTACATTGCTCTGTTCGATTTGGGTCCACTGACATCAGGGTAGGCATGTCTGTGCTGCATCTGAGGATCAGGCCCTCTTCTGCCTCTATCATTTAGCAAAGGTTTACATACTGCTGGCAAATTGCCTTCTGAAAATGAATCTTTCCTCTACAGGCTTGCAGGTAACTGGACTGGCACAGAAATATTTGGGCTTATGCCAGCATCATGGGGTTATATAGCTCTAGGATCTGATGCTCCTAAAAGTTTATCTGTAATTTTCTTGTCTTCCTGTTAGTTTCATGCTCTGTATCTGCCATTCCAAATTCCAGCTGATGCACCTATAGAGAATTTCCTTGGAAAACAATGGCAACTATATTGGAGAGGGTAGAAATACTATTAGAACTTTTGTGATGTACCTAGACTATGGGCTTCAAATTTAGGGGTTAATAAAAAGTGTTTTTCAGTATTCCAGGAAATTGTCAAGATCACTAAGTATTGTACTGACTTGACCTGTGTTACACTGAACTCACTCTTTCCATGTTTCCAATAAAAACATACAGCAGATTGTTCCAGAACCAGTGTCAAGCTCAGTTAAAAATAAATCCCCTCGTTATTTAAATGTGTAGTGTATATGCTAAATATATCACCCCAAAATATATCTCATAAGGAAACCAACCTAGAGTACCTCAACCCTGAAATCTCCCCTGGGCCCTAGGCAAAACCATACTTTTCAGTTGCGATTCTTAAAAGTTAAATAATCTTTCCTCACTTGTCAGCCTCCTAACCCTATTTGTTTTATTCTGTTTTTATTGCAACACTGAACCAGCTTTGCTTCATTCAAGTGCAGGATTTGTAAATAACTAATTATAGCCCTGTTTTTTCCCCTGGAAGCAGTAACATTTGGCACTTCGGAGAACAGCCCCTTTTCAACTACCAGACAGTTGAAGGGAAGCGGTGGACTCAGTTTCTAAACAGTAGGGTACTGCTGACAAGCTCTCTTGGACCACTTCAGCTCCGTCTCTGGAAGTGGCAACCAGATGAGCCGGAGGGCAACTTTAGGAAACTGTTTTTCTCTAGTAGCAGTAACATCTGCCTCCTTGGCAGCCTCTGCTGGCACTTGCGTTGGAAGCTGTGGGTTTGCCCTTGGCCCTGCTGTGTATTTACATTGCTGAGAGGTTATCCTGAGCTTCGCTGGATCCTGCTACCTGATTTTCTTTTGTTCTGTCTTTTTCCCTTTCTGATGCTTTGGTTGCTTAACTCTTTATGGGTAACATGTAAAGCAAAAGTTAAGTGTGCAGTAGGGGATGAAAGGTACTGATTTGAAAGTATTAGCGGGTAAATTCCTTTTTGATTGGAGGTTAAACTTTTCTAACCTGTTTAGCTGTAATTATTTGGCTTTATCCTAGGCAGTTTCACCATCTCTGTCTGAGCTTTTGATGGTGCTGCTCTCTACATGTGTCTTGTGCTCTGCATCAAATTCTCCTTGGTGTTCTTTATTTCTCCTGCATTTTACTCTCCTCTTCAGAGTCACAGATTTCTGACTGGTGCTTCATGTTAGTGGAATGATGTTGTTATAAAGACAATTATAAAGTAATCAGCACGGGCATATCAATATTTATTGAAATACTGAAAAAAAAATAATTCCATTGGCGATGGGAAACTCCTGGCAAGAACTGACATGACAATATGTATTTCACCAATACAGTAAGAGAACTTCAACTTCAACAAGTAACTCACTGCACATTCTAAGAGTTGCATGGATTTAAATCCAAGGCAGCTGCAGAACATCTGTAATACAAATAGTCAGACTTTACGGATTGTCTGTTTACAAACACAGAACAACTATAATAAACCAGCCAAAGCCAAACCCTTTGAATTTTAATCTGCTTTTACTAATATGTCCTGTAATCAGTAAGGCAGTCAGAAGTAAATGTCTGGTTACAAAGTAGTTAACAATTAACATGGGGGAGAAGGTTGGTGATTTATTTATTTATTTAATTATTTTTTTTGGTTCATGTACTTTGGGCAATCTGCTGGGATTCTTGGAACCACAGACGCGGGCAAATATGTGTTAGTTTATCTGAGATTGTTTCCATGAAACTGTACGGGAAATTGTTTCTTTCATCTACATCCTTATTTTCATTCTTGTACATAGATAATGGTGCTGTGAATACAGTTAGCAACACTTTTTTAAAGCTTTGTCTTAATATTGAGTGAGATTCACTGTAGCATCTCAACAGGAAAGAAAGAGAAAATATGGAATGCAAATGTTTGAGATGTGCTCTGTTTTTCTTTCAAAAAGGAAAGAATGACCATGCTTATCTTGTACACATGGGTAAATGCATTTCACAGCCACCGGCAATTGTCACCCACACCTTGCTTTCTGTTAATTTAGGTCTTTTGATGTTAGAATGCTGTTATTCAAATACCTCGTGCATGTCTGCCATGTGGGATGACTAAGGGAGCGGTGCTTGGTTTTCTTTTGGTCCGTAGGACAGCACATGTGTTCTGTGGTACAAGACAGGCATCTAGAAGTTGCAGACACTAGACTTGTTGTGTTTGTACCCTATGCATGGACAGCATGTTGGAGCTGATTAATACAGGTGATTGAAATAGTGTGCTTTGTACTAATGCATATGTGATAACTGATGTCTTTGGTATATAATGTGTGAATGTTTGGAAAAAAGAGAAATGGACCTTATCAAGTTCACATGAAACAGAAAAAGCTAGAACTCACATAATTTACAGTAGATTTAAATAAACTACATTTAAGATTATGAAGATTTACAGGCATTTAGTCAAGTGAATGACTTTAATTTGTAAAGACCCCTGTGTGTCCCTGAACTATGTTCCACTAACTTGAAGACATGCTACAGTAAACACAGATATTTGGCTTCTTCATTCTGGCTATATCTTATATAAAGATGAAACCGAAGAACAATAAATTAGCATCATAATTGTCTACAGTGAAAACTATCATATACAATATAAATAAACTATTCAAAAGCCAGCAATCTTCATGAAAAAAAATTAAAGGATTAGGATTTTATACAGTTTCTACAAGTGATTGTGCAGCCAATAATCTCAAAAATTAAAGTCAAAATGAAATACCACTATTGATTTTAGTGTCTCACGACATACAGTAATTAAGTACTGGTAAAATAATTACCAATTTAAAAGAAATAATAAGGAAATCACTGCTCTGCAATTTTATCACAGTTTTTACCCACAGGACCTAAAGAATGTAAACACTATGTTTTTGTTAATGTTAGAGATTAATACTTTATTTTAAATGTATGTTGATCCACACCTGCACAGTTACCTTTAAGGATAATGATATAAGGCAAGACTTTTAACTGTGGCTCTACATGTTAATACTGATATCTTCATTTGGACAGAGAGAGAATTGTTTGTTCTTCTCCAATATTTGTTCTGCAGCAGACTTTGGCCTACACAGACATAGCAGTATCACTCTTCTTTCTTTGCGTAAAAGATGTGTATTACCTAACTTTAAAAGGGAAAAGTTGCATTAGATATTGGATGTTTGAGTTGAAATTTAGTTTCTTAATAGCTGGCAATTTTAAAGATAATTTCTTAATAAGCTCCATGTATTATCAGGGCGCAGAACTCATTTGTGTATTCTTGCATCACTAAGCGCATTGTTTTAATTCTATTGTTATTTTTTTAAGTATCAGTATTTGCTGTCTTTATTTTTTATTTTTTATTTTTTTGTCAAAAAACTATAGTTTGTGATGGCTAAAATATCTCCATTTCTTTTGTTTGAAATGGCCATAAATACATAGCAAAGCCATGTTTCAGCCACTGCCCTAGTTAAGTATATAGTTGAATTGGCTAAATTTTTTTTTAGTCTTTATCTTAGCTCCTTAATAGCTATCTGATAATGGTAGTAGAAGAGGGATACTGCCTGATAGAACAACATGAACACGTGACAAAACAAACTTCAGAACATAGTTAAGAATGTCAAGCTAACTGGATAACAGACTCTTCAAATTAGCGATTTGCAGGCCTGAGAGACCAACAGTCAAAAGCAGCCTCTTAGGATTTGGTGCCGATACTACATAGCACATGACCTCTCTCTTACAGATTGTTGAATGGATGCCACATCATTTATCACAGAAGTAGTAAGCGTTGGGTCCTTGGAAGGATGACAGAAGATGCTGTAGATGCAGCTCTGCATCTATGATAACTGTTTTAGAAGTCCTACTATAGTGAAGGAATTCAGTGTGCTCAAATTCCCCACTATCTTAGCTTGATAACACACATCAGGTTTTTTTCTCCTAAGTTTCTTCATATTGGCAATCAGCAGAGTTAAATATACAAGAATCATTCTGTCCTTTTTCCATGTTGACATTGGTGAGAGTATCCACTTGGTAAGTTCACTTCACTCCAGTATAAAGTCCTGTATAGATTCCTTTGGGGATGTGTGTGTAGCATATGATTCACAGTTTGCAATACAAATACCCTGATACATCACTTATTTACTATTAGTATTTGATTATTATACCATTTTGCAAAGTCTTAAAACCACATTTTAATTAGCGTTGCTTGGAGCAGTTCAGAATATATATATATATTTTTTTTTCTTGAAAGCAGAAGCTCTAATGGGTATAATTTATGCTCTCTTTGCATGCAGCATTTCAATGAGAAGGTTATTACATGGCACATCCCCGTTCAGGTGTTTGTAATAGAGGTATTCTTCGGCCTGCATACTGATGGCCCGGATTTCTGGTAGTCGCAGGAGAAGCTGCCCAAATTTTTCTGTTTGCTGTGGGTAATTACACATTGTGTAGTCCAGCAGAGCAGCATTCACTTGTTCCTGAACACCTTCCACAAGCTGGAAGTTTTCAAGGTTTTTGACATCTGAATGATAAAAAAAAACAAAAGAAAGGTAACAATTCAGTTGTATTTTAATTCCTGTTTATGGAGGCAGTGTTTCACTAAATGGATGTGGTTTTTTTCCTCCTGACAAAAGCATACTTTACAAGCTGCTGAATATTCAGTGAACCCTTTTGCCAAGTTTCCTGGGAAAATGATCACAAAAGAGCTTTAGCAGAGTGTCTTGTTGAAATTCTGCATATACCTCAAATCAATTAGACACCAATGGAGTCTGAGCAAGGTCAGCTCTTTTCATAGCTTACAAAAAGAAAGGTTGAGGATTCCTAAAGTAGAAGACCATAATATATTGCTAGCAAATGAGTCCCAAGAGGAAGCCCTATCTTTAACCTAGTATGTTACACAATTCATATAATTCTGTATTAATTTTTCTGACCCAAGGTGAAATCTGTGTCCAGGGTATGATGTAGTTAATTCTAATAAAAAGTGACAGGGTTCTTGTTTCTGTTTGACATTTTCTAAATGATTCTGAAAGCCTTTGACTTGTCTAGCCTATGTTAATGAACCATCTGGTACACTCCAGTGACTGCCAAAATAATCTTCCCTACTAGAAACTCTCTAAAATATATATTTCACTGACTAATGATCTTTATAAAATGAAATCATTGTCCTTTGGGTGGAATACCAGACAGCAATGGTGCCCTTTAACCTGAATATGGTTTCTGAAATCCAACACAGACTGGTTTGGTTTTTTTTTTGTATTGGACAACAGGGGCATTTACATCAGTAAGGCAGGTACAGTTTGCTCATTCTGCCTCTGTTTGATTATCTTCTGTTCCTATACAGCAAGTTCAAGCTCTGGAAATGCTGGTCACAGATAAATGCCAGTATATTAACTGCTCATTGTTTGCTTTCCTGTGTAAAAATTACTCTGGTGGCATCATCTTTTGACCTGTCTGGAGACTGCAGAAGCTATTCTGAAGCTTGCTTTGCTTTATAGAGTGCTGCCGTAATGCAGAAAGAGTGAAGCCATCAAACTGCTCTTGCTGCGAGAACTTGATTTGGTTGGTGTTTGATCATTTATACCATCAGTAGTGCACTGCCACTTGTAGTTTCTTGTAATGCTAAAAGCATGGTGATACTGAGCATAGCTATGCTGATGACCCACTTTGACTATAGGTGAACCTGCACTTCCATGGATGTTCTTGTAGCACAGGAGATGGGGAATTTGACAGAATTTGGTTCATTGTAAATGCCAGCCTTTGATTGGAGGGGAAAAGAGTATTTTCATTTGCAAAACAGGAACACACAATGGTCCCCCAATCCATCAGCAGCCTGGGAGGGTGTGTAGCTTGGGTCTCACAGCACCTCTTCCTGCAGGGGGCTTTAAACAAAGCAAATATTGGCTCCTGCACATAACTCTGTGCTGGAAAATGAGGGAAATAGTTGGAGGAGGCAGACATTTTCTTCAGGGCAAGAGTGTAGGAAGGATCCCAATGGCAGCCCAGGGTAGCATGCACAGCCTCCAGGGCTTGAGTTACATGCTTTGAGCAGGAGCCACTTTGAAGCACACTGGCTGCTAGGTGCACTTCATGTTTGCCCTTGCAGGACCTGGGGTGAATGTTTCCTGCTGTGCTCATTACTGCCTACCTCTTTCCTTTCACCATTTCACTGTGGAAATGAAACAGGTAGCTCTTGGTTTTGTGCTGCTTGTTTAGGAGCTGGGGACACGATCTCCATCTGAATTTTGCTAGCTGGCTTAAGGAGCTCATTATCAGTGCTTAAATTTTGAAGGCTGTCCAGCAAGAATCATCTGAACTCGGTATTACCCAGTGAGGAGAACTGGGAACTTCAAAGCTGCTATGCCTGGTCCCTTAGCTATTCAAACTCATTTTACCAAAGTCTCTTTGCTAGTGCCTCTGGAGATCTGTTGGATAATCATGTTT
Organism: Myiopsitta monachus; assembly: GCA_017639245.1. NCBI lineage: Eukaryota > Metazoa > Chordata > Aves > Psittaciformes > Psittacidae > Myiopsitta > Myiopsitta monachus. The sequence goes on along the minus strand of CM029923.1, from coordinate 10,938,055 downwards.
TCATGTATTACACTGGACATTTTGTCACACAAAGTATAGCTGTTTATTATTTTCTATACCTGCATAAAACTCCCAAGGTATTTTGCAGCGAGCGTAACCTGGTTTATAAATTGGGCGTTCTAAGCATATTTTTATAAAGTTAAGAAAGGCACATTATCAACTATCACAGTTATTTTAAATAGGTTGCTTTCAGATGCAAAATGCAATCATGAATGAATTGTCAGGACATAAGAAATTCCCACAGAAAACAGGGACTATGCTGGAGATTAAACAGTGTTAAACAACAAGATAAAATGTATAATGAATTCCAAATCAGTATTTTGAACTTTTCTCCTCTGTTAAAAATAACTTTAATCATCACAAAATTTTAGAAACTGTTGTGAGATTCAACCCCCTTTAAATTCAAAGGGCACCTTTCTGTTGCTGCCTATTTTGAATTGTGCTGTGAGATGAAATTGTGCTGACTTCTTGGAAAACCAGGTTCATTCTCATTTTTGCTCTTTGTCTAAATGTTACTGCATGGAATATATGTTTACTGGCAGCATCACAAATATCAAGAAGAAAAAATATCTGAGAATTGCAGAGTTTCAGTTTTTTTCTATGAAAGTAGTGAATTCAGCATACATTTTAGATACTCATTCCTTCTTCACTTGTATTGATATAATACTCCATATGAAGTCATAATATTATGTCTATATTAGCCCCACATATAGGATCCGTGGCTTCTGGCAGTAGGTGTACCTGTGTGGTCCTATATGCTTGTCAGCTGCGTGGCCTGACTGAATTGCATGGATGTTGCAGACCTAAGGGGGAAGAAGGTCTGTGTTGTTTGTGGGCTTTTTTTCTCCTCTCAGAGGACAGTTCTTTAAATACTCATATGTGGCAACATAATCACTAAAGTGATTATATATATATATATATATATACATTATATATATATATAAAAACAAGTCCAATTAACAGCAAACAAAAAGTAGTTCTGGGCCTTCTATACCACATCTACAGCGTGAGGAAATGCTTGTAATGTATTTCCACTACACAAAATCTTGATATCTGTGGTGAAGTTCAGTGCTTGTAAACAAGGTATTATTAGATAACTAGTGACAACACATAGAATTTTTGTGACTCTTTCTATACTGAATCAGATACTCAATCCAAACAATCATAGTTTAGGACATCACTACACAATTCATCTGTGTGTAGATCTCTCCAGTACTGCAGTCATTATAGCGAGGATGTCAAGGCAACCTGATGGCTGGTTATGTATTTTGGAGTGAGTCGTCCTGAAGTAACCAAGAATTTTGATATGACTTTTGATAAGCGCTCTCATGTCATGTACTTTAACAATAAATGCTACAGTAAAACAGACAAGACAAATTGAAGAGAGAGATGGAACTGAAAGGATGTGCTGTAAAGCTCCATTGTCATGTCTCAATCTATGATGTTTTGTATATTTTTAAAAAAGAGGTTTGCCAAACACATTGTTACAATATAATTTACAATTACAATTATTTTTGAGAGAGAGTCAAAACCTCTAGCTCTTATATGGATGGATAACAACAGAAGAAAAAATGTGAATATTATTTCCAGTAACTCTAACTTCTGCAGGTAGAACAAGAAGTGCTATCCAGTTGTCACTTCTGGTACTTCACATTTAGCTGATAGAGATACAAATGTTATTAAATAATAACTCTGGTTTGTAAGTTGATGGTTTTCCTGTGGTTTGGAATTGTTTTCTTTCTCTGTATTTATTCTATAACTGGCTAAAGGTACGTGCTTTAGTTTTCCAAATATTTCCTTTTTGATAAAGATCGTTTGAATGCTAAGGAGTTAACTTGGTAAAACATTAAGCAATGCTTGTGTAAGTCTGCTGAAGGCAGTGGTGTACAATGAGCGTGAAAGCTGCTGCTGATGTGTGCAGCACAAGTCTTTCACACTTTCATAGAATTCTTCATTCCTGTCAGCTGTTTAGAATGGAAATGTCTCTTATCAATCTTTACATCGGTTAGTAACAATTTAAAGTACACATGTTTAAGCTTAATGCAAGAAATCATTTTCAGAGGTTTAGACGCTTGTAAATTAAATGAGTAGGAATGGGTTCCCCCCCTCCCACCCACACACCCTTTAGAACCTAGCAGCTAGAAAAAGTGTGTTGTGTTGCTACAGTAAGTATCAGTCTCTTAGCTCTTCTACTTTATTCACTCAGGGACTAATTACCAACTTTTTACATGAAACAGCCTTACTGTGGGCTCACAGTGGGGCGCATATCTTTTTCTATCCTTACTGGAAAGTAAACCCTTAGGTCTTCTGGAATATATTATATGATTTACAAGAAGTAGCAATTGCTTTTCTGTCAAACAAAGAATTTTTGCTCTCTATAGCTTACTTTTGACGATTAAGACAAAACCAGAATTACAGTGTCAGGATCTGCTCTGCAGTCACAGCAAAGATCTGCCAGTATTCCCAGAAATCCCCCCATTTTGATCATTTTCCACATCTGTTATAAAACTGCATTAAGCTAAAGCTGCAAACACCATTCAGCCTGAAGAGAACGCTTTTGCATATTTTCCCCCAAAATGGGTCTGGTCTTTAGAGGGGGAAAATATTTAGGTTTCAGAGAGATTTTCTCCCTCTCATATTCCAAACATGAAATACTGAAAATTTGGTGGTGTACTAATCTGTAGAGAGCTTCCCTTGGTCTGGGGATTTTGAAAAGGAAAATGAAAGAGAATGAGGGATTTAAATTTGAAAACCAGTAATTCCTTAGGAGCAGCGTAAATATTTCCCGAAGAAAGCTTGTTCAATTTTACTGCTTGCATCCCTTATCAGATGCTCTTTCTACACGAAGCAATGAAGAGGCACGTAGACAGACAGCTCTGCTGCCTCTCTGTATTTTCCACCACTGTATTGCAAGGATGAAATAAGGTTGTGTTTAGGCTGCTCTGTGGGGAGATATTTCTCCCTTTCACAAGGCTGGAAACAGTCTCGCAACAGACACTCGATGAATAGTACATGATACCAGCCCTGAGTTGAGCTTTCTCACCCTGAATGGGCTGATGAACCCCATCATTTAAGGACTTCACCAAAACCCAATGGACCCAATGCTTAGCAGCTCTTTGAAATTACTGTTAAATTTGTAGATAAAATATGATGTCTTCCAAACCCTAGTGATGTTATCTTTGGCCAGGATGGCCTTCAGGCTCACCTTCCAAGAGACTCGTCTATTCTTTCCACGTGGCCTAACAGGCGGCATTTTCTCTGCTTAGAAACATGCTGTTTCATGAGGGAAAGATACAACTTGCCTCCTCAGACCAAAGCTGGGGTTCCTGTCAGGGGCTTTGGTGTGAGGTCCTTCCCATTTGACCTTCAAGATGCAGTATGTTAACTCTGAGGAAGACTTTTCCCCCAGCATAGTTCAAAGAAGAGGGATTACTCAGGACTGGGTGACATTACCAAACCTTCCTCTAGCTAAGCTTTTCCTGTTTCACCCCAGTGCCACCTCCACTTTCTGCAAATCCTGCGGGTTACAGGACTTAAAACACAGGTTGATTTTTGACATGTGGTAAGAAATTTTTTGATGGCAAGAGTAGTAATGGTTGATAAAGTGCCAATCTCTGAAAATTACCCACAATTCTCCTTCATTGAAACTAATAGCAACAACAGTGGTTCCATATAGCACATCTGTCACAAAGGCAGATATATGTCATTCTATAGCTAAGCTTTGACGGACAAAATGCTATAATGAAGGAAGATTTATGGTAAAGATAAGCTCCTTACCTCAAAATTCCCCTCAATTTTATTACAGCAGGGTTGTGCTGAATATTATTCACTTAGAAGTCATGGGAAACAATTCTTGATAGATGTGTTTGTTAATCAGTAGTAAGGCGCTATCTTTAGCACTTTCCAAACCCTGAAAAGCCTTTGTGTTATAGCAGCAGAAATCACTTAAGACTTCCAAGTCCAAACTGAATGCATAGAAAACTTTTGCTGTCTTTAGAAGGATTATATTTTGGCAGGGGTTAAGCTATGTGTAACACTGCAGTGATCAATCTCTGTTATTTAGGGTCATAAAGTAATTTTCATTTTCAGTTGAACATAGCATTAGATAATGGCCACATTGTTTTAAAGATCTTGATTAAATTCTTCTATAGAAATGTACTTCATTCATGCTGTCCTGGGTTCAGCCATAGCTGGGTTTAATCACGACGCATACCTAAATGTTAGGCAAAATTATATATAACTTTTGAAGTAAGAATAAGATACTTACGAGAGAAGAAGCTGTAAATATGAGTCTGAATCCTATTTCATTCCCTCTGTGTTCAATCCTGATGGACCTTTGGTTTGTTTCAGAACAACTCAGACTCAACTAAAGCATATTTTGTTGTTGTTTTACAGTAGTAGGCTTCTTTCTATTGCTATTTAAAATATTGAAATGTATTTTTCTATTCCAAAAAGATTCTTACTGAGAAAATCAGGTCCTGATGTATATTAAGAATCATTGCTATGGACTTTTGTGAAGAATTTTATAGCTGCTTCTGCTACTGTTATCTCTGCAGTGGAAAGGGAGACATGGGGAAATAAGCAGAATTCCTCTCCTTATGCAGCTCTTTCCTTGCAGTGCCAGCACAGACAAAGAGCAAAGCTTAATGTATTTCTCGAATCTTTATGACTGGCGTAATTACTGAGTCATCACTTAGGAAAATAAACCAGCCTGACTTTCAACAGCTCAGCCTTAATTCACTGACTTGAAAGTTAAACAAACAAACAAAATCTCCACCCTGGCAAACCAAAATGACTCAATATGTGATATCGGGGTAACTGAAACATGATAAACCAAGATGCAGCCGGGCTTCTTTGGAGGAATTATTGCTCACAGGTCCTGGCCCAAAGTCCACAGCCAGCTACACCCTTAAATACAAAGTCCAGTGTTTCTCACTGAGACTCATGAGGAAAAAGCATGGGCAGGTACAGACACAGAGCCAGGGGTGTGGGGAGCCAGTTGGGATAGCTGGTTCATGAAACTATGGCCCAGCCCAGAAGATGCTGGGACAGAACCACAGGCACCACATCCCAAGCAGTGGTTCCATGGCTGTCACTTCATCCTAGTCATGCCTAAGCTCTAGTACCACCTATTTTTTATCAATTTCTAAAGCTTCCTCCATGCCTGGGGTTATGTCCCTGCTGATGTGCTGCAGACTTGCTCCTGCTTTGGGTGAGCAGTGCAACACGCTGCTTGTCTCTTGCTCATCTGGGACTGAGTGCAGTCTGTCTATTGCCTCATGGCTTATTCTGTAGGTATTTTAATCCATACTTAAGCATTCTGTGATAGGATTAGGTTTCACATTAGAGCATAGTGGCTGCTTTCTTTGAAGATGTGACAGAGGAACTGGAATTTGAACAACGCTTGCTCAGTTGTGTCTTCAAGGAAATTACCCATACAACTGGAGTCTCCCACCATGCCAGTGTGTGGTCTTAGCTATTGCTAGCTACTGTTCTCAGTGAAAGTGGGCTCCAGTGTCTGCGTTGAAGCTCTGCTGATGCACTTAAAAAATAACCTAAAATGATTTAAGCCCAGATTTATAGCTTGCGTTTGTAGACTGGTGGTAAGGGAGTGGTAAGGTGGGCTGATGTGGGTTTCTGGTTCCTGCTTCCATGTTTGTTTACATATTTGACCTAGGGACCACTTAAGGTATGTGACAGATCAATCCTAGAAAAATGTCTCAATCCAAGCCTCTCTTTATCAGGAGAAAATTGTGTAACCACTCTCCTTGGGAGCCATGGTCATATTTGTATGCCAGCACACATTGATGAACAGGGGCACAAGTGATTTAGTGAAAGTCTCACAGATAAACTGGGAAAGGACGTGAATCAAACCTCATTTTTTTCCTAACTCCTCACCTGATCCCAGGTTCATATTATATGTCTGGGCTTGAAATGTTTGTCTTCTGAATATTCAGTTGGAATAAGCATAGATAAGAAAATTAATATGTTAATTACCGTGGGGTCAGCAGGCTTGGATATATATATATATATATGTGCTTAAATACAGGCAAATCTACAGCTGTAGCCCTAGTTCATATCATGCTTAAATTTACCAGAAAAAAGTATCACAATTGAATAACGTAGAATCTAGGCTTCTGATAAGAGTTAAAAACTTAATAGAATAAATGGTAAATTTATTGAACTTAATGTTTTCTCTAGTTAATTTCTGAAACATCATTTTAATCTTCAATAGCATATGAAGAGTACAGGACTGTTGGTGTTTTAAGGGAATTGGCTGTCACTGTCTACAATTTGTAGGGTGTGAATAGTTTAAGATGTCATAAATATTTATGAAGTTCCTGGGAATGGTGATAGGGACATCATACAAAATCCTTGAAGTTATGAACTGAGGCAGAAAGGGTGTAATATGCAACTAGTAATAATAGACAGTTTGGTATAATGTAGAGAGGAGCAAGAAACAATCCATTATTTAGCTGAAAAGAAGCTGAATGTTTAGAGAAAAAAAAAGGAAGGGAAATTTTGAAAGATTTGCTTTTATCTGGAAAATATTTGCTCTGCTTTCACTTAGACATTTGCAACTTTTCTGAGTGATTGGATTTATTGCACTCGGGAGAAGCTTACACATTATCTTTTCTTTCCCTTTCTATTCTTCTCCTACAACTCAAGTACTGTTTAAAATGGGAATAATGGACAGATTAATCTCAGAGGTATTTTTACTGTTGCCACTAGAACTACACCAAGGGCGGATATAGTCCTGAAAGAAGAAATATAAACATTTTCTGGAAAAATATTGAATATCATTTTCTACTGTGGTTAAAACACAGAAGTGCAGCTGCCACTGAAACCCTTTTGAGCATCAGGCTGTATCCTTTTATAAAGCCCATCTGTCTCTGCAGAGGATAAAAAATGCATGATCATAAAAGGCAGTACTCCTCAGGGGAAAATCTCTCTGTACTAATCTTGTAGTCACTTTACAAAACAGTTTTTAATCCCAAATTTGCATTTGATTTTCAGTCAGGAACTTTTGTGGTTTTTGCAAAGTTTTCTTGTTCCATTAGAATGAGATATGAGGTACAGTTTGTTCAGGTGGCAAGTCCAGACTATGAATAAACCAACGTTATCATATGAAAGAGAATTAAACAGGCAGATCCAAGTGGGGATATATTAAGCCAAATTTAAGCTCCAGTAGTTGAATTTAGCCTGTACTAGATGTCTGGTTTGCCCCAGGATATATTCAGCTTTCCAGCTAATCGACTGAGGAAAACTGCCTCAGGTATGATAAAATTTACAAGAGAGCTCAGTCAAATAGCTCTTGTTATAAATACTAGCTTAAAGGCATTCTTCTGGTCTTTGGGATCAGGACTGCATTTGCATTTAATTATTCTATTTCAAACTTTTTTGAACTTGGTTAAAAATATTAGACCAGCCAGTTACAGCATTATAGTGGTTTCCAGACAAGGGTAGAACTTCGTCCAACTTTTTTATTACTTGGTGAATTTTGTTTGGTTTTATCCTTTTGTTTAGATCCAAGGTCCCACAGGTACAAAACTTGTTACAATATATTCTCTTTAAAAGAAGGAAATAGTTAAGCAAAGGTGTTTTAGTGATCTGCTGATCTAAGAGGAACAGTACTCCCCAGTGGCTTGATGTTGGTGTAACTGACAAAGAATTAAGAGTTTTAAGTCTTTTGTGCTATTCTGAGGCAGGTGTGAGACAATCAACCAATCCTCTTTCAGACATTTTGATTTCAAAAACCTGTTTTTCCTCTTTTTGTGAGACTTTTGAATACGTGATTTTATTGGTTTTATGCGTCAATATTTGCACTAACAGGGTTTTTATTTTTCACTGACGTATCAGTGCTAGCTGATTCTAATTTAGAAATATAATGAAAAAGACAATCACCTTTGCCTGTTTAAGGTATGGGAAAGAGAAATCAGTGAAAAACTCTGTTTCCTTATGTAATTTTGTTGCCATAATATAAAGCAAAATGCATTCAATTGTTCAGTGCTGAAAGCACTGCAGTAGGACTACAGTAGGAACAAATATGACTCCTATTAGCCAAACATCTGAATTTTACTATTGTTATTTAGAAGAGTTAGACTCTACTTTGGGTAGTTACAATTATTGGCTATATAAAAGTAACTCGGGCAGCTCAAGACACCATTGATGGTATGGTGAAGCTGTTGTCTCTCAGCTCTTTCAATTCTGTACCAAATTAGCCTTGACCAAAAATTTGCTGAGTTAGATTACAAGTGCCAATGAGTTTGGTCCCATTGTATCCATGTGTGTATCAGTCATCAGAACATTACCACACCTCACTGCAACAGCCCATGAATTAGCTTAAATGCAATGCACCATGCGCTGGAGCTCCTCACTGAGTTACAGCAGAACTGGTGGCTCTCAGACAGGGCTCCTGCCCTGTCCCTCTTGTCCCTCTGGCTGCTGCTGGGCCTCTTGCAGGTGGTGGTAAAAAGAAACACTTTGTTCTGTACTTTCAGTCATGTTTTCATGGACAATAAACACAACAAAGTAATTTTCTGCTGCAGTATTTCAAAACATATTGTTTCTGACATTGCCTATTGATGTGAGTGGAAGCTGCAAATTTCATTTTTTATTGTGACATATGTCTGCACTTAGTTGTGGAAGTGGTTTGGCAAACAAAAGTGACAGAAGCACAAATGGGGACATCTGCAGCTACACTGACACTTTGCAAGTGTCAGTGCTGGCATGCAGGAAATGCTGGAGGGGCAGCCAGATGTGTGTCAGCCTTTGGACTCTTTCCTGAAATACGCTGATGTGTATACCAGTGATCTTTGTCTTCATTGCTTACACTTTTAAACGTACAAATATGAAAGCTAAAGAAAAGCCCACCTGAAAGTCCCTTTGTCAACATGGTTACTCATCAGTTAAACAGATAGGGTAGAGAAGTGTGGAATAAAGAAAATATTCTTACACCTGCTTTTCAAAAATGAGGCTCTTAAGAGTTTTATTTCTTAGCGTCCTGGGTTCAGCTTAAACCATGACAGTCAGCTGCCTCTGATTTCTTGACAAGAAGCCCCCGTCAGAAAGGACTGGACGCTCTCAGATAAGGTAGCGCCTCAGCACATTGGTAGCATTTCACTTGCTCAATAAGGAAGAGCAGAAATAAGTCAGGTAAACTCCAGATTTGTGCTCACTGCTCAGCTCAGACTCAAATGTTTGGTCAGGTATGGATGTTTCCATAGACACTGTAGTAGTAGATTTAACATGAGGTGCATTAATTAAGGGTCTTCAAGTCCCCATTAGCCTCTGGCTGGAGCTGTCCCTAATGTGCTGACAAAAACCTCATGTTCCCTGCACAGGGACAGATGTAGTTTGATCCCCTGATGCCACGTGCCAGATGATGGAAGTGAGCATGCCTCTGGCACTGTGCAGTGTCTCCTGTAATGGTCCACAAAGGCGCTCAGGAGCACAAGGGAGCTCAGCCTCATGCAAACTGAGGTTTCCACTTTTCCTGCCCTGACCAAGCTGCTGTACCAATGGCGTATATAATCTCAGGGTCCCAGCAATGCTCTGATGAGTTCCTCAAGGCTTTCTTTATTGAATTAGACTGTGAATTTTACCTTTATTGCTGAAAATATGGAAGGATTTTTAATTCTGGATCTGCCTCCACCTAAATCAACACTCATTGGATTAAGGCTGGCTCTAGCTAGATCTCACTGTACTCTTCAAAGCAGGGATGTTTCTCCACCTATATATATATTCTTTTTTACAGACAGGTCTGTGAATTGCCATTTGGAATGGAATTTCTGTTCTGTTTTTCATTTTATGGTAAAAGTTATATGTGTTGGTACTCAAAAAAATGTAAAAGCAATTTGGATTTCTTACCTTAAAGGTTAATTTTGCTGCAAGTTATGCCCAGGCCAAGATATAGTGCTTTCTTGTAGCCTTGCGGCCACAGCAGACAGTGGGATATGCATTGGCGGCATACAATTCATATAAGTACTCATGGGCATGCTTTAGTTTCACAGAAATTCTCAGGCTTTCAAATCTAAGGCATTCAGCAATAAACAGTTCATTTACAGCTGTAAATGAGCTGTTGTTCTTGCCCTTCTTCATTTACATTCACTAATTGGAAGTTAATGTGTTCCCAGAAGCAAATACATATATTTAAACAAAAATATACATAATGTTTTCCAAACTGTGTTGAAAAACAACTCAATGCTTCTCCTAGTGCACTGTCCTAGGAGCACCTCTGAGTCTGCACTGCAACTGTTGTACCTCTTTAACCTCTATTTCAGTAACACAGAGATTTCTGATCTGTTCACTTTAATCAGTTTACTTTGACTAGTAAATATAGACTAGTTCAACAGATATCTCCATTCTTATCACTTCAGTCCAACCAAGCCTAATGAGCTTATAGTTAAGCACAGCCCAGCAGTACTTTATTTATTTTGATATTAATTTCCTGTGTCAGCTTCAGGTTTAAAAAAAATACACAGGTCCCAGTACAGAAAATACAAATCAAACCTGACACCTGGAAAAAAGTCACATACTGGGAAAACTTGACATAGAATCCAGTGGTGTCAAAAATCCTACATATTTGTTATTTCCAATTCAGACATTCTTCATTTAGAACAAAATAACAGACATTTATAGTGTACCTTAGTGCTGGTGACTATTTAACAGCTAGGTGCTCTCACAGCATGGTACTCTTCATGTGCACAGTAATGAAAGTTTGCTATTGATTTTTCTGTGGCTGCTTGTAACCATTATAGTTGATACATCAATAGAAAAGGAAAGCACAATGTTTCACAGGAGGCAGAAAATCAGAGAATACATGATGCTGTTACAGTAAATCATGGCATAATCTCAAGAATTGATAGATGGCTGCTGCTAACTTGAAACCCATGGCTTTCTCTGAAAAGACTAGCCTATAATCGCCCAATATGTTCTAACAGACTGACTGCCTGTAATAGTGGTAAAGGACACAACACAATGTTTCATCTTCAAAATAATGGTTTCCACGAGCCAGGTTGTTTTGTTGTGGTGGAATTCGTTTTGTGTGTTACTGCAGAGGGAGGGAGAAAGAGTGGTTTGAACACTGTTTAGACCCGTGCTTAAAGTTGTAGGGAAAAGAATATTTTATTTTTTTTCCAAAAAAGAGCACAGAAGGGTTTTTTTGTTTGTTTTGGTTTTTTTTTTTTAAAAGTCATTAATTTTTAACTTTGCAAAAATCTGCAGCTAGTTGAAAAGGAAATGCAAAAGAGGTGATTCTTCTTGAGATCAAAATATTGGAGCTGCTTTGTCAAGAAAGGCAAATGCAGAGAAAATACATTTACCACGGCTGTTTCCAGTTCCACGGCATCCTGAAAGGGAGCCAAAGGCACGTAAGTAATTGAAAACTCTTTTAAGTGTCTGCTTCTCTCTGCTGCATTTTTGAGTGGCACAGTAATCTCTGAATTTTACAGTATGTCTAGTGAATTTTTAGCAGGAATGTTCTAATTGCTGTGTTCCATCTTTGCTCCCTGACTCATCTCTGGTAGTTTTATCTATGGCTTTAATTAATTGTAAGGGTCTTTTTTCCTTGTCTCAAAAAGGAATGGGAGGAAGAAATGCAGGTAAGAGCTTAGTAGCTGGAGCCAGCAGTCTATGGAGTGTGCAGTCTATATGACACCACTCCCACAGTAACCTTTTAGCAATGTTCCTCTCTGAAAAAATATTTTCACTGTGCATATTGTTTTCCAGTAGTTCTTCAGGAGATGCGAGTCTGATACCTGTCCTTTACAGCCCTGCTGGTGACTCCATTCTCTAAAGAACAGTCTGCGTCATTTTTCTGCTAGGCTATGGGGTTTCCCCTGGTGAAAGACTGGATAGCATCGTCTATCTTGTCCTGAGCAGCTCACTGATCTCTATTACAATTTTTGTTGTTGGGAGGGAGGAAAGATGCTGTTGCAGTGTCATTCCCCATTCTGATGTTGAAATCTTTCTCTTTCTTGAGATGAGACTTTCCTTCTCCTGGCAAGCAGAGGTGTGATGCAATATGTTTAGAATGCACATCAATCCCTCCCAGTACTGGAGATGATTTTAAATGTAGGAGCTTCCTTATTAATCTTTGGATAATCTTGTGAAGAAAAGCTCTTAAAATATCCTTAAGAGAATGGCCATGTACATATTAAACTTTTGCCAGCCATATGGACTGTTTTGGTGCTTAGTCTTTCAGTTTATCCCATGCTCGATGGCTTTGCACAGGACCAGAACAACACAGAGCCTAAGGAGTTGCAGTTTTCACTTTCCTCCCCTTTCCTGCCAGCAGAAGTCATAGGAACACAATCCAAGCCATGAACTTGGGAAAGAGTGTTTCTGCACAGTCCCCTTCTGCCTCCCAATTCACAATCACAGCTGCGTTCAAGGCTGGGCCATGAATTTTTGTTTCTGAATTTTCCTTCATTGTTTCTTTCCTGTTTGCTTCTATTTCCTCCCTCTCCACCTCTGGCTTTGCTTTGATCACAGTTCCATGGTTTCTCTTTCCTTCCTGGCTTTTCCCCCTGTTTTCTTGACTCCTTTCCTATCTCAAGCCCTCCAGTCTTTCTCTGTTCCTCTGATCCACAGCACTGCTATCCCTTGTTTTCATTCACCACTCCTGGCTCCTGCTCTGCCCACATATCCTCTTCTCTGCCACTCGTTTTCCCATTACTCTTGCAGATACTGTCTTTCCCCCTGGCCTCCTGTTTAATTCTCCTGCTACTTCTTGTCATTGTTTCTTTACAGTATTTCATCTCTCCATTTTAACTCCCTCAGAGACAGACATTGCTTTTGTTTCTCTTCCAGTGTCCAATCTTGCATAAGCATCAGATTGAGGAGAAAAATGGCTTAGTCTACAGTGTGTCTCTAATTAATGGCCAACGTTCACTCACACAAAAGCATTCATGTAAGAGTCTCTGCAATGTGTCTTTTTAAGCAGAAATATAGGAGGTGCAGTTTTTTGTCTATACATAGAGTCATAGAATCATAGAATAGTTACGGTTGGAAAGGACCTTAAGATCATCTAGTTCCAACCCCCCTGCCATGGGCAGGGACACCTCACACTAAACCATACCACCCAAGGCTCTGTCCAACCCGGCCTTGAACACTGCTAGCAATGGAGCATACACAACTTCCCTGGGCAACCCATTCCAGTGCCTCACCACCCTTACAGTGAAGAATTTCTTCCTCATATCCAATCTAAACTTCCCCTCTTTAAGTTTGAACCCGTTACCCCTTGTCCTTTCACTACAGTCCCTCATGAAGAGTCCCTCCCCAGCATCCCTATAGGCTCCCTTGAGATACTGGAAGGCTGCTATGAGGTTTCCATGCAGCCTTCTCTTCTCCAGGCTGAACAACCCCAACTTTCTCAGCCTATCTTCATACAGGAGGTGCTCCAGTCCCCTGATCATCCTCATGGCCCTCCTTTGGACTTGTTCCAACAGTTCCATGTCCTTTTTATGTTGAGGACACCGGAACTGCCCCCAGTACTCCAAGTGAGGTCTCAGGAGAGCAGAGTAGAGGGGCAGGATCACCTCCCTCGACCTGCTGGTTTAAAAAATATTTAATAAGTCGTCTGTTACCACTACAAAGTAGGTTTAGCTATTATATTCCTTTAGCATGTTCTTTATTCAGTGAAGCTTTTAAACACATGTTCAAATGAAGACCATAGAGTGGCCTTACTGGCTCCAAGATTAAGGATATTAATTCATTTATCTATATCTTAATATATAGCCATTTATTCCTATGTTATGATGGGAAACTTGGCTAACAGTAGTATCCACCTATGTTAAACATTTCTGCCAATAGCAGCTAAAAAAATTCTGTATAATCGCATGCTTCCTCTGTTACATATATAATACATTCAAACTTGCAGCTTAAATGTCAAAAATGTATATTAAAAATGAGACAGAAGTTGTAAAAATATTCCAAAAATGGAGACACATATAAATGTGGGTTATATTCAGATAAGTTTTCCCTGTTACAGAAGCTGTTTAAAAGCCATACCTACTAGTACAATGTAAGCATATTAGAGAGGGGAAAAGTACGGAGCACACTGATTGGGTTATTCTGAAATCCCCACTGTCTCCACACAAAAGCAGCAGTACAGAATACAAATATTGTTTGATACCCATGTTTCTAATTACTTGCGAGATTTGTATCTAACAAATATATGACCTAATTTTCTCTCAAGCATCTAATCCTATTGTTATCTTGAAACCTTGTAAAATATGCATTTTAGAAAAAAACGACATGAAAAGAACTACTTGCTGAAGACAGGGAAGCTTTTTTTTCCATGGCTCCCAGCTGTCAGACAAGCAGAACACATAACCAGTAATGATCAGATTGGATCAAATTCATGCCTTGAATAATGCTATTGTACTCAACAGTTACATTACAGATGAATTTGCAATATTCATTGCATTTCATGAAATAAAATTAGGGCAAATCAGCAGTGATTACTAAATTTCCTCTATAATTTAGTGTAGTTTATGCAAAAAACCCAATCAGCCATGAAACAGAGAGCTACCTCTGGAATTCCTGCAAGAACTTTATCATTCATGACTCCTACACCCCGGGCTGAGATGAATGATTGAAGATGTATTTATTAAAAATGATGGTTAAATTCTTAACTGTTGCTCATAACCCCAGCATTTGTATGTTTTATATTATGTGGATTTTGGGGTCTTTTTGTTGTTGTTTTTTTTTCCACAGCAATGATCGTTTTGATTGGAGTTTTCTTGAAGATAGATACCTGCGAGATAAACACTGTCCTACTTTCTTTCATACTGCCTGCAGGACGTGTAGAACCTGGATGGGAGCATGGGCAAAAATTTGTCAGCTCACTGAAAATGTGTTCACAGGAGAACATAGTTATTTATCGAGGTTGTCACTCCATACATCATCATTTAGCATTTATAAGGAATTTAAGGACTGGCTTTTAATTGTTTGGCTTTGCTGTGGGTTTTGACATAAGGGAAGGGAAGATGCCTGCTTTCATTTCTCTAGAAATAAATCAGAAAAAGCAGAGAAATTGAAGAATAGGGTGAAAGAAAATCTACTTTGTCCTGCATGTGCTAAAGTGCTGAACTTCACTTCTAAAAATGGCATCTCAAAAAATGAATTTAAAAATCCTTTGCAAATTATTAGACCCTAATGTGAAAATAGACCAAGGAACTACTCTGAAGTTGAGTAATTTGTAAAGGAAAGGATCATTTTTTTTTTCTAAATCTATTCAAGATATTTTAAATCAGATTCTATTTAACAGTGGTCTTTATGTTATCAGTAGATATTTTAAACAACAATGGAACAACAATTGTTTCAGTTTGGTTATAGTATCTTTAATACTCTGGATTTCACCACTATTTACAAAGATAGGTAACTACTGTTTTCATTTACCAGATAGGATTGTTGAGAGATCATTTAAGAGACTTAAAAGCTCTATAGTTAGTAACAGAGTCAAAAGCAGAATTAGAGACAAGAGGGTTGATTTCTCTATTGGGCAATGCTGGTTCCATGAAAGAAGAGCATCCCTCATGAGATGATTCTGAAATGAGGTTTTGTTCATATTCATTTGCTTTGCTTTCCCAGAGGATTACAGTAGAAAAGTGGATTAGCTCTTCTAGTGGCAGAGTGGAAAAGCCTGGCTGCTTTGCTTGAGATCCAGAGAGGAGTTTAATGTTCCAGGAGCAGACTGGCTATTTAACTATTCCCCTCACCCTCATCTTTAATAAGAAATTTATCCCTAGTGTCCAAGGCGATGTGGGACATGTAGCAGCAAGGGACTATATAAATTGCTGACAACTGCCCACATTAGAAGTTATCAAATTCAAACTTGGCAAATGGAGAAACATTTGTGAAAACTGTGAAATTAGGAGAGTCATGCTAAACTTTCCTATGAAATTTACTTTCACTGATTCGGGTGCAAGAAAGGACCCATATAATCATCATCATCATCATTACCTCCTTCAGCCTTCTGCTCAATGCAAGCTATAGGTATCCATCCAGCAGTTGTACATCAAGTCTATAACATTTGACTGAACTGCATCATATTGATTTAAAGGAGTGGTCATCTTGCTTTCAGGTTTCAAGAAACAGAGCCTCCATCATACCCAGAGGTGAGGTCTTCCAAACTGGAATAGTGCCTGTCACCTTTGTATTGTCTGGTAGTCAATACTCGCCAACATCATCAGATATGTAGATTGTATACTTTAAAGGAGCATTTTAAAATATCACTTGCCATGAGGGAATTTGGAAATGTTACTATTAATAAGTTTGTCACAGTGCAAGGGTCATCCCAGCTAGGGGTCTCATTCTCCCTTCTCTGATTTCATTCCCAGCCTACCTGCAGATCAGATCTTCATTTCAAAAAGTCTATTTGAAATATTGTTAGTACAGCAAAAAATAATCAAGAATCCAAGCGGGCAAATATTTTGTTAGAAATCAGTATGTGGAAAAACATACTTATATAAATCTTGGCTTTATCTATTAGTCAGCTGTCAGCTAATAATAAATTGTATTCGGTCCCTCCCTTGTTATAAATATATATTGATTAGTTTTAAACTCTGAACTTCAGAATGAGTTATATCTGGTCATTGCTAAACTGCTCTCTTCACTAAGAAAAAAAATCCCTAACACCTATTATACTGCATTTAATTAAGACAAGCATCAGCTTTATGTACCATTATTTGCTTCTGCCAAGTCTCTATGGTATAAATATTGAGCAGTCACATCTCCTGAATACTAATCAATCCTTCCTGAATTTTAAATGATTACATAAAGTTTAGGAAATGTTTCTTTGCCAATATTATACTCTAATTCTTGCTGTAGTTAAACATTAGTGTCGAGGTATGAGACTGGATTTGACAAGTGTGCAGTAAGTATTTTTCTAAATTCAAATGTAATGTGGGGAAGCCTGAAAGCCCTGGTTGAATAGAACCCCTTGGCTACTCACTGGTGTTTACCCTGTACAAAATCTTACAAGTACATTTGGGTAACAGAATGGATGAATATAAGAAAACTGATTTAATAAAACCGCCTTATAATAACAGCCCATATATATGTGAATTATAAATAATATATATATAAAAGAAAATGTAAAAGTAGTTGTATATTTAAAAACTGCAAAAAATAAAAACCTACCGAGTGACCACTTTTGAAGAACACTGCATTGAACCCTAAGTACTGTTTGGCAATGCAAACAAGCAATCGACGCATTTGTGATGACAAGTCCATCACTGGATAAGTGCTCCGTGACTGGCTTGCATTGGCTTACCAAGGAAGAGTGCCATGTTATAATTTTTGTTTCAAATTCACAGCACCTACTTCAGATCCTGGGACTGAAGGTGCTCTGTGAACACAAAGTAGTGTTATCTGTGAGCTTCTTGGTGTCTTGCCAGATAACCACCACGCCCACTTCACAGGAAGGAGAACAGCATCTCTAAAAGCTACACATGGCTTGCACCTACCCAGTGAGAGCAGTGAGAAATGCTGTGCTGGCACTCTGGATCATCTAGACCACTGTCCTACCTTTGACAGTGACCAAGAGTAGATGCCCTAGGTAGCAGTGTAAGAAGAAGAAAAGCATGGAGTGATACCTCTCAGGAGCAGTCGCTCAGGCTCCAGCAGCTGGAAATTAGCAACAGCCAGAAGCAGCATTTTTTTTATTTCATACCTTTCAATGGATTTTCCTTCTGTTAAGTTCTCCAGGTGACTTTTGTAACCAAGGAAACTTTCATCATCCTCTACATCTTGGAGCAAGGAGTGCCAGAGTGGGATAATACGCTGCGTTGAAGAATGATATTTTGCATTTTGAGCCAGTCACCTGCTAGCTAAATTAGTTTTGTTCTGATACTAAAATATCAGAATGGTGGGAGGAAGAAGAGTTTTGGCTAATTCTTGTTCTTAGTAAGTTTCCATGTTTCGTGGGCTGTGCTTTGAAAAGCTAGTGCAGTCTCAGCCTTAATAAACAGAGTGTAAAAGGCAGATCTGTATTTGTTGAAAGTATAACATCATTATTAGGAAGGCTGCAATAGAGATCTTGTCATGGGATCAGCTAAAATTTGATAGGTTATGCCTTTACATCTGTTCTGAGCTTAGGCATCTATAATTTGGCATTCATTGTCTCTATTCTAATTATCCAGTCTTGTTCCGTTTTCTTTTTGGTCTGATAAAACCTCCTCACTAATTCCTTCATTTCATTCTCCTTTTTGCTGTGTGCCCCTCAGCATCATGACTACTACAAAAACTTAATCAGTAGTCTTTATTATATTACTTCCTGTTGACGCTTATATACCTATTTTCCTATCTGAATATACAATGCAACAAATGGAAACCCTCATCAAAAACTGAAGAGAAGATGTGTACAGCCCCATGTTTCATCATCATTTGCTGCTGCTTTTCTTATCTCTTCTGTCTATTTAGATTGCAAGCTTACTGAGGAAGAGATTCTGGCTAGTCTGTAAATGTAATAGACCAATGATGTTATATGAAGTGTATTAAAAAGTACAATAGCTAATTTAATTTTTCTTTTCCCTTCAGCTCCAGAATGTTGCATAACTGCATTGATGTGAGTTACTGAAACCAGGTGAAACAGAGCACAGGCAGGTTTTGCGCTGCTACTCCTTCGGTGTGTGTTTGATGAAAGAAAACTCCTTCAAGTCCTGCGAGTGGTGAGCTCTGAGACTTTAGGAAGTCTAAAAGCAAGGAAAAATTTATTTGCTAATACTCCTCTTATTTAAGAGAAATTGGAATGGAGTGTTGCAGATCTAGATGGATTTCTGCTGAACCCGCAAGTACGGCTGTGGTTTGAAAACCGAGTTGCTTTTTTATTTCTTGTGGCTTAAGCAAGAGCGCATTGTTTGCCATCCAGAGTGATTAAATGTTTACCATTTCTACAGGACTCTCTTGTCTCATGTTAAGTGAAATGTGGGATCAATAGTGGCTCTGCAATTATTTGTACATTGATAAAGCCTTCATTTCTTAAATGAAGTACATTTATCTGTGTCCTGACAATGATAAGGGAGCAGTACTAGTCAGCTGCTGCCTAGTCTAGCATTTAGCTCCACAGGCAGACAAGTGCCTGGACATGGGTCAAATGATGTCCAACTTTCTTCCTATTGGCATTTCACTTTACAAAGTACTCTGATGGGAGATTTGACAAATCATCCTTGCTGAGTTCAGATAATAAAAACTAGCAGGACAAATGGGAAGTTTTGATAAAGAGAAAACAATGGCTGATTTCAGGTTACGTGACCAGTCTCTAAAGCTAGGGGATAGTAAAATGAAGAGATCTGTTGTGTCAGAAGGTGATAGAAAGCATCCTGTGTAAGGTACTTATTTGGTTCTTCAAGCATCATTTAAATGTAGTCATTTAGCTCATTTAATTGCTGAAAAACTGATCTGAACTTTATTCTGTGATAGAAAGCAAATAAAAGAAACAGTGAGACAAATTTTGGCTCCAGTAAAAACAGTCTAGAATTCTCTTTGTCTTTAGTGAGGCCAAGATTTTAGCCCAGTGGAGCATTCCGATCCATTTCAGTCCCAGAATTAGAGAATTTAACAGCACATTTGGGGGGAGTTTGATTTTGTTGATAGTTTTTGTTTTGTTTTTAATTTCTAATTTCTAATTCTGCTTTGTGACAAAAGTTTCCAAGCTAATGTCAAACTTGGTAGTGAAAATTCCAAAAGGGTGATAAACCGACACATTTGCTTTTTCTATCTGTAGTCTTCTCAATTCAAACTAGCAATCATTAAGACAAAGAAACAATTTGTGTTTATTTTTAAAACTACTTTTTGATAATGTGTACTGTGGACTATACTGGTTATATGCTATAGAAAAATTAGGTGTATTAGTACCCTGGGATTAGGGTAAAGAAATTGCATTATTCTCAATTTGGCTAGGTTTGGGAAAGCCAGATAAGTTTATTTTTATTAAGTGGTAAATTTGATGAACAGTTACACAGCTGTGTGACCAGCATCTTTCTTAGATGTGCTTTTTCCATATTTCGAACATGAGCTCATAAAGCAGCATTAAAAATAGGTTTAATACTCCAATCTGTTGAAGTTTTCTTCATTTCACTGTTTTGCATCATATGCCTGGCCACTAACTTTCCATCAACTGTGTTATTACAGTTGTTGAATTGTCATGGCTCTGTCTTGGTTCTTTTTTGCATGAAAGAAACCTGCCAAATGTAACTCAGTAGTCAAGAAAATCCAGGTTTACATATCTCTTGAGCTACTGATTTTTTTTTTTCATGTATCTTCAGATTGTGGGGGAAAAAAATGGCTGATATACCTGACTTAAATTGTGCTTTGTCATGCTGGTTACCTTCATTCAGGCCAGGTTGCACAGGGCTTTGAGCTTTTGAGGGTACCATGGCAGGGGGCTTGGAAGTAGATGATCTTTAAGGTCGCTTAAAACACAAACCATTCTATGGTGATTGTATGATTCATTCCTTTAGTTAGAATTAAGGGGGGAACACTTCTACATGTGAAAACACAGGAATAATGCCCCAGAAGACACATGTTTTGGGGTTTGCCAATATGATGTAAACCTAGGTCAAAGAAAGGTAAGCAAGGATAACTGCTGTGAGAACTGGTGTCCTGATTCACTTCAAAGCAAGATAATAGCTCAAGATAATTGAAATGGAGATTGATAACAGAAATTGCTGTTTCTAGGCCACCTAAACAGAAGACTTCTTTCAAATAAATCATGCTAGTAGATGGATTGCTCCTTTCCAATAAAATGCTTCAGCTTTGGCAGTCCAGCTCATCTTCAGATAAAACATTCAATCAGCATCTAGTGTGCCATTTGCAGCAAAGAGATATTGGTACAGAATTCAGATGTACATCAGAGATCAAGTAGGTGAAAAAGTGACTAGAAAATGCCTTAGTGGTTTACACCAGGCTACACAACTAAAAACTGTGAAGGGCAATTTCAATCACAAGATCTGTTTCTATTTGATTTACTGTGATCTCAGGTGTCAATTAGACTGGTTCAGTTTTGTAATGTTGTTCCTGTGTGCAGTAAGAGAGGAAAGCAACATGTGTTTGTTTATGTGTAGTGAGGAGGTAAGCACTGAGGGAATTGCCACAGAGGACTGACTTATGGAAAGTTTGTGATTCTTTAAGGGGACACTGATGGACGAATGCAGTAGATCATGTAAGTAGATCAAAGTAACTTGATGGACTTGAAATCATGCCAAACTTTTGATGTCTTGACAGAGTCACTGACTGACCACTGATGGTGCAGGGAAGCTGTGAAGGAAGGGGTCTCTGCTTGTGCTTTAATGTCCATGTGAGTCAAGGCTCCTGTTAATCTAAAATACAGCTGAGTCCGAACCACGCACAAGATGATAAACTCCAGTGTGAACGTGATGACTGTGCTGGGTGTAAGGACTGATTTGTTCTCTGGCGTTTTAACCTGTGGGAACGCAAATGCTGAAGGACTGATTCAGCTGAAATGGTTATCTGCTGAGAGCAATAGGTGTGATGGACTTGCTCCTCTCTAAAGTTTGGCAGTGATTGGACTGAAGGATGGCATGAGGAACCAGTAGTGATAGACAGTCACTGAAGTATGAAGATCTGTGGACAGTAAAGGAGGCTTACGTGCAGAAAGGTAAGTACTAGCTAGCTGTAAAGACATTTGTTTTTTATAACCGATGGAGGGAATTTAAAAGTTACATTATGCTACATATAGTAATACTATATAGAACTAAACTAAAGTTGTCACAAGTAAGAAACTAGTTACCAAACCTTTCTGGCTTATTGATTAATTGCTGAGTCACCTGTACCATTATATACTTGGCAATGTTAGTCAGACTAGACAGACTAGATCACCCAGCGGAGAAAGGAGCTGAGCTCCTGTGACTGGGTATATCACTCACTGGTGTGGGTGGGTGTATGCAGTTTGACTGCAGGAAGAGCTGTTCACTGCTAGTTCCAAAGACTACAATAAATATGCATCTGTCGAGGCTTCAACAGCATCTTCTTTAATGCTACCATCAATCGAAAGCTTTCCTGTTTAAGCCCTTTGGAACCTCTGACGAGTAGGTAACAAGCAATTACCTCTCTCATTTAAAATCTAGAAAGCAGAACTTATGATGTAATTCTGTTTTGAAAAATTAGTGTGTTTGGGGTTTTGAACACTATTTTACTGTTAGTTTACTGTGATAATCACTTCTGAAATGTCATGAAAAAAGGGAGAGGCAAAGTTCTTTGCTCTGAAGGAGATTGCCATCTTGTGAAGAGACAAACAATATGGTACAGCCATGAATAACAAACAGCTTTACAAGGCAGCCTTGTATCTGTACAGTTATAAAAAACAAACAGCTTCTTCTACAGAAATTAATTCTGCAGATTATTGACTTTGTGTTGCCTGTGAAAGGCTTTATATTAGACATTTATTTTTCAACCAAGCACTACACTAAAGAACAATAGTTTTTATTGGTTTGGTTAACACTGGTGTGAACATCCTTAGATATGTCAAAAGGGTAGTATGCATTGAAGTACTTTTTATTCCATTAAACATTACGGGACCAGATTTCCAGCAAGTGCCAGATGAGGTTTTTAAAATATTTTGATCAAGTAATATATTTTTGGCATAAAGACCAGTTTTCTTTTGAGATGCTTAAGAAATGTAGATATGTGTCAGATACACCTAGGTACCTAGGTACAATAATTGCACCAAGTCATTGATGTAAAATTTGATGCTTAGCTGGGTTTGACAGCCCTACTGAATGCCTGCCAGCATTGTTTTGTGCTTTACTGTCTTCTAAAACCTGACTCATTTTAGGACATGAGGCATATTATTAACTTCAGCCCAATGATTCATTCATACTTTTGGGGTCAAACTTAAGTACTTGGCTGGAAAGGGTACCTGTGTTTTTCATTTCAGTTTTGTCATCATTCTTATTAAATGTTTGCCTCAATCCTGTGGATTAAGTGGCAACATCTTTACAGTTTAGTCTTTACAGAATAACATCTAGCTCTAAATAATGAACTAATTGGTTTCAAAGGTGTTGAAGCTTTCTTAGCTACATCAAATTTATATGCAAGTGGTGTGACTACAAGGGTCCTACTAGCAGCAAAATTAGCTGGTTTTATAGTAACATAAATGACATTAAAACTGGATAACCTGGCTGGGTACATGCTTGCAAGGTATTCCTGCCCAACTGCTTCAAAAGCTGAGCACACTGCCTGACAGAATTGGAAGAGTTAAAAGTGCCAGAACAACTCTGTCATGGTTTAAGCCTCTCAGCCATGCAGTTTGCACACTTACTCCCCCCTCTTTCTTCCCCCTGCTCCCGGAGGGATGGGAAGGAGAATCGAAAGAATGCAACTCCAACAGGTTGAGATAAGAACAGTTTAGTAACTAAGATATAACACAAATCACTGCTGCTACCACCAATAATAATAATGACAAGAGAAATACAAAGAAAGAGAATACAACTGCTCACCACCCAATACCAAGCCTGACCCAGCAGCGAACCCAACCCTTCCAGGTCTCTGCCCCTAGTTTTTTACATCCTGGGCATGACGTGCTGTGGTATGGAATACCTCTGTGTCTAGTTTGGGACAGGTGTCCTGTCCCTGCTTCTTCTGGCTTCCCCTCCTCCCTGGCAGAGCATGAGGCTCAGAAAGTCCTTGGCCAGACAAAACACTGCCAAGCAGTAACTGAAAACACTGCTGTTATCATCGCTGTTCCCAGGCTGAAAGTCAAAACCACAGTGCTACACCAGCTACCAAGAAGGAGAAAAATGACTGCTACTGCTGAACCCAGGACAAATTCCTAAATCACTGCAAAGTACTAGAAGAGTTGATGAAAGCCATCAAACAAAAAGCCACCTAAAATTGAGAATTTTCCAAATGCACTTCACTTATTCAGCTAATTTAAAATAACACTGAACGGGGATGAATTCTCTAAATATTTTGTTGGAGGAAAGCTGCAGGCTTTTTAGATATTTCTGTGCCAATGTCTAATGACTGAAAAACCTACTTATTAGGAATTAGGAAATCAGAATTCTTGTTATTCATCAGATAATTCATAAAACATATTTTCTGCAACAGATGGCTTGCTTTTCCTTCTCTGAATCTAAGAGAGAAAGCAATGAAGCCCTGAATACAAAATGTTAATAGCTAGCAGATAAATCCATCATCTCTTTCTAGGTTTCAGAATGTACATACTTCATAACAGTCAATTTTGTTGGCATTGTTATGTCTTTAAAAAGAGTACTTTTTTCCCCTTACATGTTCTATGTTCTATACCTCTGAAGTGTTGATCTTTTATGCTTCCTGTGTTTAAAGAGAGTAAAACCAAAGCAGGTTCAAATTCTAGAAACACCACATGGAGGGACATATTTAAGAAAGAAACTGATGTGTTACAGTGTAACCAAAACTGTTCCCTTGAGTCTGATTGCAATTCTATTGTAGTAATTAATTTATTGAATTTTATTCATTTACAGAAGATTTTTTTAAAAACTGAAAAATAAAAGAAAAACATTACTAAATGTCAGCACTGCTGATATTTCTTTCATTCTTGTGCTTGGCTCAACTGATCACTCTCTCTGTAGACAAAATACCTTTTGAGTAAAATGGGAGTTTTGGCTATGGAGGAGATCAGACTGGATCTGACCTTATTAATGTTTTTAAGTCTCTCAACTACCTGCCAGTAAATAAAAATTCACTTGGCCAAAGTTTATTTTGACCAGTTTTAAGTCAACAAAGTGCAAACATGAAACAGGAGGCAAGCAGAAAAATCTATTCCTATGAAGTCAATAGGCATCCATCTCCCTAAGCCCTTTTTTGTTCCTGGCACTGGTGATTTTTCTTGACTGATTCATTGGAGGGCACTGGTTTAACTAATTTGTCTTGCATAGGTATCTCCCATTCTGTCCTCTCCACTAGTACAAAACAATTTCCCCTTTAACGGGTATTTCCTAGCTAGATCCGTCATAAAGCTATTATCATTAATTTTCACTTTTAGAGTTCCTTTCACTTTTAAAAACCTGTGAGATACATTCCTGATTTATGGGTTATGATGTGACAGCCATCATATGCAAAGAAGATTGTTTATACTTACCACAGATGCTGCTGAAAAAGAGGGATATTTCAACCATATCCCTACTCCATCTGCTTTACATAACTGTATTCAATATTATAGGAAAATATAGCAATCTGTATTTTCCCCTGTTCCCTAGAATTTCTAATAGAATTTTTTTCTTGTTCTGGAATATTCAGAAATCACATACAGAAATACAGAAGCTCGCAATACTCTATGAAATTCCCTAGGTTTTAGGAGTAATTTCCGTAGAAATCCACTTTTGATCGTTATACATAGTTTCCCTGCAAATGATATTTAAAAAGTAATCCTCAGATTACTGTGAACCTCATGAAATATATTTTAGATTTCTTTCAGAAAAAAAAATAAGAAAAGAAAAATATTATAAATGTTTTTTAGAAAAAAATAGTAACACTTTCAAGTATGAAGAGTAGAGTGTACCTACCTAAACTAAACAGCACCAGGAATTTGAGACATACAAATTCTCGTAGATCAAACTGCAGGGAGCGAAGCTTTGCTACTAGTTCTTGTGCATGGCTCATAAGATTGTTGAGGGTGGCTCCAGCTTGGGATGCTATTATGGAATAATCCACCTGTAAAAGAGAATTGTATTTCTGTCTGGTTGTGACGCCCACAGAACCACTTTTGGATGTTTCAAGCAATCACATGCAACCAGGATGCTGCTGGATAGAAGAATCATTCTCAATGTAATGATGTTAGTAAGTCAAGATGATTTTATACATAAACTGATTTTAGCACAGTGGTATGTACTAAAAATATTATTAAACCACATATCTTAATAGTATGTCACATCACTGTCAATGCTGGTTTGTGTGTATTGGCTTTTTTTAGAAGCTTTATATATGAGAACTGCTTATGACACGGTAGCTGTCCCCATATTTGTTTGTTTTATTCATTTGGTGTCTCTTGTTCTCACTGTAATTGTATGATCTTACAAAAAAATACTGATGAAGTGAGCTTTGCGCCTACGCTAGGTATATTAGTCCAGAGGGACATAACGGTATTAATGAGAAATGGTTCAGTGTCCATGACTTGGCCAGAAACATCTATTCAAGCCTAGAAATGTCTGTGTATTCCCACAGGAAAGAGGCATTGTATGGGTTGCTTCTGTTCTCCTTAGCCGCACAAAATCCTGGCATTCATTGGAGTTGGTTCCAATGGACTTGTTCTGGCGTGTCCTTCCCTGCTAGCAGAGAATTAGCAGGCAGGTGCCTGATACAGGCCAGCTGCACTTGCTTTGTCCCAGGCAGTAACCACAGCACATGGAACTGCTTTCTCTGGGGATCTGCTGCCCATGTCATGGGCTCATTTGTTCTCCAGGGAAGGCTGACCTGTCTATGAGCTTTGTGAAGTAATACTTGTACATAGATATCCAAAACAAAGCTAGAATTAATACACTGCATTGAAAAGTTAATATGCACAAGCAAAGCATGCTTAAAGCCTGTCATAGCTGACACATCCCCAGCTAGACTTGAGTGTCGGGCAACCTCCCCACTGCTTGTATGCTGAAAATTTTCTGGCTAATGCCATTCGTATTAAGGGTTGTTTCTATGCAGATGACTGTACCAGCCTCTGCCACTCTAAAGATGTGTGTGCTTCATCATGGGAGAATGGCCAGTGAAGAGCCTCAGGTATGGCAGCCTATAGAGATGCTCTGATGTGAAGGTGAAGGGCAGGGGCTGAGATGAGCTGGCTCAGAGACAGGGCTGGTGAGGCTGGGCACTTCCACCACAGTGACAGCAGTGTGGAGCAGGAGTGATCAGAGCAGCTACTTCAGCTGAAATACCTTCAGTTACCCCTCTTTTCACCAGAGTGCTAGCTATCCCCTGCAAATGCCACTGTCCCAAGGAAAGGGCCAGATGTGTTGCTCGCTTCTGTGATGCACCACCTCGACCAACTGGCTGAGACCTAAATTGGTTATTGACACATTTTCAAAGTGCCTTTTCTTGCCTGGCTGCTCTAATATAACCAACACCATTCTCTTTTAGGAGCCTCCATAACAGCGGGAAAATTGCTAACCAGACTCCATTGTAAGCACATGTAAGTGAAGTCTGGCTTTAAACGAAGACTAAGCACAATGTTAAGTACACACTTGGGGTTAATGACTTGTTTAAAAGTATCAGTGCTATAATCCCATCTTTAAGGTCTCCTATAATAAGGTAGTTAATAAAGAATGACCAGAGGAAACAGACCAATACTGTGAAATTTTGCTTTTCTGTGCACTGATCCCCTAAAATCTATTTTTTTTAAGAGCTCTTAAGGAACATGTATTTAGAAATATGCTTTTTGATTTTAAAACTATTGAATTGATTTTGTTGAAGTTTAAACAGCAGTAAGGCAAGGAAAAAAAAAAACCAAACCTGAAAGACTTTAAACCTGACAAAATTTCAGCCAGGAAAGACAGAGATAACTGGAGGGAACTAAATATAACTTCTCCTAGTGATGACTTTAATATAATCAATAGGGTACTGACTTTTAATAAGATATTTTATTTATATGTAATCTTAGTGCTCCTGGGATAACTGCATAAGAAAACTGAAGTTAGCTTTTTGTATGGATGTTAATAATGATACTAAACCAGCTCTGCAAAACAATTGAAATTGTGCTTATGTTTCAATTAAGTCAATGGATTATGCTTAAGTATCCTGTGAGGTAGGTTTTATTGCTCTCTCGTACACCTGGGAAAACTGAAGTAGTGACATTATATTGCTTACTCAGGGCCAAAGAAATTTGCGACAAAAGTAAGATCTGGTCTTTGAAAATCCCAGCCAAACCATCTTTCATAAGCTACTTTATAGTTCATCTGCTAATTCTCTCTCTTTCTGTCTATATACTTATACGTATTTCTTTATATATGTGTATATATATACTTAAGTAATAAGAAAAAATAAAGTAACATGTCTCAAATACATTTTATTCAAAGAGCAGTTTAATATAGTGACTGATTCAACTAATTCATGTTAAGAAACGGGTCACATAAAAATATCAGCTTTCACAACTTAATTTCCCTTTTGTAATTGTTAAGGGCAGGGTGGGAAATCTCAAAATCCCTCACTGAGATTCCATTTTGTGGTGGAAATATGCTACTCACTTCATAATAAGAAGTTAAGATGTCTGGATGTCAGGAATATCAGTGGCGTTAGTGCAGTGATTATGCCATAATGGTAAAACCCAGTAGATGCCTGGATCTCCCACCATCCCTCTACTGGAGAGCTCTCAGGCAACCTGCTACTCTTTCAGGTGCATTTAATATTTGCAGCACCAGCAAATTTGTCTGGGAGGCAAGTCCTCATCTGCCACTCACCGAGAGCAGCCTGTATTAAAGTTTTATATTTATTGACATTTCATTACCATAATTGACTGCAGTTGGTTCTGTAGGAGAAGGCACGGGGCTGCCTCCTAAGCAGGAGAATTGGTCCCTTGGGTAGGATTTGCAATTAAAACTGATGCAGAATGGATTTTTTTTTTTTATTGTGTAAATATGATGAGTTGAATTTTCAGCTTTAACTAGAGAATACTGGGAGTGCAGGAGGCTTTTTTCAGGAGTGAGCAAATTTGTAAGTCAGTGGAAAGATGACCCCCAAAGGTGTCAATCAGTTTATACTAAATCAACTGTGCATAAAAAAGCGTCAGTTAATGTATATTCTGAAAAATGGTCACATTAAAGAGTATGTTCTCTTGCTTGCTTGGTTCTCTATGCAAAAATTGATACTAAAAGATGTATTAATTGTTTTACCCTCCAATTCATGATTAAAAATACTTTTCAAGGACAAAGATTAAACCAGTCTGAATCTTGAGTAAAATGCTTAGTTGGACGCTGAAATCTTGGCATTTCCTTTATATTGTACCAGTAATTTGATTTGGTTAAATCAAATCCACAACTGAAATAAATTAGTCTTGCTTTCCAATTAATAGTATTACATTTCACAGTTGTTTCTGATGTTGAAGATGATACGTTGACTGGCATTTTGAAATCAGAAGCTTTGGTGAAGCTTCTGCATAACCTAATTTGGAAGTAAAATGACAGGCATAAAGTTACGGATGCACAGTCAAATGGAAGTGTGAATTCCTCGTGTACCAGTACACAGTGCTATCTCGCATGATGAATATAGTAATGATGAAGTAATGATAGACACTTAATTGGATTAGCTTGGTACCAAAGTAATGCAGACAGAACAGCACTGAATAATTTACACTGCTGCCTGTTCTCACCATTACTGTGCTTAAACTGGCATGTTTAAGGTTAGTATAGCTATTGCTATATAGGCTATAGTGCAGGCTGTGCCCTAGTATACTATTTTCTAGCTGAGGTGCCTAAATCTAAAATTAGCTCCTCAAAACCTCTGCTCTGCTGCCACCTAATTTGGTGCTTAAAGTTCACCTACTACCAGCCTTTAGGTGCCAAACTAAATGCCTCTAGACATGGCTGGGACTACCCAAGTCATGAAAGAGGTAAATAACTGTGTCCCCAGCTCATGATACGGCAATTCTTAGATTTATGGGCTATGTGGTTTTCATCTACCTAAGGCAACAAAAATGCCCAAGGCAGGATTTCTTCAGCAGGCCAGTGGCTGGGACCACTGAGATATGGGAAATCCAGGGTCAAATAAATAAATAAGGCTACAGCATGGCAATTTGATATCTTTCTGAAAGTGAGAAACACCGAGTTTCATCACATAAATTATTTGTATCTTATAGATACTTTATGATCATGAGTATTGGGCAGAAAGAGGGGGACCTTTGGCTTGGTTTGGAGAGGAAGGATTTGATTGGTGTTTAACTCTAGGAGGGAACTTCCAGCTGGGAATCCCCAGTAGAAAACTACACAAAAGTCCTTTGGACAGGCAGCATTCACATCATGCCTCTCTCCTCAGTGTTTCTCAAGGCTGCCTCTTACAGTTGCCACCTAGTTCGCTGCGGGCCTTCCCTGCTTACTGTGTTGCAGAGGTACAGGTGGATGAGGCTGCAGGCTCTGTGAAAGGGCAGGACAGTACAGAGGTGCCAGCAGCAAGGAAAAGAAATAAAGAAGATAGTAGTATTAGTAAGAGGGTCATAATTTAAATGTGACTGCAGAAAGACCCGGCAGTGGTGCGTATTTTTTCTAAATCCTTTTTTTGATACAGTTGAGAGTGACTTAAAAGCTTAAATCCCTTTAATGTCAGTGAAGGCAAGTTAGGGCAGTGCTGAATGTTTATGGCAATACTACTTTAAAACAATATATCATAGTAAAGTACTTGGAATTCAGCAGCATTTAGATATTCAGACACCAAAGGATTTCTCAATTGATAGAGAGGTAGGAGAAATGGAAGGGACTAATTCTGCAGGTTTTTTCTCACATGGAGGTTTCATTTAGCACAGCGAGATATTGCTCAAGGCAGAACAAAAGACAAACCTTTTAAACAACATGAAGCTATACCCTGGGCTAAATAAATGCTGAGCCTGAAGGCCAGAAGTGCAGCGAGCACCTGTGCTTTTTTGCTTTGCAAATGATTTGTCATGGTGATGAATGATTTCTTGAAGCCAAATCCCTGGTTTCACTGGGCTCAGATGGAAACTTTCTGGTGGAGTCAGGTGGTTGCCTCTGGTATTGACTTGTCTCTCTGCCCACAAAATAGAGCCTAACGTTTAATGGTGGAATCAGGTTCCTTTCTTCTTCTAAATTAAATTGTGTTTGATTTCTAGGATATGACAGTGGGTCATATGGCATGTGGAAATGTGTGGAACTGTCCCATCCCTTTTCAATACTTCAGCAAGCCTGAAACAATCTCCAGAATATGGGATTAGAGTGATTTTACTTGTTGATGTCTGTTAGGAGGTACTGGCTATCACTGGCTGCCATTCCTTTCAGCCAGTGCAGAAATTGTGCAAGTAAGGAATAAAGTCCCTGCTGTGGCTGTATACAGTACCTGTATAATGAACAAATGTTCTACCAGACTAAGGTAGTTCAAGTTAGTGAAAAAATGATTTACTATTTAATTTAATAAATTAGATCACTGTACGTTTAGGGCACAAACATGAAGAAGGCAGTGGGTGCCTAGGTGCAGCAAAGGGACCATCCTGCTCCTTCCTGCTCTTCCCCATGCAACCCTGGCCAGCTGCACCCTCACTGCTCCCTCCTCAGTTACTAATTGCACTGAAAGCCTGTAGAGTGGTCCACAATGGCCTTCCCCCGGGTTTTGAAGTCCTGACCCTGCTGAGAGCCTGTGAGTTGCCTCTAGTGTATGGTTATGTGGGTAAACGAGCCTTTCTCTCAGAAGGATACATTCAGCCCATCATATATTTACTATCACAAACATATTTACTTTTCCACTATTTCCTGAAATACATATTTCAGTGGCAACTATGGTGGTTATTAAACTCATTTTGAGCTTTTCGTGTAATTAATACTTCCATTGAAAACATTTAAAGCAGTATTTGTGTTATGTCTCTAAGTAAAAGAACATGGAAAAACACTTTAAAGAGATGTCTAGGTACAAAAATTGAGGAGGGCTTAGAATGGACAAAACCACCAAATATGCTTATAGAAAGTTTGGATACATTAATTAAAATTGTGATGACTTATGCAGCTTAAGATGCTTGTCATTTTAACAGGTACACAATAATAGAAGATAATGAATTAAGTTGCCAATGGACCTTTCCCCTAGGATGATGTTATTGTGCTTGCTAATTAGCTATAATATGTAAATAGTAACACTCCAAAGCACTGCATTTACTTTAACTGTTTCAGAAAAAATAGTACATTGAGACTGGAAAAATTCTATGCCCTGTAGTTGATTATATATTGATTCATTTGTAGTAGATATATTGATTCATTTGTAGTAGATATATTTATGTTATAAAACCTATAGTAATAAAAGTATAGTTAAGTTTCATGCAGATGGCTGCTTTAATTAGTACCCTCAAGTTTTCCACTCTAGTAATGGTGCCTATTAGGTTCTTCAAATTATTATTATGAAGATATTAAAGTAATTTTCAGAATATAACTAACCTAGGGTACATTTTAACCTAAAATACATTTCTATAGCAAAGTGCAATGAACTTTTTTTTAATATAGAAATGAGATGATATGGAATCACTTCTGAGTTTGAATATCCATAAACTGCATTGGAAGATAGGCAGTTACTAGAGATTTTTTGTGAATGTTTAGGTAACATCACAAGGGCTGTGCTGATTCAGACTGTTTATTCAGGAGCTTTTGACCATGTAGGTTCATGTTCCCTTATTAGCCTCTTACACAAATTTCTATTTTACTATTGTAAATCCTTTCCTATCAGTGGAAGATCAGATGTGTTCATCTTGAATCCCATCAGTATCACTATTCCAATAGGTGAATGGGACAGACTGATATAGTGCTTTCTGCTTTGAGTTTGGTCTTTGAACAACTTGTCTGTTACATGTGCAAGCTGAAAATCAGATATGGGACTTGACGTGAATTTATATGGAGAAATCAGTTCACTTGCATGGAGGACTACCAGCCTTGAAGAAATGCTTCCAGACCCTAGGCAAATAGCTTTTGTTCTCTTTATGGGGGCAGTGTGTACAGAATACAAAAGAAATGTGTTTCCTATGAACACAACAGAGTTAGCATGTGGGAAACAGAACAGTTCTGGTGTGCAAGGATTCATGTTGGGTGTCCTCTCCATGACTTTTTTGCTGGAATGGGAATTTTCGACTTGAAACCATAGTGCTACAATGTTTTTGGGGCAACAAAGCAAAGCAAATGTAAATTGGGATATGTTTGTTCTCAGGTATGTCCATAGCTCAAAACGTTTAATATTTGGACAAACCTGAATCGGACACTTCATGATTAATAACTGGATTTTGATGTGTTTTACCTAGCTTAATTGCAAACATCTAGTTCAGCCCCCAAAAGCAGCTAGCATAATGGCTTCATAAGACATGAGGCATTTTTAACAACTTAGCATAATTTTGTTTCCTTGTCCTTCAGACAGAAACCACTGGAACTGTGAAACTTGGGTACAAGAGAACTGCTCAAGAGCAGAATGACCATAGCATCATAGAATCATAGAATTATAGTTAGGGTTGGAAAGGACCTTAAGATCATCTAGGGATGATGATGATTGCTTGACCTCGTTTGTATCCACCCTGAATCAAATCCTCTCTTTCCCTGTGTATGGACTTCTAGATTTGGCCCCCAAATGCCAAAATGTCATTCCATTAGCTATCCATTTTCTTTCCCTACCTATGGATACTGTATGTATTTTTAGTCATTTCTTAGGATGAACAAAACACTGTTTCCTTTTCTGTTGTTTTCCAGCTCCTTTCTCTTGTCCTTCAAAGACACTCCCTTGACTAATACTCATAGCTTTCTGCAGTGATTCTTCTGCAAGGGTGATCTTTGTGATACAGTCATCTGTAACCCACAGTTTGGAAGTTCTGCTGCCTCTTGAGAACCTTTTCAGTGGCAAGGTGAAACTTCCTTGAACTTGCAAGTCTGTTCCCTGGACAAACAGATTCTCCAAAGGCAAAACACCTGCCTCAGGATACTAGAAGCCTTCTTTACAAGTGGGTAAGTCTAACATAGATTACATTGAAATTACAAGAAATTCCCCAGGCCACACATCACCACCTTTCAATAAGGAACAGCTGAAAGATCTACGAAGTATCCCCATCTACGGGAGAGGTTCAAGCCACAAAGTTCTGATCTAAATTGAAGTGAAATTTTGATTTGCTTCAAAACACAATACTGTCAAGATCTTAATTATCTCTTATGCTCTTCTTTGGTGCTATGCTTTAGAATGCAAATCCAGGTGGAAAGATGTATATGTGTCATGACTTGAACTAAATCAGTAGTTTCAACAATCTCAAACAAATCTGAGACTTAGGCACATTTTTGAAGAGCCTTTTTAATCCAAAAGGCTTTGACTAAACTCAGCAAAGGGAAGATTGGCAACAATGAGAAAAGTGTAGGCATGAGCAAAATGAGCAGCTTGTGTCTGGACAGCCGAGGCTACAATTTGTGTGTTTTGTGTTGACTGCTGCATGAACAATGACATTCTGTATAGAGCTTTAGTATCTATGCTGTGTGTGCTGGATCTTGGAAGCCGGCTTGGAAGCTTGGAAGCTTGTGTTGCTGCTGTAGAAGATACAAAAAGAAAGTGCTCAAGTTGGAGGAATTAAAGTTCTATAATTAGAAATGGGATATTAAAATTACATGCCACATGGCAAGCCTGCAAAACTTGGCGTGTGGAGAGCATATTGGCAATGACTTACAATTAACCACCACATTGCAAATCACTTCTTAGCTGTTTTCTATTATGAAATTTGGAGAGTTGTAAAATGCATTTGTGCTACTTTATTTCCTTTTGAAATGGTAATTGCTACTGCTGAAGGGCAGTACTTAGTGCAGAAAACAAAGTGTGCAGCGTAGGAAAGAACTTGTTTCTGAGGAATTGCTGAGGAATTGTAGTGATCTGAAAAACAGTGCTTTCTTGAAACGCATACACACAGAAGAGCTTCATTTATGAAACTCCAACCAAATAAATAAAATAAAACAGTCCCTTTTTTTGTGCAAGGGCCAATGCTTACTACTTTGTTGCTGACTGCACTTTTTTCCCCATCAAAGTGGGAACAGTGGATTGACACTGGGTAAGTCTCATAAGCCAATGGCTCTAGGGAAATGCATATATATAGAAATGTGACAGGAATGCCCATAGGTAACTGGGTTTTGAGACAATGTGTTTGAAGATTATCAAGTGTGCTTCTAACTACTGCCCATTTTGGATACCTAGTATGGAACTGACAGTGGTATGGCCCTGGGGAGTCAGATTAAGTTTGACTTTTGTCTCTGGGGCTCAGAGGCTGTGCAGCCAAGTGAAGAAAGCAGGTATGTTCTAATTAAATGGTGGTAAGATCACCACATATAGCTTCCCCCTTGATTGTGGTTGTGAAAAGGACTGTGTTATGAGTAGCTTTTATGGAGGGATGTATTCAGGGAAGGACAGAGTGAGGATTCTGAGGTCTTAAATTTGCTAACTTGTGACAATAATCATGATCTCTCAGGTAATAAAGTAGGCTACCTAGCTCAGGTACTCAGTTTAGAGTTAATGTCTTTGAAAGCCAGATGATTGACTGTAATTTTGCTCATAGTGCTTGCTGGTAAGAGTAAATAAAACCATCTACAGCACTTTTCATCAGAAGTGTCACAGTGCCTTCCACACCTTAATCAATTAATTTTTATGACACAGTGACATGTTTATTTCCCTTTCTCTGCTGGAGGAACTGAAAGGATCAGAGCAGCAACCTGAAAGTATGCTGCGTTTAGTGCAATAGCAAAGACTCTTTGTAGGGTCTGGATCTAGAAGTGTGGCTTTCCAGAATTATTTTACAGTTAATACAGAGGAGACAGTCATAATTGTCCTTTCACAAATACACCTGAACTGGTGTTGCGTCTTAGAATGACAACAGGCCAAGCTGATGCTGCCAAGGTGGTCCATCTTGACACTTAGGAAAAGAAGCAGTTGTATGGGATCAGCTTGGCTAAACAAGTAATTCACAACTGAGCTACAGTACAAAAATGCGGTATATAAGAGCATGAAGCCAGGAATGACTGAGAGCAAGTAGTTGTAGAGATACTGTTAGGCATGTAGGAATGGTGTTTAAAGAAACCAGTCTTCATCTGGAGTTGAGACTTGCAAGAGTTGTTAAATTGTTGTTTGGGGGACTGAACAAGAAAAACATGGGACTGCTGCTGGATTCAGCTGGTTTAGCGGCAGCAAACACAGAGCAGTGTGGGGTATTTAGTGCCACCTTTGCCTCAGTCTTTATTAGCAAGATATCTGAGACTCTGCTTTGCAGCAAGGCTCAAGGAGGAGAACAGTGACCAGTATTAGATATATGTTGAGAAAAAAACTCCAGCCTTTGTTAAGCATGAAATGGGAAGGAGTCCATCCATAAGGAAAGGGACTAAATATAGTGTTCTTGTTTGCTGTTCTTATAGTATGGCTCCTGGGCCTCCAAGCAGCCAAAGTGTACAGGTGTACAGATGATGGGAGATTCTTGGGGTGTCTGCATCGACTTCAAAATGACAGACTTTGGCACAGGAAAGTGAGACTGGATTGTAAGAGGATATGACAAATCTGGGGCAAAAATGGATGCAATCAGTCCAATTTAGCCAGATTTTAATGTAGTCAGAGACTTTAGTTCTTCCTGGAAATACATAGCTTCCAAAACCAGGTGATGATTTGCAAGCAGCACATTTAATAAGCATCCTGCTACCTGTTGTCCAACAGTTATGAAATGCTCTGCTTTGCCTTGAGATCATGTACAGCTGGGGTTTTTTTACAAGGTAAGATAAAAGTGGCTAATGAGGTAAGAATTATTATTGTGGAAAAATGGGGACAATGGCTAGAATTTAAGGGTATTTAGACGTCTCTAATGATTTCAGTGGGCCTTAGGTGCTCAGTACCTTTAAAAACTAGGCTAATCACATAACAAATGAGACACTAATTGAGCAGTTCTCTCAGGAACACAAAACTGTTAGTTTACTTACAGCTTTATAAACAAAGGAATAAGCAAGCACCCTGTGTGGTAAATAAAATAATTGCCAGAACAATTGTCCAGTGTTTTGGAAATGATGAAAAGGGATTGGTCTTTTTCTAAATAGCAGAAATATAAATGAAGAGTAATGCAACTAGTTTTTTCCTCATATAATTAGGCAGTACAGCTTTATCTCAGATAGGTTAGTGACTTTCCACAAAGGTACAGGAGTAAGTTCTATAGCTAGAATTCCAATTTTCCCACTCCCTTTCTTGGACAAGTCAATCATTTCTCCCTTCTACTGTACACCTTTTAATCATAAATGCAAACAGTTATTTCTGCTTCTGATTCTTATAAACACTTGTTCTTAGTGTTAAGAAATAGCTTCAGTTTTAAAATTATAACTGAAGCTGTAAGTAGATTTCTCAACAGGCGGACACAAATTATGTATCTTATTAAAAGGTGCTCCTTCCCAAGACTGTATAAATTGAAGCAGCTCAGTTTGCAGCTACTTAAGTACCCATGGGCCATTGTGTGTTTTCACTTTGAATCAGAAACATCATGTACAAGCACACTTTGCTTCTCTTTGATACTGTGGGATTTTTTTCTGTTATAATCAGAATAAGAATTTTAGGAATAAGGTTCTTATTTTACTGACCTGTTCTTTGTGCTCTGGAAAGTATGAGGGAGACAAAACTCTCTGTTTCCTTTGGGGTTTCTCATAGTTTTCCTAGGACTTGCCATATTATTGCCCTTGCATTTTGGAAGATCTATGCATATGACACCTGAAGAAAATTGAGCTTTGGAAAGCTGTACAGAAACTGCAGGCTGCATACCTAAGACCACTCCTGAGACAATACCTGCCTCTATATCCTATGGACTGAATAGTTTTCTGGGGATTACATGTCTCAGCTGCCCAGTTTCTCATACATGTGCATATTTCTCTAAAAGCAAGATATTTCTGAGGTAGTAGTTGCAGGTTCGCTACGTTTCTGATCTAGCTACTGTTCCTTTTGAGTAAACCACACTTCTGAACTGAAAATCAGCTATAATTGCTTAGACCTAAAATATAAGGTTTGGGAGTGTTGTTGTTGCTGTTAGAAACCATTTTAGCCCCAAGGAAGTACAACATTCTTGAGAAACATTTCTCATCTGCTATTTTTCAATCACGGAGGTATACAAGTATATTTGAGAAGCAGAGTGCTTATGATTATATCTGCTTTTATAAGTTTAACTGTAATCAGCAGACTAGGAACAGAGTGCACAAGTCATTTTATCTACATTATTTGAGGAGAATCTCTGAGAACACAAGAGTGCTTCTGACCTAGTTAAACTCCTGCTATTTTGAAAATGATTACTGAAAAACCATCAATACTTCTCAGAGACCACATACTCACTTGTTGCCCAGTAACAAGAAGGATGGAGCCTTCTTTCCCATGTACCACTTGCCGGTAAATGTGATCTAGAATTAAGAGTTCACTCCAGCAGTTCTGAAGCAACTTCATTTGGTCATCAACCTGTAAAGCAAACATGAACATTGGTGACATCACTCGGAGAGTAAGTCATACATCACACTGTGGAGTCAGTCCTTCCTCTAGTTAACATCATGAGAACAGAAATGCTACCAAAAATTATTCATTCATAAAATTTCTATTCTCAGCTGAATAAATAGGGCATTGCTTGAAGCCCTTATCTGCGAAATGTAAAGAATATTTACTGCTGATTACATTCTAGGAAAGCAGAACTACTGTTTTTTTTTATGCAAAGCAATAGTAATAACAGTATATTTATGCTATGCTCATGGAAATGGGATATTATTTTACCCCAAACAAGAACAGAAGTAATGCTAATATGAGCTTTCTCATAATCCCCATCCTTGTACATCAGCTTCTGGAAATAGTCAAGTATCTGTGGGTTTAAGAGCAGTTATTGCTGCAACAAGTCTATGTCAGAGATAGGTCCCTTTCAAAGGAAAAAGTGAAGTGAGATGATGGTGGTACTGTGAAAAAAGAAGAGAGCTTCTTCATAAATGGAAGCTGAACAGCTTCAGGTGTCACCAGTGGGGTAAAGCCATAGTGAGCAGTGATACATATAATGCATTAGGTCATAGAAGAAACATACTGGACACTCAGCACAAGTAACCCATGTTAAGTTTTTGTCCACTGTTATTTGGGATGTACATATAATAGGACTGACAAAGTAACTAAACTGACCCAATTACAACTGGGTTGTCTCCAGTTTTATTCCCTGTAAAGACTGAAAAATAAGATTTCCACTAATTTGTGATATTTTTTCTCCCATTTCCATGGAAGGCAGACTATGAATTTTAGTCATGGTAAGCACCAGTACCCTCTGGACCTGTTCTTACTGAACTTACTGATTTCTTCCTAAAATCAAACAATGTGTTTGACTTCAGACATGCGTCCTGAAAGAGTTAAGAGATGTGTACATTAGCCTCGCTACAATTAAGTGTCTAGTGCAGATGTGTTAATAACATGTATATAGTTAAAAGGCCTCCAATAGATAGCAATTGCTGAACAGATTAAAATGTTATAAATTAAAATTTATAAAATTAAATAATAAATTAGCAAAGAGAGCATTTAAAGTGGAGAAATTAAATTTCTGGGACATGGAACTATTAAAATTGATTTTCATGAGTTCTAATTTCAATTGCTTTAGAACTAGATTTCATAATGTAGAGGAAACCACATCATAATGCAAACCCGCATGAGCTGAATTGGATAATGCAATAGATGTTGTCAAATTTTATCAGGTATGACCTGATGGATTTTTGAACTTTATTCTTTCAAGCTTGTTTCCTGATTGTGTGGTAGAGAAGGAAGTAACATTTGTTACTAATGGATTTTTGTAGTATCACCTCTGGAAGTTACCTAGTATCGTCCGCATCTTTCCAGTCACTTGCCGTATAGCTCAGACATCAACATCTTAAACGCCGAAGTCTGTTTGCCTCCTTCACTCATCTTAACTTCCTTTCTCTCCATTCACAGTCTTCTCCCAGCTGTTCTTGTCCCAGTTTCTCTAGTTTAGGTATCTGCCTCAAATTATTCCCTCTTGCTGGACTATGCAAGCAAATGAGATCAGGAGAGAAAGGGAGAAAGCCAGTGGAGAGGAAAGGGCAGAAGAACCTGTGTGCAGCAGATCACATCCTCCCGCACAGCCTGAACTAGGACCCTCAGTTCTTTCTTTTGCCTGCTCCATGACTTCAACAGGTATCTCTGCTGGAAGACTGTGCAGTTCATTCCTTCCACTACTGCTTTACCTACAGGATGATATAATTTTTCTGGGGTTTGTTTTTGTTTTAATTTTATTTTAAAATCCCCACCTTTGCTTAAAAAAAAAAAAATCTGCATTTTTTAATAACAGCTTTTAGTGCATAGACACAAAAGGCTTTATTAGTATTGTGCAAACACTCTCAATTCTGGTACTTCAAATTCTTTGCATGCTTTGGCTTCCCTGTATAAACAATAATCCTTCTATCACAGCTGCCTACAGTCACCTTTAATACATGTATGCTCAGATAACTCCTATAAGCGACATAACCATTGTAATAGAGATGGAGGAAAGAAAGAGGTGTGGACTCTGTAGGTGGATATATTACTAAGTCTAAGTAAAGCTAGTGCTGTCACAGACTCAGCCTTGCTCCATCCCTATGCTGTCTGTGCCGATGATAATTCATTTCCGCTCAGATCACAGAGCAAGGCTGATTCTGTATTAAAGCTCTCTTTTTGTCCGCACAGAGTGTATTTAACTATAAAACCATTTCAACCAAGTGACTCGTTAGCTCAGGAGTGGACAGTAAATTTCTGTATTGATAGTGTCAGCCAAACTTGGGACAGGTTTAAAATAAGGCATTATTTGAAGAAAATATTTAAAACTTACAGATTCTAATACTCTTGCTTTTTACATGAAGCTGTTCTGTGATAATTTTCTCCTCTGTACAACAAGGTGTTATAAAAATCAAATAAATCATGCTAAAATTATAATTCCATCTGAAATTAGCATTTCACACAAAGCTGTCACAGCTTCCATCTGAATGAAACAAACTGTGAGAGAGTTTAAACATTCAGCATCCATGTCATAAAAACTAATACCTGAATAAGAGGTCAAACATTTGATTATATTATAAATGACATATTTCCAGCTAACCCATCTGTCTTAGCCACAGGCTTTTGAAAACAATCTGCACTTTACAGGTCTGGCTTTCTGAAGGTCCTGACAGCAGCTAGTCTGCAATCAAAGCTTACCTCCCAAGCTTTACCATATCATTACCGAGCCAGCGCTGTGAGAACAGTAAGAGATGGCAAAATCATAAGAAAAATGTTTTGCACATAGTCTGTTCCTGCTGTTTGACAAGACTCATAAAGCTAGCAGCAGCGAACATATGCAAGCGGTTCACAAAACCTGCTCCTCTGCATTCACTGTAACTTAACCTGTGAAAGCCTGTAAAACAGACAGCATAAAAAGCACAATACACATCCGAAACACAGTATTGCCTTCAGAAGACTATTAGTTCCAGCTGCTTCTGCCATTTTACAAAAACTGGTGGGGCAGCAGAATTTTTCCCAGTTTACACTAGGAAGAAACAGAGATGGCTTTAAGGAGGGTCATGGATTACTAGATTGTAAGCCAAGTGATCAATTCCAGCTTACTTCTGAAAGGCATGTAGATGAGAAAAAACACATACTTTATCTCTGCTAATATATATGAAATGAAAAATAGAAAAAAATGTAGATCGCAAGGAATAAAAATGGTACACATCACTTCTTATGTTAGAATGAGCTGGTAAATCTTACAACGTGTGTAACTTCAGCCAGAACAGGAATACCTTTGTGTTTCTGTGGCATATCAATAAATGAGTTGCAGAAGCATATTATCTGGCAAAACGAAAAAATCAGCCTTTCACTGAAACAAGTAGTGCAACTTAAAGTGACCCTGTAGTCAAAGGGGCTTAAGTTTTGGTGGCTGAAGTGGAGAGGGAGTTCTGAAGAGGAAGGACCTCTGCAGAAGAGGCTCTTTGTGGACTTCAGTTTTCTAACTCCAAAGTCAAAACATTCCAGTTCACCATTAACAAGGTAAGCAGGAGAAAAGGTAAGATTTTGTCGTAAAGGTATCTTAGCTCTAGCCTGGGTCTTAGCTATAATCAATATAATCTTCAACTGTGGTATAATTCAATTAGAACAAGCTCATAAACTTGAACTATTGGCTAAACTTTGAGGTTTTTCAGATTATGGAGGTCTTTAAGAGTATTATCAATGTTTTAACGACAAGAAAAGAGTGCTCTTTGTCTCAACTATGGGGAATGCTTGTAACTAAAAGTTAACTATCATACAGTCAACAACCAGTTGCTGCAAGAACATTACCCAAAGTTGCAGCTGCTGCCTGCCATAACAAAAAGTTGACATAAGGATAATGTAACCCAGGTCTTACCTAAGCAAATTGTCAAATGAGATACCCATTCGACAGCTCCCTAGCCTCAAGGGAAAACATGACTGAATACTGTGCCTAGACAGTTAAATTTATGTCCTCACTGGCCAGTGGCATTCAGATGAAGACACACCAGTGGGGATAGCATAACTGGAAACTGTTGCTGAAGGAATGTCTTTTAAGGAAAGGTGTGGAGCATGCTGAGGGAGGGTATGTGACTCAAAAGAAATAAGAGATCATTTCCAGCATGCAGGGTGGCATGGAAGAGTAATAATGTTATGATTAGGAAGAGAAAAACATCGCACTTGTAAAACTGCTGTTAAACGACAAGGGAAGCAAAGAAGGTGCTTAGGAGAAGGCTTTGAAGGAAAAGAATGGGGAGGCAGTGTGGTGAGAGAGGACATAAGGGAAGTTGAATGTCAGGTAAAAACCGTAAAGGTGAGGATGATGAGATTTGGTGAGGTGCAGACTTAGATGGTTTGTGTGACAGTAAGTGATGCTACTGGCACAAAGGAGCAAACACATTGTGTTTAGAGAAGCAGAGGACAGCAATTGTTACTAGCACAGGCAGGAGAAACCCCAGACATGAAAGTGCACATGTGTATTGTCTACTTTCTCAAACAGTATGGATACAAAGATGGAGCAAGGGATAGCTTTCAGATAGCGTTAATACATGGCAGTAGGTAAATCCTATTTCCTGTACCACCATCCTATTTACCTATGCTTACAGCAAGGACAAAGGAAGCCTGTCAGGAT
This sequence comes from Myiopsitta monachus, assembly GCA_017639245.1. Classification (NCBI taxonomy): domain Eukaryota; kingdom Metazoa; phylum Chordata; class Aves; order Psittaciformes; family Psittacidae; genus Myiopsitta; species Myiopsitta monachus. The sequence continues at coordinate 10,895,268 of CM029923.1, read as the reverse complement.
TCGGTGTCATCCATAATCTTCTATCTCACTGGTTTTTGGGACTACTTGTGGCATATTCCCCAAATCATAAGCTGGAAGACAAATGGTCATTTACACAATCACCCAGCACCACCCCACTGTGCTGTCTACTACCAGTCTAGCCAGAATAAACTAATGTTAGAGCATAGTTTATTATGCAGAAATGGTCTTCCAGCATCAGGAGTGTGGATAGCTAAACAGATCAAAATGGTGAATGAGACAATGTGCAGTCACTTTGCCCATGCAATATCCACTGACAGTGCATTTTATGTACAGGCAGATGGCAGAATGTAATGCACTATATTCTGATAAGATTTCAAGATTTCCTGTGTTGATATAAAACCATCTTCAGTAACCTCATGGTAGAAATGTCCACAGTGTCAGTATTATTTGATGATATTTCAGTACTTTCTCCACTGTGAAAGAAACCTTTAGTACTCTTTCTCTGTCTTTCTCCCCTGCTCAGGAGGGAATCACTACTTGCACAGCCTATTTGCTGCAGCACTTGTTGTCACAGCCATTGGCCATCCCAGCTCTTCTTAGTAAAGCACCAGAGCAGAACTGTTGTATGGCTGGGTCAGGAGGAGTTCATGTGTCTTGGAATAGGAATGGATGAAGGTGGGTCACAGTGTAGTATGAGAGTCTATGCACCAAGCCCAGAAGGGTCACTGTGCTCCCTATATTAGCTTACTCTTCAATTTCACTACAAAATAGTGTTCCCCATTTAAAACTTTTAATAAATCAGATTTGTGAAAAGAGAGAGACAAAGGTGTGCCCCCTCCACTGAGTCCATTGACCTTTTTTCCCAGGGGTTTAATAGAACCCTGGGGCCTGGTAGTACTATGACACCTTCTTTGTGTTCACTGTGAAAGATTCACGTGATATTGCTTATCTGCGCAGGGAACTTCAAACTGTTAAATATCTGAACACAGGTTTGAAAACAGAATTCTCTGGCTGCATGCCCGAATTCCTCCACTGCCAGCTGGAATTATATGAGTTTAAATCACTTTTCTGAGTTCTCTGCTAACAAGGATTAGAAAACAGGCATGCATGAGAATACATGTAGGTGCAATTCTTAGTTTGCATCATTTATCTTATCAGTCCAATGCAAGCCACATAAGATATTTCCAGGAGTGGAGGAAGCATTCAATTTGAAGTGTAAAGGTCTAATCCTGAGTACTGCAGTGACAGACTGTATCTTGGCAGGATAAAACCATGGTCTGGGACTGGATATGGAAATGTCACATTAACCTGCTAAATGCTAGAGTCCACTCAGCTGGGCTCTGAGCTTTTGGTATGGGACTCAGTGGAAGTTTGTCATGCTCGCTGAGACCTCTGTCAACACTGAAATACACAGTCACGCGTTATCAATTGTAGTTAAAGGAAGGACTTATCTGAGAAATGCTGGTTACTCATCTGAAAAACTATTTGTGCTTATATTATAGGTGAGAAAGGCTAGTGCGACACAAGAGTAGTATTGTTGTAGAGCATATGCTTCCCACAGCACAGAACGTTAATCATTATAAACTTTTGTTTTCTCTGAAGAACATTGAAATTGCCAAACAGTAAAAGGAAGAATAATGTGTATGCTTTGCTGAAATGCACCTTAATCTTATCAGAACTGTATCTTTCTTTTAGGAAAGCGTTTCACAATATTTAGCATACTGTAACCAACAACTACAGATTTATTACAATTTTTCTTCTGAAGAGGTATTTTCAGCCTGACACTTGATGAATTACCTGTGAAAGGTTTCAGGGTCACAAGGTTTTTTGTGTTGCTCTAAGTTAAATATTTTCCTTATAATTATTGCTGCAGATTCAGTTAAACAATGCACTCACCTTTCGCCCAGTCTACACCTCCCTTTCTGAGAAGCTGGATAATCTTTTTCATCTCTTTTCATTAGCATCTACTCACACTATAGCTTTGGGCTTTTCTGCTACTAAAAATTTAAAAGGCTATCTAATGATTAAAAAAAAGAACCAAAATGATAATGGAAACTTACGTGATAAAACTGTGTTGGATTCGGCTGAATTAGTTTTACTTATGATTCTAAAAGGGAATGCCAATACAGAAATAACACAAAGCATTCATCTCATAGTGCCACTTTTAAATTCTACGGCCATTTGAATAGCCAATTCCTAGTGAATATGAAGTGATTAAACATCTGTCTGAATTGTTCAGCCTGAAGCATACAGGTTCAAGGGATGGTTGAACTTTCTTTCACATGTAGTTAGGAGATCACTCGCAAGTCATTGCAGACATATAGCTTGAGTTGTTAATCCATTTTTTTTATGCTATAGTGAATCAAATAGCCCCAAATCAAAGTTTTATAAGACAAGTGCACTCCAGAGGCTAATTTTTACTCCTGAATACATATGTGGTTTCTAAATCATTACATAAGTAGAGAAGGATTTGGACTCTCCAGATGGGCTGCTGCTAACAGTGGCAAACCTCCTGCAGGAAGGTTGCTATCAAAAAGCTTCTCCTAACAGCCAGTGCAGTTTTAAAAGTAAAGGCACATAACTTTCAGAATCAGTGAATGCCCCAATAAAATGTGATTGCTGCCTATAACCTCACTAATAAAATGATACAAAGTTCAAGAAAAAATGATTTAATATTAACTATGATTGTTCCAGCTCTAGTAAACTAGAAACCTGTGTGTTATATAACATTTCTAGGTAAAAGATCTTTAAAAGCCCATGTTTGGTTTGATAACTACCCTGTTGCCGTATAGCTGTAGTGTGAAGTAAGTTTACAATTTTCCTAAGTTTGGTAGCATTTTCCTTTCTTTCATGATTTAAAAATGAAAAGAAATGTACAAATACTTCAGTGTTTGCCTTTTCTATTCCTTTTCAGCCTGTAAAGAGGTAGTTACAAGCGTGCGATTATATTTGGTGTGTGCCTGCATATGTGTGTGTGTATCCCTCTTCTTTCATGACTTCTGAATCCATCAGTTACTATCAGCTTATTTCAAAAGGGAGCTTGTCTACCCAAGACACCAGGTTCCTACATGCCTTGTGTGAATCAGTATCCAGATAAAGGAAAGTAACTAACTGCTGGGTACCATGCTGAAAGACTAACACACTCACCCTGTATTCAACAGCAGAGAACCTAGAGAGAGGAAAAGAGGACTAAAATGCTTCATTAAGTTCCTCCTCGTGCATCCATTAGAAAATGGAATATCAAGCCACTTTTCAGTTTTTTATAGGACATAGATAAGAAATTTATAGCACAAAGCAACATCACACCTTTAAAAATCCCCACTGTTCCAAAATATGAATATGTGTTGCCCATGCTCTGAATGGGGTGTGGTGTTTCCTGCTTAGCGAACGCATATGGGGAGAAAGATGGCTTTGTAACAGCTTTTCCCCTTGCATGCCCCTGGACAGCTGTGTGTAGGATCACTGCAGAAGTGGGGATCAAAGGAGCAGTGACCAACCTTTTCCCAGTTTCAGTGCTTAATCTTTCATTATGTCAAAATACTTTAAATAAAAGCAGTCTTGAGCATCAGGTCACGCTCATCCTGTTTTCTTGCAGGAATATAACACAAGGTGCATGAGTCTAGAGGCCTCAGATTGCTGAAGGGAGTATGGGCTAGCAGCAGATGGTGATCCTGCTACAGAATAAGACCTCTACTTTTAGGGATCTTCGGACTCTAGAGGGTACTCCCCCTCCATTAAGGATAATGTAAATGACAAATCTCAGTTCTTCAAAGATTAGATGAAAGGGGTGCTGCAAAAACTCTGTGTGTGTGTATATATATGGATATTCAAATCAAACATGTAACACTCCTATTTTTTCTCTTTTTTCTCACATTTATGTCCATGCAAACTGCATGAAAATGACTTAGTATTTCGCAGTCAGCATTATTTCTGATGAATTATAAATGTGTTTTCCTTAGGTTCTTTTTTGGGTGGGTTATTTTAACTGAAAATAAGAAAAAGATTTCTTTTTAGTCCCAACTGAAATTTTGCTTATAATGCATTGTTTCTTTCCTGTAAAGGTGAATGCAAAGAGAAGAGGAAATTAATTCTTCTTAGCATCTGTTTTGCAGGGTGAAGAAGGAGGTGCCTTCTTCAGGACTGAACCCATAGAATTGACCTTCAAAATCCAACTCCTGTGAGTATCTTTACTGATGTTAGTACAGCATCAGTTTATGCATAAAGGGTCTAGAATTTAAAATTAAAAAATCAGATAATGCTATGTAGTTTGTGTAGCAATTTTAGTACTAAACCTGCTTGAGTCCCTTGAATTACTCTGGAAATACACCTGTTTCTTCTGATGCCAACAAATGGACTGCAAAAATGTGCTGGGTCATATTCTTAACTTGCATGAACACGAGTCCTTTGACTTCCACATGAACAAAATCAAAATTAGGACCACTCAAAACCTTGTTAGCCTTGTTGATCTGATTTGCTTTTTAGAATGCACAATGATGTCCTCTGGGGAATCAGAAGACAAGACTGAGTCTAGTAAGCTTTATGGTACTGCTGGTGAATTTATTCTAAATATACTGGGTAAGCAGTTTCACTCTATTGTACAGCAGCCTTCCACTGAAGTCTCTGTGGCCTTCTCCAAATCACACTTATTTTAGTGTTATATGAAAGGATTTCTAATATATAATGTTCCTTTCCTGTTTGGTGATTTTTTGGGTAAATTATGATTTCATTTGTCTTACAGCTACACCATTTTTCCAGCTGACACTTATTCTAAGAGTGTATAGGTAAACTTTAGCTCCTCCATTAGATCTAATTTGTAAACTTTGTTAAGAAACAGCAATGTCAAATTTTGACAGAGATCAATACAACACACAGGAGTGGATTGTTCATATTTAAACAAAAGTCTTAGTAAGAACTTAAGTTATTTTCCACAAAATAAATATTCTATTAAAACTCAATCACCTAAGTATAATATGGAAAATATTTTTAACTTGTGACACAAGAGACAGGCTAATTTTGGAAAGGTTCTTTAATATGGTAACAGGCAGGGAGAGTAATCTTTCAACACACTTAGGGTCCTGTTCTTCCAAGGGCTGCATGCCCCCAGGACACTGTTTTTGCATGCATTAACACTAGAGTTACTTACATTGGCTCTTGTTTAAATTACACTATGTGGTTACTCTTCTTTTTAATAGGATTTGTGTTCGTTTCCAGTACCGCTATTGAAGGAAGTGTGGAGTTTGGGAAAAGGGCAAGCCATGAGAGAAATATAACCTTACTCTTTTAACAGATTACACCTACAAAGGTTGGTTTGTGTATACAGCGTTGGACTATATTTGCAGTTATGCCAATGGAAAAATATAAGTAATCTGACGCCACTGACTAAAAAGGAGTTACTCCTTTACAATGGTTTACTCCTTTACAATGAGAGAAGAATAATTTTCCAGGTAAGTATTAGTGATAGCCAGGGTTGGACAATGACAAACCACATGAAAATCTAATACACTGGATGTTCCATATAATTTCTAGATATCATCCAATCAGCAATTTTGTATTTTAAATGATTTTTAACTTTTGATTGTGCAGCACTGCAGTCTTTTTTGGTAATTAAAATATGTTGGGTTACATTTTACTTTTCATAATCCTCTTAATAGTTTAGACAAACATCCAGCTATGTAAGGGCAGATATTTCCTCTGATCATGCTTGAATCACTGAAATGTATGGATCTGAAGTCTCAAGACTGGGAGCTATCGTGTGCAAAGCACGACAGAAAGTCACCTGTAATACAGCTTTGGCAATAGAGGCTGGTATTATTGTAAAATACTGCACTCGCCATACATATGTATTCCACTGTGTTTTCCTCTGTTTTGTAATAGAACAGCAAAAAAAATAAAAAAGCCACAGCCAAAGCGGTAAGAAATCATGAGGAACAGTGTCTTCAGTCAAGTTGTGAAAGGAGATGCTAAACTGATGAAGAAAAATAGAGAAAAGGTGTCTTGCATCCCAGGGGCTTCAGCAGTAACAGTGAGTCACTGGGACAGAGACTAAATGAGAAAGAAGACCCAATGGTAAGGGAGAAAGCGAAAGAAAGTTCAGCATTATAAATGGGAGTTGTCATGTATTAAACCAGTATCCATCCAACTTGATAGAAAAAATTGCTTAAAAACACCACCAAAGAAAGCTCAAGTCACACAAGAAGGTTGTGGAGAGGTAGTGAGAGCCAGTGATGCATGATCCAATGAGTTACCGTATATGGGAATGATCCAAAAGACTTAGTATTTCTCTTTATATCTTAAAAGCATTGCAGGAGGCTCTCAGCATGCAGCAACTACCATCTAGCTAAATTCTTTCAACTATGAACATAATCTTCAAAAAACTCAGCTCCTTTCCTGACAAAGTTGAGTGTAAAAGAACAGAGACATGCTATTAAAAAAATCACAGGAAGTGTTGATTGAATGAATGTTTAAGGAATAGGCAAGTGTGTATTAAAATGTTTTTTCCATTTATCCTTTCATTTGGCTTTGTTTCATTTATTCCCACTTCCTGTTTCCTGTATTCTAATTTGGAAATCTCTGAAGTGTCATTAAATGAAGGTTGTAAGAACTCTGCCCAGGTCCCATATAGACATTAGCACTGCAGTTAAGATTAATATTAATGTTTAAAATTATTCTTGAAGAAACTTTTCATTTGGGCTGCTTTTGATGTTGGTGACAGGAACTTTTGCAGTACAAAACACAGACTGAGCAGGAACCCTACAGGTAAAAATTACTGTGGACTGTGACAGCTCAGCCAGCGTCTGGTTTTCTCTGCTGTCACAGCTGAACACACATATCAAGATTTCAGTCTTTAAATTGGGTTCCTGCATATCTGTATACAATAGAAGAGTAGTGGTGAACTTAGGAAAAAGGGAGATATTCTGTACATCTAATTAGTTTTTTCTTAGCTCATTTCTGCATACAGCTGGGGTGATGAGCAACAAAATCAGATTGCTCTGATTCCTTAGTGTTCACCCACATGCAGAAACCTAGTCATTGGGCAAGAGCTTCTAATAAAAATGGCAGTATTTTCTTCAAACAATAATTTTTTGTACACCTTGTGTTCAAGTGTCTGGCAATCTACATTAATCTATGTCTGAGTATTAGGGTTTTTTGTTTGTAAGTAAGTTTGAGTTTTATTTTTTAACATTTACCATGACTAAAATATAACTTCGATACTCAGATGTAAGAAGACTTATTTATGAATCCCAGATTTATCCCAGATTTCTCAAAGTGCACCACGATTCCGCCTCTGGTAAGTATATCTGAGGTGTATTGAAACTTTGATAATGTGGTTACATAAGTCTATACCAGGGCAATTTTCCTGGTACATAAAATAGTTTGAATGATTTATACCTATAAAGGATGTAAGATTATAGAAATATTCAGCAGCATTTCACTAACAGGCAATGGATTGAATTCTCTCCTTGGCTCTCTTTTTTTTTCCTTTTTTTTTTTTTTTAACCTATGTGCCTGAGGGTTTGTTTCTTTTAGAACATAAGGTCCTTATGAAAGGAACTACATATTACTTTGTTTTTATGCAGTACCTGTTTATTCGACCATAAATCTAATAGTTAAAAGGGGTTGCTTGACTGCATAGACACTTCTCTGTAAATAAAATTATCTGGTTTTCAGTTTAAAGCTGCCAGCCCCTAAATAAACCCAGAATGTCCAGTTAAATAATACAAGATATCAGTGAAGCAGACTGTCTCCTTACATAAATATAAGAATCAGCTTAACAACACCGTAAGAATATTTTGCTTAATTTTTTTTGTACCATGGTATAATCATAAAACCTGACTTGCTATGTGACACATTCCTAGGTATGGTATTATGCAGTACCCTGAGCTTGGACAATATGTAAGAAATGATATCATTATAAATATCTTTCAGACTGATTTCACAATTCATATGCAGACAGGAATACAAAAAAGCCTGGGCTTCGACAGAAGTCTTTAAGGAGCTGGCCCTTAGTTTTATTGCTTTATATCTGTGAAGGCTCTGATAACGCACACATTTTTTAAGCGCAACCTAACGTAAGCCAACTTCTAAGTTCAGCTTCTGGCGACAGTTTCTTTTACATTTTTCTTGCATGAGCAGACACAGCACCAAAATCCAATCTACTGTGTCAAATATATGCGTTGTGCAAATATATGACTGTTTGATAAATGCAGTTGAATCTGGGTTGGTTTTTTTTTTTGGTACTTCTAACAACTGAGAAATGTGCATAGTTTATTTTTTAGCTCACATGTTGCATGCAGATTTCTTCTTTCTACAGTGCAATGTGCACTATGAAGTTCCATGAGATGTCTGAACTAGATTCACTGTAAGTACTTATCCAGAATATGCAATTAAAAGGTAATTCATTTCTAGATATCATCAATATTCTGTCATTGCATAAGGGGAATGGACTAGATGACCCATGAAGTCTCTTCCTACCCTCATATCTATTATGATTACCTTTTATTAGTGAAATTGCTTTTTAAGGTCACTTATAGGTGGTGGTTTCCTTTACGCAAATATTTGGTACATTTGGCCACTCGTGTATTTCTTCATGCTATGTTTAGAATGGATTCAGTAAAGGTGGGACATCAAATGAAGCAAAACCCTGCTATTTTGTTGTAAATAATTCATAAAACAATGTTATGACCCTTATTCCCCATGAGACATCCACATAATGAGCCACCCAAATGAAGCAGCGAAAACATCCACTTCCCCTGCCATGGGTGTGCCCCTTACAGACTCCTCAGGGTCAGAAACCCATCAATCTCTTTTCACACATGAGCTAATCAATTCAAAGAGGGAAGTGCCAATGAGCTATTAGATCAATATGGTGAAGTATGGAGATTGATCTTATCCCAGAGTGACTACATTAACAGACTCGTCAGTGTGACCTCTGCCCTGCTGCTCACATTATACAGGATTGCAAGTCTGATATCTGAATAAAGACCTCAGGTCATTGCTTTTAATAATCTGCTTTGCTGAAAGAATTAAAAGTAAATCTGTAACAGGATGACTGATGAAAATATGAAGTGCATTCTTCTTCTCTAGTCTAGGAATGCTTGCAGAAATCGTGCCAGCTTTTCACAGCAACCAGTAACATCAACTGTCTCTCACAGAAACCTGTTCAGCTGTGCCTGGGGACTGGTATTTGAGGTAATATGTATAATGCAACCAATGGTATTTTGCTCTCCTGCCACAAAAATGGATAAAAATAACTGCATGCCAAATGATAACAAGTACTAGCTTTGTCAAAATCGATTAAAGTCTTGGGTGAATTACTCCAATCAGTTCATGTGAACTGCAGATCAAGAGCTATACTGGCGTCCTGGTGATCTGAATTATTTAGCTGGTGTAAGTGGGATCGCAGCAGCTGCCACTGCTGTGAAAGTTGCTCACAATGCTGCCATGTACTGAGCACACCACCCGCCAAGCAAAATGTTCCCAAGGCTTGCATCAGCTCAAGGTCCAAGCCTGGGAGTCTTAGTCGGTTTTCATTAGGCCAAAGGCCAGCAACTTTGGGGGAAATTGATCTCATTAGAGGAGCCTGGCTTCACAAGTATTTAGGAGCAATATGTGCATACATCCATAAACAGTTTCCTGTCCCTTAATCAACCTATGCTAGTGAGTGTCACCGACTTTACAGGAAATCTGTCCATGAAGTGGCCACAAGTAATACTGTGTGCAACTATTTCAGGCCTCTCATTTTAAAGACTAAGTGTTTTTATGTACAGTTAGAGATACTGAAAAAACATACAGCGTGTTGTCTAAGAGCGTAACATTAATACTGTTAATATTTTTAAAACACTGAATAATCTCATTGCAATGAAATATTTATGTATACAACACGTTTTAATACTGTGTTTTTATTATACCAAACATTTTTTTATTGTTCATTGTATAATTGAATCAATGAATTAGAAGAAGATTACTAAAAAAGGATTAATGTTTTTTTAATGAAAGTAAACGATATAACTTCTGTTAGTCACTAAGGGTAATGGCAGATCAAACAGGTTTATACAGATAAGAGCTTTGTGAGTTTATCTGAAAGCCCACATAATGGCTCTCATTTAGCTGTAACCTAGAAAAACACATTTAGCAATCCTATTCAGGGTTTTTAATTCATTGTTTATGTATATGAACTCTCTTCCGCTTTGTGATCAAATCACCTGTCTAATCATGAAAATATGAATCTCTTTAGCAGATACATCTATTTGCAGTTGTAAAACACTTTTGAAAACAATGCTCTTTCAAAGTCTAAATGGAAGAACTGAGCTAGCCAGACAATACCACTGGGAAATGTTTCCAAGCTCTTAGGTGAATAGATAGGGGTGCTGGCGAGAACTTTGTATGTTAATAGTGAGAATGTGAACATTTTAATGCTCACACAGTTTGAATCCTTAATTAGTACACCAGCCTAAATTATAAATATTTCCCAGGTAGAGCCTCCTATGCTTAAAAATATCCCAATAGAAAATCCTTATATTAGTATAACACTGATTGAACTTTTAATACTGCAGAAAATATATGGAAAATTAGAACAGCAGCTGCAAAGTTGGCTCTGAATCCTTCACAGATATTGTGTTCTTTGCAATGTAGCATCTAAGTTTTTGTATTATTTTGCAATAGATATAAAAACAGGTAAAAGAATTTTATATTGATACAGGATACATTTATTGTGGAGGAGGGACTTTATAAGGACACCCTTAGAAATGTAGTTGCATTTTTCAATGGGAGGTATGTTATCAAACATCTTATGAAGAGAGGGATTCTAACATTTCTTCTGTCTTTAAGCAGAAACTAAGTATGTCTAATACATACATATATATGGTACACAGGATGCTGTAGCACTGCTCAAGGACCTGTGTGAATTTTGTGAGACCACATAATTCATAGTGGTGAACCACAATTAAATAAATCATACTACCAACGTGGGCATAAATGTTTTCTACCTCTATGATATGGTTTTTACATCATGTTCTTTCCAAACAAACTAAACCAGCTCTTCTGTAATAGAAGTGTTTTAGATTTAAAAGGGTTTTAGAATTCTGATATTATATTTGTATCTTTCCATTTATAAAGCAAGAAACTTATTATACATCCAATAGTACAGGCCTCAGAAGGGCTTTGATTTAGGAAAGCACTTTACATATTCCTTGAAGTATTTCTCCTGATTTCACTGACGGGAAGCAAACGCTTATATGTTTTCACTAAATGAAGGTGATTCTTCTGAACAGGGGCAAGGGAAAGTAAACTTATAGCACATATAGAACTAAAATATCCTTTCCTTAAATAATAACATTTTTTTTAAATTCGGTGTTTCACACTCAACAAGTGCTAGAAGTAAATGCTGCCTCCCAATGGAAATGTGAAGTTTCTTTCCTGATAAAATAAACCATAAAATTTCTAGTCCCATTGTTTTATCAGATGTTTAGTTTTTTACTTACTTCTAGTAACATTTGAACAACTTTAATTCTGGATTTCACTATCAAATGTCTTGTTTTATGAACTTCATATCATAGGCTCAAAATGCGGTTTCTGGGGTAAGGGGGATATTTTTTCCTTTAACAACAATGACTTGAAAACTGGTTAGGAGCATGAGAAGGCAAAAATGGATTAGTGGCAGAGTTCAAATGAGGTAATGAAATTCATGATAAATACAATTTATCTTATAAATCTGCAATTTACCACATAGCTCCACAACTCATATCTGCACTATCACTGTCACACATGCTATCAATGCACGTGCTAGCTGCATCTATATGGTCACAGAATCTATGGCTGCATTATCTGATATCAGGGATACTTGGTAGAGGCATCGAGTTAGATGGTTTTTAGGTATCCGAGTACAAATAAGTGGTACACAGTATTTATAATCAATGAATCATGTCACTAGGTTCTGTGTAGCACAGGAATGGCTGCGGTTTTGGGTTTTTTTCAAAGCAAAATTCTTTCTGATTTCCACCATAAGCAAGTGCTTACAGGCAGAGAATGTTCATGAAAACTTTCAGAACAAAAAGGTAATCTTCTGGGAAAGTTACAATAGATTGAAAATACATGTCTAGAATAGAAATGCTTCCTCAGCCTTGACAGGATAAATAATAAATGCTTTCTAGGTAACTACTGCAGCTCTTTTGATAAGATATATATTAATAAATTAAAAACGTCTGTAGATTGACAAGTGTTTTGTGGGCTTATACTGGAAGGCCAATAGCTAATTATGAAAGCCTGACTTGACTAATCAATTATTCAGATGAACATTAGGTGCCTATTATATGCATAAACATGGGAATTATATTTCCCCGAAGGAACTTTTTAAAATAACAAACCCAAAACATGCAAATTTGAACTAGAAAGAAATGGTACTCTTATGCACTTATTGCACATGCAGAACTCCCACTGAATTATTCAGGAAACACTGTATCAGGAGCCTCAGTCTTCTGACTCTGAGCAACACAGCAATAGCAGCACATGCCATGTGGTATTTGTTATGCATGTAATATTGATTTAGCTCACTCTTGCCGGTCATGTTTCAAATTCATTTCATGTTTAGGAATAAGGGAAAAGAGAAATATCCCTAGATTGATATTTGCAATATATTTTTTTGCCTGTTGAACACAAGATTATCTGATAAATTAATAAGACCACGGCTTTTGAGTGCAGGAAAAATAAGCCTTTGAAAAGGAGCACAAGTGAGGTAATGAAGAGATAATGAACTATGTTTTGAAAAGGTTTATATTTGCTTCATTCTCCCACTCCTGTATGTCAGGATTGGGAGTGTGTTAGTATTACAGAATGAATTCACTGGTATTTCATTTACTTTGCAAGATATAAAACATAGTAAGGTAATGCGTAATCGTCCTTTCCATTTAGGAGAGACCAGACTCTTAAACAGAATACAGCAACAGGGAAACCAGAAATAGATGTGACCAGACACCTGCTGACAAACAATGGCAAATCCCACTGACACCGCAGTGACCCCCAGTTAGTCAAGATTTAATTAAGGAGTATAATTAAGTCAGTGGAACAGAACACTAATGAGTGGTGGTTTTTTATATGGGTAATTGCACATAAGAATACAAAGTAAGCTAGGCCCCTGAATATATCATTAAAATGAACTGTATAGCATGACAATCAGATCTTTAAGTCCTTTTTTTTCTTTCTTGGCAATAATGTAGGTTGAAACAACACAGCTTGTCAAGCATTGGTGCACATGCTAACAGATGCTGTTGGCTCAATCCTGCATGTGTCTAAGCATGTTGGTAACATGACCTTGGTGGCACAATGCACACCAGCAAAGCTCGGCGTGCATGTGTGTGCTGGGCTCTGTCTGTCATTCTGTTTGCACTTGTTTGTACCCTACAGGGGTCACTACGGCTCATTTTCTAACAAATGACATTCTGTTGCTATTTTCTTACAAGTAATACATCCTCTAGGTTTCATTTATCAAGTGTGTTGATTACAAGGAAGACATATTTTACAAATTGTTTCTATGATTATCTGCACATTGGAAGCAGCATACCTTTACAATCAACCAAGAGAGATTTCGTACAGTATGGGAATTTTATGCCTCAGCCAGTTTTCTGGAATTTATTTTGGGAATCTTTAAGCAGTTGGATGAAATAGCTGAAATGTTTTTGTCAACATGCAATTTACTTGTTTCAAACAGAAAAGTATTTTTGAGTAGATTTACTAGACCAACATGTTAAACTGGGGTCGAAAACATCATCACGAATAATGATGACAATGGTAGGGGAAAACCAACTTTCCTGTGGTCTTGAAGATTTAAAAGAATGCCTGTGTAGTTTTGGGCCAGCCCTCTGCCAGGATTACTCTATCTGCTCTCAGCTGGTAGCCTGCAGTTCATGACAGCCTTTTATCTGTTATCAAAGCAACAAGTGGAAAAGCAGATCCTCCTGCCTGCTAGCACTCTGTTCAGTTCTCTCTATAGAATTTCTGCTTCTAAATCTTTCCTTTTAGCAAGTCCTCAGATTTCCTTCCTACTGCTGCAGGAGACACTAAATATGTCTCTCAGGTCTTTAGCTCACTTGTCTAACTTAAACTCTGCAGGACACTAAAGGAAGAGAGAATAATTGACACTAAAGGAAGAGAGAATAATTGCATTACAACAGGACATTTTCTACAGGAACTGACTGAAATGCAGAATAAGCCTGATCCTTCTCACACTAGAGTGCTGAGAGCTTAGCAATTGAGCTCAGTGACAGTAATACCAGGTCCTAATTACTCAAATAAGCACAGTATTGATATAACAGTTCAATTAAAAGTTCAGATTGAGAAATGAGTTAGGCTTAAATTGAATCCACTAAGCTACTAATCTATTTATATAACTACAAATTTTACTGTAATAAAAGCAAAGCAAACAAACGATATTTAAACTTATGATATACATATTGTGCTTACTTTGCTTTTTTAGTTGCATAGGAAAAATAAAAAAGGTTAAACTGGGAGATACTTAAGTATAATTAATGTGAATTCTTTCAGGCAAAATCTATCCCCTGAAACTGAAGTTGTTATTGAAATGAATCTAAATGAATATGCTTTATATAGTAAAAATATACGTTCCACTTTCTTTAAATCATGCTGTCATAGAGCAATAGATCTTAGAAACGCGATGCCCGTAACAGTTACTACTAAGTATGTTTTTAAAATCAAGATAACAACTTAACAAGCTGTTAAGTAGGCTACATTAAACCACAATATATGTTAAGGGGTTTAACTTTTTTTTAAACAGACCTTCCTATGATTTGCAACAGTTATGCAATGACAGAAGATGCTGTGGGAATGCCAGTGTGGCAGTGAAGCCAGGACTTGCTCCCTCTCTGGATCAAGGCCTCTGCCGCCAGACTCCTCTGTGGGTGCCTTGATGCCTCCTCCAGCTGGGCACAGCAAATGGAGCAGGGGCCAGACCCTGCCAACGTTCTGCCCTGCTCACAGTGCGGTCCTGTTGCACTTGACAGAATCTAGCCCTATACATTTGAGCCAGTTAGAGATTTTCTGATACATGCAAAAGCATGATTTGGCTCTAAGTCCTCTGGCACTTTGCTAAGATGTAGGCAGTAGTGTCTTATTTTTATGGGGTGCTTGAGGTAAACTGTTCTAAGTAAGGCCCCAATAAACATAATCTGTCCGTTATTTTCCCATGAGCTTGGAAACCTAGCAGAACCAAAATACACTGACAGAAGAGAGGTTGTAAAAATTATGCAAATTATTTCCCCATTTTTATCTCTCTGTGGGCATGTGCCAGTATAAAATACAGGATTAGACAGAGTGACTTCCGCCTGGGCTGCAGACGCATGTATGCATGATGGATCTTCTCCCCCATTTTCATCCCTGCGAGGCTGCCCCTGCCCAGCCGCGTATGAATGAACAGAAGCGCCTTTCATCCCCCACTTGCCTGGTGCTTCAAAAGGAACTACAAAAATAGCAGCAACAAAAATCCAGCCGCCTGCCAAAAGGCCCGCACACGTCCCATTCTCGCAGGCATGCGAAAGGTTGGAGAGCTCAGCAAAATTTTTATGTACGGGAGCAGGCCCAAGGAAAACTCACACGCCATAACCAATTGTGGACAGAGGATCATCTATCAGCAGACAAATGCAGGAACTCCAGAATGTCTCTCCTCAAATGAAATAATATATCTTTGAAAGCCAATGCCCGTTTTAGGCCTGAGGCCCATATATCAAGCCTGAGAGGCTTGTGGATACGCTCCAGGGCCATTAACCTTCCACCTGTTTCCCCTTGTCCTTCAGGATGAGACCCTGCCCTTGATTTTACTCCCTTCCCCTGTTCATCTTCCGACAGAGTGTAAATGTAAAGCAGAGGGCCTGTGAAATAATTCAAAGGCAATGGACCAGGGACATGGTTACAAATCTCTGCCACTGGCACTGTGACTTATGCAGGCAGTTTGTCACACATGAGCCAGGTGACCTCTGTGACATAACAGAGAAAAATATCGCCCGAGATCAAAAGATGAGATTCAGAGCACTCTAACTAACTCTGGTGTACACAGCCGTGCTACACATGCGGCCAAGGGTTTCCTCTCTTTCAAATACTGCTTGCTCTGCTTGCAGTGGGCTGTGCTCCTGATAATTTCAGTAATCTCTTTTTCTGTTATCTCTTTGGAAATCTTTCCTGTAACCTGAATGTCAAAATTTGCCTTCTCCTGAAGCCTTGCTTTTTTGAAAAGAGCATTTATATTGACAAGGAGAGACAGCAAAACATCACTCAGCAGATAAAAGCATACTAAAACCAGTATCATTGAAAATGATAGAATAGTCACTTTTGCAAATGGGTCTGTTTTAATCCACTAATTTTCAAAATACTAAGTAATACTAAAACTTTGTATGAGCACAGGCTGTCTCTGGTATTGCAATGAGAAGTCTTTGTAGTCTAAAACGTTTATTGGGATTCAACTATCATGACGGTTAAAATGAGAGCTAGTATTAAAAAGTGATGCAATGCAGCCAGATAACACACATCTATACTGATTCATATTTTGCAAGAAATATACTACAGAACCAGAATAACAGTCAGCCAAGTCTAATCAGATGGATTTAATTTTTTTGAATCTTAAATACATTTTTCAAGCTGTGCACTACATAGGAAGTTTCCCAGCTGTTTTGTGCATTCAGGACGTCTCTGCTGGGTGCAGACAAAAGAACAAGGCCTAATGCAGTGCTTCTCTTTCACTCCCCATAACCTAACGGTATGTCTGCTATGGACATTGAATTTGGTCTATTTCATAAATTAAAAAAAAAAAAAAAGCCCACAACTGTCACAGTATCCCTGGCATGATGATGAAATGAGAAATACAACTGTAGCTAGATCAGCCTAAATCCCATTCTAATCCTAAATCACTTTGGCACTTGCCAACACCTAGTTGATGAAAAAATCAGTTTAACCCAGGCGTCTATATAAAAATACAGAGATACAGATACATATACATGATTTCAGCACATTGCTTACAAGTGTCCTAAACATGATCCCGTTGCCTATTTCATTCTGTCTTCTCACATGCTGACTTTGAAAATTTTGTGGAGTTCAAGCTCTTATCCAAAATCATCTGAACAGGTAGTGTTTCACTATGGAAATATATCTAAATTCAAGAAATCTAAAAGCATAAAAGAAGTTGAACTATGGCTAGAACTTGGTGCTAAATTATGCAGTGGTTATAAAGAAATGAACAACTGAAAATCATTTTGTGTTTTCCACCTACTAAAACCTGATATAGAGCAGGTTTTAGTCAGTGGGATTAAATGACTGTTACAGACGACTGCAACAGTAAACACAGTAAACGCAAAATTACTATTGCAGAAAGATTAGTGTGAAGTGTTACTGTATGAATTTGTAAATATAAGACAGTTGTTTGATTTTACAGTGCTAAAATCTTTTGCTCTTGTTCATGCCATGTGATTACAACCACATTTTCCTCTTTTTAATATCTCTAAAGAACGCCTGCCAGAGTTAGAGCAGTCATTAGCTGCATGCGAGTTTTGTCACTGGTTTCAGTGATCTCCAATTCAAATCCCAGATGTCGTCATTTTTGAAAATACCTAGAGTGTTACTTTTTCATGTAAAATATAGGTGATATATCCAAGAGTTCTCACAGTCAGATCTTTAGCTCTCTTTGACACTAACTGTAACATTAATTTGTATTTAGGTCTGATTTAATTTAGATTTTCTCTTTTTTTTTTTTTTAATATATTCAATGTGTCCCTGAAAAAAATTAATATTTAATTTAAAGAGTACCTAACCCAATCCATTGCTTTTTATAGTAAGTATAATCTAGAGCATTTGCTTTTGTAATATTCATGAAATTTGGAAATCAAGGCTAGGCATCATATACTACTCTAATAGAGGATTTTGCTAATTTGAGTGTTTGATCAGTTCTGAATGCCCAAATGGCCTATTAGAATTTGTAATGCATAAAGAAACTACTTAAAATGTTATTATATGTACAATGAGACTATTATATGAATATATTAAATCATAACCTTTATAAATGCACACTTAAAGACACCTGAAATTATTTGTCCCATTTACCTCCCATGATGCACTTTTTGTATAAGTATCTACTGAGTATTAAATATTTTTTAAGATTAAAGGTTACAGCACCCTGATTCTAAAGAATAGAATTTGACTCTTGTTGGTTTTCACATGATGTCTTGTCTTGAGGAAAAACCTTAAATTAGTTGGTTGATATACTACACAGACACTACAAGTCCAGTTAATTATATTTTTTAGTGCTTATGCCTCCCTCATTCAGTCATTTAAAACAAAAGAAAAGGAGTATTTAACATTTAAAAATAAGAATAACAATTTGGGGCATGAATAGTTCCTTACATTCTTTTCCAGCTACAGACAATTTCTGTTGGGAAAAGTGCCATGTAGTATCGACAGTGACAACAAATTGTATTGTCCGGTGAACATCTGTTTCCGACTCCCACACTGATATTGCAGGTTGGGTACTTCTGATTTAGTCTTCACAGGCTGCCCGACCACAGAGGAACTGGAAATTACTGGTACGTTCTACTTTTATTATTGGAACACAGGAAAACTTTATCATCATTCTGGGAAGGTCTGTGTCTTTTGAAATTTTGGAAAGAGAGTTATGTTAGCACAGAAAGCCACATGCCTTAGTTTTTACGAAGGAGAAAAGCAGCTCCTGTTCATTGTGTGCATGCAGGTATGCAAATCTGAGATGAAAATCTCAAAATGGAATAGTACTGCTGTTATTTCTGTTTCAACTTGCAAGGTTTGATGGCAAGAGTTGGGGGGAAGATTTTATTAATAAAACCAGCAGCACTGCTAAAAAGGACCAGATTCTCCCAGTCTTGCTGCTCAATATGTAGTATTGTCTCCCTATACAAAATAAGTCTGAAAACAGTTTCTGTAGGGCAGAGCAGGATGAGGTTTACTATGGTTTGCAGGATATAGCCCTAGAATCAGCCTCAAAGAAAGAAATGGTCTTTTGTAACTCATATTTATATATAATGATAGAAAATCATTGAGAAACGCTGTGTTAACTAGCTGAAATTATTACTGTTAAAAATCCCAAAGACAATACTAAGCAATCTTTTAAAAACTGAGGGGAGTTTGTTAGAATGATCAATGTCAGTTTTCTCACCATTTATTATTCAGCCAGGGGGAAAAAGGTAAAGTAATGCTTTGGCAGGGACAGAGAAGAAATTAAGATACATACTTGATAGGCACCATGTGCCAGTTTGATAAAGCTCCAACTCCTGAAGTGTAAAAACACCAGTCATTGCTGGGATAACTACTGAAAACTATCCTCTCTTGCAGAGAAAGAGAGAGAAAAGCTCCGCTGAAACTCCTATTAACACTAATTAGAGCTGCCAGCATGCAGCAAAATCAAAGGCAAAACATGTGGAGCTCCCACTGAAGTCAAACAGAGAAGGGTATGCCTTAAAGGAAAGGCATGCAAATTAAAAATAAATGCTGTTCAATGTTACCAAATGAGCTAGTCATATAAACACTGACATTGAGGTCTAACCCTTCCTGCTGGGAACACTCCCCCTGAAAGTTCATTCAGAGTCAGGAGAGAGCACTGTCCTTCACCACACTTGCAAATTGAGAGCCTATCTTGTGAGTGACAGGTCCAAACCAAAGTAATTGCCATGTGTTTATTTCTACTTAAAGTTGTTATCATTATTATGGCTTTTGTTAATACATTTGTGGTTTACTCACTGTATTATAAACACAAGCCATTGTTTTTCCAGTCCTGCATCAGAAAGACAGTTTTTTGATGTTACCCCTTATAGCAATTTTGGACTTTTTCAAACTAAAAAATCTTGGTAAAATCCTAGCAATATGGTCAATATTCAAAATATTGTTAGGAGATTCTAGGTCTCATCCTCAAATGCAGCCAATTGTCTGATGTTGCTTTTCATGTGTGTAATATGTGCTACCCCAGACAATACTCCAGTAGTATTTGTCTGTGAGTAGCTTGCTTTCTGTCTCACTCTCTTCTCTCCATGTGTAGATAGAAGGAAGACCAGTGGTTGTGGTTACAAAAGAAGCTGAAACTGTTTTATACAGTGGTGACCTGGGTATGAGCTACACATTAGTCTTGGCTTCCACTTGCACACTAGGTGATTTGTACCACCACCTAATTTAGTTTCATGCCTCCAGCAGACTGTCTACCACATCCCTACCATCTTCCATGGTTCCTTCTAATCTCATGGTACTTATTCCCTACTACTGCACAGACAAATGGGAGTAGAACCAGGGACTTTGAGCAATTATCGCCTGTTATTGTCCCTACAGGTTTTTGCTGTTTTCTGAAGGAAAAATAATAGTTTAGGTTAATTATCTCTGTGGTTTTATTGTGATTTTTACTGAGCTCCAGGAGTAGCAAGATGGAAAGGAGACTGCTGGCCTCTCCAACCCACTCCGAACCTGTTTCTTCAAAGATTTTCACCTTTTCCCAAAAAAGTGCACAAGGAGTTTAAGAGGCTGTCACTGGAACACACTGACTGTTGTTGAACATTTTTGTGGGATAGGTCAGTGAAGTCACAAATAACTGTAGTTACTGCCTTTTTAGTAGTGGCTGTGGTACTAACACAATTCCCAAGAAAGAGAAAGGAAAAGAAGAGAAAATAAATAACAAAAAAAAAAAGCATTTAGAAATAACACATAGCAAATGAAACTTAAACGTTTGATAAGGCAGCTTAACGGAAGAGAACAGGAAACTGGCAGATGCTGTGAGTGAAACTGGAAATACAGTAATTCAAGATCTTAACTTGCACTTCTTATTTGGACAAAGTTCTCATTGGCTTTAGTAAAGTTCTCTTCTGACAAGCAGTACAAGACTGGGCCTATAAACACAACCTGACTTACACTGAAAATTATTATACTCAAGTCTGACTTGTTCAGCTATTTAGGAGAGTAAGTAGTTGTAGGTACACTTTTATTTCACTGTACAGGAAATTCTGGCCATAGCATGGAGACGAGGATGGCTCCCAGAACTCTGTCTTTTCTGCCCCTACTTTAAAGAAATATAAAGTAGATTAGGGGTGACTAGATAGCCCTGTCCCTACCTTCCCTGAAGTGCTGGACTAATCATCTGGTGCACAAGGGCTGCAGCAAGCTGCTTCTTGAGTGGTGAGGGATTGTGACTCAGCACCACCAGTCACTGTGTTTGCTCATTACTAAGGACAAATTGCAAGATTGCAGTAAGTATCCCCCAATAAATACCAGAAGGTATCCAGATGAAACAAACAGACAGTGCTGACTGTAACGCCAGAATAAAGATACAATTCTTCGTCACATCCAGTGTCACACTTTAGCCAGGGTGATGTTTCCTGTATTCAGCAAACATGCCAGTAAAAGAATTTCCTTGGCATACGGACAACATGGAAATGTCCTTTTAAAAATCAGTTAATACCAACAGAACTCATGAGCTAGCTGGAACCATTTCCTATGCTATGGAAAGAACACTCAAATAAGGTTAACCAAGACATTTCACCCTCACAACCTACCCCCTCCCCATCTATTTCTGGATGTCTTCTTTTGTTCACCCTTTGCTAATTATAGTGGCCTTGCTTAGGTGATATTTATAGTCTTAAAAGAGCTGCCTGGCTTTTAGAACACTTTATTCATGTATATTTCCTGTGTTCATTGTTGCCTTAACTAATTTTTTTAATTAAATTTACTTGATCCAAGATTTTATTTAGCAACAAATATCAAAGTAGCTTTTCTTTCAACAAATGCAAGAGCTGTATTTAGATGTAAAAAGGATTTTTCTATTTCTGAATTTCTGAAAACAGATTTATTTATTTTCCCTCTGCAAGTGATAGGTATGACAGATGATTCCAGAATTAGACAAAATGGGATTTCTTTTTTTCACCACAATCGATTATTTGATATCTTATTTTACTAATTTATCATATCTTCTTTTTTTTTTCTGTCTTTAATGATTGCTTTTAATGACTGGGGTGTTTCCAAGACACAGTGTTAAATATTTGTTTGCCCATTCTGCCCTGATGTTTACATAACCACCTATAACTGAACTTCTACCAGTTACTGAACTGGGAAAAAAGACATTGAGGATGTCCACCTGAATTTATAGCTTCACTTTCCTACTGGTATCGTATTTTCTCTCTCTCTTAGTTTTCCTTAATTCCTTCTTATCTGACCTTTTATTTCTTCTGGAGATGCTCTACAAATGTGCCCGTAGTGGTGCCAATAGCAGCAACTTTCAGTCCCCATTTCAAAACAGCAAACAAAGGCCATTTTGGGGGAAAAGCTGGTGGATGTCTTTAGGCTCCACTGAAAGCTGTTGGATGTCTTTAGGCTCCACTGAAAGCTGTTGGATGTGGAGAAACGTTGAAGCAAAGCGTGAGACTAACTGGTGGTTCACCTTTCAGCAGAAATGTTTTTTTCTTCCCTGGTAGCTGCCACCCACTCAGACATGCACAGGCTGAAGTAAGGGTGCTGCACCCCTGCAGAGGACAAACCCAGGCAGCTCCAGCCCATTCAGTACGGGGGTGCCCCTTTGCCTGTGTATCCCTGTTTTATGCACAGCAGTGTTGCCACATGGGACCAGTGAAGGGCAGAGCAGCCCATGGCAGCCTACTCCTAATGAGGCACAGCCCCAGTGCACACCTCACCCTGCCCTACAGAGGGTCTGAGTGCCATGCAGGTGCAGAAACACAGGTCGCAGAGTGGCTGCTAAGGGGATAGAGTCCAGCATTGTGCAGCACCTCAGTCTGCCTCCCCTACCCATTTTACACAGGGGTAAAAAAGAGTCAGTTTCAGGTCAGGAGAAGGAGCATGGGAGAGAGGCAGAGCCATGGCTCTTGAGTTAGCTGCTTTTTTAGGGTTTGCTCACAGGTATTTGCTGGTGTCCAGCACAGAGCCCAGCTCCTCTTCCTGATGCAGCAGGCCCCCGAGGGCACCTGTAGGCCCTAACGGCCACACCCGCGGCACCATTGAAGCTCCAGCCAAGGTCCCAGCACTCGGTGCTGCCTCACAGGTAAGGCTTCCTCACTGCCTGTGCATGCCTTTGCCTTGTCCACTCAAATGTCCCTGGGGCTCATGAGGGTGATGGGGTGAGACAATGTTGCTGCTGTCCCTGAGGCCTGCCCCATGGGGGTGGCAGGCCCGTGCCCCTCAGTTGGGCTGAGGCATCGGGAGCTTCAGCACTGGTCAGTTTCTGTGGTACGTGGAGATTCAAGTCATGATGTCTCAAACCAGTCTTATAATGTGGTAACACAACCCATTGTGGTTTAACCAATATTAACTATGAATAAAATACGTTTATTACGAGTTGAAATGCTTGCCAAATTTATAATTAAGAGGTTTCTTATTTATAAATAAGTAAAAAATCAGAAAGTGTGTAAAGGCCATCATAAAGATATAGTGGTTACATTGCAGCTTGTTTTTAACTGCTCTTTCCAGGCAGGTGTCGAAAAGTGGGAAGGATTAAATACCTACTGTATATGTCACTTTACTAAAAGATCTGTACTGCACTCATTTAGTAGAGTACCAGATATTGGACATTTCCACTCTCTTCACATATGCTGTAATGGAGTTCAAGCCAAATGTTATCATTCATTTGGATATTTCTTGAATTGTACTTAAATTTAAAGTAATTTTTTAAATAATATTTCATCTTGTACTAAAATACACTTTCTAGAAGTTGATGTATTTTTACATCTTGGCTTATAGGGAGTGGGGGAAATAAGCAACAGAATTTTATTTCCGGCACATAAAAGTTTGTTTTGCTTCCTTTTTTAAGTAGCCTTGTAACTTGAGACTATGAAGTCAAAGCATGCTAGATTTGATGCATGAAAAATCTCACAAACAAACAAAAACCCAAACCAAATCAAAGAAAACCCAAAACAGAACAAAAATGGAAACACAGAGCTACACCCGATTTTTTGGCTAGCATAAGATGAAATGCTTCCCTGGAAATAGGTGGTTGTGCTATTTTAGAAGTCTGGAAATCTACCTGTTGGTGCATTCTGGCCAGCATCTGGACATAGAGGTACCAGATCGATGTTTAAATGCAGTCTGCCTCTTGATTTTACTGCCTCTTTTTGAAACTCCATTTTATAATAATTTTAAATTTGGAAATGGAAAAGATTTGAGTCCTCTAGTATGTTCCTGTGCCTATACAGCTGTATCATGTGTCCAACATGTTCTGAGTGATCTTATAAATTACAGCACAGTTTGAAATCTCTCAGCTTTATGCCTTTTCTCCAATAATGAGTCTGATGACTGAATGTTGTGAAAACCATATTATTGGTGCCCCTGTAGGTGGAACACAATTCCTTACTTTCCAAGATCTTTGCTTTGTTCAGATGTTGTGCTTCCACGTGGCTGCCCTATGGTTGTATTTGTTGCTTTGTCAAGCTCTGAATATTCAGATTTCTTAATCTTTCTTTGTAGATCACACTTTCCTGCTTTTCTTGTAATTTGTCAGCTTTTTTTTAGCCATACTGCTGAGTGGATTATGTGAGCTATGGATTCCACAGTCCTGTATGTAGAAAGATCATCCCTTAACCTCAAGCAGTTTACCTCTACGTATAAAAGTATGGAAAAACATCCATTTATATTATAGGACTTCAGCAACGTCTGATAGGAAGTCTCTGACTTCAGTATGGCTAGGATTGCATGCTTACTGTAGGTGATCCTAAAGGCTACAGGTTAACAGAGGAACATCCTTAAATCTGAACAGCCTTGGTAGATTTATAGTAAACTTTCACTGTAATGGTGAACCACCCTGTACAATGGAAATATCATACAGATATTGTACGCAAGTGCTGGATCTGCTGGAATGATACAGGTATTATAGAAAAAACTCTGGATCAGGATGAAACTCATTCTCTTCCTATAGTAAGATTTAGTGCCTGTTTGTAAAAAATGTCAAATTTGCAGGGGGAAAAAAACGGTATTTTTGTGACAGAAACTTCCAAAAAATTGAGTTCTTTGCAAGTGAAGATCTGTCATTCTCCAATAAAACAGTGACTTTCTTAAGCAAAATCAGGAACTAGATCTACAATTTTCCAAGAGACTGGAATTCTTTAATTTTTAATGTGCAATGCTCTCTCCATCACTTAGAAAAAAGAGCAAATGCTTACAGCAGAAAACAGCAGTTAAAAATACTCTGGAAATACAACAGGTAATGTTAACATGGATGAGCATTCACTGTTCAGTTTCTTGGCCAGTTCAGCAGTTATTATTGGTATTCACTTTGGTATCACTTTGGACTAGGCACACCATGCAAGATCTAAAGAGCACATCTTGCCCTACAGCAATGTGATACATTCTTGGTAATGCAACCAAGTAATCTTTCTACTGTCACTGCTTACAATTGTCAAGTTAAACTGGAAACTTACACTTCGAAGGAAAAAATCAGACTGCGATGATGAACTTCTGTTTTGTGTGACAAATGTCTTTGAATCACAGATGAACATGTAAGTGTGGCTTTTCCCTCCACCAAAGCTGCAGTGTCTGCTTCAGGCCATGTGACAGAAGTGGCTATAGCTATGTAATTCCTCATGTCCATACTATAGCTGATTATATCTCTGCTTGTCACTAGCATTAGGGTGGGCTGAACAGCTTTTGGAATTGTTACTTACTCAAATTTTCTCTAATGACAACTAACAAAACATAGCTATTGCACCATGGCTATTCATGGGAACCTAGGAAAGCTTGCTACAGTGAACTGGCAAATACAGATCCATTGAAGTGTAGAAGTGGCAGTCTCCACTATAACTGTAGCATAATTCTTTGCCTCAGCATGATGCTCAACACAGGGTATGAGATGGAAAAATGACTAAATTCATATTAACTGAACTCAGTCTCCTGCTATCAGAGGAGATAGTGTCATATGACAGAACGAAACTAAAGGATCCAGCTCTGACATGAGTAAGAATAGAAGAATGTCATCTTTCTTACCCCTAGAAAAAGTGCCAGAGGCTTAGCACTGAGCAAACTGTTTAGAAAAGCTGCAGAATGACATGCCCACGTGCAGAAATACAGCATTTAGTCGCATCCTTTGTTCTCAGGAGAACCAGAAGACTGGGAAATTAACTTCTAATAGAGTGTTCCCCTGTGAGGTTCAGCTAGGTGACAGATACAATCTTCATTAAGCCCTGGTTTCGCTGCCAAGGCTTCTTTCTATAGCAATGATTTTACTACTTGAAAATTAAGTGAATGATCCTACAGCAAAGAATTATTTGGCTGTGTAAGAGAAATACTTTTCCTTTCCCCAAAAGTTTTTTAAATGCTTGAAAAATATTTTTTTCAGATCCAGATACACTTGAGCCAGACTAAAAATCAACAGGTGCATGTGACAACATATTAAATAATCTGATTATCAATATTAAGGGAAGTCCTGGACCTCAGTTTCTTGCAGCTTCCCTGACTGAAAGAACACTGCAGAAGTTTAATTTCATTAGCTATGTTAGTTACATTTCCTGTCTTGATAAACCCATGCTACAAAGTCCAAAAGCACTTCAAGTTATCAAACTGTCTTTGATAACTTAAGTCTAAATATCAACATTCCGTCACCCTGAAGAACTTTTGAGGTGTTACACTGCTGGGTTTTTTTTCCTCAAAGAACCCCCAAGGTATTATTTTCCTAGTCTGTTAAGTCAGTTTAATAATTGGATTTCTGTACTGTAATTCTTTAAATGCATTTCTTGATGCTTAATTACAGACTGTAATTTGAAATTAAAGCTGTATTATTATATTACTGTATCTAAATTCATTTTACAGAAAAAAAATAAGAGACTCCAGGAATTCTGTTAGTCCTATTCGCACTAAGTTTGCATTGCTTTGAGAAATAATATGAAACTCTGCTATTGTAGTTGTGGTTATGGGGAATATGTAATACAAAACTCAGCCTCTATTAGCTTATTAGATGCCAAAATATCTGTATTACCAAGTATAGTAGATGTTCTATAGATAGGGTTCTTTGGAGATACCTGGTAGAGCCATCGTTTCTTTGAAGACTGCATTTGCAGCTAATGTAAGCCTGGACAAATTTGCACTTATAGTAAAAAATCTGCCCCAGAACTAGTACTGTCTGACATCAATGAATGGCCTAAAGTTGCAAACACAGTGAATAGTTCTAGGATGAGCTTCTTTAACACGAAGTACACCGGCTTTTCCTGCAATAATTCACTGAATGGGTTTGCGCTCACATAGTACTTTGACCTATGACATCCTCGCTGAAATAGCCAAGTAAGTCAAAGCAGTACTTTCTGTGAGTCACAAGTCCTTTAGTGCCTTTTCTGTAACTATCAACATTTAGTCAATTTTCTGACCCTCAGCCAGAAAAGAGTATTCTGAGAACTGTTCTACAGTGCATGTTCTGTTTTCTTCCTGCCCCAAGCAGAGACTGTTTTCTTTTTTGGGTTTAAGAACACTTAGCTTTGGAAGTAGTTATTGAATTTTTCCTGATCAGGCTCATGAGGAAACACCAGTCCAGTGGAACTGTCTGCATCCTTGCTTGGGGCCAGGTAACCTTTGAACTCTAGAAACTCCTGCAATATTTTCTTTTTAGCTTTGTACAAAGACCTTTCACCTGACTAAGACAGCTCACTACAAATCCAGCATCCCCAGGGCATTCCTGAGTTTTCTTAGCTGAGGATAAGATGGATATATCTTACTTTTATATTTACTGAGCTTTCAGCAACTCCAGAATAGCAAACAAAGGCCTTTTTTACTATTATTATTAGTGCCATCATGAGTCTACTGGGAGGTTATCTCTGTATTCGTACTTTACCTGTGTATAAAGAATTATACAGAAACATTTCTCGTTATGAATAAGCAAGTAATACGTGATGTCAAATCCCAGAATTTATGACATTTACTAATTACAAAGTATTCTGACTTCACAAGACAGATAGGTATATTTGAGATATTTAACAGTTGTTAAATTTGAAGTTATTCAAATTCAGAGGGCCACAGTGGACTGCTTTGGATATTACTCTGATGTTATATTAATCCTGACTAGGTTGCTACATTTATATTTGGATTAATTTCTGATATCCAGTAGGAAGATGGGGAGGATCTGCTCCTTAGCAAGGATGAGCATTAGACTTAAATTACATGCTTAAATTCATACACAGGTCGAATTCTGTAAAATGCAGTTCATACTGTGGGCAGTTATGCCCAGTCAGTATTTTTACCTTTTACATGCTTACACATGTAGCACATTCCAAAAGAGGCATTAACAATTTGTAGAGCAACAAGTGAAAAGACTGTGATAAGCATAAGCTGATAAAAGCTACATGAAATGAAGTTTCAAACCATGTTTGCTATTACTTGACACCTCTTTGAAAAAAATCAGGTTTTCAGCTAAATGAAAACAAAAAAAAGAAAATGTAAGAACTGGTGGGGTTTTTTTGTTAGCTGTAAGGTAGATGCATCCTAAACCACTGATGGTCTGGGATAGAGTTTTTATCATGCCCTCCTCCTTTTCAGTCCCTCCTGGCTAATTAGAAATCTCTAGGTGTAGCAGAAAGGAAAATGTTTGCTCTTTTATATGAATTGAAGAGGCAAATGTGTAAGACTGGATTTAAAATGAAGTAAAAAGATACAGCAAAGAATTGCAAAGATGATGTTTAGTAACTCACAGATGAATGTGCAAGCCATCACTTTTCATGACAAAATCAATATGAATTTCATACAAAACACATTTGTAATTCCTTAGTGTTTAATTATTTGAGTAATTTAAAATTTTAGCCCCAGAGATCTGCTAATGCACCTGTCTAATCTGAAAGAAGTGTCAAGAATCAGTTGTTAAGTTTAGACAAGTAGGAATAATAGGAAAATATCTTCTCATGCAAATACAGGCTTCTGGGCTGTGTATCAGCAGGGAACAAAGTTAGCTGTTCTGAAAATCTAGTTGCATCTTTGCCATAAGTACTTCTTCCCTTTCTTCTGCATTTAAAATTTGTCAGATCCTTAGGTGTCTGGGTTTTTTTTTTCCCTCTGCCACAGGTATTAATGTTCTGTGGAGCAACCTGAAATAGCTGCTTTTGCTACCTTGATTGGAAGGAGCCGAAACCATGGATGGGTAGAAGACAGCTGTGCTCAGGAAAGTTCTAGAAACCCTTTATTTAATTTTGATCCTCTCAGCTTCAAAGAGATGGTGTTGCCTGGTGCTGTTAAAAGTGTAGAGTCTGAGCTAAACATGTTTTGAGCACCTCACTTTTTCGAACTTGAGAAGCTTAAAGTTCTTAACTGTGTAATCTGGTCCCTAGATATTAGATGTGGATGGATTTCCAAGTGTCTTATTACTGTTCGGGAATACCATGCGGTTTAGCTGATCTTGTCCAATTAAGCAGAAATAATAATAATCTGGATACGCCAGAAGGTATAAAACTGTCTGAACTCTTAAGTTTCTAAGATGTAAAGGGTACAAATACTATGATGAAAACAATGCCTTCCAAAAATACATGAAAGTGAGTTCACTAGCCAAAGGCTATAAGTAGTGAATTTCTAGAATATACATATTTCCAGAAGTCTCTATGTACATGATAGTGTATATATACATCCAGAGCCGAGAGAAATTGGTCAGCATTTTCCTTAAATAAATTTCTGCATTTTTTTTGTGTCCATACTAGTAAATATATGTTGGTTGAAGAATATAATCCAGGCTGAGGTTGGAGGTGAAGACCATCTCTGAAACTATTCCCTGTATAGGATGCTTATAAATGTGTATAAAATCTGCCATGGAACCATAAATAGTAAATGTTGCTTGAATATCTGTTAATATATTCACTTTAATCAGAGATGGAATTTTAAGGCAGATAATTTCAAAATTCTTACACTTAAGAGTATCTTGGTTTGCAAGTCTCAGTGATTTTCAACATGATTGCTCTTGACTAAAGCACTCACCAGTGTATGGGTAGAAAAATCTGTTCCCTGATATTTAGAACTTAGCCTATTGGAAATTGTAATTTTTAAGTTATTTAAAATGAGTAGCATGGCTTATAGCTTGCTATGAAATTGTAAACAACTTAGATAGCAAAGAAGTGACATTCTTTTCCTCTCTCTAATCTACTTCCTCCACCCCCAAGTAAGCTTCTCCCTTCTTTGTATTTGTATAGACTGAGTGTTTAATGGTTCCTATGGTCATTCTCATGAAAAACTGGAGAGAAATTAGAGTTGCGTGTGCAACACATGCTCTTGTAATCAGGGCTTATGTCATGTGTCTGTATCATTACGGTTATGACAGAAATACTGTTGTGGCAAGCATCCTGACTGCAGCTTCTTAATGGGATCTCTCTTCCGTGCTCATGATTCATGGAGATTCAATTCTCAGTGAACTCCTACAGTAATTGTTGTATTTGGATACTGTATTATTTTCCCTTAGCTTTACAATAGTCAGCATGAAGTTATGGGTTGTCACAAAACTTTGCAGATTTCAGCAGCAAATAGTTGTGGCAAGAACATCTGTGTAGGACACAGATTTGGTAACTAGCGATATAATAGGGAAATTCAGATGTGATATGAGCTTATCTTGAGGGTTTTTTGAGACAGACGATATTTTATTAATTCCCAAGCTAATTTCTGTATCAAGAGTGGTTAAAAACGGTAGTTTATCTCTTACTGTCTGATTCCAAATTTCTAGCTTAAAATTTCAGACCTGACCACAACACACAACAAAATTGCCTTAAGAAAAAAATCTGAGAAATGTAAATGGGGGGATTTATGGCTGCCAGAGCCCTGTGCATTGGGATTTGTTGGGTGCTTCAACAAAATTAAGAGCCTAAAGGTCATTGTAGCCAGCCTAGATTAAAGGAGTCCCCCATATATCAGTGGTGATGAAAACCAAAAGGAGTCTTTAAGGTTTCTTCTTCCTCCTTGCTTTCTGTTCTGTGTATACCCTGCTTAGTATTCAGCCTTCATGGTTAACTAGACACACCAAAATGCACAAAATAGTATCTCAGTGAGAAAGTAAGTATTTCAAATGTGGATTTGTCTAAGGAGTATACAGAGATGGACAGAAATGGCGTGTGTCCCCCCCCCCCCCATGGTAAATGAAGTAATGAAATAATTACATAAATGAACATAGAACGATGGAACAGGCATGCTTACAACTCTGAATACAAGGCAGACAGTGAGCAGTACTGACAGGGGAGGAATAAAATTTGTGCAAGGCCCTGTGCAGGTTAATAAGAGTTGTGATAAATAGTAAAGCACAGAAGAGCTGAACTGAAACTTGAACCTCTCTGCTACAGCTAATTACAGGCTCAGGTGGAAGACAGCTACAAGTTTCTTTTCATAATAGTCTGCCTACTTTAAGCCAAGTAGATTAACAATGAGATGGGGCAGATGGAAGAAAAGATAAACCATGCTTTTTTGCTTGAAATACAACATTGTAACAAATGGTAATCTTTTTCTTGATTGAATGACAATAGAATGTAAGATTGTTACCTACCTTAAGTTCTCTAAAAAAGATGCTACTCCTAGCCCACTCAACAATGGAGAAGAGGGTTTGGTCGGCCATTTTGCACATAAGCCCAAATGTGTTGAGCTTCTCGTGTTTGCTTCTGTTCGCTTGCTCTTGCTGAAGATATGCCATGATCTTAGCTTGGACTTGCGGCTCATCTGGCTCACATTTCAGGAGTTCCAATATCAGATGTGGAATACTTGCTGGTGAGCTTGTTTGATAACTATCCATGTATGAGTAGCCCATTATTGACTCTGGTGAGCTAGTGTAAGGGTCAGGGTACTCGGACTTGATAGCACGGCTTGGAAAATGGCCATAGGTTTGGTAACCTTGCAAACTACCATGGGGTGGCATTGTCATACTAATTGGAGAGGTTACAAAGGGACTTCTGTCATAGTCTGTAGGAGGCAAGGCAGTATGGTTCAGAGGTAGGCCCTTGGAGGCAGAATGGATGTTCTGGATTGCAGAGGATATTGTCAGGTCAGTTGGCATCGCTTGAATCACCTGAGTCATGGCTTCCAGTTTAAGTCCATTTGCTCGGATAAGAGCTTTCTTCTGCTGCTTCAGTGCCCTGTCTCTCTTGTACATTGGTCCAAACTTGTTTCGACCGCCACGCATTCGGTCAGCTCTTACAGCTGTCAGGGGACAGAAGGAAGTAATTCACAATTAAAACTTGGAATCATCATTCTTTAATGAAACATACATTAGGACAGAGCAGAAATGTAAAAAATATAACTCTTTTTTTTTTTCTCTATTTTCTTTCCCAAATTCAAAGTTGCACTTTTATTCCTAAAGAAAAAGGTTTATTTTTATTTAACAAATGCCACTCTTTTTCTGGTAATTTAAATATCACATGCATAAATTACTAACATAAAAGGACATCTCTTTACATTGATTAGGACACAGGGACAAACACAATGCTTGGCTACAGGAATTTCACACCTGCTATGGGATCATGTGGAGATCTCAATGTATGTTTGGTTTTATGTCAAGCTACTATGTCATTAAGAAACAAGGGCTGATGTCCAGAATTTGTCTGAGACGTATCCAGTGGACCACATTGTCTCATAATAATCATTCCATTACTGCCTTCCACCGCAGCAAAACATCTGAAATGTAAATTGTGATATGTTCAGTAGTCACAAAGAGGAACACATTTTTCTTTGCAAAAAGGAAATGCTTCCTTTGGATGATTCTGTTCAGGTTGGTATAAAACTTAGAGATCTCTAGTTAGGTGAACAGCTCTATAGAAATGTTTAGCTGCAGTTGGAATGTGCAGAGAAAGCTGTCAGCTTGCTGTCTTCCACACAGAAGGTGGAAGTGAAACAGAAACTATTGACACTGTTCTGGCTTGTAATATCTCCGGAATTAGAAATAATTAAAACAAATCCACCTCAACAGCTGCCTTGGGAGTCATACTCATGGTCTCTGTCACAGCAGTGTCTGTCACCATGGTGTATATGTAATGGACTAGCAAGGATCTCTCGCCAAGCCCACCTTGCCCAATGGCAATTAGATTGAAAGAGGAACCTTTGACAGCCTGGTGACATGTTGAGACTGCTGAGATTGCTGGAGGTTAAGTTCTTGAGCTTTTTATCTTAGGGATTAGTAGAACATTAAAAATTTATTATGAATGCTAGATACGCATAATACTGTACATTATCATAAGGACTTTAACGTTTAATGATTTTTCTGGTCCATAGTAATTTATGAACTAGACTTTAAGGCTATATATATCACTATCAGGGAAATACACACATAAATGTCACAAGTATTTACAATTATGGAAGCACATGTTCTTCCAATTTTCTAAACAAAGGAAAAGAACTTGCATGGATGTGTTGATAAGGAAGCAAAAGTACACTTTCTAGATTATCTTTAAAACTACAAGCACTTTGTTTAAATTTATAGTAAAAATGCTGCTGCTAATATAGCTGTTGAATGTTGATTTTGAGCAAAATGCAGGAAATTCGTTAAACCACCATCCTAGTAAATGTACTTTATTTTAAATAATATCCCTCCAGGTATTCTACAATTAAAATCTGTGAGCCAAATTGGATTAGCAAATGCTTAGCATAACTCCTACAGAAATTAAGGTGAACTGCGTGTAATAACAGATGACAAAATTTGGTCCTATATCATTGTCAGCAACTGAGAGGAGTTAAGTAGGACTAGGTAAATGTGTTTTATCCTTATTCTGAATGGCAACAATAAGAAAAGGATTTCAAATTTCTCGTTATGTTATTTGAATGTGGAAGAACATTCAGTGATTCGGGATGTGTAGGGCAGTGTGTCAGTGCTAGTTCAGTTCTGCGGGCAAATAGGATAGTATTGAATCCATCAAACTGCAGGAAGCGGATTTTTCTGTTCATCTTCAGTTTTATCAACAGCTTTCCTTTGCCAGACTCAGGTGATTGGGTCTTATCCTTTATGGTTGCCTTAGTGGTTTATGGTTTCCCTCCTTGGCCTGATTTTTCCTGGTTAAGCATCTAGGGTGAATGCCATTTCAGTACAATTGTAAGGCTAAGGAATTTAGGAGCTTGTCCTTGGTCAAGCAGAAATGTTATTTGCTGAGACATCTGAGTTTTAATATGTTATACATCAAAGTTAGGATGAACTCTGTGTGATTCTCAAATTTGAGTCGATAATTTTGTTTCAGTTATCTCAAAGAAAAAACACTTTTCATTGTTCTCGGTACATGAGAAAGTGAAATGAAGTCAAAAAAGCATACTTCAAAATGACTTATTCTCTTTCATTTGTAATAGCATCTCAGGTGTAGCATCGCAAAAATATAGGACACAACTTTAGAGATTATTTGGTTCCTTAATCGCAAAGGCGAGTTGATATGAGGAAAAACCTTCATTTTCTGTTTCCCTTTTTTTTTTTTTGCCTTATTGTCAGAAGAATACACATATATACGTATATAATTATGTATATATACACACAACACTAAATAAATAAAATCAGATCGCTCTCCATAGCAATGACTTTTTTTTCCTAATCTAGACACTTCCTACATACGTTATGTTTAATCTAAATTAAATCTTTTTAAAAAGATGCAAAGCTATTGTATTTAGATCCATTCATTCACAAACTCTAAAAACATAAAATATTAAATTATATACATTTACGAAAAAATGGATTATGCTTTTGACTACTTGTTAGTGATTTACTCTTTAGTCATTAGAGTTTTTAATAAAAGAACAATTTCACTGAGCAAGTTCACCTTTTGCTATCTGTTCAAACCCACGATAAAAACGTACCATTTATTACACAAGATAGCATGTAATAACATGCATAATCCTATAATTTTCAAAATTAATCTATAGTATAGTTGAAAATACAGCAAGATTGTAGCTCTTACCTTCCAATTTCATTCCAACACTTAGACATTTTTGAAATCGACAGTAAGGGCATCGTTTTCTCTGTGTTTTGTCAATCTGGCAATTCTGGTTTTCTATACACGTGTACCTTTTATTATTCTGGACTGTTCGCTTAAAGAATCCCTGTGTGACAGACAGAAAAGTTAGCCTGTTTGACTTGAATAGTGTGTTTCATCATTTAATTTCATGGAAATCGTTGTAACTTATTTTTCATGCACCACGCAAGCACTTACAAAGTTACATAGTTTCTTTTAAATGGCAGTGAGATATACCCAGGAGAAAAACACCAGACAATATAGGAGATTATCATTTGCCTGTGCTGTGTTCTATAGGCTGATGTCAAATCTTTATTAGAGTGCCTATAGTCTCCTGTGTCCCTAACGGTCATAGCAGAAACAATGAGGCTGACCATTTCCTTTTGTATTCTTTAATCATTAAAAAATGATTAAAGTCTTTTCTGTAAAGGTGTTTTACATTAAATAAGTAGGGACACTGTTGCAAAGATAACAGAAATACAGAGTGCGACTGGCTACTGTACACCCCAGTGATGCACACTAGAGGCATAATAAGTGCCTGTTGTTCATTTCCCATTGATTATTTTTTAGTGCAAATAAAATGTGCAAAGTTAAGTTTTTCATGCAGCTAGGTATTTTTAAATGCATTATTTTGGTGGAGGAGTTTCCTTTACAGTGCATTACTTCAATAACCATAAAGAACTTTGAAAAAATTTTACATTAGAAATTTGACCTGCCATAAATTGTAAGTACTTAAACTCTTTAGAATGATAGAACCATGCAGATATTTATCTTCCAATATGATAAGTTGCATTTACAAATATTTAATTCTCAAAATTAGTGAAGAATCTAAACCAAATCTTTAGTTACTTGAATTTGTATGTCAAGTGAGCTCTGACAGTTACAGATTGTATGGAAAAAAAGTGCATGATCATTATAGCCACAGAAATGCACTTTGTAATATTGAAGGATGAAAAAAATGTTAAGAAAGCTGCATTAGATTTGGCAAAGCTATAGGAAGAGAATACTTTTAGTACTTTATCCTCCAGGAACAGAAATGCTCTGAATGTATATAAATCAACTAAAATCCATATTTGGGACAGCTAGGAATAAAAGTTGCTCTAGAACTACACAACAGCAAAATGCTGAAAAGCAATGACCAAACTACAGTGCATAACAGTCTAAGTTATTTCTATTTGCACAGATGAGGTTTCTTCAAGATCTAAGTCCTAAAGCTTTTTCATGGTTAATTTTTTGTATGAATGCAACAAAAAAAGTATCAAAGAACCCAAATTATTGCACATCTGGTTTATTTAACTATCATTTTTTTTGTGTGTATATTTGAAGGTTTGGGTTTTGTGTTTTGTTTTTTGGTTTTTGTTGTGGGGTTTTTTTTTTTTTTGGGGGGGTGAGGGGGAGGGCTGTACTTGTGTTTATATGAAGCAATCAGTACAGAACCTTGCAGCTTTCACAGGTGAGAAGTCCATAATGGTACCCAGACACTTTATCTCCACAGACCGGACACAGTTCCTCAAGGTCTTCATCATAAGAGTAATTCACCATTTTAAACTGAGACACTGGGGAAAGGACAAATAGCACATTGAATTAGAGTCTACATTAATAGCTCAATTTTTCTGCAACTGTTCTCACGTAGAGAGAAAGCACAGCAGATTGGAGGAAAAAAGGGGGGTTATTTTTTAAAAAACATAGCTTGCATTGAGACATGCAACTTTTCATCAACGGCAAATCTGCATTATACTTAGCAAGTGGAACAAAACCCCTCAGCTCTTCAGTTTTATGTTCTAAAAGTTTATATTTACTGAGTGCTCTCAACATAGTCCGTACTTTATGGAATAGCAAAGTAAGTTAATTCATTTAAATCCGAAAATGATCGGGGGAAGCTTTACAAAAGCAGAACGAAAAATTGTCACTTGTGTATTTAAAGTTGCTCAGTTTGTTTCCCTTAAAGTTTTCTTTCAACATCAGCCTGCAAATATTTACTTAGCCTAAACTTGTATCTTTCAGACCCAGCACTTTTGCGCCGCGTTAAATGCAAGTTACTTACTTGCAAAACCCGGTTAAAGCAACGCCCTCTGCGCTCTCCAAACTCGTTGTCTGGGGGTGACAGCCTCCCCTCGGAGCCAGTTCACCCTCCCGCCGCCGGGCCGATGGTGAGAGCTCCGTGCTCGGAGTCCTCAGGGTTCGCAGCCACCGCTCCCGCGGCGGCGGGGGAGACGCTTTTCAGCTCTCCGCGGGTCAGCAGAGAGGTGGCGGGCCGGGGTCACCGGCAGTGGGGGATGCAGTCGGGGCTGCCCAGCCGGCCTTCCCCCGGTACCAGGGGAGGGCGGAACCTGCGCGCCAGGGCCGCCTGAAGTTTCTGCCGCTCGGGGAAAAGGCGGGGAGGAGGCGGCCTTCAAGGGGAACGGGGAGGTAAAATAAGCTGAATGAAGGTACAGAGAGCGGTCACTTGAGCCGGGTTCCCCCACAAAGAGCCCAGTCAGGCGCTCTGCTTACTCCCAAAAAGAAACCACGCCGTTTACCGCGGGGCCGGTTTTCTATCCCTTCCCTGCTGTTAAACCTCCCATCTGCACGGCAAGCATAGAGGCACGGAGGGCTCCTGGCCAAGGCCAGAGGCGCCGGGCATCTCAGCGGCATCGCTTAGAATGTCGCCTCTTTGCCGGTAACCTCACGGCTGCCGCCGTTCGGGAGCACCGGGGCAGTCAGGGTCCGCCCAAAGTCCCCGCACCGGGTGCCACTCCGTAAGGTCAAGGGGGCTGCTCCCGGCGCTCGGGACAGCTGCCGGAGGAAGCGGGGAACATTGATCCGCCAGCACGCAGCCGGGAAAATATTTCCAGAGCCACCTCGGTGCTGACGGGGATCGGGGATCGCAGCTTGGCAGCGGCGTGGGGCGGATTCGGGGCGACCGCAGGCGGAGGAGGAGGTCCCAGCCCTCCCCTCTGCTCACATCCGCGGCTCCAGGGCCCAGCCCTGGGACAAAGTTCCCCCCTCCTCGCAGGAAAAGCCAAGTGGGAAAGCAGGGGTTTTCCGAGCGCTGTGCCCTGGTACGGAGCCTCCTCCACGGGCGAGGAAAGGGGCGGGCAGGCCGCCCCCAGCATCTCCGAAGCTGCCGGCCCACCCCTCCTCTGCTTCCCAGCAGGCTCCCGGGAAGGACAATTTCGAAAGAGCAGTGGGGACGGCAGTTTCTGCACCGGGGGAGGCCCGGGCCGGGGCATGCGCTGCCCGCGTACCGGGCGGCCGGCTCCGAGGCAAGGAGCCGACGCTCCTCGGCGGTCCCGGGAGAAGGTGCAGCGCTGCGGCCCGAAGCAGGGCACCGGTAACAGCCCCGTCCCGCCCCGCAGAGGCATTTCCAGCCCCATCCCAGATTGGGCATCCCGCTGCCTTCCTGGGGACCCCGCAGGGGCGCAAACCCAAAGCTCTCTACTGCCAAGTTTGGCTCCGCTGTCCGCTGCCACCTGTGCTGTGTCTGTGGGCGTCGCACAGGCGGGACAGAGCCCTCGGGACCCGTTTCGGGAGGTGTGTGGCACACGAAGGTGCTCGGCAGGACTTTCCCGCTTAACTCCCCCTGCCATAAACTTCGAGTCAGTTTTGTCCGGACCGGGGAGTAGATCGAGTCCCCCGAATCTACAGCAGGGCCGGTGTCTCCGGGCAGTAACCGGCGGCGCGTCTGTACCCCGTCTGCTCCAGCCAGCTAGACGCTTGACTGCTCCCCGGCCGCGATTGCACCTCCTGGCCGGGGCCTTGCCGTAACTTCGGCGCTGGTGTCCCGGTCCCCGGTGCCCAGCCGAGCCAAGCTGGAAGTTGGCTCACGAAAGCAGAGGCTCGGCTGGGCGCGGGTCAGGGCGGAGGTGGCGGTGGGGAAGCTCGCTGGGAGCAGCCGTAAACTTTTTGGCAGGACGAAAGGGCGGTTTGCTGAGGGGAGCCCGACCGCGCGCGGAGGGGGAGCGCCGTGTCTATTCCCCCTTACCTTGCATGTTTTCCGGCATCTGCCCCTGTTCCCCATTCGACCGTGCGAGTCCCAGGGCTTCCGTCTCCACTTTGGGCAGCATGACAAGGCGGCTGCGGGCCGGGCTGGGGTCTCCGTGTCCGTTCGCGACACCACCACCTGGACAAGGCAGCACAGATTTAGCTGGATCAAGGGGCGCTAGGAGGTCGCTGCCTCCTCCTCCTCTTCCCTCCCTCTGCTCCACGACAGCCCTTGCCCTCCTACAGCGGGAGCACGGAGCGGCCCCGGCAGCCGGGAAGAACCGCCGGGTGCCCGCGGCTGGGGGAGCCGCGGTGCGTTAGTCGGGCTGCAGGCGGCGGGGGCGGAGAAGACAGGAGGAGGAGGAGGAGGAAGACCGGGGGGTGCCGGGGAGGAAGGAGGAACCCCCGGGAGCCCGCAGCAGCTCCGCCCGGGGCTCAGCGCGGCGGCAGCCCGGCGCCCCGATCCATGCGGAGCGGCACAGTGCACAGGAGCGCTCTGCCACCGCTGGTGCTGCTGGACAGGGTTCCCACCCCCAGCCCCCTCCTCCCTTTCTTCCTCCTCCTCCTCCTCCCCCTCTTCCCCCCGCCACTAGTGCGGAGGTGCCGAGTCGGGACCTCGAGCCCCGCACCCGCGGGGAGGCGCTCCGGGAGCCAGGGGGCTGCAGGGTGCAGGGGGCTCCGGCGAAAGGGGGGCCCCGACACCGCCCTTGCAGCCAATAAGACAGAGGCGGAATGAGTAACACCCCGCGCGCACACACACGCCCCACACATGCACAGGAACATGCAGACTTGCCCAGCGCATACACCCCTGCCTGGTTGTTACACCGGCGCTCCCCGGCGGACCCCGACGGGCCACCAGCCTGTGGTGTTCCTCCCTGCATGAGGGCAGATGCTCTCCAGCTTCCTTGTGTCCGGCGGGGCAATTCTCCCCGTCCGAGCAGCGGCGGCTGTGGGACACCGGCCCTAGCCTTCCCTCCGAGCTGGCTCGGGTAGATGGCCGAAACCTTAGCGCTTGGAGAACTCCAGCTCTTGCGGCCACGTTGCCTTCGCGCGGCCCCGGAGCCTGAGAAAAACGGGCTGGAGCTGCCTGTACCTATTCTGGTGGTTTGGGTCTCCCTCCCCTAAACTTGCGAAATCTGTCTGTGCCGGTTGCATCGTTTGCACAAAAGCCAATGCCCTGCAGAGCCGCCGCTTGGACAAGAGCCGTCCTTTCCCGGATCACGGTGCAGGAAGCGGCACTTGTTTCCAAGTTGTCCCAAATAACTCGTTTCTAACAAGCGGGTGCCTCAGCGGCGAGAGCCGGGCGGCCCCGCGGCCCGGTGTGGCGTGGGCCTGCGGGGGGGGGGGGGGTGCCGAGCCGCTCTGTGAGCCAGGCCGGGGCCGGGGGTCTGTCCGGCCCCGCTGCCCTTCCTGCGCCGAGGGCGGCCGGGGGCTCCGCTGCGCTCCCGTAACGGCGTGCAGGTTCGGTGATGTGGGATGAGTGGTATTTGCACCTTTGAAAGCATCCGAGCTCCACGCCCGGGCTACCCGTACCCCTCTGACACTTCAGTCTCCGTTGTGTATATTAAGAGCTGAAAATATTTGGCGTCGAAAACTGCTTCCGATTGAAAGTGAGGCGCGGAACTCTCTCCTGCGCAGGGTATAGCATTTCCCATCGACTGGGAGAGAGTTTGTAAAAACGGATACTTGTAACTTATTAAACACCTCTGGCGATCGTGAGATGACCAGCAGTAAGTAGGACAAGCGCCCCACATGCAGAGAGCCGACTCTGCCGTGCTCTTTCATAGGACTTCAAACTTCTCACATCCAGTAAATGGAAGAAGGGACCTTTGCATAATTCAGCGCAGATCGCGAACCAGCTCACCGCCAGTACCGCTCGAATAGGAAGTGCCTCTCCTCTGTGCAGAGGCTTTGCTATTTTGAGTATGGACCCAACGTGTAGAGAGGCTCGGACCTCTCGGGCTCTTTCCATTCTCACCTTTTCCCTATTCCCCTTCGAGCAGGAGGGCGAGCAGGTGAACTCTTAATCTGAATCAACACGTTATTACTCAAGTTATGATTTCACAGTTTACCAGTTCGCCTGCGAGTAAGTTTTAGGACATCACCATGGCGAGCTGCGGCAGCAGCCAGCTCGACGGCCAAGGCGGGTGACTGAGAACCATCCCAGGAGAACGGCCTCGTTTCTAGGCAGAAGTAGCTCTCAGCCCTTGGGAAGCTGGTTCCAGATACACCAGTTAAACGCAACCCCTCTCCCAGACGTCGCCGTGTAGCATCGCCCTGAGCTGAGCCCGGACAGCTCAGCCCCAGCGGCGCTCGTAGCGTAGCGGCGGCTCTGCTCCCCCGGCCTCCACGAGGAGCCGGTCAGGACCACCAGGCCTGTGGCCCGGCCGCTTCTGCCTACCGCTGGCCCGATGGGTGGACAGAGGACGCCGGGGGCAGCCCGCAGAGGAGCTTCGCCTTCTCGTAGCCCTCCCCTCAGGAAAAGCGTTGTCAGGGCACATTTACTGCAGACCGTCGAAGTTTAATGCGCATCTTCAGAACACCGCCGAACCTGAGTCCTGCAGACCCTTGGCTGCTGCGGGGCAAGAGCCGGTCCCTTCCCTCCCGCTCGCCACCCGGTGGGTCAGGCCGTTTGACGACGCCCCTCCGGGCCGCTCCCTGCCGCCGCGCTCGTTGCTGCTGCTTCGGGAAAGGCACCCGCATGATAGGGGAAAGCCGGAGAAGAAACCGAGAGCCCGGACAGGGCAGGCGAAACCCGTCCGAGCGCAGTCGGGGCAGGGTGGGTCCGAGCCGGGGGTGGCTTTCCCGGCCAGCACCCCCTCGGTCACGGCCCCCGCATCGCTCCGGGGGCTCTTCGTTACTACTCGTGGGCTTAATGGCATTCCGCCTGGAAAGGGTTTGGATCGGGCTCAAACTGTGCGTCGCAAAGCCACTCCGCGAGCTATCGCTATGGATGAATATACTTTGGAGTGGCTATTACACATCCACATTTCTCCGAAGTAACAGTTTAGGGCAGTACATATTATAAATGATACCTGGTCCCTTGTGGCTACATTTAATTTAACATGGAGTTCTAGCTGTCACGATTGCCTTGAGCAACCTTAATTACCCTTTCTTCTAATCTCTTCTCCGTTCCTTACTAAGTTCTCCAAACTTTTTTCCAATGTGATTTCTCTACTGAGTTTGCCTGACTTGTTCTGACTTTGCCTGAAGGTCTTGATTGACGCGTATAATTATAATTATAAAACATGATGGCTCGGGAGCCTCTGGCAGCCTTGATTTGTACAAGGAGCAAGACCTGGAATATTTTATACATCCCTGTTTAAATCTATGTACATTTACATTAAAAACCCCACTGCCTAATTTTAAATAATCTGAAGCTTCTTCCACCTCTTTGTTTTCAAGGTAGGGATATGAGCGATGGTATTTCAAAGCAAGCTCCAATTTCTTACAGTTTCAATGAGGCCACAGAACCTGGGCAAAATTCAAAGCTTTTTTCCCTAAGCGGAGACTTTTCCGACTTCGAGGGTCTGCTCCATGAGCAACAAATAGCACGCTCCCTTCTAACTTTGTGTCGGGAAGCTGCCTGGGGAAAGTTTGATTTATCTTCCCTGCAAACTAGTGAAAGAGAACTTTCCTGGGGGAATGTTCAAGACAGACTTCACAGAAGGAAACTAAAGAAATAAATAAATGGAGGGCTGTAACTTTTCTGCTGGGAAGTCTAAATCCAGAGCCGTTCAAAAAGACCTGGAGGGAAGTATTTAAGGAGGAGAGAATCCCGCATCCTGCCCCCGCTTCCTCTCCCGCTGGGCATTCCCGTTTGCCCCCAGCCCAGAACTGCTCTGATCTGTCGCTCACTGAAATCGGTGCCTGCAGCCGAGCGCGGAGCGGGAGTCCCTGCCACGCAGCCTGCCCTGGCGCAGCGGCATGGCCCCGAGCACCCCCCCGGGCACAGGCAGACACGGCCCCGGGCACGGCACGGGGCTGCTCCGGGCACTGACATGGGGCAGCGCAGCCGGGGCGGGACCCCTCTGCAGGGGCGAAAGTTCGTAACCGGAGTTTGCTGCTTCACCTCTCGCACCTCACACCCAACTTTACGAGGCTGTACACCAGGAAAAGTGTACCCAACACAAGCTCTATTCTATTCTGCCCTCCCCACTTCCCCGGCCCCTTTCTTCCATCTTTCCTCCTCTTCTCTGCTCCCTTTCGTCTCATATATTCCCCCCCTCCGAACCTTGTTATAAATAACTCGCCCCTACAGTACGAAGGGGGGAGTACCTCGAAACCTTCCAAATCCTGTAACAAACGGACTCCTCTCAGTGCGCCGAGGAAATACTGCTTTAACTCCTAAGGATTACTTTGAGTGGAGGCTGTTAGTGCCTCCAACTCCGGCTGTAGAAAGCAAACTGGCCCCTCTAGAGAACTAAAATACTATTTTTCCTTTTTTTTTGGTTTTTTTTTTTTGGTGCACTGTCAGCGAATCAGAAGGGGTGCGGTGCTTTAGGCTGAAGTACTTTCTGTAGCAGAACACACGCCACAGAGGATCGCTTTCCAAAGCTTATTGCCTCTTTTTTTTTTTTTTGCTGCGAATCATTCGCTTTGCCTTACGGAGATGTCGATCCTCTCTGGCCCAACGCAGAGAACCATTTCCAAACAGGCAATTATTGCCGGAGGAGCAGTATTTCACGCCCGGCCGAGCTGCTGCCGCACACCGATGTGCGCTGCTGCCTTACAAGCACCTGGCAGTGGCTTGATGCGAAAATACAGGAGGCTCCGAAGCGAGGATTGAGCCGGGCCAAGTGGGTGGTAAAGCACTGCAGTGATTGCCTTTCATTTACCGCGAAAGGAATCACCGGTGAGGGATGGTAACGCTTCACCTCGGCCGCCCGCTGCCCAGGGCGCACCGCTGGGCCCGGGGCGGCACACGGGAGCAAAGGGGCGGCTGTCACTGCTCGCTTCAGGGCGGCAGCTTTCCGGCGGAGGTGTTGCTGAGCAGCCGGGAAGGCGTGGAAGAGCTGAGGCCGCTGGGAGGTGCGCCCTCGGGAAGGCGCTGAGCACTGCCCGGAGCCCGGGGGGAGGGTGGCTCCCAGGTCAATGGCATCAGCAGCGATTGCTTTTCCACGCGGCAGCCTTTATCCTTTATCCACTAGGACACTTACAGATCCAGTTTCGCAAGCAGGACCTCTGTTAGATTTGTGTGTGTGTGTTTTTCCGTTAAATTACATGAGATCCGCAGGGAAAACGCCTCCTAGCCCTGCACTGCTTGGACCTGTTGCCGCTAACGGTGCGACGGGAAAACGCGCTCCTTCCAATCGCTCCTGCCTGCCGGGGGGGAGGCGGTTCCCCTCTCCTACTGGGAGGCGAGGCGGTGAACGCGAAAGCAGAGGCTCCGCGCCCGCCTCCCCAGGCGCGGAGCTGCTCCGCGCTGTGCTCCGCGGTGCAGCGCGGCAGGCAGCGCTGCCAGCGGGAGTCGCAGCGGGGCTGGGCCGAAGGGACTCAGCGGGCGCTGCCGGCTCAACCCTCCTTCGCCGAGAGCCCACCGCCCCGCTCCAACACTGACAGTTTATTACTCTTCTGATGAGGCTCTTTTGTTTCTGCCTGTGCTGCCCTTTTGGAGACGAGTGTGGAACACGGAGTTAAAAACCCTAGAGCTTGGTCTGGGAAGAGAACTCCAAATATATTTGTATCTAAAGCAAGACTCCTGTCAGGGCTGAGCGCTAGTGTATGTATCATAAAAGATAATTGATTTCTATCCTGTACAGACAGGCTTAAAAATGAATTTTCTTTCTGCTGAGGCAACTGACGATCTGTTGGTGCTAAAAGAAAATTCAGATGTTTTAGGTCTGCTTCCCCCTCTTCCCTCGAATAATTATGTTTTTAGCTTGGAAGACTTTATTTAAAAAAAATTTGATAGCTGATCTTTATCATGAAAAAGTTTAAGCTCACATATATATATCTCATATAAGATTTCTCAACACATAAGCATAAAATCATAAAACCAGCCCTGAGGAGATAAACTAGGCATAGTTTATAATGAGAAATCTTGATAACGGTTGTGT
Source organism: Myiopsitta monachus (assembly GCA_017639245.1). Lineage (NCBI taxonomy): Eukaryota > Metazoa > Chordata > Aves > Psittaciformes > Psittacidae > Myiopsitta > Myiopsitta monachus. Next base: position 10,850,378 of record CM029923.1, on the reverse strand, counting down.
ACATACGTATGTCTGCTCATTGTATTCATATATATTAGTAGATAAAGTTGCATATCTAGGTAATGTGTATAATGTACTCGTGTAATGTGTGAGTAAACTCTAGACATTAATAATAATTTAGCCGGAGAAATTGTAATGTTTTTTTCCCACAATGCAGCCAAACACAGCTTATGCTGCAGATAATCCCTCCCTTTCACCCTATTTAAAGACAAGTTTGAGAGCTGACCTTTAAATTACCCACACGGACGAGTGGTTAGAGGCGTTTTGTCGGCATTGGAGGTTTCCCTCTGGGGACTACAGGCATCAACATTGTAACTTTGCCTCATGCATTAGACATTTAAAATCAGACTAACTGGAAAAAATAGGGGGTGAATGTAAATACTGCCCCTTTGTAGAGAGCTCATTGGCAGTATAACGATGGGGAAAGTATTTAATGGAAAGAAAATTGATAAAAGTAAAGAATAACAGCAAAAGCTCACTGTTACAAAAAAAATCAGCCCAAAGTGTTCACTCCTGTGGAAGGTTTGCCTGCGTCATTACTGGTCAAAATCCTAATCCAAGTTTTAAAAGATAATATTTGCTAGTTTTGCTAATCATACAAAAATTCATTATATATGCACAATAATAATGATAATAATAATATGTAAAACCTAACTTTGGCAAACTAAAGAGCACTGATTATTGTACTGTACACTGTCTGAGGACATACATTAAAATTAAGATGGCAGTAAGCATTATACAAGCTGAGAAATTTCACAGTAAGAAATTACAAGTAGATTATTTTTCCTCTCATAGACCCATTTTTTCAAGTTAATGAAACAGTTATTTCTGTTAAATAATCATAGCTGATGCTTATAAAACTTGCATAGTGTCTCTGATGACACCAAGGGGCTGATTAGAGGAAAAATGAAACTAGTCAAGTAGCTTTGCATTGACCTGGAATCTGGTAGAGGAAAAAGATCATGGCACTTCCATAAAAATTTTCATCAGTCCATATGACGTTCTTCATCTGGAAATAGAATGTACTAATAAGATTCTGTGATTTCCAGCTGCCTCTTTGACTGTCTGACAGTAAACCCAAAAGCAAGTATCAACAACAGGGAGTGCCCACTGACACTTCAACTCCAGGCTGGTTATGTTTCATCTTCAAGGGACAGATTGACTGCTATTTAAATTATGGAGTCTTGTCTGCATTCATGGGACCTGAATGAGGTCCTCTTTGCTGGGAGGAAGCTATGTCATTCTTGCTGTGACACATCACTGATTTGTACAAAAAAACTGACTTAACCCCAGATGGGTGAATGCACTGGGTGCACCTTTGCAAAGCAGGTGCTCCTCAACAAGGGCACCTCTTCTAACAAGTGGCCTGAGGTGGAGTGAGGGCTGTGGAGGCTGTGGCAGCAGGCGCTTACAAGCACACCTTCTTGCCCTCCTGTTAGAGAGGGAAAAGCATATGAGGTGTTGGGAAGGACTGCACAGAAGTGAAAAGCCATGGATAGGATTTACTTTTAAGAACACTTGGCCCTGCTGTTCATTGTACTTATACCCCAGGAGGACAGCTTTTCCTTCCAAAGAATTGCTCTCCAGCTCCTTCCTATTTGGTTCCTCCACCTCCAAGCAGAGGCCCTCAGGATAGTGCTGGCTATTTTTAACCCTTACAGGTACAATGATCAGTTTGCAGTGCAGAGTTAGATGTGCTTTTCAGGTATGCCACCATGGGCTCTGACTATGCAGTGTCACACAAGGGCAGAATCCTCCCCCTGACCCAGAGCACACAGGATTTTAGAGAGTTTCACAGGATTTACACCTCCTTTTTCTATGCCATGCTTTTCGAACCTGTCCTGGTTTAACCATGATACAGCACACATATAAGTGTGTTTTGGAGGTATAGTTACAAGAGTGCCCTGCTAACGTATGTATTCTGTCAATCTGTTTCTCATATCCACAGGTTTTGGGGAACCCAGACTTGCTAGTCTTTTGGAAACCATGAAAGTGGCACTTGCTTGGTTGATAGTGTCTTATTTTTCCTTCTCCTTGTGTTGTAGCCTTTCACCCTGAGAAACCATATCTAAGTGACTACTCTTCAGATATTTGAGTGTATTATTATTTTATTAACCCACACTGAGAACAGAGGACCAGAGGCCCCCTCCAGTACCTTTCCCTCCTTGATAGCCAGAAAAAGCAAAAATCAGAGCAACGCCCAAAAGAGCAGGGCCCAGCCAGGAAGCTGTCCTCTCCTTTATTTTCCATATGTTACTCGGGGCAGAACTGTGTAAGGGAGCACCCCACATCTGCAGATAAGCACCAGAGGATGGTGCTCTGGCTTTGACTTCTCTGTGGCTTTGATGGGATCAGTTGTCCTGATCCAGGTATGGCTTGATCCTAGTTATAGCCATGTCCAACAGCCTGGAAGCTCCCTGTGTTCTCCAGGCTGTTGTGGATACCTTGTCAACACTGCCAGAGTGACCTGTGACTCCCTCTAAGGAGAGCCCATCCCAGAGTGGGGCTACCACCAGGCACAGCTGGCCAGTAGGCAGGTGGTTATTGGTCTAGTGGTGTGATCCATGGGACATTAGTTCTCCCGCCATCCATTTGCATCCATGAAACCTTGCTATGGTGCTGGGCACCTTTCTTGGGCTGGAGATGTAGAGAAGGTGAAGAGCGTGAGAAGAGAATCCCTAGGGACCAGCTGTCCTGGGGCACGGACAGGTCCAAGCTGGGAATCCTTCTGGTGGGAGCCCTTCCAGTGGGCACCATTCTCTTCCCCAGGAGAAGCAGCAGCTCCATCCAGGAGATCAAGAGCAGTTTTCGGCTATACTTGAACCTACCTCCTGCAGCTGTTGCTGCACCTTGCATCCCTACAGTCCCAAAGCCTCCCTTGGTGGCGAGGTGCCTATATGACACCCAGCATCAGGGTGAGCGCCTTGCCTGCCATGTGATGACGGGCCAGAGGAGGAGAGTGAGTCTTGGTTCCCAGGCATGAGTCAAGGCTCCCTTCTTTCATCTTTACCATTAGCTCCTGTGCTGAGGTACAGTCTTACAAAACTGCAGGATGTGGAACCTGCAGCACTGCTGGGCTGGTTTTTGAAGAGCCTTCCACTCCGTGAAGGAGAGGTTTCTCTTAGAAAGCCTTGTCCATCCCCAACCCAGGCACAGGCTGATGAGGCAGGGGATGCTATTGCCTTGCCAAAAGAAGAGTGCCTCACTCCTAGTGTCTGGTGAAAGGCAGAATGAGCTGAGACAGGAAGTGAGGGAAGAAGGGCAGGGAGGTAGCAGAGGCAGGCACCCTCTGTGCTCAGCACAGCCACTGCAGTCCTGACAACCTGGGGCAGCTGCTAGGCAATGCCTCTAGTGCCTGCAAACCAGAGCAACCCGTGCCTCCTGGCTTTCCAATGGGGAGCGGGTGCTGTTCCCTTATGCTACCGAAAGTATTCACTTCCTCACTGCTCTGAAGTCTTAACCAACTTTTATTATCCAGCCTGCCCCCACTGAATGATGAAATATCTGCATTTCCAGCTGTAAAAAATAATGTGTTTGACATGTGTATCAGAGAAAAGACCCAAAAACATTCCTGAGGTTTTCTTTATCAAGAATAGCCAGACCAGAGGCAATTTAAATCTACTTTTTGCAAGTGTTTATACACTCACACACACAATTTCACAGTTATTAGCAATTGTAATAGATAAAGATACCATTAGTTATCTGAGTATGTATCTGATAATCATATTGTCTCTGGAGAAAATTGTTATTCATTGAATCATCCTATGTTTTCTTACATTTTTATGTTGTATCATATAGCTCTTTTTCACCTGAATACACATACAGATGAATCAGTTTTGTTTGCTTGCCCAATTGTAATGAGATTTTCAGTTTGGACAGCCCCAACTTTAACATATTTATGCAGTCTTCAAAGCAGTCAGAAAACTGTTACTTACCAACTGATGTAAGTCCATGTTTTATAGATTCCTGTATGATGGCTGTGTGGGAACCAGAAGACATTATTAGGTGTAAATATACAGTACCCTTGGGTGCAAGGTGAACAGCATTGAGTACAGAAGAGGTGCAGCCTGTAAGCTTTTCTGGCCTTGAGGCCCAGGCTGTAATAACCTTCAGTGAAAGTCGGTGTGATGAGCAACAACAACAAAAAATATCCAAGAATTCAGAAAGTAACAAGCACGTCTCTGAGTGGACTCTGTACTTTTTCCAGCATTAGTGACCTGCTGTAAACCGTGTATCCCATTTCATGATAGTCTCTAATCAGAAGAATTGGAACTTGTGATAGGTTTGGCACTGTCACGTGATTTTGTACAGCTTGATAAGAGGACCCTGTTATAAAGTGACAGCAAAAGAGATAAGAACTCTTGGCAGATAATGGCAGAGAAATGATTAACCCAGAGTGGTGAGGTGCTATGAAGCCCAGAGAGTGGAAGGTTGTAAAGTTGTGGGGTCATAAGATCATACTGAGTGGATGAAAAGCCATACCAATGCAAGCGTAATGACTATAAACTCAGACTTGTGACCTGTCTTCTTGATGTCATCACCTCTTTGCACAGTGGACAGCAAGAATGGTTGTTTTGGCTTCTGTAAACACACTTTGTATGGCAAAACAAGCAAGCATTAATTCCTTAAAGGACAGTCCTGAACGAGCTTGCGATTTTACACTCTGAGTAACAGCACCAGCAAATCTCTGTTGGTGGTTTGTTAGACAAAACCATTTTATTGCCCCCATCCTCAAGCTGTAGACTAGCTCCAGGTTGTAGCCATTCAGCCAAAAATGTACACTACTTTCTCAGTAACGAGCTTTACAATATGGTTAAACATTGATATCCCAGGACTGTGATATGTAGTATTGTGCTCACCTCTATGGCTGAGAGGCACAACACCAATTTACAGTGTGTCAAATGGCTGAAGGTGTTGCTGTAATAATTACAAAGGTGGGAAGTGGGCAGTTGTGTGGATGACTAGGTGACTTTTCAGCTCAGCTGTGAGCGAGCCACTGTTCTGCTTTCAGAGGAAATGCAGGGGCATAACAGCTCCTTGGGTGATACTCTGCTGCGTGTCACCATGAGAGCAATGTGGCTTCTCCTTGCATGGCAGTGCCACAGGCAGCCTTTGCATCTGTAGCCCAGTAGATTAATTCTGCATACACTTTGTGAGAGCAGACTCAATCCTGAATAATCAGATGATATTTGATATTTCAAGTCTCTTGAAAAATGGAGTGAACTTATTCCACTGTGGGCTAGATCTGAAGCCTCTTGAAGTCAGTGTGAGCTTTTTTTCCTCGAATTTGCAGAGGGCTGTAAAGCAGCATATGCTCTTTTATATATTTTGTCATGATGGTTATACTTTGATGATGAAGTGGCAGGCAGGTTAGTTCATGCTCAAACTGAACTGCTTTTCAGACTTTTCCTGGCTAGGATGAGAGCTAGAGAGCTGGTCTGAAAATGGGGCTGACGTGGCAAACTCTGCAGTGGTTTGGCCTTGCAGGCAGGACCTCTGAATTATCACTTGGTCTGTGCAGTACTGTCCCACTGTAGGGCATGTCGTAGCAAGGGTGGCAGGATGTAGAGGTAAGGCCTGTTTTTCTAAATTTTAACTAAACAACTGCACATGCATATTGTATGCATTATTTACCATGCTGGAGTGTATAAATGAGACATTTGTTCACCCAACTAGTAAGTCAGAGTCATGAATACTCATTTTGTCTATGGTACATGCAACAAGTGCAATAATATAAATTTGTAAAAACCTGCCAGAAATCAGGTTTCTCGATTCTTTTTATACTTGTAAGGTGAGCAAAATGTACCAAGCTGCCTCATAGCCATGCTACAAGTATTATAGTCTGGCAATGCATATGAAATGCTTTAAAGGCAAAACATGCTATGTTACTGTATCTTCCTATTTATTACAGGGAAGAAATTAATTTACAAGTCTGATTAAATAGATACCATGAGTGTTTTTTCAGGGTCACTGATATTTTATATCTGGTTAGACTGAGTGAACCTGGAAGCCAGCTTTTACAACACATTTCATACAAACCTGAATTTGATTCTCTGTCTATTCTAATTCATTTTTTCATCAAATAGATTTTCAATTCCATTCATAAATAATGAAAACAATATTTTTTTTCCATCACAAAAAGCATGCCTTTGGGGACTGGGGATAAAATAAACAAGAAATGCTGCGAATGATACTGCAGTTAGAAACTTTCCACTGTGTCATCAGAGAATTGCTGGAGCACTGTTGGCCCATATACAAGAGTCTCTGTAAAGGAATCTGCTGTTTGTGGGGGAGAGAGATATTAAATCATAGGAAATATAAAGAAACTTCATGCTTCTGGCTTCAAACGCTGTCATTCCTTTCCTTTTTTTTTTGCATCAGTATCAAACGTCAGGGTCACTGAAGAATGCTCTTTTTTTCCTTTCTGATACTTTGTCTCCATGGATAGAGGAATGTATGCCAGGTGCGTAACTAGACAGATTTTCATTGCCTTTCTTTACACCTAGTCCACTGTGGGAAAAGAAACTATAGGGAAACTCCAGGACAATCTATATCAGCCTGTGTTCAACCCAACAGCTTGACAGGTCTAGCAGTGATATGTTTGGGCCCCAGCTGAAAAAAGTACATAAAAGTGTGCATAATGAGGCATGCAGGTTATACCACTGTACCTAAGTACCAGCATTTATGGCTTAATGCTTTGCTTCATCATAGAATCATAGAATAGGGTTCGAAAGGACCTTAAGATCATTTAGTTCCAATCCCCCTGCCATGAACTGTGGCTTTTCACATGGAAGTCCCTGGTGAAGCAGCCACTGACCTGACTCAGAGCAGGTTTTCCTAATTATGGTTGAAGCAACAGAAAGTCATTTTGTATCTCAGTGGTTTGCAGTGTTCCCCCCCCACCTTTTGTGGTTTTTTTTTTATTTATTTTTATCTGGAGCTAGTGAGACAAGGCTTTTGAAAGGTAATTTTATTATTTCACACATGCTTTTCTGTCTCAGGTCTTTTAGGAAGAGAATTGATTGAAAAACATTTAGTGTCTTTCTTTTTTGCCAGTTTTTGTATGATGAAATTGTCCCCTGTTTGGCTCTCAGACAAATGTCCCTCAAAGAAAGTGAACCTGATTTCAAAAGCTTGGCAACAATCCTTCATTTGACTCTTGCACATCAAATTATTTTGCAACTATCTACCACAAAAATGGAGTCAGGAGTTTTTCCTCTTATGTGGGCATTTTCACAAGTGGCATTTCATTTGGGCGTGTAAGAATGTTAAGAAACAATCTCTGGAAATGGATCGATAATGAACAGTGACCTTTTCAAAGAGTTTTAATCCCCAACTTGTATATGTTGGAGTAAATTTAGTGAGGTCGATCAGGATTTTGTAATTTTTCTGTAACATTTTGGATGTCACTCTTCTGAATCTAGGATGTTCTTTGCTGTCTTCCAAAGCCATCGCGGGCTATTGTTGACTTTATTATCAATAGATCTCAGAAAAGGTAAGTGTTCAGCACAACACATTAAATGAAGGACATGATCCTCATTCTACTGAAAGTCCAGGGCAAATGTGGCATTGATCCTGGCATGGTGCCTACCAGGCATGAGCTGTCTGGTCCTGAGAGTAGTCCAGTTGGTTTCAGCTGGCGATTTGCTTAGGTGGAAAGAGATTTGCAAACTCTGTTCTTTGATCTGAAAATCACTCTTTTAAAACTTTTCTTCATTTCAGTCATTCCAATATTCCTCCTGATCTAATGCAGGCATTTAAAATTCTCTTGGATGCTTCAGTGTATTTTCTCCACCTTCATGAATTTTATATTATTTTACACGTGCAAAACTAAGGCATTAAAAATACAGTTTTATGCCTTTTCCCCAGCAGTTCTGTAAAAGAAATTAAGAGAATCTGATATATCTGGTGATCTTCACCTTTTGGTTTTTTTTTTCAGTGAAGTAATTATAATACTGAAATGTAAAGTTCTAATCAAGTTCTTTCTATCAGTTGATTCTCAATTCCTGTTTGGTCTTACAGCATGACTGTACTATTAAATATCCTGTTTTGTTTTCTTGTAATGTATGTTTTACATGTTATGTTTATCACCTCAGTAATAGAATGTAACGGCATAAATTACATTTCAGCATATGCTACTCCTCCCTTGTGATTTTTAGCATATTCAGGTGCAACTCTGGTGAGCAGAAGCTTCGTAAATTCTTTGTGGGTGTTCAAAACGCAAACTTTTTTTCCTGGTTACATTAATCAGAATACTTAAGTCTCTCATATGTTTCTGTTCCTGTTTGAATGAACACAATTTAATAGAAACCATATTTGGAGAAGAATAGTGTATTGTAGGAAGTGTAAAATTGCTTCCTCTGACTTTTGCCTAATAATTATTTCCAAAAATTTATTTCAGTGAACATTCCTGCTAATAAATTAACATCTAGAAGGGGAGGTAAATGCAGATATTTATAAGTACTTTCTTAGGCTAAGCGAGCAATCAGGAAACCTTCAGGACTGGACAGGAGGAAATCTCAGTCCTGTGCAGAAGGAAGCACACTTGTGGATCACAGAATCCTCTTTTGGCCTTAACTGAAGGAGTAGCATGAGCTTTGGTGGGACACAGATTTAGCGCTAGCTCCCTGCACTGGAGAAATAAAACTACTTCTTGGTGGGAGAAGAGCTATCTAGACAAGTTTATCTGCCTGTATATCTAAGTAAGTAGCTTTAATTTTAATTTCTTGTACACCTCGTTTTCTTCAATAATCTAACATTGGTGTACAAAGATACATTATATTAATTAGTTACTCACGGAATCTTTTCAAGGCTTATCTAGGATATATTTGCTAGAAATAGGAGCAGAGTGTTTGACTTTGTGAGAAAAGAACAGATTTCTTTCAAACAGGCAGGGGGAAATTACTTCCACGTATGCTGCAGTAGCAGGTGTTGTGAACTCATCCATCATCTCACACAGCCCTCAGGAGCAGAAAACAGTTTCTTCTTAGAGCACTATTAATAAAATATCAGGAACATATTACTTTGTAAGGAGCAGAAAAGAAGGAGAGAAGAAAAAGTTTTGAAGTGAATCTTAAGTGGAACTTAATACTGTTTGAATTTTGTAGCTAGATTCTCTGTTTTCATGACACGTACATATGTGCAGGGATGACACTGTTACCATCCCCACCCCTTCCCCATCCAAAAAGCCCCCAAAACCTTAGCTTGAAGCAGGATGAAAATGCCAAGTCTTATCTCAGGAAACTAAATCCTGAAAGACCCTGTCTACTCTGTCGTGTTTCTGACTAATTTTTACCCCTGAGGGAAGTTGCATGTGTGTTATGCTGTACACAGACTGTCTTTGCTGGAGACCATGGAGTAAGGCACAAGCTGAATGCTAACAAAGGTGAAAGACTGGCAAAAGAAAGCAGCTCAGGGTGGCATTTCATGTCTAAGCAGAGGGGGTCTCTTTAATGAAATTCATTGAACCAGGAACAGAAGGATGTCTGGAGGCTGATGAACTGCACAACAGCAAGTAATGCATGCTTGATGGACCACCTTCCAGCTGGAGGGAGGAGCAATTAAGGCTTCATGCTAAAGCAACGGGTCAGATCTGTTGCAGAGAAGCACTTCCACTTCCTTCTATCTTCCCAATGAGCAAGTACACAATTTGTTCCGATTTCAAAGCTGAAGGAAGGACATTTCATTAGGAAGGACACTGGACAGGAGAGAAAAGTGGGGTAAAGGCCATTCAGAAGTAAGGATTTCTGATAGTTTTATTAATAACTGTGAGAAATGTGGCACCTGGAAGGCGAGATAAGTGGATTTTCCTAAGGTTTGTTATAGGCAGGTAAATATTGCTCTGGTTTATGGTACTAATAATTAAACAGAACATTAGTCTTTCTCTTGGCAACTTAAAATTTAAAGTTGTTGTTTTCTGGAGGCATATGCTGAAATCCAAAGAACCGTAACTACTTTAGCCATAAACTTCACAATAAATATATATATATATATATATTTATGCTCCATATATATGCTGTCCACTGGATATGTTTCATAAGCATACATAACACTAAAGAAACACAGGTTTTTCATTGTCTTCCAAGTCATCTAGGCTTTATTTACCACTCTTGGTAAATATGGCAGTTATTAAAAAATGGAACAAGTAGACAAGATGTGAGAAATACTTCATTCCTTCAAGAACATAGTCTCCCTAGTGGAGCTACATGAATAATAGATTAGTACAACGTATTAATTAGTGGTTTTATATCTTTTTATACAATGTGTTCACAGTTTGTTAGACAGTATACTGATTTTATATGCTCAGACCAGAGTAAAAATGCAGGTGACCCTGTAATTAGAGTGCCTATATTTCCGCAGAAAGCAGTAGCACCTGAAATTTCTGACTAATCTTGACTTTCAGGGAGAAGCTTTAAATCAGACTGTTAATGCATCTGCAGTGGTATGCAAATCTTTACCTCTTGTTCAGCCGTTTCTGTTTGTATAATGCCTACAACCAGTTATTTGTCTCAGACTAGGCCTTCTGGGTACTTCTACTGCATCAAGAAACACGAACAGTTCAGGTACGTTTATTAACTGGGAACTCACATTATACTCATCCTAAAACTGTTACTCTTGCTTTCCTCATCACCACTGCCTACCCTCCCAGTAGACTAAAATGTTTTTCAGTGGTCCAGATGGCACTATACAATTAAGATAAAGAACTGACCGTGACCTCTGGAAAATACTGTTACAAATATATACACATATATATATACGCAGTAAGAAGTATTCAATAGAACAATAGTAGAGTAATAAAAAAAAGAAGCTTTTTTTCAGGGCTGGGAGGTCACTAATAGGCTTTAATGGCCCTGATCAGCTTCACCTAGGTCCCTACTCCTTACCCATGGGGCCATGGGCTCATTTAAGCTGCAGCTGGAAATGTGGTTTGTTTCCTGAGCTGTGCTGCTTGAAGGCTTGGTTCTGAATTATTCTTTGTATTTCCTGGCTTGACCTCAGACCTTGCTGATTTTATTACCTTCACCCAATGACTACTGGAGCACCAGTAAGACCTATCTCTGCTCTGCTTAACCAGCTTCCTTGATGCAGGACTGTACTCTGTTGGTGAATTCCCTACCAAGGTTTATGTTGCTTGCTGTCTTTAGCTCTCAGTGTGTCTTTTCTCAGCGGGCAGTTAGCCCTCAGTGTTCTCTTGCAGCTTTTTTGTAGGTACTCTCCTCATCCCTTCTGAAGAACAGGCAATAACCGCTTCTATAATGCGCACAGGGACTTACGGGGGACTTGTGTGCGCTTTTCAGTTAGAATGTGGAGTCTTTTCAAATAGCAGTCTGATTGTCTTATGGTCTCCCCTATATGGTTTGGGATTTTTCATTTCTTTAATAAAGGGGGGAAGCAATTTTGCTCACCTAGCTCACAGTGAAGGTCAGATTAAGAGCATGCTCTTTCCCTTTGGTGGTGTCTGGATGGGGCACCACTGACCTTCGAAGATCTTACCTGTGGAGAGCTTCCACAAGCTCCAAAACAGATAGTGGCTGTGTAGACACACAGCCCTTCTTGGTTGATCACTTGTGCCTTGAGAGGGGAAAGAGTGCTCATCCAGGTGAAAAGTTAGAACCCCAGCATGTGTTACATGTGTTGTATGTGGTTCAAGTCTGTTTCTGAAAAGTAACCCTTGTACTTTGCATTACCATTGTCTCACTGCCATGTTTGACACTCATGCATCAGTTGATGGGAGGTAATGACTGAACAATAACTATTGATTTTTCATTTCATATTAACAGCATGGCAGGCTCTCAATCTGATAATGAGAGTAGGATGCCAGCGTAGGCATTCCTATCTGGCTGTAAAAGATGTCTTCTTGCCTTTCCTGGATCCTTACCTTGTGTCTCCAGAAGTTGTATAGAATGCTCTCTTAAGGCAGCAGAGTTTTGAAATTTATAAAATATACTCTTTTGTGATGATTTTCAGTATTGGAGCAAGCACCCATTAATTTTAGAATAAAAAAAAAATGTAGTGGATCAATTATTTACCCAAAGCACACCAAGACAATTTGCAAACAGTGAATGACAGAAAACAGATGGAATGGGGCAGGAGTTCTTTCTGACTCAAGATCAGCCTTCAGGCAAATTTAGACAGGCACTGACTTCAGCTGGTGGAGGTTCCAACCAGCTCTATAATTTTCTTTACAAATATAAAGAACTAGGATCCTTTTGTAACTTACCCTGGTGAGAACCATTTTGGTCAAGTCACTGACATTGTAGTTGCATAAAATGTTGGGAAGGGACAAGAGCTGAGGCCTTATTGTTTGAATTTTCAAAAGTTGGTAAAATGTTCTGTAATTTTGCAGCAGACTCTAGAATACTGGCAGGAAGTCAGGCATTTTTATATTCTGTAGTACCAACGGGCTTAAGGACTAGCAGGATACAAGGGAGGTTGTAGCTTAAAATGTTTCCACAACATGCATAAAAATATGCTTTGTTACTCCAAGCACATTAATTTTTATCTCTTGCTGCTTCTTTCTGTGCCTGTCTGATCTTAGTCCCCCTCCCTTTTGACTTTAGACCTCATTTTTCTGTTTTTGCTTGGTCATTCACTGTCTTCTGTTGTGGACAGCTTTCCTCTGGCTTCTGCTTCCCGTGTATATCTGAAATCTTAGGCACCTGCACTGAGATCCTCCTGAAAGGCAGATGTTGAGGACGTTCCCAAGTTATGCTTTTGTGCTGCTTGCAGTATTAGTACTGTTCCTGTTAGTAGAAATTATTCCTTTATATGAAAGAACGGTAAAGCAAATAATCTATATGTGCAATGCTGAAGTAGCAGGCAATGCTAGTCACCTGAGGCGCGGTACTCTTGCATTGTAGTTCTTTGGAAGAACAAGGATTGCTTTTAAGGTTTGAGCTAGTATGTGTTTCTTCACCTCCTTTGATAGTTCTTGATTCAATTGTAACATGGCATTTGGTTCCCCATGGTTTTGTTCTGCTGGAAAGTTGCAATATACAATGTTGTTTCAGCTTCCAAGTCCCTCTCACTACACTGGATGTTGGAGGCTGTTGAGACCCATTCTTGATCCGGTCTTTGCTGAAAGCAGCTGTGCAGTGAAAGCCTGTCTCACATGGCTTTCTTCAAGCAGGACGTTTTGTGAAACTACAGCCTCAGTGGTTCTGCCACATAAAAAGGTCCTGTTAAAAACCTCCAACCAACAAAAAACCCAAAGTAAAGCAAACCAAAAAACCTACAAACCAGAGGAAAAAAAAAAACCAAATGCCACAAGAAATGCTAAAAAGCTTTAGCTCTGGGGCTTTATAATAGATTCTTATGGTATTTGAAGCTAATCCTATTGCAAAAGGTAGTTTACTGAGAAAGGCCTCAGCTCAGACAGCCGTGTCAACATGTCTAACTCATACATGGGAGGTAACTGTGATAACTTCAAAATTGAATACACATCTATCATATCTGGAGGTGGTCTATTGGGCTGAGTTCTATATAATCTTTATGAGAAGGTATCATATCTTATCTGTGAAGCAGCTTCTATGCCTTGATTGCTATAAAAACAACTACAATCCCATTTCGGCGGATTGCAGATTAGACCAACATGCCCAAAATCTAAGCATCCCAGAATTTCCATGGTTGTGTTTTTGATTCTGCCAAACCATCCATGAGATCAACTGATTAAAAAATACATGTTAAAAATGTTAAGCTTCCAAGAAACCTGAGCTTTCCACACAAGACCTCTGTGTGCACAGGGGAACTCTGAGTTCCACAGATTTTACCTGTAAACCTGCAGCTTTCTGCTTGTAGAAGAGAAAAAGAACCATCTTTAAAGCAGGCAGAGCGAAGTGGCTAGATAGTGAAAGAGTTGATCCCCACTTTATCTTGTTGTGATTTCACTACCCACAATGTTGAAAGCTGTCTGCAGTGTATGGTACTTTGTACTTCTCCTTAAGCCTCAATTGCTTTTATACCATTGTTCTGAGAAGCCATTTAGAGAATTTTGAAGCACTGTGATATGATTCAGTCCTAGAGTCACTCCAGAGCACAAAGGCTCTATTGTCTTACCCTGTTACAGAACTGTTGTTAAGGAGAGTTTGCTACTTGTAGTTTTCTGAATAGTTTATCATGTTTCAAACATGACACACAAGGGGAGAATCCTTAATAAAGTACATAACTTAGAGATGGAGCCTAGTTGGTACTCTTCCCACACAGTGTGAACATGCCTTTAGATAGGGCATTACTAATACAGTCCAAATTTCTTCACAGCATGTGTCGTATTTCCAGGACCATCCACCTGCTTCATAAAGGGGCACACAGATTCACTAGTAAGGAACTAGATTTCATTAGGTATATCAATGTTTTTTATTACAGCCTAATGGTTTTTGCAGCAATTTGCACCAGTTTTACAGAGGTGTGATGTCAAACTAGGGCTGCATTATTGGCAGATGTGTTTCTATTGATGTTTTAGTAGAAACCAGGTGAATTGTCATCCTGGCTAACCCAATGGAAGTACATCTGAATGCAGAATTGAACTGATTTATCAAGGTTTTCCAAGTACTTCAGCAACATAAATAACTTAGTTGCATCCATCTGAAAACTATTTAACCAGGACAGTCATAATAACAGGACGGGAAATTCACTGAAACATAACATCTTCAGAATCAGAACAATATTTTAGAAAGGCCTATAGAATTGGCTTGGCTGACTTACAATTTCTGCTTTGTGTTTTGTTATTTCCTCATTTTAAATGGGATGAAGTGTTATCAGCTGAAATCCAGCAGCTACAGTCTTAGGGTGAAATGGAGATGGGTGGGAGAAGAAGAAGCCTTTTCCTTCTTCCTTTAGAAATCTGAACATCAGCAGGTCACAACTCCACCTCATGCTTTCTGAATGACTGGGCAGAGAGAACCCTCCAGTATGTAAGGAAGCAGCCTTACTCCCATGTCACATGTGGTTTTACAAGCAATTACATCATGTTCTATGGACTCTTACATTCCTTATTCATAATTTTCTGTGGAAATTTTTTTTTGTGTTAATTTATTTCTCCTTTTTATTTGCCAAATGAATTTAATCTTTATTGATGTTCAGGAAAAAACAATAATGTGAGACAAAACTGGTTTCATTTATATAAGCAGTTTCTATGCAAAAACGGATTCAGCCCTGTTAATAGGGAAGAACTGTTCTGTAGTATGGTTTCTTGTACATCTGTGCTAAAGTGGAGCACATCTCATCCTAGTGAAGGAAGTGCAATATGTGAAGCTTGTAGAGATGACCTGAAATACAGAATAGAAAAAAATGTCTAGATGAATGCATAAAAATCCCATTATCCTGCTGGTATTTGTGTTGAAGCAAACTATTTCATAATCCAAACTGTTATGTGGGGCTGCCGTACAGGATGAGTATAATGAGAAAGCATAGTGTGTTGATCTGTCTTTATTGCGTAGTATAGATGACATGCATTGCAGTTAGTTTTAAAAGTGTTGGAAATGCATTTTTAGTTGTGTGGCATGATTTGTTGTACTGAAAAACACCCCAGATGAGACCTACATACCAGCATATAACATGTATGAGGTGGTTAGAATGCTTTTGGTGAGCTTTAAGCAGTGTTTAAAATCACAATGCCACAGGATGTTTTTTATCTCATGAAATATTAGTAGCATTACACCTGAGATCTATTATATTTTAGTGTCATATTATTGTTGCATGTCCCTTCTGTCTGCAACACTGTGCAATATCAGTTAATCACTCTTAAGGTAGTGTGATTCAAAAGAATTTTGTTAAAGTCAGTATGAAGCTAAGGTGATTCACGTTTGCTGAAGAACTAGTCCAAGGTTCATAAAGCCCATTGAAATAAAAGATAATAGGTACACAGAAATGCAAAATATTATATCAGTGACATAACTGGAAGAAAACTGTCTTAAGGTTTGCCAATGAAAAGACACAAATGTCTGAAAGAAATTCTTAGCCACATTATAACTTTAATCTGCAATGACATCTGTTTTTCTGGTATTGGTTCTGTATTTTTGTTGTACGTAGTAAAATACCTTGCTGAATTCAACTGCATTCCTCCACCCCAGACTGACAATAGTTAAACTGTTTCTTCTGGTTTGGGAGTTGCTAGATCTTTGGTATGAATAAACTGAGGCAAAAGGATTTTATAAGGGTTTCAGTTTAAAAGGGAGCAACTGTTTGTAATGCTATCTGTGTTTTAAAAATGCTTAGTCAGAAAAGCCAGCTTTATCATGTTTGGTTTTGGTGTGGGGAAAAGGGTATCGAGGAAGATGCACTTCTCATTGCAAACTTGATTGATGCTTCTACATGCTATCATGATAGAAATAATTGTGAACAGGAAGGTGCCTCAGTGACAGGTCCAGTTGGCTCTGTATGTTTTGAGGCTTGGCTATTCTTTCTGGTTTTGCTCCAGTAGAGCATCTAAGAATTTACTTCAGTTTGGGAACCTTGGCCAGGGAGCATGGGAGCCAAATCAGGAATGATGTCTATTTGAACTGGCAGGTAGTGAATGACTGGTGCTGAGCATAAGTAATCTATGTTGTGAAGCTTGAAGGTGCCATTAATTTTGAAAAAGTACCTCATGTCAGTATTCCTGAAATACTAACTTTTTGAGGCATCGAGGTCTGTCTTTTTGAATATTCTTTAATAAAGCATAAGGTAATCCCTCCTGTAAGCATTATGTATGTGCACCCCACAGTGAAAGATGTGTGTCCTTGGGCCTGGTGGGATTAATTTTTCCCTTGGTTACATGAGAGAAAATGCAGAGTAAAGTCATAGCTGTTGCTGATTTCTTCAGTGCTTAGTGATGCAAATGAGGGCTGAATTCATACTACTGTCTATATCTGGTATTTTGCATAGAAATGCTCGCTGTGTTGAAACATACTCACATTTGCAAAAATGTGGCAGTGTAGTTTACATTTCCAATTTTAATTTTTGAGCCATGTGCAAGAGACTCCAGGGAACAGTGTGTACTGTCAGCAGAAGTTATCTTTTTGATGAATCAGGCACATTGTTTGTACCCCTGCGTTTGATAGACGTGTTGTAATAAGGTCCTGAACTGCTTACTGTGTCTTTATGTACCTTCCCTCTCAGCAGTTGTAACTATTGTGCTGCTTGACCTATATTAATGGTACTACAAACAACAAGTTTAACCATTAACTTGTGAGCCCTGTTTAAATAGATTTTGCCAAGAGATGAGAACTGAAGATTTAAAGAGATAAAAATTAAAAAGAGTTCTACCCAATATGAAGTTTTTCAGTGCTTACTGAGCTGATGTGGAAGGTGGGAAAGAGTTCGAAGACCCAAGAATAAAGCCTAAATTCATATTATTATGTCTGAACAACTGGTGCCATTCAAGTTATGGGAAAGCCAATCTTGGATGGCTTGTCCTTTAAGTAACTTGTGCATTTTTTCTCTTTGGTTATTCCAAACCAGTTTGCTTGCTGTACTATGTTCATGCATACTCTGTAGCAAGAAGAGTCTGAGAGGGTTACACTAAAGGGGTGTAAATACTGTCTGCTATTGGTGCCTGGGAAAAGGGAGACTGGCTCTCAGTCACTTGTGAGGAGGCAGTGCAAGCCAGAAAGAGTCCAATTGAAAGGAGCCAGTGTTGGACTAGATCTTTAGGCATAGAAAGAGCACCCTGATTTAGCTTGACTTAATTGAGCTACATCTCAGGAGCTGTGCACAGGAATTGAATTTTAGACTATTTAATAAAAGCCAAAATTAAAAGTTCTGATATATACGATTATACCATCTCAGAAATATGCAACTGTGACTGCTGATCCACGGTAATTGCTCCATGTGTGCACAAAGCCTATAGTAAATGTGTGATGGCTTGATATCTTGTGTGATTTGATACTTCAAGGAAAAGTGATTGCATGTCCCAAGTTTGAGATCAGCAGGTTTTGACTGAGGTCCTTAAAGGGAAACATGCAAAAGTCAAATGGGGGGGGGGGGGGGGGGGGAGTGGGATCAGGGAAAGTAGTATGTTCTCAGTATCCTGCCAAAACCTCTGTCTTCCCTGATAAAGCTGCCTCAGATTATGCATGCAGGCATTTAAATCTGTTACTGTTTCCATTTGCTGTTTCTCTCTGCTGGGATTTCATCATTCTGGCTCCACATGGCCAATGTAAGGTGTCTTGTGCAATTAAATGGTGTGTGTCCTGCTGGATTCTGGTGACTGACAGTGCTAGAAGTGTGTGCTGTAGCACAAGTGGTAGCTGATATTCATAGGTGCAAATGTCTCTGTTAATTTTCTGCAGCTGAGTTGTTCTTAGACATTATTGCAGCTGTGAATTAAGCATTAGGTAACCCTGTGCACGCAGTCGCAGCTGAGAATGAGTGAAAATCCCTTACATTTGAGTCTGTTGCAAGGCTGTTGCAGAAATGCAAATTGCGTGTTTTACTCTAAGTGCAGCAATACGTACAGTTTAAAACATGCTTTAGAAATGTGTGGTATTTGTATGTTGGTCCTTATTTTGATATAGTTAAACTGAGGTGAGTAGAACTTAATCTGTCTTGTCTCAAATATAGATTTAATTTTTTTTGGTTGAAACAGGTAAACTGAGACAAATCCTTGTCATCAACTACTTTAGAAGTTAACAGAGTAATACTCTGGGCCTCGATTTGAAGATTGCAAGCAGCTTCGTAAACATTTAATTAAACCATAAAAAGCTTTGTAATGGGAAGCAATGAGCAAGACTATTAAGAATTTATTCATGCGTAAAATAAATCGGAGAGGGAAGCCCATGATTCTGGGTGCTGGGCTTTTCTAACCAGTGTCTTCCTTGTCTGTCTTGGATTCCCAAGGAAAGAAAGGCACAAAGTCATCCTTATGAGGAAGTGATCTCAGAGTCAACAGGAAAAAACAGGAACTTTGGGGAAGCTCACTGAGAGCAAATAAAAATGCAACTGTGCCAACAGAGTTTTCCTTGCCTCTATGTTTCTGTAGTTGCACTTTTCCCTGATGACCGTAATTCCCAAGGTTTTTACTTAAGCAAGTTAAATTGGTAAAAGCCTGTGTTCCGGTGATTCCTAAGCATTATTTCTGCTTACATTAGTTTTTGGGGATTTTTTTTTTTTATTTTATTCCTGAAATTCCACAGAAGTAAGTTTAGCTGAAGAAAATCTATTTTAAACTTTGTCCATACATGTAGTGGCATTAATTTCTTTAATCTGAATTAGCAGGTACTGTTTTGCTTCACCCAGAGCAAAGATAGGAGCTGGGCAGGCCCGCATGGCTACTTCTCTATTTTTTTCTTTGTGTCTGTCTATCCATCCCCTCAACTCAAACAGCTATGTTCAGAATGAGGGCACAGCACGGTGGTTTTGTTCTGAACATTAACTTTTGTTCTAGCAGCTGTGCTGGCTGGCACCCATGCAAGGAAATTTAGCATTTCTCACTGTATTGGTACAACAGTATGATTTTTATTTTGCTCTGAGTCTAATGGGCATGTTCCGGCTTGTAATCATGAGAGGGCCTGGCAGATGAGCTTTTGAGATGCTTGTTCAAACTCTGGTGAGCAGCACCCTGCAGTTTTGTATGTTCAAACTAGCTTGCATGTAATTAGATTTTTCTCCTTCTGGTGACTATAGGTAGGAAGGTTTATTTCCTTACTAATTTAAAGCACCTTGTTTAGGTGCTTACATTAGTCTGATGGCAGGGAACAGAAAAACCTGAAGTTTAATAAACTGACCCTTTTTTGTCAGTTTTTAGGTATGTGAGAAATGAAAGAAATCTAGTCACAGATGTGACCTGTACAAATGCAGGTAATACAAGTGAAATTAAAGCAGTGGGTTTAACTTTGTGTCTTGTTATAGCTTGCAAAGCAGTTGTCTGCCACGAGGAGTATTCTGTGACCCAGTGACAATAAACTGACACAACAGGTCACAATTGAGTTAGTTACTATTTGGTTGCTTAGTCAGTCACTCTATTCTGCAGCAGCTGTCATGATAGGACAGCATCTTGTAGTATCTTGATGCTTTTTGTGCTAAAAAGCTAGTGTGAGCTGTCTTGAGAGAATTTTCTCTCATATCGCAGCTATAAACCTTATCTCAGTAAATAGAATAAAGCTGGCTAATCATCACCAACTTTATGCTGTTTTCTTTCAGGGGATAGGCTTGAAAAGGTAATAATTTCTACCAACAATACAAAAAGCGTCTTGGAGAAAATAGTCTTCATTACATATTTGTAAAGATAAGTAGCCTTTTTTTAGGATACTTATCACCTGTATTTTCATGTAAAGAGCACAAGTATGGCATGTGTAGCTAGCTTGATGGATAGCTCTGTACCGGAGTATTCATATCTCAAGATGATGCTGTTATGCAAACCTCCTATGGAAGTTAGTGGAAGTCTTTTGTTGAAGACATCTCAGAAAAGACAAATTTATTAGAACCATCAGGGACAAATGGAAATAACTTGTGTTCATTATGTGGCTCTTCTGAAATGGAGGGCTGCCAGCTGGAGACACCCATATGCATGTACAAGACTGCAGCTGGGAGAGCAATCTGAATTCCTTAAAAGCAGCTAGATGGTGCTTGTGTTTATTGCAAGATAAAGCTCAGGAGCAGGGAAATATGTTGTTAAATGGCAACAAAAGGGTCATGCTTGCAAACAACTGCATATTAAAGTAGTAGTTCAAAATGAGCGTTATAGCCAGATCTCATGAGAAACTGTAGGATCCCCATGTGCAAGTCAAGCGCAAGTAGAAAAAAACTGTACAGGACCAAAGTGGCTCTATTTGCATCCAGAAGTCTGAGGCATAATGTTAGTTATTCACAGAAAATTTGGACTTTCTTCAGCTCAGTATATTTGGACACTTAATGACATTTGAATTGACACACTGAAGCAGGTCTTTGAGCCCAAGATGTTCTTTCTCAGCCTTTCTTAATTGCTTTATCTCTGGACTTGTCAGTCCTCGCTTTCCCCCTTTTATCACTTGCTCCCGCAGAGTCTTTTTACACAAGTTTCAGCTATGCTATTCACCCCAGTGATCTTATCTGGCAGCCATTCCAAAGGATGAACTAGTTTCTAAATGAAATAGTTCTGCTTCATTTGTTTCCTTGTGCTTGTATCTTCTACCTTATGAACTCTACAGTATTACACACAGGTTATCAAAAGCTGCTCTATTAAATTATGCATTAACCAGCAGTATATGTTTACAGTGTGTGTATTTAATGGCAAGATTTCTCAAACATCACATGGTAGAAGAACACTACCTCAGGAAAAGTATGTTGTTATGAGGTAAAAACCTGAACTAATCAGGATTTGGAACTCTGCATAAAATAAGATGTTTGGGTAGACCAGCATCTGGAGTTTACAGACTATAAAATACAGCCTGTCTTCCCCTTTCTTTATATGGGAAAACACCTTGGACTCAGTTGGAGTTTTGCCTGTGTAAGGTTATAGGGTTGGAGTTTTGTTGCAGCACAGTAAAACTTCAGCTGTGCCAAATTATGTATTTTGGACTGTTTTGAACATTTTTATAACTGTTGATAGTTGATGAATGTTTTAGTGGTTTTCCTGACAGAGCAATTACCTTTATCAGCATCACATTAAAGGGATGCTGAGAGTATATGATGATTTTTAAACAGCCAAATGTTGCAAACCTCTGAGAAATATAATTAAAGTGGTTTTGGTAGAAGATTCATGAAGAGATTCATAAGAGAATCACCCATTTATTTGCAAGCTACACGAGGTAATAGAGGTGTATGCCTGTCTCTACTGTTCTATTCATTTGTTTTGGCTGTATTGTACTGGCGTCCAGGCATCCAAACCAATCCATGTCCCTGTTTTGCTAGCTATTAGTACCTAGACATGAAGGCTAGTGCTATAATGCTTTAGTTCTGGATGGGGATAGCTATGAATTTGTAAGTACTTTACCAAGCCTAAATGAGATGGGAAGCTAGCTGAGTTCGATTACAGTGTGATGTCTTCATCTGGATGACCGTTATGAATGTGAGACTCCAGGAGAACTTTTATTTCAGAAAATGACTTTTCATTAAAAAAACAAACAAACAAACCCCCCCAGAAGGGCAGACTGCTTTCTAGCTGAGCTCTTTCTATTCTTTTAAATAAGGTTATCACAGATGGTGTAGTTTTTGTCACTGCTGTTCTACTTGGTATATTTGGTCCAAACCTCCTAGTCTTGGCCGAGCTTGTTTTTGGCCATTCCTGTATTCCTGTAAGATACAACTCCCAGCCCCAATAGTGAACGTTGCAGGACTTAATATTTTGAGGATGAAGACAAGAAATCATAGAATCATAGAATAGTTAGGGTTGGAAAGGACCTTAAGATCATCTAGTTCCTACCCCCTTCCCATGGGCAGGGACACCTCACACTAAACCATCCCACCCAAGGCCTGTCCAACCCAGCCTTTTACACCACCAGAGATGGAGCATTCACAGCTTCCCTGAGCAACCCATTCCAGTGCCTCACCACCCTCACAGTAAAGAATTTCCTCCTTATATCCATTCTAAACTTCCCCTCTTTAAGTTTGAACCTGTTACTCCTTGTCCTCACACTACAGTCCCTCATGAAGAGTCCCTCTCCAGCATCCCTATAGGCCCCCTTCAGATACTGGAAGGCTGCTATGAGGTCTCCACGCAGCCTTCTCTTCTCCAGGCTGAACAGCCCCAACTTTCTCAGCCTATCTTCATACAGGAGGTGCTCCAGTCCCCTGATCATCCTCGTGGCCCTCCTCTGGACTTGTTCCAACAGTTCCAT
Organism: Myiopsitta monachus; assembly: GCA_017639245.1. NCBI lineage: Eukaryota > Metazoa > Chordata > Aves > Psittaciformes > Psittacidae > Myiopsitta > Myiopsitta monachus. Next base: position 10,827,648 of record CM029923.1, on the reverse strand, counting down.
GTCCTTTTCATGTTGAGGACACCAGAACTGCCCCCAATACTCCAAGTGAGGTCTCAGGAGAGCAGAGTAGAGGGGCAGGATCACCTCCCTCGACCTGCTGGTCACGCTCCTTTTGATACAGCACAAGATACAGTTGGCTTTCTGGGCTATAAGTGCACACTGCAGCCGGCTCATGTTCATTTTTTCATTGACCAACACCTCCAAGTCCTTCTGGGCAGGGCTGCTCTGAATCTTCCCTGCCCAACCTGTAGCTGTGCCTGAGATTGGTCCAACCCAGGTGTAGGACCTTGCACTTGTCATGGTTAAACTTCAAATGCCATTAGTGTGGTGGATAGGTTGTGGGCACTAAGGACACTGGTTGATCCTGCACTAATGCAGATCATGTATGTGTCTATCTTATAGACTGGCAAATTATGCTGGCAGGCTCTGGTCAGGCTTTCCTGGTCCAGGGCTAGTCATGACTTTGTTCCTTGAGTTGCCAGTTTTGGTACTTGTCTTTCAGCCATGCTTATGGAAGGTCAGTGTCATATCCTTTAGTGTGTAATCCGGGAAGCAGGCACTAATCCTCATATAATTCTGCTTGAGTACTCTTCTACTGCCCTACTCTAGTCATAATGAGTTTCCCATTTGGGGAACTGCAGTTGGATCCAGGTTTTGAGGACTAAGGATGTGGGTTTTACTCAATCCAAAAAATGTCTTATTTTCTGTGAAGTTGCATGGGATCAGCATCCTGAAACCATTGTGTTATCCAGAGCCATCAGAAAAAAGTCTTCCGGGAGATGCACGAGGAAGTGAAAAATGGAGCTTTTACTGGAAAATAATCCAGAATTTCCCAGTGGTCCAGATATTGGAGATGTGACAGAGGTGCCCATAAAGCTCAGTTGTTTTCTGGCAAATATTAGTTTTACTACTTCAGCCCATGAGGCTGCTCTTCAGGACCAATCATGTGCCAGTCTGAAGTTATTCTTCTATGACCTCACTTAAAGTGACATCTCTTATTATGAAAGACTAAATAGTGCTTTTTGAATCATGTTTTAAATATTTTTTTTCTTTACGGAGCACCCTGGACATGTTGTGTGCAATGAAATCCGCCAAATGGCTCTGTACAACAGCTGTAGTAAATGTGCAAGCAATTTTGCCACTTTGAAAACAGGAAAAAAAGCTTGTGTGTTGCATCATTCTGGCTGGGAAGCACTCGAAGTTATTGTGACAGGACTGTATTTTGAGCAATTGTTGGTGATTTGTTTTTTAGCACACAAAGAAAGTAATAAATCTGTCACCCTGAAAAATCAGGTTGTGACCTAAAGGAAGGAGCAAATTGTGGCTTTAGGTAAAAAAGAGTGACCTGTCTATGAGGGTCATTTATCATTATAGCAAAATTGCTGGTGCTCTCCTAGCTGACCAGGAAGAAAGGCTGTGGTAAGCAGAATCGAGGGATGCAAGCATCCGAATATTTTTAACTGATCAATATATTCAGGATTTACAAGGAGCCAAAGACCTGTCAGCATGCAGAATAAGTGCACTGTGCATCTGTTCTGAGAAAGAAAACAAGGGAGAATGGGTTTAATTTGGCAATTAAAAATTAAATACATTTTAGGTTTGGCATAAATAGTTTAATTCAAAACTGTTTCTTAGTACAGATGCTCTTAAGAGCAGTCTGTACTGTGGTAAGAAAATGGGTATCAAATCAAACTCCCAAGAAGGCTAAAAGCAGTAAATATGCAACAATACAAATCTCTGCAAGGTGGTAAAATTACTTCCTAGTACTGCTTGTGGCACACACGCTGGGTCTGAGGACTAGCTTGGGATATGCGGTTTCATTGTTTGAATGGAACAGTCCTAAACTGGTTTGGATTAATAAAGAAACAAATCCACAAACTTTTTCTTACTCCTTCATAATTTTTCTACATTATCCTATATGTAAGTAGTTCTACACGTCTTAAAAAAGAAGAGGATCAGCAGAACACAGTTAGTGCCACAACTGAGGTTGGCAGAGATTATGTCCATTGCAAAGGATATATTCAATGAATTCAAGTCTGACTTTCATGGAATATCAGTCTGAATGTGTTTCTTAAGTATCAAACCTCTCTTGGAATTAAAAAATACTTCTGGTTAATTCTGGGAAATATTTTCCTGCTAAGTCTCTCCTAGTTGTGAAGTTTCACTTTAATCTGTTTTATAGAGTTCACCAAGGCATAACAAAAGGAGAATGGGGGGGGAACCAGCACAATTTCCTGTTACAGTAATTTTCATGCTAACTGCTGATTCCTGATGATTGTCTTATTGCAGGAAAGTCTAATCAGACCAGAACATCCAATGCTAAACCCAATTCTAACATGTTTAGGAAAACAATTATGATTCAGGCTATCACCTGTTGTTAGACATTACCAGTATTATACTATATAAAGACTGCTTAACAAAGCTATTTTAATACAATTTATGAGGGCATTTTAATATATCAAGGCTGGTGATGTACTGTACACTTTCAATGCATCATAAAGACATAAAAATAAGGTAGAAGGTGAAATAGTAGTTTATAATAGGAATTTAATGCACACTGAAAGTATTCTGTTCATGATGGCTTTATTTGGGAAGTCACGAGCATAATTTTAAGCATAAATATAAATTCCATTGATTTATTCAGGCATGACTATATGGTAGTGCCAAAATCTGGCATAACCTCACCCTGAAGCGCCTTGTCAGATCTTACCACTGCAGAGGTCCAGACTTGACTGAAAGTCCTTAATTGAAATTTCATGACTTATGGTCTACAAAGATTAGGCTTTTATTTTCAGCCATTCCTCCTTTTCAAAAATTCAACAAAGTTACTCTGGAAAAAAGCATCCTGAGCTTCTCATAAGATAACAACACTTTCATCTCGCTCCTTCATGAAATGTTGAAAGTGATCTTTATCCTGATAATATGATTTTTGTTTTTTTCCCCCCTCTCACTTCTAATTGAGAAGGAAATGGAAAAGCTCTGTCACCAACATATCTCAAACAGTTCTGTGCAGTATTAGCTTATAAGACGTAGCACCAAAATTTGTGAATGCTATGTGTGAATTTTGCCAGAATTTTGTGTCCTCAGGAATGTTGCTGCTGCTTTTTTTTCCCCAGTAATTCTTTGACACATACTCATAAAACAAACTAGATAACTCTCCATGTCTGATTTGCATTCAGTGAAAAACTGAATGAACTCTTTCCCACCTGAGACTCAAACCCAGGAAAAAAAAGCCTAGTCATGGGCTGTGAAATGAGGTCAGGTGCCCAGAAAAGCTTTTATCTATTCTTTTATTTACCATATTATGTTTCTGCTTTTTTGTTTTCATTAAAGCTATTATCAAAGATAGGGTTCTAAAGGTGCCTTTGAACATTTTCGTTGCAAATTCTAAATTTCGAATTTAGAAAAACTTGGCTAAATAAATAATAGAAAATCCTGGCTGAAATTTAATAGTTAGGAGCTATGTGATAGACCTTTTCTAAATCAGGTCCTTGCATTTGTAGCTGATTCAGAATGTGGATAAAGGTCAGCAAAGCGATAAATGTGTATAGTTAGACTTCTGCTAAATGTATTAGCATAAAAATGTGGAATTGTTCTGGTGTCTGTCTTTTTGTATCTTCAGGCTTAATATCGCTCTAAAAAGTGTATTACGTGTTCTTGAACTAGGTCATTGTTTTCCCTTGAGGTTTGAGACTGGGCTACCAGGAGTGAAGGGTCTGGTCCACCACTCGACAAAATCAAGGGGAGGCTCTTCTCCTCTCTTGCAATTTACACTTCACTCTAACCAAAACCACCACCAGTGACACAGTAACTTGGACTGCAGTGAAAATTGCTACTTGTGAAACTATGGAAGCAAGAAGCCTAAAGTAAAAAAATTAGCTCTAGAACAAAAATCAAGCTGTTTTGTGGAAACTGAAGCATGGAGTCCTGTAGTACTATTTCTTTTGTTTTACTCCTGTTGCCAGCAAAGATTTGACGCTTTTTCTTTACCCTTCCAAATGCCTAATAGTCCCTGTTTTCCTCACACCTTTGATACTGGACTTCCTAGTTTCATCACTCTTGCAAATTTGATTGAAACTAACTTGCTATTTTTTTTGTTAACAAAAAAAAAAAGCAAGTCATTGTAGGAAGAGCAACAGAAAGATGGAACCCCTCTGCCAAGCAAACAGATCTGAAACTATGGTAAATAGTTATTCCTGTGCTGAAATAATGGTTTCTCTCCCTAATACCTTAATATTTCATTTGTAAGCAGCATCTTAAACAATTATATATGGCGAGATTTCTAATTACAACAGTGAAGTAATGCACAAGTAGGAAAGAAACCTGTGGAAAAAAAGCTTCTGTGTTTATAAGCTATTTCACCATAAATACAGCTGTCTTTTGTTATTTTTGGAATGGATTTGAGAAAGGTTTGTCTGGAAATGCCACATGAGACCCTCTAAGCAATACTAATAGTGTTCTGTCCGTAAGGTGCACTTTATATTCAATTCAGTAAAGATCTATTGTACTTTTGTCTGCTTCAAATATTCCCTTAAGAATGAAGTTTACGTTTTAGCAAGTGGCAAGATATTGAATTTGCCATGAGGTTATAACAAGTTGTAGGCAGCAATGAAAGGAGATGTATCTTTATGCAGTGAAATTTAGAACATTTCTAATTTTTATAAGAGTATAAGATTTGATGCTGAAATGCTTTTTCAGTTAACAAAGTGTACACATTTTAGGTTGCACATCCCTGAGAATTATAGCTGAGGTTGAGGAGGTATAAAATACAGGATTTATGAAAGGAAAGAACGTGCACAACTTTGATGTATAATCCAGGATCAGAGCTATTCAGACATTAAATTATTGTTGTGCGGATTATCCTTCCTTTCTTCTCTGTATCTATAGGTTAATCCTATGAAATATCCATAAAAAACTACTGATCAGATGCTACTTATCCAGATAAAATATCAAGAGTACCAGTTCTCAATGTCCTGTTAATACAAAAACCACTCAATGTTTGTAACAGCACCACTATTGTTTTGCTCAGTACTTTTATTAGTCAAATTATAAATTGCACTGTGTTTTCCTGGCACCATTTTCTTTTTTGTGCCCAGTAGGAGCCATGGAGGTTACTGACTGGCATGTTTTTACCATATTGTTTTTTTAAGAACTTCCTGATTCACATGTGAAATATTATTAGGACAGAGGTGGCAGGTTTGGTCTGGGCATCTTATTTTTTTGCTGTTTTTAGAAACAAATGTGCTTATATTGTGCACTGCAGATTGGCACTTAGATGAGGTTGCGGTAAGCAGCTAATCAATCATATCTGGATAATAGACATCAGTGATATTGCTTTACAAGGCTTACCCTCTTTGATTTATACTAGGGGATTGTTTTTTATGGGATTTTCTTAGAATATTTGTCACTGAATAATGTTTTTATGACCAAGCCACAAAGACAAAGCCAATATTTCTTTTCAAGCTGTCGATCAACAGTTTGATTAAATTTGTACATATTTTGAGAGCATTCAGACTGGATGCCATCAAGTGCCATGAACAGAAGATGCTTGTAAAACAGTAGTGGTACTAGGCCTGAATTGCTATTGACCATCACCTTGTAGAGTCATTTACAATGGGGGGATGTAAAAATACAACTAAGTCAAATGGCAGCATTTAACAGGCAGCCTGTACTTACTTTATGCTGATGTAAAAGTCTGTGTAAACTTCAGCACAAGGGAGACTTCAGTCACTGTCCATTAGGCATCAAGAAATATTCAGCTAAGGCAGTTCAATTAATTTTTAGCCTGCTTCATTGGTTCTCAAGTGTTTAAAATCTTTACTGTAACTCAGTTGCAATGAAATTAAAAGGTTTAAAAATGTTGTGAAAATGAAATAAAAAGAAATGGATACATATGTGTGGTATGTCTCATTATACTGAGACATGGCTAACTTTATATGGTTATATTCTTCCTTGTAAGCAATTACAGTGTGCATTATGTTTGAGTATAATAGCCGATATTACTATGCTGATGAACATCTGATTATCTCTTGCTGAGGTGCATGCCAGGAAAACAATTGACTGGTCATAAATTGAATTGGGAGGTTTTGTGTGGCTAAAAAGAAAAAAGTCACTATGGGAATGAAGCAGTGGAACAGGGTTGTTTTTTTTCTTGGAAGCTGTGCTGTTAGTCTGGGAGGGTTTCTGGAACTGGAAAAACCCTGAGAAATCTTGTCTGGATTCAGTGCCGAAGCTGCTTTGAGTGGAAGGCTGGGCAGGGATGCTCTGAGGTCCATTCCATCTGGAATGATTCTGTATTTATTTTTCCTGATAGGGTTAGTTGCTGAGGTTTTTGGAACTGTCCAAGGGATCTGGATGCTCCAGAGACTTTTCAGTTGCATGCAGAAGGTTTTGGAGCCAAACTGTGCTGTCTTCCAGAGGAAAACGGGTACAGAAGGTTGTGCCCTTGGGAATATGTTCTAACATTTAGTCTCATTTATTTGAAGGGTTCTAGTGATTCTAGTAAGCTAATTAAAATACACCCAGAGCAAGTACTCTGCCATTTGGTGGCAGAGTAGAACACAGGCAGTAGTGAGCCGATTGCAGTGAAAGCGATTGCAGTCAGGATCTGTAGAAATTACATGTAGAAATGTTTGGGTAAGTGATCAGGACAAAATTCATGAGGACATGAGGAAGATCTAATTCCCTTTAACTGCACTTTGGACTGGTGAGACTTGAGACTATATTGATAAGATAAAGCTAAGACATTACAACTGAAGCAGTGGAGACTTAGCCTGCAGCTTACAGTCAAAATTAAATGTCCTTTTAACTGTATCCTTGAGGAAAAAACTACAATGTCAAGTGAACTGCATGTTCCTCAATGCTATGCAGAGGAGACATCACAGTGAAAAAAGAATTTATCTAGCTGTTTAACTAGTATTTTGTCTTGACTGTAGCAGTGGGCGAAGTATTCTGATGCCCTTCTGTCTGTTGCCTTGGTCACTCTGGTCCTCATGTACTAGTGCTTGATTCACCTCCAAAGCATCCTTCGTAACCGAAACATTTTTATTAAAAGCTAACATAAATCTAATACTTGGTTAAGAAAGGCTGATAAAGTTCAACAAAATAGAATTCAGTCTTAAAATGTGTGGTTTTACATGGTTCTGATTACAAAACATCTGTGGCAGAGTATGGCTGGTGTATGTTCTGTGATGCAGAGAACAGCATCCTGATTCCCTGAAGAAAAGTCTATCAGTAATACTTCATGCTTCCTTTTCCAACCCTTTGTGTTTTAACACATGAATTTGTATTTCCTCTTGCTGTCTCAGGCTGCATATCCCCATGCTTAGGACTCTGAAGTCCAAGAGTCATACTGAGATAGAGCTCTCTAAATAAAGTAGTCTTGTAAAAATGCTTGTTCTAATTTTCTATTTCCCCTCACTTTGTTATGCTACATGGCAAGGGAGGAAAGTACATAGAGGAGCCTTATTTTGGAGCTATGTGAATAAATGCAATAACTAGTCTGAAACAACTGCAGAGAGACAAAGTAGTGGAACAATGCTGGCAAGTCCTACCTCTATTACCTGTATGTCAGCAGCTCTGCACTTAGATGTGACATGGATATAATGATCATCATAAGGCTGTGGAGATTTGCTGTATGGGTCATTGGTGTGATGAGACATGTTTATTCAGGGTTGAAGCAACATTTTAAGTGGGATAGTATGGGAATTAGGGAGGAGAACTAATAACTAGAATTGCTATTACGCTTTATCTTCCCCCAAATGACCTAAGACAACCTGTAAGGAGAGGAAAAAAGCAAACCACCCTCCCTGTCTCAAAAAAAACCCGAACACCCCAAACCCCAGAAGACCCCCCCCTAAATGAACAAAAATCCAAAATGCAAGACCAAATCTTCAGGTATGAAGACTGCTACAGAAATGCAAGTACTAGAATACCAGCCTGTATTAATGTGATACATGTCTTGACAAAGGGAACATCCATTATAAGGGAATAAAATGCAGAAAAGATCAATCTCTAATCTGTTGTATCATAGCATTGATTAGCAATTGGTGCCTTGTAATGCATCTAGGACCTCTTTATAGGATCAGATTTTCAGTGGAGCAGCATATGATGATTATAGATCCCAGCAATTTTTAAAATCACGAATAAAGCTCAGCAATGCCTAAAACTAAAGACAAAACTCTTCAATCCTGAGTATCCTGAAGCACTTTTTATCTTGGTAGAACCCTTGTCCTGCCTGTTTTCCTCTGCCCTTCCACAGATTTTGAGAGCTCTTGTTCCAGAATAAGTATATCCACAGGAAGTTATATCCCAGAGCAACTATTTTGGTAAGTTTTCAAGAAACAAGTCTCAGGTGTTTAACTTGGGGATCAGTTTTTCAAGAACAGGCATGTTTCCAGCTTTCCTTTCTAGCACTCTGTATTCTTGCAGAAGGCTTAGCTTTCAGTGTTCAAATTGCTGTTTGATCTTCAGCAGCTCTCTAGCTGTGAATGTTGATAATTCATGAGTTTTAGTTTTCTCCAGTGGAAATCTATAGCTCATGAATTATTTTGCTTGTCATACCTCATAGCAGTCTCTGGTTTGAGAGGATACAAGCAATGTTTTGTTGATCATTTTTGGTTTTCCAGGTTTGCGTTAATTTTGGACCATGTTGCAGAGTGTATGCAGATGACTGTGATGGGGTGGGGCAATGCAAATGAGCAACAAGATATCTCAGTACCTAAGCACCCACTGAGCTCAAGCAGGGCTCACCACTTTCAAAACCAACATAAGAAATTATTGTCATCCTAAAATATACTTTTTACCTAGCTATTACTGTGAACCCTTTGAGTTATGTATTTTTTGGTCAGATTGCCTTTATGGGTTGGTTAGTATAATAGAGAGCCACATAATGCCAAAGGACCTGGCAAATTCTTCCTTAAATACTTTGTACTTAGTCTGCTAGTAAGCGTGGGTTGTATTGTTTAAATAATCTTTCTGTCTATTGATGTGTGCATGCAAATAGGATCCTTTATGAGATTTTGTTTTAGTTTTTTGTTCTCAGTAGAAATGCTTATGAGCAGTCATGTCAAGTGCTTGGGTAATAACAGCTATTATTCAGATTTTGTTATCTGACAGAGATGTAAGATAATGTACATCTGAATACAGCCATGGATCCTGTGATTGTGGTCTTAAACCATCCTAGAACTTGGGAGGAGGGAGGCTTCTATTGCAGATAGTTTGCTGTACTGGTGTTCTGCTTTGCAGACAACACTTTTCATAGATCAGAACTTTTTCACAGCTAACTCATCTTAATGAACTATTTAACTAAATTCTCTACCTTGAATAACTTACAACTTAACACCATTACACATACCTAAGGAACAAGTATTCCTAGGGGAAAGGACACTAAACTTGACTACTATTGAACTTCTAATGCTACTGCTGCTGGTAGAATGACACTGCACATTAGTGTGATGACACTATTTTGAGTTAGTGTCATATCTTCAAAAAAGAAGTGGGGTGCAGCTGCTGCTGAATATTCTTTTATCCTCGGTCAGCACCTACAGGACCATGAAAATCTCACAACTAGAGTGACAATGAATTGAGTATGTTTAGGTGCCATAGTTGCACAAAAGACTTGATTCATAGAACTATGTCGTGGTTTAAGCCTCACCCAGGCTAATAACTCACCCAGTTTGTTCACTCACTGACTCCCCCTCTTTCTTCCCCCAGTCCCGGGGGGATGGGGAGGAGAATCAAAAGAATGCAACTTCCACAGGTTGAGATAAGAACAGTTTAGTAACTAAGGTATAACACAAATCACTACTGCTAGCACCAATAATAATAATGGGTTTCAGTATGAGCTGTAAATTTACAACCAAAATAAACACACAAAGCAAACACAAAAGTCTGGGTTTGTACCAGTAAATGAAGAATGAAATCTAAACAGGCATGTAAAAGCGATATAGAAATTGCTTTTCAATGAGCAAGGAAGCCATCTCTCTGACTGTTGTAAAGTAGTGATATGAACAATAAGGTCCTCACAGACAGTAATGAAGTGTAATGTGAAAGGGGGCTTAATTTAAAGAATTTGCAATATTATTTTTAAAAGGAAATAGCTGCAACTCCTAGTTCCTGTGAAGATCAAGTTGCCTCTTAAATGCTTGCGTACGACTTTGGGTGTAGCTATAACAGATAAAATGGACTATTAATAAAACAAAACCCATCCCCAAAAGCAACTTGCAGCCTTAGGAAGCTTAAATTTTCATGTCAAATAATGTAAATATTTCAGTTAATCCTTAAGGTAGAGACAAGACTCATTAATGAATAACTAAAGATTTTTACTTGCAAACCTACACTTTTCTGCTAGGAATTGCTATTTATTCCAAGTGGGGAGAAAAATACTTGTTATGTCTACAAAAACTTTTCTTAATTGATGTTTATTCTAAGTGAAGTATGATAGGAACAGTTATCATACTGATGCCCCAAGTTACTGTGGTTTCTAGGTCATGTCACATACTGATGTAACAGGGTGAGAAGTGTTTCAATGACTTGGCTAAGGTAATACAGTGACCCTGTGGCAGAGTCAAAATAAAACCTGAGTACTGGTTCCTGATCCAGTGACCAGTTCCTGGAAAAGTTACTGCTGACTTCTCAATAAGCAAGTATAAAGACGTTATGAAACACAGTAGACCTACAGCCTTTTGACACCGTCTTTAAAGGCAAAAAAGATGGCATTGCTAGGCAGTCTCTTTCCTATTTCCCTTTTTAGCCCTAGCTTGAAGTCTGTTTTAGAACAAGTCTGGTTTTATGACTAATATCAATTAGCCCAATTTGGATGCTTGTGGAAGAATTTCTCAGACAAGGATACTTTTCTGTGTCCAGAGCAATTTACTGCACAGGGGGAATGCTGACAGATGACAGTCATGTAATGCCCCAGCAGACAATCTGTGATGCATACTTTTGGACCAAAATGAATAGAATAGCACTGAATTGACTAACTCTGTTATGGGATCTCTAAGCTCTGTCATCGATCTGGAGAGCTTCTCCAGCCTGTAAGATTATGTTAGAGGCAAAGCAGCCTCCAGTGTGACTGTGAACTAGCAAAGGTAATTGTGGGTAACAAACTACCAAGTTACAGGATAAGTGTGAAATTTAATTCCTCTGTGTAAATATATTTTCATACACATATGTACATCTGTGCACAGGATGCTTGAAGCAGGTTGGGTCTTTTTTTAGCAGTATGAGGACCTACATTAGAGGAGTTGGAAAAGGGAGAGACAAAAAGACACTTTAGTGCTACTGCTAGGAAAAAGACTAACTTGCAAAACATGCTAGACGCTGCTTGTGATGGAGCAGTGTCTGTCCTGTTTAGCTTTTTCATGTATTCTATGGCTGTGTTGAATATCAACTTGAACAGATCTGAGGGTGTACACGTATATGGTTAGATACCAGCTGCATACCAGACACTTAAGACAAAAAAGAAAACTCCTGACTCAGACAATGCTTTTAAAGCTACTGAGATAACAAACTGAAATTCCTAAAATGCAGGATGTCCTGCTGCAGGAGGGGCTCTTAAGGAGGAGGTGGAAGGAAGCTGGACAATTCCAAAGAGAGCCATTCACACAAGCTTATTTTCAAGACCAAATCAAAAACCCGAACATGCTAGTGAAGGTATTCAAGAGAAATTTTTGCAGCTAGTAAACTCTGTGCCACCTGTTATTTGAACGTGGATATCGCCAGTATTGGCAGTTTTAACAAAGGACCCAAACTTGTTCTTAGACCTTCGGCAAGTCTTCATAAAATGGATATATGTGATTTATCTCTCCAAGCTAATAGAAAAATAAATTCTCATCCTGATATATCTTAATAAGGCTTAATGTAGTTGATAAATATGCAGTAACTTTTCAGCTGTACAAAACAGTCTCTAAAGAAGGTTAGGGCCTGCTCATAGTCCTTCTTTAACTTGCTCAGCAAATCTTTGAGATGTGTTTTAGGTAAAATCTTAACCTTCAGGAATTTGTTTTTGCTTATTATTAAACTGCTTATTTGTTTCATTTTCCTAGCTGTCTTATAGCCAGGGAACTCTGTAAAGAGTGTTTTATTAACAAGATTTTGTGCTCAATACAAACACTAAATCAAAATGCCTAACAGAATTTGCTCTTTCTCTGTTTGTCTATGTTAAATATCTTTTAATATATATACAAAGTTCACTATTGATGTGTGCAAACATATATTATATATACAAGCATACATGTATTTTTACATACTTACAAACATAGGTGTATGTAAAATGTATGAATGCTATAGCCATTTTTTCTTGTTAGTGATCTTTTGGGAGAAAACATGTTTGGAAACAACTAAAAGATTCATCCAGTGAAACTGAATAGCTTCATTTAAGTAAGTGGAGTTTTTGCAAGAAATAGCAGAGGAGAACATGTGTACTTGAGAACAAAAAACAATGCCAGAAAACTGCAGTTTGATGTGAAACGCAAATAAACAATTTGTCTTAATGAATTAAATCCATAGAAAAACATGGCAGAATATTTGGGTTTTTTTTCATTCTAATTAATACTTATACATGTTAAATGTTCTCCACCATTATGTTTTTAATTATGTTGGAGAAATATACAACATAGATTTTTTTTTTTTTTTTTCTTCTCAGATGAAGTGTAATACTATGGAAAAGTATTAAGCTAAAGAAGAAATGTCCTGGAACATTCTCACTGGCATCCATGCAATGTAGTTCTCAAATATCAAATGGATGTACTTGACAATTAGCTCAGGCTTTGCCTTAAAGAAGAACTGAGCAGGATGCCAAAGTTCTTATCCTATGATGCAAAGAATTCTATTTTATTAACAGAGTTTTAGTTTTCAGTTAAAACCAACCAAAACCTTTGTACTTTGTGATGTGACTCAGTGCTCCTTCATGGAGCAACTGATGCAACTCTTCACAGACATTCCTTACAAGAGAACAGTTAGGAAAAAACCAACGGGAAATAAAATACTTTGAGTGTAGTTGAGATTGATTTATACTAGCAAGATAATATTTCAAACTACCCTATTTCTGGTTATTTTTTTTCCTCTTTATACTACACACACGGAAAAGTAATATATTCTGTGAAACATCAATCATCCAATAGGCTCTGTTTCTTCTGTGAACGCTACTTTTAGATTTTCCATGCAACTGCACTTTGCACAGATAATAGTGTTTAACGCATTTGCCCATTAAGCCAAAAGTAGGAATAAATTTGCAGTTGTATTCTTTCAACACATGGACTATATTACCATGTTTTGAAAAATGTAATGGACATCTGTGGCATACAGAGAGGTATATTTCACTAGTAGGTAAATGTTTCAGGGGATTAGGAGATTTGTTCTAACCAGGTTAAAAGTCAAATCGTTCACCATTGGGGCAAAAGGAAGTATGGACACTCTTGAACTGTGTGTATCAGTTTAAAACTGAGGTTTAATTAGACCTAATACAGGAGTGAACAGAGCTGATGGTGTCATCTGGATTCTGCTAGGGTTCTCTTTTGCTGGTACTATAAAAAGAGTATGCTAATGATCACAAAATTTCCAGATTATTCTAATTTCTAAGTTGTTATGCTTATACTACAAAAACAATCGCGTGTACTTGTTTCCCTTATTTGCTTTGTTATTACTGGAGATGAGAATTCAACCTTATTTAAACACTGACAACTTCTCTATATGTGTTTACATACCATCTATGTGAGCATGCTATGTTTCATTTTAATGTAGTCCTTTTAACAGCAGCTAAAGGACTTCGCATGTGTTTGAGTGGTTTTTTTCCCCCTATTCAATTTCACTAAACCCCATGGCTTTTCATCACTTAAATACCACCTCTTCTAGTTAGAAATGTGTTCTACTCGGACTGTCCTGGCACCAGTTTGGGGTAATATATGCCTAACACGGAACTCTAGCTTGAGGACCTCCGTTTTGCTGTGGCTACTTCAGTCATGTTGTGATATGGTTTCTAAATATGAAAGATTATCAACTTCTTTTTAGTGACTGATACAGCAAAATACCTAAGCATGTGCTGAACCTCAAAGTCGCAAGAAGCCCTAAGTACAAGCAGCCTATACTTTAAATTCAAACCAATTAAACCCAACCAAAACATAATGCCTTTGTAATGGCTTGGCACTATTGTTTGGGCATGGTTTCAATTATAGTGTTTTGCTTGCACGATAGTCTTTATTTGGGTAAAATATTAATTTTGCCAGCACCTCATACAGCAAAGTTTTCATGGTCCTTCATGGAAGATCTGAATGCTTCCGTTGATGAGAAGCAATACAGCCATAGGTATTGGTAACATAGGGTCTGCCTGACAGCAGTAGATGATGAAATAAATAGCTTTGTCTGAATACACTCTATATTCTGTGTGAGCTCTGAAGGAGGAAAACATTTTCCTTACAAGCCAAACTAAATGTTTTTCCTGTAGGATCAGTATGCTGCTGCAGAACTGGTGAATTTCTTTTTCAGTTCCGGAGCAGCTTCCTTATGTCTGTAATCAGGCCAGTGTCAGGGGAGTGTGCACACGGATAGACTGATGTGTCATTGCTTGATCCGGTGTATGTTGTACTTCTCACATTTTTCAAATGCCAAGCAGACCAGCATGCTTCTCTTTGATGTTGCTCGTATTGTTGTTTTGTGGGCTTCTTTCTTGAGTGGGTTTTTTTTTGTTGTGGTTTGGTGAATTTTTTTGTTGTTGTTTTGTTTTGGGGTTTTTTTGGTGTTTAATGTGTAGCTGATATAGGAACTGTTAGTCTTCACCAGACCAGTCTTCAGTCTGGACAGTAAATCTCTTTCACGCTGTGGCCAAAACATGCTGGCTCCAAAAGAGTGCAGGAAACTACCCTGTTCGGTTATAGGTTTCTGCTCCTTAAGGTAAAGGTTCTTCCTGAGGGCCACTGGGGATTTGCACATGCTGCTGACCAAGAGGGTGACTCCTGCCATCTGTCACACCAGAATTATCCATGGTTTGATGGTGTGCTAGGGAAGAAAAATATGTACTAGCATTACATAATTAGCATACAGCAGGAGAAGTTACTTAGGAAGTGTTTTACTGCCCAAGGGCAGCTGAGCATTACAAAGGATGATTACTGAGCTCTCCCAAAGACCTTCTCATCTGAATACGAACCCTGAGAGCATCAGGATTATAATGATTTCCTCTAGTCATGCAAACCTTTTTCTTTTTTTTTTTGTTTGGGTGGGGGAGCACATGGTAAAGCAGTGCTCAGCCTTGCTGAGTGTAGGTATTTTATGCTTATAGACCTGCCAGCTGGTTTCTGCGAGTGCTCTTTTGTAACTCTGCCAGACAAAAACACTTGTAGGTGAACAAGTCCCAGATATTTTAAACACTGAACTATTGCCAGCTCTTGTCTGTGTTTCTTCAGGCAAGTTAATAGATCAATTACTCAGTGCTAGAGTTTTGATACAGCTTTCCTCTTCATTAGGTCATCTTCACATCTGGGTGGCCGTATTTGGCAGAGTAGCTGTGCAGCATGCAGGCAGGACAGGTGTTTTATAAATTGACCAACAATGCAAAAGCAATAATAGAAATGAATGAAAGAATGTGCTTGGGGGACAGGTTTTTTCATGGAAATAGGAGCTCAAATGTGATAATAGTACAGAAACTTGTCACAGCTTTTCTACCTCTTGCTACTGGAAACTAGAGGTCTGGGGGTCAGCTTGCACACATTTAGGCTGTACATCTGTGGAGAGCCTTACTGAAGGTTTGGATTACTTGGGAGGCAAATGGCATGTCAGGGTATGGTAGGAGATGCGAAGTCCTGCTGCCTCTGCAAACCTCAGAAGATTTCTGCTATTTTATCTTTACTGGAGAAACCCTTTGTGAAGTAAAGCAACTCGGGTTACAGGCTTGAGGGGAATCTAATCAACTAACGAGAGCTGCATGTCCATCCTGTCAAGCAGCTCTGGGGCACTCAGGATTTTCTTTCCTGAAATAAATCAATAATCCCAATTTTTAATATTTAGAGTTTTCTGATGCATACGCAATGGAGAGAGAATTTTAAAAGCAGAATCAGTGTGAGTTTTGGTGCAAGTTCAATGAGTACTTGTTTTAATTCTGAATTTTAATTGCTGTTACTTGGTCATCTTCTTTTATAACTTCTGCATGTGCTTATGTGTGTTCAAAAGTGATGCTTGTGCTGCCACCTGCATACAGTAATCAGTTTGTGCAACCTCAGGGATGAACCTGTTGGTGGCACAAACAGCATTACTTAAAACAGGATATATGCTGAAGTATAATTTCATATGCCTTGATATGAGTAAATCCAACACATCCTGCCCCTCTACTCTGCTCTCTTGAGACCTCACTTGGAGTACTGGGGGCAGTTCTGGTGTCCTCAACATAAAAAGGACACGGAACTGTTGGAACAAGTCCAGAGGAGGGCCACGAGGATGATGAGGGGACTGGAGCACCTCCCGTATGAAGATAGGCTGAGAAAGTTGGGGCTGTTGAGCCTGGAGAGGGCTGCATGGAGACCTCATAGCAACCTTCCAGTATCTGAAGGGATATATCTGATAGGGATGCTGGAGAGGGACTCTTCATGAGGCACTGTAGTGAGAGGACAAGGGGTAACAGGTTCAAACTTAGAGGGGAAGTTTAGATCGGATATAAGGAGGAAATTCTTTACTGTAAGGGTGGTGAGGCACTGGAATGGGTTGCCCAGGGAAGTTGTGAATGCTCCATTGCTAGCAGTGTTCAAGGCCGGGTTGGACAGAGCCTTGGGTGGGATGGTTTAGTGTGAGGTGTCCCTGCCCATGGCAGGGGGGTTGGAACTAGATGATCTTAAGTTCCTTTCCAACTCTAACTGTTCTATGATTCTATGATTCTATACCCAGGCTTAGGCTGCCAGAACAAACCAAAGTGGGAAATCTGCTCTGCTTGGGAGAGTTCATGGGTTAGAAAATCAGGCCAAGGGTGAGGTGAGAAATGGAGGCAGTCTTCCCAATTTGTAATGCAGCAGAAGAGCAGCACAGGCTTCCTGATGCCGGTCTAGTGCAACTTAGGTTTCTCTGCTGCCTTCTCACTGCTGGGTTGCGTGCTGGCCTAGACCCCTTGTGCAGCAAGAAGGGGATGTTTTCCTTCAGGGCAGGGAAGTCTGTTTTGTTGGAGAATAAGAAGCTTCCTGCAGCTCAGGAAGCATGTTAAAGCATCATGGTGGTGGGTTGGAGAAGATGAGAGCCCATGTTTCATGAGAGACCACTGCTATTCTCATAGGAATGACTACTAGATTAAAGAAAAGCACAATCCAGGGAACACCATAATGTTACTAGAAACTATTCAGTGCAACACAGTACATGGCCGTAAATTTCATATGAAGGTTATAACAGTTTTCTCCTCAACAATTACACACTGTATGACTCTGAAAATCACAGTGAGCTCATCTGAGATGTCTTTATAGTAAAATATTGGAAGAAAGGAGAATTGGAATGAGAAAAACAAGAAGTCTGTATTTTTTCTTTCTCCTGGAGTGTCAGGGAACCATATGCAAGGGTATATCATGAACTCAAATGGGGTAAAATAATGGGGTGATGTGAGAATTATATTCCCCATGGCTGCTGTCACACACGCAAAAAGGCGGAGACCAGCACTTCTTCCCATTGTCAGTGCCAAGAGGACTAGCATACAGCAGCAAAGACTGGAGAAAGGGACATTCTAGACTACTAGGCTCTTCCTTCCTAAACCGTGTGCAGAAGCATTTAAATAACAGGCATGCCCCTGCAACGGAGCCTCACTTTTCTGTCCTGCTCCCTGTCTCTTTTCCTTCAGGTCACCTCCAGCATTCAACAGTACCATCTGCTCCAGGACTAGAACGGTCTCTCTTCAAGCAAAACCAGTAGCTCCAGCAGCATCTGGCAGGGCTCAGGTTTCTCTTCTTTTCCTAACCTCACCTATTAATGGAGGTTTCTTCTTCAGAATGCATTTCTTTTGGCTTCTTTTTTTTTTTTTTCTTTTTTCCTTAAACTTTTCTCTGATTTTTCATCAATTCAGTGCGTCAGAGGAAACCCTGAACTGGTTTGACTTGGGAAACTGGTGACATCAGTCTAGAATTTTTTGTTCGAATATGCAAATATTTTCTATCTATATTACGTTTATCACATTTAATCATATGAACAAAATATTGTGCCAAGAATTGAGTTGTTACACTGAATAATATTCCTATGCAAGCTGACAATTGAGTGGTGCTCTGAGGGTAGGTGATGAACTACAACACTTGAAAATAGTGACGTTAAAAGTTGATGCAGTTTTACTGTAAACATTGTTAAGGAAACAAAAGAAATTGTTATATACTGTTAGGGGAAATTCATTAACTGGCAGTATCTTCACTGTCAGTTCATGAGTTTTACACAAAAGCTTAATTTAGTTCTGTAAGAACAGACTCAAGACAAAGGTACTGTGGTAGGAAGCCTTACACAATGACTTCTACTGAAGTTCTATCCCTTAAACTTTTACCAGGGGTGAATTGGCCAGGACTCATATTGTGTAGTTAAACTTCCTTCTTCAGTATTACACTTTTTTTTTCCCTTTTCCCTTTGAAACACGTGTTTTTTCTCTCCCTCTCGTACTAGCAGATGGTCTCCAGCTATATGCAGGAGCTTCTATTCCCTGGGTTGCTACGCAACAAAATGCATCCTATCTGCATCCTTTCTGTGCTGTATCCCGTTTCCGTTCAACAACTCAAAATAACTAGCTTAGTGCTTCAACATGCTGCTTCCTCTTTTCTACAGAGTTGAATATCTATCAAGTATCTTCCTGGGCTTCCTATCTCTTCCTGTTACAGCCTTGAAAAAAAATGTGTTTGCCCTGAATTGATTTTCCTCATCACTTCCTATTTACATCAGTCCACTTAGTGCTAAGGCAGGCAAAACATACATAAATGAGTCATGCAGCTGCTAGCCCATAAAAAAAATTAGTGTCAGCCAATTGTATGATGTTTGAAAGCAAGATTCTTCATTGTTGTCAGGTGTGGGGTTCCTGTTTGTACTTTTTATCGTGTCTTTGTTTCCCTACTGATACCAGAAAGTTGAAAACAGACTTATTCTTTTTTTTTCTTTTTTTTTCTACTGAGCTTATGAAAAGGAAAATATTTATCTCTAGCACAGCAAGGGATAAAATGAGATAGAAACGGCAGCATGATTTGCTTTGACTGGTGATGAAGCAAACATTTTGGTGGTGTTAATTTTGTTTTACTAGGTATTTACCACTGTGCTTGAAACTGCAAGTGTTTATAAGGTACTTAACATGTGTTCACTGCTGTTAATGCAAAGTTTTGCACGTTCTAAACTGTCTGCATTACTGTTTAATACTCATCAGGCTAAACACAATTACTTTTCGCCCTTTTTATTTAATTTTTTATATAAGATAAATTCCTATTTTCATCATATGTTGGTTTTCACCATAGCAGGAAATGTCAACTCTGGAGAACCTCTTGTTGCTTACCCTACGGATTTAGTAGGTTAAAGGACACAGAAATTTATTGTCCCTAGCTCGAGCAGTCTACAGTTGGGCATGTGGTCTGTCCTCAGCAGCTACACTCCTCCTCTAGTCAATGGAGAGCAAGAGAGAGGCACCTTCAGTAAATTAGTTACAGCAGTTTAGTCATTCACTGTGGTAGGTGGGATGATTC
Source organism: Myiopsitta monachus (assembly GCA_017639245.1). Lineage (NCBI taxonomy): Eukaryota > Metazoa > Chordata > Aves > Psittaciformes > Psittacidae > Myiopsitta > Myiopsitta monachus. Next base: position 10,807,990 of record CM029923.1, on the reverse strand, counting down.
ACTTGGGCACAGGATTTGTGTCTCTAGAAACTACTGAGTTTAGTTGATAGCTTGGATGTTGTCGTGGTTTAAGCCCCCACCCATGACAGATGTAATGTCTGATTCTTAGACTGCTGTAGTGAATCACAAGTTACCAGTCTGTTTTCATATAGTTCCAATATATTTCTCTATTTCTCAGAAATAGTTTCTAGTTGTTGGTATCCCATGCCACCTTTTCCAGGTACAGATAATTCAGTCAATGTTTGGAGAGGAAATAGGAGGCAGTTACTAAAACTACAGATATGCGTGATCACTCAGCCAGTTTGGCTTTTCATAAATATTATTCAGAGGTCATGTATATAGCTAAATACATCTTTTCGTAACCTAGGTTCAGCCTATGTAACATAAAAATCAGTCTTCCATTTCTTTTTTTTTTTTTTCCACTGGAAATGCCCATGCTCAGATAACGATTAGGTTAAGACTAGTTGAGTTTCAGTGACTTGAATCTTCCCAGCTTGCAGCTGAAATAAAGCTTTTGATGAGAGATTAGTCAAGGCAGCATTTGATGATGCTTATCCAGAGCACAGTTTTAAACTATGTAGAACAATTTTCTACGTTGCCAGAAAGCAGAATTTCAACCACCATTACTTTTCTGAAGGAACCTGACAAGTTTTTATTGGATATCATAGATCAGGTGGACTTTAGAAGTCCGTGCTTCCTGCACGGTTACTGCCTTTCGATTTCATTTATTTTTCCTACAGCCATCAGCATTCTGGTTTTGGATCTCTGGCATGACTGTTGTCTCTCTGGTTGCAGCAGCACCAGACCTGGAGGTGCAGGGTAAGGCTCTGTTTATGGGGCTGCTGGGCTCTTGCTGTCATTCCTGTAAGTGCCAATCTCAGCCCTCCCTCAGAGTTCTGGCAATGCTTCTTGGCTTTTACCTGCACTCCCATAGCCAAGAGTGGGCTTTGGCAGTGTCAAACCAGTGCAGGAAAGCAGCTTTATGCAGCTCTGGAGGGCTGGCTCTGCACTGCCTTTCTCATTAAGTGTGGCCATCTCCTTGGCTGAGACCAGGAACATTAAGCACAGCAATCAAATTCAATGAACTTCAGCTGAAGAAATGCAGCAGTTTGCAGTAATAGCATTTATGGGACTGGGGTTCATCTACTTTGTCCCTTACAGTGCACACTGTGATAAAATCTGGATGCAGCCAGCAGGACACCTTAAGGGGAGCTTTGACTCAGGAAGCTCGATGACATTTCTTTTTTCTGGATAGTGTAGCCTGTGGGCAGGTTTGGCTTTGCCAGACCCCAGTCTTAACGCTTCTCGTTTTCTTCCACCACACCACTGTGCTGCTCCCTCCATTCTGCACCAAGGTCTCAATAAGCAGAGACTCCCTCCTTGTCCTTAGGATCAGTGCTTCAGCTAATTCTGAGCACCAGGTTATAGTTCTGCTCATTCTGAGAGATTTCAACAATTTAGTTTACTAAACTGATTTCAGCTTGCTACAGAAATAATAGTCGATAGTAAACAATATCTTTATAACAATAATTATATTTATAATGCAAAATATCAAATGTATAAATTTTTTATAAAAGTGTCTCTGAAATTAATATTAGCAATACATCAAAATAAATGCACAGAGGAACCCCCCCCCCATTTGATCTTTAGGAAAACTTTAACACAGAGCGGTTGCTGTAGCTCAGCTAAGCGTGTGAGTTGCTGGATGTCATCTTAAGGGCTGTGTGTGTAGAAAGGCAGCCTTGGCTGTTCATCATACTTTAATGCATTGGAAACTCTCCATTCAAAAGATGAGCAGTGAGGAAGAGGATGGTTATAAAGAGGCTGGCAGGATTCATCCTTTTAAGTAATGTGAGTCATTTTCTAATATCACGAGAAAGGAGAGGAGTTAAATTCAGGAGGAGTGAGTTCTAGCCAGCAGGAGTTTTCACTGCAAATGATAAAATAGGTTTGCCCCAAGAGATGATGGAAGGATCCCTTTAGGCAGATGATGTCTCTTGACAAGACAGGATGCAAATTGGAAGCTGGATTATAGCCCACACAATTTAAGGGGGGGGGAAGTGGGTGGGTGGAGGAAGCGCTAACCTAGACTTTATTCCTTCATTCCAATTAGTTCTTCCTCCTCTCCTTTCCACCAAACATCTTTGGTATCCCGGGATCTTTGCGCAGTGTAATATGAAAGCTTATGTATCAGAGTCAGTAGCTGTCAAGGAGTGCAGTAGCAAATATGTTATGATTGATATTGCTTATTTTATCTATGGTTATTGTAACGTGTACCACTGTTTAACGACCACTGTTTAAAATCCAGATTAAGATTTCTGGACTCAAACCATACTTCTACTGACACAAGGTAATAGAAATTGCAGCATAATTGATACTTTTTGTAGCTCTTGCTGTGTTGCCTGATATATTTAATAAAGCAAATATAAAAAATATTTGCTTTTAGTAAAGCAAATGTGTGTCACCATTATCACAGAATGATAGAAAATGATAGCTGTGGCCAAGTTATTTCACAATAAAGTTTTTATTGTGAAAAGATACTTTCTCTTAAGTAAGCTCAATGCTTATTGCTTCCAAATATAGAAACAGTGCATTTAGCATAATGTATATGGAAAAGATATTCTCACACCTTAGTTAAAATGGACAGAGTATGTCTATATTGGATTATGACTCAGTAACACTTAAAGGGAGCTCTGTTGATATCTTAGAGTTATGCAACCTAGAAAGAGGGAAAAAAGCCACCACGGACTAGCACACCTTCAGCTCTTAAAGCAATGAGAGTCTAGATTTCTTGGAGTTGGTTTGGTTGTGATCTTCCCTAGAAAGTTCCTGATGCAATTGGCTTCCACTTGAACTTGAAAAATTAACAGGTACTTTTCCCAAGTGATATAGGTTAATTTTTATTTTTTTATTCTTATGACTCATGAAAAAATTGTCATTCATGGAATGGGCAAAGCCTTTTCTGGCAGCGCCTTATAGCAACCTGGAATTTATAAATTCATGAATTCTTATAACTTTCCTTTACAATAAATTTTGAAAACATCACTAAGTTTATCAGAATGTGGTGTGGACAATTGCAGCAAAGGAACTATTTTCTCTGGACATGTTTGGAGACTAAGATGATAGAAGATAGCTCATCTGTGATGAAGGTCTGCAGGTCTAGTGTATGCTGATGGAGTCAGGAACAGATGAATTCATATTTTGCATCACAAAAAAGCTAAAAAAAAGGTTAGGAAAAACTGCTTCTGTGACAAATTTTTGTACTGGCTTTGTTTCAATATCCAAAAGTGAGCAAGTTCTACTGGAAGCAATTGGCTTTGCTATGTGGTTGGATTTTTGGATTGTGGTGTGTGTTGTGTTGGGTCTTGGGAGGTCAGAGTAGAAAGCTGAAGTACAAAGCTGCAACTCGCCAAAAGAGATGAAATTATGTCTGTGCATTGCTTTGATAAACAATTTGCATTAATCACTTTCTGGTAGACTCACTAGTTTATGTCCATGGAGGAATGTTTTTTCCCAAGCATTGATTGCTGAGTTGCTTCCAATGTACTTTCTGATAATATTCCGTATGCACATAGAAAGGTTTTAAAGAGGAATATTGTACAACCAGATTTTAATAAAAATGTCAATTATATTGAAATGTTTCAACACCAACTTTATCTTTATTATCAACACAGTAATAGAAAAGAGACAAGCTCAGTAATTAGCAAAGCCATTGCTTACAGTATTATGCAGATCTGCAGAGAATGGGTTCCGTTCATATACCATGGATCCTTTGCTTGAGAAATAAGCTTTTTTTTGTTTTCTTGTTTCTCTGTGGCCTAGCCATTAGCACCCATTTAATAAAGTTTGTCTGGGAATTCATATTAAGTTTACAATGAGACTATAGGATAATCAGTAATATATCAATATACAACACTTGTTTTATGTAAAGAAGTTATGAAAATTATTGAAAGATAGACCAAGTTCTAATTTTCTCTACCGGCATCTGTATCTAAAACTCATTATGAGAATTAATTATTTTTTAATGGGTTCAAAATTGCATTCTCATGCGTGCACACAGAGAGGAGCATTATGCTGTAGGTTTAGCATCTTCAAATGCAAGCAATGTGTTATGGTGAGCACCCTTAAGGACTACAGCTCCTAACCCACTGCTGGTAATAGTAGAGCTGTCTCCATTCCATGCAGGTTACTTGCACTTCTTCAGGACTGGGAATTACATTGGCAGTACGAAAGCTCTGTGGGCATGTGGAGTCAAGCTAACCAGTACAAGTGTTAAGAGTCCAGGACAGGCTGCCATGGCTTTCTGAGAGCTGTAGAGGGGCTTCAAACTCTACAGGGGTAACATGTACACAGAATGTCCTTTAGTATAGTGTCTTTTCAGCATCATGTATTTCCTGAAAGAAAATCATTATGATAAACTATCCTAATGGTTTGATTTTCTTAAAAGTGATTTTTCCCACTGATGGAGAGTGTTTGTGAGTTTTTTGTTTAAGCAGATGCAGTAATTCAAGGAAGCAATTGGAGAAGCCATTTAGTTATATAAGTATGCTACCTCTGAGCCCAAAGTGGTCCGTCTCAGTATATGTTTAAAACTATTTCTTCTCCAAACTCTGTAGAAGGTGCTCACAAGGGACAAAGAACTTAATATTAACATAGCCTTAACTATATTGAAAAGACATAAATCAAAATAATGAGATTCATAAATTTGTTAATATTAATGGGGAAACCTTTTGGGAATGTAATGTAAAATCAAAGAAAAAGATGAACTGGATGTAAGTGATGATTCTAGTTAAATGAATAAAAATCGGATATTTTGTTCCTTCTCAAGTCAGAAGAAGACATTACATCCTTTTGAAATTGTGTTTATGTCTTTAATATTGTTATAAACAGAACACCAAAAAATGTTGGGGGGAGAAATCTAAAGGTATCTCTAGAAGCCTGTTAATAAATTAAAACTCTGGAACAATTTGTTTTTTGCATCATGGAATAATGAAAGCACCATGAAGCCTTTCTTTCAGAAATTCTCCCTAGAAGCAATAGACTAATTCTACACTGACTTTCAAGGCTATAAAACTTTATTAGCAAGAAGAATATGTATGCTGTTATTCATTTGTTCACACTGCAGTGGTTAAGGTTCTGTCAGCGTTTCCGTTCAAGCCCCCTATAATTTAACAGGAAATTCCAACATGTAGAAATGCATTCAGGCTGCATTTGACAAAAGGGCTTCCTTAACAATAATCTCGAAATTAATTTTGTTTAGGTGCTTTATAGCTTGAAAAGAAATGAGCTATCATGTCCTTACAGGTGCATACCATCTCATAACCACTGCAAAGCATTACCATTGTCAGCAACTGCAAGCCTGGTGTTCTTTATTTCTCTTTCCTAGATGACCCCCTCTGCCCATCCACTGTTGCAGTGAGGAGGTACATAATGTCTGTCCTGCTTCCAGTTACTGTGCTATCTGTGAGTTCCCTGCAGGGTTTACCTTTGTTGGGCTGTTTGCTTTTGCTTTGAAAAATCTCCCATGGAGCTTTAGGACTATGGCATAGGAGCAGATTCTATATGCAGAAGTCCTGTGTTGGTTGGAAGCACTGCAGCTTCCAATGAAGACTTCGAGAGCAGCTGCACTGTGTTGGAGAGGCACCTAGTTCTGCCCCAGGCCAGGGAGCTGAGGGTGAAGCACTGAGCTTAAAGCCCATAAGGGTACTGGGCTAGCCGAGCCTGAGATCCCTGCTGTAGTGACCCTGGAGCTGAACCGCATCCTAAACCCTATGCTAAACTCAGCAAATACACTGATGTAGAGAGACATCAGTGTGTATGCAGATGCTTCACAGTCTCTTCCTCAAGCAGCTTACTCCCATGATTAATCACATCCTCTTCAGAAAGCTGAATTCTGTATCTTAATAGATCAATACGTAGTTTTTGATGCAGCAAGAAATGTTTTCTTGCTAGCGATTTTAAAAAGATGCCTGTTGCATGTGTCTAATAATCTTGAGAGCATTCAGGAAGACTTTATTTGTGAAGAAGACTAGCTGTTGGAACTATCATATTCATGCTTTAAGCATATTTATTCAGTGTAGGGGTATCATACTTCTAGGATATCAGATAACCAAACTTTTGAACTCAACACTGAGAAAATATGATTGTCAGGGTAAGAAACAAGATAATTCAGAAGCAATTTTTTTAATTGCATCAGAAAATCTTCAGTGTCTCAAATCTGCTTAAGATTTGTAGAAAATCATGGGATCATCTGAATAATTTTAAAGTTGAAAGTGTTTAAAAGAATTCTCTGCTGCATAACAGTGAAACTCTGGCTGTAAAGTATTTACTCCATTTCTTTCAAGTTCCCTCAAAGATGGTTCTCTTTTATGAGTAGCTGACTACTGCAAGCCAGCAGTATTTTCAAATCTCAGATCAATATCCTGGATGTTTTCAGAGAAATTAATTAGTCTCACTGAGGAGTTACTTTCTAAGGCTGGAAAAAAACCTTTGCTCCAGTTGATATTGACTACATAGTCAACTGGATAGACACAATGTTTACCCTTCTAAGAGGTCAATTTAAGTGCTGCAGGCAATACAGTAAAGAACACACTTTTCTGCCGTTTCATTTGTAAGCATTGACCACACAGACTTTTTGTTGAGTAAAATTGTTTCAGGCTATTGCTCTACTACCTGTCTTACTAAGACTTATCCTTGATTCTAATATGATTCTCAAATTAGTAATTTTCTGTTTAGGGATGTTCACTTCCCTAGTAGCAGTGTGTGTGTGTGTGTGTGTGTATATATGTATAAAATCTATTGATTTTTGATGGAAGCAGATGGACTTTATAAAATAGAAGCTCTGTGAACAAATAAGAGATTTCACAAGTACTGTATTCATACAAAATTTACGACTTGCATTATGAAGGAGTTTTAGACTACAAAACACAAATCCAGTAATAGAAATGACATGCTTTCCACAGTGCAACTTATGTACTTATTGTGTTCTGCAATATATGAGCAGTATAATGTTTGTTATGGAAGCAGTAGCTGCATATTTCACATTTATACTTGAGGTATTTCTGCAGGAGTAAGCCACATAGAATCATCTGATGTGTAACTTATACATCCTTTTTTAAAACCATACAAAAACTACAAGCTGTTTATGCTTACATGAAGCAGAATTTTGGCACAAATAGGTACTTCATTAGTAGACCTTTGACTAAGGTTGCGGTACCCCTCTTCCAGAGTTGTAGGCCTTCTCCCATCCCCAGTTCCTAAGAAAAAGTCTGGCAACTGGAAAATTCAATTTGTTATTTCATAAAGAAAAGTGTGTGTGGTTGTTTTGGTTTTTGTTGGGTTTTTTTGTGGGTTTTTTTTGGGGGGGGGGCTTTTTTTTTGTGGTGTTTTTTTTTTTTTCCTTTTCTGTTCTCCTTCACCAAAAAAATCCAAAAAATCCACCAAAAAAGAAAACAACCCACCACCAAAAAACCCAACCAAAGCCCAGCCAAACCCTCAGCAAGCTTAACTGACCTGAGTATTGAAGGATGTGCGTTGGGTTGTCTTGCACTGGCTTTTAGCCATCAGTCCTAGTTTTCAATTGTAATGTTAGCATGTCATCAGGATATTAAAACCAGTAGCTAAATTCTCCCCTTATCTCCTTATGTCTGAGCTCAGTTGGTTTTACTTCCCAAGAGATAACATGGACTGTAGGTCCATTAAACCATATCTTTGTTTCAGTGAATATTTCAATGTTTTGTATGTTTCAAGAGACTTTCCTTTAGCTTACTGTTGTGAATACATTCCGAGTAGATGGGAGATGTGGATTGAGGACCCTTAAGCAGAGAGAAATTCAAACCCACGCTGTTTTCTGTGGGGAAGTGCCTTCCTCTCTGGGCTCCTACTGGCTGGGCAGGAACTGCTGCCTTTTCAGTTTTATTGTTTTAACCCTCAGTTAGCATAGCTCAACTGTTTGTTGGAAAAACTGTGGAAGAAAAGGGAATAGGTTTTTGCTGAAAACCATATTTGATGAATGCATTTTTTAATGAAAAAATTTCCTCAGCTCAGTATGAATAATTGTGGGTTTTAGTAAATGCTCTCTAGAGAGCTTACCAGATCATCTTATTGCATGTAGAATAGAGTTAGAAATCCAGAAAGTGTTCTGTAGTCAACTTCCCGTCTGTCTATTAAAAGTGGGAAGCCCTGTTGGGTTTTCCTTCCTATGACAGCTTGCCCATAACTCTTTAATCAGTTTTCCATAGCTGAAAAGTGTTGTTAGCTTTGTTTATTTCTGAGAACTGTGAGTCTATGTTTTCTTCTTGGTGAACCCAACATGAATCATGGCTTATAAACATCCTGTTAGTATTGATGAAATAACTGGGGACTTAAGGCTTTGATCTTTTCAAGCAACTTGCACATACTAAGGCACAATGCTGGTAGAGTCTTCAAAGTGCTAACATAAAAATAAAAAACAACCCCACACAGAAATAAACTTCCAGGAGTGTAGGATGTACACCGAATTGAATCATTTTTCCTATTTCACAATAATATATTCTGGAATTTCTTGGAAAAGCTTTGGGAAAAGCTTTGGGAAGAGTTGGCTGTTCTGAAATCCAGGGCTTTTTTTATCTTGTTTTTTTATCTTTTTTTTTTTCTTTTCCTATAGACACAATGGCTGCCATCTCTTACAGAGATGGTTATAGACATACAGCTGTTACTAGCAAAGCCCCATTTCTTCTTGCGTCTAAGGAGAGCAAACATGGCTTCATGTAAAAACCGTGTATTGGAATGGCATAATTTATGATGTGAGTATTCTGGAAATAGACCATTTATGAAGCAGTAAACAGTTATGGAAAGCTTTTAAAAACTTCTTTTACAAGAGGGCTTTTTCTTTTGCAAACTAGACAGTTCTTTAAAGATGACCCCGTGGAGTACAATAGAGGGGACAAACGGTGAGAGACAAGTTTCAGATTGCTTTTAAATAACATCTAAAGCTTCATGGTGGCCTCTTTGATGTGAGCCCAAGGGGACTGACCACTTGTATTGCTTTGTGCAGTGATGATTTGTTAATCAGGAAAACAAGAAATACAATATGGTCTAAAGTAAACCTTTAATCTTAGATGAAATCTGGATTTTTTTTCCCACGATCTTTGCATTATTCTTTACGCAAAATAAATAATTTAAATGTTAATAGCTGCTTAATTCTTGGGTTTTGAATCCAGACTTCCAAGAAGATAAAATTTTCATATTTTTTATCACTTTCTATATACTTCCTAGATTAAACTGCATAAACCAGTTTAGATTTTTAAAAGGAATAACCAATATATGTGATTGGTTCTTTCTTATGACTTTGCAGGTGTGAAGTTCATTCAGGGTTTTTTCATATCATGAGTCATTACTGATTATTGAATACATTTCTTAAGTAGCTACTACTCTAACACAGTCTTAAGAATAGATAAACTAACAAACCCATTACTTTACAGTCATTTAGAAAGACAAAGCAAACTGTTGTTATAGACTAATAAATGCTGTCGTTCACACTCCCTTGTTTCCATGGATTTCAATATTGATCAATGAGGCAGTGACAGATATTTTCCAATTTTTATATTGGCTGTAAATCAACCATGCTGCAGTTACCTGAAGTGGCAGTAAATAGCACTCTTTTTATTTTTTCCTGAACATTAAGAATTGTATCTATTTCTTCAACTAGAAAGTTAATGTTGGGAGCATACATTGAAGCTTGAATCTGAGTAATGATGTTCTACATTGGTAATTGTCCTTGTATTTAAGACACCTGCCAGTCATGTTTTTCTTTGCAGAAAGGGATTGCAAAATGAATAATTAGAGATTTTTCCAGGTGAGCCTACGTGAGAATACTGCCTTCTAGACTGAGCAGTGTTTTTTCCCTACAGAGAGTTCCAAATGATCACTGTCAGATTTTCTTCAACAGTGCCTTCTAGCTTACATGTTCTAGAAAGAGTATGACAATTACCTGAAGGAAAAACTCATCCCTCTATAGGTAAAACTACAGGTGTTAAGTGAGGAGCTGAGTGACAGAAATATCAGTTTGTTTCAGAGAAGGACACAGAGTTGGGTTCAAGTCTGTTACACTGGTACAAAGGAGTTTCAAGTCCATTAAGTTATACTGGCTTGAGTGTTATAGGAAAGGATTAGTGCCTTCCAGTCTCATTTTTTCAGACTGCTAAGCCACTACAGAGATGTTTTTAAATGGCTTATGGGCTTTCCTAATTCTTCAGGACCTGGCCTCAAATCCATCTTTTAGGATGTGGCCCATTAAGTGACAGGACCAGGAGCTTTACGCTGTCACATGCTGAACATCTGCTGTCCTCAAACTCTTCCAACATTAGTCATTGCCATAGTGGCTGGAAGAAGCTGAGGAGCTCAGGCTGCTGCTGTTCTGTGCTATTTACCCCACATCTCCCTGTTCCTGTTCGGAGCCCTTCTAGCCCACACTTAAGAGTGCACATCCTGGTTTTCTTCAAGCCAGGCCCAGGATCGTAGGCTGAGCATTCAGAAACACAGGCACAGGTAAAGTTGGGAACTACATGCTGATAAAACCTGTGTGTTTGATTAAATGAGTGGCTAGTTACAGAGTGGCAAACTGCTGAAGAGGTGGAGTAGAATACAATGACATTGATATATGACATCATTATGTACCTTCAGGGCATTGCAACACCATGAAATTAAGTATGACATCATCCTTTTACCTCTTATTGTGCCTTGTCTTTCACCTTGTTTTATGATATCAGATGGCCTTTTGGTGATAAGAATCCTCTCCTCTGCCACAGAAACCTTGTCAGCCTCCAGAATAGTGTCCTGTCTGGTCACGGAGTGAGGAAAGGGTGCGTGGGGAGTTCATGTCATTGCTAGCAGCATCCAAATACATAAGCTCAAAAGAAGCATAATTAAGCTCAAAAGAAGTATAATTAAATTGTGTGGGTAATCTTCTCTTATTTCTTTGTGCTGGAAGTTTTATTTGTAGGGTTCATTTTTCTTTCAGAACATGTTTTTGTGATACAATTGCAAGTTAAGGATCTTCCTAGTGTCGCTCAGATAAATGCTACTGCAAGCTCACAAATTCCATTTAGGAATGATTTAGTTCTGTTTAGTATTTTGATATCTGTCCTCTTTTCAAATGAAGCGTTGCCTGTTTTGCATTGCTTACTTAAAATCTACCATTGGGATTAATCTGGTTAGTTACTCTCAGTAATGGAAATAAGTCTAATGGGAAATGTTTTTCACACTGGGCAAGCACCATGCTCTTCTGGTATGAGCATATTTTCCTTTGCTTTTGAAACAATTTTTTGATTTCTTAGGCTTTCCTTTCATTACATTTAGGAGAAAAGGAAGCTGCTGTGGAATATGGGATGCCTGGGATTTCTGTTTTATATTATAGTTTTAAAATATTTGAACTTTGTTTCAGGAAGGAACAAATTAGAGCTGAAACTACAGGGTGGGTAAGGAGTTTTAAGGTTTACTTATTTGATTTTTCAGAGGTCTATGTTTACCCTTCTCTTTTATATTGTGAAGTGCCCTTTCAGCTCACTCCGAACAGTCTTTTTATTGGTAGCAGGCTTCTAACCTGTGCAGCAGCTGTCTTCTCCATTAAAATCTTTTTTTATAACTTTATATCTTGATTTCAGCTTTCAAAAAACCCCCAAACACTTGAAACAACATTCTTTTCCCTTCATTAGTAAAAAACAGGTGAATTATAGGTCTGTGTGTTGTAATTTTGTTCAGTGGGACACATGCATTGCTGGCCCTAGAAGCTGGTTCATTCCCTGTGTCCCAGCTAGTCTCCATTGAGAAACAAGTTCATGTGCTTGCGACAAGGTGATTTATAATCTTATTGTTGTGTTGGTCATATTTGCTGTATGCCAGAAATCTGAGAGAGATTCACTTCTTCAATAGAAGGGCAAGTGAGAGGAAACTCATTTCCTATTATTTATGGCAGCAGTTTGGTGGTTCTTGTATACAGTAAGCAATAAAACTAGTTAAAAGATTATTAACTCCTATGAAGTTATAATAATGCAATAAAAATATCTAACCAATACAGAACACCTTGCATCATGTAGCCCTTTAATCAGTCTTTTCCTTGGGTGCATTCAGACCAGTCACTATAAGTCTATCAGCCATCTAGCACCATGTTTCCTCTTTTGCTCTGACTTCTTGGGCCACCATGGAGGGAGAGCTGAAATCTTGCAATACTCACTATGGTGTGCCAAGCGGCTGTTCAAAGCTAAGGAAATGCTTTGAACAAGGCAAAGAGAAGTTCTGATTTTAAACTCCCATATTAGCTTTGAAAATCCCCACTGTGGAATCATGCACTATCAAGGGTCATTTTAATAACATTGATTGTAAAAGACACAGCTCCTAGTGTAAAAACAGAACTCATTAGAATTCAGGATAAAGCTGATTACAGACGAAAGTATAAAATTGAATATTAAGAAGATTAAAAAGAGCTGGGTATCAGTGTTATATTCCAAAGGGAAATCCATCATGTGCATACTGTCCCAATCAGTGGTACCCAAAGGCAATGTGTACCTCTGTGAGTGTACCCTACTGGAGAGGGAACTCTCAGAGTTTGGCCAAGGGTAATTATAAATATTAAAACCTTTATTATCAATGTTTGATAGAAACATAAAAAATTTATGTTTGTGTACAAATTTTCTTTACCAGAGGAGACACATGAGATTTTATGATGCCATTCTTAAGTCACTGTTATTTATTTTCTTCTTTTGGACAAAATCTAATTATTTCTGCCCAAATGTTTTTATTTTTCTTTCTTTCACAGAGGTAGCATATTCTGAAAGAAGTAAAGTAGAATGAATAGTCAAAGCCTTATATATAGTTAAATAGTAGATTCTGTATCAAGGTCGTTCAGATAGGCTCTGTGCTATGTTTTCTCTTTTTTTCTTAATTTCCAATCCCCTAGCCTCTCTACCTCCTTTTGCTATTCAGTATGTGTTTGTCACAGACTCTGTCTTCAGAATGCATTCAGATATCTTTGGTACTTACAAAAGCAGTCTCAAATTATAGCAGTCATTAACATAACAGTAACACATAGGAGTTATCCAACATAGTGAAAAAACCTGTGAAGCTTTCAATGCACTCTGTAACTGTGTGAGACAGAAATGAAAGGTGAATATCTACATGAATGTGAATTTCCACATCCCGTAACATGCAAATGGAATTACTTTCCACATTGTTGAGAAGATTGATTAAATGGATGTTGAATCTTAACAGTGAGAGCCACCTTGTTTCGTAGTGGGAGGCTATATGAGATGTGGTAACACTTCTGTATTAAATTATTATCATAATTGAAAAGTAGAATTAACCAATCCTGCGCTATTTATGATAATGGAACAATGGATACAAGCCTCCTGCAAAATACAATGTGCCAAGGAACTAGCTTAGAAGAAGATATAGTCATTAACTGCATTTGTATCTTTACAAAAGTTTGGTTTATACTTCTGTTGTGAAGTACACAAAATCAGAGAGGTCATGTCAGCTTCACACTTCCTACTACTGTTCTCTGCCTTCTCCGCCATTGTCTTTTTAGTGGGAAAAGAGTATTCACCAGGACCCTTTCTCCTACCCAGCATCAAGTCTAGTAAGACCCCAACTCTGCTGTGTCTCTATGTGGTCCTCCGCAACAAATAATGAATAATAATGTCTTTGGTTTCTCTTGTGCCCTGTGCAAGTCTATTAACGTTGTTGCAGGAGCACTTGAGAGAGACTGAGGGGAAAGAAATAAAGAAACCAGACATTTAAAATATGTTCCTAGGCTTTTTGCTCTCCCATGTAATGTGTACTTCTGTGCTGCCGTGGCCCCACTGATGATAGTGGATCTGCAGAAAATATGAATTCTTTTGACTTCCAAACAATTAGACTGTGGCCAACACAGTATATACAATTGTGTGGTTTTTCATACATTTTGAGCAAAATGCACTACCCCCCAATTAGTAATATGTTCATGGTGGCACCTTTTTTGCACTACTTTTTAAAGTAAAATAAGTTACAATGTTCAGTTTAGTTATATTGCTATAAGTTTGTTTAATTTAGATTAAAAAAGCCATCATAATACTAAGATAACCAAAACTGCATGAATAGCTGAGGTTTTGTTTGTAAAGATCAATCTAGTCTTGAATAAATGAAGACTATAATACACTTTGCTGCAATCCAGGACAAAGTACTGCACATTGTAAAGTAAACGTCCATGGACCCTCTCAGCTGTAAATGAATGTTTTTGAATAACACCAGTAATCTGAAGGTAATTAAAGTAGTTTATGCAAGGTGCAATAAAGAGCCATTGTTGTGTCTACAGAACATTACTTTACGCTACTGTGAGGATGATGCCTTTTTAGCCTCCTAGCTGTTTCAGAAATAAAAAAATTCTGAGGCCACTAGACTGAAAGAAGCAAGGACAAGATAATAGAGACACAAATAATCCCTGTGCTTTGGAATAGTACAAATTGTTACAACAATCACAGAGAAAGCTGTACAGAGATTATAGGAAGGCAACTTAATGCAATGCTTAAAAAGAATAAAAAGAAACAAAGTGTTAGGCAGACCTAAATTACAAGAGCAAAGAAATGAAAATAGAACTTAATAAGAAACAAATGTTGCATGCTGTGTATTAACAGTGGAATGCTTGCAGAAAATATGGAAAAGTCTATGTTTACTCAACCCTGACTCATGGGCAAAGGTTTACACAAACTGGGCTTCTTTCCTGATCACAAGTATGTGGGAAGTCCTATGGGGATGGGTAGTCAATACGGTTTCTCAGTCACTTGAAATCAGGCATGTATTTGGGTACATTAATTCTGGGTGAAAACTTGGTCCTGTAATTGTCAGAAAAAAGCTTCTATTTTGTCACTGGGTCCAGAATCCCACTAATGAGCCAGGCTCCAGCTCTGTTGCCAGCATTGGCTTCAATAGGAGCAGCACAGAGTGCCGGCAGTCAGGATCAGTCGCTGTATCTCAACCCTCATTCCTGTAGCTCAGCATACACTGCCATGTGTCTTCCCAAACTGCTTCTGGTACCCTCTTTCACTTATTGGCAGGAATGAGCTTTTGTCTGATGTGTAAAGAAGGAAACAGTAGTAATAAAAATCCTTCTTAATGAACATACAGAGCAGATCCTGCTTTCAGTCATGCTCTTGCAACTCCACTGGACTCAAGGCCATCTTGTCCTTTTTGGCCAGGACTCTCTCAAGCCTGTCTTATCTCTAGAAATCCAGACAGCCTTTGGGAGGCTAAGCTCCAGGACCAAGGAAGTGGAGATTTATGTAGTGGGATATCAGAGTGGGAAGGGAAAATGCATCTAGAAAGGAACACAGCCTATGATGTAAACCCTTATTTTAGTCTATGGTAATTTAATGAAAGCAAGTCAGAATAAATAAATGCCTCTAGAACCAAGATGAAGCTTACCTAGCCTGAATGGGAAATAAATTGCTGTTGACCTATTGCATCACTAAATTAACATCCTCAAATGGGAGGGATGCAAGTTACATGATTTTTTTCTGCTTTACAAAAAGTTTTAATAAATCAAGGAAATGTCTGATGTTGGTAAATGTGCATGGTAAGTACTTGATGGATTGAATTCATTCCCCTCTTTGTGTGCTGACATCCTACTCACTGCATAGGGAGATTCTACAGATGTACAGAAATGCTGCACAGGATGGGATGTTTCTTTATGGCATTTCCGTGTGCCTTAAATCTCTTCAGATTTCTGTGTGTGTGTTTTATATTGAATCATTAAGTACAAAAACAAACTTATTCACAAACCAGCCTTGATCTAGGTTTCCTGTGATTTATCTCTGCTGTCTATAGCATGCACTGAAATCCTACCTGATTGTTATTAGCTTCCTAAATATTTATATCACTCCAGATAATCAATGCTTATCACAGTCAATACAGACATTACAAGTTCCTCAAAGAAAGGCACTGTCAGCATAACAGCGTTTTAATTATTGCAGCATATGTTTTCAAATGAGTCTTTTGTTTACAGTATCAATTAAACAGCATAACCAGATATATACATACATCTAAATAATAAATGATGTTAAAAATATTATACATGTAAATTACAACTTTTCCCACTAAATGTATGAAGCAATGATGCAATGTCTTCGAGGTATTAATGTTCACTTAATTTAAATCATGTTGCTAGGGCTGTTTACTGTTTTCATTCCCTTGTGCTTGCACTCTCTACAGGATGTTTTTCATCCAAGAGCTGTGTAAAACAAATTTTCTTGTGGGGGTTTGGTGATATAAAGTATCTGACTGGCACCAGTACGTTTGTTATTCTACATATAACTGAAAATATAATGCAATATTTGGAGAAGCAGTAGAGATAGCAACATCTACTGGTTAGAAAGATGCAGACGACAGGCTTTTTGTTATCAAGTGTGCTGTAAGTTGATGGGGAAGTTCAGTGGAGAACATGATGAGCCCTCTTGTCCCTTAGCTTCCCAACTCTGCATATGTTCTTACTCCCTGCACCATTTTGGAGTTTTTAAAAAGTGGATTTAAGTGCTGTATTATCTACTCTGTAGAAAAGACTTAACATTCATTGATCCCCTAACAGAATTTAGGGTAGGAAAATCACAGGAATATTTCTGTAGGCAGCACAGTCCTGTTTTGTCTCTCTTTTTTTTTTAATGTACTTGTTCATGCAGGGCATCAGGTAGCCAGTTCTGAATCGGAATATTGCATCTTCTGAATAGACACAGAGCAGAACAGAGATATAACACAAATCAGCTGCGAGGCTTTTTCATGCTTTAACTCCATAAATTTCAACTATCTCCTTACAAAAGAAGCTGTTGTAGGCAAGTGGTACCTTTTATAAAGGATTTTTTTTTTTTTTAACGCCTGAAAGGAACTATCTCTGGATCTAAAAATATCTTTGGGAAAACCTTAAACACTTAATGAGAAAATAATAGGCACAGCTCACTTTTCAGGGACTAATTCCTTCCTTTTTTTTCGTATCCTTTATATCGGGCATATGGTAGCTTGGGGTTTGCAACACAAACACAGAGAAGACAAGCTTTAGTGTGTGAGAAGTATTTCCCAGTTACAAAGAATATTGACCACAAAAATAGCTTAAAACCATGAGACAGTTAAACTAGTGAAAAGGTTCTTACTACAAGATTCTTGAAGAGCTCTGGATATTGGCCCCTTTATACATTTTTTGAATCTTTATATTGACAGGAATACAAGAGTTGACATATTTACTTACTTCAGTAGTCTGACCTTCCAGTAGTGACCTGCTGAGTTGTAATGAAAGTCTTGTGTACCATACATGTCTTATTTACCCACTATGGCTAATGTCCTGGAGCGCTGCATTGTGATGCCAGACATTTTTAGTTTAATCTACTAAATCTACCAAAAAAAAAAAGGGTGCTCAAAGCATACTGTGTATTTGTTAAGTGTTTATTTCTCCATCTTTGGATTCACTTTTCACTAAACTAAAATTGAAAATATTTTTAAATGTTTTAGCATGTTGCTTTTATTACTTTTCTAACCTATGAATCTACAATCTTTTGGCTCTGATGTGCACAGATATACACAGAAGCAGATATACATATGTCTGCTGAAATTCTTGGTGCTTCCAGCTCACAATGATTACAATAATCAAAGTTTTTCTTGACAATCTTTGCCCCTGGGGTCACTGGATTAGTTCAAAACTTCAGCTTCTGTTCAAAGCACAGGCTTCCTGGAACCCCAGACCACCTAGTAGATCTGAATCTTGCAGTCCAGATTCAAAAAGCATGTAACATTTATAAGTTATTTATGTGTTTAGAGGAGAGAATAATTTGAATAAACACTTGAAAGTTTTTAATCCAGCTGGATGCTGGGTGAGTTGTCTTCTGCTACATTTTGCAGGCATACAGGCTAGGCATTTTATAAGTAGTGCTGTGTTGCAGTCTTTGTGTCTCCAAAGACTGTTTCTATTCTTTATTGCTGCTTACTAGAATCATAGAATTATTTAGGTTGTGGGGTTTTGGGGGGGTTCTTTTTGGTTGTGTTTGGTTTTTTTGTTTTTTGAACGAGACTTTTTTCCCCAACAGGTTTGTGTTGGCTTTTGTTTGTTTGGTTTTGTTTGGGTGGGTTTTTTTGTGGCTCAAGCTCACTTAGATGGTGTCATGTGACCATTGACCATCATCATATAACTATTTAAAGATGCAAACTGAAAAGTAGGCTAAGGTTGAATTGACTTAATTCAAGATCAAATGTCAAATCTTGTTTCTAGAAAATGTTTTCACGGACGTAGACTTTTTTAGTGCAGTGGATAAAATCCGTATCATTTTGCCATTCATTTGATTGCTTATGTACAATTGCTGAGGGACTCTGACAGAGGTGATATTCATGCTGTGTGAAACATATCAAGTCCCATCCATGTACAAAATATACCAATTCAGGTTAAGGCCCAGTGTGATTTCTTCATATTAACTATCCTGATGCACGTGTGGGAATAAAGCACAAGCTGTTGACCTGGAAATGTAAATACAAAAGTAAATTGGGGAAAAAAGACCATGTTGGTAATGCAAATTCCATTTTAAAGTTGAGAAAATAGTCTCAGGAAATAGTTGTGGTTGAGCATACTTTTCCTCTTTAGATTTCCATTTGATATGCACCTTAATTGTCTCTTCTACACCATTAAAATATAGAGAATGGGTTTTAAAGCAGATGTCTAGATTCATGGTAACAACCCTTATTCTAATGTACAGAGGTGTACTTGGGATCTGTGTCCTCAGTGAGCTGGTCTGTTGCACTGATCTTGGAGGACACTAACATTAGGAGATGCAGTCCTGCTGAACTAGCATGCACTGGAAAGACAGTAGATTAAAAATTGATTCACCGTTTTCTTTCAGCATAGATTGGTTCTCTTCAAGTAAAGTTTCAGGTCACTTCTGGGGCATCATCACAGGTAAATGAGCACTGTTTTTATTAGCCTCTCTGGTAGATAAGAGTGTTTCAGTTTCAGTGAATGCAAGATCAAATATTTGACAAAAAGTGAAAAGCAAAGACTGGAGGTATATATCCTAAAGTGAAAGAGGGAGGAGACTAATGAGTTTGAAAAGAGTAAAGCACATTGTTTAGTGGAAAAGAATGCGACAAAGGTCTCTGTGAATCTTCTGCGGCAGGAGTTTCTGCCAATTCCTTTTATTACTATTTCAAGTAACCAGGTACATATGGCATGTTTGTAAGTAAAGCAGTCAATGAAGTTAGTTACACCTCTGCATTTATGACCTTACCCCTGAGTATTATTAACTTTTACATTCCCCATAAAATATAATTTATCACTTAAATAATTTGCTTTGTGTCAGGGTTCAGTGTGCTCCAGTGCTTTCCTGCTCATTAAATGAGATATTTTTACTTAATGAGCCCAGAATGTCCTTTGCATTTAACATTAGAATTGATTTCAAACACTCCATTTTTCTATCATATTTGTGTGTAATTTCAGAATGGGGACTTCATCCCATAATCTTACACTAGAAGGAAAAAAAGAGCTACAAAGAATAATGATCCATGAATTCTAGAGAGGGACCCAGTTAATATGGGTGAATAGCTTTAAAAAAAACAGCCCCCAAACTGTTTTCTACCTGCACTTTGCATTCTTTCATCTAGTTTCAAAGTTTGACTTCCTCTTTGAGCCTGATGCTGCAGTTACTATAGACGTAATACTCCATTAGGAAAGTGCCTTTTGAAGGGACAGCAAGATATTGATTTCCATTAAATTAACAGAATAAAAATATAATTGTGTTCCTAGACGTATGCATGTGATATGCTGATTCATGTAACAGATGGGTAATCTTTCAAAGGTACGCAATTGACATATAGAATATATATCTAGAGGATAAATTAATATCGTGGAACTCTAGCAATGTGCACCTTATGGGGACCTGGTTCATCTCTTTGCAATTGTGAATAATCACTTTGCAGTTAATTAATAAAATCTGAGCGTAGAAACCCTCTGTTGTGCAGTAAATAATTTGCTCATAATGGTGACTGGAACAAAAAAGCAGCTCAAACCCCTGAGCTACTTCAGCAATTCTGGAATAAACACTGTACTGCTGCACTTTAAATGGAATTTTGTCGACAGCTAGATGTCAAGGATTTAATGAGTAGTATAGTATGGATTCATGACTGGGTATAAATTTGGTTCTATTATAACAAATACAACAATCTGTGCATCAGCTGTACACTATTAACATGCAGGGTACTAGTCTAATCAGTCAGCTGCTCATGGTCCATTGCAATGCATGTGACAAGGAGCACTCAAAGGAAAGTAAAGCTAAAATTTAATCTCATAAGAAATGCTAATATTGTAATACAGTATTTTCTGATTCTGAGTGGAAAAAGTGAAAATATAGTAACTTAGGAAATAAGGAAAAATAAATCATTCATATATTTAACTGAAAAGTTTAATGTTCAGGCTGTTTTAGCCATCACTAAACCTCATGCGTATTTTTCCATGGTTGCAAGGACTTGCCTGATTAACAGCTTGGGCCTCTCTTTGTTCCTCTGGACCAGATTTCTCCAGGTCTCCTTTTGAGCAGTCATCTGAGTGCTATGAGTCTGCTGAATGTGTTGGAGGTGTATAGTATGGAATGTGCCATGGTTACCATAGCACATAGCAAAAGAGCTCAAGAATGAGGGAGTATAGGTGCCCTAACTCCTAACTGCAGGTAGGCAGTCTGTGCCTAAGGCTTCCAGTTCAGTAGCCTTCCTCAACACGTTGTCATGTTTCCAAGGGAAATCTCCAAATTCTTAGTAGATTGGCAATACTATGTTACTTGAAAAAAGTTTTTAAACTAAGGAAATAATACAGCATGAAACTGTATTGTGCCTTACAGATCAAGGAGAAAAAGGAAAAATTCCCTAGTTGTGATAATAGGAGTAACATAGTAGTGTAATTATACAAGCGAGCTAAATGTGAAGTCTTTACCTCTCATGTGCAGAGAGAAAAACAAATATACAATGTATATAGAATCAACTGTCAATTGCAATTTAGTGAAGGGTGAGCACGCCCAGGTTACTTATTAACACTCATAAATAAACAGGCTATTAAGTAACACAGGTCAGATATGGATTAGGGAAACAATGTCATCAAATGTATAAGGTGTAAGGGAACCTTCACTCTTCTTTTCATGCTACCATCAGGGAGCGCATCATATCCCCCAGGAAATCAGCTCATTTTGCTTTTCTTACTGATCTTCATTTTTTGTCCCTTTAAGCTGCAGATAGTTAAGGCTGGTACATTCAAGCAATTTGAATTAAGAATGCACAATACATCTTTTTTCTATTTCTCACTGTAAAATGAAAAGGAAGAGGTGAGTGTGGTTTTGTTGCTGTTTTTTTTCTTTCAAAAATTAATACTACAGTTTGCTCCAGAGAAATACTGAAATACCACTTTAGATACTTATTCAAGTCTGTAACATCGCAGCATATTTATATAGACTGAGACCTAAAAGTATAAGAGGTTGTTTTTTTCTGATTCTGTACTAAAAATAAAGTGCTCTTCATTTCATTACATTATTAGGAACTGATACAAGATTTTAAATTGTTTGAATTCCTTATCAGTAATTATAATTGACTGTTGTCTTTCAAACTCTAATGCAAAGAAATTTATTTTTTAAATGAAAAATAAGCGCTTCTAGTAAAATATCTAAGAAATAAAAATCCGTTAAAAAAAATTAGTTACCTCCTGCACCCTGAGTGGACAGTAATTTGGTTGCTCTGGGGAGGTAGTAGTTTGGTTGCTAAAGAATAGAAGTTCTGGGGATGACTCCATGCATGAAGAAGGGAAAGTGTGGTGACTGCACCTACTTGAGAAATTACTATGGTGGGTCATCAAGACTTTTGGAGAGTTTTTTTGTCTGAGTGTGTTGCTGAGTGAGACTGGACCTGTGGCTGCTGTAAAACAGGAGCTTTTCTCTTCTTTAGCCTGTACTAGTCTTACGGATTAATATATATTTTAAGAAAAAGCAGGAATGTTGTTAATGGTCACCCAATCTATTTCTATGACTGATAGTTTCCATTTTATTGCTATACATACAGTTGATCCAGATACAGGCATTAGGATACAATTTTTCCTACCAGAGAACTGCCAAGGCTGTGTTTTGGTTGCTGCTGCTGTTTTAGTTGACGGCGTGAGCCTAGGACTGGGAAAAGCACAGTTGGGGAAAGTCTCTGGCAGACTAGGCCAAAGCTGCGGCAAACCACTTACACATGAGGTGTTGCAGAGCTGTCATTGTCACTAATAAGTGCCCTGCAGCCTAATTGGTGGATCTTCATAAGGGGCATCTCTCCCAAGTGAGTACCACAGCAACTGAAGCCAATACCTTGCTTTCGTTATTCAAAGTTCCTTGTCTGAGACTAGAAATGGTTAAAGAGGGAATAAATGGCAGATGGATATGTGAGTTGTTTAAGGAGTAGTACATTGCTCCACTGGGCTTGTATCGAAGGCTTTAGTTTCTGCATCTATAGGCAACAAATTTCAATGAGATTTATATTTGGTTTGTAAATCCACCATTTGTAGTTGAGAAATAATCTATGCGGTTTCAGGAGAGGGTGAGATAAAGGTGCTTATCAGATTCCTTTTGGGGATGGCGGTAAGTAGTTTATAGCCAGTTTCAGTTAACATAAGCTTTCCATAAATAAGACACATAATTTTTTATACATGTAGACTAAGGCCAAAGGCTCCCTTCACTCTTTTAGAGCACTGACGTTAAATTTTTTATTAGTACCCATGATGAATAATGCACTTGACTTCAGTTTTGACTGTGCTATTGAGAGAATCTACTATGTATTTTCTGGAGATGTCCATGAATAGCCAACTCTAATGCTGAAGAAAAGTTTATTTTCTTTTAAATTAATTACTTCTTTGCTGAGTTTAAGATGTTTACCTCCTGCCGTGTGCAGGTTTTCTTGCAGCACTGGTATCCCTGTTGCTGCCATTGAATGTTTTGTGTTGTCATGGCTGGTTTTTAGACTATCATTTCTTGATGTCCCAGAGCTATACGGTACACTTTTACAAAGGGGTCCTGAGTCTAATGTTGCCATTGCTATCTGCTTTGCCCATGCTGTGTATACTTGCAGATGTTCAAACTTTTGCAGAGAAATGTGAATTGCTGTTCTTAAATCTTCTAAACATTAGGGATTGTTTTCATTCGTGCAATCTGCTGCTGCAAGTGGATTCATCTGGAGGTATTTGTGCACTCCTCTGTTTTTCTAGCTCAGATTGTTCTCACTTTTCTATTTGAGCCTTGTAGTGCTTTGACTTCTCTGTTATGTTTGGGATGCTCCCATATTGGTTTCAATTTGGCTGGAGTACATTCCCTTGCTTGCAAAATTCCAGGCTTCATTTTAGGTCTTCCATACACTGAGTGTTTTATATCCCAAACAGCTCGCTTTTTACCAGAAAGCTAACCCTTCCCAAGTGTGAAATCAGTTGTAGTTTCGACTGAGATCAATTAAAGACACCTCTCAATCTTTTTTCTCTCTTTGTACTGCTTGCTTGAAACTGAACTTCTTAGATCTTTTTGCATTGGGAGCATATTGCATGCGAACTGATTCAAATCTCTTTCTAACCACTGCAAGTCTTGCATGAACTTTCAAGTAGATATTTGCTCAAGGTTGTGAGTGATACAGGGCAGAATTTTTTAGCATCCTGTGTTCTTGGGAAGTTAAACTGCGGTGAGAAATGCTAAGCAGCCTAGAAATCTGACCTGAATTTTTTGAACTGTGATGTGAAAATTGTAATTTAATAAAAGACAATGAGACTCCTTGAATGTAGCTGGTTCTGATGTTCATGAATCTTAAAAATTTGCCAGCCTGTAACAATTTCCTTCTTTTACATGTTCAGTGTACAATGCCTCCGTGAGGAAACGGGCTTGATTCTCATTAGATGTTGTACTATATTAATGACACTGGTTCACTCATATTTTATTCATTAAATAATATTTGACAGTGTGTTTTTCTATTTTAAACCCTTACTGTAAAAGAGAGCATTATCACCTCAAAGCATTTGGTTCCTAGAGTAAATGCCAATACTATTCAGTCATGCCATATTCTCCTAATTATGCTGAGGGTTTCTTTCCTAACAGCATTTATTTTAGGGTGTCAACAATACTTCAGTTAAATGTAGTGTAAAGTGCACTTATTTAGCAAACTTGTCCTTCAGAAAAAGGGGTTTTCGTCTTTAAAATACCCACTAGATTGTTTCTTTCTGTCAGTGCATGATACAGTAGAAATCTTTAATCAATAACACTTTTTATTCCTATGCAATTGATGCATAACATCCTTCTTCACACAGAGGTTTAATGTGTTGTAAATTAATTATCTGGAATGAGTACAGGGTCAATGGACCTTGGTATGACTGGGATGTTATGTTAAAGTGTTCCATTTCCTACCAGACCTGCTCAGCTCTCTTGCTGACTTTTTATATGTGTCAGTTATGCCATCTTCTGCAGTTTGTTCCCTTAAGTGTTGTTAACGTCCCTCTAGGGCTTGATCAATAGGAAAAAATTTGCTTTACCATAAATTTGTCCAACCATTTTCTTCTGAAGATGGAATATCTTTATTAACTGTAGTTGTATAATGCTTCTTAGTAAACTAAATCTTAGCAAAGCTTAAAATAATAGCCTTACTTTAAATCATAATGAAATTACAAAGATTCTATGTAAGCAGATACAGACCTAATTTTTTGCTTTCAGGTGCCTAAAAATGAATCAACTATGCTTGAAGTTTCTGGCAGGAGAAGTTTTGCTATACTGTATTTACAGAACAAACCACATAGATGAGTAAAAGTGTTATTAGCTGTGAAAAAATGCTGAGGGAGAGATCCTTGACCATGAACAGTGCAATTAAAATAGGCATTCACTGGGCTTAGAGTAGCAATTTCCTTTAAAAAATCAGAGAAGCCACCTCTAATACTGTTTTTGAAGCCAGCTTGGCAATTAGTTGCTAGGGTAACAGGAGCCAAGGTAGTGAATAAGTCCTGCCTAGGCAGCACAGTGTTATGGGGGTCTAAGATAAGAAAGAAATGCTGGCAGAAACATTAAATTCAGGTTGTTTTTATTTATTTATCTTTTCATTGCAAGAAGGATGGTCAAAACATGTATATGTTCATAACTATAAAAAGGTGCTGATACCACAACATTTTAATTGTTTTCTCTCAGTAACAGGTGACACTGCTTAAGCAGGCAACACTTCAAATCTCTCTGGAAAAAAAAGGAAAAAAGATGCTACTTAAAACTCATGGCATGTTGGTGGGATCAATATAATGTACTGTGCTGTGTCAATGTCACTTTCATAAACTTTTGCTGAAGTGCTTTTCCTACTGTATGTTGAATGATGTTGTCAGGACTGTGAGTCGGGGGGTACGGTGGATTCGGGTCTACTTTACTTCCCTTGTTGAAAAGGTCACTGCCACTTGTAAATCTGTTTTACTCCCTGCACAGTTGTTAGTGTCAAAGTCTGTCAGCTCTGTGGGATGTTAAAATTATACAACTGTGGCAGGAACGGAGATCACAAATTCCCAAGTGGTACATCCCAGGAAAAAGTCTCTGATCTTTGTGTAAAAGTTCTGTAGAAAGTTTTTCCTTTAGGATTTTCAGCTCACTTTGGCTTGATTGCAGAAGTAAACAAAAATTCAATTTCATGTCTCCCATCTGGTGGGCTTTCCCCAGTGATAGCTCATCACAGGGCCACTTATTATGTCTGTAGCCCACAGTTGCTAGTGAAACAATTCCCTCTGCTTTATTTTTTTAAGGCTGTAAGAGCTCTAATTAGAGCACAATTAGAACTTGGCCTGTGTTGTGTTATGTGATTATGTTTTGACAAATCATCACAATAGATCAGCTTCACAAGGCCTCACAATTATTCATAAATTATTTGGAAAATGCAAGTAATAAACAAGAAATAGAACCACTGACCAATGGTGGGGGAAGAGAACAAACTGCCGAACCAACCTTTCAAGCTATGGAAGTAACTCGAATGATAAAACCCTCAAAAAATAAAAGCTCTTTTATTCCCTTACTCATAGCATCATCTGAGCTGTTTTGTGCATATGCAAAGACAGTTTTTCATTCAGTAGTTTTCCCATATGTCATCCTACTTCACTAGTTAAATGCAGCAAACGCGACAAGAGCAAAACCAGCTGGAATGTGAATGTGTGTCCTGCTGAGTTTGATTGATCACTACATAACGAGGTTTTGAAGTTTTATGCTCTGACTGTACAGGAGATGGACACAAAGTTTTTTGTGTGTGAAGTATGGCCAAAGAGTTTAGGTGGTCAATTGCCTGCTTAATCCAAAGGCCTCCATTAAGACAGAGTCAAGTTTTTCAGGCTGTGAGGTATTTCCATATGACCTTGCAACTAAATTGATTTTTGATCTGAGTGGAGTAGTTTGCTGCTGAGGAGACAGAACAGGACCTGAAGGGGGCAAACACTGAATCTTTTTGGCTTGACTTTCAGTCAAGGTAACTCACTGGGGTCCTGAAGGTGATGCAAGTAAACATCTGCCAAGTGAATCTTTGTGTCAAGGCAGCCATTGTGGGCGAACTGGGGTAGACAGCCGTGGGTGCACGTATATCAGTGTGCCAAGTAACCATCAGGATGTAGAGGAAGGGAAGGAGGACAAGATCCTTGTTTTATTTTGCCTCATCTCTGACTGGAAAATGCTCTTCATGTGCCCCTGGGTATGACTTAGAAGCATTTCAGTCATATCATTTCAATGATATGAATGCAGAATCTTTAATATGAAATTTTTCTTATTGTCTGTAAATTACTTGAATTACAGATGAACAAACAAAAAGAACCAAAACCAAACTGAACTTTTAATAATTCTGAGGAAAAGTTCACTGACATCTCTATTAATCGTTACTTTGCTTTTATAGATACCTTTCCAAATGTTATTCAATTTGCCTTTAAGATCACGAACACTTCTGCTTAATTCTCCTTCCCTGTCTTCTGAGACAAGTACAGTATAAAAATTCACCTTTTCCTTATCAGATCTATTTGTACTGTTTGAATTGCTAGAATCCAAGTTGTAGGTATTTGCACTTACATAATTAGAAAGCTGCGTAGATGCCTGTCATATCAGTGCTCGTGTTTGCTGAAGACTCAGTGTTAGACAGAGGGCATGTCTGAGGAATGTAAACGAACATCCACCTTATCAGGACTTATACCATTGAGAAATAGAAAACAACATTTTCCCCTACCCTCTGCCCTCCAATATTCCTCCAGTTCTCTATGTTTTCCTCAATCTTGATGCATTTTCCAATTTCCAACTTTTTCTAGGCACAGATAAATGAAGAACAACTGAGGATTGTGGGAGTTATTCACCTAAGCAGGAAGAGTGGTTCCAGACTTTCAAGTCTGTATATACCCACGTGATGGCTACCTGGTATATTTTTCCACTCTGAAATATAATTAAGGAATGTGCATATGATAATGTGTCTGCATACATACTGGGGACATTTCAAGCATTTATAAAAACAGATTTTTATAAAACATGTCATCTATTTTAGATAATAGATAAATCTTAAATAATCAAATTTAATTTTGGCTAATCATCCACTTATATTTCGAGGCAAAAAGAAAATAGAGCTTAGGGCAAAGATTCTGCATGTATTTAGAGAGCTTTGGAAAAGTTACTTATTGGTCAAGCCTCCTGACTGAATATTTGAGGCGACTCGCAACAAAATGCGTAGGGCATTTTGTGGGACTTGCCTGGGTGTACAATTACCCAGTAAAAATTACTTTACCTTTCCCTGAATAAATCCGTTTGAAATACTGAATTTTAAACTTACTATGCAGCAGTGTGGTCCTTGTGATAAATGAGAGATTACTTTAGTACTCCTTGTCTTTGAGTCTTAGCCATTATGATCTTCATAAAGATACTCAAACTGCCTTGTCAGACGCCTGCACAGCAGTATCTCCCAGGTACTGTTGATGGCTGTTGCTTACATTTAGCGCTTGCCTTTCTTCAAATTTTGAGTCATATCGTTATGCTTCCTTTCCTAACAGACAGTTACACTCTGGACTTCCTAAATGTCTTTTTTCTACATCAGCCCACAGAGCTCTGGCTTTTTTTCTCAGAGCCAGAGATTGATTGTGCATCCCCTCTGCTGTATTTTTAATAAAGCTTTCAGCTTTTCCTTTTTAAATGCACTAAGACGTTTTTTCACGTTCATCATGGTTTTCCAGCTCTCCTGTCCGCCTGAAGTCTGTGCTGTCCAAGTTGCAGCCTCTTCTCTTTTTCTGTTACTCCGTGAAGGCACTGGCTCTTTTTAATTTCTGTCCTTAAGTCTTGCCTGCAGACTTTCCTTTTTGTCTTGGCTTAAATGGTCAATGTTTTGGAAAACTCTGACAGATGCACTAGCAACACGAGCATTTTATTCTGTAGACAGTGACATGCTGCAGGCCGCAGGGTAGCACTACTGTGTACTGCTGTAGTCCCAGCTGTGTGTAGGTGAAAGAGGGATTCTCTTAAGTGATTTCCCTGTTATCCTAGGGAGAGAAGCAACTTTTCGCTTGCTTGCTGCGATCTAGTCCCCAGAATGTATATTGTTTTGGCAGAGTGAAATCATTCCTAATTTCTCCCCAGCTAATACTTATTTTTGTATTGAGAATCAAGTCATTTGATGTACATGAGGTGAACCAGACCAGGTATGAAGTTCCTTGATGTGTCCAACCCTACCCTGTAAACCTACTTACCAGCCTTAGCACATGAGCTCATATAGATTCCCTTGTGTGAATTCTTACTGTGGCAGCTCCAAAACCCATTTATGTGCATGTCCAAGACTAAAGGACTCGATAGAGACATGAAAATTTATAGTAAAGGCTTGAAATATACAGTTTGAGGCATCAGTGTGTTGATGTTGTTAGGCTAGATGCTGCATTTTTGAAGGGGACGTGTGAAATCTGCACATGTTACCAGTGGTTATGGAGAACTGAGTGGGCAATGTTTTCTGAAAAAGCTTAATTGCAAAAATGTGGCTCAGAGACTGAAACTGAGGCCTTTGCTCAGCTGAGATGGGAAGTTAGATTTGGAAAGGAGGGAATAAATACTCATGCCAAATCCTCAGCTGCTCTAATTCATAATGTAAAGTCCTTCATAAGTGATCATTTCCAAGCAGTGGATCTCAGTGGCAATAGTAATTCAGGTTGGGAGAGAGAAGAGTGATGTTGATCAAACTGTGCTAAAAAGGAGCAAGTTTATAAATGTTCTCAATTTGTGACAAAATTTTTACTCTGAAAAATGAAGTTTATATTGATACTTATATTTGCAGGAGCATGTCTTTAAAAAATAAGTTGCAAAATGTTATACACTTAAACCAGACTCACTGAATCACTTTTCTGCAGATATTTTGAAGGAAAAGCAATTAAGAGTAGATACTTACCATGTATGCATATACCATTTGAAACATTCTCAACCACTGCCATATGACACTGATCCTGCTCCTGAGGTCAGGCTGTTCACTGCTAATTTCAGTGTCGGGAATCTCCAGGCTAGTGAACTTGCTGGGGAAAAGCTGGTTTCCCTTCATTCCAGGATATGCTGTGCTCCTCTATGTGTTCAGTCAAAATTATGTGCGACAAGCTCAGTGCATGAATGTCTTTAGTATTAAGAAACAGAGCAGAAAGTATTTTTGATCTGCTTCTTTTGGAATCATATTTCTAATCACTTCAAACAATCTTTCTAGCATTTCAACTGCAAGCTTCATATATGGCCCCATGTGTGCAGTGGCATTCTGCATTATTTATACCTAACATTTTGATATATCATTTTAAATGAGAAGAATCAATGTCACATGTGAGTTCCTTTATATAGTTGAAACAAAGAAAAAAAAAGAAAACAAAACCCTACATAATTTCCATACATTCATCCTACACATACAATTATGATTTAGTTTGCTGCTGTTGTTGCTTAATGTAAGAATAACAGCATGCATTTGCAACCTGCAATCAGGTTTTACTGCAGGAATAAGGCAAGGTCAAAGCAATATTTGTGTTTAGACAGGATGCTAGTAGTCTCCCCATCAGCAGGCTATTCTTAAATAATAGTAACAAATTAGCATTAAAAGCTCTCCACAACATGATGTGTTAAAATCATACTGGGTGCTCAGTGACCTGTGCGAAGAAAAGAAAATATAATGCACCGCTTTGTAGTGCTCCCAGCCCCAGCTGCTATAGTGTCAATTATGTCACTACAGCTTTTCAGAGGTGGAACCGGTATGTAGTTCTTTAGTATGACTAAAAGAAAACAGCAAAACAAGAAAAAGAGAAGGAAAAAAAAAAAAAACAAACCCAAAATAAACCTACCCCAAAACCCTCCTCTGGATGCAAGAAGTATGAGTGTTGCAAGAGGAGAATATTTTGCTCCAGCACTAAGTTTGGAGGGCTGTTCTCTAGCACAAGGGGAGCCAGCTTCCCTGCTGTGTTCTCTGAAGTGGCTCATTGCAGAGCAGTAATATTATATCTTAATAAGCATAACACTGTGAACTGAGGCATATTTTTAAGTCAGACACATGGGAGGGAAACATATCAGAGCCGAGCTGTGTTATTTTTAATGGAGCATGTGTTTGTCTTGTAAGTGTGTCAGAAGAAAAGGAACAGGTCTCAGGTTTCTTCTCACCATGTCTAATGTAGGATGGGCACTCCAACTGCCTAAGTGACATTAGTGGTCTTTGATATTACAAATTACATAGGATGGTCTGGACTACACTTGCACCTCACATTCTTTTCTGCTATTTGTGTACATCGGTGCCCATTTGAAGCTATTCTTAAGATGAAACTCTAAAATCCACAAAGATTAAGATAGTTTTCCTTAGAAAAAGAGATTATAATGAGAGTCTCTGCCTTCTTCCCAGATTTAGATGAATATATGGTACAGATGATGGGGGTAGTGCTCTGCAGGAAAACATAATTCTTTTTACATTCAACTGGAAAATAGATCTTGCAGTGTGGAATTGATAGCTGCCATGTGTACCATACTGCAGCCCAGGCCACTCACCTCTCATTCATAACATCAAAACCAATAGTAGAGTAAAAATGCTTGCAGTGAAATTCCAAAGGACATTTTAAATTTCAATTAGTATCAATAATAGGTTTTTTAATAAGTCTTGGCTCAAGATGTATCATAAAACTTTTTTGCACAGTGCAAAGAAAATATATTCTTGTTCTGCCTTTGTGATATGACTGGATCTAGTCTTACATCCAGCAGCCAGCTGAGGCTGCTTGTCTATTATAGTCTCTTCCACCATTCCTAACAAATGAACAAATAACTAGATGCCCTGTGAAACATTTTAAATAGAACTGTCTCCTGGAAAAGCTGTTACTGACAGAGACAGGTTCGATCCAGAGCAGGGGAACCTGCTTTAGGATAGAGAAGATCAATACAGGTTGCTGGCTTTTTTATTTCTGATTTTTTTTTAACTAAGCAGAAGTAAGGATTATGATGAATAAAGTAAAGCAAAAACCAAGCCATCTGTGAACTGAAGTGCATCCTTCTTATTAAACCTTATTGTGCTCTTAAAGCAGTAGCAGAAGCTGTCACTATGAACTGTATCATGCAAGAGGCTTTCAAAAAAGCATTTAAAAGTATATATTAGCTAGAAACCACTTTCTCAACAAATTCTGAAAGAGCTGAAAGTAGCTTTTGAAAAGGAACCAATATATTTCATAGCAGAGTAAATTAGCTGCTATTTTTTACTTTTGAAGTGTTTGATCAAAATCCAGTGCTGAGCACAAGTGTCTTAAATTAATTCTATTTAGAGTGCTTTTCTGTTGGTTACAACCTGGATCCTATAGTAGTAACTGCCCCCCTTTCCTGTTGTGTTCTTTGGCATATGCCTGAGAATTGCGTGTCTCCAACACCAGCTGGAGGCACTGAGGCCACGTTCTCGATGTTTGGAAACAATGCAAGAGTTTGTGTGAGCTGGACAGATCAAAACTAAGATTATTTTTATTTGTTCTATTTAAATAGTGTCATCTACTCAGATTTTGCTAAATAATGAAAATGCCAATTAGAAAGAATAGCCACTAAGTCTGATCATCTCAGTGATGAAAAATTATAAAGCAGAATTTGACAGGTTTTAGGAAGCAAGGTTAGCATTTATAACAACAGTGTTCTTCTTAGCCTTTGGCTACAAAGTCCAGGAATTCAGCCTACTATATAATCAATCCTCTACAATCTACAAGCATTAAATTCATCATTAAAATGTTATTCTCCCCTTCCCAAACCTTCCATGTAACAAGCATCTCACTAAGATGAAAGGCACTTGTTACAGAGAACAGCCTTAAGGAATGCAAAAAGAGCAAATCTGGAAAACATTCCTATTTTTCTGGAAATGGAGAGTATTCATAAAACATTTAGCAAGTTCAAGGTCAACTTGTTCTCCTTCTGTACACTATTCATAACAGGCATTTGACAACTCAGTGACAGCCAATCTAGCAGCTGAACTGAATATGTTGGGTCATCCAGTTTAAATAAAAGATATATCTTCATTGTGGAATGACCACAACAAAAACAATAACAGCAAAAGGCTTTTCTGTTTCTGAAATTTCAATTAAAAATCAATAAATACGTTAACATAAGAGAGGAAATAGATCGAATTTTGGAAGAAGGGGGCAACTTGAGCAGGTGTATACATAAATGGTGAGAGATTGTGGTCCTTCACTGTGGGTTTTGTCTTCTCATTTAAGTGAAACTTTGTAATCCTGAGCATTACAGAGATTATCCCCCTCCCCTACCCTCAGCATACCATGTCTGAAAAAATTACTGATGGTCAACAAGACATTCACATTTTGCAGTTACAATTAATCTGGACTTACCTTGTCTTTTCACTCCCTGTGTAGGACCACCCTGAAGCTTGTTCCCTATATTGACTGTTTCTCAATATGCTCTGTCATTCAGTAATAGGTATCCCCTAATTGCTCTTGTCTACTGAAAAATGAGACTACACTTATTGGATTGGAATAATGAAATTTTCATCTGACTTCAAAACTGGTGAAAATAGCAGCTCAGGGAGACACAGACACATATGTTTGGGAAATCCAAAACACTGAATTTTGTATCTGTGCAAATACTGAAGTTAGGTCCTTTTGTAATTCAAATACATTTTCTCATTGTAGCTGCTGTCACGATGAATCTTGAAGCTGTTGTTGTCTGTCCCTGCACGTCCTAAGCAATATCGGTGTACATGTCATATACCCACCTTTTATAAAAAGCATCCTCCTAAGTACATAAAATATAATCTTATATGGTATATGTTGAAGACAGATGGTCCTAAAGAACCAGCACATACCTTTCCTCCACCACTTCCAAATTGCACAGCTATTTCTAACATAGTGAAAGTACATCACATCACCGGTAGCCTTCTCTGTTTCAATAAGATATAAATTGAATAACAACTAGCAATTGTTTTGTGGGTGGGTTCACGGATTAACAATCAGCTATAAATTGACAGGAGTATCAAGTTCACAGTATACTTTGTTCCTTTTTGGAAACCACTACCTGTTTTTGCTTTTAAAGCTGCCACAAGTTTTCAACAGGATTCTTACTCTAAGACCTGCATATCTTTCATCAGGTAGCACCCACTGAATGACTACTGTAGATGTCAGTGTCAAATTCTTCTGCAGATATCCAGCTGGACTCTCCACAGGGATTTAGCTGGAAGGATTTGCTGGAGGAATGATGTTACTAGCAGGTCCACTTCTCCCAGTCTGTAACTTTGAAATATCACCTACAAATATTTTGAATATGCTCATTGTTTAAAATTTAAGATCTCTTCTCCAACTTTGTAATGTATTTTAGAAATGGCTTTCTGTCTACAGTTATAATGTATGTCTGCAGTCCAGGAAGGCAGCTAGCGAGCACAGTGAATCTTGCTCTACATTTGGAAACACCTGCTGTTTTATTTCCACGATGCACAGTGACGTGCTATTCTAAGAGGAAGAACAAGTCTGGCACAGGAGACATTAGTTTCTGGTTATATATTATGATACTGAAGTTGGGATTCCTCTAATCTAATTTCTCTCAATCATCCTCTGGTGGTACTTCTCCATTGAGTAAAGGATACCAAAATTGTTACTTAATGGTCCTCTGTTGTACTGTTTGCTGAGGAAATAACTCCCACCCCTAGAGGTATCAACATTCAGCTTCCTTCATATCATTTTGTCATTCCTGAAGAAAGCATATAGAAAATGTAATTGTGACATGGAGGTGAAATTGAAACTGACTTGGGAGTGGCTTTGGTTTGAGGTGTCTCTAGATTCAAGGTGAGGAGGTAAGGATATAGAAGATTCGCTTTACCATTCATTCTATAAAGCAGTCACAAAAACCTCAGCAGCATCATCAAACTTGTAAAAGCCCAGATGCATATTCAGGAGAATACCCATTGGTGAGTCAGGAAAATATTGCAAAAATCTGTTCATGATAGTGCAGGGGAAATGGTGCTTTTAATTATCTGTAAAATAATTGGAGAAGAAAAAAAGATGTGTGAATAATCTTCACAATGTTTTTGGGGGGGGGGTAAGGCAAATTATTGCCTTTTGTGCTAGGGGTAGTTTTGACTCTGGTCTTCAACTGCATAAATTTTAAAGGCCTTTTCATAGGTATTTCCATAGTGATCAACTGTCTATCGCTGTTGGATAGGCCTGGACATTGAGCTAACTACCACTGTGGTCTTACCCATCGCCATTATGCCTATGGACTTTTGCTCCAGTGGAAAAGCAGGAGTTAAACCTTGCATAGGTTCAGAATCAGACCATGGTTTTTGTTTTGCTCATTAACGATTATCAATGGCTAATTTAAATTAGAGCAAAAAGAGAGCATGGGGGCTTAGGAGACCTGAGACAGCACGTTTACAAAGTGCTGTTAATATGGTATTATTTGAGGTTTGGATGTCTTCTGAGTGTGTCTGCCTTCAATCATGCTAAGTGTGCTGACAGAAATTTTGGAGAATGTTGAAAATCTGTTCTTCTGAGGAGCATTCACACAAAATTGTATAATTGTATTTAAAATTCCCTTGGGCATTTATTATGTCGGAACTTCACAATAGATATCTATTATTTCTAGAGCAACGCAATTCTGTTGGCCAGTGATTCTTAGCTTTAAGAGGCTGGGGCATGAAGAGCTTCCTGTTTCTACAGAGAGAAATTTTTTCTGCCCCCCCCGATTTAGACATCAGTGGAGTCTTTGTTCAGTGAAGCTTAGGAGTACATTCTGATCTGTTGGAGTCGATTTGATTTCTCAAAATTCTGAATCTCTGTGCTCAAAACTACAAAAAGCAAACTATCCATCTGTTGACCTGAAAGTAATACAGTAGTCTAATATAGCACCAATAATTTGTCCTAAATGTTATGTCAAGGCTGTCTATCATTAATTCAACTCTCATATAAAATTTTCTTGTAAATAAGATACGGTACTTCAAGGACAAATAAGCTGCACAATTAAATTTTTACAATTATGTTTTCAAAGAATATTAATTTCACTGTTAACACCAATGAAGAGCAAAAGAAACCTGAGGCTGAAAAATAAAGCAATACAAAGTTTTGTGAAATATGTGGGCTTGGAATGAAGAATGATGAACATTTGGAACAGTTGGACTTTTAGCATGGAACGCATCTTAATAATTTTATTGCTTTTTTTCCTAATGTATTAAACCAACTTTCAACAGATAAAAAGTGCCAAAAGAATCTTAATGCCAAAATACTCTTAAGTATGTAAAGAATGTAAAATAAGTGCAGTGTGTAATGATGAAATGGGCTGTTCCAAAGCAATGCACTCCGAACCCAAGAGCTAGGGATGAAAAAAATAAAAATAATTATTACTTAAATCTCATTTAGAATATACAAAAGAATCAATACCTTGAAAAAAACAAAATCTATGATTTTTCCCTGAGGTGAAATGCTATAGTGATATAGAAAGCTTTTATTATAAGATGAGTTTGTAAAATCCTTGCATACCATAAAAGAATATTTCACAATCTTTTTTCTTTATAGGTTGTTTCATGCTTGCTTACATTATTCATAGAATCAGAGAATAGTTAGGGTTGGAAAGGACCTTAAGATCATCTAGTTCCTACCCCCCTGCCATGGGCAGGGACACCTCACACTAAACCGTCCCACCCAAGGCTCTGTCCAACCCGGCCTTGAACACTGCTAGCAATGGAGCATTCACAACTTCCCTGGGCAACCCATTCCAGTGCCTCACCACCCTCACAGTAAAGAATTTCTTCCTCATATCCAATCTAAACTTCCCCTGTTTAAGTTTGAACCCGTTACCCCTTGTCCTCACACTACAGTCCCTCATGAAGAGTCCCTCCCCAGCATCCGTATAGGCCCCCTTCAGATACTGGAAGGCTGCTATGAGGTCTCCACGCAGCCTTCTCTTCTCCAGGCTCAACAGCTCCAACTTTCTCAGCCTATGTTCATGCGAGTGGTGCTCCAGTCCCCTGATCATCCTCGTGGCCCTCCTCTGGACTTATTCCAACAGTTCCATGTCCTTTTTATGTTGAGGGCACCAGAACTGCACACAGTACTCCAAGTGAGGTCTCAGAAGAGCAGAGTAGAGGGGCAGGATCACCTCCCTCGACCTGCTGGTCACGCTCCTTTTGATGCAGCCCAGGATACGGTTGGCTTTCTGGGCTGCAAGTGCACACTGCTGGCTCGTGTTCAGTTTTCCATCGACCAACACCCCCAAGTCCTTCTGGGCAGGGCTGCTCTGAATCTCTTCCCTGCCCAACCTGTAGCTGTGCCTGGGATTGCTCCGACCCGGGTGTAGGACCTTGCACTTGGCATGGTTAAACTTTGTCAGGTCGGCATCAGCCCACCTCACAAGCGTGTCAAGGATTATTATTCAGAAACATTTTACATCTTCACCTTCTAAATAGGCTGAAGCAGCATTGTTCAGCTACCCATAAAGGAAACGTGTGGCTGATTAAACCAGTGATTTTTGAGAGGTATTTTTGGTTTTGGAGTGATAAAAGTTATGTCCCAACACTTGCAGTGTTGCCATCCCACACTTGAATAAAATATGACTTAAGCATCTAGAAATCACGAGATTAGCTTCAAAGCCATGAGTTTGAAGTGAGTACATTTGGCATGTCTGGCCTGCCAGGCCCTGTGGTTTTAGAAGCCAATTCCTAATTTTTTCCTGCAATCATGAATAGAGGCTTTTTAAATTTTTTTTTTAAATGAGCACTGGATGATTTTACACAGCCATGTGACTCTAGAAGTTGATGCTTAAGTATGATAAATGGAATTCAGATGCTACAATAACTAGTGGCCAGTGTATTGTTTGCTAACCCAGATTTTAAATGCCACCCTGAAGGAAAAGGTTAAAAAGACCCAAATTCTTTCTGCCAAGGCTGCTTTTGTTTCTGAGGGAGATCAGCTGTATCAGAATGAAATCTTCCCCCAGGCCTTTTTTTGTTCTTTTTTTTCACAGCCAGATCCCCGTAACCATCAGCTCTGGCAGTTAAATTTCTTCTCTACATCTGTACAAGGAGCATGAAGCTGAAACCTCCTGAAGAAGCTACCGAAGTTGTGCTCTCAGCTTGCAGAGTCATTTTGGTGGTGTTCTCCTGCTGGTCCTTCCACAGCTGGGGAAATGGAAATGGATCCTGGTTCCTGGACACCACTGCGGATAATGTCTTTTTATCAAGACTAGCTTGTTTCTCTAGATTAAATTGGCTCTATTGAGGGATTACAGTCTCCAAGGGCCCCATCGAACCTTCCTGACGAGCAAGATTTATCTGGATTCAAGGGCAGCTGTCTTGCTTCCTCTCATTCAGATTACCCTGTGGTTCCCATGTGTTGCAGCCAGTACAGTCATAGCATCTGAGGTGGGCTTCAAGCTATATGTGGTTGCATTTCTGAAAGTGATGTACATGCCTACGATCACAAAATGTAGAGTATTTCTTCAGGGAACTGCACTTTGTAATACTTGAGTGTACTCTAATCAGGCAATACAATCTTATGGTTAGAATAGGTCTATGCAACCTATTGGACTATCAACTTTGATTCGGTAGTTAGTAAAGCCCTGTAAAAACCTATAATGATGTGATGCTAGTGGGAACTATGGAAGCTATATTAATTATATTAACCCAGTTGCCTCATGAGCCACAGAGCAAATAATCCCAGGACAGCACTGCTCTTCCAAAAGGAAATAATCTGTGTATCAATGAAAATATGTGGGCCAAATATACCATTGTGTCTCATTCCCCCTTCCCCCTTCTTATTCCAAATAAGAACAGTATATTTTCTGATTTACAGTGTTGCTTGTTTTCTTCTCATGATCCATCATTTTACTCTTACCCTCTCCTACCCTTTCAGGGTGGCAGACAATATAACTTTGTAAGATATATTGGTGTGGGTATGATGCTGAGATGGGATTTTTGTTTCTTCATTCTTTTGGTAAGGGAAGCTGAACAGACTCATATAGATGGATGAGTGAAGTGAAGTAGAATATTACTGAATAATCTTCAACCTTGAATAAGGAAAATGAGATACGGGATGCCTAATGTTTCATTGACATCCATGAAAATAGACATGAAAAAATCTAAACCCTTCTCTGAGGAAGAAAATTAAGGGGACCACATGCTAACCCATGGGTCCAGTGAGAAGGATGGCCTTGGCAGCCAGTGGAATAACAGGGATCTTATGAACCTCTCCTTGTGTGACCCCAGGGAAGAGGCTGTGTCTAGTGCACGAAGGAGAAGCAAAGCATGTTTGGTGACTTCTCAATGCAATGCCTTCCTCTTATTTCTGTGCAGAAGCTAATACTGACTTAAAAGAAAAATAAAGTTTTGTGTAAAATGGGTAAAATACAACTGCATGTTTTTTAATTTCTGTAGTAATTTTATGATTATGTTTCTAAAAGAAAGGATGCATTTTTATTTTCTTAATTAACAGGAAATACATGTTATACATTAAATGTGACACAAGAGAGATGAATTATGCAGTAAACTCTGTGTGCTGATCAGCACAAAGCCCAAGGCACATTCAGCAGAGTTTCTATGAAGATCTGTAATGAGTTTCAAGTACATAATTTCCTGATGGAGGGTAAGAAAACATCCATCAATGCTAATTTTCCCACAGTTTTTATGAATACTTCACAGCTTACAAAAAAATTAATTTCTAAAGTGCAACTTGAGGAAACTCTTTTAGTAATTAGGGAGTGTTCCTAGCCAAAACCAATGAGATCTGAACCTTAAACATGGGGATGGTTCAAAGTCAACAGCCCCAGCCTCTAATTTCTTCCAAAAGGTTAAAGTAATTCCCCAAATCTGGACACAAATATCTTGTTGAACTCTAAACCAGAGTTGTCATTGTGCCTTCAGAAAGGCAGAATTTTAGTGTTAGGCTCATTTGTGATTTGGTAGCATTTTTACACACCATTAGAGACTAAATGGTCTAAAAAAGCAAACTCAAATGATATTGGGGCTTCTGAATACAAAGCTTGAGCTGTCTGTGAAGGTATGCTGACTTTGCAGTGGAGCATATGATCATATCCACTGGTTTACTCTTCTCTAAAGCTTCTGCCAAGCTGTTGCAACAAAGACACCTTGACGTTTTAGGAGTGAGAAAGTGGATTTTAGATACTGGCAGGGAGGCAGTGGCAACTTTTCTAGTTAGGCAGTTGTCCATTTTATGTTGAGATCTGTTTGATCAAATTCAGGCTTCAAAGAATATTATTTTTGCTACTGTGTGTTGCTTATTTAGTGAGGAAACACTATATTGCATGTTTATATAATATTTCTATATGTATTTTAATATAATTTATATTTATGCATTTATATAATTTACATTTACTTATATTAATATATATTAAATGTGTGGTGTAAATATAAATATATTAAATATAAATATTAGACCTGCTATAACAGGGTAATTGACTCCTTAAAATCCTAGTGATTTTGGAGAATTCAGAGGCGATCAAGCCAAGAGTTGTGAAGAGCCTTCAAACAGAAATGTTAAATCAGTGTGTGTGGAGGGTAAAACTCCCATCCTGGAAGAATCAGGGTATTATTTATTATTTAACTATATCTGTCTCTTGCTTATGTCCCTCAGTTATGTGAAATGAATGCTCTCCCAGAGGAGATTGCTATTCTTATTCAGTCACAATTTAAGATACTTTTTTAAAGATAGAATTTAAAATTAATGTTCAGGTTTCTTAACACAGATTTATTTCCAGCACCTCTCACTTGAACCAGAAGGCTTTTTTATATCCACAGATTATTTTTTTATTTGATGAATTACAGAATTAAAACCTATGACCTACTGAATGGTCTGCAAGCTGGAGATTCAACAGCAACAAAAAATAGTAACTTCATATACACGAATATATGTGAATAAATCAAAAACTATAGAATCTAAAGGCACTTGAATTCTTCAAGACGATCCTCACTCTTCAATTACGGGTCAGTTCCAAAGCAGAACTAGTTTCTATCATGTCAGTGGTTTTGTTAGTATTTGCAGACATTCAGTGAACAGTGTTTTGTCCACAGAGGTATTGTAAAACTGTGCCTTTTATAAGACCAGGCATGAAGAACAATACTGTAGAGACACCATATATCATTCTCTTTTAAACTTTTTAGCTATTCGGACACAGAGTCACTTCCATGGGACTGGGTAACCAAGTTAGGAAAAGTAAATAATCAACTCTGTATGACTTTGGATTTCTGCGAAGAGAGAGCCTGATTTTATTTTTTCACTCCATCTACCCAGTGTTCAGTCTGGATATGCAGAGAAAGTAGGATAGGATCTCTCATGCTTTGCTGTTGGGAAGAAAGGATAATTTATTCTTACTTAAGGTAGGCAAAAATAAGTTGTTGAGCTCTGGTGATAAGACAAATAGTATTTTGTGATACAATAAGGAATAGGACTATAACACCAAATATTATTCACTTATCTTTGATGACAGCAAAATTTCTGCAGCCTGATACTACAGTCATTTCCCTGTTCAGTATTTGGTATGTCAAGTGCTCATATTGGATCTTAAAATGTGCTCAAAATCTCAAGAGTATATCAATATTTGCAGCATAAAACTGTTTTGTCTTTGATCGTTCAAGCTTTCCATCACTCTAGGTGGTCCTAACTAATAAGGCACTGTGATCCTCTTCGCTACTTGATTCCAGTAGCCATGCAACAGACCACATGCAATTAGTGCTTGCCATTATTGTTTTAGTCAAATACCAGCACTTATCTACAAATTTATGATCCTGGTAGTGAATCAGTTCCTTTTAAGTACATATTTATAAATCATGTCACTATGTATATGGGAACCAAAATTTCTCTTTTAAGATTTAAACATTCTATGTCTTTTTCTTTAGGATCTTTTCCCCTTCAAGGCAAAAACCTGTGCAAATATTTAAATATATTTAATAGTGAGCTGGGGTGCTGCTTGGATACTCCATACAAACGTGTACTGTGAAAACCAGAAATCTTCTGTCTTCTGTTTCTGTATGAAACTGTATAAGTATCTGGCTTAAAAGTTTGACATGCCTTTTCAATGCCCATACAGTCAGCATCAAATTGCATATCCCTGCTTCAGCAGCCCTTGTCTGCATTGTTATGGATGTTGGGCACTAACAGCCCTACTCACTTTGTTGTATTTTACTGAGAAAGCTGAAAAACATATACGCAGAAAAGGAATTGGCATCCACAAAATTAAATAC
This sequence comes from Myiopsitta monachus, assembly GCA_017639245.1. Lineage (NCBI taxonomy): Eukaryota > Metazoa > Chordata > Aves > Psittaciformes > Psittacidae > Myiopsitta > Myiopsitta monachus. Next base: position 10,766,290 of record CM029923.1, on the reverse strand, counting down.
CTATTTCTGGCAATTTTTCTCAGGCAGCTATTCTTTGTAATGATCTTTGAATCTTTGAACAAAGATGATTGCATAGAGGACACAAGTTAAGGTGCCTTGTCCTAATTAAGAGGAAGTTGTGGCCATAGCATAATAGTCACATTGAGCAGATATCCAGGTGTAGAACAGAATGATATGTATATTTTACTTCAGTATTAGGGTCTAATGATAAATGAAGAAGGGTTAATGAAAAAATTTGTATGATGACAGTTCCTTCCGAAAGGAGCTTCAGACAACTTCAACCAGGAAGACCCTTCACAAATGTCCTGTATTTGAAAAAATCTGCTGAATTTGGGATTATTGAGAATGAAGTTGCAAGGGGAAACTGAGGAATGACTTACAGGTACAAACCTGATCTCTGTAAAAACCTTAGGCTCTCTCTTATTTTGGTTATAGTTTGATTTGATTTGCTGGCCTCATAATCTCGAAAGTGTATGCTTGTGATGAGATCATGGTAAGGTATGTAAATTCAAGGAAGCCCTTTTGATGCGTAAGTAATTCCTGTCTCAGAGGTTTTTGATAGTAACCCTCTGTCCCCAAATCTTATGTAGTCAGCAATTTGCGTCATGGTCTCCCCAGGACGTACATAATTTGTGACTTAGAGGTGCCAGGATAGTCATTGATTCCCGCTGTAGTGGCTATTTTAACCTTACTCCCAGACCAGTTATTCAACTGGGATACTCGATTAGGCTGGATTATCTGACAGCAAGACTTTCTGGTGCTCTGAATGCCTCATGCGCAGTCCCAGTAATCTGAAGCACTGAGCACAAATTTTCAGCACTACTGAGCTGAAGAAAAAAAGGAATTAAAATATAACTTTTATCATTTCATTGCCATACAGTCCCTTAATTCCACATGCTCCTTAGATTTAGGGTTAAAACATTCTGGTAGTTAAATGCTAGTGGAACATACAAATTTGCAGCTTTGATTTCTTCCATTTTAACATACAGGTGTAGATCCTAAATAATTTTGAAAGAAATTATTCAATTAAACTCAAAAGAGGGGAGATGTCTGCCCCAAGAGAAGAATGACACAATGGATTTGCTCTGAACTGCCTGGGATCATTTAAAACCAATGAATTAAAAATCAGATAGTCAGTGAGGGCTATAATTTACACTACAGAGGTGGTAAAGCCTTTTGTGTTCCTATTTACAGAGAAAGCATTAAACTACAGTGATTTTTGATTTTTTTTTTTTCCTTCCTGCCAGGGAGAAATGTGAAACTCAGTTTTAACCCCAATTGGCAAGGTGCTAATTTGTCTGACAAGTTGTTGGAATCTCAGCATGTTTGAGGTATCCTTGATGTATCAACACCTTCATGCTGAATGAAGGATGCCTTTAATGTGTAAATGTTTAGTACATATCCTATATCTCATTAGCCAAGAACAATACAAACCACACACAGGCAAGAAGGGTCAGAAGCAAGCTCCAGTCAGAGAAAAATCTTTTATGTTCTAATTAAATGAGCAAACATTTGCAATACATCTCATTTGCAAATAGTTTATCAAAAATTGCACTTGAAAGTTGCAGCCTAACTTATGTCTGAAAGGCCTCATGAATCTAATGTCAAATGGGCACCCTGAACTGGAGTGCCATGTTGTAGTACTGACACCCTGTTAGTGCATGCAATATCAAGAATATGCATGCAATATTAAGAATAGTGGAAGAAAAGCAGTTGTTAAAAACCCCACAATTCCAAACTCTTTATGTTGTTAGTGTAAATCTCGGTAAGTTATAAAAAATGTAGCTGTCTGACTTGGATATTAAAATGAAAACATTTCTAGGGCATATTAAACCATTTTCTAGGGAAATACCATCTCTGTTTTAATGAAAGGTAGAAGAATTTCAGTTTCATTTCATATTGGAAGTATACCAACCCCAAAAGGAAGCCAAGCCAGTGAAAACCAGGTTCTTTGTTCTTGCTGTTCCCATTGCTCTTCCCATCTCCACTGCCCTTCAGCAGTCAAATAGGAGTGGGAAGCTGCTCACCAACCCCCAGACCTCACTTGGACACTCCTATCTGCTGTCACTATTCTCCCCTCCTGGCAAAGCCTGAACAGGGCTGGTGGGCTTATTACTAACTCCCTTACCCGTTCCACTCTGGCTCTGGTTTAGGTGGTGCCTCTTGCCCTGTCTAGACTGAAGCACAAAGTAGGCATAGGCTCATGGGGAGAACCATGGAACTACTGCTCCGTTTGAAACCCCTTTAGGGGCGGACACCTGTCTCATCCAGGCCTTGCTGTGATCCTCACCAGCATGCCCTTCTCTGCAAGGCCATGTGGGCCACTGGTGTGCTGCAGAGCTCTGGCTGGCTGCATTTCAGTGCTGCATAGAAGAGATTATAGGACCTCTTTTTATTACTCTTTATCTACATTACACAAAATCAGTTTAATGTAATTTGTCAGTTCAGTTGCAATTGCGTCCTCATTCTGTGCATGGGTTTATTCCTTCTTTCTGCTTTTCTTTTCCAGAGGTTGATCCCGTTGAACTGCTGAAACCTGATGGCTCGCAATCAATAGTCTGTAAAACAATAAGATCAGCAGTGCAACGATTCAGATTTTCTGGCTATAAATGCAGATTGCTGGGCCACTGAGATGAGTTGGACTTAAACTGACTGCTTGATAGAGGAACAGGATGGGAGGCAAGAGATTAAAAATACCTGGAGAAATGTTGAGCTGTTAGTACAGTATTGATCCACTTCATATAGATAGCTGAGGGAAATACGGATGTGTAAACTTACAATAGATATAACTGACAAATATCATTTTCTTCTTAAATACTAAATCACTGATAGACCCTGTGACTGGAATTCTGAGTCCCATATATGCTATATTGCAACCTTGCAATATGATCAGGAACGCTTGCCTGATCACAAGATCAGTTTTTCTAACGAAGGTGAAACAGGAGTCTAGGTTTTGGTTTGGTTTTCTGTTTTTAATTTATTTTCTTTGGGTGTGTTTTGTGGTGTGTGTGTCTTTTTTGAATATCAGTAAGATTATATTTAGTTGTTCTGGGCAAATAGAAATATGCAAGTTTTGAATAGAAGTGCTATAGAGTGGTATGCTTTGACATGGATGCAAGTTTAGAAACAGTTCCTACGAGGACATAAGATGGTTTTGCCTAATACGTGAGTAGGGCTGGGATAACAGTACTACTTTGATGGAGTAGCAGCAAGAGCATGGGGTCAGTGGGTGAGTGGCAGACCTGTGTGGGAATGGTTATATGGGGCTGCCTCATGGTACTGTTGGTTAGTAGGCAGGGTGAGCTAGTCATAGACAAGAACTTGTTTTAAGCACTTTGCTCTTACGAAAAAGAAAGCAAGTTTTTTGATTAAAAGATTGAAGATTTTTTTGTGGTTTGAGGCTGTCATCTCATAAACAGTTTGTCCAATAAATTATTGCTAAAGTGATCACAGGAGTGTTGTGGTAAGTATTCCAAGCTCACAAATTAAACCCTAAGTGAACTGACCACAGCAGCTGGGTGACCTGTTTCTGTGCCTGAATTAGCCAGTCAGGCACAGACTAGTTAGCTGTGTAAATACTCATGAAGTTGCTGTAGGCTTTACATAAGTTCACCATCTCAAATTTATGTTCCTACTACTCAGACAGTTTATGAAGTACTTTTAAATATTTCCCTTATATTACTGTCTGGACCTCAAATCAAAAAAAAGCTACAAGAATTATTTAGGTCTAACAATGTTCAGTTTCTTTCTGAAAATTAAATTAGCTGGCATCAATTTGAAGAAAATGAGGTTTTCCTCATCGAGATGGGACCAAAACAGGTAATTGGAAGAAGCACAATAAGCAAAGGAAGGAAAAAAAGGCCAGGCAGATAGAGAAGGTATGCGAACATACTTTTCATGGACGCTTTGACTTTCTTGCTATGTTCATTTACTTTGTCATACAGCTTATAACATATAGTTTCATGTCACAGTAGCAATAACCTTAACAGGAACAAAATTCTGTCTGTAACCTAATACAGCAGAGACAAGTATTTATATATTTAACTTCAATTTGGGTGCTTGTGCTGAAATCAGTGGGAGTTACAGGAACTTAAATATACTTACAGATCTCATGATTGCTCTGTTCAAGCACAGGTTTTCAAATCCACAGATAGAGTTCTGGTTTTGTTAGGGTAATGATCATGGAGCAGTTGTCTATTCCTAATTGGTAGAAGTAAATATTAATTTCCGATTTGAATCCAACCCTCAAATACCTAGACATTTATTGCTGCAAATGCAGAAAATGCTGCTGATGAGAGCTGGATGAGCTTTCTAGCTGCTCTGAAGAAACCTCTCATAGCTGTTTCCTCTGCCAGGTTCCTGGCAACCTCTTTGGGTACATTGGGATGTCTGCACGGTACTGGGCCCACTGTACTGCTGGGACTTGGAGCAAGACAGCAGAAGCCGTAGGTTTGTCTCTGGGTATATTTACTTGGCTCATTGCTCTTCCCAGCTAGCAGACACTGGAATACAAAACTGTTCTTCCTCTCTAGGCTCCTTCCTTTCATGTCATATAGGGGCATGCATATATTTAACATACGAAATCATAATCTGTCAGCCTTGATACTGCTATTCTCTTTTCCTAGATTAAAAAAAACTTATTCAGGGTTAACTAAAGCTTCAGCTGATTCAGAGCACTGCAATTCATTGACTCAGCAACAGTGTCAAGAATACAGCCACTTCTTTTTTCTCCACAAAAGTTTGCAGGGCACTGAGGGTCATTTTCAAGGCTTGTGTCTATCTAAGGCATTTGAAGGTCAAGCCCAAGTGGTCTGTGGAACTGCTTCATACTCTGAAATCAAGTTATTCCAAAACTGGTATCTCCGGATAAGGAAACAATATGCTGGATGCAGAGATAACAGATTTCTGACTGAGTAGCCTATTTCTCTAGGGTTTGCCCACGGCAGTATGCATGGTGACTTTTGCACTCCTGGATAGTGGGTCCCAGACACAACCTTTTTACTAAAGAAATCATAATCAACAAAAAAAGAACCCCAACTTTCCTTTCAACATAAAATAAGGCATCCCAACAACTCAGGCAGAGCCAAACTAATGTTGAACAGATACTTTTGAATTGAATTTGGTTCAAACTTGAAACTTCATGCGTATTGACAGTACTCAGAGTAAGGGCTTTTGTTTCACTTTTTTCTAAGGGAAAACCTGAACAGAGCTTAGGAGGTAAACCAGACCTTGACAGATGGGCACTGGTGCAAATTTACACTAGGTGTTAGCTCTTCCTTAGGCACCTAAATTAGAGACGGCTAAAGGCTTCTACCACCCAGAGCTCTTCATGGTGCTTATGGACAGATTTTGAAACCTCTAAAATGTTGACTATGGGTTTTCAGACCCAAATGGGATCTGGGCAACACAGCCTGAGAGTTGTGTACAGCTCCTGTTTTGTGCTGGTGCCCCCCAGCACAGAGGAACTGCTCTGGTTTCTCAGGGACAACATTTGGTTGTTAAATTCATTCCCACAAGGGCTTTTCCCTCTTTTCCAGTCTACTTCAGAAATGACAGGCAGAACCAAAATCCCATTCGATTAAAAGAAACTGAAGAAGGGAGATGGAACTCTTAGCAAACAAACCAAAACAGTTTGAAATTTTTACTTCAAAAGCACCGCAGTGTTTTACCAGCAGTTTTTTAGCAAGGACTGAATTCATTAGCACTGCCTTATTCATGCTGCTACCATTAAGAGTTCTACTGTTCAAAAACATTTTAAAGAGCCAACTCTTTTACTGCTTTGAAATATCTCTACCCAGGAGTGAATCTTTGCATTCATTTTCAAAACAATCAGTCTTCCATGTGGAAGCTATGCAAGTTTATGTAAGTCCCTCAGTCTTCAAAGACAAATAAAAAATAACAGGCTTCCTTATTCTAGACTACTTTCCTTTTCACCCTCTCCTTTCACATTTCCTTTTCTTTGTTATCCAGTAGCAGGTACTACAGTCATGTGCTGGGGTAACTCGTGCATGTGTGCACTTGTGCACACTCAAGTGTGTCAAGGCTCAAAAAAATGAAGATTAGAACCTCTCAAATAGTTTCTTGCTTCTTCTTATCTTCCTTCCTTTTCCTTTTCCCTTTCCTTTATGTTCTCTGCTAGCATTTTGTGATGCTATTAGTTGCTGTGATATTGTGAATCCATGGTTAATTGCGATCCTAAACTGTTTCCATTTCCAGTGTGTCTTGACACGGAGCAGTGGTGAGGTTTTCTTGTGGTGCCAGAGAAAAGGCAGAAGCCTGTGACTTTTGTTAAGTTGCTCTTAAGTCATTCTGACCCATTTAGATCCAACATTAGGTTGCTGTTGTTATAGTTTATTCTGCCCATGGCAAATGAGATGTAATTGAGAACACGACAAATGTGCTGGATGTGGGAGATTGTTCTGAAACCGGCAATCCCAGCAGTGCAGACTACTGCAGAAACACAACTTGAGATGAGCTTAGCCACCTCAGTGACTCTGACAGGCACTGAAGTCAACTGCTTAGTTTAGTAGTGTGAATAGACAGGAAGTCAGAAACACAAATGCAATGTCGGCAGCAAAGTTACCATCACTTCCTTGATATAAAACATTGTGTACACTGACAAGCTGACAAACACATCCATCTCATTAGGACAGTCGTGCCCTCTGCATTTCTGCAGCTGTCAGATATGCTATTTTACAGTTGTGGTCCTTATGCTGAAGCAAGCTGCAGAATTATTGAAGTAGTTTCTCAGGATTAAAATAAAGCATAGAGATGAAATGAATGCGGAATCCCTAAATGTTGACGGAGATGCCAGCACAGACAATACAGCGGAGTTTGCAGGCTCCTGCTTCTAGATGTGGTGGTAAGAGAAAGACATTTTGATAAGTAGCCATACACATGGGTGGCAAAGGCTTCAAGTCCAAAGATTTTGTGATTTATTTTTTTTCAGGAGGATTGTGCGATAGCAGGTAATGTTTCCAAGAGAAGATAATAAATAGCAAGTTCTGAGGGAAGGGTTTTCCTTTGCTGGTAGACCAAAGGAACCAAGGAACAGGATACGTTACTGTTCGTAGCCGCTGAAACTCGCGCAATGGGACTTCACAGCAGTGGGGAGAAGGGGGAGGTTTGGTAGAAACGAACTACAACTCCCGGCTCCGGCCCCGGCACGGGCGCTGCTGGCGCGGGGCGGGGGGGAGCGGGGGGTGCTGCCATGACAGCCTCGCGCCGCCACCTAGCGGCTGCCGGCGGGGAGCGGCGAGGCCGGGCCGGGCCGAACTGCCGGGCTCGGAGACCCGCACCTGGGCTGTGCGCTCGTCCCTGAGCAGATGAGGGCGGGCAGCTGTGAATACAGCATATGTGATGCGGATAAGTGATGCCGGGGGGCTTTTAAGAGGGACTTTTTAACTGAAAAGCCTACTGCTCTATGTCACCTCTTTTCTATTCCATCAGCTGGTTTTGCCTTTAATATATCTCTATTTGATGTAAAACTCCATTTGCTTTCCACCAAGTCCTCTGCCTGGGGTATCTTGATCAACTGCATAATTTGACGGACAGAACTAGGCCCTAAGGTAAAAAACAAGCTAACAAAACACCCTAAACTGTTGCTCGACTGTTGTTCATTTTCATTTTAACTGCATTTCCTGCAGTCACATTGTTTATATTATTAAGGCCCTGATACTCTGCAATATAGAAAGACAAAATTAAAAGCATTATCTTGTAATGTCTTATCACTCACTTGTCTTGTGTCATCCTGATAAAGATACTGGCAGAGGGAGGGAGTATGCATTTCTAAGGACAAGCTCTATAACTTCAAGATTATAGTCCCCTGAAATATATAGAGCTGATCTATAGAAAAACAAGTAAAATAACAAGTAAACTACACTGTCTCAGTTGTTAAACTGCTGCTGTCAGTCAATGTAATTCCCACTAGCTAACAGCAAATTGTTTTGACATGCAATCTTGCACACACTTCAATAATAGTTACCTAACAGGGATTTTCACCCATGAAAACATTTCTTTTTTTCTGCTCACTTGGTATCATGAAAATTTTGATATGATACGAGTCCGGTTGTAAAGGGCACCCTGTCAATGACAGCAGTCACCAGAGCCGCTCTGTAAATTGCACTGTAAAGAACAGTCATGTACAATACATGTATTATATTTCATAATAAACCCTATCTTATCGCCAGGGACAGATGCTTCAGTTTTGTACAAAAAAATACTGTCAGACCAGATCTGCAGTGCTTGTAATTGGAAATTTAGGGTCTCCCAGTTGCCTTTGCCTGGCTGAGCTGCAGTCAGCCTCCAGCCTGAGCAGAGGAGGAGAAGGTTTACTTTGGGTAATTACAGAGCTAAAGGGTGCCCAGCTTGCGCTTGTTCCCACAGATACTAACAGCATCCAGCACAAGCAGGGTCTGATGCAGTGATTACAAGACAACTCCTCTGTTCCCAGCTTCTGAGTGCAGCTGAGACTGCAGCAGCCTCTATAGCCACTCCAGCTGTGTTCACAAAGCAGCTGGACTAAGCACAGGAGTCTGCTGATCCAGGCTCTCCACCATGCTCCTGCTTTGAAAAGTCATGCAGGGATGTGGTTTTGCTTCCAAGTGGAAGAGATCTGTAAATGATTTGAAGGTTCAGAGTTCAGGGGTGGTTTGGAAAAACACCCGTCGGGCTGCAATACCCATGGGGGAGCTGTCTGGTTAGCTGGGGTGTCTCTGGGTATTTCTGGCATTTCACCTCCTGACTCAAGTCAGGAAAACTCAAGGAAAGAAAAAAATATGGAAAAAATGCATCCAGACACTTCCAAACTTGGAAACCGGTTTCCTAATGTTTAGTCAAAGGCAGGAGTCAGTTCTTGTGTTACCCACCCACCCCTCTTTGGACTAGAAAATAGTCACACCAGTTTCCTTAAAAATATCAGATAAGCAGCATAAATAGCTGCCCAAGAATCAGAGATATGAATGATTCCTATTCATTAGATGTGCAATATAAATAACTACTTGTTTCACTACTCATTAATTGCAGAGAGACGCCTCCAGCCCTGTCACAGGCATCCAGGTCTGCTTCCGCACTGTCTCCTTTGAATAAATCCATGTCGTCATTCTGCAGACTTGTACTTCCAATGAAAGGAAATGGGAAAGGCCTGTGTGCCACGGGCATCCTCCTTTACCTCTGCAGCTCTGGCTCCTGGGGATTTAAGAAGAGAAGATGGGCTCCAGGGGGTAAGATACAGCCACTAATTTTGTTACTGGCATAATATCTTGTGTCTGAGGTACAATTCCCAGATGGCTTTCTTAAGGCATCTTATTGCAAATACTTCTGGGGAGTTTTGTAATTCATCTCAGCCGTATATGTAAACACTACTTAATGGATACCTTTATTGCTGTCTTCTTGCTTCCAGGATTTTCACTGGGTCACTGCATCGGTGTTGGAGCTTTTCCTGGGGCTGTGCACACGTTGCCACACAGCCGAGGGCAGGGAAAACTGTGCCATGTCAGCTCAACTGGATTGCAGGTTTTTGACTGAAACATGCTTTTTTTTATTTATTTTTGTTTTAAAGAAAACTCCCAAGTTTTCTTTAAGTTCCAAAAACTTAAACTTACCTCGTAAATGGATTGATTTTGAGGAAAAAGCTTCCCAAACAGGGAATATATAGGGAAAAAAAAATGGAATTCTTCAGTGATTAGGACAATTGCATGTGGGAACCCTGGAATCAGCTAAGCACAGTGAGTTGTGGCATAGCAGTCAGTGAGCCTGAGAGGGAATCAAGCAGGGCAAGGACTAGTATCCCTGGTCCCAGTGCATCCTACTAGTGCCAATCTGTGTTGTAGAGTTAATTTAAAATCCAGTAAGTCAAGGAGAAAATGCCCATCAGCCAGCAGGTACAGCATCTGGTGAGACACGGACCTGTCACACTGAGACCCTTGATCAAGGTGGTCAGGGAAAGACTTGTGCACAGGAAGCAAACTCAAATACCCCAACTCTTTTTCTGTGTGATGCAGATTTCCTTGTTTGTACCTACTCCAATGTAATGGAGATGAATAGAATAAAAAATTGGGCCATCTATTTATATTCTCATTTTTTTCCTCTTGCATCTCCTCTGCTTGTAAATGCTCCATGATTGCCCTCCGCTAATTTTGTTTAACTTCAAAAGTAGGGATGGTGGGAACTGAGGATGCCCAAAAGTAATTGTATTAACAGAAAGTGGTGATGTGAGGTCAAGGGGAAGTGCAGGACCAGAGTGCTCAAAATACCATCAGCTACGTCAGGAAAACAGATGTGCTATTACTCCTTTCTGCATATGGGAAATAGTCTCAAGATCACAGTCGACTCTGACTAGCTTGAGAAAGCTTTTTTTCCATTCTTCTACTGGGATTCTAGCTTTTTTTCCACACATTCTTCCCATCTCCCTTCCCTCCCCCCCCCCCCCCCTTCATTTTTTGGTCACTGTGAAAAACTTTCAGAAAGTCATCTACAGAAATTCTCCCTGGTTAAAAAAAAAACAAAACAAAACAAAAAAAAAACACCAAAAAACCCCCAAACAAACCCAAAACAAACAAAAAAAAACCCAAACCCAAACCCTCCACTGTGTTCACTATCAACTCTTCAGGTCATGCTGAAAGATGACAGCTTTTCTTTAGCTTCAGGAGCACCGGGGTAGGGATGTCTTCGGGGCTCCTACTTGCAGCAGTCCATCTGCTGGGCTCTGTGGGCGGCTCCGTGAGCACCACGGGGGGGAAGCTAAGACCAGTCTTTAGCAATAATTTTAAGTTACACTATTGTAGACTTGGGCCAGAGCTTAGCACTATGCTAATGAATGCTGTAGAGGATGTATACACACCTAAACTTGATTTACTAGGAAATCAAAAGGTAATGTACATTTATAGCCGATACTCAAAAATGCAACCGATTTATCTGTTTTCAGGGAAGCACCACACAAGACTAGAGCTTCATAAGGATCCTGCAGGTCAACCTCTCCTGCCTCCAGAAACCCAGCTCCGGGCACTCTTTTGATTCTGAAGTTATGCCCTGCCTAACTCACTGCGATCTTAGTGAGATGATGCACGTTGCCCAGCAGCCATGCTTCTGTGTTGACTTGAAACAGTGGGACCGACTGCTGTTGTGCTGGGCTTTGTTCCACAGAGGTAGGCTCACTATTTAAACCACATGTTGAATTATAACCTTGTAAGTAGGAGGAAAACTAAAGCATATTTCACTGGGTTCTACAAAAGCGCTGAATGGATGTCATTTTTATCAAGGTTTTATGTGCACTATCCAAACACCAAACCATTGTGCTGTACAATGAGATTTAAGGTGAGCTGTTGTATTACATGTCTACAGGTGACTACATCAGTAGCAGTTCAGTTTGTAGCCCTTGTCTCAGGATTCAAGGCTGATGCTTAGAGATGAGTTTTTGGGTGGTGGAGAAGGATTGCTAAGATTAGAGCTGGACATTTGATTTTCAGAGGTATGACTGGAGTATTTCCTAGGCGGTTTTAAAAGCTGCTCAGGATGAGCTCTTGATATTCAGGTAGCTGAAACACAAAGTGCTCAAATGTTTTTCTGATGCATCCAAAGTTAATGTGCGTTTTGCAAGCTGGTCTTGCTGTTGGGATTAGGGCTGACATTCTCCAAAACTGACTGTTTGAAACTGTACCTGTCTTCTGTTAATTAGGTGGGGTTCATGGCTAGAAACCTGAGCTAAGCAGAATGTTAAGTGTGGTGGGTTAGTGCTGGGCTGGAGTGCAAAGGATGTCTGTGCTTGGCTTGCAGCTGTGATGTGGTACCTGGCCTTGATTACATTACTGAAGCTCTTTGGGACATAGCTTTCTTCCAGAATATTGGAATAAGTGGTATTTTTCCTACCACAGAGCAATGGGCTAGTAGCATAAATGGATTGTATACGTGAAAATGTACTAAACTGCTCAGCAAGCTCCACTAGCTAATTAATTGTTTTTTGGATCTGAGTTTATCCAGGACCATCTAACTAAATTCCACAGTAATGCTTGCAGTGAATCCATTCCACGGTCCTTTAACTTTTCAAGTCTGTGGAAAGGAACTTTCTTCTAATATATGTGCCAAGCTTAGCAGTACTTTTACCAGGAAAGGAACTGAATGGTCAGGATTTCTGCCAATTTGGGCTGAAATATACGTGGAAGAGATGGTGAGATTTTTGCTGTCTTCAGAAATGCAGTTTAGCCTAAGTTTGTACTTGAACCTGATTTTAATTTGCATCTTAGCTTCTCATACTGCATTTCTGACTTTTCCTAATAAAAAAATACAGGTAAAGCAACAAAGAAAAAGCTTAGTTTGCAGCAAAAAAGTGCCCTAATGCTAAAGAAGTGAGGGTTAGTGGCAGACTAGCTCATGGTGCTCATTCTTGCTTAGATACAGTGAAGGCAGATTAAAGATAAATTACTGTGAGCAAATGTCTTGTTTTCTCTATGACTCCACCTCCTTCTGGCATCCTTCCCTGTCCCCACCCCGTGCACTTGTCTGCATGTCTTAATGGCAGTATTCATGCAGCTGGTAATTTATGTGTCTGAGAGAGAAGATTTACACAGAGCCTTCCCTTCAGTTATTCAGAAAATTTGAGATGGATACAGTATGTATGTGATTTGTTAGATCCCAAACTCCAACTTAAAAAGCACAGATTTCTTAAGGGCTAAGCTCGAGTGAGAAAAATTTTAAGAGGAATGATTTCAATTAGAAATTAATTCTTCGGTTGTCTCTTTACACCTGGTTACAAAAGTCTGTCTTCAAAAATTAATACAATGCCTATTATAACATAAGCACACAGTCATTCAGCTTTGACTGAGGCAGTTTGATGTTCTGTCCTGAAGACAGACAAAGCTGATCCAGTTACTGAAACCTACTTTATTCAGTTGGTGTCTCATGTCATAAACATGAATAGTTAATTTCATATTACTCATAACAGGCGCACTGTGAATGTTTGCAGAGTTTATAAGATATCAGTTACAAATGTGATTATACCAGCCATTCCTCTGGACTGACACCAGTTTCAAATTAGAAGCTGACAGGCCTCACCTGCTCCTGAGTTCACTGACAGGTCACCTTCTTGTCATTTTGGCATCCCCCCATCAAAATGACATCTGTGTTCATGAAGGGACAGAGAGCGACTCGAAGTTGTTAGAATTGTTGAAGAATAAGGTGTCATCTACTCCAGTAATGTAGTGCTCAACTTTGGCCTTTCAGATGGCTTGATGCTTGTAACACCTGACAATGTTTCCAGATATAAGAATAGCTGGAATTGGAGGATCAGCAGTTGTTCCCTCTTCTACCCATGGATGCTAAGCATTCAGCTCAGCTCAGCTCAGCTCTAGCCACAGGGTGTAGACAATCCTAGAGACTTGAGCAAAGACTTTGTCAAATGCCTTTATTTTTCTACATATAGGAACAGGACATTAGGATAAATAAACATTCTTTTCAGAGGCCCTTGTTGCACATCCAGACTTTTAAGCAAAGAATATGTGAAAGAAAAAGGTTAATATTGTTCAACAAACAACTGAATACAAAAGTTTTAAACTTCTTCTAGTTGTTGGACATTTCCATTAATTTGTTTACATGCCATTTATGTAGATGCAAACCATGATTTTATTTGGAAATGTCCTGACTCTTGAAAACCTGTTTCTTCTTAATAGAAGATTCTTCATATTCACTCAATCTAATAGAGCTTAGTAGTCTCAGGTCAGTTCAATTCCTACATCCTGACACTTCAAAACTAGGAAAGTATGCATTCATCTGAAAAGCTAACCCCAAAGTCTGTATTTGGTTTCTGTTATTAAACATGCAAACCCCAGATCCAAGCAATGTCAGACTTTGCAGGTTAAAGATTCGCTGCTCCCTAAGTTTCAAAGGAGTTAGATAAAGAGTTATCCAATATATATGTGTACCATCTATGGAACAGTCGTACAGCTTTCTTTTTAAGGCTTGGATTTTACAGGATATTAAGTAAATGTGTGTAAAGTATCTCATTCAAGTTGCCTGGCCCATTACTGTACAGAGAAAGGTCTTTGAGTCACAGGATGTTACAAGATTATGTGCACTAGGTTGGTGGGAAAAGAGAACAGACGTGTTTGTGAGAGGATAGGGAAGGATAAATAAGACGTTTAATTACACTTTAGCAAATGAAGGGCTCAGAGCAGCCAAGGAAAATCTTTTTGTTTTCTCCTCACTAAATTAGACCTTTATTTTTGTCTTAGGCACTGCGGCTAGCAGAGCTGTAAGGACATTCAGTTATCAGAGTTGCCATCATTCTCTGAAATCTGTCCTTGACTTTATTTTCTGCTCCAGGAAATATTATAGTATTGTTATTTCATCTATATTAAATAAACCTAAGGCCAGATTCCTCATGGTGTAAACAAGCATGACTTCAGGAAAGCAATGCTGATTCATGCCATCCAAGTGTCTGATTCTTAATATAAAAGGGAACATGTTACAAGAGAGTAAACAAACAGAAGCAGAATGTTGTAGGAACTCATGGCAACATAGAATTCCCCCCACAGAGTTTAGAAAGAGATATAAAAAGTAGCTAAGGTAGATTTGCAGAAGCCACCACATTTTTTATTTTCTTTTTAATGATTTGGATATTGATCATTTTTAATCTTCTTCTCAGAACAACCAAGAGATCTATTATAGCTTGAGCCAGCCATGAAAAGCAGGTCTGTTCTTTAACCTGCCCCAATTCACTTGGACATATTTTATATCTCCAGGGATTCAGCCACGAAGTCCATTAGAGCATCAGATGCAGTGAGGTCAAATCAATTGTCCATACTGCAGAGAAGGTAACCATCATTTACTGTAATTCTCCCCCGTCATGGTAGAGGAGAGGAAAGGTTAAAAGCTGTATTACCATGAGGCTGTCTCATCTATCTTTCAGTATATTGGTAATACCTAAACATTGCTTAAAGAACTGCACGTACAATCTTAAATCTGTGTTAAACTGGATTTAATGGCTAGATTGCCAAATCAACACATTGGCTAATGATTCTTTTCTTCAAGGAGGAGCATTAAAAAGATACCATTTTCAAAATATAAAGCAAAAGATTTTATATTGTCACGTCCAAAGCTACACTGAACGTTCATCTCGGGATGATCAGAATGACTGATATTTATCCTTCCCTGTACATAGATATATTTACCTATGAAGTAATTTGCTGTCATCTCTTTAAGCTGGAGATGCTGCGACAGTCCAAAAACAAAAGAGGAAGTAAATTCAGGATGTATATTTTGCACTGTAAATCAAGTCCTTATGTGTTAGTACTCTAGGATGGGCAATAATAATTGACTGAAGCAATCACTGCTGTGGGAAAACAAACGTCCTGGCAGTGTCGCATCTGAAGGTCAAGCCTGATGACATAGTAAGCACCTGAACTCTCACTGACTCCTGGGGAGGCGGCGGGTGCTGAGCGCCTCCTGAAGCTTGCCTGGCAGGGACAGATTTATGCAGCTGCTGGGGCTGGGGGTGAGGATGCTTTTACTGCTCCCACCTCCTTCCATTGGGTCTGCAAAGTCATTTATTTCCATTACAGTGCTGTGGCATCTCTCTGACTCCTGTGCTCCATGTGTTAACTGCATGAAACCAGAGAGAAAATGCAGTTCTGTGCCAGGGACTGTGTATTCCTCCTCCTCTGAACGTTTGCACTGTGGCCCTGATTAATGTCGCACTGAGATGATGTGCATGCAGGGGAACCATGCCCACCCCTGCTATGGGTGTGGGAGCTATGGCGCTGTGGCCTGGTTCTTGTAGGACCCACTGCTGAAGTGGGAAGCACTAATGAAGCTCAGATTTATTCAACTATTTGTCTTTTCTAGGTTAATCTTTTCTTTTTCTTAGGGTTTCTTTAATCCTGAGCTGTTTTCATTAAGAAAGTGATTGAATGAAGGGGATATTGAGATTTTCCATATTCCAGAAATCTAACATCTGTAGAAATTAGTAAATTTTTTTTGTGTGTTTCAGAAGCTCATTTGCCAAGCAAACACACCCATGTAGTTAAAATAGAACCTAAGTAGCAAGAAATAGAAGATAGTTAGATACTATTCTTCGAGTAAAAGTGTATAAAATATATTTCTGTGGCTGCCATATAGCCATGATATTCTTGGGAGATAGCGGGCTGAATTTAGTGGAAGTGTAAGACTTGGTGCAGATTACAGATTAATAAGTATTTTTATTATGAAACCTATTTTTAGGGTTTTAGTTAGGGTTTAATGCTTAGCACAGTAAATTCTAACTTCAGATAATGGTGGTATTCAGTAACCATAAAAAGAAACTGGTAAAAGTTTTGTCTGTGCTGAAGGAGAGATAAATGTGCTTTGGATTAGGTGTTACATACCATTCACTTAACTGCTTTTGCTCTTCTGTTCTCTTTTTATGATTTACCTTAACAGAGACTTTGTGTGGCTCCTTTTCCTCAGTTTGTGCTACCTACCGGCTCTGAATTCATCCCTGTGAATGTGTATTCGCAGGTCCTCTGCTAGTACTCACAACAGTGCAGTTCAGCCTCGTTTCTCTGAACAAAGGTAAGTACTATAAACACACACTGGACACCTCTTTACAAAATTAAGCAGTAAAACAGCTAAAGCTTGCTCATTTTAATATAAAAATTCTGAAGTAAATAAGGAGAATGTAGATCTAAGAAATAAATTCATTCAAGTCTGGAAAGAAATGAAAGTTTAAAAAGATGATTTCCTTCATAATAGTACAAAATTAGGACTGCATGTCACTTGCATGGTCTGTTGCTTTCCTTGTTCTGGAGTACCTCTCAGATAGCTCACAGCTTAGTAGTACCCTCTCTGCTGGTACCTGTTCTGCAATGCTAATTGAGAGAATGGTCCTGCTGGGTTATTTAGCTGAAACCGGAGCCTCAAAGATCAGACAAGCTTTGCTGTTCCTCAGCTTCAATGGATATCACAGCCCTGACTGAAAGAGCACTGAACTTGATAGAAAGGCTTTGGACCTGGAAAACTGCTTACTGAAATCAATGAAGGAAAGAGCTTTAACTTCAATGGTTAACACTTCATTCTGGCCCTTTTCTCAATAGATAGATACAAACATTGGCTCTGTAATGCCTAGTCATTTTTTTAAGATCAATAAGGCAAACCTAAATTGTGCAGCAAATGCGCATTTACTATCTGCTGTGTTAGCACTACAAGTCAGATCAGACTTTCGAAAAATAAGTGTTTGATTTTACAGTAATTCTACCCTCTGCAGCAAACAAATGCATTTTTAAGGAAATCTGTTTAACCAGGAAAATAACTAAGGAATTCCTCAAGAGTTGTAGATACCTCTTAGTTGACAGACTTCCTTAAAGAACTCCTTTTTCTATGTCTACAGTAATTAAAATAAAAGTTGTCCTTTGAGAATTTGACATTGGCAAGATGTATTTAGTTTAATTTTCTCCAAATGCTAAAGAGGTTGCTATGGTTATATGGAAGTAGTTAGGCCTCATGAAAATGAGAGAGATTCAGATTCTCTGAATTTGCCATAAGGTAATATATTCAGGTGGACTTTTCTGATTCTCCTGGTCATTCTGAGGGAGTGTAGTAATCACCTGTTTTTGTCACATCAGTAGTCAATGGCATTACAGAGAATATCGGCGTAGAGCTTTGGGGATAAAATTCTCTGCTAAGTAACCAAAAAAAGGCAGTCCTGATTACAGAAAGTGGTGACATTAAACAGAACTGTTCTGAAAACACGCATTAAACAAGCAGAAGAGAAGTGTAGTTATGAGCAAGTCTTAACCTGTGTGCAGCTTGGGTTGTGTCATAACATGACTGTTTCACATTAAAGATGAAACACTAAAGGACTAGCAGGAAGTTACCATCATAATCTTTTCTTTTGAAAAGTATTTGTTCTGTTAAAATGTAAGATGTCTTTCATTAATAAGTATTTAAATCTATATAAAAATGTTTCCTACAGTGCTATAGGCCACCAGAGAAGACTGTATTGCCCCTTCGTCTGTTTCTTTTTTTAAACAGCAATAAATAGGGTCAAAATTAGTCACTGCAGATTGCCCGGAGTTTCTTGACATTTACTGAAAATTTCAAACTAATGTGGAAAGTTCTGGAGATCCTTTTTATGTAAGTATGCACCTTCCCACAGTGCATTTTTAGTGATTAATTATTGCCTTACGCTGAAGTCCCCCCTTCTTGCCCCAGTGTACAATATGGCATCTTTCAATACTGGGAAGCGTTATATTGCGACAGATTGCCTTGACGTGGTGCTCTCTGATGTCCAAACTGAGTGAATTACACAAGAAAGTTGGGGTCCTTATGCTTTCATGAGGTTATTTAAGTCTTTTGGGTCTAAAATAACAGATGAAAAATATGAAAAATTCAAAATGGATAAAAAGTTTTAATTTCTGCTAAATTCCTGATGTTCAAAACGTGAAAAAGGCACTGGTATTTGTGACCAGATGGAAACAAACTATCTAAAAAAGAACTCACACAAACCAAACCTAAGTGATTGATTAAATCATTTGATATTTGCTTTAGGATTAGATTTAGTGCTGAAATTTCTTGTTAAAGATCTTTAGAGGCTGAGGTTGCACAGCAATTAATGAGAGAAGGTTCTTGCTTTATGCAGATCCATCTGCCTAGCTTTATGAGTTTGTTAGTAACTGCCTATAATTCTATGCTTAAAAGATCAACGTGTACTTGTCCAAACCAGTACAAAGGTGAGAAAATGTATCAAAATGAAGCATTATCTGGAAAGATCTTCTTTTTTTTTTTTATGACAAGTTCAGTTTAAACCAACTTGTCAGATCAATTCAAGCACAGAAGTTAGCAAGACTGAAAAACTGAATAGGAGAAGAAATATTTCCATCACTCAGAAAAAAAAACAAACCAACTACCTTGTCCTCAGTGCCCTCACTTCCAGCTTGGAGTTCAGTGTTTATGTAATCTGCTGCTGAATGGAAAGCTGAATGAGAAATTTGCTTTAAACAAAGTGAATTTAACTAATTTATTTTCATTACTGAAGCTGAGGAAAACGCAAGCTATGTACAAGAAAAAGTTGCATTATCAGAACAAGAAACATATATGTAAAAAAAAAATAAAACATAGGAAAACCCAAGGAAATTAGCTGGTTTTAAATATATATTTTTCAGCCATGCGAGATATCCCTTTCAGCAGAGCATGGGCTATAACATTAATCTTATTTGTCTGTGAGCTAAAAAAATGAATATATTTCCTAGTAGTCAGGACTGCTACATTACCTCATTTTTATCCACAGAAGCCAAACCGCTAGATTTTTGGAAGACAGCTAGCAATAAATTTTTTTCTATGACAATTAGTTCATCACTAATCTTGACCATCTTTCCAATGAACTCCTGAAAAACTCTAATGCTGAAAACACCTCATAAATTATTCACAATAAATCTGCAGGAATATTGAGCATTTGTAAATATGACCTCCCTTTGCAAGGTTTGTCTCTATCTTAGCTTTTCTTCCTGAATCTTTCTTTACTACAATTATCTTGAAATCTCTATGAAAGAAACCAAAGAAATGGGAACTCAGGTTAGCTGTAATGTTAGTCATCTTTCTAATGGATATTCTATAGCTTGTCCTTTTTTCCACTTCCTCTTACCTGGTCCTTTCATAACTCAGACAGACAGACTCTCATACCCTTTGGTTGGAGCCAATGGGTCTTACAAATGTAATTTATACAGTAGTTGATGATTTAAATGGCAAAACCCCAAAATCTTGTGCTTTTTAAAAATGTAAATCTGTCTGGATCTCATTAACAAAGGTTCTTGACTACAGGAGAAACTCTCCTTTTTGGAAAACCATTCATTCATTCATCCATGAGTTTAAGCACTTCTTTTAAGAAAATACTTTGGAGGCATGGTTTCATCTGCTTTTTGTCCAGTGGCCTTAGCTGAATCCTTGCCAGTGGTTACATGCAGGATGCAGTCAGTGGGGAGACTTCACTACATTGATGACTACATTGTGAAGACAAACAGCACAACAGTGTGCAACACAGGAATTCCAAGGAATACTGGCTTTATCTTGACCCTGAAACTGAGAAACTTCTATCTTCTTATAAAAAAGGTTAAAAAGGGCAGCTGCATATTAAAGCCAAACCTCTACACATAAATATATCTTAGCTATATTCTACTACTTTGCTATATTATTATTATTATATGTAATAAATATTATATTATTATATATAATACATAATATATAACTATATTTTATATATAATATAAACTATTTTATTAGGAACTATTAGTACATATATACTGTTATATTCTATAGAAATAAAATATATTATTATATAATATATGATAATAGAATATAGTATAATCTAATACAATTCTAGTCTATATAATTATAATAAAATATTTTGTAGCATATTAGAATATACCAGAATCCAACAGAATCCAATAGAAATCTATTATATTTTATATAAATAGAATCTAATCGAATATACTAGAATCTGATAGAATCTAATAGGATATACTAGAATCTAATGGAATATAATAGAATTCTATTACATTCTATACAAAAATAATATATTATAGAATATACTAGGAATACACTAGAATCTAATGGAATCTAAGTAGACTTCTATTATATTCTATCTAAACATAATATAGAATCTGACAGAATATACTAGAACATGAGAATCTGACTAGGCTCTAATAGAATATACTAGAATCTAATAGAATTCTATTACATTCTACAGAAATATAATATAGAATATAATAGAATATACTAGAACCTAATAGAATCTAACAATATAGTAGAATCTAATATAGTTCATTACATTCTCTATATAATATAGAATCTACTAGAATATACTAGAATCTGATAGAATCTACTAGAATATACTGGAATCTAACAGAATTCTGTTATATTCTATATACCTATATTATAGAATCTACTAGAATGTACTAGAATCTAACAGAATTCTGTTAAATTCTATATAAATATAATATAGAATATTCTAGAATCTGACAGAATCTAATCTGATAGGTTCTACTAGAATATACTAGAATCTAATGAAATCTAACAGAATTCTGTTATATTCTATATAACTATATTGTAGAATCTACTAGAATCTAATGAAATCTAATAGAATTCTATGCTATTCTATGCATAATATCATTATATTATAGTATCTTATAATACAATATACCATAATATAATATGACCTAATACAATACAATATAGAATATATTAATAATTATTAAACTATAGAATATATTTTCATAATATATATGTCATGGGTTCAGCAGCAGCAGTCATTTTTCTCCTTCTTGGTAGCTGGTACAGCACTGTGTTTTTGATTTTGGGCCTGGGAACTGCACTGATAACACCAGTGTTTCAGTTACTGTTTGGTAATGTTTTGGTCTGACCAAGGACTTTCTGAGCCTCATGCTCTGCCAGGGAGGAGGGGAAGCCGGAAGGAAGCAGAGACAGGACACCTGACCCAGACTGACCAAAGAGGTTATTCCATACCATAGCACATCATGCCCAGGATGTGAAAACGGAGAGCAGAGATCAGAAGGGAGTGGTGGTGCACTGGGGGGGTTCGCTGTTGGGGGTGCACTGGCTGGGTCGGGCTTGGTGAGCAGTTGTATTCTCTTTCCTTGTATTTCTCTTGTATTATTACTGGTGGTAAGCAGCAGTGATTTGTGTTATACCTTAGTTACTAAATTGTTCTTATCTCAACCTGTGGGAGTTGCATTCTTTTGATTCTCCTCCCCATCCCCCTGGGACTGGGGGAAGAAAGAGGGGGAAGTGAGTGAGTGAGAGAGAAAACTTCATGGTTGACTGGACTTAAATCACGACAATATATTATAATAGATATGAGATATATGGTAAATAATAATAATATATATTACAAAGTAATGAATAATTAATATGTATTTATATATTTTTGTATAAATATGTTTTTTTTTATAGATATGTCTCTAATGAAAGATACAAAATAATTAAAATTGTACTGACAGAAGAGTTTTTCTATCTCCATCTCTTATTTGCTCTTATTTTCATCTTAAGCACCTGCATTAGTGGAGGGTAATATATCGAATCAGATATCTCATAAGCCAGAATCTTATGTATCTTGATCACTATTGAGGTAAAGTTTAGCTAGACTGCCTAAAAATGCTTACTGGCCTCGATGGATTTGTGTTGAATTTATTTAATAAAAGAGTGTAATATAAAAGGCCTCGCTGTAGTTAATTAGCCTTCAGGTTATTGCAGGCCCCAAGGCATTGTGTTTGAATAGTCACTGCTACTTGCAAAGATCAGCAATATTAATTCTTGTGTTACAGAAAGCGATTGCATGTGTTTATCTGGCTAGTGCCAATTCATTGTTTCTAGGTTCTAATTTTCTTAGCTGTTAAAGATGGTGCTAAACATGAGGAACTTTGCTGAAATCAGATGTGTTTCTGAGATAGTACCCATTTAGTTCTTACAGCAGAACTAAACCTGAAGGTTCCTCCAGAATTATGCTATTGTAGCTGGGGGCAATATCTGTTTCTGTTACATGATAAACCTAAAACAAACAGTGCTCATTCAGTCTGTCCTCCTTTGGGATAGAGTGGGCCTAAGCTTATTAATTATTCCTGTTTTCTAAGGAGAAAACATCAGCTTTACTTCACTTGATAATCCTGTTTTCTCAGAAAACATTTACACGTGTTCAAATACCCAGTGAGCAGCGGCAGGAATTCTTTCGTGGTTAGCGAAGTGGCAGAAGGTTAAATCATCTGACTTGGCTGAGATGTTGACTGTTTACCCTTAGTGTACAGTAACATCGCAAAAAAAACTCTGAGCAAAGTGGGGTGTATTCATTACTGGACAAACATGTCTGACAAGTTAAAGAATATGTGACTGGCTTCAGTTGAGACCAAAGTGCTTCATTTATAATGGAGATTACGGTAAGAAACAAATGAAGTTGTCTAAGGGAAAATGATGTCTCCTGAGCCTTTATTCTGGTTTGCCACAAGTTAATAACACAACCAGCACTTAACAACAAAATGCAAGACTATATTATCTTTTAGAAAATGCCAGTCATGTGCAATCCAAGCAGGTCAATTACTAGCAAATCTCCAAAGATCTCCTGAAACCTCAGAAGAGTTAGAGATGCCAAGAAAATGTCTAGATGCACAGAGACACAGGAACAGAAATAGGGCACAAACCAATTTGCAGAAATGGAACTTAACCCTTAGAGGGAAGAACCCAGCCTGCTACATATTCATTTCTATTTCATTAAATATTTATGGAGACATACGCATGTAATGTGATTCTAAATTGTGGAAAAAGCACAACCGACATCTGCACTGTTTTAGTCATGTTTAATCTATTTTTTTTTTTTCAACCTTTCTGTTTCTTGCAGGTGTCATGGATGTGTTGTTTTTTGTTTTTTCTGCTGCTAACATGTTAGACATTTGAAAATTAAGATGTTCTTCTGAATAATTCTAAATCAGCACACACAAAATAGTGTAGAGGCCAGTGATTAGCCTATTCTGAGCTCAGATACGCATTGTCTATGACCTATTAATATTAATGAAACCTGCACATAAGCGTGTGGGGATAATTGACCCCATTAAATTGCATTTACTCATGAACTACTATGTAAAGTTTGCCCCTTAGTTATTGTAGTTCTTATCAAGGATGAAAGCTGGAACAGCACATATGCCAACAGAAGTGTGTTTCAAAAGTAGCTTTGTGAAAGAAACAAAAAGGGTGTGGGAGGGAAGTAGTTGGAGGAAAAGAAAGTACTGCAGAGAAACAAGTTCCACCCAAACTTTCAACAGCTAAATAAAGTTATCTATCTTCCTCATGTTCAGGTGGAACTTTCTGTGGTTTACTTTATGCACATGAACAATGTATGAATCACTTTTATATCTTTTATCAAGTGAGTGATATATTCTCCCTGGCCAGAAATGACTCATCTCTTTCAGCTGATTTTTCTCTAAAAGAATCAGCCTGTGATATACAACTGTTACTGCAAAGTTACGAGCAACTATAATCTAACCCACCCACCCACAAAGAAAGGAATAATAGTGTTAGAACTAACATTGGTATTGCTGTAGTTAGTGCTGTGTAATAGATACTACTCAAATAATTTTCCTGACATTAATTTTACGTACTTTCTTGGTAACAATCTCAAAAATAAGTAAAAATCTCTGGAACAAATCTGACAAACACTGAGCTAAAATCTTTTCCAAAAGGAGCACTTAGACCATACGAGCTGTTGTACTCCTTGTTCTTTGTACATAATACAGAAAATCAGTATTTTTACAGTCTTAGCGTGCCTTCCAGGGCAACTGAACAAAGGCCCAGTAATCACACTTGCTGTCCCCAGACCTGCCTTAGGTCTGCACAAGAGCAGCGTCTCCATCAGCTTCAGTCTGACACAATGGTAGTTACACCAGACCAGAATGAATAATCTCCAGACCTGAGTTATTGGCACAATTAAAGCAAGATCACAGCTGACTGACATACCGAACAAAAGAGTTTTGGCAAAGCTTAAAGTGAAAAAGCATACAGAGGAAATTCACTCTTGGCGTCAAATGCACCAGAGTAAAAGCAGGATGAACTGCTTATTAACAGGCTTAGGCGCTGCAAACCAAATACCAAAGGATGAACAATGGCAATAACATTCTGCTATGTCTCTCTACAGCATACATGCAATTCATCATTAAGCTATATTCCATAGGCAGCTCCAGCAGCACATTTTCACAGTCTAATTGACACATGAGAGATTTGGCTTGCAGCCCTCAAAAAAAGTCAGAAGTACAGAGAGTTCTGTTCCATCCAACAAGAAAACCAAAGCCCTGTAATATTACTTGTAACTGCAACAGATTTTTATGACTCTAACACAGCTAGTTCACTCAGTAAGTTCAACAGTTGTGCTGGGAGGGCAGCACATTTTACTGGGCTGTTGGGGTTTCCTTGTAAGGCACAACATGTGGGTCCCTCCACAAAGTTTGGGAAGCATATGACAGTGTGCTGCAAAAGGACCCCTCTCTGAGGGACATATTTTCCCTCACGTTAACTAATGTGATTCTTTCTACAACTTCTACCAGTTTGTTTGATTCAACAGTTAGGTTTATTAGTTCCTAGGTCTCAGGATCACCTCTAGAGCCTGTCTCACAGATTTTCATCTTTTCCCTGCCTGCAGTTCTGATGTCAGTGCAAGTAATTGATTGATCACAGAGAGCCGTCGCTGGCAATTTCATATCTGAGCTCATTTTGAAATCTTGGGTAGATACCCTCTGCTCCAAGTATCGCATTTGTTTGACCCTTTAACCTGATGCAGTCTTGGAGATGTCCTCTGTCCTCCCTAAACTGATTACTGATGCAAATAACATATTTAGGTTTCCTGCAATGATATTTCTCTTCCAGAACTGCTCCTTTTTCACCTCTGTCATGTGCTGGCAACAGTTCACTGGCAGCCTTCTAGAATCTGAGGTAACTGAACACAGTTTTATTAGGTTTCTATGTTTAAGAAGTCAGTCTTCAAAATATTGTTTGCCTCTTTATTGTGCTTTTAGTTAACTTCTCCAAGTCTATTATCTATTTTTCTCCACTGACTTTCTTGGCAATTTTAGTACATAATTCTTTCCCTACACTTAGAAAGTTAGCAGCTTAGCTTTCCTGGATGTATTTGAACACTAAGCAATACTGGTATCCAAGTATCTTATTCTATGTCTTACCTCAGCTCTTACTCCTCAGGTAAGCTGTTGGACCATCACTCCAGAGCTAAGTGGTACAGCTGCTCACAGTAGTAAAGGGACAGCTGTGGCACACAACACCCTCCTCTTCTTGGGTTAGACCATCGCCAGGTGAGGTACTGTGCACATTTGCTAAGGGAGGCACAGTTACCAGTCGAAGAAGCTGCAGACAAAAATATGAGCTTGAGTTTCCAACTCTTCAAGTCCTGTGAGAAAGAGTAATACAGTCCTTGGGTGAAACGCAATGTGCTAGGAGAGGTCTTCTGAACTGAGTGCCTTCATATTACACTTGACCCGCTAGCTGAGTAACACAGAACGGCATTATCTGATTTCTGCAGTGCTTACAGAAAAATGAACTCATAATGAAAGCATTCACATTCCCTTATACAACTTCAGATTTTGCAAGACTGTTATGTTTCTAATAATGAAAAACATGGCTTTATTTAGATGATAAAGTAGCCATAAATATAGAGCTCACAGGAGCTAGCTGACAAACTTTTTATATGTTAGCTATGTACGGCGAAGTAGTTTGTGGTGACAGCACATTGCTCAGAAAAGCAGGCCATATGCTGCTTCCTAGTATACCAATGTCAACCCAGAGAATTTCCATTGTCTGTATTTCAACCAGTTCAACTAAGATAAAGATCTCTACACAGGATTTCATAGCCTTTTTGCCACTGTATAGCATTATTAAAAAGGAAAGTACTGTAGGGGTCAAATTACTTTCAATATTGTTTCTGCTAATAAATGCACTACAAATGGTTTAGTCTCATCCATTAATCACAACAAAGTCATTAAAAATGGGCTGAAATAGATTTCAGTAAGGTAGCAACCCTGTCTCCTACACTGTTATGAAGTTCAGGCACTGTGGCACAAGCCACAGCGGGTTCACTTACCTGGTAGACCAGAGCAAGTAAACTGAATTGGAAGCGCGCAGAGGCAGAGCACAGAAGTAGGGCAACATCCACACGCAAATGATGAGCAGCTTAACTTACACTAATGGAAAAAGGGATTTGAATAGCTAAAACCTGGTACATTGAACTGAGAAAAAAATATAACTCTAAGTATGTATTTCAGGGCTATAACAGGACTGGTAGAGAGGAGAAATTATATCTGTCTTGGAGGATTTCCTTTCTTCCCCCCATTTTTTAATAATACAGAGAAATGATGTTTTCAGTCTAAATCATTCATTTTTTTGGTTGTGTGTGTAAACTCAAGGACAATTGAAAATCTGGTCCAGGTTCAGCTGTGAGAAGTATATATGTACGTTCATATATGAATAGCTTTTCACACAAGCATACATATACTTACTTCCCCTGCCCCCCTATTTGTGCCTCCAAATATCTGTTTCATTATGCATCCTCACAGAAAATGATGACAATTACACAGACAAAATTATTCCCCACTCCCCCTAAATCAAACCTATTATAGGCTGTTTCTAACAGATAAATATAAAATAGATAGATATTACATTTCTAATTCTCAATTAGTCAAATATTGCACATGGAAAGGCAAAGGACAGATTTTATTCAATTTTTTAGCAATGTAAAAAGCCCCAGAAAAAGAAAGCACTGTTGCTCTATGTGTAAGTGCCATAGAAGAAGCTGCCACATTTTTACAATGGAACAGCATAAAAAAATAAAACTTTGAATTTCAAGAGTCTGTTTCTATGTGAACCTTTTAATTTCACAACCAGATTAGATTAGCTCCACCATCCTCAGTGGAGAAAGTGGAAAGTCATGAAGGTGCATTCTCATTTTTTATGGATGAAATTATTTAAGAAGTAAACACTGTGACTTGCCTGATGCAAAAGAATATTGTCTGAAGAAGAAATGGGACCCAGGTCTGTGGCCATTTAGTCGGGTGCATTAACCTCTAGGCTTTCCAGCAGTGGGATGCATACCAGAAAATGAATTTCCCACCTCAAACACATGTATGGTTAATTTATTTCCTCTGGGGTAAATTTTGCCTGTGCTTTCCAGTGCGCAATTTACACTGCCTATCTGTAGCGCTTCTCTGGGTATGGCTGTCTGGACTGGCAGAATCATGAGGGACACTGAAAAAGGAAACCTACAGGTTTACCTGCTCACTTGGTGAAATGAAGGTGTACCCAATCCCTTTCTCCTGTTTCCAGCCTCCCATGAGGGCTCTGCTGATATTAGCACTATTTGCAAAAGACATTTATTCCTTCTCCTTCATTTCTGCTTTTGAGCTGTGGCAAAGCTGGTGGAAATTGTCATATTATTATCCTTGGAGAAAATAAAGGATCTCCCAGGAAATGCAGAACTTTACTATTCTACCTTTTTTTTGACACATTGACTAAAAAGTTGTGTTAAAATGCAGATAAACCCTCTCTCTAAACAGCCAGTGACACGGAGCTACATGTAGTCCGGGGCAAAGAACACATTTCATTACTATTTCCCTTCTCTATTTGGCACAGCATGGAATTTAACAGTACATATGTTAGAACCAAACAATAGTTTTGACAGCTGTAGGGGAAGGGTGGTCAGCATTGTGGCTGAACTCCTCACCCGTTCCCATGGGGGAGAGGGTGCCTTGCAACTAGACAGATGGCTCCTGCAGAAGGTCAGCAGAAATGTTCATGCATACCCTATTTATTTTTGCACGGTGTTCATTGAGTCAAAGTGCTTCTGAGCCTCTCTTCCCCCTTTTAAATAGGATTTTTATCATGTTTTTAAATCTTTGCCAATTTCAAAGGCTGATTTAATTTCGCACAAGAAAGTGTGAGAGAAGCAGTCTTGGTTCCCCTGAATAAACACTGGACTACGTGCTACCTGTGTTTGACTATGTCAGCTGTGAGCTCTCTTAAGTATGAAGTCTTGCCAGGCAAGACATAAATCTTTTGTCAATGAAAGAGGTACATTATCTGCTTCTCAGCTGTTTCTTTCCTAGACAGCTACCTGAGGTTTAAGATAAATATTCAACATAGCTTTTTAAAAGAAAAAAAAAGAAAAAACAGAACACTTTCTTTCATGCATTGAGCATTAATGGCAAACCATAGACAGCAGGGACCAGCCTTCATGTCATGTCCCAGGTCAGCCTAGAAACGCAGTAGTGCAGTGAAAGGATTCTAAAGAGGCAAAGCATTTAATAATACTTTGGCTGTAATATACTTCATACCTTCTGAATCAGTTCCTTGCAGTGAAGCTGCCAGATTAACTCCTGACGCAACTGGGTGCAACTCTGCCGGGTCAACAAAGCTGCGCCTTGCTTCTCAGGAATGCGGTCACTCCTTCTCAACAAGGGTTGTGATGAGTGTTACGCTGAACTGGAATCCTTACTCTCAGCCAATGTCTTGCTGTCCCTAAGTAACTTCATACTGAAAAGTGTGAAGAAATTAAACAGATTAGTAACTAAATACTAATATCTGAAAGGTTCATGGATTTAGTAGCTCTCCATGAATCCAGTCAATCTCTGCTCCATTTTCAACTCCCATAGATGCTGAATCTGATCTTTTGTATTTGTGATACCATTTCAGGGTGACCTTACCCTCATGTGGGTAAGCTGATATGGTTACCTTGTACTGTTAGCCTCAGCACTATCCCACTCCCCAAAACACCCCCAGCGCTCACCTCAGCTGTCTGGTGGATTTTGATTGTTTCTCACATAACTCCTCCTTAACCACCTGTGACTTCCTCACAGTACCCACTGTAAAGCTGTCAGCTTCTCACTCTGTGATCTGTCAGGGCCAGCAATTTCTTGTGCCGTGTCCAGTAGTTTCCAAAGTCTTGCTCTGTGCACCCCAGACCAGGACACAGGCAGGGGTCCCATTGCCTGCAGCAGCCTTGGCAGCCAGCGTCACCACCTCAGCCTGCTGCTGTGGGAGAGAAACAGTCGGCTAGGACTAAACAATAGAAACTATTTCATATAAAAAGTAAAAATAATGAGGTTTACAGATTGAACAAGATACCTTTTTTCTCATGGCTGCTTAGTTCCTGATCACTTATGGAAAGAGTTATTAAGTGAGAGAAGAGAATGTACCATCCTGTCTCATGCAACTGTAAAGCCTTCAGTAAATAAGAGCTTGGAAGGGAGGAAGATATTTGTGACAAGCCTAAGGAACTGGAGGCCACTGTGGGAAGCTGCTTTAGTGGATGATGGGCTCAGGTCTGACAAAACAGAACTTGGAATCGAGAAAATTACAGTTTAGGAGAAATGCCTTTGAATGAGGAGGAACGGAAAACTAAATAAAACCACAATGACTGTAGGAGCTGAAGATAAGGTTATATATATAAGTTTTAGATAGGTCCTCAGAGGAAGATAAAAACATCTCAGTGTAAAAAAATCAGTTACAATAGCAAAGTAGATAGGCTTGCAAGTGTATAGGTCTTTTCACAAGCAATTCTGGAAACCCAAGCTATGCATATATGATTTGTGGCATTTTTGTTGTAGAAGGTTTTATCCTATTTTTATGATTTTAGGATTAATAAACATTATCCAAGACAAGCATAAAATAAGCAGCACCTCATTCAGCACATTCATTGGAGTTTCCAGTGTATTCATCTTTTTCTGCTGGGAGCATGGTTTTAGCAATGATTAGAAAACAATATGGCAGGAAACTCTTGATGTTAAACATTTGAGTTACGTATCACAGATTGTCTCAAATTCTCTGACTTTTCAGATTTAAATCTTTTCAAAGTTTTCCTGAAGTTTTTGGCACATTTTCTGCAAAATATGCACAAGAAAGAAGATTCGTGGAAGACTCTAGCTGTCTGTTATTGTTTAAACACTGATGTTTAAGGTTTAAATTTGCAGGGAACAAATCATTCTACATCAAAACTAAGGTGTTGCATGTTTATTTACAGACCAAGCTCCAGTAGTAATGTGTATTTGTCACGGAAACTGATTTGAATTTAATTCTAAACCCTGTTTTGCACCAGGAAAATCTGAGTTTCATTTTACTTGTCTCTGTTTTCAATTATAATTTGACAAAAGAAATAACTGCATTACCTATTTGATTTGCCAGAACTTTATCCCAGCACCACCTGTTGAGCCCTCGGCACTCGAATCCTGACATATAGCAGAGAACAAAATTATGCAGTTGGCATACTAACCAGCAAGGATGCCAACAAAAGCATAATACAGCCTTTGTACTCAAAGTACAACCAAATATATATTAAGCTACCAACTGCAAAGGTTTAAGCAAGCCACATTTAATTATACATGAACATATCTTTCCAACAAATAACTCAGTAGAAAAATGGTATGGAAGTTAGAAAGGACCCTTTTTGTACATCTTGCTTTGGTAAATATTGCAAGCTTAAAATAAATAAAGTTTCACAATACCATAGTAGATTTACATTAGAAATGGCAAGAGGATAGCCAGCTAGCTTATATAAATAGATGGGTTTAACGCTATCAGCTTCCCAGTTTAAACAAGATGCCCCATGTTCATTTCTGGCAGGGGGACTGACCTGGCACAGCACTGGTCTCCCAAGAAGGTGGAAGAAGAGGCTCCCAGCAGTAGTTCAGGCCAAGACCTGTCTTCTGCAACTAGCTGAGACCAAAGTAGTAGCAGTCGACTATGTATCTGGGATGTGTTTCTTGAAGCAGTGCTTTGCCACAGATGTAATCCCAACAGCTTTCCTGGCTCTTCTGACCTGAGATCTGCATAGCAGAGGAGACAGAAGATGAAGAGAGATAGGACACATCAGTGGGGAAGAGGCAAAACCCTTGCTCCCCAGTTCTACAGAGGTCAGTGAAGTCTGCATGATGCTGTGAACTCACATGGGATTTGCACACTGAGAAGAGCAACTGGAGGTTCTAGCTACGATGCTAGAGTTTCCAGCGTTTGTCCAAAGTTATGAGTTAAATTACGGAACGATTTTAAGGCACTGTTTTTAAATACCGGTGACAATGACAATTTACAGATTTTTATCACATTCCCAAAAAGCCTATGAGAGAATTAAATCTGAAAAGCTGATTATTGCATTGGCTGTTGGCCAGAAAAATGACATTAGATATAACACAAGGATCAGGTTCCAAGGTGAGGAGAATGAGTCCTTATTCCTGCTCTCCCAGAAATCACCACAGCTGCCCTCAGGCAGATCCAAGGATGAGGACATGCTAAAGCAGAAAGAGCTAACTGACCCACAAGGAAATTCTCCTGATGCATTTGTGCAGGGCTGAGCACACAGGTTCTGACACTGGCTAAGGCTTTTGTCAGTACTTTCATATGAAGCATAAATGAAAGACCATTAAAACTTCGGATAAGGAAACAAAATGCTGTACATGAAGTGAAATATCTAAAAAATCTTTCACAGACAATGAAGTACAGCTTTAAAATAGCTTGAGAGGTGTCATGGGTTCAGCACCAGCAGTCGTTTTTTCTCCTTCTTGGTAGCTGGTGCAGCACTGTGTTTTTGATTTTGGGCCTGGGAGCAGCGCTGATAACACCAGTGTTTTCAGTTACTGCTTAGCAGTGTTTTGTCTGGCCAAGGACTTTCTGAGCCTCATGCTCTGCCAGGGAGGAGGGGGAGGCGGGAGGAAGCAGAGACAGGACACCTGACCCAAACTGACCAAAGAGGTTATTCCATACCACAGCATGTCATGTCCAGGATGTGAAAACGGGGAGCAGAGACCTGGAAGGGTGTGGTGGTGGACTAGGGGTGCACGACATGGTCAGGTTTTTGGTATTGGGGGGTTCGCTGCTGGGGGGTGCACTGGCTGGGTCGGGCTTGGTGAGCAGTTGTATTCTCTTTCCTTGTATTTCTCTTGTATTATTACTGGTGGTAACAGTAGTGATTTGTGTTATACCTTAGTTACTAAACTGTTCTTATCTCAACCTGTGCGAGTTACATTCTTTTAATTCTCCTCCCCATTCCCCCGGGACTGGGGGAAGAAAGAGAAGAAAGTGAGTGAGTGAGAATACTGCATGGGGGGGGGGGGGGGTAGAGACTTAAACCACAACAGGGGAGAAAAAAAGCCCAGCTAGTTTTGTAAACAAGGAAACAAACCAGCTGTAAATCATAGAGCAACCAAACATTTTACTTACTGCGCTAACTTTCGCACTCTGAGCTACTTAACATGTTATTACCACTGTAAGTTTGTACAAGACTAAACGGAGGAGGTACCTCTTGGCACAGTTAGCTGCTACCAGATATAAGACATACGATACCTGAACAGGACATATGCAACCCAGAAAATGGGAAAGGCCTCTGATAGAAAGTGGAACATTCCAAATTGTATCTAGAAAAAAAATGGGGAATAATTTTGCATGTGAATTGCTTTCTTACCAATGCATTGCAGCAATCAGCATTCAGCAGAGGTTGCAGAATCTCTGTCTTTGGATGTGTCAACTTGATTGGACACAACTATGAGCAACCTGATGTAATGATACCTACTTAAAGAAAGGGCTTGGACTAGAAGACATCCAGAAGTTTCTTCAGCCTAAACTACCTATGATTCTAAAACTGACCTAAAGAAACCAGAAATCTTTTCCTTACAGTTGTTCTCATATTAAATCTTACAGAAATACAATCTATTTTTTGTCTTATTTGCTTAAAGGTTGGAATTAGGCATTTACTATTTATAATAGTTTATAAATTACTTCTTTTAATTAAATATGTAAACGTAATTCTATTATTCTCTTACTTTCGTTTAAGGGATAAAATAGAAGTAAAACCCGTAAATGGCCCAGTAAGTATATAGGTGCCTGTGGTTTAATCCCAATGAGTGCACTGAGTCTCTTTAAACTCTAAAATGGTGGCTTGAAACTTACCTCAACATCTTTATTTTTTCTGCGCTAAAAATGTAAAGTAACGATTGTTAATGAGAAAAACTTTCCTTCAAATTTGTAATAGAGACTGTAA
Organism: Myiopsitta monachus; assembly: GCA_017639245.1. NCBI lineage: Eukaryota > Metazoa > Chordata > Aves > Psittaciformes > Psittacidae > Myiopsitta > Myiopsitta monachus. Next base: position 10,732,749 of record CM029923.1, on the reverse strand, counting down.
AACACTTGCTAAGAGATAGACCACATCTAGGAAAGCCAAATCTAGCTGATCTCTCCTTTTCAATTGGAAATATCCTGTGTGGTAACCACATTTCATTCAGGAAAATAAGACTAGAGGAAGCGCACATATGGCAGAGAGTTTGGCATCACTGAATTCTATATTTCTCAGACGCCTAACAGCCAAGAAAATGTTCCATCATTTTCTTTCACATAGCTGATCCCATGTAATATTGACTCTAGATGAAGACTTCAGATGAAATATCTGGGTAGTGTTTGAGTAGGGCATTAAATAAATCTCCTATAATAGAATCCATCATCTTCTCCTAATTTCTCCCTTGCTCAAAATAACTACAAATCCTTAAATTGCAGTGTGGAGCTTTGAGTTTTAAAAATCATAAACTAGTGAGAAAACTCACCCCAGGAATGCACTGCGTTGTTTACTGCCTTCCACAATATCTCCAAACATACCCAGTAGTTGTACAAAGACACCGAAAATACTGGCACACTTCCTTGCCCAACAGACACGCAAGGAAGCTGCAGGTAGATCGATAAGTATTTCAGCTTGAAATTGAACTTCTTACATGTAAAACAGCCATGAAAATTATGAAGTTTTACAGGTAGATTACAGTGAGCTGTACAAGAGGCAGCACCTCTTCAGGGAATCTTTCAAGCCTTCACTGAGTAACCCAGACGCCTCAGACACTGCTCAGCTCCATTGCCATTCAACAGGTAATTGCTATTAGTCCCTTATATTATCATATGAAGTGGGATTCACTATCGAATTTTATTCTATTTAAATCTGGACCACTTGGGAAGAGTTAATGATTCCGGAATTAGATCTCAGTGGTTCTTACATTAGGTTTCTGTTTTGTGTATACAGCACTGCTTCAAGCAAGCGGCCCCAGTTTGCATCGCATTTCTCTGATTTGAGTATTCTGATAGCACACGTATACTTTAGCAGAAACCAGTGACCCTGGGGATCTTTTCACTTTAAGCTTGAGTCTACCTGTCACAGAAGGTGACTGAGGTCAGCTGGCTTAAAATGACTCATCTATAACCCACACTCCCTGAAGGGATAAATTAAATCCAAAGAGAGTGCCTTATAAATTCCCAGGGAGATCTTAGTATCACGAAAACAGACTTGACACCACTCCAAACTTTAGCCTCTGCCTTGACAGAGGGGAACCAAAATCAGCTTTGGTGCAGATTCTGCACAAGAGATACTTCTCAAAGTACTACTGAGCAGTCTGTGCCCCCCTCATCTTGTGGCAACTTGCCATTGATGCCTCTGCCAGCCTTCATGGACAATGAGGTACTGCAGCTGATTAAAATGGGAGAGAACTCTGTCAAAACAGCTCTATGAGCTTACTGAATTTGTAGAATTAATAGAATTAATCCTGGTATAATTTTTTGACCCGCCTATTAACGATCTACATCAAGAACAATATTCACGATTGTGTTCTATGGAGTTTTTTTGCTGGAACTTGTCCTGTTCTGCATCCTGGCCATCATAATCACATCATTCCTGCTGCAACCTGAGCCTTTCACCGTTCTGGAAACTGGTTGAGCTTGACCCAGTACTACTTCCCAACACAAAGTGATTTCCTGTCTCAAATAACTACACTGTTGCATTGAGAAGGAATTTATTTTCACCGTCACTCTCTGAGCTAGCAAGATGATTCATCAATTTATTTATGCACTGAAGGCTGCCAGTGAGAACCATGCTTTGGTAAGGGGCACTAAAATGGGTGATGATTTCATTTGGCAGCACCTAATACTGACTGTTTGCACTGGCACTTACCCATTTAGGCAGCTATGTAGACTAGGCAACTCAAGAAACAGACATGAAATTATTACTATAAATTGTCTCCAAAGAATTGTCTTGATTCATGATTGTCTTAAAACACATAAACACATTTTACCACAATGATTTTACCCATTTCCAGGGACACTCTCAATACACAAGAGACTTTTTCCCTTCATATGGCTGTAAAAACAAAACCACTAAGGCTCTTGCCAAACTTGTTCAAAGTCTACATGGATTTAGTCAAATAAATGTAGGGGAAAATTATATCCAATAATCTGGGTACTGGCCCATGCACCTCCTTACATCTCAAGAGTGCCTCTTCCAGATTTTAATGCAGATTTCTAAATTAAGTTCATTTTTGTTTGGATTATAATATTAAAAATATAGACCATATGGAATAGAACATAATTTTGGCTCTGGAAAATGTATCTCTTCATGATGCCTTTTTTTTTTTTTCCTAATTGGAAATAGTAGCTAGTGATTTCTGCTCTGCATTTGTTGGATGCTGCTTGTTTAGGGTTATCTATTGCCTGTAGGAACAATTGCCCTTCACATACAATTGAAACAGATCACTGTATGATGACACAATGCTATACTGAAGGTATCTGGTACAGTGACAAAGAACATGGGGCTTGTCCTGTCTTATTACCAACTTCCTTCAGTTTCCGCACGGTGGGTAGCTGAGTGGAATCAACAGGGTATTCTATGGGACATTTTAATGGAACATGACATATGTTATTGACAATAATTATATACTAATGGAGAGGTTCCCATTTCCCCTTAAGTTTCAGCAATATACAGGAGGAGAAGGGAAAATAACCTATTTAAAAATCCTAAAACATTGTTTTGAACGAGTACGTTATTTTGCATGCCTATGAACTAATATTATTTCAGATTTTTTGTGTCATTGGAAAAAATCACAACAGAAATACTTCACCAGAGGGAAAGTTTGCAGACAACAAGCTAAGATATTTGCTTGGTTGCCTTTGGCACTCCTGATATTTAAATCTGGGGTTCCAGGACTGTCGATACGTACAGGACTCTTAACAGGAGTTATAAGCAGAGATCAATAGCTATTCCTGCAGCAGGTCATCAGGCACATAACTTACTGAAGTGGAAGGCTCAGTGTGTTTGACCTCTCTTCTACCTCGACATATATGTCTGCGGGTAGGGCAGGCATGTCTCTGGTCTCAGGCTGGGATCCTTCTGAAGATTCCTCCATTAAGTAAAGACCCTTGAGGAAAGACTCAATCCATTTAATCCGGCTTGGTCCTATGCGTGCATAAAAAGCACAAGCACAGCTTTGACAGTTGCTAATACGTGGCTGCATTCACAGAGAATTTGGGCTGCATTCTGCTTCCTGGGTTAAACGTCCAGCACACTTGTGGGTAAAGTCTGGAAGGAAAGGTTTAGTAGGTGTCATTAGTATGGTGTAAAATTCAAAAGAATTACCCTCTGATGGGAGAATTTCCCCTCCTGAAAGTCCCACCTTCCTTTTAATGATCTTTTTGAGGGCCAGGGGACTCTGCTACTCAGTAGCAAAAAGGGAAAGTGGTTATAGGGTTCTTCACCCACAGAATGAGGCTTTAAATCTCTCTGACCTCGGCTGTAATTGCAGCGGTTTGAGGGTTCCTGCACTTCTAACACTTCTGCACCGGCACAGCAGTAATGTGCCTCAACCAGGTGGTATCATTTCAGTTTGGGAAACAATCGCTGTAAGCTCAGCTGCGCATCTACTCTGCAGCGAGGACACAAGCAGCACCTATCTCACCTTTTGTATATACGGCGGTAATTATTACACCACCGGCTGTTCTGAAGTAACCCATCAGCTGACCTGGGCTGCACCCGGCTACAGGCGCCGCAACCCCCCCGGTGCCGGCTGCGGAGCGCCCGCGTCCCCAGGCGGCTTCTGCGGCCGCCAGCGGGGCAGACAGCGGCAGCAGCGGCGCCGCAGACCGCCCGCCCGCCGCTGCTCCCTGTGCCCAGCAGAGGGCGCTGCCGGCCCTGCTTCGCCGCGGGCCTGTCCCCGGGGAGGCGCTTTGGGCGCGCCCGCGCAGGGTCCTAACGCCCCACCACCCCGCCTCCGTGAGGTTGCGTTTTAACCCGTGTAAGCCCAAGAAAGGCTGGAACGCACGCGTACGTGTTCATGGGCAGAATATGCATCAGGAGAAATGCGCGCACCCAGAACCTAGTCTCTAACGAGGTAAAAAATACTGAAACATTACAATTTAGGAGGCCTTTTGATACTGTTTAGATACGATGCTATTTAGAAAGGATGGATTATCATTGCTGGCTTTTATGCAGAATTTATCACCATTCTTGGATTTTGTCCATGCTGGTGACTGAAGGAGGGCTGTCCAAAAAGGGCACTATATTTCAATAGTTTAATCCCCCCCCCCCCCCTCTCCCCTTCTTTCTCCCCTTCAGCTGAGAACTTTTATTCTTGCCAAACTCCAGGGACACTGTGCAGAAGATAGAAACAATTTCCCCTCCTGCCTTTTCCCTTTATTTTTCCCCAAATCACCTATTTCTTTGTTTTCTGCTGGGGTTTTGGCATTTGGGGGTGAGAAAGAGCAATTAAAGAGGACCTTTTATTTGCGGCTGAACACCCAGAGGTTTCGTGTTCTCCGGATTATCCGGAGTCATGAAACCTACCTTCACCCACAGCCCCATTGAGTCTCCAGCTCTAACAGCCCTGCGTGTCCTGGGTGCTCTCTGCCATGCCCAACAGCTTCTCCACTGAACTCCTCTGACAAGGGGCATCCTCTGCCTGCATATCAACAGAGGCCTGGGATATGAGTATAGATTATACATCCCCTTTCCACTTCCTGGGTCATGTCCAAAGCCTGGAACCTAGCAAAGGGATTTCTAAAACTTCTTCCTTAAATACCTCAAACGGTAGAGAGGCAAATAAATCTGGTTTGTGACCTGGTGCATCTTCTTCTATAGATGTGTGTTTTGCTGTGCTTCTCCAGTACTGCTTTGAACTTTGTTTCAAAAATACCTATATATAAAACCCCACAGAAACCTCTGGGTACATTCATACTATTCCTCTATTATTTGATTCCTTAATAAGAAATAAACTGAATCAACCATCTAGGTTTGCCTTTCTTTGCTTAAAAAAATAATGAAAAATGACAGTTTATGGCTTTTCTCCTCTGGATGGCAGTAACTCCTGCTTAAACATTCATGACCCGTGACTGCAATATCCCGCAGCAAGGGATTTCCTTTTCTTTGTCAGTGTGCTATCCAAATGAAACATTTAATTTCATTCATTCTATGTTTTTTCAAATCTAAATTTGAAAGCCAAGTGAGCTTTCAAATAAGGAATCTGTTTAATGTAAAAATCTAATTGCACGAGTTCTATGTATAAAAACAGAACAGGAATCAGAAGAAAGGAATTGATGCTGGGTATTTGTATCTATTCATATCTGATTACACGTTTCATAAAAATTAACGAATGTTGCTGAGAAAATCAAGTTTCTTGACATTAAACAATGAAACAATACAAAAGATACGGAAATGTCCTGACCTGAGAGTGTACCAGAACATCTGCCCATTCCAAATATTCTCATCATAACACAACACATCTGGATTTCTTCACTGTTATTTCAACATGAAAATTTAAACCAGAAAACACATCTAGTAAAGGTCATTTACAAACACCCACTGTGCAGCCATGTAAGTTAGTTTAAACAAGAAGTACGAGAGGGAATTAAGACCTCCTCCCTTTTTCAGTGACAAAGCTACATTTAACACGCAGGACTCGAGGCTTCTCACCAGCCAGGACCAGCTCTTGCTTGTTTTACTGCTGATGAAAATGGTGCAGTTCAGAGCAACAATTTCCAAAGATGACTGCCTATATTTATACAACTGAATCTGCACTTTGGGGGTGTCCCAAGTCCCTTGACAGCTTTCCACTGACCCTGGCCAGCTGAGATCTGTCCTTCGACCCAGAGCAGCCAGCCTGCTCCCTGGGGTGCTGAGAGGGCAGTGCTCTCCAGCTCAGCACAGCAAATGGTGTCTCTGTTTCCTAATATATATTACTCTATCAGGGAGAAAGTAACTGATTCTACATGCACATTCAGTTCTTGGTCTATGGGCTGAGATGGTCAGTAGAAATCCAAGAGTGGTTTTTGAGAAATGGGTGTTTTTCTACCAAGAGCTTAATGCTACCAAAACACTTGCAAATGCAATATGTTTCCGAACGGAGAAAACCCCCTTGGCTCCTAGAACTGATAAAAACATTTCTGCCCACGTCTTTTTCACTGGAAAAAATAAATTTGGCAAAGTTGTCAATTTCACATTAATCTCTCCAGAACCAAGACACTATTTACGTTTTCCATTCAAATTGTTAGTGCTGCTCTATATCTACCACTATTGTCCTGATCATCAATAGCATGATAAGATTCTGCCTGTTGGTCTATCCTTCCTGTATCTGAACAAGGGAAGTAAAACAGTTTGTGGTAAACAAGCTTATGCCATAAAAGGTCTTACCTAAGCATCGGAAATCCTCTGTGATGATAGGAACATCAGTTTAGCACTGGAAATGATGTGCTTCTGGAAGCACGGAGCCTCCCGAGTTTCTTTGAGAGACAGGGAACAAACTTCGCTCTGTACTCCTGGAAAAAGAGTGGCACCTACTTGCTGACATGAATCCAGCTCCACGGTGCAGAGGGGGAAACAATTACTGTCATTCTATCTCAACTTCCATGCTGAAGTGTCCAGGTAATTTTCATGAGGAGCATTAGCATAGGTGCTCAAGCAGCTTTCAGTGTCCGAAGATATCAGTGGGACATGAACTGCAAATTACGCCAGGCCATTGCCTGCCCTCTTAGTTTTTTGGAATGTCAGGCAGGAAACCTGAAAAGTAAATGGGGGTGTAGGTAAGGTGATCGTATAGCTTGCCACAAAGCTGAACGTTCAGCTTGTCAAAAGACAAATAGAAGAAGATAAATCACTCGTTACACTGGTTTTACTGCAGGTTCATACCTCTGAGATTCCCTGATTCATTGCAAAATCTTCTCTGAAGACTTCATTAAGTTCTGGCCCTGGCACCAATTTGTCAGCAAAAAGACAAAGCACTTTGAGAGGCCGTCCCAGAAGATTCGTCCTTAGCACATCTGTGAAGGCCTGATGCTGCTCATCCTGACTGATGGGCTCAGAGAAAATACCTAAAAAAATAGAGGAGGAAAAAAGAGCCCCAAAAGTAAAGAGACAATATGTGACTGGTGGCAGTAGAAGTTCTGTTCTATCCTATTAAACAGTGTTCTCTCCCAGCTTCAGTGCGTGAGTTTGCCCTCTTCCTCATGGGAGCAGGTACAAGAAGGGCAGACACAGTAAAAATTACTAAATGGATTAAACGGTCAGCTGCAGATTTTTTTTACTGTATCTTTTTCTAAGTATAAGCCTTGTCCAGGATGTAGGAGGGAGGCTTCTGCCATGTAACACTGGGATACCAAATACCTTGGCTCTGTCAGGCTGCCCTATGAGCAGCATCCATGATGATCTCTTTCTGAAAAAGGTTTCATTCATAAACCTCCTGTTTCCCTTAGCTCCAGACAATGTCTGTACCTGTTTCCCAGATGGTGATACGTACACATGGCAGAGCAGACATACAGACAGAACACATGCAGCAATGCATATACTTAAAAACTCTATTCTTCATCTTGATATACTAAAACGGAGGCTGATAGACAACAAAGATGCCACGGTCAGGACAAGAGAAGGCATGCAGAACATTTCAGGCTGAGGTCCAAAACAGAGAGATTTCAGGTTTATTGTAAGGACAGAAGAGCACTGTGCACTTGAATTTCTAGCTGTTGGCAGTATAAGTGCACACAGTCAGAAGGTTAGGTTATAGCTAGAGCTCACTTTGAAAAGAGATTTCAAACAAGTTAAAAATTCCCATTCATTACAAGTTCCTAAATTAAGTGAAACAGCCTAAAAGATCAGTTTCTTTCTGAATCCTGAATCATTCTTTAAATTATGATCAGATGATATGGTCATTTTGTATACTAATTTAGAAACACATGTACGGGATCTGTGCTAGCATTCCTGATGTCTGGAGTTACCGAGCTGCCAGTTGTTTGTCAAGAAAAACACTCATTCTGGACTTAATTTTAAAGTAAAGAAAACTCATTTAAAAATCTGTTGGGGACAGCAGTGCTATCTCCCAGATTAGGGATGCTTTGCAATTCTGCGAGCTCCAATGCAACTGCAAGATGACCTGCACTCTGGAATGCCTCCTTCTATTTCCCTAATTAACAAGGGCAGCCTTTCAGGGCCTTACAAGAAGGCATAAATTTCATATTTTCTCATGCAAATGCAGTGGTAGGAGCAGAACACACAACGCAGCCCTCTTGAAATGATGGCAGGATTACCCTTTTGGCTTTGGGATGACAATAGAATCCCTTCTAGAACTTGCTTTCTCCTAGGTGCTGCATGAAGTTCTCTGCAATGTTACGTGAATGGACAGTACAAATGAAATTCACCATAGTTACTTTCCACTTTCTTTCACCTGAGCAATGTCTTGGTGGCTTGTCTTTCTGCAGAGCATCAACTGCTGCTTCTACCTGCAAGAAATCAAAGGAAAAAAAGTTTCTCTGCATCGGGTGTGCACTTGTTTTAAAAGAGCTGCTGTACAAAATATCCCTGTGCTTTTTGGGTTGCTGGAGTTGCCGGAGGCAGACTCATCCTTGTTGATAATACATTAAGCGCAATACATCAGCATGCCACAGAAAACGATTTCCCAGGGCTGGCTATGCCCTCTGTAAAGCAGTAAGCAAGAATGACTAAGGTATAAAAGGGCATACTGTGGTGAAGCATTTTTGTGAGGGAGGACTGCAACAGCCGACACATATAAAAGTAACGCCTCCTGCAAGTCATTAAGAAGTTAGCAAGAAAAGAAGTATAAAGAGGAAAGCAATCAAAGGCAAGTATAGAGAACAGGCACGCATCCAAAACATCACTTGTACAACAGGGCTGGCTGTTGGGAAAACCCTGAGTGATCCAGAAGAAAGAATCCTCTCTTTAAAGTTGTGGCACCACTGGCTGCAGGGATGCGGTTACTTTAACACCTATGGGCTCCCCCTGCTGACACTCCTGAATCTGAAGAATTTATTGTAGAACAATCCAAGCAGTATCTTGGATCTTGGGCTCGATTAAATCACAGCAGTTCAATGGTCAGGGACTACAAGTGAAAAGAAAGGACAGAGTCAATTTGCAGGAAGCATATGTCCTGTGATAGATGTCCAAGCTATATTTAAACTGGTTGCTTTGTAGATCACCAGTATACACCACTGCTCCCCACTGCTGGCCTTCCCAGTTGTACTTGGTGTACCTGCACTTCCTACTGGTTTTATTTCCTCTGCACTGCTCCCTGCTGCACTCCATGGACCTTGCTAAGGTTGCAAAGGATTGTCCCTGGCACAAGTGAGTTGTAGTGATACTTTTTGATGAAATTCTATTTGTAAGCCCAAATATTCAACTGCTTCTTTCTTGCTGCAGCCAACTTTTCACAACTGAGATGGATATATTTGATAAAACAAAAACTCTTGTGAAAATGAAAACCAGATCTTTTCATACTGTCCTTTGCTTCAAGGGACACAGGAAAACTGGAGAATCATTGAGATGGTATCGGGCTTTTGCGTGACCTATTTTGTATGTTTTATTAGCAGCAGACTGGCTGTTCAATAACCAAAGACCTGAGGATACAAACACTTGCTTGGGCAAATATACCCAAATTCTTTGAATTGGCAAAGGTACTAAAATCTAACTTTTTTTTTATTTTGGAAGACTGACCAGAATGCCGTTTTATATAACTTTTTTCATGCAGCAAAGCTGCACACATTCAGGGGTAAAGAGCACATCTTCTTCTTTTCACATCTTTAATGTCTTTACAAAATGACCTATCCCAGTATCATCCTAATCAAATTTTAAAGGCATGTGATTGCTCAGATCTTAAGTACTGCATGCCCCCGGCACTGATCCCTCCTCCTCAGATGAGTGTACATAACAGGGAGTTTTGAATTGTACCCAGATAGGCCAAGATCTTGTGGAGCCACCTCAAAAGCCAAAAATTGCCAGTGCATACAGTTCTTGTCTAAGGGGAATGCCACCACTTTCTTTTGGTAACCACTTAGCTTAAGGGTGTGGAGGTTCCTATGGCAAGACAAGGTCATCCATCAAATCCCTTCTGAAAGGTATCTGAGAGCTAATCTGCATTTTACAAAGCAGCTGCAAAAAGGATCAGTGATGCTAAATCACAGATCAGCAAACGATTAGTGTATCTAACACATGCTTCTCTTATATTTCCTCCAAGATTAAAGGTTTTGTTTTGGTCATCTTTCTTGGCAGCATAGAGCAAAGAATGTCATTTGTGCATGAATTAAAGCAATACTGCCTCTTGGGAGTTGTTTACTGCATAAGGAAGGGAAGACAATGACATTATTTGCTTCATAAGTATTAACACAGGAGTTTTTTATAAAAAGTGAAGATTGTGCTTCATTTCATATCCTTAAATAGCACTAATCAAAGGTATCTGACTGCTAAATAGTAAAGTAATAATCATCATCCCTAAGCGTCCCCTAACTCAAGCCTTGGATCAGTCATACACATTGGGAAGGGACAACTGCAATTGAACATTATGCCCAAGACTTTTCCCTACTTCACTTCTGATGGCCAGTTTTCCTCTGTTGTTGTCCTCAATCTGAACGACATGGTTCACTGCAGATAGCACCTGATAGACCTTCAAAGCAGTACGTCCGCAGATGGAAAACACAGCAGCTCAGAGCACTTTGACTTGCTCACATTGCCAGAACAGATACAGAGGAAAAAAACCACTCTCTGATCCAGCATTTCCTTTGCTGAAACTCTCTGTCACTGTGGGAGGGGCATGAAGAGCTGGAGGCAGCAGTGTTGATTTCAGGCTTTAAGACTTAGCTCCTTAGAGGCTGCTTCCAGCAGGTCAGTGCAATGGAGAAAGAATGGGGCTCTTTTCACATCCAGAAATACAGACGAATTGTGAGCATTCCTGAAAGTGTGCAGGGCTCTGATAAGAGTTTTCTCAGGCATGTATTACATCAACTGGCTGCTACGCCAGCCTTCTAATCAGCTGGCTTTCCTAGCGACAGAACCTAGACAATAAGCTCACACCTACTGAGGAAGCACTTCACTGTCGGTAGAAATGTTGCTACAGTAATTCATGCTCTAGACCAGGTGTTAGAAAGGACAACCAGGTCTCAGCTCTAAATACACCCAGATGCTGGGAGAACGGAAGATCTTCCACAAGTCTTGTTCAGTGTAAACTTCAGCTCCATACAAGTTCCATACATCTCAGAGTCCCTCCAATCCTCATGAGAAAGAATAAGAGAGAGAGAATAAGTTAGCTGGGGAGTCAACAGAAATAACTGTTAATAATTAAACACCAACCTGAGAGAAAAATCTTTTCTAGACTGTGTTTCTAATACAACATGGAATTAAGTTTTTTAACAAGGTCTATTTAGCTCTATAAGGACCTTGCACAAAATCTTTAGTGGGAATGCAGAGGAAGGATCTCCTGATCTAGCAAAGGCCTGTGAATACAGTCCATTTTATTACAGTTTGCATTTCTTGGATTAAACTAGGGCAGACTTTGAGGGACTGCAAAGATCTGAGAATACTGAGAGACAGCAAGCACTCAGTATTTCATCACTGGCAATATTAAAATCCCTGGGTAAGATTGTTCTTTGTCTTGTACTCATATACATAAGGACCAATTCCACTTAGGAAATGCAATAGCTCAATTTAAAGGGAATTATTTCTGACCATCAAAAGCGGCAAGAGATTGTCTTGCACTGAAAATCAAAGGCAGCCGGCCTGATAGAACAGTAACATGCACTGCAATCCGTATCTGCGCACCTCCTCTGAAAGATGCCTGATGTTTTTTTCCTGAAGCAATTCTGGGATAATTCTATCTTCGTCCATTATAAATTCACATATATTTTTATAAGGAAAACAAGGGTCTGATTGGCGCCACTAGAAATAATCCTTTAAGAGATCTCCAAAGCTATGTCTTGCTTCACTTCAACAGGAAGTTAACTAAACACTCCACAGAAACTTTATTTTTCCTCATAAGAGACGATAGATCCCTGTAAATGTAAAGTCATTACACAATCAAATATGCTAGCATAAAAAGTAAATAAATGGTGCTAATAAAGACATGCAAACATGCGAGAATAAAACTTTTGTTTTAAAGCATATATAACCAAAGAACATTTTATTAAGCTTATAAAATTCATTAAGACTCAGTCCTTGGCTGTTTGGAAGTCTTTCTCCATGACTGGAGCACCAGAAGACTGGGGTGATTTCTGCATTTTCAGGTATAGAGGTGACAAAATGATGAGAAAGCTCAGTTTAGTTGAAACTGGGTCGTGTTCTTAATAAGTTGTCATAGAAAGGGAGTAGAAATAAGTTTTTCCTGGTCTGTCCTTCCCATGCAACCCTACCCACTGTAGCTAGCACAAGGGAAGACTTGTTTTTCCACCTACATCTTGTGCTTCTTTTAGCTGCCTGGGCTCACCCCAGGAGGGTAGGAGATTTTGAAATACGGCACCCTGACTTCTTATGGACTTAGAGAATGTGATGGCTAATGTGTGTGCATCTATCTGCCAAACTAAATGAGTACTCTTTCACCTAAAACATGTTAAAGTGTTTCATTGCACTAGGAAGCTGTCGTACGAAATTCATATGACAGCTGTTACAGTGGAAATGCCACAGGAATTAACATATAGGAACATCTCAGTAGTGCATCTAAAGCGATACTCCCCCTCTCAATGCACTCAGCCACAATGATTTCAAAAAAGTAATCAGGACATGGACTAGAAATGAGCAAAAACGTTTGGAGCCATATAAAAACTTGCCCAGAGAGCACTGAAGTCCAGACTGTCAGGACAATCCTCTTTGTGTCCTAACCCTACAAACAGACAAGTCGTGCACTGAGGACGTCTCTTCCTCACATGTTCATGCATAAAACTTTCTATACTTTACAGTAAGCATACTTCATAAGGGTATAACTTAATTAAAGGCTTGTGGATCTCTCCTTTTCGGTATCAGTGAACTTGCATGTGATACAACCCAGCTGTTCCAAGTCACTGAAAGGTTCAGCCTGCAATGCTGCTTACAGCTGGGCTTGCTCTAGGAGATAACTGACTGCCTTACAGAAGACCTTCTGCTCTTTTTCTGGAGACTTTTGAACTGGAAAAGCTGCCTGCAAGTGTGAGATGAGAGTGACCAGCATCATCACTTGCAAATGAGGAAACAGGACAGGAAGGTGTTTCCGCACCTTCAATTTAACTGAACAACATGCAAGTTTAAGCTGTGTCTCTTACAGTTAGACGCTGTTATACGATACTTTCTTCCAAGATGCCTGTTAATCCAAGTCTAGGTGTACAACATCAGGATTTAATCCTGGAACAGACTTCTACTTCCCATGTAATAAAAATAACTTGTATTGGCCAAAGTAGCAGAAAAAGTGTGTATGCCATGTAATACCTCAGTAGATTTGCCAAATCATCTGAAGGATCATTATTAATAGAAAAAGGTGGATGTACTCATTGCCTTTGGTAGAGAGCTCATTAACTTACAAGTTAAACAACAGTTATTTCAAGAAAACCAAACCAACCCATGGCTGATTCCTCCATTTTTTGACCATCTGCATCACTCTGGAATATTTCTTTTTTTTTTTAACAGAAACATTTAATTCTCATTCATGGTTTGCTGTGAACAAAAACTTCAACACTTACACGGAATTGTAAAAGAAAGTGCTGAGCACATAAGGTTCTTGCTATGTCTGTAAGGAAAGAGAAAATAATTGTCACAGAAACCTAGAAATCTGGGGAGGGGAATAGGAAAATTGAAGCAAAGGGCTGTATTCCAGGGACAAGTATGTGACTGTGAGGCACAAGAACTTATTCCAGCACTGCTCATGGTGCCCTATAACAACATAATAAGTGAAGCTTGGGCTATACAATCCCAGTAAAAAACTTCCAAAAAGTCTGCTGAATGTTTTCCTCCTTTAATTTTTTTTCAGGCTCTCCAGACAAAAAGAATGATCTAAGCTAGTCTGTCTCACTGCCACTAACAGAGACTGCAATACGTTGCTTAGCCCGCAGTGCACTAATAGTATCTGGTATCCAAATGATATGAGGCAAATCATATTTCTCAGAGGATAGAAGCCCATGGCTCAATTGTGAGATTCAGATTAACAGATTTACAGAGCATACAACCATTATAATACTCTCTCACCTATATTCCAGGGTTTCCTCCGTTATGGGTTCAGTTGTATTTCTGTCTCTGGTATTAATTAATAGTTCACCGATTTGAGCTATGAAAATTCCTTATTGCCCTATTTAGCAAAGGCTGATCTCAGATATTTTAGAAAACAGTAAAGTATTGTTGCTTGGTAAGGATGTTTTGATTAATTCATGTAAGTTTCAAAGGATGGCTGTGTATAATGGTCTCTTATTTTGACACATGAAGCTGTAAAAAGAGTGACCGTTTGGCTCTGGAGCATTTCTTTTCTGCCTGGGTATGCTTTGCAGCACTAAGGTCTGATAACGTATTGTTATATGTTAAACCACCCCGTAAGCTGTTCCGAAATACTCTAACCCACTTGGTTTTGACCTTTTTCACTTTGCAAGCCTCTGAATGTTTTCCAGGAAGATTATGAATCCTCTCTGCACTCTGAATTTAAGCTAATGGTTAATAGCCTTGCTTTCCATTGTTACTTTTCAGGAATTGTTTGGAAATGGTCCATTTGCAGTGGTTGCAGGCCAGAGGTTGAAAACCATGTGTAATTTCATGGCCAAAGTCACAACTAGAGTAACTTGGCATAACTCCACTGATTTCAAAGGAAAAATCCTTTGATAGTATCGGTTGGAGTAATAGCTAGTTTATTGTACATTAGCTGAGGTACTTCCCCTGGCTTTAGCCCTCCTCTATAGCTTTCATTGTGAATAAGATTGAGCTCCATTTCAATGTAGTTATATCTCCTTTGGGAAATATTCCTTACTTACTACCCAGACTAGAACATATCAAAATGCCCAAGAGGAATCTTACAAAAATTTTACATGGGAAAACTCATCAGAAAGTTCTTAAAATTGCATTTTATGCTTGGTCTCAGGTGTATCCTAGAAGTCTAATTTTTAAGACGGCTCTTCAGTCAGATAATACCTTTTATCTCAATGGTGTAGTGTAACATATGCACAACTCTAATATAAATTACACACTTACTAACATAAATTTTGCTTGGCTTCTCCAGTTAAGTAGTTCTGCAAGTCCTGAGCAAAGTATCAATGTCTCTGAATAGATTACGGTGACTTACTCCAGATGATCATATACCCAATTATTTTAAGATGCTTGAGGTTCTTTATGAGTGCAAAGGAAATAATATTGCTGTTTCTTTTGAAAAAGAAAAGCTCAACTAGGAAGGTAGGTATTAAGAAAAGTAACAATTAGGCCTGAAATGTTAATAACTGGATATCTTTTTTGAAGATAGTTGAAAGTATTTACATTTAAAAGACAAGAAAATCTCTGAAAAAATAGAGAAAAATGGAAAATTGTCTTTTATGCTGTTACTGCCTAGCTCACTTTGCAGCTCTATCACATGACAATGAACAACTAAAGAAAACTATTATTATGCAAACCACTCCAGCACAAAAGGGTATTACATATCTTGTACAAAAGGGGATTTCTTTAAAAAGCACAGCACATTCAGTGTTTAGGGTTTGCAGTTGAAATTCATGGCCTTGCTTGCCAATATTATCATGCAGCTGGGTATTATGCTATTGCCGTACACTGAGAGGGAGAAAAAAAATCACAATAAAGATTTTCAAATGGGTTCATATTAAACTGTTGTATTCTCTTATGTTGCAATATCACTTTCAATGATTTTTGGCATCTTTTCTTTAGCACAGAGGTCACAATAAATACTAGCCACAGAGAACTTGATTGCAAACAGAAAATGTCAAAACTGCAATCAAAACTGATTTCTAAATCTTTTGATTTTAAAAAATGATCACTGGAAAATAGGAATTATTTCAGTGTTGAAAACTGAGACATTTGATGGGAATGACAAAATTTTTTCTCTTATTAAACAGCCATGTGACAGAAGTCCATCTTTCTGTACAGAAGGCTTCTGACAGAATCTTCTACTGGTGCTGCGAAACAACGGTCCATTATTTAAATTTTAATATTGTTTTTTTTTTTAATCTTTCCAGAAATTCTCTTCTATTTCAATAAAAGCAAAATCAGCTGACCAAACCTCACTGATGATTAAAGATTAAATGTAGTCTCAGAAATCTTCATGATGTAGCTGTCCAAACACTAATTCGGAGGACTAAACGGTCTTTACAGGGTTAAGTGCTTCCTGCATCTTCTGTATGCAATCCAAGTAACAAAACTATTGTAAAGCATCTCACTATCAGTGATTTTTCAAGATTATTTTAAAGGAATGTTTTGTAGAAAGCAGTAACAAGTCACATACTACAAGTCAGCTTTATAGGAACAGCTTAAACTAGGGCAGGGGGGTAAAGGCTTTGAAGTGATTCCATGGCATGGATTAGAACAGGAGCTAGTCTCAGACACAGAATACACTATGGGATCAAAACACTAAAGTCGTGCTAGCTCTGGGTGTAAAACAGAGTTAGCAGTAGAAAAGAGAGCTCTGGAAAGCTGTATAGCAACGAACACACAATTTGAACATACCTTCATGATGTTCTGTGTGAACAGTGGACCTGCATTTGTAGTGCCCTGATATTAATTGTACATATAGCAGACTTGAAAACTTCAATTTCTATTTGAATTCACATACGTATTTCTTTACATTATGCTGCACTTCTTAAAAAAGCAATAACATCAGCAAGTCGAGCTTTGACACTGTACTATTCGCCCTAGAACAAGTGGTGATACTGACCAATTTGTAGAAGGGGCACTTTAGCAGCTCAGAGAGCACAGGCATATCATTATCCATCTTCTCTTCCTGAGTTACGGAGTCATCTCCAAAGCACTAACCAAATGATTCCAGCATTAATATCATCATCGTCATCATGCTCAACATTCCCAGTTTACTTAACTGTTGTCATATCCACATTTCTGCAAGGAGAGAAGGAACAGATCAACTGGGGTTGTGCTTCCTCTGCCCTGTGCAAGCTTCTGAGAACTGGCAGTGTAGAACATCCTATTAGACAAGCTGCATAGTGCCCATGTACAATCTTGTATAAATACTAGTTTACTCATGCTTCCATTTAAGTATAATATGTTTTTTTCCACTTAGCAGCTTTCTTTTTCCTTTTAAATTCTTAACTTCTCTGTAATAAGCAGAAAAACAATACAAAATGAAGAAAACACACTAAACAAGACACACTAATTGCTAGCTGTGATTAATTAGTAATTATAAGCCCACCCACACATATAGCTTCCATTGCTACTAATTTAGTTGCACAAATTCAATAAAAGCAGACAAATTTCAAAATACCTTAATCATTATTATTTTTATTGACAGATGAGCTTGTCTGTTGTCATTCCTTCCAAAGCAAAAGGGGTAAAAACGGAAGGGACACAGTAGGATCCTGTTATTTAGACAGGTAAGGAACCAGAAGCTTAACCAAAACCCTGTAGCCAGTACACAAAATATTCAGTCTTCATTGCCTACATTTTGCTTTCAGGCTCTCAATTGAGTCATTCTTGATTTACCTGGCTGTAGCAAAGGAGAATCTATTGCTATGTTTTCAAGCATCCTTCAGTTCTAACAACAGGAAGCCAGTCAAGCCCTATGGGAGATTCTTGACCATTTGCGAAACTACAGTGTGATGGCTTTCTAAGGAATTAAATCACAGAGGCTTAATGGTATTAGGGTCCTGGATATCCCTGGAAGGAGCTTAGAAGTGAGCTTCTCACACTACACTGGAAGACTTGTACTTCTGCCTAATGCAACTTCACTGTGAGGCCATATGCTCTCAGTTCTCCTTTTTAAAATGGACCTGCCTGACTTACTTTTTGCCTCAAAATATTGTTAAAAAAACCTTCTTCAGATCCTCTATCTAGGCCATACTATTAAAAATTCCTGGATATCCTCTGTTAATTGTAGTAAGCTCTGCTGAAATGCGGGAGTCAATTCTCACAAAACAGTATCTGCAATTACTGTACCGCAACCTAAAACTGACAATAAGCTTAAACCAGGGAATGTAAATGAACTGCCTTCAGTTAAAACCATCAGCATGGCTTTAGAGAAAGATTTTAAAATAGCACTATCTAAAAAGTAATAATGTTATTCATCACCCCTTCTTATAAGACCTTTAGAGTTCTCCCTTTTCCTGTTTGTAAATTATTAGTCTTTGCATTAAAAATTTCTCAGACAGGAAAACAGTAACAATTGATTTACATGGACAAAAGCTTTTCTAAGTTTTCAGTCCAGCTTCCTCTGAGATCTCATTGACCTTCAAAGTTCAACTTCTTCCAAGAAAGTTTTCTTTGGGATTAATAGCCTTCACCATAAAATCACTGAGTGCTATAGCCATTACCAGTGCTATAACTAAGGCTGTATCAACATTTCCACATAAACTTATTTTCAGAGATTTACAGCTTGGCTACAAAAATATAGTTTTATGCTGAAACTTGGTAAAAAAAGCTCAGTCTGGGAGTGATTTTGCTCTTTATTTTGAGAAATCTGTGGGTGTTTCTAGACTATAATTCTGAACAAGACCTTGACTTGCTATCTACATCCCATTGGTGCCTTGGAGAAATCCCAGCTTGACTTTCAAAGAGCACAGATCCACTTCTGATAAATTATGGCAAGGCAATGTAAAAGGGTGTTTTAAAAATGGCTCCTCCCTATGTTGAAGATTCTCAAATTGAACCTGCTCATTGCTTCTCTGAAAAACATTTTAATCATTTGAAAATGATAGTATTTTTCAGAAGGTTTTAGCCAGACAGACTAACGTGAGACCAACACAGTGCTCTGCAGTTACAGAGGGGTCTGAGTGCTCCTGTTAGTATCTCTATGCAAAGTAATCAATGAATCTGCTGCCAGAAATACTAATGAATTTTGGGGGATGGGAACCCTCTGTAGAGGAGGCCTAAGAAAGCTTAAAGTGAGGAGCTTGGAGAAACTGTGGCCTCCTCCCTCTTTAGCACCCATGACAGTTGCCTGGTGGCTGGGGTTGAGTGCCAGGAGGGACAGAGGAGGGAGAGGAGGCGGCAGGCACCTTTTCTCTCCAGCATCCCAAAATAAAATCTTCACCATAATTAGGGATGCTTTGCAATTTCTTATGAGACAAAAACTGGCAGAAGCACTTACATGCTCTGTTTTGCACAAGCCCCTTCAGAAGAGGTTTGGAAGCACCATCTGGAAGGACAGGTGACGGAGAGATGTCATGGAATTTCCAGTATCCTTTGTAAATAATTCCTGTAAAGGGATGACTTGGTTCTGAATCATTGCCACTGGAGGTGGGAATACAAACATGACACAATATGGAAACATGTTCAAGGCTACAGGCGACATATGAAATTTCTTCAAAGAAAGATGTACTCAGCTAAGATGATAACCCCATGGAATACAGTGGTTCCCATGACTACTCATTCATTCCATAACAGAAATTTGAACAAAGCAGAGACAATACCCCCAAAATTGGTCACTAAAACTAGAAATGTCCTGCCAGTCTTCCCTCACAAGTATAGGACAAATCCTAATGCCTGCATCCAGCAGCAGGACCAATATTTCACTTAGCCAGTACAATTAATACCTTACCAATCACTTGCCATGTGAAGGAAAAGGCCAGTACACTCTCTAAGCTACCCCTTTGTTTTAGACATGTCAGTGACTACTACAGCTGTGCCTGCAATCCAGACAGATCACCCTTGAACTCATTCTGTTCCGTTTTCAAGCAGAAACATATTGGTTCCAAACTACAGCAAGGAAACATCCTCTGAAAATGAGGAACAGAATTGACAGTACTGCATCTGAGTAGGAAATACCAACCTTCATATATTTTGGGAGTGCTCTATTTGAATCTGATCCAGAAATCTTTTTTTTGGGAGCAACTCATTATAACTAGTCATATTCAGTCTAAACTCTGAAGCTTCTTTTGAAGGCATAATGGCAGGGCAACCTCAGACAGGATTAGAAGGAAGATAATAAGGTGGTTTTGCAGATGTCTAAAGAAGCTCTTTCCAAATGTGAAGGATGGCATGGGCTAAAGCTTGAAACTGAGCGACTGAAAATCTAAGTAGTAGATGGAGGAGGCTGGTATCATGGGCTAAAGAGTGAAAGAAGTGATTTCTTGATCCTGAGTGAGAGATGATAGGTTGAATGAGGTGAAGCTATGAATGGCTTTGAAAGTGAAGACAAGCTGCTTATATCTGATAGAAAAGGAGTGTTATATTTGACAGTCAAAGTGATGGGCTAGGAAACTGATCTTTGCAGTGCTGTATGGAATCATGACAACAAACCAGAAATTTTTCAAAAGCAGAGGAATGGATAATCAAGAGTGCTTAGTGGTAATTTACATATATATAAATTCTTGCATAATAATCGTCACTGAGCAAGTTCTATAACTCACTTCCGAAAAGACAAATACTTTAATGATTTTTTTGGAGCTTACACTGAAGTATGTTGCATAGAAAACTGGGCATTCTGTTGGATATTTCTAATAATGCTGGTTCCTGTCAGCACTTTTACTGCAACATGCTTGTAAAATTTCTAGTTTAATAAAAAAGTATTTAACAAAACCTCCTTTTTACTTGCCTTATGTTGTTTGTTTTTGGCTAAAGCTTTTCATTTAAATACACTACCTGAAGGAATGCAAAGCTTCTGTCCATGGCAATTACATAATATCTTAGCTGGTGGTCTTGGTTTATTCCTTTCTGGACTTGGGTAGCAGAGAAAGGTTGTTCCAACTTGGAGACGACTCTGGAAAGCCAGTACAGGATAACACAGACATCAAGTCACTAAACATACCACCTCTTAGACATACAGATTTAACAGCACTTCTCCACTTAGTTTGGAACAGTATTACATTATAGTGGTTTTAGTTGTAATACATAAGAAATTAATTTTATTCCCTATTGTATCATATCCTTCATTTCCCCCATGCAGAGACTGACTGCTGCATACATTCTTCCAGGGCAAGGCTTTTCCTATTAATAGACAACTTGGCTTCACACACTGAGATGAATGAACAAGGTTTCGAGTGCCTGCCTAATTTAAGCGGACCATATGTCATAAGCTATAGTATCCTGTTAGTAGAGAATAAAATAAAGCAAAATTGAGAGGAAAAATAGCTTTCCTACTGTTAGCTGACCTCACAGATTTAAATAAGCATCTTGCAAATTTGAGTGTCCTCAGAACTATTTACTTATTCTGTGCATTACATGAAGTGATACACATTTCTAATGTATGCTTTATGGGGGGGCTGCTTCAGGAATAGAACTTCAGAGCATTATCACAACACAAATAATTACTTACTGATACTGATTTTGTTTTCTTCCCTTCCCTCCCCTGGAACTGCCTTCAAAGCGTGGCTAATTCAACATTTTTCTGCTTTGGCCTTCCAACTTGTAAAAACTGGAATACAGTTGTTTACTATTTATTTAGCTTCCTGTGGTTGTAAAATACTGCAAACTTTCCTTTGCTAATATAAAATATACTAGTGGATGAATAGAAGATTTTTAAGCAAATTATATTAATCATTATTGTTACTTAGCCAGCCCATCTCTGATGCACAGTTGAAAGAAACGTGGTCTCTCAGGCTCTTTGAGTGATTAAATAATAATCAGCATTCCTCACAAATATTTGACTCATTAATGCTGGCAATCACATTGTCCTGCCAATTAGTGCAGTGCTGGTTGCAAATATAGTTAGAGAAGTAGAAAACGTAAAAATCAGCATTTACTTCATCCAACTCATCCCATGGGTTTCTAATGTATTTTTTCCTTCTTTGCTTTGTCTTTCTCCAAATATCTCTTGAAATGTATCACTGTCAGTTCATTCAGGTTAGTGAATGGGTAAGACCATGACCAACTGACAGGCATACATGCTTACACTTCCATAGGTTTTTAGGGTGCGCCATTCCAGTCTTCCAGTGCAAGTCCAGCTTCCATTCTTTTCATGATTCAAATTGGCAGTCAGTGGTTTATGTTGGTATGAAATACAGAAAAGGAAGAAATTTCATAGCTAACGTAACTTACAATTCCATTGTTTTCTTATTACACTACTTGTGACCAAAAGCAGCAGAATATATAGAGTCTCAAATGAAAGAGAAACATCATTTGAGAAGAAAATCTTTGGAGAGACAAAGTTGTTGGGAACGACAAGGAATTTTGTGTATATCTTTTAACCAATAATCTTCTGGTTGTCTTTTGAATCTTGAACACTGAACATTGCCTGCAGTTCAGATACTCAAAAAGCAGAAATTAATGAAATAAAAATGTATAAAAGTCACAAATGGGGGAAAACGTATCTTTACAATCCATTATTCACATTTGCAAATACTATAGATGCTCTTCATTTTTCTATTTAATTTAGTTAGTAACAGACTCAAAGGTGATGCTAAAGTTAAAAGAAAACAACAGCTATGGCAATAGGAAATAAGGCTGATTTTAATGAACAGCAAAAGTAACGCAGGACAAAGCTCTATGATGTGGTACACTGTCCTAGAGAAAAGAATCCATGGCCCAGTCCTATAAACACTTTGGTGCTTTATGCCTGTGGGAGGTGTCCATAAGGACCAAACCCATATCTCTTTGGTATCCAAGAGGAAGAAGAAGATTTGAAACATCACCTTTGATTGCAAGTTAGACAGGTCTGCCAATCCTGACATGCTTCATAGGAATGCATTACCTGCAATGATCCATGAATTTCTGGCCATTTGCTGTTTGGCAACACACCAAAAAGGCAGACTCGTACAATATTCCAAGCACAATTAAGGGCCAGAAGTCTGACACTTCACAGGCGTATTAATCTGTGGCATGTAACATACAGGCTCATCTGCATCTGTGCCATGAATCCTGTGTATTTAGGCCACACTGTCCTTAGTTTGTACAAAAAGGAGGCTAAGTATTTTGGTATTTACGTTTTAAAATGTTAAGAAAAAGACCTTTTGATTTATATTTTCTTTTTTACTTAAACTAGTAGGGATGTAATTTAAGGAACCGTGTTGGCACGTGCCATTGACAAGATTTAAGTTTCGTTAGGAGCCTAGCAAACAAGTGCCTGGACTGCATTGCTGAATTTGCTTCAGCTTGTTTAGTGCAAAGGAAAAACTGAGAAGTCAGGCTTTGACTGTGTGTTCCCTTTGAAGAAAGAATTGTGATTGTTGGCAGAGGAAGGAAGGAGTTAGGACAAAACAAGGGAAAGAAGAAGTTCTTTAATTTCCACCAGCCAGCGCCTTAATTTTTACTGCCAAGACTACAACTCTCATTTACAAAATAAACAAGTATCTGCTTATATATTATTTAAATTTAATTTAAATTACAGACAATTACCTGTCTTTTGGGTTGAAATCTTAGAATATTCAGAAGAGGGAAAAGAGGGAAATATGTATATGAGGCAAAAGTTATTTTGGTTTCAATAAATAATAGCCCCAGTCAGAAAGAAAAGACTTTCTGATTACATTTAACATATTTTTAACTCAGTGCATATTCCTTTTCTTTTTAACGTTATCGCTTATTACAAAGGCATGGTCAGAGATCTCTAAATATTTTGGTCTACAACTTAGGTGTTTCAATCTCTAAATATTTAAACTTATTTCAAAAAGTATGCTTGAAAAATCAGAGTGAAGGAGGCCTCCCTGTGCTCCATCTTGAACAATTTGTTTTGGATGTAACTAGGGTCAAAATAAAAGAACTGTCCTGAGAAATTTGATAATTGCCCCAATTATTTAACATAACAGATCTTAAGACTCACGATGACAGTACAAAGTTTGAAGTTATGAGCTAAGCTGTAAGGATGTTTTCTGCAGCAACCTTTACTGTCTCAGCTATTACGAACAAATTTGGAACGTGTCAGTCCTATTTTCTAATGCCCAGCTGAAAGACATGCATACTTGTTACATTAGTAAAAAAGAACTTAGACAGGGACACCCCATTACAGAACTTAGCAGCCACTTAATTATAACTTGTTTTAAAAATGTTTATCTATGCAACCTTCCCAGATGACATGAGGGGGAAAAAAAGCTTGTGAACATTAAAAAATTGCATTACTTTTTTGTTGTCATTATAGGTACAAGTCTCACCAGAAAGAAAAGGAAATGTTCAGACTTTTGCATAAACAGCCTCTATGAGATTCCAAGAATCATTTCTAAACTCAAAATGGAAAGAACCCACTTCTACAAAATATGTCCTTTGTACAGTAATACTTCTAGAACAGAAATTTTAGATAGGGACACAGTTGGGAACACTGTTTAAGGAATCTGTAGCAAACATAGCTAGAGATCAATGGTCAGGAGGCTATCTGACTCAGTTTCTATTGATGTAATATCTTACATTTATTAGAAGAAAAATACCTTCTATGCATTATGTTAAAATTCTACCTTCTGTTTTTTCACTCCATACATATGATAGTGCTTCTGAAACAAATCTTTTCTCTGGCCCTAAGGAACGCAGGGGGAGTAATGGGCCAATGCCTAGAAATATAATGCTAAAAATTTATGTAAATAAATAGTGAAGTGCAGAAAATGAAGCAATGCTGCAAAGAAAACAAAAACCAAGCAGCCAGAATTTGCCTTTAAAAATTTTGGAGTTTTGTTAAGTTATATCCAACAGAACCACATATTGACCCAGATTTTGGAGCAAGCTGTACATGCCATATGCATACTAAAATACATGTATGACTATAAATGTAATTCAAAAACTTACCTATAACAGTGTCACTGTAAACAATCAGGAGTTCCATTCACATAATCAAGGTGCAAGCAGGAAAAAAAATCGTGTCAGACATTGGAGTCTTCATTTCAGTTGCCAAATACCCTCAGCTTAAGAAAGCCAAAGAAAATAGAAAAGGCAGCAAACTCTGAGAAACTTCCTCGCCCTTTTCAGCTTGTGAGACTTGGAATCCCATAGGATGTTGTAAAAGCCAGGCAGTCCCTGGGGAAAGCACTGCAAGCTGGAGAAAAAAGTGTTACATTTTTGACATTTTCCTCAAAAAATAAAAAGATACAATTTTTTTTTATTATTAAGGTCCATTAAGTTTGCAATAATTTAGTTTTAGACAACAGTGTTTCCCAACTTATCCATAACCATCAGGAAAATGTCCTACTTCTGTGCATGATCCTCGGTTGGCATGGCTGGATAGAAAACTTTAGCCCTGATGTAGTCTGAAGGCTCAGTACCTGATAGGGAAAGGTTTTGGAGTTAAAATTCAGGTTTTAATGGCTCTGTCAGAGTTAATATTCAAATAAATATTTGAAACATAAGATCCTACTTGGAAGAAATAACAGTCTTTAGCAGGAATCAGAAGTCGAAATGCACGTTGTATTTCTTTTCCTTTCCATCCCAAACCCAGGTAGCATTTTACTATGAATCTGTTTAGTGTCTGGAAATGTCTGAATGCCCTCCTTTCCTGTTACTGAAAACATATTTGGCAAAGGCTGTATTAAAACCTTCCTTTCTAGTTATATGACATTTCATAAGAAACCTTCCCCTACTGCACACAGACCTATTGGGAACAGTAAAAAGATAGAAAATGCTCACGAGATGTAATTTAGTGACTACTGTTTGTTTGTTTATTTAAATCTGTTATTGGAAGGAAAACTGAAGACATGAACTTCACAGGATTTTACATTGCTGGTTTTCAATGTGCTTGCCATCTAATGAATACATAGTTAGGTCCAATCAGGGACAGAGTCAGTGGAACAACATCTCTTGATACCAGCTGACAACAAAGCTGTGGGTGGGCTTGTAAATTCCTGTCTGGGGAACTGACTGTGATTAAGAGAAAGGGAATTACAAGGACCATACAGAGTCACAGGATTGGAACTAGCAGGGCCTGTGCTCACACATTCTGCTCTTACTTCAGAAGCAGCACAATAGCAGCATTTTAAGGATGTTTCCTGAAATTAATATCCATCTAGACACATTTAAACACCTCCACAAATAAGGGCTTACAATATTTTGAATAATAACTATTAGTCTAAAGTTTGTTTCTTTTGTGGAAGCGATAGATGATAGTTGTGACATGCTACCTCCGAATTCTCCTTTATCACTGACAACAATTATATGATAAACTACAGGTATTAAAACCACACTGCTGTATTTTCTGTAGGGGGCACTCTGATCAAAGATTTTATTTTGTTTTCTGGTAGGAAAAACATTGGGAAAACCTGTTTTGCCCGACCAACATGTAGAGCATTAATGATCAATGTCCAGAATGTTTTCAGTGCTGGTTAACTAGAATTACTGTCAATTTTTTCTAGTGGAGTATTCAGAATGAGTCATGTAGAAACGAATAGTTATGTTCCCCCTGACCTCAAACATCCATGGCCTTGTACAAGGTCACATAAGGAGACTATGGAAAGCTTCCACATAACTTACTTGATGATTTCTCTCCTTAGTTCAGCAAGCTGTGCATGTGATATGCACCACATGGTTTTTGGTGCATTCAGAAGCACATTAAGTTATCATAAAATTCATTTTAAGCTATTTAATTGTGAATGATGGTAACTGAAAATATATAAGGAATGTTGTGGTAGAGAGATAAATTGCATGGGACAGCATTTTGCTACTGCTGCTGGGCTATTTTTAAATCTGGCAACGATTCTGTGACCATTACACACACTGTTTTCCCCCAAAAGATATTCTGAACACGGCATAAATTTCCCAATCTAAAGAATAAGAATCTCAGAAAAATAAAATGCGAAAACAGCTGTCTGTGTTCTTGAAATCCTTCTTGAATCTCCTAAAATGATTTTTCCAGAGCTACTGTCTTCTCTGTTTTCCAGACATATCTGAAGTCTTAAAAATATTTCTCATTGTAGTGGTTTAACCCTAGCCGGCAACTGAGCATCACACAGCTGTTCATGCCATCTACTATGAAGAAAATTAACTCTATCTCAGCCCAAACCAGCACACTTATACAGATACAAATGCACATGATACAAATTAAAAGTCATGGTTCAGATCAGAAGGACCAATGAGTCAATCATATGTGTAGCAACATAAAGAAGCAAATTACGGGAAAAAATGAAATGGAAGATTAAGGAGTTCTTTAAAGCCTGAATAGGAGAAACTCAGATCACACTGAGTATTATGTTTCATACAGGGA
Organism: Myiopsitta monachus; assembly: GCA_017639245.1. Classification (NCBI taxonomy): domain Eukaryota; kingdom Metazoa; phylum Chordata; class Aves; order Psittaciformes; family Psittacidae; genus Myiopsitta; species Myiopsitta monachus. The sequence goes on along the minus strand of CM029923.1, from coordinate 10,705,649 downwards.
GTTATTTTACCAGTTGAAAATGTGGACTAGCAAGCAGAACCTAGAATGATGAAATTCCAGTACCCAAGAACCACAGACATCTCTGGAATTTTATGCAGTTCTTAGCAGCAAAATTAAAAAGTTCAGGACACAGAACTTCCTAGCACTACAATGTCTTTCGAAGGACAGAGTGAAACAAAACTGTTCTTCAGAATGAATCATAGAATCATAGAACAGTTAGGGTTGGAAAGGACCTTAAGATCATCTAGTTCCAATCGCCCTGCCATGGGCAGGGACACCTCACACTAAACCATGGCACCCAAGACTGTCCAACCCGGCCTTGAACACCACCAGCGATGGAGCATTCACAACTTCCCTGGGCAACCCATTCCAGTGCCTCAGCACCCTCACAGTAAAGAATTTCTTCCTCATGTCCAACCTAAACTTCCCCAGTTTAAGTTTGAACCCATTACCCCTTGTCCTCTCACTACAGTCCCTCATGAAGAGTCCCTCCCCAGCATCCCTATAGGCCCCCTTCAGATACTGGAAGGCTGCTATGAGGTCTCCACGCAGCCTTCTCTTCTCCAGGCTCAACAGCCCCAACTTTCTCAGCCTGTCTTCATACGGGAGGTGCTCCAGTCCCCTGATCATCCTCGTGGCCCTCCTTTGGACTTGTTCCAACAGTTCCATGTCCTTTTTATGTTGAGGACACCAGAACTGCACACAATACTCCAAGTGAGGTCTCAGGAGAGCAGAGTAGAGGGGCAGGATCACCTCCCTCGACCTGCTGGTCACGCTCCTTTTGATGCAGCCCAGGATACGGTTGGCTTTCTGGGCTGCGAGCTCACACTGCAGCCGGCTCATGTTCATTTTTTAATTGACCAACACCCCCAAGTCCTTCTCTGCAGGGCTGCTCTGAATCTCTTCCCTGCCCAACCTGTAGCTGTGCCTGGGATTGCTCCAACCCAGGTGCAGGACCTTCTACTTGGCATGGTTCTGGCAAATGAAGTTGATAAGCCACTGCCCATCATCTTTGAAAAATCACGGCAGTCAGGTGCAGTTCCCGATGACTGGAAAAAGGGAACTATAAACCCCATTTTCAAGAAGGGGAAAATGGATGAGCCGGGGAACTACAGAGCAGTCAGCCTCACCTCTGTGCCTGGCAAAATCTTTGAGCAGATTCTCCTGGAAGGCATGCTGAGGCACATGAAAAACAACAAGGTGCTTGGTGACAGCCAACATGGCTTCACTGAGGGGAAATCCTGCCTGACCAATATGGTGGCCTCCTATGATGGGGCTACAGAATTGATGGACAGGGGTAGAGCAGTTGGTGTCATCTACCTGGACTTGTGCAAAGCATTTGACACTGTCTCACATGACATCCTTGTCTCTAAGTTGGAGAGACATCAATTTGATAGGTGGACCACTGGGTGGATAAAGAACTGGCTGGATGGCCGCGTGCAGAGAGTTGTGCTCAATAGCTCAATGTCCAGCTGGAGACCAGTAACGAGTGGTGTCCCTCAGGAATCGGTGTTGGGACCGGTCTTGTTCAACATCTTTGTCGGTGACATGGACAGTGGGATTGAGTGTGCTCCCAGCAAGTTTTCCGATGACGCCAAGCTGTGTTGGTTCTGTTGATACACTGAAGGGAAGGAATGCCATCCAGAGGGACCTTGATGCACTTGTGAGGTGGGCTGATGGCAACAATTTGCCTAGAGTGAGAATAATAGAAGTACCACTGGAGACAACATTTTGGGATCAACAGAAAGATATAATGAAAATTACGCTAGTCAGAAAAAATTAGGTGGGGGCTGAAAAGGATAGAAAGCTTCATTCTATTCACCTGCTTGGAGGACAAACATGAAGATCTTTATTTATTAGGCTCCATTATGAATTTTCAGTTGCTCTGTTAACCTGAGGCTAAAGGCAATAACCAAGTTTGTTCCTTTTAACCCTTAAATCAACTTTTAAAGGCCGATAGTACTGAGTTAAATAGCAGCTATTGCTAATACAGCTGTACCCATTTATACCAGCACAGAACTTAGCCCACTGCTAGAACTAACAATTCACTCATTACTTTTTCTATTATTCAGGAAAAGCCGAAGATGAAAATGCTATTGGAACAACCTCAAGATAAATAAATAAATGAAATTAGTAAAATATGTATTTTTAAGATAAAAAAGATAGCAATTCGAGTGGGATACTCATTAGCACATGTGAGTTTGGGTGGTCTTCTCTTAGCAGCCTCAAGGGATAACCACACTCATTGGCCACTTCGGACAATTTTATGACTGCTTTCCTGAGGGTGACAGCCACAGATCTGCAGCTAACTGTGTCACTGCTCTTGTCTTCCCCCTCTACTGACACAAGCACTACAGCTACCGCAGCTCTGAGCTCTGCAGGGCCATGCACGGGCATGAAGCCTTATCTTCTCCTTCCTAGGAAATAACTTGTGATTTTTTTTATTCCCTGAACAACTCCTTGCCTCCTCTGAGAAAAGATGCAGTGGAAGCATCTAACATGCTGAATTCAAGATCTGGGCCACCAGCTAGCCCTGCCAAAGTTTGTTATATGGGATAGACACCACTTTTCTTGATAGAAGTCCCATTACAGATGTGACAAGTATTGGGGGTAAAGGGAAATACAGGAGGAACCAAATCCTCTTCAGTACAGGAAGCTGAAACAAGGCTTCCATCTAGTTAGCTACAAAAGGAGGAGTTTCAGGGAAAGCATTTTTATGACTGCAGAAAAAAAACCATAAGCATTCAAAACCATGTAAAATATCTCATATATATTAAAAATACTTCTGTTTTCTTAAGCTTTTATAAGGGCTATGGCTATCTGCTACCAGGTTCTATCAGGACCCTCATTTATATTCTTGTTACACCCCATATCCTTGTTGATGTCTAATCATAAATCTCTACCAGCATAATAATTGCAAAATATCACGCAATTAATTTACATAAGTAAGATGGTTCTTCCAGCTCATAAAAAATATTAGTTATAATGGCCATATTAATTACAAGAGTAAGACCAACTTGAACATATGCTTGGCATTAACTTTTCTAAGAATGTTGTCAATTGCCAAACTCCCATAATCCTTGTTTCATTTTGATTCCCTATTGCCTTCAGCCTCAACTAATCTCATGTCTTTACAACTGCAGAATGCAAGTGCTCCTATAGGATACTCATCTGTGCCACAGACCTCTCAGTAATGCCATGTAGGTATTACTGAATCTCCCTTTTTAGATTCCTTTTAGAGAAGTCCTACAGATTTGTAGACATGAGATTTTTACAAAAGCTTACTGAATTCAAGAAAATATACTAATCTTCTAAAATTGGGTCATTTCACAGAAATATGCCTGTTACAGAGTTATCAGATCCATCTTCCAGGAAAATAGTCAGATCTCAATAACAGCACTTAGTCATTCTTTCACAGCATGACTCCCACCCTTAATCATCATCAGTAAAGCTAGACCTTGCCTGTTTGATCCTGCTAGAGAAGTTATTAAACCATGTTACTTCAGCTGAGCAATATCTTAATGGGGAAATACTGCAAAATGAAAAATTAAACTAAATGCTTTCTAAGCTAAAGGTTTTGATGTACTGGAAGAAAGCTTCTAAATCAAAAAAGAATGGCCCAAAATTCAAACCAGAAGGCACCGGCATTGCTTATCCATTCCTGCCTATCTTCAGCATGGAAGAAATAATAAACAGCATAAAAGGCTGAAGACCTACCTGAAACAGAAAGGGTAACATCAATTGTCAGATGTTAAGGAATATGACTGCCAATTAATGTTCTTATCTTCCATAGTCTAACTGGGAGCTTGCATGAATAGTTAATGGATGAGAATAGGTAGCAGGGAAAGGCAAGTCAAGATTTGTCACAATGGGATTGTTTGCTGTCAGACAGTGCCAGGCAGGGCGGCGGCAGCTCGGCCACCATGGCTCCCCATGTGAGCTGGCTGCATCTGCAAGGACGGGGACGCGTGCTGGTGCCTAAGGCAGAATTCTACCCTGCTGATGAAAACATGGATGGGTGGCTCATGCTTTCCTTAAAACATTTTCATATTCTTAGTTTTAATGAGGCAGTGCTCAATACCCAGGCACATTTTCACACAGCCCTGCCCTTCCATGCCTCCTCACTAAAATGGGCGCATCATTTCAGGCTCTCAACCCTCCAGGCTCTCCAGTGCTTCATATCCCCATCTCTAATCTTGAACAGATCCTGGACTTCAGCACAGTTCTCACACAAGCAGATGGCCTACCAAAGGCCTAGTGCAAAATGCTAATGGTTCTGTTTCTGGAACAAGAAAGAAAGAAAGAAAAAAGAGAAAAAAGCACAGAAAAAAGCAAAGACAACTGAATCTGTTTGAACACTAACATTAGACAGAAGCAGCATCTAATCAAAGTGTGCAAAGAGCATGAAAGAAAGGTAAAACTGGCTGAAGTATGTTGAAAGCAGCTTGGGAAGGCACAGTAAAGGAACCAAATAATTTGTGACTTGAACACTGTCACAAGAATGTAACTGTGAAGCAGCCAACAATGAAATAAATCTACTGTATCAAACCGAAATAGGGACAAACCAATTATACTGTGTAGTCAATCCCTACATAATGTAGAGTAGGTACCACAGGAAACACAACAGATTTAATCTTCAAACTATGTGGCTGTCAATTAGGAGATATATTAATATGTTATAAGCAAATATGATGTTAGACACAAATTCATTATCTATTAAAAGATACTGGATAAAAACATACTACAGTCTTGTCATTTCAGTTATTAAAGGCATGTTTAATCTCTAATTTATACGGGGTCTGGTGCTTCTGGGTCTATTGTAAATAAAGAAGAAAAAGAATTATGGGAATGTTGTAAAAGTATTTCAATTAACTATTTATTGTTCTATCCTAAAACATGCATTGTAAGTCCTGTCCTTTATCCAGAATTAGACATGGACAATAATTGCCTTGTCATTTATGGCATACTCTTGTTTCTAGGAAGTACATGAAGCTTGCCTAAATGGACTTGAGGAGTGATTAATAGAAGTTCTTTTTATTAAATGGAACTGTGATTTGTTATGTGTACTGCTAAGGGATGCAGTTGCTGACACTAGTTAAATAACTGGAAGTTGACTGCATACATAAATGGACGGAGACGACATTCGGTCATGAATTTGCTCAGTATTTAAAGATCCCAGTATAATATTTTGAATGTTGATTGGCCAGAAGCTGCATGCATTTAAACAGAGAAATCTTAGTTTTTAAGACCGAAAAAGATAAGATAAAATTAAAATTAGCTGGGGAGAGTTTATGTGACCATTCTCCTCTCTGCTTTATTTTTAATTTTAAAGGTTTAAAATATTTCTGGCTTTCATCTAGTGATTTTATGAGGCAGGCACAGATATGCTCTGAAAGAGAGACCAGTATATAAGTTTTCTCTTTCCTTTTCTCTCTGCAGGTGAGTGCCTTAAGCAGTAAACCCTAGAGTCATGTTCCTTGTTGCTTGTTCCCATCTGTCTTAGTTTTCTTCCTGCAAGTCGCTCTCAGTCCTTAAAGAAAGGAAAAAGCCATAAGCATCAACACTGAGGACAGGACTTCATAGCCTGAAAAGATGAAAGGTCCTTCTTTAGAGCTTTAACTGAAGTCATAATTGTAAACTTATCTTCCAGAGCGTCAAAGGGAAAATGCTTGCTTTTTCTTGCACAGGTTTTCCTACATATGAAGACATTTTTTCCTATCGTTAGGTGCTTCAAAACCAGAAAGACGAGGGAAAAAAGCCCAACTGCTATTTTCTGTGCTAGCGTTTGCATTCCATTTACAATATTTGCACTGGGCATGTTTAGACATGTCCCTTTTTTTTTTTAAGCTTCCCCAGTTTGTGTGGAGCAACAGCATACAGGCATTGCATCAGTTCAACACTGGGTGAAAAAACTAACTAAAACCTGAACAGGCCTTTTTATCACTTGATTAGATACTTCTAATTGGGGTAGCTGATTAATTGATAACAAAAGTATTTAACTCTTTCCCACCTAGTTTCCTGTGTGTAGCTAAAGAATTTTCTAGGGGCAGTAGGTGAAGATGATTAACTTTTGAATGCATGATTGCAGCTTTAATAATACAATAAAGCTCAGTATTTGATCATTAACTTTTAAGAATAGCTGTTGTAAGCTTAAAACTTAGTACTTTATAATTACATATGGTTTATAAAAATATTTTAAATTACTTCTAAGAATCTAATGCATTAATATTTGCATCCATATGTATTTCATGAATTAGCTATTACAACAGAATATTAAATTGGAATTTATATATTATTTAAGACAAGTCTTTGTCCCTATCCTGTATGACCAGATAGCAAGGAAACTATGGCTGGGTGCTGTTCCCTTTCATGAGGTTACAGCATAAATAAGGATCTGATCACAGAGATTAAAGGGATTCTAAAAGTTACAGCAAACACTGCAATCAAGCATGAGATTAGCTAGTAGATCAACTACACACTGACTCCATAGGCAAGCAGGAATCAACCTCCGGCAGCAAAACAAAAGTAAGCTGCCTCTGGCAACTGAATCAGGATGACTCCAATACCAGTTGTTACTGGAGCTAAACCAAGTGCTGCCAAGAGGTGCCAATAAATGCAGAGTATATGCCTGGCCTCCTGTTCATACCAACACACTAAGACAAAAGATGGCATGCACAAAGCAGAGTGAGGAGAAAGAAATATTACTACTCCCGTTTCACAAACAGAACATGGAGCCTCTGGGAGAAGCTGTCCTCTTCTGCTGACAGTGAGTGCAGCAAAAGTAGCTGCTTTTAGTAACCAGACTAAATGCAGAACGGCACTGTGCCACAGACATCTCTTAAATGAGACATGGACAGAAAAGGAATACAGTCAGATGGTCTCCAAAGCCACTGCCTTAACCACAGCTCCCTTTCCGTTGCCCAAATCTCCCTCCTCCCACTGTGCCTCTCCCTCCATGGCTGTGCTGTCAGAGGTGATTCACACAAGAGCAAGGGAAAATGGACTTTGTTAAAAGACTATTCTGTGCAATTCCTCCTGCAATTCCTTCTCGCTTTTGGGTCACTGAAGTGGTATCCTCAAAATTTTGCTTTTATCAAATTCATCACCTTCAATCATCCTCTATAAAACCCATTAGCATCCCTCTAAACTACTGAATGGTATTTCCTACCAGTTCTTTGGTATTGCGCTATGTGAAATAATTCTGGTATTATATGCAACCTGCAATTAGAGATAATTGGGCAACATTCCCAAAAGCCAATCAAAAGACTAGCACACTTGGTGATTTATTTTGGATATGAAAGAGGGACTGGTTCTGCCATCTTACTTTACTGAGGTTCTATACATCTATGGACACATGGGCTACTCATGGATTTAACAGTAGCCGATCAGAGTGATAAGTACTGTAATTCAACAATATAGCATCACTATCGCTTCTTGAACTCTGGATAAAAAATATTGAAGGGCATGTTTACACTTCATTATGAAGTAATGAACACATACAATTCATTTCACTTCCCACAGCTAGAATGGTGCCTGACAAAAAGTGCACTTCAATTTTTGTTAAGCTCAAAATCCACATTTTGCTTTTTTGGTGCATTTTAGGCATACCAGACCATAGCATGGATTCCATTGGGAGCTATGTTGTTCTAAGAGAATCATGCAAAAAGAAAATATTTGTGTCTTGGGGGAAGGGGGAAACCAGGAATAGGGGTGGATTTCCTCCTCATTATTCCAGGTCTGATCACTTTATGTAAAATAGACCAGAGCTATATACTTGTCTTTTCCTTGCCCTCTCTTGTTAGTGTGTATTTTATTGGGACAGGGATGGAAATGCAAGCATTCCTAATTCTTCTGCTGTTTAGATAGAACCAGAAGCGGCAAGCTGATCTTGACAGGGACACTGAAGCAGTGCTCCTTGCATCCTTACTCCCTCTCCTCCTAAGTACCATAAGCACAGAAAGTCCCTTGTATTCAGCCTTGGCTTTATGCTAATTAAATCTCAAAATAGACAAATGCAATATTTTAATTCCACCACTAAAAAGAAAAACATGATTGCCATGAACTGACTGACAGTCAGCAACTAAATCCTTTGGTTACTGGGGGAAAATTCACTTACATACATTGTACTTGACCAGCATTTCTTTTTCTCTACACTTCAATGTATTGGTGATAAAACCTCTACCAGAGAGGATATAAGTGCTATAGATGATTGCCTGTATAGATAGGAATAGACAGGAGACTAAATACTATATTTATTGCATTGGCTGTTTATCCTTTAAGCTAAGGTTGTGTGCATTAACCTAGCCACTTCCTAGGTTTATTTTAAAAGGAAAAATAAAACACACACTTAGTAATGCTAAAGTTTAAATGATTCCAGGTGTGGTGTTTAGTGACCATTCAGTTAGACTCTTGTTAGAACTTTTGTAAGAGATTTAATTTACTTTTTCTGTGAGGCACTGGTGACTTGCCTGAGTTTATCTGCATGTGGAGTGCAGCTCTGAAGGCATCCCCAATGCCGCCTGACATAGACAAGACCTGCACAACTGGCAGCATGGAACTGGTACAGTACCTGTTCAGCCTGCTGCATCTCTTTTGACATGCTAATGTCAGGAACAGATCTGGCTTTGCAAAGAAAGGCAGCCAGGGGACTAGAGAGGGGACTGGAGCCAAAAAGGTGGCAGCAAAGGGGATGGGCCCAGGTGATGCAGATGGAGGGCACTGCAGTGCCTAGGAGGACAGGGATATGGCGCTGAGCATTTGGAAGAGAGGGAAAAGGATGCGTTAGGGGAGGAATACTACAAACATCAGTCAAAGAAGGACAGGGCAGACCCATTTCCTCTCCTTGAACCTCCTCAGTAAGTTGCCCAGCTGCGTAAACAATGACAGGTCAGCAAGAGTCACGAGGTGGTAGAGGGCTGGAGGGCAAGAGATAGGTTATATAGCATGAAACTGGAGGAGCCCGCCTTTACTAGGAGAATGGAGGCAGTAGAAAACTGGTCTTGATCTGGGCTGTTGAGCTATTTACAGTAGAAAGGCAGGCACTTTGAGAGTAACATGTGGGAAGGAAACAAGAATTAAGGGAAAGAAATGGAATCAACGCATTTGTAGAGATTGGGAACTCCAGCACATATTGATAGGTCTATTAATGGATAATTCATTTATCTTTTTTATGCATGCTTGGATTAGACATTTAGAGGCTAATTAACACCCAACTATATTATACTTTGTACAACAAAATTTATACCTTCCATGCAGGGAGCATGCTGGGAGGCAATTCTACTTCATCTTTGCTTCCAGCGTTATTTGCTTGGAGACATCTTCCACTTGGCTGGGTTGAGCATCAATTGTATAATTGTTGCCATGTGAGAGAGCTGTACCTGAAAGTTGGAGAAAGAGATAGCAGAACATGGAAAACATCCCAGGAAAGAGAAAGTGTTTTAGAAAGAGAAAGTGTTTTAGAGAAGGCAAAATTATGGAGTCCACAAAAGCATGAATAATATCTACTTTTATATATATATATATATATATATATATATATATATATGAAAATGACTTTTAGACTAAGGCACTTCTATCAAGCTCCCCAGAGCTGTATTAATTTTCCGGTTCTGCCACCCGCTTCCAATGTACTTTTGCAAGCCACTTAATCTTTGAGAATGTATAAAATATATGTCATTACTTTCTAGAAATAAAAATATGACTGGAAGAGTCCTCTCCTCTCAAATCCAAAGCCTATGACCTTCCTGAAAGTAAATCTCTTTTTAAGATTTCAGTATTTTGAAGAGTGCTAAGCACAGCCTAAAATCCACCCTGGGCCCCCTTCAGATGCACAGGGTCATCTCTCTTCCAAACAACTCCTGGCAATGCAAGAACAGTGCTTATAAAACACTGATGTGCTACTTTCACTGTAGAGGACAGAGCTTCCTTACAGCCATCCTCTGAAACAGAAGGGTGAAAGCAAGTTGCGTTTCTTTTGGTGTGGCTAAGCATGTAACACAAGCAGAGCTCATTTTCTTCTCTGCTTTTCATTTATCCCTAAGGAAAGTACTATCTGGCTATAAATAGCATTCAGAACCAGTCAAGAGAAGGGGCACTGGGCAGGGTTTGTGGTTTCTTCAAGCAGTCTGCTGATCACACCATTTTGGTAAGTTATTCTCTGTGCACAGCCATTAATTCACTGTGTAGTGAATTCTTTGGGTTTGCTTCTCTTTTAGACATCAGCAATACTCCTTTCTTCACCAACAGAAAAACTCACCTAGCAAGATACCCAGGCTGGGCCAGGACAGAGCATGTCTGGCAGGTCTGCTCCCACCTCAGAGTCCTCCAGGGAGCTGCCCACCTCCCAGGCCAGAGCTCCTGTACAGCTTCAGTCAGAGGAACTCAAAAGTTTGGCACAAGCTTTGTGCCTTTATAACTTCTCTCCAGCACAACTGGTCAACCATATAGGAAACAGACACATAGTCTTTCCTTGAACAGTGATGCACCAGGACAGTTTCCCACAGTCTGGGGATCTGCAGGAGAAGGAAGCTCAGTGCCACCAGGCAATCCTTCTAGGATGTGGTGGTTTACAGGCCACCCACCGTAGCAGTTACAAGCCAAATTTACTCATAAACATTTAATGCATGAATTAAATATAGAAGTAATGCAAAAATAAAAGGGCCTGGGATTATGTCCCATACATTGAGGCTCCTCAGGCTTGCAAATCTCTAGCAGGGGGATTCCTCACTGCTATTTTTCCCAGAGGATGGGCTATCATTCCTACAGTTTAAGAGATTCACCTGTAAAACCAAAACAAAGTGTGTTGAGGGATTAGAGAACTTCAATAACAGAGAAAAGAGCAGTGGTTTTCCTTTGTAGGTCAAGATAAGGATCATAATTTTTACTTTCAGGAAATAAGTTTAATTTCTAAATACCAAAGAACAGTATGAATTTTTTTCCGACCAAAGGCAAGCTAAATATCTTTCTGAAGTGTTAGACATGCTGATTATTACAGGTAGTCTCAATAATCAGTACAGGGCCTTCTTAATTTTCTCCCCTGAAGCAAAGAGAACTTCCTTGTCTTTAGTTGTGATGGAATTTGTTGAAATGGAGCTCAGTAACTACTACACAAACAGGCCAAAAAGTGAATGAATTTAAGGGAACGGGTTGAAATAGTGAGATGCATCATGAGATGTGATTAATGACACCAAGGGAAATATAAAATAACATGTTTCCCTGGAAATGGGCTGTAAGTGCACAATGTCTGAACAATATTGTGCATCTGCAATTCTCTGTCCTGCCACCTAATATCCAAATTGTCTGCCAGTATAAACACAGCTGCTAAATGTCTTCTACAACTGCAAAAATAATGAATCTCCACTTTCTTCCCAGCTATTGAAGTCTATTTTTACAGAGACAAATTCAGTGTTTACCCTTGTTCAAAAGAAGACAATGTCAATGCCCAACATATATGTTTTGTTAACACACTTTCAGATTCAAATATCATAGATCAAAGAAACAGGATGGTTGTTTTATAGTATACTTAGACAAGCGGAGATGTAAAGTTTTTGGCTTGAAAAATTTCTCATCTGGTTTTCACATAGACATTCGACTACTCATCAGTATAGAATCACTATTGTAGATTGTTTTGACCATCATTACAGCTTTACTGAGTCTAGCAGGATTGTGAAGGAAGGATAAGAGGTCTCCTTTATGTAAACTCTGCTTTCCACATTGTGGATTGGCCTGCAGACTCTGCTGCTGGGTAAGTGCTGTGATCAGTTTCTCCCCAGCCTGGAGACATAGGTCTGCAGCAGCTGGGGGCGTGGGAGACTCCAAGTAATAATTTTCATGTTATAATACTAGCCTGGACCATAAGAAGCTATTTAGGATAATTTACTACCCATTGCATTTACTGAAATTCCTTTTCAGAAAATATAGCTAAGGAAAACCCAAGTAAAATGGAAAATGATAGTCAGGATTTTCAAACACTGAACTCTGCTTGGTCTTTGCCTGGATGAAGAGAAAATAAATGGGGGGATGTGGGGGGGGGGTGTCAAACAAAAAAACCCTGAAAGAAAAAAGAGAGAAATATGTCTCCATAACCTTAAGAAGGCTACCAATCTATTTATATGCTTCCTGGAATGCTTAGTACATTTAGTCTTACTGGCCACAAGAAACCACTTTTGTTGTGCAAAAGGTTTCACACATGAACTGAAGCCAAATATTTTTTCATGGCACTGTGGGAAGAAAAAACATCATTGAACAGTTTTGTGAACTACAGACAGAAATCAGCCTGTAGACCTGCCTGGCAAAAACTTCCTGAATTTATGAAAACATCGCCACTTCCTCCAGCCTCCTTTAAGTCAGAGCCTTGAAATTCACCTCTTTTGTTATATTGAGGGAAAACTGGCACCCAATCATGATTAGACAACTATGGAAAGTACAATTACTGTTCTTGATTAGCTAAAAACTATTCACACACGACCACATTTTGTCTGCCTGTCTCTTCCAACCTATACTCCATTTTTATCTTATCCATGGGTTAGAACTCACTGGCTGGCAGTCTGTGGGGCAGGGAATATGCTTTTCTCTAGACTTCTACATGAACTAGCTTCAGCCCACTATTCCGCTGGCTGCAATAGAAATACCAGAGACTTATAATAAATGTAAGGGGCATCTTTTCCTGCCAGAAAGCAAGACAGATCATAAATACTAATAAAATCATAGAAAAAATCAAGTTTTACATAAAAATAACCATTAAAGATACTAAGATTCAGTTGGTCAGACCACCATGATAAGGAGAAAGATACAACTTTAATCCTTCGTTGGAAATGTCAATTATCTTTCTCTATTTCTAATATTTTTCCTGGTATTTAATTGCAGATGTTCCTAATCCATTACTCTACCAGGCAGAACACAGGTTTTGGATATCACTTTGCCAGTGACTGTTCATGGATCTGTAGTTGTGCTTAATACACTTCAAAGTTGTGATGTGGATCAGACTGACATGTTGGGGAGAGGGAAGGGTCCAAGACCCCTATAAATAGCAAGTCCACCTTTACAGCAGGTAAATCTATCTGCACCCTTGCATCTGAATCTTGCACTCAGAGCATTTCAACTAGAAGAAAATAAACTGAAGTGGAACTCAGACTTTCTTGCTGCTAAGCTGAAATGCACAGTGGGATCTAGAAGCCCAGCTCTCCAAGTTATTTAGGTATGAGTTTGAATTCCAAGTCTTTGTATTTTTTTTCAATAGCTTCATATTTTTAAGTAAAGGCTAGAGCTGAAACAAACAGTTGCTCCTGCTGAGAAGCCATGTTTGCATGCTGTTCTCATCCTCTGGGCTGGCTCTCAGGAGCACACAGTGGTGCTCTTCCAAAGCAGCATGGCTTTGGATGCCACTTCACTGGGGTGGAATAAGGTCATTGTGCTAGGTACAGCTATCAATTGTGCTAGAATAAAGGCAAGCCAATGCCTTTAATGCCTGTGGATTTGTTCTATCCCACAGTTATTCTAGCATAAATCACACAGAAATTTGACTACAGCAGCAAAATGGGAAGAGGTGGGCACAAAATGCAGTGAGAATAGATGTGCTGGCAGACATAAGCCCAAGAGCAGGCAGAAAAAAGAGCAGGGGATTAACACTGCAGAGGTAAGATTCTTGTCTTACAAATTCTGCCTGGAAAATCAGCAATTGGGAAGTGGTCAAGAACCAATAAAGAAGCAGAATTAAGCTCTCCTGGTTTTTACATGAGAAACATAATATCGCATCATGAAAGCTGTGAGGAGGATTATCAGCATTAATTCTCTAAACATTTCCCTTATTCACTCTGCTTTTTAAAAAAACCCAAGTCTCCCACATTTATAAATCTGCAAAAACACAAAGCTTTTCACAAAAATAGACAAATATGACTGCAAGCTCTCAAGATAACAAAGGAGGTTTGGATAGGGGCTCAGGTCACTGGGAAGCACCATGTACTAGGAAAAGCCCTTGGAGAATGCTGAGAAAAAGCTTGCCAAAATGCACTGGAAGAAAAAAAAACAACTAAGTGGCCTGATCATTACAAGAGATCAGCGTGTGCAATGCCCGGCCACTTCAGCATGAGTTGCTCGTGGGTACTGTCCTGTGATGGTTGGACTTCAGGGATATTAAAGAGCTGTATACAGAAAACTAAACCTCACACAGATCTATTTCCCCTATAAAGCTACTGGAGGGGAAAAAATAAAAGGAGAAGCAGTTTTCAACTCAACTGTCTTCTTCCTGCTCTAACAACATCTTTCATGTTGCCAACAAAACAAATCCAAATGATCACCACAAACACACACCTCTCAGGATGTTTGCCCTCATTGCTGGCTTCAAACGCTTGCTTGCTTTTTTACAGTGCTGAAATTATTCCTGCATCAAATCCTGGAATTACAGTGAGACACCACCCTGTCTGTGGTTACAGGCTGCAGAGACAAAGCCTTGGAGAGGGTGCTGGGTGCTTCCCACAGGAAAGCAAGGGTGGAAGAGGGCTTAGGCTGTCCTCTGCTTCCACCCTTGCCATGGATCAGCCCTCCGGGTGTGAAGAGCATCAAACCCCTCCAAACCCCAGGGCTGCCAGCCTGTGCAGCCAGTATGCGCTGGGGATGTGCATGCAGCTCCTTTCTCTGCAGTCATCCTCACTGCAACCTGTCACCTTTTTCACATAGCCTCACAACATTTTAAAGAGCAAAACTGTGATTAGGATACCTTTCATAATAATAAATAGGAATAGCAGTGCTTTTGTGAATTTAGGTCAATGCATCACCCTTAGAGCACATTATAAATTCATCAGAATCACAGCCTGAAGACAATTTTATTCTCTGGCATCAGCTGCTTTTAGCCATGCCACAGATCTTTAGTAGAATTTAAACTCCAGATTAAGTATTGATTGAGTTTAAATAAATTATAATACGTTGTGGCAGAAAGGAGGGGTGTGACTGGTATAGATGGTTTCCCTTTTTACGTCCCTTCCCAACTCAAATATTAACAAATTTATTCACTGTATTATGACTATAATGAACAACCAATTCAACAATGTGCAATAATGGAGTACTAATTTAAACAGCACCTTTACCAACTTGACACAAGAATTAATAGAAATTATAAACTAGGTACAGAATAAACATAGCAACTTAAAGGATTATATGAATAGCAATAAATTCCTAAAGAATTAGCTACAGTGAAAAAGTCAATGTAAAACAGTAGCTCACACTAACATTTGGTTATGTTTCAGGTGCTTTGTTCCCTTTCTTAATGTTCAAAAATATCTCTGTAATGATGGCTACCAACAAGCTGTAACACAAAGATACACTCTTCTGTCACATTCAGAAACATCAGTGGCTTGTGTATCCAGCACGTTATTTCTGGACGACTAACAGATGAGCATATTATTTTAAACTATGTTTAATAAGGGAACAAAAACTTGCATGAGCAGGTATTCAAAATGTAACTATGATACAGTTACTAAAGCCAACTGAGAAACAAAAACAGATCTAAACTTTATAGAAAAGAAAACAACAACTATCTGCTGTACTCTTAAAAGAGGACAAGAGGACACATAAGGACATATACTTTTGTGTTTGACCTATTTTGGTTGATTTAATTTTCAGATTTTGTAAGCCAAGCTCCAGTGAGTTCCTGAGGAAAAAATTCTAACTGGCATTTTACTGTGAGTCTAACCTCACACAAAAAGTGCTTTGTGCATCAAGATAACATTAGGAGCTGTCTAACTGCACGTACCAAAGGACCAGTTTGAACAAAGAAAAACAGAGCTGTAATGGACTTCTAATAGTAAAAATACCTTGCACTTCTGTACTATGTTTCAATTTGAGATCTCCAAGTGTTTTGCAGCGCATGATAATTAAGCCTATCATTTGGAAACTTCAGTGGAAAGCCTTTATCAGAAATTACTGATGAAGAAACTGAGGTACAGAGAAGCTGAATAACCTTCATAAAATCTTACAGCAAACAGGATGCTGCTGCATTGCCAGGAATGCCAGGCAGCCAGGCAGCTTTTTAGAACTCCACTTTTGCAAGGTCATTAACTCCCATTTCTAAACAGCCTATCTGCCAGCTAAGTTATATGTTTGACTAATATTTCCCCAGCTTCATGAACAACAAACACATCTTTTCATTTAGAGGTAGCTTATTTCCTATTGCTGTTCTTACCAAGCTGATGAGAGAGCACTTATTCTTTTAATGAAAGTGCAGACAGTTTGGGATGCAACAGCAATTCAGATAAAGTCCACTTAGAGATGGAAAGAGTGGCTGGAACTGCATAGATCACCATGTTGCATATAGACATTCAGTGAGACAAACTTGAGTCAGGTTGACACGGTTAGCAATTGCCCATTTTAAGAGACAGACTTAGAACTTTATGAGCAATATTATCTTCAGATGGGAGACATAGCAGGATCATGATAATCTTTTCTCTCCTAAGTCTTTCATTGTGAACAGAAGTTGGAAGCTTTGAATTTAACTGCTTTTTCAGTTACTACTGAACAGCTGTGATATTTACTGCTTTCTTTCCACTCTCTGCTAAGAAAGATGTGATTGCCTTCTTTCCCAAAAATATAATAAATGAATGATTTTTCCAAATGTCTCTTTTTCTAGTTAGACCTCACACTGCAGTTAGAATAACCCAGCTCTTCTCTGAGGCATTAATAAAATCAAGAGGCAATGGAGTTAGATGCTGCAGTGCTGTACATTTTAACCTGCCTATACCTAGCTTAATTACCACTGAAATCTTGGTAATTAACTCCAGGGAAGCCAATCTTCTGTCTGGCCAAGCAGGGTTTCTAGTAGTACTAATACATGTAATGCATTGCTGCAAGGATGTATACAAAGGCCTCCAGGGATTAGCACAGATATGACACAAAGTTGAGCATTTTACCTAAGCCTCATCTGTGAACGGGGCTGTATAACCACCCTCCATATGTGGCAGCCCTGAGTGAAATTGAGAGCGATGACAGAAGGGTGAGGGATGCAGTTCAAAGATCAGGCAGTAACAGGACAGAATTACAAGTATACCTGTTACACCATAAGAAGAGGTAGGATGTAGCCATTTCAGTAGCATTTCTTTAACATTAATCCAGAATCACTGCCTTAGTATGGTTATCTGGGAATACGTGAGGATCTTCTCATGGTCTGGATGTAACCTGTTATTCTGGGGTAATGAAAGACACTCAAATTTGGTAATCTGCACTAAAAAAAACACCCCAAACAAACCACATGCACCTTAAGCTACAGTAGACACTTTGGTCAAAGAATGAGGTTCAAGAATCCTCTGCATGCATTTTCCATGCATGTATCAGTATGTATGCAAAAGCACTCAGAGAGAGCAAAAGATGCTGCTAATAGCAGTTGCAGTGCTAATCTATTAGGGTCATGATTGAGTGGGGTAAAAATGATTAAAACTTTCATAGTTGTAGAGCATGTCTATTTTAGTGATTTCTAAAATTGGTGCCCTATTACTAAGAAACCTGTAGCTCTTGAAACCAAAATTAAACAGTATAGCATCTCACTTTCTCTCTTTTCCTATTCTTTAGGGGTGTAACAACTTTCCAAACCTCTGCTCAGAGGACTGATACAACGTGTGAAGCCAATCTATGCAGTGGTCACTATATCACAACTATCAGATACATTAGCAGATACCCTTTTCTATGCATTCATGAATCTGATCTGGTAGCTTTATATTTATGTGCTATTGTTCACTTGAAGACCAATTAAATTTTAGATCTATAAAATAACAGACTATGCAAAGACCTATGTGATGATGGCTAGCTACATCTGAAAATTCTTTAGCTGGAAAGCCTAGCAGAATATGAAGGGAAGTGTTAAAGCAACCTGACAGAAATCCCCTGCAGTGCTTAAGAAAAAACCCCAGCTCTCCCTCCTCCCAGTTAAATCCTGGAACAAGGTCAATGCACTAAAAGGCTCTGGAAGTAATTTTTTATACATAAATATCCTGGGGAATTAGTGCAGCAAGTGCCACAGCCACATCTCTAAAATAAAGGTAGTTATGAGTATGTAAGCATTTCCTTTACACGTTAGGGATAGCACTCATCAGTCAATGCGAGATTAAATGCAGCTCTGATGACACGCTATAGAAGAAAACAGTAATTTTGGAAGAAAACTTTGATGATAAGCTTGAATCAGCAAGTTGTTTGAGGGCATGCCTAATGTTAAGCCTGTAAACAGTACCACATCTTTCGATATGCTGGAGTCACAGACTCCTGAAAGGGCAATTGTGGTCTTGAGAGAAGTCAATAGCGCAGCAATAAGTGCAGGAGTCTCCCAAATACAAGCTAATACTGAGATATCAAGGCTTTGGTGACTGCTTTGCTGACCAGATTCATATTGCCTGACATTTGCCTCTGCTGACTCCTGCCTATCATGGAAAGTGCCCTTTTTACCTATCTGATCAGCTCAGATACTGCATTATTGCACAGCAGTAATTAGTTTTCCTTTAAAAGGGATCAAAAGTTCTAATCTCATATGACTGCAATCAATGGCAACCATTTCCCTCATCAACAGGGCACGAAATTACACAAACGTTCACTGTAAATCTAATGAAAGCAACTGAAGAATGGCATTTCCAGGTGAAAAAAAAATCCATTCTTTTGGAAAGAATGTAATAATTCAGGGAATTTACGTGCTTTGTGACATCAGTGGGAGGCTCTGACCTGGCTTAGATCAGATTCTTGAATATTATTTCAACTCTTCCTCCTTCAACTTTAATTTTATCCAGATGAATTTTTTCATTTACTGAAAGGAGAGGAGTATAGAAGCAAGGGGATCATCAAGTCACAAATCCCCTTATCTTCACTGCATCTGTGATGTTGTTCCCTAAGCAGTAGTAATCTCCTACATTCAGGAAACCTGCACAGGTTTCTCACAGGAAAAAAGCAACATCTAAGGCAGTGTGAACACAGCAGTAAAGAACTGGGAGAAATAAAAGAAAACAAACCCCAAACTAAACAAAATTCCAAACCCAAACTTTTTTAACTTCTTCCCCATCCAAATATCAAGGAAGAGTCATTTAAATTAAGAAGATATTTATGTGTTCCTCTTTTGCAGGTAATTTTCTAAGGTTTAAAATGCAGCTAAAAGGCTTACAATGCTATATTAGCACAGCCCCATTTTCAGTTTTACTTATCACTGCCTGCCATGCAGTTGGCTTGCTTTCTTCTCTTGAAAAGTTTCAGGTTCTTTACAGAGAAATTATGTTTCCAAAATACAGTTGAGAATCCTGATGTTATAATAATGTTCAGAGCCACTATGTACATTATTGTGTACATGATTCTCTTGACAGACTCCATTGCACATGCTGAGATTACCAGTTACCAAGACATCATTATAAATTACGAGGTAAGGAGAATAAAGCCAGCTTTATATTTCTGACTTGGTGAAGGTGTTGATAGCTTGTACTGAATGGAAATTCTTGTGAAAAATAAGGTTGGAAAGTGTTCTTTTTCCTGACCTGTTAAAATGGTAAATACTAAATAAACAGCTGCAAGTGAAATGGTTCCCTGCTGTCCAACAACTACTTTTCTAAACATCTAAGAAAGTAGCCATAAATACAGCCAAGTTTAGGTCTGATATCCAAAGTAAATAGGGAGCATACAGAGCACTGATCACTTCAGAGTTTTTCTAGTGTATTCTTTAAAATTGCTAGCAGCAAGAGATTTGCCTGGATGTTTCAACTGGACATTATCAAACCACTGAAAAGTACTATATATAGGACAAACTCAGCAAAATACTTAGCCAAAAAGGAAATTTATGTGCACTAGAAGATATGACAATGGAGCATATCTCACAAATAGGAGAATAACCCCCAATCTTTTGTTGTCTTTACATAGTAGTTTGAGCATGTTGGGAGCTGAGTTATGAACTAACACTGATTTCAAATATTGAGAATAGTGGTAGCAGAAAAATGAAAAGTAGATGCATCTGGCTAATTTAAAATGTACTAACTAGGGCTGCAAGTCATTTATTTATATATAACCCCTTCCTCTTATCTTGAATACGATCATGAGTGTCTCCAATAAGTAGACACGAAATTGCTCAGCACCATGTTTCTGTTAACTTCTTAGAAGAGCAAACACAATTCACATTAAAGAAATTGTGGGATTCTTTTCTTTATAGAATAATGTAAACAAACATTTTCTTATTTAATCAGTTTTATGAAGTGCTATTTACTACCAGTTTCTGAAGTACTTCAGATAATAAAACCGAAATCCTTGATCCTAGTGGGAATTTTAAGTGCAAGTTTTTTGAAAAACTAATGTTGCCCATTAGATGCTTTAACTATGGCTTTAGGAATTTTATGAAAGTCTCATAATTATTAATGTCTTGATCTCTATGCCTTAGAAATGATTTTTTGACCTCCATTACCAATTGAGACTCTTTCAATGGAATATGTAATCAATACATGAAAACCATCCCATGCATTAACACTGAATATACCAGAAGGTTAAAAAGTGAACGGTTTTTCCATGAAGCCTTTTTTTGGTTTTAGTTTTCAGAATTTTTCTTAATCTGGGTGTGAGTAGATCCAGTTCCAGATCTACTACTCTAAATTCCACTCAGGCATTTTTTAACCCATAAAACATGACATGGTATACACTTTCTCAATGTCAATATGCTGCCCTCAATACTCTAATCAGAAATCCACATCACATGACAAAGGCCACAGTCTGCAGAAGAGAATCTGCAGATGGGACATGAGAATCTGACAAACAGGTTAGGGATTAAGTTCTGTTTTAGGACATTTTGAAACAATATTTTTTTTCATTTTATAAACAAAATATTGAGCATGTTCCATAGATGTTACCTTACCCATCTCTAAGCAGTTTCACTTTGAAGCCCATTTTCTTCTTTTCTAAGTGAATTACCTTTACCAATTTCAAACTCAAAGCAGGAAGAAAAAAAAAAAAGAAAGCTTTTTTTCTTGCTTACATTAAGATTATTTTACCAATCTCTAATTGTAGTCATTGCTGCATTTTGTTTGTTAGGCGTAACTGGGTCAACACTTTCTTTCAGGTTGAAAATCCTGTCGGAAGAAAAGCTAAGTTACTTGTCATGAAGCAAAGCAAATGGCTGTGAATAATTTATAAGAAAGTAAAAATATTCTGCTTTTGAGATTTTAACAGGAGAACAACTTCAAGTTATAAATTATTATAATTAGTATGAAGCATGCTCTCCATCCTCTTTGCTCTGATCACTGCCACAGTATTTTTTGCTAGAACGGCTAGCAGAGTCCCAAGCACTGCAGACAAGGACCCTGCAGGCCCATGGCCTGTGCCCTTTGGACTACACTAGTTACTAGGCATTCATCACTACTATCTGTGACTACAACTCTGCTCCACAATTGTCTCAAGATGTTATTTTGGATTCTTGCAGGTTTCTCAGCTTATAAAAAGTAACACACAGGTGTGTCTTAAATGCCTGGTGGGATGTGAGGTGAGGACTGTAATACAGCTGAAAGCTCCAGAAGTGAAAATGGTGCTCACAGAAGATTGTTAGCAAGACACAACACAGAGATCCACACATCTACTGCTCAGGTACAAAGCAACACTTACAGTAGATAGGTAGGCAGTTAATTCCTTGATATTTGTTTAGCTCTGACTCCTAAGGCCATGGTGTTCAGAGATATTTGCTGTCATAGCACGAATAGAGTCTTTCACTGTATAGAGATGGTAGAGTTGAGAAATATGATATATTTAAGCCAATAGTAAGATTACAGCAACTTGATTTGATGAGGCTTCAGTTTCACTAATGCTCTTATTAAAACATCTGCAAAGAATGCGTCAATTCTCTGTGGTTCCAAGAGAAGATGAATTACTTAATATAAAAGTCTGTCGCTTCTTTCTTTAAAATCTTTTATACACTTTCTAGAATCCAACGTCTCCAGCGTGCTAATGCTGACATAAACCACCACGATTCCCAGCATATTTTTCTCTTTAATAGACTTTTGATTTTCAGGGTGTAAGTTTAGAAGCACAAGTGATATAACTAAAATGTAAGAACGAATATATACATAAACCAGCTTAAACAAGTTCATATAATTTTTTGCAGTTGCCATTGGAGTCAATCAGTTGATAAGGCTTCCTGTGACAATCTTTTACAATCCTGACCCACTTCACACACTAAGATCGGAAATGCAAGAGAGGGAAAGGCCAGGGACTCCACACTTCCTTAACAATGTGACCAGTTCTAATCGTTTGTACATACAAGATTCAATTCAATATTTTCACGTAAGGTGTGGTCACATACACTCAGACTATTGCTACCAGTGTGTTCCCACAAGAAATACTCAATTATCAAATCTTACATGAGGAGTTTGAACTGTGCAATACCTACTGCTCATCCTTCTTGCCCTGTTGTTGATACATGACTTGGTGATAGCCTGAGTCTTGGGGGAACCTGAATGTCTCCTGCTGTTCAACATTCGCCCTAGCTCAGAACAGTTTTTGATATGAAACTTCTGCCCAACATGTCCCTAACTCTCCTCATAAATAATTTCCTGACTGACATGCTTATGTTTGTCCCCTTCATTTGTCACTCAGTGAGGATGCTAAAGTTCACTGATCAAAAGTGGGTGGTGACGATGACATTCATTTTAAAGTGTAAGACCTATCTAAGTAATAGTGCACAGGGCCCAAGCATGTTATAAACAGCCCTGTTTTAGATCTGCATTTCTGGGGGAATTAATTTCAAATTTAAGCCCTCAAACTTTAGACTTAAGGAAAGGCAAAATATCTGTGAACAGCTTCTGGGCATCCCAACTGGTCAGCCCCAGAAATACAGAGTTCCATGTCTGCATATTATCTTTTTTGTATTTTTATACTCTATTTATATTTTTGGGTGAATCTTACAGGAATATAAAATTCAGATACTACAAACTTTCCTCCAAAGTGAAAAAAGTCTTTTTCTCATGGAATACCACAGAGTTATTATGGCAGCTCCAAGCAAATTTCAGATTAATGTCATGGTGATTTCCCTTGAAGGATTGTTGGATATTGTCTCACATTTATGTGCTGTTAAATTGTTTTCATTCATCCACAACTCGCCATTTGTGTAATCATCATGCAAAATATTACTACATTAGTCTTGCTAGGCATACTGTACACCATGATATACCAAAGAAGGAGTTCAAAATTACTCTCTATGCAATTCATTCACATTGCATGGCAGAGGACTCACATTTGTTCTGGTTGCCTGTGCTTTCAGGTATTCCTACTGATTTGACTTCATCTGACCTTTTATTCCAAGTCACCAATGAGATTTCTTTCAGTTTGGCAGCTGTTAACAATCTCAGTGGAATTGTGTCTCTCTATGGCAGAATTATGCTCCAAACTTCACCTTTTCTCTTTGCTACCTACAAGCTTGAAAGAAAACATCCATACTTTCCATATTACATTCTTATCGAGGCACTTACTGTATATTTTCTAAAAAATGTCAGTCCAATTAGGCAACTCAAATCTGTACATTGTTGTGTCTAAGAGAAAGATGTACTTTGACTTTTCACCTCAGAATAACGTATTAAACTTCAGGAATTAAAGTTTATTAATGACATTTGTGGTAAGAATTAAAAGTCAACTGTCCCAGGCCACTACTAAGTGATACCCAGTATATATCTGGGCTGCAGAATTTTCAAGACTGCACTTGCTGACTATCCTCTAAGGAACTCTTTCTCTAAGCTAAAAGCAGCCTTGGGTGGGTGCTGATCACCCTTCTTATGATTTTCAAAACTCATTCTGTGATTTTAATACCCAATTCCATTAACTTCAGCACTAGGGCCTGCTAAACCCACAGGGAGGCTAGAAAATCTTTAGCTGTATGCAGGTGCTTCAGAGATTAGGATGCTAATCACTCACATCTAGCTACTACTATCAGTATAAGAAGGCAGGCAGAGACAGCAGAAGAGACAGATAGGCTTGGATTGACAGAGAGACACATTCATCCCATGAGCTGTTATTATTTTTTCTGACCAAGAATAATTCAATCTTTTCTCCATCTTTCTTGTCCTAAAGTTTTGGAGCCCAAAGCACCAGGCAGCTTTTGTCAAAAGGTAGTATGGAGAACAATGAACACTGAAGGAAGGAGTTTTTTTCATCTCCTTCTTATTACATTATCAAAGAAATGATCAATTTTATCCTGGAGATCTTCCTAGAACCAGAACACAGCAAACATGTAAGAGCCTGTCTTACCATATAATCTTTGAATATTCAGTGTTCTTTTGTTGAAGAAGTTATTGTTTCACCTGGACATTGATAGCTATTGATCCCTCCTGCCTTACGAAGTGATCACTTTTGGAAGACAGCTGGCCTTTTTAACAGATTTTACTCCAATGTGATCAGTTATTGCACCAACATACCTGCGTTTTCCTTCTTAGATACAGATGGAGGAGAGAAAAAGAGGACAGTTTGTGATAGTAACATATTTTTACATTTTTGGTCTTGATTTATGGATTTTTCAATGTTTTTCTTTAAGAAATTATATCCAAGACTTTTTGTATTTGGGAATATTTTCATATGGGAAGGTGGCTGTTATAGTGAATGGCTGAATTGTATAGCAGAGACCACTGAGAGCTGCCTAATTAAAACCAGGGCTGCCTCAGAAGCTAAGGGAAAGCAGGACATCCTATAAGTTGAGAACTTTTTTATACTGCCTAATAGAGAGTCATTAAGTATTTGATTTTTGTAGGTTTTGGGGTGTAGAGAAATGTCAAAAGGAAAATTCTTGGGTTTATGAATACCTTTTAATGCCAGAGATATTTAAAGAGTATAAGACTTATACACACATTAATGCTCATGGAAAGGAGATGTGCCTGTTAAGTGAAAATTAGTGCAGAAAGCTTATGCTTTGATGCAAGATTTATTGGTACTGTAGTCAAAGATTTCCCACAACCTCTTGTCTTTGTCAGAAAAGTGTGTCTCTTCCTCCAAATCTGGTCTTCTGGGGCTAAGTTGTTACTTGGTTTTAAACAGTTCAGTTTAGGACGTTGCTATGCTGAAAGGATTTTTACCTTTTTTCTTTTTTTCTAAATTAAAATAGTACATTGACTCATACTGTTGGTTTTTGGTTTTGTTTTGTTTTCATGGGCTTAAAATGAGACTGTGTGTCTGGCTCTATAGTCTTGAAGCTAATATTCACTGGTGAGAGAAGTGGGAAAGTAGGTGGACAACTGAGAGTTTGTGGACAACTTCAGTTAAACTTCCTTTGTAAAAGTACAAAGAACTGAACATGATATAAGGCAGCTAAGAACTGAAATATTTACCATCATAAATTACTTCCTTTAGTAATAACCATCTGCTGGGGCAATTACTGAGGAAGCAATAATACAAAATAAGTTTATGCTTGTGGATCTTAGATTGATAGAATTGCTGAAAATTTTCTTTTACTTCATCCTAAATAACTTTTATTATGGCAACTACTATTATCTGTAGTGTAAATAGTTTTCTCTTATTGGCAGAAGGAATAGGAAATCTCTCAGCATATCACAGATTGAAATAAAGAAAAGTTGCGGGAAGTTCAGTTTTCCTTGACTGAGTTTTTTCAAACTGGATGTAGAAAACCACATGAGAAAGGGTATGTGCATACATTTGTAGAAAATTGCCTTTGCCTTCTGTAATGCCATTTAGAGATTAAAGACATTTCTGTTTTCCAGGGGACAACTTTGAGAAAACCATTTGGACCCTGTTTCTCAAGTGAAGACAAAAAAAAACAACTCAATAAGAAAATCATAGAATCATAGAATAGTTAGGGTTGGAAAGGACCTTACGATCATCTAGTTCCAACCCCCCTACCATAAGAAGCCATTAGAAGGGAGAACTAAATAAAACTAACAAGAACTACATGAATTAGAACCAACATTAACCAGCAGGAAAAAGGTACTTCTTAAAGCTGCAAAACATAGGAGCAGAGAATTGACAAAAGCAAAGTCTAATTAGTATTGCAAAGGTAGTTAAGAATGTTGTGGAAGGATTTTCAACTGTATACAAATAGAACAAATTAAGTAAAGGAGGTGTCATTAAGCATTTGATAAAAAAGGATGAAACAGATTAGACTCATGTAAATGCACAGAAGTACAAAACCACATGAAAACATAGGAAATAGGATGAAAATCTGCACTGATTTTGTACAGAACTCTTATGCCAGATCAAGCCATCAAACTACCTGGCAGAACTGATTTGTTTGACAAAGGAATTATAAAAGATTAGATGCTTCTGATTAAGGCATTTGAGGGTGGTGCCACATGAGAAATCGTTAGTTCAGCTAAGGAGTACAAATGGTCATGGGACTGGTAGAGAGAGACACCATTGTGTTATGCAGAAAACAGAACTGCTGGACTGGAGACTCCCCTGGAGCTGTTTTTCCCCAAGGACCTGTGTGGGAACAGATGCTGTTTGCAGTAATAGTTGTCACAGAAAAGAGAGAAGTATGTAAATGAAATTTAATGATGGCACCTAAGAGGGATGAACTGTAAAACCTGGAGTTACTCCAAATATCATGGAGGAAATTATAGGTGATAATGAAAAGAAAAAGTTATAGGAACAGTCAGAAATTCAACAGTGAAAAACTGAAAGGGAATAATGATGCTGTTAATCAAGAACATTTCTACCTGGAGTGATGGGGTAGAAAAAGACAGGGTATGGGAAGATCACGGGATAGTTATACACCCCTTGTAAATCATTTGTGAAAAAGGCAAATGGAGTCCCACGGTGCCCTAGGTGTAGTATTTTCAGCAACAAGCAAATACAATACACTGTTGTCAAACTGTATAGCTTGTACAATTATAGTCACTCATGCTCAGAAAAGCTATGTTACAATACATGACAGATGAGGGTTACTGAAACTATATTTGTTTTGCTAAGTAAAAGAAGAACAGTGCTGTTTTTAAAGAGAACTTCCACAGTAAGCAGATCTGGAAAAGTACACATCCCAGTTTCCACTTTTCTACAGAGCTGACTTTATCGCGTGCTTTTATATGACACCTGCTCAGGTCTTGGAGAGTAACTGGCTGCAGCTTCTCATTTCCTGGGTGCTGCTGCATCCTTGTTGCTGAACCACCAATCTGCATTCCTCAGAAATGCAGAGAAACAGGAGATTTCAGCCAGCAAGCATATCTCTAACTGTTTACTTCACTGCTCTTCCTCAAGCCAAAGCCGAATACTGCAGTATGAACTATGAGGTTTTTACTTGGGTAAGACTCAGCATGCCTCATGATGGAAAGCAGACTCTGCAGTTAAGTGACTGCCTTCCAGCTGAATGAACTGTCACGTACTGGAAATAAGAGCTTTGATTAGCACGCATGCTTAGTTACCTCTGGCATTGAATTTAAATTAAAAGACAGCAAATGATCATCCTTCCCTTTGACAAAGTAGCCAGAGTAAGACTTCTGCAACACAGCAGAGACAAGGAAGTGGAAAGGGAGAATGTGTTCCCCACCTGTGACACCAAGCAATGTGGCTAAATCATTCCATCCTGTAAGTGCCCCCTCATCAGTACACAGCTACAGTTCTCACAACCACCAGATCCTTAATTTGGCTATCTGTCCAGCTCAGAAAACTGCACAGTCCTGCAATAATCAATGAAGTGTAAGATTTTTCTATGTGAAACAACTACCCACTGACTATGTGCCTGCTCACAGGTACTTATCGTGCACCAGTCAGTGAGCAGCTCTGTTGGTCGCAAGGGACAAGTCAGCCAGTAACAGTTCTGCAGGGTGGAGTCAGGCTCGTTCCCTCCTTACCTGAAGTTCCTTAGGACCACTCTGATATAGATCATCCTTCGACTTACTTTAAGAGTTGCTCAACAGGCAAGAATCTGTTTCAGCTTCAAAAGAGAGGGCTCTTCCAAAAAGATGTCACAAAAATAAGTAGTGTGATGTTTTTTTTTGTCTATTATCCCAGTTATGCTCACATGCTTGTCCAGCTCACCCACAGCTCATGACTATGTTTCTTGTCTTTCCTTCGTCATTAATCTGTAACCAGTGAATCTATGTGCAGGCAATCCTATGTGAGACAGAGCCAGCAGGAGACAAAATGAGGCAAAGAGGATTGCATCTGACAGAGCTGTTTAAGTAAATTGTTAATTTTCTTAGAATACCAAGGGACCTGTCTGCAGCACTAAATCTCCATAGCTTGTAATCTTATGAGCCATCTGTCTCCCTGTATACGAGAGAAGGCTATGGAGTTGGGAGGATAATGAAATATTAGGATGTAAATATTGAAGGGGTGGAAGATTATTGCAATATCTAATCCTGTATCTTGCAAGATGATGGGCTCCGTAGCATTCTACTGTGGTAAAGGAATACAGTGTTCAAAATCTTCAAGTCTGGGCTCAGAAATGCATACAGGTTTAGCAAGTTGGATCAATTTTACTGCTGGATGTGTGAATGTGTATATGTGCATTTCTGTAGCTTTATTTTTCTTTTAATTAGGTATTCCACCCATTAAAAATAAAAATGTTTTATTGGCTTTTTATGTTGTGTTCAATAATCCAAAGCATAGAAAAAACAGTCCTCTCAGTCCAGGGACCTTTAAGACATACTGTAAAACTGTGGTTTTGTTGGGTTTTGCAGAGGACAAGGACTGGACTGGGTTAAAAGTTTTTATTTATTTATTTATTTATTAATAGGAGGAGTATGTCTTGGATGAAAAGAGCTCATAGCTTCTTAGCAGGTTGGGGCATATATTACATTTACTTTCTAAAATGAATAAACTTCATATGTGATGAGACGTCATCATTTTAGTCTAAATTCAATATCCAAAATGAGGCCTGGAAATGGAAATAAATTTCATCATGTATCTCACTCCTGAAAAATGATGACTTATCTGAAAGACTAATAAATGCCTTTTCAACTCACAAACTCTTCAGCGTAATGTTTCATGTCCTCTGTGGCTTCATATTCTCAAGGGAGACAATATATTCTTGTGGTATAACATCAGAGAAGAGCTTCAGGAGACTGTTTAATTTCTAGTTTCAGAACTGAGAGGTTTGAGAGGTTTCCTAGTGTAGGAATCACATCATATCTTTAGAACTGGCCTTCAGACACTTTTCTGTGAGTTTCCTCATTGTAGCAGTATTTATATGCCTATGTAAAGCAGTTTGAAATCTATGCCTGAACTGTACGTGAATATTTTAATGGGAATCTATTAGGTATTTATTATAATTTACAAAGAAACTGTCACACATGCTTCAAGCCATTACAGTTATATTTGTTCTATGAAATGTAACTATCACACTTGAACAAATATTAAAACAAATGCCTTTTCCCAAACTCTGAAGATTTATCAACTGCAAAAAGCACCACAAAACCAGTGTTAATTTTTCTTTAGCCATTAAGCTTAACAAAGCACTGAGCCTTTTCACAGAAAGTCCAAAGAGGAAAGTGCACTTTTTACCTTAGCCCAAATCAGCATCTTAGAGTCACCCTACGCTGCTTTTTGCAATTAACTGCCAATGCTTTTTTTTTTCAGACATATAGCAGATAGATGCAACTTCTGAGAACTATCAACAGGTTTCTGGGTGAAAGAAATGCCACAAATGATCAGCTTCACCAAATTATGTGAAAAGCCTTACAAAGCACCTAAGAAATGTCAATTTTCCCCTTCCAATAAACCCCAGTGAAAACACAGCTCACAGATGTTTAAGGTCAATAGATGTACTGCTGTCATTATAATCTTTGTAGGGATATATACGTTTATGCGCTGTCACTTACAGCATTTTCCACACTTTTCAAGAGTTCCTTCTCCTCTATGGAGGTTTTTTATTTCTGTAATTCCAAATTCAAAAAAAAAAATCCCAGTAAAAGCAGATGTCTTTTACAGGATATATCTTATACAGGATAATTATGTATCCTGTAACATTAGGCTTCTCAGCTGAATAGCACTGATGAATACTGACAAAGATTAATGTTTTGGTGTGATCCCAGAATATATATGAACAAGTTTACCCAGAATCAGATTTACTAAACACTTTATAAAGACACTATAAAGTAATGAAGAAATTTACAATGTAATTAATGGGCCAATAGCTAAAATAATTTTACAACTTTGATAATTTAGAAATAAGTTCTCTAAGGGACATTAGAAATGTATTTCAGATATTTGTTACAGAATAAATCATGTTCTAATTACTGAAATGGCTCCAATGAGCTAGAAAGCACATGGCAGAACATGGCAGCACACAGTTACCAGCCTTGTCAGAGCCTCCAAAACTGAGGTACCTGTATGTTACATACAGGCACTCTCATTTATTTGCTCTTCCTGGAAATAAAAAACCAGTTTTTATCTGAGAGATATTCATTGTTAGAGCCATCAGACAGTTAAAATCCTACTAGCATTTTGAGAACAATGAGTATACAACTCAGAAGAATACAGATTCTTTTCTTTCTACAAACTGCTGGAACATTTTATAACCTTTTTTTTTCCCAATAAAACCAACAATGAATTCAATCCAAATATCCAGGATGTAAACCAGAGTCTTATTTAAAAAAATTAATATATCTAAACCTAAAAGTTCTGTACTGAGAAGACGCTTTTCAGTCATCCACAGTCCAATCTTACTACTTGACAGTTAAAGACACCTTTTGGACATTTTTGGTGTACTTTTCATTTGGTGTCCTGAACAACAGTGGGTGTAACCCTCTGCAACAGCAGTCCTGCTAATAGGTGGTTTTAAATATAATGTTCTTATTTCCAAGAAGAGCACAAGAATTTCAGTTGAACTTATTATGTAGCCAATACCTAAGTGTACTTTGCCATAGGCAGTTCATGCTGTTCTTTTGTAATTCTATCCATAAAAATGCTACATCCCCAAATTACCATCCTCAGTAGCTGACAATCTGCCATCTTTCTCTTGGAAGTATTATATCTCTGACATGTTATAGGATAATATGATAGCAAACACCTGGTTCTAAGAATGCACAAGTACATTAAAATAAACCTCACCTTAGATCAATGTGAATACAAAGCTCTTGTAGTGTGTCTTGCTGTATTTTCTGTGCTGCTTTCAGATATTACAAACTAAATTGTATCAGACTGGATTAATACTTCCAGAGATTATCAGTGACTAAATTCTTCATATATTGGTACAAAAGATAATTAGTTATTTGAGCATTTATTCTGAAATGAATACCCCCAAATCACTGCAGGATAGGATATGCCATAACATGCTGCTCAAACTGCCACCTTTAGAAAGAACACAAACCAAATGTCCAGATAAGATCTGGTTTCAAGTACCATGGCACTGGTAGCTTTCAAACTGAAAGACTGCTATATTTAAAACAAAAAGTAAACAAAATAAAATATGAAGGTACACTCTTACTGTGATTTCAAGCAAAGTTTCTCATGGCTTCTGCTCTCATGGTACAGCACTGCAGGAGTTAATAACATAGAATCACAGAATCACAGAATAGTTAGGGTTGGAAAGGACCTTAAGATCATCTAGTTCCAATCGCCCTGCCATGGGCAGGGACACCTCACACTAAACCATGCCACCCAAGGCTCTGTCCAACCTGGCCTTGAACACCGCCAGCGATGGAGCATTTACAACTTCCCTGGGCAACCCATTCCAGGGCCTCACCACCCTTACAGTAAAGAATTCCTTCCTCATATACAATCTAAACTTCCCTGTTTAAGTTTGAACCCGTTACCCCTTGTCCTCTCACAACAGTCCCTCATGAAGAGTCCCTCCGCAGCATCCCTACAGGACACAGTTGGCTTTCTGGGCTACGAGCACACACTGCAGCCGGCTCATGTTCATTTTCTCATTGACCAACACCCCCAAGTCCTTCTGGGCAGGGCTGCTCTGAATCTCTTATCTGCCCAACCTGTAGCTGTGCCTGGGATTGCTCACACCCAGGTGGAGGACCTTGCACTTGGCATGGTTAAACTTCAGCAGGCTGGCATCAGCCCACCTCACAAGTGTGTCAAGGTCCCTCTGGATGGCATTCCTTCCCTTCAACATATCAGCCGAACCACACAGCTTGGTGTCATCGGCAAACTTGCTGAGGGCACACGCAATCCCACTCTCCATGTCGCCAACAAAGATGTTGAACAAGATCGATCCCAACACCCATCCCTGAGGGACACCACTCATTACTGGTCTCCAGCTGGACATTGAGCCATTGAGCACTACCCTTTGTGCACGGCCATCCAGCCAGTTCTTTATCCACTGAGTGGTCCACCTATCAAATTGATGTCTCTCCAACTTAGAGACAAGGATGTCGTGTGAGACAGTGTCAAACGCTTTGCACAAGTCCAGGTAGATGACATCAACTGCTCTACCCCTGTCCATCAGTTCTGTAGCTCCATCATAGGAGGCCACCAGATTGGTCAGGCAGGATTTCCCCTCAGTGAAGCCATGCTGGCTGTCACCAACCACCTTGCTGGTTTTCATGTGTCTCAGCATGCCTTCCAGGAGAATCTGCTCCAGGATTTTGCCAGGCACAGAGGTGAGGCTGACTGCTCTGTAGTTCCCTGGCTCATCCATTTTCCCCTTCTTGAAAATGGGGTTTATAGTTCCCTTTTTCCAGTCATCGGAAACTTCACCTGACTGCCATGATTTTTCAAATATGATGGACAGTGGCTTAGCAACTTCATTGCCAGCTTCTTCAGGATCTGCGGATGGATTTCATCAGGTCCCATGGACTTGTATACATTCAGGTTCCTAAGGTGATCTCAAACCAGATCCTCTCCTACAGCAGGCCCAGGTCTTCATTCTCACTGTCCCTGCGTCTGCCTTCCAAGACTTGGGTGGTGTGGTCAGAGTATTTGCCAGTGAAGACTGAGGCAAAGAAGTCATTAAGAACCTCAGCCTTCTCCAAATCCAGCGTAGCCAGTTCTCCCGATAGCTTCCGGAGAGGGCCCATGATTTCCCTAGCCTGCCTTTTATTTGCAATGTACCTATAGAATCCCTTCCTGTTATCCTTAACATCCCTAGCCAAGTTGAATTCTAAGTGGGCCTTAGCTTTCCTAACCTGGTCCCTAGCTTCCCAGAGAACATCACTGTATTCTTCCCAGGCCGCCTGTCCTTGCTTCCAGCTTTTATAAGCCTCTTTTTGCCTTCGAATTTTCCTCAGCAGCTCCTTATCCATCCAAAGAGGTCTCCTGGACCTCCTGCAGCACTTCCTTCTAGTTGGGATGCATCGCTCCTGAGCTTACAGCATGATGACCTCCTTCTTCCTGGCTTGATAAAGAATGGCAGGACCTGTTCTATCAGGTAAGACCCCCTGCAAAAAGGCTCACCCGTAGTTTGGTGCTATTTTTCACTTTCACATTTTTTCTAGCCCATCAAAATTCTAAGAAAATCACTGCAGGTGAAAAAAAAACCTGAGACACTATTGTAGAAACAAACTGTTATGAACTGCTAAAAAACTTCTACATTTAAACTAAAATCTCATTAAAATAGACCTTCCAACCTATATCCACGATGCCCACACAAGCTTCAAGACAGGACTGAGCAACCATGGGTAATTATATGTATCCTGTAACAGCAGCTGCTTTAAAGTTCCCCTCATGCTCTGGCTGAGTCTTCTTAGAGGCTTTTAGGTCAAAGTATGCAGAAGGACATGAAGCTTTTGACCAGCGAGGCTAGGCATGGCAGAACAACTCGTTGCCCTCCCTGCAAAGGGTGCATGTGCTGAGAGGGAGGACTAGGTCTCAGCAGGGAGCTCCCCCTCCCAATACCCCTTGCAATTTGCTTACTGAGATGAGACAGTTATATCCTCTCCTCCCTTCTCAGCACTGGGCTGTCACAATGTACTCGTCACTATAAAGTCTCTACCATATTCATGTAAACAATTACAAAACTAAAAAGGCAGAGAAAGCCTTCAGCCTGCATGATGCCAAAGCCGTGGTTTTATTAATATAACAAAATCAATCACAGTGAAAAAGTTTTAGAAAATTTTATATGCAAAGCTCTATAAAAACAAGAATATTGGCAAATAACATTAATGCTATGAAGTTGCTCTAATCATGTAACAGACGGGTTTTTCTGTTTAGTTTTCATCACTTTACAGCCATATTGTTTATGCACTGCTTCTTGGCATATCTTTACAAGAGAAAGAAGGTGCCGCCTTTTACAGAGGAGGCATATTTAATTAATCTGTCTCTGCCCATGGGTAGTCACTGCTTATCCTGGGCCATTTTGCTCATGATATTTTATGACAGTCATAGGATTTCTTTCTAAAAAAAAAAAAAAAGGCTGTAAGAATCAGAAACCTTTAAACATCTCTTAAATTCAAATGCATCTGACTGAAACCCCACAACAGAAAATGAGAGTGCAGAGGACAAGCCAGATTCGAGCGTGGCTGGGAGTACCATAAAACGTGGTCTTTGTAAATCAGACAAAAGCCATGTTTACAAGAAAGAAAAAGAAAAAAAGGAAAGCTATATAGCTTCAATTCAAACTGAGCCATGATTTAAGAGCTCTGCTGCCTCATCAAGAAGTACTCTACCTCCCAAGCCAACACTGTGACTTTAGTTTGTCTTTTGGGATTCAAATAAGCTACAACAAAATACATTTTGCATATCCCTGACTCAAGTTGTTCCTTTCCATTGATAGGATAACTTGATTCTTTGCATTTAAAGGGGTTTTTAACTTTCAATACCAATTTATTTCTAAGTTTCAAAATTCATGCTAATAAAGAGTTTTTAAGAAGTAATCACTGTGGCAATTCAAACATCATCTATGTTAATCCTAACAAACTGCACTCAGATAACATTAATGGGCTGATTAACAAGTAATAAAGCAAGGATGGGCCTATTCTTAATTTATCCTGCTGTGTTCAGATATTACCCACACATATGGCAGAGAAGATTACCAGCAGTTCTGAGACCCCCATGATTCTTCAGGCATAACAAAGCAGATTAATGACAAAGTAATAAGGTCAGCTCAGGTACAATGCAACCTTTTCTCCTGAATTGCTTCAGAGCTAAATTTGGCCCAACTTAAAACAAAATTTCATTTTACTTGATGATTTTGGCCATTGTCTTAAAGCAGAATAGTAGTGAATTCTGTATCTGAAGGAGATGAGAGATTTCATCTCCTGGGTTGTGGAACCTTCATTTACTCTCTCACTAGTTCAGGTTTTAGATAACAAAAGCTAATACTTGCCTTTACACAACAGTTGAAAAGAGAATGACATGCTCTCCAGATGTAAAAGTTAAAAAGAATATAGCACTTCTGAAGCACAACTAAGAAGTAAGGGAGATAGCATGGACAATATTTCTGGTGAATTTCAGGCTATTCAGGAAGCATTACACCAGTCACATGTGCAGCTGAAAATAATTAATCTAGCTGCTTAAACAGACAAACTGCTCTTTGTCATTGTGGGAAAGAAATTAAGACAGAACAGTAGGTGAAAAAAGCTAATATTGTATCTGATAACACAACTGTCCCAAATGAATTCGCTCTTAGAGAAGATAGTTATTACCTGTAAAATTAAAGACTATAAATGTAATATAAATAGTCCTTGAGAAAAGCTGGTTTACCTCCAAGATTTCATATACAATCTCTAGTTGTTCTCTGACAGATTAATTATCTCATAATAAAACCATAAAACCATCTAATTAAATGTAAAGTGAAAAGTCATGTACTCCCATGTAATGGAAACATCAGCAGTGATAAATGCTGTGCAGCACTAGGGAATACATTGCTATACCTGTGTTTATTGGATGGCAAAGAGAAACAGGCGTGGTCTAGGGGGTAAGCAAAGGATTTAAGACAAAGGAAGCAAGTTTCTAGGTCAGGACTGATTCCTGACATTTAATTTCTTTGTTTATGGTTATACTGATTTATCAGCCTACACAACAAAAATAAGACTTCATTCATGATACTGTCAGAGACTGAACCCACCACACTTTCGAGATAGAAAAACATCTGAAAATCATCCTACTTAGTTTACATAAAATTCTTTGTTACCTGGCTTGCAAACTGATGTCTGTGCCCCGTTTTCTAAAGGATCAGGTAAAAGATAACAGAAAATGAACTCTGAAGTTAAAGGTAGAGTGGCAGATCTTTCACTTTCGTTATGTTTGCATCAACTTAGCTGCCAGCCTTTAACTCCCTCTTTTTCTCTTGAGATAGACACACACGTATTTTTCTGACTGTAGGAAAAAGACAGCTAGCTTGGGTCACTGCACTTGTGTTTCCATTGAGTGATCTATGTTAAAACCCACAGACAAGGATGTCCAAGATAGCACTATGGCCTCTAGTAGTTATTAATCACAGGTGAATTGCTATTGCTTTCTGCATGCTCTAGCCATGAAGTGTGCGATCAGGCATGACATGACAGGCAAAGAGATGCTGTGACAGCTGTGTATATAATTGTTCCCATATTAGAGCATAGGTGTCCATTTTATTAGTGAGTGCTTACTCTCACTAGGAAAACAACTACCAGTGTAGGAAGTAAAGCACCCAAATGCTAAAATGCAGCAGAAGCACTCTATGGACTTGCAGCTTTTATTACCAAAGGCAAGAAAGTGGGGCAGGTCACT
Source organism: Myiopsitta monachus (assembly GCA_017639245.1). Classification (NCBI taxonomy): domain Eukaryota; kingdom Metazoa; phylum Chordata; class Aves; order Psittaciformes; family Psittacidae; genus Myiopsitta; species Myiopsitta monachus. Next base: position 10,669,133 of record CM029923.1, on the reverse strand, counting down.
GATCCTCAGATGATATCCATGTGAGGTCCTCCCTAGCATACTTCAGTCCAGCACAACCTTGGTTGAAGGTGTCACTCCTATGTCCACGGTCAATGTAACTTCAGCTCACATGAGGAGGACAGGCCGCTTCCCTGATGCATCTCACCTGTATTGCTGCCCTTTAGCATTTGGGTGGTTTAGTTCCTATGCTGATAGTTGCTTTCCTAGTGGGAGTAAACACTAATAAAAAGGACACCTATGCTCAAAACAAGCCATTACAGTCACAGGTATTGGAAACCATTAATTTCACTGTGTTGTGCAAAAGAGTCAGAAGGCTTCCTTAGAGATTCAAAAAGGGTATTGCAGTAGAGTTACTTCAGCCCCTGCTCTTCCACTTGGACCATCTAAAATAGCTTACTGTCAACTGTGTAACTTGTTACAGCCTCAAGAAAATGTTCAAAAAAGCATTAATGTTTCTAACTGAAGCCTCGAAAATAAGATATGCTATTTTTAACACCAAGAACTTTTTAGGAAAAATGTCGGTTAGGTTATTTAGCACATTATTAATAATGTACACCACAATTTCATGTTTTCCAATTCATGCAGTTTTCAACAAAACTTAGATACATGAGTTACTGGTTTCAGAAAGGTGGAATACTGAAACATTGCAATGTAAGTAACAAATCATCTGTAGATTCCCATATTTTCTGTCTTAAATCTTCCGGGTTACTTGAACTTTTACCATGAATGACTGCTTACCCAAAGAAGCTACCTTTAAAGAAAAGTACCTTTCCTACTAAAAGAGGACCGAGAGTGAATGCCTGTATTACAGGAGAGATCACAGGACTTCCTAAAGTAGAGTCTGTGGAATAAACAGAAAGGCGTACAGCATGTGAAAATACACACGTGTTGGAAAGCTTCTAGTGAGCTTTGTTTTGCTGAAGATAGGTGGGAGACGCTTAGAGCTCTGAGCAACATTCAGTTAATCAAACAGACATCTAGACTTAGCAATCAAAATTAAATTTTTATGGAACCTATTTCTTTAAACCCATGAAAATGACACTTCTGATATCTTAAAGGCTTATCACCAACCTTAATATGCCATTATTTCTGTTTCTTTGGCATAACAGAATAAATAACATTGATTTTAAATTGGGTAGGGGAGGAGTGAAAGGAGACAAAAGGAAGGTGCGCAGGGAGGAAAGAGGTCACTAGATCATCTCCAGAAAATTTGGACCTATAATTAAAAATATTGTATATCTCTTATCACAAAGTAAAATAAAAATGAAAAATTAAGTATCTAGGAATTCAGCTAAGGCTCCACCAGTTTATGGTACTTCCCAGGCTGCTTGATGAATCCTTGACTTTTTTTCATCCCCTTGCTCAAAAGACACTGATTCTCAAAAGTCAATAGTCTAGACAAAGCATCCTAACGCTCTCTGCCAAAGCTGACTACTACATCATACAAAAAAAAGGACTACGTATATTGACAGTTTTCTGAGGAAAGGAATACAGAGCAAAAAATTAGCACCACATTACAATGTCTAGCAATCTGTCCCAGTCCTGCAGCACATTCCTTCAACTGCATTACAAGAAATTTTACTGTTAATGTTATTTCTGTGGACATGGAGGAGTGTAGCACATTTTATTGTTTCTGTTATTGGAGAAAAGATTTTCCAATGTACTTCAAAGCACTTGAGGGCTTTCTTGTGAAAGCAAGCTATAAAAATGTATTTGAAACATTTCTCCTCCATTTGTATTATAATAGAAACATTTGTATTATAAGAGAAAAACTACAGGGTAAGAGCTAGAATTTTTTAAGCTTTATTATGTTGAATAATGTTTATATTAATAACACATAGAATAAAAGCATGATATGAATTTGACTAAAAAGAATATATATGTGGTATTTATTAAGAAGACAACATAATTCTTGACAGTTATCTAAATATCTTGAGAACCTTTTCAAAGTCATGGTCCATCTAGATACAAAATCTGTATTTTCTTATATATTGTATATCAAAACAAAGATAAATATGCAAAATCACCAATATGTATATTCTAATGAAAACAAGCTACACAATGTGAAACTGGAGAGATGTAGATGGTACTTTTGAGAGATTTTCCATGATTCTTGGGTTCCTAAAAATGCAGATGGCTTTGTACAGGAATTTTTAAAATGTTCTAAAAGACCTACGGGTTTTATGTACTTACGAAAAGGCATTTATGAGAAAAGTCCTTGCTTGATTTAATATGCGATTACCTAATATTACATACCTTCTACTTTAACTGAAGCCTTAAGCTCTAGTCCAGTACTCCATTGATTTAGATAGAGTCCAATATTATCTTACAAGCTGTTTATAGGTTTAGGACTATGGCATCTAGCATTCATGTGAATAATAAAACTCAGCTAAAATATACATGGCTGCTCGAAGGATAGACAATGCACATTTCTCACAGTGCTCACTGTCAGAAGTTGAGCAGCAGAGCAGGTTGCCTGGACTGAGAGACAGCAACCTCCGTCTTCAGAAATATCCAAAATTTGGCTGAACAAGGCCCAGCCCACCTTTGAAACTGTTCCTGCTTGAGCATGAGGCAGGACAAGGTGACTTGAACAGGTTTGTTCCAATCTTGGCTTTCTATGATTCTTTACTTGAGAAGCCTTCAGAGGATAAAGGTCCTTTTGCACAGTCCCCATCTGGATGCTGACTAAGGCTTGCCCAAAGGTTATTTATTAGAAAGTTAAGTAACAGTCATCAGAGGACTCAGTATGGACACAAACTACAAGGCTCCAACACAAGATGTCCTTTTTAATGGAACAAATTTATCCACTAATTTGAAATACATAACTGAAACGTTAAATGTGGCATTTGTCCTTTTACAGTACATCAGAAATTACCTTCTTTGCGTGTGTCCCAGCATGACCACATGAAAGATTACTGGTTTTAATTCTGTGCCAAAAATTTGTTTGGTTATTGATTACAGAACAGGAACTTGCACTTGTGCCATAGCACATCAATGGCAAAATCAACATTTTAGTTACATACAAGACAAGCTATAGAAAAGCATGAAAGAAATTAAATCTTTGGAGATATTAATTTTGAATATGTAATAAAACTGATTTCTACCTCTGCCTGATTTCTAGGAACTTGCTGCAGTCTTACATTAATTTAGAAAACTCCTCTTAGAAAAAAAATTACAGTAAGCTTCAGTGTAAGAATACGTTTAAACGCACGCTTACCTTTAAACATAAGCTTAAATTCCATGAAGTTCCAAGTTTGTGTGTGTATATACACATAATATTAGGCATTTTTTAAAACGTGTTTTCTGAAGGAGCATATTCGTTTCACTGTTCTGCACAAACATAGTCCCTTCCCCTCCTAAAGCTACTGATCTTAGTGAAAAGATGCTGCAAACCATTAGCATGTCATGCTACTACTATTATTTTGATCTGATGTACTGGTGGCTGCTATCGTTTCTCAAAATAGTGTGGTAAAAGGCTACTTCACAAAGTAAAAGAGTGGAGAATTGACATGAGAAAGCAATTATGTGGGAAACACTGAATCAAGCATTCCCAGGTGGTATATTTATATTGAGAATAAACTGTAAGGGAGCCAAGTTGCAAGTCTGTGAAACTTCCACCGTTGTTAAAGGGACACTGTCCCTTAGTCTGGGGCCCCTAAACGGCAAGGGGATTTTACAAAATTTAAGATGAAATACAAAATATCTGTTAAATCTCAAAACACGAATTTTATTTATTTTATTATAAATATCCATCTCAAATACTAAGAAGCCTAACAGTACTATTATTCAGGGATATGTGAATCAGAAAATAAAACTAGATGGAGAGAAAAGTCAGGCTGAGTGTTTTCCAGAGTCACAGTCTGGGTTTTGTGAAATACAGAACGCACAGGAGAGAGATCCCAAAAGAAGTGCTTGAAAATTGTTTCCATTGTAATAAACTGCATTGTCAGGTCAGCATTTTCTAGTTTTTATAAGAAGTATGAGCTTGGTTGACAACAACCCTTTGAAGAAAACAAAAAGAGTCCATTACACTAAATGTCAATGAAGAAGAATGAGTAACTCTTCAGATACAGCAACCCCAGCAGCAAGAGCATCCAAAGCAGAAAACAGATTGGGTAAGATCTGCAGATTCTCCAAGAACTATTTACATCACAAGTATTAAGTTTTCTATAAACAAAAGCCCGATTTTAATAAGAAGAGACATTTTACTTTAGTTCTATATAGCTTTTTTGTACAGTGAGGTGTAAAAATTAAAAAGAATAAATCTAGCAATTTTGTGCTCACTACCAGAAGTCATGTTAATAGCATACGCTTTTTCTTTCACCAAAGTTTCTGAAGACCAGATGGATAAAATGTGGCATTTTGGTCTCTATTTCAATTATCCAAACTTCAAATTGTCTCCGACTCAGAAGTTTGCTCCACTTTCACCCCTTGCAGAAATCAGAAGCCTCCAAACTTTTCATTTGAATAAGTCTGTATTTATCTTTAACTGATGTTTTTAAATTTAGGATAAAAATTTAAATTTTCTTTTGCATGTTGTCTCTAATATGAGCAAGAATAACGAAGAAGAAACAATGTGAACGTAAAAAGTGGAGAGGAAAGGCTTCTCTAGACATCTTTAAATATACTAATTATCTGGGGAAAGTTTCAAATCACTTATTTCAGCTGAATTTATTCACCCATATTGAGGCAAACCTACTGCAAATCTGAATGGAGTGAATTAGAAATCAAGAATAAATATGGTGTGATGAACATGTAATCCAAACTGTAACAACGCTAAGATACTAGGGAGCGGTGATATATTTGTAAATGTTGTGAATATTTTAGCATTTCATCCTTTAAATAGAAGTTGTTTAACAACAGAGAATGAAATCTGAATAGAAGCAAAACCAAAGTGACATTATCGTAATCTTGAGATGTAATGAGACTTTCGAGAATAGTATATAAAGTTACCATGTACATACAAAATTGTCCCTTTTTTGTGACAAGCATGTCTGGGCATGACTTAACATTGTACCTCCACCAGCTTTGTAGTCATTACAACCACCTTAAACACGCACTAGCAAGCCTACCTGCTGCCTTATATTATCTAGTTTATTCATACACCTGATGGCCAAATGAAATGCTTTGCAAAACCAGTCATCTATTTCACTTGACAAAAATGTATGTTGTTAGAAAGATTTGAAATGGTCATTAGAGAAAAAGAAGATGGTTCTGGTGAATAGCCAGAACTTGGGACAAGTTGAGTTTTGGACACCAAGGATATTACTCATGTTAAAGCCTGGGCCCAGCTTCCCTCAGGAACGGGCAAAGTTCCCAGTTCTTTCAGACATCTGTTTGATATTAGCAAGCTCACTAGGGAAGGTTTCAAGGAGTGCAGAGCTGGCTCAGAATGTCTCAACTATAGAGGCAAAGTCCAATTTTATGGTAAAGGGAGTATAGGGGGCCAGAGGGGAAGAGGACTTGGAAGGGTCAGCTAGATTCAAGAAGAAATGAGGGACAAAGCAGTTCCAGGGCAGGAAGAATCATCAAGGTTAGCCAAACACAAGGATGGAGAGAGGAGAGTGAAATTTCAGGAAGATCAAGAGGCAAGCAGAAAGGCATCAGGCCATCCAGAGGTATGGATGGGAAGGGCCTACAAGTGACCAATGGAGCACAGTGGAGGCAGACATTGGCTTTCCTCTTTCCTTTTTTCCTACCTGCTCTTCTTAATCCTCCCCTTTTTGCTTGGAATAAGGGACTGCTTCTCCTGCCAGGGTCTGAGATACCTGATTTCCTCAGCCCCATCCTCTGCTTCGTGTAAGAAGTGGCCTCTTCCTCCCTAACATGTGTTCACTCCCTATCCTCCCCCAGGTTCCTGAAGAAATGAGAGAAGGGACCACTGCCAGAGGCCAGACTTGGCCTGCTGCCTACACTGGAGAGAGAAAACTATGGATGGGCTGAAGAGGCAAAAAGGCAAGTGTTTGAACAGCTTTGCAGCCAGCTGCAGAAGAATAAGAGTCCCCAGAGTGAGACCCCAGCTCTTCCCCACAGGGCAGATGGTAGGGACACTGCTCAGGATGAAGAGGCCAGTGTGCATTGTCTCAGCCGCAGAGGATGCAGGCAAACATGATCCCTCCCAGAAGACATCTAAAAGCAGCACTGGAGAAGGGGCAGTGCTGTGCTGGAAGAAAATCTGATTAAGAAAACGAATTCAGGAAGAAAAGCAACTTTAGGATTGCAAGAACTAAAGAATAAAAATGCATCAAGATGATTATAGAAATTCCTGCAATAGATCAGTGGGTGCAATGGACTAAAAAATGGCGGCTTTGCCCATGAATAGGAAGATACCTTTCTAAGCTATACAGCGTGAATAGATAATTTCAGGAACCACATGATAATATTAATAGCATTTTCTTCAAATGATTCCAGAACTTAAGCAATGCCTAGAGAAAGCACTTCTGCAGAGGAATACCTAGTCAAATGAACTGCAGGAGGGTGGCAGCATACCCAAAATTACTTTTATTTATAGGAAAAGTTTCCTGGATACCTGTTAGCTCAGAATCCACACTTTTAATTCATAAATATTGCAGTAGTTAGCTGACTTTGACACTCTTGTAGACCACAGTATATCAGAATTCATACCTGGCTGATTTATCTAAGCTGGCAATAACAACAGCAAAATTTGTAGTCCAGGAACTGCATCCAAATTATTAACACAAAATTACTGCCCACAGCCAGGTCTGTTTGGGTTTCATCAGCATTCAGAATCACCGCTATAGCCTAGAAGACAAATAAACCACTAACACCTGAACGAGTGAAGAACTGAAATGAGCACAACACTGCTTGCTTTCTCCTCCTGCTGGGCAAGCTCACAAGTTACCCTAAATCATACAACCAGCATATGGTGTGTCTGGCAGATTAGTGGTGGCACACACAAAGCTGCACATATCTGGCCCTTTGGTGCATCAGTTGGTATGTGCTGGCCAGACAGGCACTACCCACAGCCCCGGAGAGCCCAGTTTGAGCCATGCCACGGGCAGCAGGACACGGCTGCTCACAGCAGCTGGCACCAGATATAATCACAGCGGCTCAACATATCCCACATCTCCCACTGAATGAAAAACTCCATTGAACTCAGTAAATTTTTGTAAAACTTGAGTGTGGCTATTGCGATGCGCCTCAATAATAATATTGTGGGATCTGGTGAGCCGGAGAATAGTTGTAGCACACAGCAAATAAATAAATGCAAAGTATCTGCATCTGGTTGAAAGAAAATGCAGCAGCAGAGTCTGTTAATCTGCATAATGTTCCCCAACAAGCTATAGGGCTGCACTCAGATTTCAGACAGCAGATCTGGGTCTTCTCTAACTGAAACAAATGGGTGTTTGCCAACCACTTCAAAGGAACTGTTTTAAAATGAGACCGTTAAACAGCTAAGGGAGCTGATGTAATCATATTTTAACCCAATTATCCTTTCCAATGTGTATTTGTCAGCATTTAATCCCATCTGCCATTGTGCTGCCCAAGCGCCTAAATTGTACAGGTCCCTCAAGAGTTCTCTGGTCTTGGCTAACCTAACAAATTCTGTGCCATATGCAAATTTTAATTTGCAAATGTTCTCTCTCATTTCCAGACTCTATTAAACAACTGGTCTTATTATGGGCACTCCTCAGTTAATTCCTTGCCACTTTGGAAGTTTACCAATTCTTCTGGTTTTTTTCTACTAGTTTTTACCAATCTCTAATCTATGACAGCCATCTACCTTTGTGCACTTAGGCACGTTACTAACCACTTTTGAGTGTCTTTGAAAAAACACTAAAAAATTTAAACAACATAAACCAACCAGTTCTTTATTCACTTTAATGCTGACACAACAAAAGGATGCTAGCACACCTTACAGTATTTTTTCTTTTCAATATAATATTCCTCTTTATTTCTTTAATAACTTTTTATTTCTGCAGATGTTTAATTATTTTCTCTAGTTATTATTTTAGTCTATTTACCGTGGACTTCATTGAAGTCCCCTGGTTCCCAAATTCCAGGAATACCTTTTAAACTTTTTCAATAAATAGGTGCAATATCTACTATCCAAACTGATATAAATTCAGCTAATGGCATATTTTATTCCAATAGAAAATAATCTGTGCCTTAACCAATCTTATTTAATTTAAATGTAACTATAGCCGTAGTAAGAGAAACACTTAGCTAAAAGAGTTTTATCAGTATAAGAAGCTATGAACTTTAATACTAAATGATAGTTCTGCTTTTATGATTTAAGATTAAAGGTCCATGGTGTATTTTATTTTCCTGTAACTCTGATTCAGTAAGGCATTTTAAGGTGAAAGATCTTAATTCTCATTTTCACTATAGACTCTTTTAATACCACTCTTGCAGGAGAAAAGAATCTTGGTGTATGCAGAAGTCAGTTCCAGTTGGATTACACATATGCTTGAGTCCTATGTTGAGTTGAAGCTTGAGAGAAAAAATATTTCACTTGCACGAAAAAATCTATTGCTATAATCCTAAGTAGAAAACAGCTGTCACCTGCATCAAGCAAATTTCTTGCAGAACATTAAAAACTTGAATCGTTATTTCAGTTGATGGATGTAGGTAGCTAAATTTCTTTGAGCATTACGTCCCTGCGTTTCAGAGATGGACCCATGCTAAGAGCAGAATTTAACATTTGGAGCCACCAGGATGGTTCATTACTATAAATGTCTGCAATACTAATCAAGAGAGACAGTGTTCCAGTCAAGAAAATAATTAACATTTAACTGGTTGCAAATGTAAAAACCAGGACCCTCAAAACACAGGCAACAGTAGATTGAAAGAAACAGGCACCAAAATTTTTTTAACTACTTGAACTCTTCCCTCTAGAAGACTACCGTAATGCTTGAGGGAAGTGATAACACTTTGCAGTACAGCGAACACTGTAATGCATCTAGTGAATGGAGGTTGTGTTGTACCTGGTATACCTTTTGTACTTCAAGACACAGTCAAATTTTTCTGTATCTGAATAGGAAAAGAAAAAATAGAAGATTCTGTCAAGAAGCTTAAATGTGAGTTAAAAGCAACAAAGTGACTGTGGTGTAATCCTTACTGCTTATATATGCCAGAATAATATCAACAATCCTTTTCCAGTACAACTGCCAGCAAGCAAGGAATAGTACTAGACTAAACACAGAATGTAAAAGAGCATAGAGAATTGGGGTTTGTGCTAAAAGAAACATGAAACCCCAATGAATGGAGCAGAATGAATTGCAGACCATTCAGAGCAGCATTATAGGTTTCCCACATGGGTACTAACAGTGGAGTTCCATGAGGTTTTGGCAACAGTACAATTTGCAACAGCAACAAAAAGTTTGCTGAATTATTTAAGCATGAAATCAACAGATCTCAGACAAAAATAGCCAATGTGTGTTAAGCAAAATAACCTTAGAATAAAGCACTGATTCTGAGAGGGAATGCAGTGGCTTTCATTCACCCCACCCGCTACACTCTTGTTTCTCTGGAAATGCAATCTGGATCGAAGTTAAGATATCCAAGGCAGAGTATCAGAGGGAAAACCTCTTCAGCCATGGTGCATCTCCTAGGGTGGGCTGTGAGAGGGAAGAGTTTTACAAGGAAATACACCTCCTTCTCCTCCCTTCCTTTTGCTCCATTTAGCTTTGATTAATTCTTAGTAATGCGATCCCTGCATTCCGTTTCATTTGCTTGTTTAGTATTGTTGTTCACAGGACACAGGTGCCTGTGGTTTTTCAGGGACAAGAAGATAGCTTTGGAGGAAACACATCTTTTCCTTTTCTCCCTTAACTAATTTTCTACTAAGGCGAAGGAAACAATAACTGTCTGTCACTGGCAACTCAAATTTGGGTTTAGTTTCTTTGGTTCCCCCCTTTCCGGCATGTTATTCTCACAGAATAAGTATCTAGGTTTTTTTCTTTAGAACTTCTGTTGCATGTGGCATGGCCCTACACTCAGCATACAGCTCACACAGGGAGTGCATGGGAGAAATTGGGGGTGAGAACAGAGGCTGTAATATGTTCATAGGCCTTTCAGGTTCAAAAGTCTATTGCATGCAATCCACTGCAAGCATCACATGAGATAGAAGCACTGCAAATAACAGAATGGCAGAACTAACATCAACTGTAAAACACACACAACATTTGTAGGGGTAAAGAAACAGCATGTTTAGATCCTTGTTTTAAAATTTAACAAATACTAAATTTTCAAGGAATACACTTCCAAGAACTATCCTGGGAGGAGCAGAATTAAGCCAGGAATCTTTCAGACCTCCTGCTTCTCCCAATATTGTCAACCAGGGAACATTTACTTTGCCACACCTTAAAGACAGCCCAAGTAGGTACAGGGCCCAGTGTCAAGGTCTGTCTCTCGCAACTAAAAGAGAATGGTAGCCTTGGGGTGTTGAGAAAAGGGGTACAATGGCTCCCAAAAATATAGCTTAGCTTGGTGTTTTTCCTCATTACCGGCCTTGCCATCTTGCGGGGATTAGAAGATTTTTCTTCATAACCGTCAGTCCCAGGCCCATTTGTCCCCATAACAACTGATTTCCTTCTCCAATGTACCTAGCTATGTCTCGCACACACGTATGTGCTACCAACACCATGACACTTTCACAGGTCAGCAGGACTTAGCACAACCCTGAGTACGAGATTTTGAAAAGACCACGGAAAAAGTCATACTCAGTGCAGCTCCATCAGCACATCAGGGCTGTGGTTACTTATCTTTTGTCTTTACAAAAGCTAGGGCAGCATTGCTTCTCTGACACCACAGCTGGGTGGCAGGGAGCCCTAAGGCTTCCCGGGACTCCCCTTTCCACTCCTCTTTCTCCAGGAAAGAAGAGGAACTGAACAGCAATGGTATATGTTGCTGGTGATCTGTGAGACGTGGGAGGAGTGGGTAGTGAAGAGGTTGGGCTAGGGAGAAGACTCATATCCCAAAGAGAAGAGAATGAGCAGTACATTCTAGTGTCCCAACTACCATCCTGCATTGCAGGTGCTACTGAAGGCAAAGTTTTCCAGAGAGTGATGGTGTCTCATTCCAAGTCTTGTTGAGAAGACATCTTACTGCAGTGAACAGTATGATCAGTTGTCTGGCACTGTGAAAAGCTCACAACTCAAGCTTCACTGGAAGTCAAGAGTAATTGCTTTCTGTAGAGCACACAGAAATGAAGCTCTCTTATCGACATAGTAACTAAAAAATAATAACAGCAAAGCCTGAATCAGAGAACACTACACAGTATAACCAGTCACTAAAAGCCTCTAAAGGCAGAAGATTATTACAATAAAAGATCAAACCATCATTAAATTACTTTAGTAATGAAATGAATGATTATATACACGAATACAGCAATTTCTTACCCAGAAAGAATGCCGCTATAACAACATATATTGCATTTAAATATTAAAAAATCACTTTATTGCTTATTTCAAAAGTATGTTGGAATTACTGATTGTTAGGATGAGGAATCAGAAAAAAAAAAGCATTAAACAAATAGCCACTTATAAGAAGTTTTCAGTTAATTAAGAGTCTGACATCAGAAGATTGTATTCCAGTGACTTGACAGAAGAAAAAGACAGAAAAATGCCTTTCAGGGGGCACTGAGAAGGTCAGCTCTTTCTACTGTAGCAGATCAAACCTCTCAGCTTTGAAGCATGACAGAGAAAATGAAACTACAAGAAAGCAGCCAAAAAGCAATCTGATTATATGAAAATAAGATACATATATGTGAGTGGTATTGCAAAGCTGCAGTGATACCTCCATTTTGGGACTAGCAAGATCCCCCCTCTTAGTTTGCTAATTTTCCAGAAATCCTTGCCAAAATTTTTCTTTATTACCACTACTTATATACACACACAACACACATGGACAGTTAGACTTACACAATAAATGCTTGTATCCTAAATCCTCCACTCCCACAGACTTCACCCTCAAATTCTCTAGGGGGCTATATATGGAAGGAATATTTATTTTTCTACAGTGGTGTAAAATTAAGTTAGTGAAAACAAGAGTTGGCCCTGATGCCTCTTTGAAATTTGCTGTCCTACTTTCCAGCTATGCAAAGGCAGTAGGAGTGGGAAACTGCAGAGCAAGAGGCCGTCAGTGCCACTAGTGCTCCTCAGAGTATTCGGAAGGGCTTGATCTCAGACCACTGCAGTATGAGATATTGTTTCCACTGTTGTTCCCCTTGTAATCTATGAAGGCTATTTAATGTGGTGTGGGAGGAGGAGTGTACTGGAATAAGAAGAGGGAAACTAAGGGCATGAGAAAGATTATGCAAGTGCTTCATGAGGGTTTTCATTGTGTGCCTTTTTTTGTAGTTGCCAAAAAACCCCGACACCTGAATTTTGAATGTTACATAATCCCCAAGATTTTCTATTTGTTGCTCCTATTCTATTTTTAAAACTAATTTATAGCTTCTCTTAAAATTTTATCTTAGATATACTGCATCTGCATTCACAGAAGCTATAGAGGGACCAATGCTATAGTGGATAATATGACAACAATGTGTTGATGTAATCTCACTGGAAGCTAAGGGGCTGCATTTCAAGAATCCTTACATTCTCTCCTAAAATGATTACAGAGGTGCATGCTCTAGATTGATTAGTAAGGTTGCAGGCCAGTGTGCAGACCAAAGTGCTAGAAAAGTTATAACCTGAATCATGTTATATACATTCTCAGCCACTGTATGATTTATATAAGCTTTTAAATTCAATTGCAGTTTAGAAAAGGTGAATAAAATGAACTTTTACTAGTGTCAAGAAAGAATTTTGCTTTAATTTTAATTTATAAGCTGTTCTTGCAAAAACAGGCTCTCACGTTTTGTTAAGGATCTGGTTTCCTTCTGGTATGCACAAATAACTTTCTATCTGATTTCAAGAGACTATAATGTTAAGTTACTTCCTTTTAGTAATTTTCACCATCAGTTTCCCTTGCTAATTTTACATTAAGAATTGATCTGTTCTGGTCTTTTTTTCCTGACATCCACTCCACAACTTACCACCAGCAATTTATTCCCCTATGCAAGAGAACTCTCTGTTTTCACCAGTGCCTGGAATTCTACAATGCCTTTTAGAGTATTTTAATCTTTTCTGGAATTATTTTCCCTTTCTAGGCTCAGTGTCACTTTCCAGGGGACTTTAAACTAACATTTAAAATTACAAAACTTGTTTAGCAGAAAAGATTTTGAAAGTTGTAAAATGACAGCTAACAGTCATTTAAACCAGTCATTAAACCAGTCATTTAAGCACTCTCTCCTAGGAAAATGACCAGGCATCCCGGATGCTGCTTGTCAGTATAAGCATTGGTATCATACAACATCAGTATAACAAGGAAAAGATGACAAAAAATAACTGTCAGCATTTTTGAGTCAACTCTTAGAAATCCAGCTGCACGCTGAATTATACACCTTCTCATATTTGTTGAAGAAGGGGATACTCAGTAGGTACATATTCATGTACACAAAACTTCTTGTCTTATAGGTAGAAGGCGCAACTGCATGCCACAGGAGTCTGCCTGCAAAACCAAAGTCCCATCTTACATGTAAAAACACCTGACAGGATCAAGACCTTTAACAGTCACCTCTGCACTCTAACCTAAAGAGGTATAATTTCCCCCTTGGACACACAAAGGCGAAACTCTATAACAAACCGATGTATGGAATATATGGGTTAGACTGTTTCTAGCATACAGCCTAGCTTGAAAATCCATCTCTTAAATTACCTTATGAATGTTACTTAAATAAGCAGAGCCAAGAGTACACTTTAGTGTTGTCAGACTTGTGAACATAAAAGACAAAATGTCTTACACACATAAAATCTGACATGATGTAAGAAAAAAAAACTTAGAACTTGATTGCCCTTACTTTGGCATATCAAATAATAAAATGAAGAATCTAAGGACTTATATCTAAGAACCCATTTGAAAATGGGTTACTCCTGTTCTCTGAATTTTTATTTCCATTTATTTGATACAGGCTTGGCAGCCTTAGTGTTACATTTCAGGAAGATAAAAGAACAAAGTGCTCTTCTGTGTCACTTATTCACTCTTTGGGATACACGGTGCAGAGAGAAACAGAGGTGTGCTGACCACAAAAGCAGTAAAAAGAAACATGTCTGTAATAAGTGTTCAATTCAGATTATTCCTGCTCTCAGGCATACCTAATATTTTAATGTTGTATTGACTTAGCTGTTTGCATTTGGATTTTCATCTCTTTAAATAGTTCACTCCCAAATACCAGGCACCCAAATATTAGGCCCCCAATTTTTACTTTTCTTTTTTTTTTCAATTTGAAATCTCAGCTTTCCAGTTTAGCATGAAATCCCTTGGGTTTGTAGGGCCTATTCAGAGTTCGAACTTGCAGGGCCTCTGCAAAACAAGTGCTCATTGGCTTGATTAGGAGCGGAGTAAAAACGTTTTAGGAACTTGGCAGCACAGCTTTTATTTTCACCTTGCAAACAGAGATTGGAGGCATGTGCCTTCATTCTTCTTGGTGGAACAAAATGCAAGAAGGCTAATGGAAGACCGATCTGGAGGTGATTATTTCTTTTTGGCTAGTCTAAACGAGTACAGTTTTACTGAAGCATGAGCATGTTTAAAGGCCTAATCTAATTTTTTTTTATTTTTTTTAATTATTATTTAAAAGAGAGTTTTGCTGAAATATACATTGGGATTAGAAGGTCTTTTTTTTCTAGAAAAAGAGCCAGTCTGAAAATTGCTGTGCAGTAAATACTGTAAGTAGATTAGAAGAATACTTTTAGCACTTTGAAGAAGAAATAAGAGCATGGACTTCCTTCTGTACTTGCATGAAAATGGATGGCATGGAGAGTAGTATCTGTTTGACATGAAATAGATGAAATCATGTGGCTAAGAGTTGCTGGTTTTGCTCTGCCCTTTGGGTTACAGTACAGAGAGCACTCACTGTTTAAGTCTTGATCTCGCCATCCATAAAATGCAAAAGACATTATCTGGCTTACAGGGATGCTGGGAGATTATGTAATGTTTGCACAGCTATTTTAAAATATGAAGTACTGTGAATTATGCAGTATAATTGCTGAGAAAGAAGACTTGTACTCTCTAAAGAAAATGAGAATGTAAAATCCTAAAGAAAACTGTTTTGGAGAGTATGCTTAACCACCTTAATCTGCACTATTTATCTATTTGCTAATTAGGATTATTTTAGTCTGTTAGAACTTGATCAGAATAATTTACATGAAAAAGACACCTGACTGTGGCTGTCACTGAAGTGCACTCAATCCAAAGAGAAAATCATTAAAAAGTTATCACTGTACTTTCCAAAGGTCCCCCCTTCTTCCACCCCATGTCTTTATAAGCTACTTAATAATTTAATTCTTTCTGTGTCTATGTTTCAAGATGGTTAAATCTGGGCTGCTAAGTGGTGCTTCCCTTACAAGGGTTTCATTCACCAAGAAATCTTCTCCAGTATGATTTAGTCTTTCATCTTGTATGGATGTTGCTTTACTCATCACTAATTCACACCACACATCACAGGCTACATCAACATCTGCATCTTCTGAATGGAAAGTTTTCATTTCTTCCCCTTTAAGATTATCTGTCATTCTGCAGTCCCAGTCATCAGCTCCTAACAACCTTTCCAGCTGTACAAAAATGCATTCTGAATAAACATTGGAAGGAAGGAAGCATAAATATTTGACAGCATTCACAGCAGAGGCAGGTTATTAAGCACTCTGCATTTCAGAAGTATACTCAAGGCTGTCTCCAATGAAGTATTACAAGTGAGGCTCCAAGTGTTTTAAATCTAAGTAAGCTTTTACTTTGAAACAGGCTATTACTGCCTGGATATGAGGAGAGAAGATTGTGGACAGGCATAACATTTTGCAACTTTATTATCATTTTGGCTGCTTTTGTGATTATCGTATTCTGTATACCTGAACCTTTGATACTTGCAATTTTGGGCATGCCTGAAATGGACACTGCAACAGAAGTTAAAATGAGAAATGAATTACTTCCTCCCTGTGGAGTTAGTTAATGCTTATCCCATAGGCCCAACCTTTAAGTGATTTGGTCATCTGAAAGACAGCTTCGTTGTCTCATTCTCCATATGGGAAACATTTAATGCTATTGAGTAGTAATACGAAAACTACAGAGGGAAGCATTAAGAAGAGTAAATTGCTTTTACTCTCTCTCAACACCTTCACTAGAATTTTCTCTCTCAACACCTTCACTTTAGCAATTTCTCCAATGTCTATGTGACTGCCCATTTAGGTATCCATGGAGTAGAACTGAAGTGTAATATGGAAGCATTACTGGGAGGCCAATCTAAGGCACTTTCAAAATCATATTTTTAGCCATGAGGCCCAACAGCTTCATGGCAGAACTCATAATTTATTTTGAATTCTAAAGTTTCTAACTTCTCCTAGCAGGCAGACTCCAAACTAACCTCAATAACCTAATCTCAATTAGGTCAAATATATTCCTTCATCAAAAAAAATAGCACAAATATATGCAATTCTTCCCATATCTATATCAATACCAGCTATACCTGTCACAAACTTGCTTTGTATAAACATATGTATATACATGACTGATAATTGCAATCACTGTTCTATTCTGTAGTCTATTTAATTTTTGTAAATCTTATGGTCTGGGCTGCTGAAAGTCAGAAAATCCTTGTTCCAGCCCTCCTACACCTGTGCAGAACTCTTCTGCATCTGCACAGTTAGCTCAGCTGGGGCCTCTGGCATATGTGCCTGCACTGGCAGAGCCAGTTCTTCGTTATAAAAGATGTAGATTAGCAAGATTTTTCCAGTGATGTCAGTAGAAAGCTTTTGGTGTTGGAGTCTGGCAGGGTAACATTCCATATTAAAGCATGGATTTTTGACTAGACATTAGCCTTAACTTAATCTCTTTTCCAAACAGTCCAAATCACTGCAAAAATACTGTAAAAAATTACTTGCACAACAGATTTGCTTTACAGTGATCAAAGATGGCGAAATAAATTTTCCCATCTGAATTCCTGTTGGACGTACCTTTTCTGTTTAGCTTCATGTGAAATTTGCCATACGGTAGGGGCTGAAACTTCCGAAAATGCAGAGACTGCAGACAGTATCTACAGAGCATCCCATACAGCTCTTTCACAGGAACATGCTGGACACATAACCATCAAATCCATTCTGCACCTTCTTTTTTTTCCCCAAGTAAGACTTGGCATAAGCTTTTCACCACATGTTATACTGAAGAGTAAAAAACTGAAGTACATACCCATACTAAATTGACAGTAAAATGTAGTACAAGAGATAGTACAGTCAACCTGAGTGTACATTTATGAACCTTAGTAGAGTAGGAATTATCTTGTATATATAAAAAATGTCAGACGCTACCAAAAACCAGACACATTCACCACTGAGCACTCAGTATTTAAACACTTAATTCCTGTCATCTAATATAGCAGTTCTAACTATAGGGCAATAAGAAAATCAGGCATCAGAATAACCAAACATGTCAGTTCAGACCATAATGATAAGTTCCTGACAGAAAAGGACAAAAATCAGGTAACTCATAATTCTGAACTACCTTGAGGTATAAGTACAGGCTTAAATGCAGAAATATATAGTAAAGCTTCAGCTTTAAAGTTTTATTATAATGGATACTCATATCATTGCTTTAAGTCAATTATTTGAAAGAGCAATCTGGAATATAAAATATTTTTCAGCATTAACATCTATATGCAAATGCTTGAGGTTTTTTCATACATCACACTGTAGTACAAAATTGCCCTCAGAGAGAAAAAAGCAGCAGGAAGAAAATGTACTTTACTGCTTTTAAGAAAAAACACTTAGAATAATATGAGCATAACTAATGTATGATTTTTTTTTTAGTATGCCAATATTAAATTGATGACTGTGGCTTATAGTAAGCCAAATTTGGGACTGAACTATCCTATGAAGTCCTACTACTTATGATGGCTTTACAAGCAGTACTAGCCAGCACAAAATTTGCCCAAGAACATTAACACTTACAAGAATATACTAAAATATGGAAGCTGTTTCAAACTTTCTAGAAAAAATTTTAACGTCTGTGGATGAAATGTAGTTAAATACATTTTTTGTTAGCTAGTCTCACACCCCCTGAATGCATGTACATTAGAAAATCTTGTTTAACCTGATTTCTTATAAGCATCTTGTTCCATTTCAACATAATCTTTTAAATGTGTTACAGCAACAAGAACTCATAAGTCACATAAATTCAGCATCTTCAATTTGATGAGCTAACTAGTGCAGTGGCATAAATTGCATTTTCCTGCTTTGAGACTCAGTACATTATTTTTGTCTAATCTTCTGTTTTGCACCAAATCCTTCCTGAGGAGTCTTAAAAATGAAGAGCAAAGAACAACAGATTTTTTTCATTTCAAATGGGGACATTTAAGTGGGCTATTCTATTACCTGCAACTACCAGACATGCCTAATGCATATAACAGAACAGACTTGATGTTTCTTCAGACCTAGTAGCACGTATTCTGGGAAAGGCAAGATGGTTAAAGAGTATTTACATATCTCACATTCAAAATTTAAAAATATGCAAGATGAAAATCCATTCCAGTTATATACAAGGGGTGTTTTGAAGCTAACTTCGCTAAGGTAAGGAAACACACGTATCTTACACTGTTAGGACATGTCAGAAGGCAGTGCGCCTTTCTTACTGTGCCTTCGCAAGCATATGGCTAGCAGCTCTAGAAATGTAGCACATGCTATGCTGTAACTTCAGTGACGCTTCCAGAGCTTGCACGCGAAGTCTAACACCATGCCCAGAGTGTTACTGAGACATCAGATTGTAGCGCATACAGGTTCAGCATCCAGTGTGTCAAAAACAAGGAAGTTTTGTCTTCAGTGTAGGCTGTGTTTACCTATTCTGTTTACTATGCCAGCGACGCTAAGATCCATGCAAGTGTCTTCACTGTAGCTGCCACTCGGGCAGTTCAGATAAGCTAGAGGAGGTAATCTCCTGACTGCCATGTGCCATGCTGCTGAAGCCTAACAGGTGCAGTCACATTGCCTGGCAACACGTGATAAAAATAATAATAATTAAAGTCTTTTCATGCTAACAACTGACATAGCTCATAATCCCTGCTAAAATCAGGCAAAGCAATGGGGACAAAAAACCTCTCTAGAGAATAAACATTAAAATTACACAATGCACATGTACTCCTTACTTCAGTGCTGAGGCTTCTTGATCAGCACCGGCCAGCATGCCTGTGCCCTGTGTGGCTGCTGGTACCAGTAACAAGCAGAGCTGGACCAGTCTGTGGGGTGTGGTAATGTGTGGGGAGCTCTGGCTGCTCTTGGGGAGATCTCTTTGTTCTAAAGATCATCTACATTTTCTTTTTTTTTTCATAAGAGTATCTTGAAGGAGTCTTTTAAGTGCTTTTCAGCAGAACTGCTTTTTGGAAACGTTATTTAACCTACAGTGAAATCAACATTGATAAAGTCATAAAACCATTCACTAATTTCATATTTGCATCTTCTGAGGAAAAAAAGATAATTCTCAGTCAAAAAACAAAACAAAACAAACAAAAAACCAAACAAACAACAAAAAAACCCACCACCAACCAAAAACCCCAACCCTTGTACTACAACACAATTCTAAAGATGAACTGCAGAATAAACCCAGGAAAGGCTGAACAGATAGCCTTCTAGATACTGGTTTCCTAAGCAGTTGTTCCACAGAGAATCCATGGTATCCATAAATGTGTTTTGTTTATGTGTCAAAAATGCTATCATTATGCATGGATAGATAGAAAGTATCAATTATATATTGCAAAAAATGATCAGAGTTCTCTTCCACAGCTACACCAGAAACCTGAAGTCAGCTGGAAAATTAGTTCTGCTGTCCTTGGAATTTCTAAACTGTTAGGTGAGGCAGGCATTCTTAAGGTAAATAGAGGCTAAGAAAGCAGCTTGTTTATATTTGAGAAACTCCATCTTGCCAAGATAAAAATTATGTTATCCAAATGTGGGTTTTTTAGTTTAGAACCACGGTTCTTTCTCCAAATGAAAGCCAAATGTAGGTAATGCCTCAAAATTGGTTTGGTTGTGTCATACTCCTTGAACACAAAAAGGAAAACTCTAATTTCAGTCTGAATTTATTTAAGACTAAAGATCGAGGCATGCACTCACCAATTTTTTGATGGACTAGCACTGGTTGACGTTATTGGAAACAGCCCCTAACGTTCATGGAAGTCCCTCTGCTGAGGGCACATAAAGAGGTTCATACTTGATGAACTTACTTATTTTACTTCCATCTGATGCTACACAAACTTATTGTTTCTAGTCTCAAATTGAGCAACATCTTTCTCTTCTTTAGGATTCAGAATGCACTGATATTTTCTACGCCATGATATCTCATATAGGTTTGGATGAAATATGAATTGGGATTCTAAGGTACAGATATTCAGTGGCTTACACTGGAAACAAACATTATGACAACTCCCTAGTTATATTTTTATTTTGACACATGCTTTAATTCATTTACTACGTGCCACATCAACTTATTTTTCAAACTTGCACCATTATAAGTTGAAAGCCTTGTAAAATAGGTTAGCATTCTTATTAATAGTCTTGCAAATAAACTCATCCAATAAAAATTTATTTCTCTGTTCTTCTGTTAAGCATTATTATTTACAATACCATTGTTTCATAGAAGAGAAGGCTCAGAGGAGACCTTATAACAGTCTTCCAGTACCTAAAGGGGGCCTACAGGAAAGCTGGAGAGGGACTTCTTACAAGGGCATGTAAGGATAGGACAAGGTGGAATCATTTTAAACTGAAAAAGGGTAGATTCAGATTAGATATTAGGAATAAATTCTTCACTATGAAGGTAGTGAGACACTGGCACAGGCTGCCCAGAGAAGTTGTGAATGCCCCATCCCTGGAATTGTTTAAGGCCAGGTTGGATGCGACTTGGAGCAACCTGGTCTAGTATGAATCCTTGCCCATGGCAGGGGGGTTGGAACTATATGACCTTTAGGGTCCCTTCCAAAGCTAACCATTCTATCATTCTGTGAAATCCACCATTTCTCCCATATCTGAAGTCAGGCTGACAAGAGCTATAATTTCTCAATTTATCCTGTTTATCATTTTAAACAATGGGACAAAATAATTTGTTTTGTTTTGTTTTTCCCAATGCCTCTGGAAATCCTTTCTGTTTCCCAAGGCTTATTAAAAGTACATTTTAACAGTTCAAAATGTTCATGAGACACATCTCCTAAAACACTCTCAGGAAATTTCTGTAACTGTTGATTTAGGTGAAGCTGCTTCAAAATGTTCCTAAATAACCACAAGAATGGAAAATATTTCATCACTCTACCCCATGAACACATCATCTACCTCTTTCCTAGTTACAGAATAGAAATATTTATTGAACACATCTGCTCCCCCTGGAGTAAGAGCGTTACCTTTTCATCTAGTAATTGTATATAATTGCTTTGTTCCTTTAATCTTAATATATTATCACTCTCTGATAGTAATAGACTTTTCTCAGTTCTTTTGCTTCCCTTATAAACTTTCTACTAGTTCTGCTTTTTTCTCATTTTCATTTGCTGAACTGCCCCTCTTTGGGATTTAAATACTTTCCTCCTACCCCATCTGTTTCTTTTTAAATCAGTGTAAGGTTTTCTTTCCTAACTTTGAGGTTTTAGGTTTAAGGATAGAAAAGTAAAATCTTGCCAACTACTTCCCAAGCATGATCAATATTTATACTCTCTCCTTATGACTTAACTCATAATGAATTACAGATTTATGAGCATTAGGTAGGATTTTATTATACTCATCTATACCTCAAGTAATCATTTCATAATCAGAACCACCACCAATATTTAGTTCCAAGATCAGTTCCTACATAAGGATTACTATAGATTTCCTATGGAAGATCTAATGTTTATCAAGTCAGCAAATGGATAGTTATAATTTATAATTTATGAAAGAAATTCCAACATTCTCTGGCACAGATATTTATGTGTCTGAAGGTCTATAATAGTACAATCATAAACATTTCATACTATGCTCACAAGCAGGTTTTTCCGGGCATGCTTTTTGTTTACGTTGGTATTTGCCACAGATCCCCAAATCATACAGATGCTGCCAGCAAGAGCACTTTGACAGCTAACCCAAGCACACTCAGGAATGTGTTTTCCAACTAGTGAGGAATTTGGACTCTGTTGTCAAATAGTGAGCTCTAATCCTACGGATTACATTATTAACAAAATTGAATGTATTTGCTAACAAATGACAGTTTCCAAATTGTGCTATCACTCTTAAGAAAAGAATCATTTCTCATATATCATGATGCCTTAAGCAGCTTTGTTCCTAATACTTTGATTTTTTTACCAATACTTACTTTCTGTGCCTCCCTGCACTTTCTTGCAATTAGCTTAATTGGCATCCACTTAGCTTAGAACGAAAGTCCCTTAGAACAGGCATTTTCAAAACACACATCAAATACCATGAATGATATATGAATCACTTCAAAATAATCTTCCTGTACTGCAGTGAGGAACAACCAGGACTGCTGTTGCTACTACCCTGTACAGGTGTAACTCATTGCTGCAGGGTTGAGCCTGGAAGAGGACAACATCCAACTCTGAGGATAAAAGGCATGTTTCTAGTCTTACATAAAAACAAGAAAGAAAATATGGCATGTAACTTAACTTACAGATCCCAATCACTGCCCCATTGTTGGCCATCAACACTGAACTGTGAGTGGAAATAAAACCTCACACATCCTAGGGATACTTCTTCCAAAGTGTCTTCTGTTGTATGTAACTCAACCTCCTTTTGTCAATCCCACAGAACAGATAAATTAGTTACTTAAAATTTAAGAAAACTATTAGAATGGGGGTTATTTCACTTTCAGTTACAGCTGCCTAAAACTTTGAAAAATTAGGCCACTGACTTTCCTGGGTTTCAGTTAACCCATTCACGTAAACATATGTTCCTGTCTTTGTGAAATTTGCTAGTGTCTGTGAATCAAAAGTGATGGGCTAGCATAAATGATCATTACTTTAATTTCCTGTTTCAGCTACTTCAGATTAAGTGAATCATTCTTTTCTATCCCTACCATAGCCTAAGAATACCAGAAATCTGGTTCTTTTTTGTTTGGTTGTTTTTTTAAGACAACTGTCCTCGCAAGGAAAATTTTATAAGGAGGTTCCTTTTCAGAGGCTTATCCAAATGGAAACTCAACATTTGAACATTTTTCATTTGTAACTAAAACTTGAAAAAAAGTGGATGATTTCTAATGACAGTCTACATTGTGTCACTCTTTCAGTGATACTTGTCCCTGAGCTACATCCACTTTATTACAACAATCTGCTTACTTTCCTGTAACCCATAGGACATCTAGGTCTGCTGCAAGACTTAAAGCAATTCTAGATCTTATCAAATATGTAAATCTTCATTTTCACTATGGAAACTCAGGTTCACATTTGAATATTTCACAGAAATATGCGCTTTCAACCATGGCTGCAGGCTATTGTCCCATTGTGTAACTCATCCATTTTTAGAACTAAATGTACAATTATGCAGCTCAAGTCATGCAGAAGACCCATGGAATTTGTGCATATTGCTCATGCATGGGTTGTATTTTTATCCTTTTTTTGTTGTTGTTGAAGCAAGTATTTGTACATAAATAGATCTGAAATACAGATAAATAGCTGTGTTCAAATTATCAAGGACTGTAAAGGAGGTCATGTCAAAGGACAGCTTCCTTGGGTGACTGAGAGTCAGTATGGCACATAAAGCTAAATTACAAAAAGCTTTTATTAATCAGTAAATTGCAGTATTTCTTCAGTTACCAAGGAACTTGGCAAACATTTCTCATATTAGCCAATTAAAAAGGCAATAGCACTATTGTTTGGCAACTTTGGAAGCACTTAACTTCAAAATTACAAATGAAAACAAAGACCAGAAATAAAACAATTATCTTTTGTTGCTTTTGACTTCTGGACTTGCAATCAGAAATCGGGGATACATTACACATCAAGGCTGCCTGGGGGCCACTGAGAAAAGTGATTTCAATTAACAATTGCATGCGAGAAGCTTCTACACCCAAATGGAAAAAGAACAACAGACTGTTTATGAAATGGGCAGATTTTAACTATTTAATAAGTATTACAGTCTCCACAAGTCCTCTTTAATGACATTTGAAGGAATAAAGCTGTGATGTAGCTGTGTCTAGCAGAGAGTGCCCTGACAATATGCAAACCAAATCAAATTTTCAAATGCAATGTGAACTATTCTGAACATCAGGAGGAGGAATCCTGTATCAATAACACCTTTGTTAATTGTTGATACCAAGAATGTGTTAAACATAAAAGGACAAATCAGTGATGGAAGAGAATTCTCTTTTTTGTAGAGCCTTTAACATGAGCAGGATTTAAAGTTCTGGCAAGTCTTGCTTCCCTAAAAGTACCTTTGAAGGTCTGTGACTCTGACAGCTTTACTTACAAAGCCTGTCATCCAATAGCATGGTTATTCCTTTTTGATGATAACCAGGAGTTTCTGAAATGTGTCAGAATTCCCATAAATAAGGACAACATAGTTTTAGGTGACTTGGAAAACTGTTTTGGGCAATTACCCTCAAGAAGCTAGATATTTAAGTGAATCTCTTTAGAAGGCTTTCTTTGTTGACTTTATATGGAAACCCTAATAATGGACTCAAGCTCCATTACTTCAATGGTTTAATTTTAAAAACCACTGATCACAGTGGGAGTACCTGGTGCTAACTCATTTTAAAAGTAAGGACAGTGATTAGAATGCATAAATTTACCTGGTTGTTTTTGAAAATCTTGCACTTGAGCCTAATATTGTCACATCTCTCCTGAAAATCAGCTTTCTCACAGCATTTCTACTAGGGCCTTCTGTTTCCTTCCAGCCTCAAAAAATGAGAACAGCCACCACTCTTAGCGACCGGTGGTTTTATCTTTGTATTAATTGGAAACTGGAAAAGAGAAAAAAAAAAAGGGGGGGGGGGGGGGGAAAGGACAAAAAAAGCCTTAAAATGGTGTTTCCATCCTTGCTCCAGTCTTGGTCCGACTAGTAAAACCATTCTAAATCAAGGTTTGGGCCAAAAGTCTTGTTTTATTCTAACCAGGCTATCTTATTTAAAAAACAAACAAGTTGGCATGCTCAGTGGTCCAAGCAAGGAGAACTTCCCAGAAGACATTATAATTTATCAAACAGCTGGAGGGAGCCTGATGGAGGAGTCTGCCATGACTATGATTAATCTCTGCTGAATAGTTGATTGACTGAAGCTGTCACTCTAAAAATCTCTCTCCTCCTGAAGCTGCTGTCCTTTATATCCTTTTTCCATCAGGAGACTCCTGTGCACATCTTTTCCCTGACCAGGTGCTGCCTTTTTTTTAATTGGTTAACTGAAAGTCCTCACCTCAAGGTATTTTTTTTTCTTGCATTTGCTTTTAGGCCTGTATAATCACAACACAAGTCTAATAGGGAAACGCAAAACCAGATCTGAGCTGTTCTTAAGGCAGTGTTGAGAGGTGGAGTTGGCTAGAGTTCAATTTTGTGCTGAACAGCTCACTGTAGCACGGTAAGACTTGTTTCTGTATTTCTGTTTAATATGGCTGGAGTAGAGTGCACTTTTTCATTGAAACTTCACACATGAACAAAAGACAAACACTTCTAAGCTTGTAGAAAGGCAGGTCATAAGATGAACTTCCAAGAGATGTGGAAACCTATGTTACGATTCAGTCCTCTTTCCACTGGAGGGAATACACTCGATATGAATGTCGCTCTTGGAAGTTACACTTTCATGTGTTAGCAAACATGCTTCCTTTAGATAACCTGGGGCACATTCATCATCATATTCACTCAATACACCTATTTTACACAGGAATCAGCTACATAACAAGGAGGAAAAAAAAAAAAAGAAGAAGAAAGAAGGCATAAATCAATGGAGTCTACCTTCCTGCAAAGCAGTGTTTTCTGCACATATGCTTGGGCAGAAAGGATGATTGGGAATTCTAAAACCAGGACAGCATCTATTTGAAAAACAAATTGTCATGGGTAACATATAAGATCCTGCATACTACTGTATTCAGCAAACACAAAAGAACTTTCAAATCATACTGTATGCCAGGTTTCAACACAACACCGGAGCAAGAGTAACAGATAATTATGTGTTGCCTCTTTTGCTATGGTCCAGCGCTACCTCATGCTGCCCTGCCCCATGAATTCACCTGCCCCAGTCACATTCTGACTTCTCTCAGTTACAGTCATGTCAGAGTCACATCAGCTCCCAACAGCCAGACTGACACTCAATAGATTTTATACTTGGAATCACAGTGACCATAACAGCAGTGACACATACACGCATTTATGTGTGTATATGTGTATGCAGATATACATAGTAACATACAGACTTATACACACGTACATATCTATACATATGATTTATTAATACATATTTTAAGAAAAATAACAGAGATTGCAACCTTTTTTCTTATAAATGAGCATTTGCTTCAAATCCTGCTTAAACTTGAAGCAGAAACACTGAAAAATGGCTTTTGTTAATCATGCTGTAGGACAGCCACCCAAAGAGATGCTGGCCTGGCAGGAAAAACTATGCCACACCTACAGAGGATTACCCAGGTCATCCCAGGGAACAAGTCCACTCAACACTTCTCAGTGTCTTTGGAGCAGGTCAAGAGGTGCAGCCCCCTCTGCTCTCATTCGTGTTAAACAAGGGCTCTACTAAGAATTCCTGACACATGCATATCTGTCCTGAGACTACCCACAATAGGGATTAAAGAGATGCACAATTTAACCTCAATTCATAATCCTGCTTAAATCAGGAGGAAAATAAATCACTAAGAGCAATGACAGTAGTGTTCTCTGTGCTCTGTCTGTGACCCCAACAGATCCCTTTGGAAGTACAGGAAAGACTGCTGCAATCACTAAAGGAGTATGCTGCATAGCCACTACGTCCTGTATGCTTTCCATGTTTCCAGATACAAACCATGATACAGCTAGCAATCACAGATTGCTGAATTTCTCCAAGAAATACATTACTTACTAGACCAACTTAACTGAATCCCATATATGTTCCCATTTGTTAGACAAGGCATGCCTCTCTGCTTCAGCAACTGTTTCTTATCCTCTGAGTCTACACCTCTTTCTGCCTTTTCATTACTAGTATTAGCCGATTTTTGATTCCACAATTCTGGGTGCCAGCTGTGTCAGGATGCTTTCTAATCACAATGTTCCATTTACTGGGCAAATTTACAGGAAGAATGTGGCAGTCATTTAACAGCTGAGATTACTGAAAAGATGAACTTCAGGATTTCCATCCTTTTTGTGGGCATCTTAACACTTGCAGTTCACTGGGCACTTGCGATCTGATCTTATTCAGGTCAGAGCTGGCAAAGCATAGCCTTTGTGGCTTTTTAAACAGTGGAGTCATTCTCCCCCTTTTGTGAGGAGGCAAGATTTCTGTGAGATTCATCCAATCCAATATCAAGCCATAAAGTTATTCCTGTAACAGCATTTGTATCTAAGCAAAATAAAGACAGGTATGTATCTAAACAAAATAAAGACCAGCATTTAGAGCTATGCAGACATTTTGTACCACTCCACATCACACTGAAACTGATTCAGACTATGTAGGTGCCCCTCTTTGCTTTTATTAAAGTGCATTTTTCTTGGTGTGTGTGCGTGTGTGTAACTGGAATAGTATTCCCTGCCAGAAACCTATGGCTCTGGAAAAAAAAAATAAAGTAAAAGATCGCCTTTTAAGGAAGAGCCTAATCCCATTAAAGGTCTGATACAGCTGCAGGAGAGATAAACTGGACAGCCATTTAAAAATTTAGGTTGGTTATAATAGCCTAAGCTAATCTATTTCTTACTCTCTGTATTTCCTAATTCCTTTCCTAACACATTGCCTACAAAATTTCATGGCAAATTACTATTTTTTAAACGTTATACGTTAGCAATAACTGGGGTGTTCAGGTCTGCACCTTCAGAACATTTGAAGACAGGTTCAGAGATGAGTTCTTTTTCACCAAGTGTGTTGGATGGGGGATGGGTGCAAATTTGATATTGATTAGATTTATTCATAGAAATAACTTCTCAGAAATATTGACATGTAAGCTGATTTTTATAGTCTCTAGGAATTATTCAACTCCCCCCATCCAAACTCACGAAATCTCTCTCATTCCCTCTCATCCATAGTCAGATGGTCTAGCCAGTAGTCTGATCCAGCCGTGCTCTACTTTCACACTGAATGACAGTAAATGGAAAGGAGCATTTGCACCACTTCTTGCTAGCTGCAATCACACAGTCGTAATGGCTTTGACTTGGATGGGATGAGACAGAGGCTTCACACGTGCCACAGTGACTGCAAAAATGCTTGCCTAATGCAATACAACTCTGCTGCATTATATAGGCACCTGTGCAAAGACGGTGCAAGATATTGCCATTCAGATTCGTATTTAGAGAGAACTTATACCCATTGCGCTGTGTTCAGACTGGCTTATTACTCAGGGGGAACCACAGCAATGGATCCAAATTGCTGTTGCTGTGGATTATGAGTGAAAAGGCCACAGAAGAAGAAGATACTCTTTGAATGTATTCTGTAAAAGCAGAGAAAGAACTATTTTTTCTTCTTTATTTCCACAATACCTCTTTTTCAGATTTATAAAACATTTATATGAAAAGTTTGGCAGAAAACGCAACTCCTTCTCCTGCTCGAAAATGAGGGTATATATTTTTTTAATTTTCTTTTTTTTCCAAGGAAATTTTTGTGTGTATTTTGATCCAGCTGTTTGTTGTTTCCAAGCAGAAACAGAGTAAAAGTTACAATTAAAAGAAAATTCCCATCTAAAAAAATTAATTATTACTTTTACCAGACAAAACTTCTGGTTTTGATTTAAACTCCAGCTTTTGTTGGCAAAACATTTTCAGGCAAAACATCCCAGACAGCTTGAAATTTGAAGATAATTCGAGAATTAGAAACATGACCATCTACCACATCTGTAAAAGCTACTTGTTGCAGACTTTTAAAACGTGAATATCCATCCTTGCAAGTAAATAGACTTGCCCACAGGCAGACCTCTTCATCCTACCTAATATTGCCAAAAGCTTCTTAACTGATATATTTCGGGCTCTTGATAGCCCTATTCATAATGCTAATGGAGAGCTTTGGTGCAGGAAAGATGAAGTCAGCCTTGCCATGCAAAGGTTTCAGGAGCTCTGTTGCCAGTGAGCCTGGACACACCATGAACAGCCTAGAATAGCAGAGACCCACTACCCCTTGGCTCTAGGGTTTTCCTCCTGTTCACACTCAGTTTTTACTTTTAACGCAGTTTGCATACTAAAAAGGAGCAGATGAACCTTCTGTAAAAACCACTTCTACCATGCAACTTCCAATGTTGTATGTTAAATCAAAATATATATTTTCAGACAGATGTAAAACATAAAGAACACCAACAGTGTTCCATTTGAGTAGATGCACTTTAGTTTCCAAAATCATAGAAAATAATTGCCAATAACCACCTCAGTGCAGATGCATTGGGGTGGATGACGGTAAAACATATTTCATTTCTTTGTTCTACTTTAGTGCCATTTAACTGCCTCCCTCTTTACACATATCCACATTGCTTTTATATATCCTTCATCTTATAATGTGTGCTTCACCAACAGGCTAAGTAAACATTTACAGTGATATATAACGCTTACTGACAGCGTCAAGCCAAATAGACTATGATCCAAGAACAGGCTTGATTTCCCTCAGTCTCCTCTCCTCAGGCAAAAGTTTGAGTGAATAGATGAACCCTGTTCTGCACCTTGAAGGTCGAGAGAATAGCTTTGACAAGCCAACAGGGAAACAAATTCTGGGGCTGACAGACTTCTTCCAAGAACCATCCGCCTCCAGCATTCCAATAGCTGAACTTAAAGATAGCTAAGAAAATAACCCATTTAATATCTATTATCACAGCACAGAATTAGAGAAAATCACTGACACCCAGGTAATCAGCATGCAAACTACAGACCCAGAGCTCCTACCCAGCATTCCAAATTAGGCTACGTGAAGGCTTGGCATTTGAGAGCAGTTTCTTGTTTCTGTTACGGGGTTTTTGTACAGTTGTACAGGCTTGAATGCTCTGGCCTTTATGGTTTTTAACCCCTTCAATACTTCTAAGATATTTAAATATCAACTTGAATTAGCAAGTTGCAACAAACCATAACCCTGTGTACTATCAGGCTGCTTCCCCTTTTGCTTGGTTTAACACCCACTTTCAACTCGTCCATAAATCCTCTTTCCTTTAAAAAAAAAAGCATTAAATTCAGCTCTCACCCTGCCTCTGCTTTCTAATTGATTTTACAGAAGTACCAATAGTTTGTCCAATGGACTACACAAGCTGTACTGTGAAGTTGTCTGGCAGAAGCTGCAGCTCCTCATTCTGGCGCAGCATGCTCACCAGCTCCACACAGGCAGAGGGAATGATCCTAATGAGCACGCACAGCGTGATTGCCTGGCTCCTGGAGTGCACAGTTACATGCTTTAGGCTGTCACACTATCAGCTAAGCAGCTGACGGGCTGTGTAGCTCTGCAGCACATGGGGCACTGGTGCCACTTCTGTGGCCATCTTTCTCCTGTACCCTGTAAGTCTAGGCTGACTTCTGAGGCCCTCATGACAGCAGAGATATTAAAGCGAGAGCGTGGACAGAGAAAAGCTGACATAATACCTTCCAGGAAAATGATGCAATAAAGAAGAAATTAGTGTTCGGACTTCTGTCCTCTTCAAGTCCTACATTTATAATATTAATATTGCTATTTAAAGCGGTTTAGAAGACAGCGCATCTGCACTATCTTCCTTCATGGGTTTCAGAAGTCAAGGATATTTTGGGAGAAAAAAACCAAATCAACCAAGAAACATTTAAAAATCTTTCAGAAAGGTATTCCCCTATTTCCAGTCCCCATCTCTCTTCATTTGCACCACTCAGCCTTATGTCCTAGTGTGTGGTCTCGGTGTACCGGGATCCTGATGTTGATGTTGGTCACAACCACCCTGAGCACGTATATTCTAGAACTCTCGGTTCAATAAAAGCCCTGGAATACCAAAGCACAAAGTACCAGCCTTGCTCCTGGTACAGGTAGTATTTGCGCAGCTATCCACACACAACACCAGCAGGAGGGTGAGAACCACCTGCAGCTATTGAGGGCACCACCAGTCAGGAGGCACCGAACTGCTGCCACTGGGAGTAGGAGAAGGTTGTCTGTTCCTGCCTGGTAGACCCTCAACAGCAATCCTCTCCACTGGTCATTCCTCTAACCAGAGGGAAATGAGCTTTTCCACTTTGTCTATTTAGTCACACCTCAGCACATTTTAGGTGGTCATAACCTAAACTTTGAGATACCCTATGCTAACCCCCACACCCCCTGCTCTTTGTTGAAAAGCTTTAATCAAATGCTTCGCTTTTGTTGCTGGTCTTTTTTGCTTGTTAATGAGGGAAAATAATATAGCCCTGAAAACAAAGTCAGTGAGAATTCATTATTTTAAGTGTTGTTACATTTTTCACTCACTGCTTAAAGCAATGAGGTCTAGCCTGAGACTTTTATACAATATAACTGCATGTACTGCATGGAATTCATGCCTCGCCTTTGATTTACTTAAAATTTAGTTTATTTCTGTGTTATCCATTTTAGTCATTTTCCCTAAGGTCCTAATAGGTAAATTTTAGTATAAAAGATGCTACCCATACTTCTATAAATTATTTCCATGCTGCCAGCTCACCAGCAAAAATGGGAGTGGATATGTCTGCTGTAAATTTAAGGTAGCTGGTTATTTTTGTGCAGATGAACACAGCAACAAATAGTGTCACAAACACACACCTAACCTGTCTGCTTTAGGTATCACATTTCTGCAACTCAATTTTATTTAAATGCTACCTAGTTTTGCTGGTTTCAGTACATGCTAGAATGCAGTGCTCCAATCATTCCAGGACAACCATTAATCTTTGGTCAAGCAAAGAACATTGACTTTCAGCTAGGAATCACGCTGGCATTACAGAGAACATGTTTGGAAAATGAAAAGGAAGTCCTCGTATCTTTGCCAATGAATTCTGCAGCTTTATATTTCCTATAGTCTTAGAAAACTATAATCAAGATTTGTGATTTTTTTTTTGTGAACTGTCCTCCTAATTTCTTTCTCATCAAAATCCCCTTTATCTTCTCCAGTGACTTGTACATTTCCTTTTCTAGAAACTTGAAGAGAAAATACCTCTACAATACACTTGGGACATCACGTAAGTGATGCTACCTAAATAACTGACCCACTTCTTAACAGCTTTCAAATGCTGTTGACATTTTTTTATTTATTTCTAAATCTTTCTTAGGAAAACTTTCAAAGAACTTCCAAGATAAATGTCTAAAACCTTCTGGGTTACTTTGAAGGTCTAAATCCAAGTTCCTTTTTCAATATTAGATTATTTGATTCTCATGACAGACAAGCAATTTTTGCATGGTCCCAACAAATTGCAGGGTTAAGAGAAATTCACTTTGCACTATGCAAGCAATTCTGGGTTGAATACATGGAGGCATAACTGCCATTTCCTTTAACTTTACCCCCATGAAACTCAGTAAGGTGGATTTACTCCCTCCTTACCATGCCAGCAAAAGGAATACAAACGGCAGAATGGGATGGTATGGGCTATCTCCTCCTCAGAAGGCACATGCAAGAAAATTGCACTAACACTTCAGTCAAGTCTGCACTCTAACATTACTAGTGAAACTACATAGCATCTACTGTTTGTCCGCAGTATTTACTGCATTCTTTACAATGATATTAAGCCACTATTTTTTAGGCCCCTTCCACAGATCTTGGTTTTAGTTATCCTTGCTAAGTTAAACCAAACTTTTTTTTTTTAAGGAAACTAACTCATTGCACATCTCTCTTGTGCCTGTGCTGGAAATTGCAGGTGTTCCTGCAGCGTTAATGCACATATGCCACACTGTCTTCACTATTGCAGCCACTCCAGTACTGCAGGGTGCAGATAGCTATCATTTTGGAAAAAGCTGGGTCCTCAGTCCTTCCTGGACTGACATGAAGCTGTATGAAACCCAGCAGCAGCACGGCTGTCCCTTGGAGTGTCTAGTTCTTATGGGTCTCTTTGACTATAGATACTTAAAAACATAACTGGAGGAATGAACAGAACCCTTAGTTTTTATTTTCTTCTTAAGGGCTGTTTTCAGTGTATGTTTGCACATACACTGTCATCGGGGAAGGGCAGTCCTTCCCTGCTCCAAGAGGCCACGGGTTCTCTCAGCTCCCAGCCATCACATCAGGAAGGATTAGCCTCACTCCCCTGCACTGCAGCATTTCTGGGCGCAGTTGTCCCACTCACCTCCCTCCACATGGCCTCACCTTCTCTACCCTTTCGAGTCCATTTTCGAATGACAGGTTTCTTCCTGCTGTCATGCTGACCCTTGATCCACAGAGGTAATGGTGCAAACAGACCAGCCAACATCTGACAAATATTGTGATGGGCCTGGGGGATAGTTTGCTTTTTGGAAAGAGATTTCCGATACTGCTGCTTGAACACTGCTGTGAAACCCATTTGACTCTCTACTTCCTCAGATTTGTGGTGGAAAAGAGATACAGTGTTTTCTATTTTGGCTAAAACTATCCTATAAATACTTACGAAGTTAATCATGGTGTCAAGCGCTAGGACTTGGAAGAAAACAAGATCATAGGTGCTGTGATAAAAGGCAGTCACAGTAGATACTGTAGCAACTCATTGTTTTTCTGATTCCAAAGTTGTCTCCTACTTTATGGGAATATTTTCTAGTTCATTTATTTTTCTTAGCACTATCAACATACCACTTAACTTTCATTTCTCACCCATCCAAATTACTGATAAAATGGAATACACTGCCTGATTTTTTTTTAATCTGCTTTTGATTTGAATGATTTAAATATTTCAAAATAGAGTACAGGAAAAAGAAAAGACTTTCTCTTTACGTTGTCACGATCCTGTTACAGGGAGGCCTTGCAGCTCAGTTTCCCATTGTAAGAAAAAGACATTCAGCTTGTATTAGTACTTCCCCCCCTCTCTCTATTTTAGGCTGTACACAGAAGGGGACACAGTCTATCAAGTATAAACTGAGCTCTGGTATATGTTCACAACAGTCATCATCACTCCAAATTTCATTTTAAGGGAAATTCTACTGTGTGAGCATGTCTGAAAAACACATAAAGATAACATTGTTTTACAAGTCAAAATGAGAAGTCAAAACCCGAACTATACAGCATAAACACAAACCATACATACTGATGATTTGAAAGAGGTAAAATGGTGTTTTTATGAACTCTTTGCAGTACAATAATGTCATTTACATAGAGCATGGAAACTTCCTACGTTAGTTCCTATATTTAGACCAGCTATAACCTACCAGTATTTACCACAAGTACATTCTAAAATAACGTTATACTCTGCCCTGTTATCAGCTTTTTAATTACAGAACTTCTGTCACTTCAAAACTGCTATGAGAAACTGAACACATTTTAAAATTATCCTCAATTTATTACAAAGAAAATAAAGACAGATCAAGGTCAGTTTCCTAATGTTATATATATATCTTTCAATTTTTCAGTAAAGCAAGAAGCTGCAAGAACTTCTACCCATCACTTTGAGTCATTTGTACTTCCATATTTATTCTCCTATAAAACATGCATAAAGTTTCTTTCTACGAATAGCAGCAGTAATATAATTTTAAGCAGTCCCAGGGATCTCTGAGGCTAAGGAAGATGGAGGTCCTTCTCCCACATCCCACAGGCTCTGCAGTACACCCTGCACTGGTGTTCACATACAGGCGATAGCTGTACTTGGCAATATTATGCTTAATTCTGCATTTCAGGCTCAGGTTGCAGTGTGGCCCATGTGGTGCACTAGGGCCAAGAAGAGGAATATAGCATCTGTTCCTGTTGCCCACACACACATGTTCCCTGCCCTCGTGTGGCAGGGTAACCTGTAGCACCCTTCAACCTAGCCCTGCTGTCTTCCCCTGAAGGGCATGGACAAGGCTGCCCTCCACTTCAGCAATTTTTCCTTCTAAAGCTCATGCAAGATCTGGAGCAATTCTACTCCAGAATTTAATATGGCAAATATGAATACAAACAAAAGTATGGTTCAATAAAAAAAAGGACCAGATACTTAGAATAGCCACAGAATTAAAAAGAAGGAAGCAAAGACAAATGTGTCAAGATAATAGTAATTTACAACTCCTGAGTGTTCATAATCGCCATGAATCAGAGAGAGGTATTTTGACAGAAGAAATACAGAAGTACTAGAACATCAGTAAAATTCCTCCACCAGCTTTGAGTCTCTTAACATGTATTAACTCATTTTGTTGAAACTTACCCATACTCATACCGTACAAACTCCTATGATTTAAACCTACATCATACCACAAAAGGCCATGGAAAAGAATTCAATAGAGAAAGAAATGGAGACTGCAGCTTTAATCGAGGAAAGAATTAATTTCAGCAGGCGTTCAGTTTGAGTAAGTTCTGCGTATTTATATCTGCAAACTTGTATGGTGGTGATCCATAAAGTTACATGCTGGAGCTAATATAAGATGTTGAAATATTATTTTGTCTACTAAATAAACCCTCCCTAAACCAGCAGCACAACCAAATAAAATAATATTTAAAAATCACCACCAAAACCTCCCCCAAACCAACCAAAGCAGAAAAACTCCTAAGAGGAGTTTTACCACTTCTGACTAGAAAGCACAGAACGACTGCAAATGAAATAAGCTTTTGGAAAGCAGAAAAACTACTTTAGCTTTTCAGGGCAGAGAAAGGCAGAGGCAACATACTCAGGGTTACACATGACAAGTGACTCTGAAGGACTGTGAAAAGGAATCTTTGGCATCTTGAGATGATGGAAATAGCTAAGGAGAAAAGGAAGCAGAGGTCAGGGGAAGCACTGAGTTAGGTGGTGCCTATCCTTCGAGATTAAGTAAATTTTCTTTTTAAAATGAGAAACAAATATGTTAATTTGTCCTTTCAACAGCATAAAATGTCTTGTTTTCTGCAATTCATTGATGGATTTTTATCCGACTTCCATGAGAATGGTGCTTGAATGCTTCACAAAAATTATCTAGGTACCTTCAGAATATATTAATGAAACAAGGTGTTGCTGCTCTTTTTACAGACCTGAGAAGACAAAGAAACTAAATCACTGACCCAATGTGTCACAAATCATCCCTGGTAAAGCCCACAATGGAGGCCACACCCTAGATGATTTGCTAATCACTGCAGAGCCATCACTGCAAACTGAATTATGCCACCAATTAAATAATACCATAATGAGAAATGGATAACACATGCAGATTTGGAGGTTACCTGGCTCTTCTTTTTTGTTTTTGTTGGTTTTTTTTTAATATACCATACATCTCATTAGCATGCAGGAGAGTTTGGTGGGGGTTTGCCACTGGCTGAAGAAAATACTGGCTTGCTGATGGACAGTTGAGGATTACAGTATGCATCTTCATGCCATAAGAATAATGTAACTTTGGTAATACAATCTCAACATTAAAACACCAGATGGAAAATAAATTCCTCCCAGCATGCCTAAGTAGGCTGTATTCTTGTTCATGAACACAAGAGTTAGGACAGTTCCCTAAAATATTTTACAACACAATCTGGTAAACAGGTGCCCAGAATGTATAATCTAAAACTGTCAACAAATGGAGCATTATCTCTTCTCTTTCTGTAAGGTGTAAACTGAAGAACAGTTTTGCCCTACTATTCCTTAAAAATTGAAAGGGATATTTTTTAGATCTGATACCCCTCTTCCTAAACTCTCAATATAAAAAATGTCTAGGTAGAAGTAAGACACTAGATCTATCTGAAAATACCAGAAAGAAACCCCCATCACTATCACAAAGGAAGTCTATAATCTAGTCAACATATAAATATACAGAGCAAGTCAAAAAGCACAGACAACTGTGCATACTGCCAACAAAAAAATCTCAACACACCATACATACATCTTCAGTAGCTTAGGACTCATGACAAAGACACTACCCAAATGAAAAAGAACAAATGTATAATTCATGAGGAATGGCTTTTTAACACACTAGAGCTTTTGGCTATCTAAAAATGGAACTGTGAAACATAAGATGTCATAGTATTGGTCTCTGACATTGCAATCATGGTTTATTTTTCTAATATTGTCCTCAGTAAAACCTATGATTTGGAGATGATTTCTGTGGTTTGTAGAGACTTTTTCTCCTGTTGACTTATGTATCTTTACTCCAAGACATAACCTTATTCTTATCTTTACTTTGCTTTATGCAAATGATTTAGAAAGGACTATATTAGATTTAAAATATTCCTTTGGGCTATGATTTTTTTACAAATATATATGGCGCATATAAGACATGAGATCACAAAATGCAGCAAAACATATTTCACACAGTCAAAGCTTGCTCCCATTGTATATGATGTACATAAGATAAAGCAACAGTTGAGGATGAATGCAACAGAGACTATTCAATCTGATCCTTCAGTTGTCCTTTGGATCCCCTTTTTCACCTTCCCCTGCCTTTTATTTTTTTTTGTTCCCTAGTCAAGGTAAAAATCTGTCATATAAGTGAATTGCAATGTTACTAAAAGAAGAAAGCCATCTTCTTAAAAATATGTGCAAAAAATAAAGGAATTTATTGCTAAATACCTAGACAAAGCAGGACAACAGAAGCAATGAAGAACAGAAAGTAAATACACAAACACAGACTTATGCAAAATAAAAATGTAACACTTGCAAGAAAAACTATAAATTATCTTTCCTTTTTTTTCTTAATATAGTTGACAGGCAGCTTTGAAAATTAAAGTAAATCTCACCCAGCTGACAAGAAAGCACCTCTTGCAGAGTACACACAAGTACACAATTAATGTTAAATACTAGAGACTTCCATCTTATAGAGATGTATATATACATCTATATATAGAGACTTATACACGGATCTCAAACCTGCTACAGCCCAATGGACATACAGAAGCTCAACCCCAGAACTGCCAGGCTATATTATTTTCAGCACAGCAATTATTTCAGTGACCTACTTCTTACTTGACCACTATCCTACTCTAGGCAAGAATGAAAGCATAAAGCAGGGAAGCTTTTATTAATATTATGAAAGATTTCCTCTCTGTTTTAGACTGTACCTTTGAGTCAACAGGAAAGAAATTGGACGTGCACATTTTTGGTTAAATTCTGCAACTGCAAATCAAAGCAGGTAACACAGTGGTTTCCCCATATGAGAAACTTGGTTTTACGTTGATTCCTCCTCTAGCTTTTCCAGTGATTAAATGGTGAATGGAGAGGCCCGGGTGTGGAGCAGTGCACTTAGTTTTGCTAGTTGAGGACTCATAGCAGGAAACATGTGCCTTAATGCAGCTCATTACTTTCATTTTAATATGTACCTTCAGTCTGAGAAGTAAGAGAATTAATAATGGTCTCATCATTTAAATGTCATGTCCTTATTAACAGAAGTTTACATTTCACTGTTATTCTCTGGTTTTTCTCCTTGCTTCAGGAAGAAAAAAAATAAATACATTACTGGTGATATATAAGTAGCAGCTTGCCTCCTGGTTATTCAAGACCACTTACAAGAGGGATACATGTGAGCAAAGCAAGGGTCGTGTTTAGGAAAGGCTCTATCCTTATGCATCAAAGCTGTGAGATTCAGTGCTAGGGACCTGCTTCCTACCACCTGCTGGTGAGCATAACCCATTCATAGCAACAGCTGTAATTTCAAATTACATCACTTTTCAGGCTATGATAACTAAGGACCAGTCTTGCCCTTTATTAAATCTTTTGCATGTGTCATCGATAGAAGTTTTCATTTATTATTTATATTTCTATGTAGGAAGAAGCCTCCCTTCACAGCTGCCTGTAACCATTTCACCATCAAAACTGTCACTACTTTTAAAGTTGCTAAGGGCTACTTCTCTGTGCTCTATTGTCACTGACTCATCAAATCTGAAATGATGTCTCTGACCTTTGAATCAGTTGTCTTATTTCTCTTTTGACACCAATGACAGCTAGAGGAAAAATGTAGATGAAAGAGACAGAAAACAACAGTGAAAGCAAGCTGACAATACCAAATCCATCCAGGAAAGCATCAGTTCTTAAAACGTTGAATGTTCTGCTTGAAATAAGGATTCTCTCAGCAAATGCTGCTTCACTGGAATTCAGTAGTTAGGCTCTAAATACTATGACTACAGAATTTAAAAAGCAGAAGAATACCTGCAGCCTTCTCCAGTGACTTTCAGCGAACACAATGGACCCAAAGTCCTTGCATAAAGCCTAGTTTTACATAAGGCTCAAATCTCCCACAGACAAAGAGGCCGAAGGAAGCCATACGGAGTATCTGCAACAGCCAGTCCTTTTCAGCTGTCTCCTATTGTCACTGTATTCACTGTACCTAGCTAATTGCAACTCCCCAGAAATTAGTCTGTGAGGATGCCTCCTCAAGCAAAATTATTCAATCTGTCCATGTCCAGTATATTTGCCCTTTCAGACCAGTTACAATATATCCAAATATTATGGAAGTTGTATAACATAGTACAATATATAATTACCTTCACACAGAGCCCGAAGTTTGGAACTTGAATGCTAATAAATGCTAAACCAGTAAAATCTCATTTGGGGTCATCCAGCCTGAAATGCTGTGCTGAGCTTTAAACACAGTCAAAATTCACCCAAGCTATTGATCTATAGATGAATCTCACTTAGGAATTATGGTTCCCTTTAAGAATCAATTTGAGCTTTGCCAGGCAAATGGGAAGACTTGACTTTCACATGTTTAATCGTTAATATTATCCAGGAAGGAAGGCAGCTCTCTCATATAGTAACAAATCAGTTCTGAATAATTTTCTCTCCAATGCCTGTCCTTCTTATCTTTGGCCTCCTTGCAGTGTATTTTAAATACGGACATCACCCCTCAGATGTTTTCTTTTTTGTTCTATTCTCACTGGCAGAGACTATCAGAACAAGGCAGTAATGTTTCAAGAGAAAATAAAATGCAAAACTCCAGGGAGAGCACTACTCTGAACAGTCAATTACAATAAATTTTAAGTATGTAACAAATATCAGCAAGATAAATGAATTCTAACATACTGGTAAAATGAGGGTGCTGGGAAAAAAAAGGTGTGCTGGTAATAAGAAATGTATGAAGTTAAAAAGAGAGAAATGCCAGAGGAAGAAAGAATTTATCCTACTTCTGTGGCTTCTTTAATAAATGACCTATTTCTAGTCTGAACCTGAATTCTCCCAAAGAACTACCATCATCCCAGAACTGGTTCCAAAGTTCAGGCTGCAAATTAATCTGATATTATTGACAATATTAGAGAGAGTTTGCTTATTTGAAATAACCATGGAAATTAATCAGTTGACGATTACTAAATTCAGGTAAGTAGTGTGAAGTTGTAAAAGAATATATTAAATGCACTCTCAATATATGATGTCTCAGAATATGTAATTCATGTACAGAAACAGAAAGAGGAATGAATGAAGGACTTGTGTTCCAAGATAAACTGGGTACTAATGCCTTCATGCAACGTGGGGTAAATAAGATAATTACTTGCTACAAAGCAGAAACTTTCCTTGATCCCTTTTGCAGCTCATCTCAAATTTGGTTTTTGAAGTTTCATTTCTGTGCTTGCTTTTGGAATTACTTTAATTTCTGTTCCAGCCACAGGGTTCTTCCTTCTAAATATCCATTTTCAATAAATATTTTTGCATAAAGGTGCTTTATGATTCTCACCCACCTGCTTATAGACATTAAATATTTTGCCTTTTTTTTAATTTTATTAAAAGGTCAGTACAAGAAATAAAACAAGTTGTTTCTAACAAGAGCTTGAGGAGAAGCTTTGATGGAAACATAAATCTAATTATAACTCTCATTTTCAGTACAATAAACTATATAATAGTAGTATTCACACCTCATACATTTTAAGAAAAAGGAGTGGGCATAGCATTGCACACAGCCTAAACCAGCCTGTAGTTTGAAAGAGAATCATAAACCAAACT
Organism: Myiopsitta monachus; assembly: GCA_017639245.1. NCBI lineage: Eukaryota > Metazoa > Chordata > Aves > Psittaciformes > Psittacidae > Myiopsitta > Myiopsitta monachus. The sequence goes on along the minus strand of CM029923.1, from coordinate 10,628,037 downwards.
TGTATATTCCACTTGATTTAATTTCCTCCATTTAGAACTTCTCAATACTCAAATCGATCATCCTGCATTTGTATCATCTCTAAATTTAATACTAGCCGCTTCGGGAAATGTCTGTCAGGCTAACAAGCAGCATGATGCCATAAGCGCTATGTAATATCTCATGTCACTGAACAAAAAACCAACCCAGCATGTGTTCTGTACTCAATGGATAGTACAGATATTTATGATGCATTACTGAATAGAATTTACTCTTGCACAACTTCTAAAAATATATAATTCAAAAGATTATAGCATACAAGTCTGTGGTTTCTGTGAGTGCCATGAACTCTTTCCTTGCCCCTTTTCTGACTTTCCTGTTAAGCATTAAATTACGTACTGAGAGAACTCGCAGTTTGTCCATCTAGTCACAAGAAACACATACCAGAAAAAACAATCACAGATAACCATCTTAATAAAAAGAAAAGCTAAAGGTTTGGAGATTACATTATACTCACTTATTGAGGTGTCTCTTTCACGGTGAAACTGTGTTATTACATATGCTGAGATTTTCAAATCTATACTAAGGACATGTACACTGGTTTCTCGAAAACACGGCATTCAAACCTCTTGAGTGTTTAAACTGTTATTCAGTTTATGAAGAATTAGGGCAAACATTGGTTGCCAGAGATAGTTTGCACTGCCAAAATTATTACAGTTCTAAATGTCACCAACATCCTGTTCTGCAGGTGTGAGAGGAAAAGTTCCTATAGGAACACTATTTTGTTTGAAACATCCACATATTTCCAATAAAAATTCTTCAATTTAATATTGCTGAATTATACAAATGAAATAATGTCTACTTACCAACTCAGTTTGTTTGGATATGAATCACACATTTCAAGTATTTTTGGTAAAACAGGTTTCCAAACATATAAAGGCATTTGGAGATTTTGTAACAACAATACAGAGGGAACATCAATGCTTTTGCAGGGTCTGTTCTTTAGGAGTGTTACAATATTTCACAGTGTGTCAAAAATATTAGTTCTATAACAATTTTGAAAACCTCATTTTTTTTTTAAAAAAGGGATTTTCAATCCATGTTTTCTATTTCACATAAAGTCTGTCACTTTTAAGGAACACTGTGTCCTAGAAAATTGGCATTTTATCTTATTTTAAACAAGAGAACAAGAATTTTCTATTCAGATACAATAATCAGTTTCCAGCTAGCACAGTCATTAAAGAATGAGCAATTCACTAGGGTAACATATGCAGGAGCTTGCTTGTATATATTGTCTTCTGCCTGAAAAGAGTTAAATAGAGCATATAAATGATGAATACAGAGCATCTTGGGATACAAAACAACTGAAATGGGTTAATTAGTGAAAAACATGCATCAGAGTGTAAAGACTGAACTGTAAATGTTATGTTTTTTTAAACCTATTATATCTGCTGATTGTATTTGGGATTATGGGTAATACAAAAATAAGAGATGTTAATTTTCTATCAGAGTTGAGTGGAACATATTAAAGAGTAAGAAGTGTTCATTGTTTGAATAACAGTTCAGATGCATTCCCATTAAACATACATTAGTGAATATATTTCTTTGACATGCTCATATAGAAGCATAATATGTAAGTGACCTAGATAATACAGACCTTGTATAATCAATGACAAAAATACTAAGACAGATAAGCCCTGAGATCTTTGATCAAATATATTCTTTGGCAAATAAACAAAACATGTTATCTTGGCAAAAAATATTCTTTGGAGTACCGGAACTATGAATTCCCCAAGCACAGCCCACAGAGGTGCTCTGTGGGAGGCTTGCTGTCAGCATTAGATGGGTGAGAAGATACTGGTCTGGCTAACAGCATCCCCCTTAACTCCAGTCCCCTTGTGCAGGGGTGTGTTCTCATTCCTGTCTGATGCTGCCTATTGCCAGCTTTCTGAGTGAAGACCGTATATCCCTTTGTGCTTTGCCATGTTACATAGAGCTGACCCAGCTGCTGTCATTTTGACAAACAAGAAATACACTCTCAGGCTGGTAGAAAGATAAGTCTTATACAGAGAAGTAATAATCTGATTCCTCTCTGCTTAAGTGCTGGCAAGGTGTTTTAGGATTTTAAGGACTTCTTCCCTTTACCTAAAAGGGTCCTCCCCAGTGCTGCTGCTTCTAAATTGCTATGCTGCTCTCTCCACCAAACTAGTGAGATTTGCAGGTTCTCCGAAATGCACACTAACATGCCACTTAATTCAAAATGCTCCAGGTTTTCTCCTCTGACTCTCTGCTTGACTTGCTGTACCCATGTCTGTGGGCTTTGGAAGGAAAAGACATCAAAATATTTCTTTAGAAGAGATAAATCTCCTCAAAGACCTGTAGACTTGTGAGAGCCCAAAACACACTAACTCAAGACAACAGCAGTCATTTGGTTAAAACAATCTTCTGGAATTGAGAAAATTTGCAGTCACAATACTGTTTCACAAAGTCTTTGGAATGTAATGCATCATGACATAGTTGTGTGGATATCCATGGCCTGTGATCACCCTGTTAAATTTATCTTCTGTATAATGAGCTCATACAGAACCCTAAACAGGAGACAAGAACAATGCTAATAAAACGTGAACTTGTCAATGAAGCAGCGTATTTTGCCATGGTTTAAAGAAAAGAATTAGTGACATTTTCAGTATTTAAGAAATACATGTGATTTTTAATAGCAACACTAAAGTGAAACTGTTAAGCCCTCTTTTTAACATATGCATTTTTACAGTAAAAAGCATGTAATGATTCCAAACACGTAGACAAAGTCTTTTTTTATATGGATATTCTCAATTTGGGTTAGGCAATTGACATTTTAAATAGGGGTTGGAAAAGGATATACATCAGAGTATGCAGACAGAAATGTTAAAATACATATTTTATTTTGACAAGTAAAAGCTCTGTCAGGAGGTCTTTGATTCACAGAGCTGGAATACATTCATAGTTTTGAAACATGATCCTCTATCATACTCATTTATTAGACAGGTTAATGTCTTAAATACAAACAAATGTACATCAGACAGAATCCTATTGCCTGATTGCTTGAGGAGCTCTAAGAATAATAAAAAAGCCCTATTAGTAAGTAGATTTAGCATGAAATGGAGTGACAGGGGTTTTTTGCAATTTTTACCTCTTTCTCTGAAAAATGAACTCTGCTATTATTGTCTAATACATGAGGTATCTAATAAATGCATTCCAATTAACACTTTTTTTCCATTCAAAGGTGCTGCCTAAATATTTCCTATTGCCCAGATATAACTGAACAGTAATATTACAACCAAATGTATTTCAGAACAACCCAAATATATTCATCATACAAAGAAAATAATCATGGTTTATACTAAAATATTTCCATTGGATAAACAGATTGCAGCTAACATTCAGTAAGAGGCTTTTTTAAAGAGAGGTATTAAATCACTGATTCCTCTGAAAGTGCCACCTTCCAGTGCCAACAGTATTACTAACCTTTTTATAAACACTGTAATTGCAGATTTTTTAATTTTTGTTTTACTTCTTACTTTTAGTCATCTTATAAATCATCTGGATAGTTTCTATGTATTTTATACATACTTAGTTACATATTGGATCTAAGAATCTATGAGAAGTCTGTGGGCTTTTTTGTCCTCCTCAACACCTTTCCTTCCAAACAACTGAGTATCTACCACCTCCAAACTGTGTAGTTCCTTGTTATGCCCCAGGACAACTCCTTTACTTTGAGTACCAATGGTGTGAGCTTTGTACCATCAGCACTAGCTGGCAGGTCTTCAGGTCCTCTGGATTGATTTGGTTGTACTTACTAATGGGCAAGAGAATCATGTGATAGATTTTCCTGTAAAATTCTGCTGATATGTTTATGACAGGGTCCCAGAGCTACTAATTCAATTAAAAACACACTGAAAACAGAAATGAAGCTGCAAATTTCCTGTGACTTGGTGTCTGAACAAGTTGCAGATCTTTTTCATTACAAGTATTTTTTGATTACAACACGCAATAAGAAAAATGGACGCAACAGAGCAGAAGTCTATCCAAGGAATTTGTATTCCAAAAGCACAAAGTCACTGGACACCATTTTATCTGTGTTACTGTCAACATCATCCTGATAAATGCTAATATTCTCACTTGCCCATGGATAATCTTTGTACTAAATACAGATAAATAATCAGCAGGGAAACTACCCAATACAGTTCTCTGTAGTTTCAGAAATGTGATTATCTGTCAAAAATCTGAATCATTTCCAATCCTTAGCTTGAACTGTCTTGAGGCATGGCATGTTTTATTGCAGTATAAGTAAACATATACCCAAACTACTAGCAGATAAACTAGAGAAAGTTAACCCTTCTGTTTTGCATCCTCATGCAGTCAGCCACAGAATCAGGACTCTCTGAGAACAGTCACACCAGTGGAGGCACTTTCCCACCTCACACTTAGAACGCAAAGGTGAGGTCTGCCATACCTATTCCTCTTGAAGTCAAAATAAAAGCTAATATCTTTTTAAGTGTTAAACTGAATAAAAAGGTTATGCATTGCTCCAATAGCAGTATCTCTTTTATCCCTGTACAATCAGACTCAATGACCTGTTTTTTACTACAAAACTGCATAAGGACTTCAGCTAAGTTCATATAATGAATCCATTGAGCTGATAAAACTATCAGCAGGTGTAGAGAATGAAGTCAGGCAAAACATGAGCTGGTATAAAGAGAGGTTTGTCTGGTTTTATCTCCACTGTAGGGAAAGGCATATGGGCTCAGGCTTGCAGGAGCCCCTGTAGCCATACCAGAGCTGCTGGGGCTGTTTGTCAGAGGTGGTGTTCCAGGGAGGGCTGTTATCCCCAGAGGTGTTGCTTGACTGGGAACATCAGATATCACATTGATACCATGGTTATACAGAAGTCAGATATAGGCAGGCAAAAAAGCAGGATATGAACTGTAGTGTGAACAATCAGAGGCTTCACTTCTGGGAGACAGGATGATGACAGCAGGTTATTTCTGCAGCAATTAGAGGAAAGAAAATTCCTGCATACTTTCAGATGGATTATTGGATGTAGAGCACTAATTAAGGCCATGGAGCTAGATCCAGTGCCTGTACATACACAGGTGTACCTCAGTGTTATTTCTTGGGAAATTCCCATACCAAATACAAAGTAAACTGAATTTTTTCCAAAGATATATATGACAAATAAGTAATTGGTTTTGCTGTGCAGTTGCACAGAAGTCAAGATGTCCCACACCTGTACAGTAAAACTCCTCCCAGCACTGCAGCGTATGTGGCAATTGGCCAATTGCGCAGCCGGGACATGCTGGCACTACATTTCTCAGTAGATGGTCAGTTAAGCTCTCAGGACATAAGGACCACCCTGCCTTTTTCAGTTTGTATTTTTTCTATCTTGCTGTCTATCACTCCATACAGCCATCATCTGTCCCTCTTAGGGTGCATTTCCCCACTTTTATGGTCCCGTAAAACTGGTTTAGGTTCTTAACCTGTTTCTATCCTGCTAGGACTGAGAGAGCTCCCTGCTTTACTCCTTTACTTATGCCTTTGGTGACTGAGCCTATGAAGCTGCTTCTGACACTGCAGAAAAGGACAACCTCTACAACCGCTTGTGGACTGTATATAGGTATAGCAAGCTTTTTATATTTCTTTGTATCACAGAGAGGCCCCGAGTATCACCAGAAACAGACCCATTCAGATAGGTCACAGGAGTTAGGTCTTTCAGGAGTTTACCAAGTATTTCTGGAACTGGATAAAAACTCTATCACATAGTAAAGAGCTAAATGACAATAGCCTTATCTTATTCTTGGTTAGAGACTTCAAAAGTATCTTCTCTTACACTACTATTCTAAACGAAGGAACAAAACAAAGCAGCCTACATAAATTGTCTACTAGAAAAGCTGCAATTAAAAATATGACCAGACAGGAATAACCCTGCCTTTGAAAAATAACTGCAAAGTTTGCCTTATTAAAATCAAATGTCCTAGCCACAGCCACACTGCAAGAGTCTGGATTTTCAAAGTAAAATTTCTATTCCATTAAAATAATATTTTCCATATTAAAAACAATTGATTTACTGCAACCAAATTAAAGTCTTTTATTAAAAGAAAATACAAGAATCAATTAAATACTAAGAAAAATTAGAAAAAAAAAGAAAACAAGATGGAATATTAGCAGATGCACACTCCAGAGTTTAGCCTTTTCTTGTAGATAATTAATATGCTCAAATTATTTAACTGAGACATCATGCATCCTACCACATGTTGTTCCTTAACCAGTGAACACATATATACTATGTCAGGAGGATAGAAAAATTCTTGGGAATCATGGCTTTTATAGGGAGATGAAAATGACAGATGAATTTTAAAGTGAGGAAGGATACATAGAACTGGGGAATTAGCAATGGTCACTTTAATTAAAAACATGGCCATACGACCTGTTTACATCACACAAGAGTATTATGAAAACATTCAGATTAATGTTTGCGCTCTCACTTTTTTTACTTTGTCAGATTGCATATAAACTCTAGTTCTAATAAAATACATTGTAAAACCTTGCAGCCACCATGACAAACAGTCTTGTAAGAGGGTAATTTCATTATTCCTTCTCAAATTTAACTTTCCCATTAGCAGTGGTGCAATCTGATAAACTAGAGGAGCAAGATGAGTCAAACATTTTGGTTCAGCTTATTCTAAGTAAAGTACCATTCAAAAAAACACCTTAAACAATCAAGTCCCAGGACTACATTCCAGCAATTACAGAAGAAAAGGACTGCAGGTTTTATTTCATAATACTTTATACTAATTACAGAATGTTTTCATCCTTCATATGTCAGAAATATGGACCCTTGTCTTGGTGCACAGCTACACCAAGACAAACATGCTGCCAACATATATCCAGTAGTTTGACTTGAATCTGCATGCTCATGAAGAAAACTACAAGGAATCTTCTCCTTCCTGCATGCCTTGGCATGTAACGGCCATTCACGATGGTGGGATATGGGCACAAGCTTCCAAGTGGAAAAATGTGTTTCTGCTTTTGATACTCCACACAATGCAGTCTGTTTACTAAATACTGGTTAATGATAAACCATCTTTCAGAAAACTTTATTCATTCAACATGTGAAGACAAGTTAAATTAAACAAGTGCATGTCAATAATCCCATTTTAAGTTGGGGAAGGAAAGACTTGGGTTTTGATACTAATCAGTGGCCTGTTTTCATCCTCTCTTTAGGAAGTTTTTTTGGTTGCAAAGGATTTCTTTGTCTGGGTTCACCAAATACCACCTTCTGTAACTGTGAATGAACCTTTACCCCAAGAAATCCCCTCTGAACTATAAAGCAACCTTTCCATTGATAACTGGCCAGCTGTCAAACTCTATATTGACCTCTGTATTGAACAGTTCACTAAAGTAGATACGGAAGTTGGAGAGAAGGCACAAGGCATGAAAATGAAAGGCAGCAAAAGGAAGCATGCTTTGTGTCTACATAAAAGCAACAAACAAGACAAATCCTGTTGTCCTGCAGTCATATGATGCTCAGAGAGCATCATTTCTATCATGTAAGAGGAGTAGGGAGGCCCTAGATTTGCTTGCAGGTTACACTACTGTAAAGGGAGACCGGAACAATTAAACACACTTGGCAAATTCTGAAGGATCTGAGTATATCCTGAGGGCTTCTAATTCTGCCTAGTAATTTCTAATAAACTGTAGAGAGCCTTTAATCTGTGCTTTGTGTTCAGTGAAGTCACATCAAAGGAAAGAACAGATCATTTACAACCATATGGAAGCTACTACTCACCATACACCTGGGCAAAAGATACTACAGCACTGCTAACACCCTCTCCCCAGCAGCCCCACTAACCATTCCCTCCATCATTAAAACGAAAACTTGCATACATATAAAATCAAGCTTCAGGAAATGCACAGGCAGACTATGCTCCCTTTGTTCACTTCTGATTACTCCAAGCCTGCAGCCTCTAGAACCCCTCACACCAATCACCACAGTTTGTGCTCCCAAGCTTCTGGCCGGCCATTTCAACTCTGGGTTATGTCAAGTTCTTCACATTCAAGCAATGAGATGCAACTGTGATACTGACACCTTTGAACTGCTGACTTTGTACTTTTGTTTTTGCTGACTTGTACCTTTGCACTGCATCTGGACTAACAATGAGGTCCTTGAGCTCACATCTTTCTTGAGCATGCATGCAACTCCGTAAGAGAAAAGGATCAAAGTTTTGAGAGAATTTTCTCTTAAAAGGTTTAACAAAGAAGGAGAAGAGTTGATGTGATGCCATTTTCCATGCTCTTATGAAACTCTTTGTTCAGTTCTATGAAAAAGATGACTGCTTTTCACAAGGGAATATTTCTCGGTATCAATTAGCACTGATTTTAGATCCTCCACTGAAGGCGTGGAAAAAGGGAGCTGTTATAACCTCTGTATATCTTAAAATCCTAAGTAATCTTTCTGGCCTATAAGAATCAGCTCATTAAATCATATCTCATCAAATTAAAACTGAGCTAGCTCATAAAAAAGCTTGTGGTGAGCTACAATGAAAACTTCAGTTAAAGACAAGAAGTTTCTAATTCTTTTAGTCAGGAAGGTTACATTCAAAGTTTTGAAGGTAGTGTTCTAAGAAGCAGATAGCAGAAGTGATAGTTTTGAGAGGGGTTAGTTATGTCCATTCACCAGAGGGAAGAATTGACTTCAAACCCATTTGATCAACTAAAATATTGATGCTAAAAGAAAATAAAATTAGAAACATTGCTCCTCACAAGATCTGCATGCATTTCCGTTGTTATAATTTTCTCATGGACTGAAAAGAATTTGGAAAAGTTCCAACATTATTAAGTTCCATCAAAATGGATTTATTCTTTTCTATACAGTTGTATTCCCTTTCTGCTTTCCTGCAAAATAATTTTACATTCCACGTCTTCCAGTCAAAGGAATTATTGAGTTAAAGAATACAGTGGATGACTGTTATCACTATTTTTCTTTTTTAAAACACACATTATTCCATTAACGGTTTCCCCAGGAGTGTTATACTATATATGTACGTACAGATACATTATATATATATAATACATTCATATATATATATAAAAAATAGTCTTCTACAAGCTATAGCAAGATCTTCCAGAAGGGTTGAAGACTTTCAGGGACAGAGAAAATTCATACATCTGTAAGTAAAAGCACTCAATGTTTACAAACTAAAAATGAGGTAGGATCAATTTCTGATGTAGGAAGTTGTATATATATTAACAATCTAAATAATTAAAAATTAGAATTTCAATTTAGGTATAAAATAGGCAAAATACAGATAAATATTATGCTAAAGCTGATTAAAATAAACCAAAATAAAACTCAGTTAATCAACTGTCATTTCTCCATAATTCTCTTTTAATAATAAAATATGAATTAGAGAGAGTTTGAGAATTAAGAATAAACAAGGACCAAAGTGTTAAATATTTTAAAATGTTTCATAAAATGGTATGACATTTCCCCTAAATGCCAAATAAAACCATATATGACTATGTATACCAAGAAAGTAAGGCATGTAGTCTTTAAAAGCCAGCAACTACTACAATAATAAAATGAGCTCTTCTGTAATAGCAACAACTTAAACTGTGAGCTTTTTGGCACTGAGCACATGAGAAAAAATGAAGCTCAAGCATCTCTAGCAGTGTTAAGTTTTCACAATTTGTAGATGTAGTCATAAGTTCTGCTGAAAAACAGCCACCGAATCAGGCTGTGCAGAACAGCGCCTTTGTTGCACTTGGTATGCACTGACAAAAGACTAATTCTTTGCACTGTTAAAAGGACTAGCTGCTTTGGAACAAACCACTACTATTCCAACTTGTCAGAACAAGCTTGGAGAAAACTAGATAAGAGCACTTGAGTGATCTGTACAGGGAGACAATTGAACTGGAAGTGAAGTTACATACACGAATGAACTATTGTGTGGTACAGCTTTAATTGTCTGAAACAATTCCTTGGTCTTGTTTGTAGCAATGGTATTCTGCTTACTAAAGCTCTTATTTGATGGATGTTTCAGGACATACAGCTTGCATGCTAGTGGTCTGTAACAAATAGTATACTGGCAACATGTGGTGCCAGGTACTTCACATACAGTACAGAAATATTCATCTCTGAAATATGCAAGTTTGTTTGAATTTAATAGTAAATGAGGGTAATTTATGATTTTAAATACCTGTGCCGCACAATAATCACTACACAACACATGACATTCAGGAATGGCTGCAGATGGAACTTTCCTGTACAAAACCCCAGATCATTATGTATTCGCACCTGTTGCTACCAGCCGGACAATCTTGCATTGTAATTCTTATGTTGCACTAATAACTGTCAGATTAGTGTTTAGCTGTTCTTCCCCAACAGTTGGTATAAACTGAGGCACATACATCCTTTCAGATTTGAGCCAGCAGCAACCTAAGCACGTGTTACTACATACTTGTAGCCTCACTCGGATGTCAAACATTGAGCATAAAAGAGAACGGTACATTCGTGTAATGAGGAGTCATCTTTGTACCTCTGAAACTCTGGCTGGAAGAAGCTTCCAGCGAAAGCGAGTTTTCTCCAAATGTAACCTAAGGGTGGAGATCTTTTTTCAAGTGACACAGAGAGAAGGGAAGTAGGGGAACTCTATGTCAATGAGGTGAATCTAGATTAGAAACTAAGATTCAGAAAATAAAGCATAATGACATGCACACGATCAGACAAACATACTGTCCCAGATAGTGTAAGTGAAAACGAACATACAGGATCGGATTAACAGAAGTGGTCTTTTGGGGGACAGCTTTCCAGTAAGAGGGCTCCAAAATACATGATCAGAAATACCAGTACTAAATAAATATGCTCCTTCTGGTATTGTCTATGTAGTTTATTCACTTCAGTAAAAATAATGGCTGTCTAATCCCATCCAATAGTTTCTGATATCAAATCATTACTAGTTCTTCCTTTTCAGCAAGTACTAGCTTAATTACTTTTATATTATGTGCATATATCTAACTCTGGCTCACATTTACCTGATTAATACTTATAATATTTGCTACTGTCTGGGTACTACCACATACAGTTGGACCAAATAATAGATTTCAGTTCATCAGCACTTCCATACCAATAAGCACTTCATGCTTATTTACATGGTCGGAAAAGAACTAGAAATGTCACTTGAACATCTGAAATGTTATGTTAATAAACATCTGTAAATAAATACATAATACTGTACTACGCCAAATGGGCAGAGAGTCCTGCACACAGATGGGTGAAAGAATTAAGTCTGCTAGGAAGTACATTCTGCATTTGATGTTTTTACTTCAGCCTAGGGAGATAACATCAGACACTTGTTGCATTTCTCAAGATCTTCAGGAATTCTCATGTTAGCAATGAAAGGCTAATTTCCTTGCATTGTATTTCTTAGTGCTTTTCTTACATGCTCGACTGATGACATAAATGCTGGGAGGAGAACAGCATGATTAAACAAATGTATGTTTTTAGTATTATAGCTATTTTCACAGCATTGTAAATGAATTATTATATTTTTAAGGGTAAATAATATTACTCCTATAGAATTCCACATTCATAACCAAGGTTTGCTTTACAGAAATCCAGCTACTGTAATATTAGTTGTAGTAGGGGTTTGTATCCTAATAGTTAACAGGAATCTTCTCCAATTAAATACTAATATGATTTTAAAAAAATAATTAAACTCTCATCTTAAGGTTTATGCCAATTGCCCTTTGTGATTCTAATTTGCTTTTGTTGTGGGAACATAGTAGCTGACAGCTTATTCCTGAATTAGGTCCTGCATACTGTTTGCGACAGCTGTAAACTTGAATCATCCCCTGTGTGAGCAAAACACAAATTTCCTAGACGTGCATCAAACTGCGTTCAATCAAAATGTGAGATGACTGTTAAAACTATAGCCCCCAAGCCTTCAGCAAACATAAAGCCTGTCATGAGAAATCCAATGTGGATCTTAATGTGTGGTGTTCTATTGAGCTACTGTACTTGATCTGAAACTAAATTTAGGTATTGGAGAACAAAATTATAATCACAAAGCCTTAAGGGGAAAAGAGAGAACACAAGAATAAAGCAATATTTTTTTAATGTAGTGGCAGTGAAGAACCATTCCATATAAAGATAATGCCTTTCTTTCTCCCCTCCATAAAAATCTACAGGCCAAATTTATTCCAGATATTATCCAATGACCTTATCCTTGCTGCTCCTATCGTCTTGGCCAACATTGCTAGCTTTTACCACCTTTGGAAAAAAAAATGGTATCTTGGTTCATACATGAAATGAATAGACTTAGAAAGCGAAGGAAAAAAAACCCTGATTTTAGTCACAGTGGACAAAAACCTCAGGGATCAAAATGCCTACTGAAAGGCAGGTTGGAAAAGTGCTAATGCACAAAGAGAAACCAGAGTCAACTTTCTGAAGAAACCTTGAGGGTTTCCAGAACATCACTCAAACCTGAGATACAGTATACAAACTTATAGTATGGTATAAACTTTCATTGGTTTATGGCTATATTAAAGTGCACAAATACTTTGTGAAACCTCACTGAGGCTGGAAAAGCATCAGCATTTTTATATCAAAGCTTCTTTATTCCTTTCAATAAACGGAAAGAAGTTACCTTGAACCCTCAGCAAGCAGATAGGCATTTTCTTCAAACCAGCCATTACCAGTTAGGTGCTGGATAAAACCATGTGCTACCTAGCTTTCCACTATTCTCAGCTTTCACAACTCTGATTCATTTACTCAGAACATTAATTTCAGCTTAAAAACCCTACATAAATTTTTAGTAGTATTTCAGGTTTGCTTTGTATTTATGTGCTTCTAAAATTTTCAAGATGTAAGCCTTCCTATCATTTACACTAGACCCATAGTTACCAAATGTATTAATAATTCTGCAGAATTATTTTCAGCCCAGCAAGTTTAAGAGACATGGGGATATGTAACATACCTGGCAGCATAGCAAAGGGACCAGGTATAACAATACTAGGAAGCAGAGAAAGCGAAGGGATACAGAAGATAAGGGCAGGAGTTTAGTGATGTGGGATGTAAATCCATCGGATTTACAGGATCCATAAAACTGGACTCTGCTGTTCACAGAATGACTTGCTTGGGTTAGCCATATAATGGATGGCATAGCTTCAAATAAGTCAACATGTATGAATACTGTAAAATACACCAAACCACGCTAGATCTATGCTAGCTATAACTTCTGCTCCAAAGCTATTTCCATCAAATCTTACAAATCACTATCTCTAGAAATGGAAAGCAGCCACAGTCTATTGTAAAACGAGGCGGGTAATGTTGGAGTCCAATTCCTTTCAAATCTTAGCATTCGGCCTTTATACCTAGAGCAGGTGAGCTGAAATCCAAGATGGAGCTAGCTTCTCACACTGGGAAGTCTGGATTCAGAGCTGACCTTTTTGGGGTCTTGATCTTACTATAGTTTGTGAGCTGGTGTGGAGAGAACATAATATTTCAGACAAGGATCATAATGGTACTATAGTTCCTTTCCAGTACAACTGAAACATTAATTGTTTAAGATAGTAATTAAAAAATTCCCATCTGAATGTAAAACCATTGACTTACATAGCAATTCATATAGCAGCTGAGAAGATTAAAGCCTGGGAAACACCACAGTCAAACTACAGACCCGAACGAATCCAAGTAAAAGAACAACTCCTTTACCTAGCAACTCCACCACCTTCTGTCAGACAGAGCATTAGGAACATTTTCCTTTCACACTTCTACAGGATGCTGTCTCCCCTTCAGGCCTGAGGAACATTACTAGTAAGTTAGTCTGATTCAAGGTTATCAAGCTGCCAAATCATGTTCACTCTACGAGTATACACACGGAAACTCCTGTCTGCTTAAAAATACACTAATGCTAGAGTTTATATAAGGCTGCGATTAAGAGAGTTGGATTAAACAGCAATATACCTATCAGAAACTGAAATTAGGCCTCTTCCAACATCTTAAGCAGAAAGGAAGTGGGTCACTCAATTCTCTATGCTTAAAATAAGGCATTTAACTTATATCAGCTTATACCAAATTCTTTAAATCATTCATGGAAATTCACCGATCATTCAAGTTAAATACCTGAAGTAATGAGAACTAGGCATCTAGAGACAGACATTAATTACACATCACTTAATAGCTTTGTTTTGATTTAACAATCAAACATGCATCAGACTTCTTAAAGTTCAAATTACTTGTGTTTTGAGAAGAAAGGAGTAAAACAAGTGTGCTTTTGTTTTGCTCAGACCTATACAGCTGTGAGGAGAAAAACAGCCTCTGTGTGGAGAGCTAGGCTGCTCAGCCCCATCACATTCTCAGCACAACATTTTAAGATGTGACAGAGAAATGGGAATTAAAAGTGTCAGGTATTAAAAGGCACTCAACTTCATTGTTAATGCTACAAAGGTGTTGTTAATAAAGGCCTAATATATGACCTTACCTTATGTTTCCTTAAAGTTCAGAGTAGCTTAGAAAGACCAAAGTCAGGCTAATAGATACTAGTTTCACTGAAGAAGTATCACTTAAACAAGCTTATACTATTAACACGTATGATTAATCACCACCTTGGGTAATTATTTTTGTCAAACATTATTTACTCAGAAATAGGCCACCCTCAAAAACACTCACAAAGGAAAATACTTAATACTTAAATATCTCAAATTGGTCATTAACATTTATTTTTAGTTTTGTATTGCAAGAGTATTTGGGGGCATGTTTAACAAGGAGACTGTCCTAATGGTACAAGAGTTCTTGAATTCTGTTTTTGCTTTATGTAACCGTAACAGGAGCCAGCTGCTGATGTTAGATGTGGTTTGGCTTTGCTCTTTACCAAACACAGGAGAAGTAAGCTTTCTACATTTCTTTTTCGTTTTGTACTTCATGGTCATCAGAATCCAGAGAGCCTCATGTGTCTGACCTAACTGCTCGGTGGAAAGGGGTACCATGCACGAGTGGCAGCTCTCTGCAGATACAGAACATAGGGACACCCAGTGGGGGTGAGGGTGACAAGATGGCTCAAAAGAACATTTGCAGCAGGATCTAGCAGCTTTTCTTTCCATCACTTACTCTCCTCAAGGTGACATATTAGCTAATTTCTGGGGTGTTTTTCTGAGGAAATGTAGCCGTAGCTAGAAATAGGAACCGAACACTTTGGCCGATATAAAAATCCCTGAAGCTTGTGTGATGCTTGGCTCAAGCATTTACAGATTGCCAGATTGCAGCCAGGAAGAAATTTTCCCCCAGGGCTGCCTGGCAGAAGTGCCTGGGCTGTTGGTCTCCCCTGCCAGAGTAGACTCTGACTTGCATCTGAGGCTCACCTGGAAATTTCACTTAGCAAGTTCCCTGCTACTGCTGTGTCCCATGATACCTATAAAGCTTCTGAGGTCTCCTGCCTTCTTCCCATGGCACACTGTAATTGTGACCACAGATCTTTTATCATGGGTTTAAGCTTGTTACAGGGTATTAGAAGTGCTGTGCAGCCTCTGGGAGGAGGAGCAGATGATGTCCCCTGGGTCTGCTCGGATTAACTGCTTGTTACACAATTGTCAGTCTGACAGCCCAGTTGGTCCTTCTCATGCTCGGGTTTCTAACACATAAATCATGAACCCGCCCTAGTTACAAGAAAAAATTTGTTGATTTTTGTGTTGATTTTGTTTTGCTTCCTCTTGGCAGGACCTTCTCTAGATCCACTTTCTTTTTTCTTCCTTCCTGCACAGCAGTTCTCTTCAGAGACAAGTCACAAGCAAAATCAAGCTTAAGCCTCCCTCCCGGCCCCAAACTGTTCTATTTAAACAGATGGCTTAAAAACTAAGGCTTAAAATGTCTTATTAACTAGTGTAAAACAACCTTTTTAAAAGAAAGAGATACATTTCATAACATTACACATATCTTGCAGAAGCACAGAAACTGAAGATGGAATCCCATTAGATAAATTATTTATTCCCTGCCAAGGCAGCTCCTTGTAAGTTTTGAATAGTTGAAAAGTTAAAAAGGTTTTAAAGTTAGAAAAGTTTAAAAGTTAGAAAGGTTTTAAATACTTGTAAATGGATGACAGAAATCAAGCATTCCGTTGCTTCTCAGCAAGATAAACCGTATGGATACTAAAGCACTATTCTAGTCTCCCTGTTTATGTTTCTGTCTTGGACTGTTTTCTCTTGCTAAAATATAGTCTTTACTCAGAATAACAGATTATTTTTTGTTACTTTTCTCATAACAATGTAAATGAAATATTTGCATGTGACAGATTTGTGCTGCCTTCTCAAAGGAGGGATAGTTTGGACATTGAATTCAGGAGATGGAAAAAATACAAACTAAACTGCAGACTTCCCTATTTGTGATAAAACGACACACATCAGTAGACCAGACATGCAGTTTCCTGTTTGTTTCATTTCAGAGGACAAGGAGGTTGACAAAAATATCTGTAAATATAATACAGTGTTAGCCATCTTCTATCACTGAATCTTTTCAAGTCATGTAACATTATAATGGCAAAAAAATTAAGATTGTACATTTTAATAGTCAGAAGCAATGATACTGATCTGACACTTACTACCTGGACCCTTTGTATACATGTCCATAACTTCTGCTCTATCTTCAATAACATAGGTTGCTGCATTGCAAAGACCATTTGCTTAATAAAATTTAAATTTCTGTCCAATGAATAAGAAAACTGCACACTCACACATTATGTAAAACAGTGGCCAAACAAATTCAATTTGGGTAGCACCATTAAAAAAGACTAAATCACATCTTTGCTAGTGGCCTGAGAAACCTTGTGTGTTAAGAACGTTTCTGAAAAGTTTCCAAGTACAGATTTTGAAACTCTGCTGTAAAGAACCCTTCCCCCTGATTAAGAACTAACAGTCTTAGGACAAAGCACAAATCACTTTTATTTATCACTTAGGGGTGCCAATAAGCAATGTGTATACTTTATGTACTATTCTTTCAGCAGAGGCCACGCCTGCTGCACAGCAGTGCAGGCTGCATAAGCATCTCCACTTTAGATGCCAAAATGTTTCAGAAAATAATATCTTGAGGCCAATATTAATTTTAATTAGAGGAAAACAACCCAGGTTTTTCAGGGCAACTGTAAAGAAAGATTATTCCATTCTTTAAAAACTTTGAAGCCACACAGTTTTTAAATGTCTCACTACCTAGTGGGTGGGAAATCCTGATCAATCTGTAACAGTCAGCTTCTACCTGATCTGTACCTCAGTGACTAACTAAACAGATTCATTTAGGAAAAGCCTATACAAGGTGTTGTGGTTTAAGCCTAGCCGTAAATCAGCCACACAGTTAGCTCGCTCAATCCCCTCCTTCCCCCGCTGCTCCCGGTGGGATGGGGAGGAGAATGGAAAGAATGTAACTCCCATGGGTTGAGATAAGAACAGTCCAGTAATTAAGGTATAACACAAACCACTACTGCTACCACCAATAATAATAATGCTAAGGGAAACAACAAGGGAAGATAATACAACCGCTCACCACCCGCCGACCGATACCCAGCCCAACCGAGCAGTGATCTAGCCCTTTCGGATAACTGCCCCCAGTTTATATAGTGGGCATGACGTGCTGTGGTATGGAATACCTCTTTGGCTAGTTTGGGTCAGGTGTCCTGTCTCTGCTTCCTCCTGGCTTCCCCTCCTCCCTGGCAGAGCATGAGGCTCAGAAAGTCCTTGGTCAGACTAAACATTACTGAGCAGTAGCTAAAAAAATTGGTGTTATCAGCGCTGATCCCGGGCGGAAAGTGAAAACCACAGCACTGCACAAGCTACTAAGAAGGAGAAAAATGACTGCTACTACTGAACCCAGGACACAAGGACAGAGTAAGAACTATTGTGCTTGATTTTCTTCACGACAACTGTAGACAAACATGCTCCTCCCTCATTTTCCATGCAGGGAAAAAAAATTTGAGCTACATGTCTATCCTGATCTACACAAATTGGAATCAAACCCTTCCTTGATACCTTTTAAAACCTGGGAAATGAAGGACGAGAAGCTGGTAGTATTGTACATTTTCCCCACTAAATATTTCACTTCTGGGGAAGGTGTGGCTGCATGACTGCCCCTCTGCCTCACCCTCTTGAGCAGCATGGCTAGTGACCACCTAGTGCCTTCCCACATCTTTCATTCTTCTGCTCTAAGCAGGAATTGAAACTTTTCTTTCATTCAGTTTATGCAGGGTGATACCAGGGTTTGTTTGCATTTGTTTTTTTTTTTCTTTTCCCCAGCTCTTTACTGCTCCATTTAGAATTGAAGCACAGAGACTGTATGTCTGATATTAATTATACAGTAGAATTTAATGCCCTTCCCAGGCTTGTTACGTGACTGTTATCACGAAAGGGAATTTTATGTTTGCAGTCTTGTGCAGACTGAACAAAACTGCAGATTAGGTCAAAGAGAAGGTTTGTTTTAGATAACTTCTGTCATTACTTCCCAGCAGCAGTGAGCATGCTCAAATACATCCAGTAAATTCCCTTTAATTTTCAGTAGGGTAAAGAGAAGTCTCCATATAATTGCAGTGGTTAATGCACATAAAAGATGTTTGATGCCTGTTAGAAAAGACATTAAGTCTCTTCCCTGGATTTTCCTTTTCAGGCTATTTATAATTCAAATATACTTTCCGTATTCACTCATTTAAAAACAGGGGCTCTATTGAAAGAAAACAACACACTAGGAAGAAGCACTGTGCTACATAATCAGTTTTCAGCTGAGACTTCATTTACCATACTGAACTAGTTTCACACAATGAGACAACCTTATGACCAAATGAGACAAAAGAAAATCCCTTGTGGGGATGCAAGCACTGATCAAGGGAACTTCTTTTGCCAGAAAAGACAGTTTCATCATGGCAGTTAGGGGCTTTCTGACTAGAAAGAAAATTACATTGGACAAACAATTCTGCTAGAATTGCATATACCACATTGTTAGGACAGGGGCTTTATTTTGTACTCTACTGTAGTGTAGCCCCACAACAAAAGAAAATATTACAGGATATACTTATATTCTAGTCCTGAAAGGAAATTACATTCTTACATGAAATGTTTTTCAAGTTAAATATATGTATTTTGATTCCACTGTGATAAACTAATGCTATAAATTGTCCTTTTATTTGCAATAGTCTTTCAGTTCTCCAACTTAAAAAGCTAAATTTAAATAGATCCAGGCACAAAGACCCACAATAATTTAAGTGATCCCAAGTTTTGCGGCAGAATCCTCCTTCACAGCATTCCTATGGTAGAAGACAGACACATGTTGAGAGTTTATCATTTCAGACTGCTTCAACCTTTGCTGCAAATTTTGGTAAACATTCAGCTAAGTTACTAAGGCCTTGGTGGTGTGGACAGACATTTACCATACCCAATGGGGAACCTTTCACTTTCTAATCTTAACAGAAACTCTAGCCTGCACCACAGAATAAAACTCATTAAAAAAAAAAACAACACATACATATTTTATTGTAGGTTCCCATATTGTTTCTGTAGCTACATCACAACAATCAACTGTGTATTCTCTCATCACAGCATATTGTCATGCTGGTCCTAGCTCTTGGAAAAAGGAAAATACTGAACACACATGTGATATAAAAGAAAACACATATGCTTTAGATTAAGCTGATCTCAAGATGTTAAATCCCAGACCTGCTTCATGAAGAAGGAAAAATGGGAATTAGCACCGTATGATAAGCATTCAGTTTAGGACTAGACCTTAAATTGTAACATGGTGTTTTTCCTAGATAATGCATCCTAATTTGGTTCCGTCTTACTTCTGAGACACACTGTCTCGTCAACATTTATTCAGTTACATTCATTACACCAGTAAGAAGTGCAGCTATTTTTCTGGCAGCCTGCTGCTCCTTCCTTTTATCCAATGCTGAGCGAGATCATTGTTCTCATTTGTTGAGAGTCAAGCAGTGAGCTACTTATGTCTCTTGACATTAAATATTTACTGGGCTACAGAAGAAGTTGATTCTATAGACACCTTTGCTTTGGTGTTCAATTATAATGTGGAAGGTTTAAATAATATTTGACATTTCCCTAGCAAAAAAAATTTGGTTTATGTTTACCTTGCCCTACCTATTCTTCTACTTTGCTATAGTTGAAGAATGAAATATATTAGATCTTCATACCTTTTCTTACCATATGGATATCCACTCACAAAAAAAAATTTACTCTCATTATTAAATTCTTCTGATAGATTTTTATATTTTTAACTGAGACTGTAAACTGGCTAAATCACTACTATACTTCTTAAATGCCCTTTGGAGCACCTCCCCCTCAGTCCAGCTTTGGGTGACTCGTAAGAACGAATCTTCCTAAAAGAGCTGTGAAACCACAGGTACATACGTATTATCTGAAGAATGGATGTTGAAGTAACTAATAGACTTTCCTAATTAGAATGACATAATTTGTCAGAAATATCATTAAACAATTTACCAGAGTAGAAGAGGAGAGAAAAGGAAACAATAGGACTATATGAGATCTAACGTTTTCCTCTAACTAGGTCCAGTTGAATATGACTGGCAAGAAACTAAGATTACCAGGTTTACAGCATTTTCTGATGTTCCATAATTTGTTTTATTACACAACAAAATAAAACAGACCCTTCACAATCACTTAAAAATACAATAAGATTAAGAGAGTGGTTCACTTGTTTTCTGGATCAAAGCTTGGACCTTAACTTGTGTCACCACATGTCAGGTAATTAACCCAAATACCTGGGCCTTCTGGGCAACTCTGTTCTTCCTCTCCTTACTTCCAGCATAACCTCCACCAAAGTCAAGAGCTTCCCATGAGAAGTTCCGTTTTCAAGTTACCAAGGCTTCTGGACAGGGGCATGTTTAGTAAAAATACTTCTCACATAGAATGGTTTAGTTTGCAAAGGAGCCCTGAAGATCATCTGGTCCAACTCCCTGCTCAAAGCAAGGCTGACTTACATTGGCTTATATAGTGCTGTATTTTTGGTTTAAATGCTGATAACTTTTATACAGACTTTTTACCTTCCTCAGCTATGTTTGATAATTGTGTACACCCCCCTGACACTGAAATTATCAGAAATAGTCTGATGACTAACAGTAGATCACTTCTAGCCAACACCTACGTAGAAAATCTGTAGAAGAGATTACATTTCAGGTAACACTACAACATAAATTTTCCCACTGAGTTTATTAGAATTATTGGTGCAGCCAGCACTTTTCAGTCACTCAGCAACTCTCCAACTGCCCCATCAGGGTACTGTAAGGAACAGCTTGCACTGGGTTCAAAGGGGTGTGCGTAAGAGGACACATTGGTGAAACTGGCCACAACCCAATGTTACACACTTATCTTCTATCACACAGCTGGCCCAACTTTTGGACAGTACTCTACAATATTATTACTCCACAATATTTATATCTCATTAAAATACATTCAGTCCTTCAAAATGTGACTATTTGTACTGCAAATGTTCAGAACTTTAGCAATGTGTATGTATTTTTCCAATAGATCCAAGTGTGAAAGGGGAATAACCACAAAAATTGCATGGCCCAAAGCTTATGAATTGTTTGCAAACAATACAGCAAGAAAATTATTTATCCTATCCATTCAGTGAAATTGAGGAATAATAAATACGTGTGCAGAAAGAAAACTCGTTTCCAAAGCAGGCCCTTTAATGTTATTTTTTTTTTGTTTAAAGACTAGCCAATTCTTCAGGTAGCATAGTGGCTTTAATAAAGGAATATCAGCAGTTCAAACTGCCTGAGAGCCTAGTTACTCAGGCTTTGAGAGTTAAACATGATCTGCCTAGAATTTAAAAAAATAATTAAAAAAGCTTCAAGTACTAAAATGTTGTCATTGTTGTTTCAAACAACAAATTAGTGGGATGGAATTCAAGACACTTAATTATCACATTAGTTAGCCAGATGGTTTATTTGAAACACCATCAGATGAATATCTGATTTTTGCTTTAAATTGTGCTCAAGTTAGCAAAGGCAAAGGACAGCAAGAGTATCTGACTTCCTTTTGCTTGCTTTTATAAATAAAATTTTGTCTGCTCACCCCCCCGAGCAATGTTGCAAAAAGAATTTACAGAAATAGTGGTAGTCAAAGGAATATGAATGTTCCATAACTTTTCAGATATCTTTGATCACTTAATAGTTTTGTTACCTCTCTGACACTAACTTTCCGCTAACTTTTTCAAAGAAAGGGATCTGGAAGAAAACTTCCATAACAATGAGAAGTGGTTTAAACAGTCTGCACCATCTTTTTAATATCCCCTACATGTTTTGGAAACAGATAAGACTCCTTGTTGGATGACTTCAGGGGTGGTGTGTAGGAGAGAAGTCATGCATCAATAATCACAGAATAAGAACTGGTGGTATGACTTGGCTTGACTATGCTGTTTCAGCAGTTAGCTCTCTAGTGGCTTGTTCAAATAGTCTCGGCACATTCACAAGAGTTTCCATTAGTGTCTGCTCCAGACGTGAGAAGAATCCATCAGTTTCATTTTCAAAATGTCATTGCATGTAATAACTGCCTTTGCTCAAACAGCTTCTCTTAATAGAGAATGTTAAATTCTGTCTGGTAACTGCATCCTGAATAAGTTTGTCTTGGTGAACAAGTCATTATTCTTGGAAGAGTTTCATAAGTTTTTTGGCTTTCACAGGCTGCCTGAACTATGGACGGATACCATCTGCTCTTACAAGAATATACATCTCCAGTATATCATCATACTCATTTATGAAGTGTATAGACACTGAAGGGCAACATCTTAAATCCCATCCCCACTATGAAAGTAAGTGGAAAAATCTTGGTACTTGTTTTATTTTAGTGGTTGAATTAAAGGAGTTGGGAAATTAACAGCAATTAAATGGCTCCAAAATATTTCTCAGATGACCCTTTAAGAACGGAAGTGGCATCTGATGTACCCAGTTAAGTGCAGTCCTTTGCATAATCTCTTCTCTAAAGTTACAATACTGGTACAACACATGGAACAGAATGTCTGGCAAACATGACAATCAAAGACATTTTACATACAATCGTAAATACAGTAGCCTCTGTAAGGTGATATTCCCAAGTGGAGAAATATGACAACATGCCTTTCCTTAGTGGACATGTGAAGAACAGAAATATTAAATGTTTTTTTCAAAATGACACAGGTATCTGTGGCACAGAAGAATCATGCCTTGTTTCCCATGTTTCAGACCACATACCTTTTGGATATCTGCCCTAAGAAGTTAAAACTCTTGTTTTATGTATTGCTCTGATGTAGTAATTGCTGGAACTTGGGGGGGGGGGGGGGTGTGGGGTGGGGAGGGAGCCAAACCAAAATAACCAACCTCAAAAATTCCAATGCCCGGGATTTTCAATGAGACTAAAATTTTTTAGTGATGAAATACAAGTACTTTGAGGTGTTGCTCAAGAGGAACAACACATGGAAATATTAAACCAAGCAAAACATTAGCTAGGATTTCCAGTAAAGACAACACAGTCAATTCAGTTCTTGATATCAAATCGCAACATCTGTACTAAGCTAGGTGTATACTGCCCCCATCACTTTTATTTCACATAGAATGCAGATCGTCAGTATGAGAGCGAGGGCAGGACATTAAAGTCAAGTTAATGCATACCAAATGTATCACCTGGGTCTTTTTATAGTCTTGTGGTTGCCTACATAGTAGAAAAGTTGTTTTTCCTAAGATTATTCTTGCAGAGGGTAGATATCATGAAGAACTGTAGACTACACCATGTCCCTTCTTCCAAGGGGGGGGGCCTTCTTTTCAGTTAACATACAGGTGCTCAGTTTTGCCTAGTCACGACAAAGTTTTTGGATTACTATCACCCTTCAGGAGCTTTATTCTGAATGATTGCAGCATAGAACCCAAAGAAACATATCCCTAAAAAAGTAATATTACCTAAAACCCACCAGTGCCTCATTTACTATGACCATAGTTTGGGAATGACTAAAGTAATCTACAATAAAACCACAGACTATTTGCAAGTAAAATTTCCCAAAAGGCCCCCATCTATTATTGCCTTGAGATCCTGAATTCCAGCAGTGGTCAAATTAATCCTGTATGGCATTGTTGAGCTTCCCATTTTCAGTTAGGCTCCAGCTCCTGACTGTAGCACAGTCTGCAGCTTTGCACTTCTCAATATGTGTGAACTATCATGTCTCTGCCTTCTTTTTCATCCTTTAGCATATGACATTATGCAGCCTACTCCTAGCATGCACATTACTCCTAGATAAGACCTTTACCTGTTCAATTAGAAACATACATCAATATAGGATGTCACAAATATCTCAGAACCAAATATTACAAATTAATTTATGGAAATACACAACACAGAGAAACCTGAAGCTTACACTATAGTAGGAAGATAAAAAAATTAAAATCAGTTTTGTTTAATATTTGAGACCAATATACATCTTAGAATATCGCTAATTAGTTTTTGGATAATATATCTGCACTGTGCTTTTGCTTCAGAAAGTCTCTACAAACACACCACCCAGATGCAGCTGTTTTGCTACCACTGGAGAGAAGCAGCTCTCCAGCGCGTTTAAAAGACACCTTGATTTGAGTGTCACAAAGAACAATAGGATGTAGCTTCTACTTAGAGGTAAGGGGAAGGCAGTCTGTTCTTTACAAAAGAATGTCACTTTAAAATGTTACTGGAAAAAACATTTTTAAACCTGAAAAGTAAACGATCGAAGGTGGGACTGCAAGTCTTGCCATCACACATACACAAAGATGTTCACAACACAAGACAATTTACTAAATGTTGCTTCAAAATATACAGACAAAAAAAAGTAGTGACCACTCTTGCCTTGGAAAAAAACAAAAGCAGAGATTAAATGTCTTGCCTATGATGATGTAACAGGTCAGTAACAGAAGTAGGACTATAAAATCCACCATCAGTTAAGTGAATCATGCACTACTCTTATAAACTATCATACTGCTTCCCTTAAATCTTACTTGAAAGAAAAATATTGGCTTAAAGAACATGCTTGTCTGCTTTGTCTCCAAATACATGCTTCAAAGAAAACTTGCAAATATTTATTCCAAGGGTGCTAGTGGGCAATATTTTAGAACCCAAATAGCTACCAACAATATGTCATGTGAAATAAGTGTTGAAGTTACTTAATGGCAGAACACTGGACATTTATATGGGGAAACACAGTCTGTCTAGTTTTTGAGACAGACTAGCAGGAAGAGAGGATAAACAGAGGAACTCTGAGCTCTCAGCTCACAACCCTTGTAGATAACTGAATGACTGGAAGACAGAGGGAAATCTTGCCCAGTCCTTAAAGCAAAATGTAATAGCAGAAAGAGTAAAGAAATCACGTGACTGGGTGAAGAGGAGATACTGTCATAAATGGTTTTTAATGTCCTTTTTGCATAAGTTTCACTGGCATTACTTACTGGCAAAAATGCTTGTAACAAACTAGGGAGCTATGCTCTTCTTCAAAAATCAGAGATCCACCATTTATCTTTCACATTTTGTCATTTTCTTCGCAAAGCTTGAGGGCCATCCTGCAGAAATTTGATTACTTATTTGCAATTTATTTTTTCCTTACTGTTAAATCCATCTTTTCTGTGAAAATGCTGAGCCTTTGTGAGAGCTGTAAAAAGACTGCAGCTAATCAGTCCTTTTTCTGGAAGGACTCTCTCAGCTAGAAATGAGGTATAAGATCTGTGGCTTTCAAGTTCTACTGTCTAAATTGTTCTTCCGCAACAGCTGGGGAAAATGCTTTCAAGAGTTTTATGTTTCTTCCTGTGTGGTGATGCAGCTTTCCTCTAACGACTATTTCCCATCAATACCCACAGACACCTACCTTCTTAACCACTGGTTTAACGGTTTGCTACCACTTCCACCTTTCCGGAAAAAAAGATAAAAAGACAAGACTTGTTTGGGAGAAGGTTTACAAATATATGCACACCAGTCTGTTGAAGGAGATAGTATCTCAGTGAACTTCAAATTAGGTATACAACCCTTGTCTGAAGAAAATAAACCAAAACTGTCCTGAACGTGTGCAGACAGAAGATGTGATCAAAATAATCAGTATATACTCTTTCCCATGCTAAGACTACAGTGGTCTTTACTGAAAACTTCACAGCAAGAAAAAATAAATGACCATTTTCCATAAAGGTAATTATAAGATAAATACTTAATACAGTGAAGTCCATTGCACTGAATTATCCCATATTTCCCATATAATATGGGAATTATCCCACATCCATTTTGAATTACAAGAAACTTTAAAAAGTGTTTCTTAAAAGCAGCAAGACACATCAAAGCTCTGGGTTTTTTTTTTCCAAAAGCCTCTTGGAAAGCTGCTACTGACTTGTCCAGGAAAACAAATGTTTGCTTCATTTTCCAGAAGACTCTGGAGATCCACCCAATTGACTTCTTAAACTCATCCTTGAATTAACAGAAGTATACTTAACCTTCTTAGAGTAAAACTTTCACCTACACGTTTATTCAAAATTGCAGTGAAATATTTAACTAGCTGGGGTTTCTTTAGATAGCAACTGAGTGTATCATAACAGCCCAGTAAATCAGTGTGTTATAATACTGACGTATACAATATTTGTAATAATTAAGAGTATGCTCTCTCTCACACATCTGGTTAACTTATTTGTTATAAAGGAAAGGAAAAAAGACACCTGCAGCAGAAGAGCCTGTACATGATAGAGTCTGGTAAACATTCATACAGACTGCTATTCTGCGGAGCATGGCTAAACTTCATTTAGGGTCAAAGATGATTGCATGATTCAAAAATTCTAAACTATCATCTGTTTTCAGACCTGCTTCTAATGAAAATACAAACCAGTTTCCATAAAGAATGCTAACGAGCACCCCCCCCTCCAAAAATCAAAAGATGCAGAAGAAGAGTGATGACAAAATATCACAGAAAAGCTTTTATGCCTTTATAAAAACAAAGGTGAATTAAAAGAAAGAACATAATATAAAGTCACTGCTGATATCCTCTGATCTCATAAAACAGATTGTTGACGTCACTAAAAGAATGGTGAGGAGACAGTAAATACTAAAGCTGAAAAGTGCTAGTATTTGCTGAGTAGTAGGGATATTTTCTGCAATCAAAGGGAAAATAAACATTAAAATACCTATTTTAAAACTTTTTTTCCAGCTGAAAGTAGAAGGTTGTTCACAACCAGAGGATTTCAGTCAGTCAAACTAATACAGAGAAGTGGATTAAATGTAGATTAAAAATAAATTCTTATTTTCCAGAAAGGTCAGCTTTGAGACAAAAACAAGATAGCAAAACGAATGATCTGGGTTGACAGAGAATCTGTGAAGACCTGATATGTGCATCTACATCCAAATAGCCCAGTACTCTGGCATTAAAAATCATGCCCAATCAAGAACCTCGACTACAGCTCAGTATCTACTCAGCTACTGCCAGTATGGCAGCTGGGAGCACTAAAAAGGTTGGTCTCTGTGGGTCTTACAGACTTAAGGGGGAAAAGGGCATTCTAATCAGTTTGTGTTTATTAGCGTCACTTGATTACGGAATGTTTTTGCTACTGCTTAAACACAACAGTCAGCATCTCCTCTCCCTCCAACACAAAGCATTACAATGAAAGCTTTAAAGCAATGTATCTTAACATTAGAAAGAGATGCTGTAAATTCAGTTTATCAGGCTAGAGCATGGATTCAAATTTATTAATTCCATTACTCTAAGAGGTTCTGTATTATAAGAATACAGGAAAAATAAAGAATGAAATTTATAAAAACAACAAGACCAAAGCCAAGTGAACTGTTCAAATCTAAGTGGAAATTCATAATTAATTGAATTCTTAGAAAGATTTTTATGGTCTAAGAATGAGAACCATTTATGCTTGCTTGCCTACTACAGCAGTTCAGAAATGTGTGTTGGATACTGATTTGGAAGAGTCAGTAATAGAGAAAGGACTAAAAAACTTATAGCAGGAAGAAAAGAACACTATCCAGAATCGCTCACAAAAAAGATTCAGCAAAGGCAATATTATAGAGTAGGTGACTATTTTTATTCCCTCCATTTATTTAGGAGGGTATCTTGAAGAAAAATATTGAAATCCCAGGTTTGTATTTTACACAATTTTTGTCAAGCAAAAATCTGAAGATGATTAGCAGCAATGTTTTCATAGCACTTAGTGACAATAGATTTACTTCTACTTCCAGTGCATAATTATATAGTATGATGTCAAGACTGTTCAGCTACACTAATGCTTGTGTTAAAACATTAGACAAGTTCATCCTGTGGTTTATGTTTTCTTTTCGATTTTCTAATTCTTAAAACATCTCATTTATTGTTTTCATGTTAGGAATTCAGATGAGATATTTAGCAGAATTGACACAGAATTTTTCTACTGCAAAAATCTGTAATTTTCTGCATTTACTACTCTCAAAGAAAGCAGTTAATTGTTTAATATTTGGTAGTTTTATATTTTTTACATTAACTAAAGTTACGGATATGACCTTAATTCAACAGCAAGTTTTCACTTAGACACTAAGACCTTATTTAAATATTATTTTTAAATGAGAAATTTTATTTTATAACCTTTTTCGGTGAATGAGAATATTTGCCAGTTTTCAAAGACAGCAAAGATCAAAAAGACATTTGTTCTTGCAAAAATCTTAAAATTAGCACACTTTAATCATACTGTGCATGGAACTAGACTTGTAAAGAAACAGCCATTTTATACATTTTAGTTTCCTTTTTTAAATAATGAAACTATAAACCACTAAAATTAGAAATAGCTCATTGTTTTGTGTAGAAACCATATGGCTGTAACAAAATGAGAATTAGCCTGCAACATGCACATTCAACAAGTAAATATATGCCCTTATCAGACCATAAGCATTTGACTGTTTACCTCTATACTTCACTAAAAGCAATTGAAAATTTCTCATACACAGATATGCATATATTTGTCGGTGCAAACACTAACCACCAGCTTGTTAGCTATCACTTTTTCTCTTCCTCCATGACAAAACATGTGCAGAAACAAATGGACCCTTCCGTCCTTCCAGCTTGCCAACGATCTGCCACAATACACTTTGTCAGAGCACAAAATCTAGGTTTCATTCTGCATTTCCAGACTTTGTGTAAACTCGTTTTGCAATCTGAAGATAGAGTTTGGATTTTGTAAACAATAGTAAAACAAAAATATTAAGATTACAAGAATGTAAAACAACCTTTTCTCATTTCTGTGCCAGCAACTACTATAAGATGAGGAGCTTCCACTGACACTCCTTTCAGGCCTCATTCACTGCTCCCATACACTGTGTTATTCACAATTTATCCCTGCTTTCATGGGTAACAATAGCATCAGCTGATAATATGCCAAACCAATGGAGCTTTATTTCATTCACTTAGGGATAGCTTAAAGTCTTAAATGGTGGATTTTTGGCTTTGGACTGGGAAAGCAGGGTGGAGGAAAGGCTGGATTTTAGAATTCACATGCTTGCTTTTGTATAGGTGGTGAAGCATTAGCAGAAACTGAGATGCAAGCATTTTTTGAAAGTAAAAAAATTAACATACATAATCCAAGGAGACAACACAATAACTTGAATAGCACCCATTCACACAGAAAACTGCATAAAGATAATCTGCCTATACTGTAGATATTCTATGCCTCCATCTGTATCTGGCCTTTCTGTAGATGACTGATACACCAACTCCTATTACACTTCTCTAAAATCTCATAGCAGAGAGAAAACTTCTCTGTTTATCTTTCAGCTCTCTCACCAAAACAGCCTGCAGACAGCTCCATGCCTTCAAAACTGTTAGAAGATGACTGACAGCACCACTGCAGTTTAAGGTGATATGTCCAAATGACACCAGAAAGAACATCCATAAACAAGGTATACAGCATCCCAAGGTACATGTGCAAATACATCTCACAAGCTTAGTCTCCACTAGGATATAAGCATGACAAGTTACAAAATAACTTGCAATTTAACTTCCTTTGAATGTATAATTTCAAGTTGAAGAATTCAACCTTCAGTCATTCACACTGGCAGCTGCTACTTTCAGTTCTCACTGTATGAATCAAGCCAGGACTGAAACATCTCATGTTACTGCCTGCCACCACAAGAAGGACTCAAACCCAGAGGCACGAAATTCCTGATAGGGAGGGTCACAAGAGTTTCTGCCATTCTACTGTATATTTTATGTCAAATTTTCTACTTCAATTTATTCATCTTTGGTGAGACAAGCGGTCGGTAGTAACTTTTCACGAATTCTCACAGGTCACCAGGTTTGCATATACAGCTGACAAAATACATAGCTGCCTTCCCCCCCTCTTCTCCCATTTGAACATAAACCAAAAATATTACCTTTGTATTACACAAGCAATCTCTTTCCTGCACAGTCTAGAGCTGTAAGCCTTCCATCAGTCTTTTTCACCACACTTTTAAAGCCACTTCAACATCAAGGAGCTCCATAACTGCACGGCAACTGGCTGGCTGCCAACCAGCTGCAAAACAAACGCCCCTTGTATTGACATTAGAGGTTCCTTGATCATATTCAATAAAGCACCTTTGATGTTAGCACTATTGGCTAATATCATCTTACAGTCTTGAGGGAGAGCTTATCGAGTCTGTAAGACAGATCATAAAGCCAGAAAGGACCCTATAGTGTTAGAATAAAACAAAGTTTGTGTCTCGTGAGGTAAGAACAGTATTTATAGGTGGGAAAATGTCAAAATACACACATCACCTATTTTTTGTGTAACATTCGGCGAACCACAGATCCTACCTTGTCTAACAAATACCAAGTCATTCTCTCATGCTATCCAACCTTAACAGAGATCTCCCCACGGGACACTAAACAACCAGCCGTGCTTGGGTTCTTTTCTGTCACTTCATATCCCCCTGACTGTCATCCCATATCCTCCTGACCTTCCTTTGCTGCAGCAAGGCAGCTGCCTCTTTCTTCCCCTTTCTGGCATGCTCTCAGAGCAAAATCTGTCACCCTGCCCACAATGTGGGACTTCAACACTCGGCAGACACAGAACAAGACTTCTAGTGCTCTGGCACTGTGAGACGTCCGATTTAGTGACGCCTCCAAGTACATGAAACTGTAAAAGCAGTGAGACTGACAAATCTCCTAAAAGTTTCCAAAACAAAAGGAACACTGGCCCAAGAAATAAAAAGACACAGTGCCTCGCTTCAGTATCCTCTGCGCTGGGGAATGACCTCTGGAAGCGTAGAAATCTTTCCTCATCATTTACTGAAATATGGAACTTAGAAGGTTTTGGTGGTGGCAGAGTTGGCTTTATTTCCCTCTTGCTTCATTACCTTGCATGCCCAGCCCTGTAGTGGAAATCATCTCCACTGATAACTCAGTAAAATCATCAATCTTTTCCTCTCATTTTCAGTTTTCTGTTCGGCTGTGGGAAGCACCCTGGGGTACAGGCTTCTTGTCTTCTTTTTCAGCTATTGAAAATTTCACCTTTCCCAGCCCTCTAGACCTGGAACAGCATCTAGTTAAACGTTATTGCCTGCAAGACTCCCTCTAGTACTAAACTGGAGAAAACAATTTCTCGAAGATACTAGCCATATCATTTCATTCTGGGCCAGGTCTGTTTTTAAGCAGGTAATATGACCCTAATGGAAGAAGCCGAAGTGTTGTGGCTTCAGGCCTGGCCTCCCTCCAGAATTGCTATCAACAGATGTTAGCAAGCAAGTACCAAAATGACAGGTTTTCTGTTATACACTTCCTAGTTTGCAGTAACCAGAGGTTTATTAGGTCAAAGACAAAAAAATCCCAAACCTCTTTTCCTTTCTGATAACATAGGGAAAATTCAGAAAAAGGCTATCACAGAGAATTTACATGAGAAAATAAGACATTCATTTTTGTGAAACTGCATAGACACAGATGGAGATCATCTTCATCATTATTAAGTGCTGGATTATGCTCTCATATTGGCCTGATTTATTCAGGAAGGCACAGTCATTCTGTGTCATTACACCTAGCCCCATATGAAACAATTGACATTATTCTGTTCCTCGGGCCAGTTCCTCCCCTCTTTCTCCTCTGTCTCCCTAGCTTAAGGACAGCTGCTTTGCTTTTTCAGTCCCACCACCTGTCCACATTCACTGATTTTTTCACCATAGGCTCAGTACCTTGTGCACATGCAGGTCTGTAATACCTCCTACCCCATGAACACCGATAGCACAATGCTGTCCCACTTCTCAACACTGGTGAGTAAAACCCTAGGAACTGCAAACTCTGAAATATGACTCACTCTCATATATCACAAAAACACTATAAATGGATTTCCAATAATAAAAATATTTCCTTGTAAATCTGCACACTGTGAGGGGTACTTGTGTGTTTATCTCCCAGCTTCCTAGATGAGATGTTTAGCCTAATGATTTGATGCTATCAGGCAGATATTGTACAGCAAGTACCAGGTGTAGAGATTTTAGACATGAACTGTTCAGGTTATGACATTGCATCGAGCCAACATCCAAGCACTGTCCCATGAAATAATCTTAGCAATGAGGAATTTTCCAGTGCTGTAGCCTCTGAAAGAAGCAATATGCCTCATTCCTGCATTTTTGTATGATTGTGCTCCTTCTTCAGCTACACTTTTCAGCTGAACATTGTATCATGGGTTATTTTACGTTCACTTTGGTAAAAATTTCTTAATATGAGTTGCTTTCTTTGAAATAGAAAACTAGAATAAAATAATCAGAATAAACTATGACCATACTACAGTTAAAAATCCTTTTAGCAGAAAAAAAAACCCTCATAAATGAGTAAAATTTCTAATTTTCTGAAAGAACTGAGTAGTTACCCATCTCCACAAAGAGTTAAAAGTGTAAGATTACCCCAATTTTTTATACCATGACTATGACTCAGTTGCCTTTTAAAAGTGTGTATTCACTAAATCATTAAAAGTTGTCAGTTCTTATTAAAATTCATTAAAAAAACCCACAGAACAACAACCAAAAAAAAAAACAAAACAACCCAAAAAACAACAAACCCAAAGGAATAAGAAACTTCCTGAGATTCAAAAGCAAGTTTCTTCTTCAGAAGAAAAAAGGAGACTTAGGTGTAGCCAGCAAATTATATAGGTGAAAAGAAAACCAAATAGTACACCCAACAGCGTTATCTCAACTTCATAAATTAATTTTAACCACCCTTTCCAAATATTCACCTTCGAAGTGACACCTCAAGAGGAATGAATTCACTGAATGGTCTCAATAACTCAATACTTGGGTGTTGGTTTTTAAAAATTAATCTTCTTAGACTGTGTCCATGCCCCCTTGGCAATCAGCTCCATGTAATAGTCTACAAGCCTTTAAGCTCAAATGCTTGTGGAAGATATGTTCAAAGGCACACATGTAAGTATTCAAGGAAGGTATCCAGGTTCATCAAACATATCTGCAACAACAGTACTTATCCACTTGAAGAACAGAAGCTTTGTCACAAAGACTAGCTGACCTTCCTAATTCAAATAGTACACACCAATTGCTTGCACAGAACACCTGATGGTTAATGCAAACAGGGTATTGCAACCAAATGACTCTAATTCTCCCCCCACAAATCAATACATTCTGGTAAGCAATTTTCTGAGCATCAGAAAACACTGCTGGTGAGGAGGAAAACCCTTAGAAGAAGGAAGAGGGTAGCAGTTGAGCTGAAGTTGAAAAAAAGGGTTAAAGAGCAGGAACCTCTGGCACTGTCATGTTCACTATATGTAGGAAGGGTACAGAGGCACAAAAAGAGGAAAATCCCATGACAGTATCAAATTGCCCTGACCTGCAATAATCATTAATGATTGAAACTGTAAAAGAACCAAACCCACATGTACAAAATAATAATGTCTCTAATGGTTGGTCCCTTTCTAAAGGAAATCAAAGGTAAATAGCTTAGAGAACATTGACGACTACTTCTAATTGTGAAAGCTCATTAGAAATCCAAGTGAATAGCTGAAAAGTCTAAGGAACCCAAAGAAAGGTACTTCCAAAGGCAGCCAGTTTCCAGGGGAGTCAGTGAAGAAAGAAGAAAGTTTGGAAGAGTCCTGATACTTCTAAATAATTTAACAAATTTGAGTTGAGCCAAAATAGAGCAACCAGTGTGCTTTCAAATATTGGGCGAATAAAATCAGACCTTTTAAAAATATCGAAAAGGCTTCCTGCATTTTTAGCAGTTCTATATCTGATTTGTAGTATATACTAAACTAATATTTTTGTAATTCTGGCTTTACACGCCTGATCTCCACTGCTACTAAGACAGAAAAAAACCAAAAGGATCCAAAAAGATACCTATTAGATAGCACTTGGGTAAAGGGTTAGGAGCAGAAAATTCATAAACAACTTAGTAAAATGAGATAACCATTTTAAGCATTAGTGTTCCAAGAAATTCAAAGGTATTCAATGGTATTTCAGAACATTTTTACAGCTAGAAGGATCTGCAATGTGGACATTTAGCTCTTCACGCTTCTGTGAACCAGTAAAGCTCCTTTTTAGAATTGCAATTTAGTATAAAGTAATTTATATTTACAAACCGCACTTAAATATTAAATACTAATGTTAATAGTGGAATTTTAAAAGGCAGTACACTTGTATTCACTTCTGTAACCACATTAAAAGGTGAAGATTTCTGCTTCTTTAGTGCAAGACGAGGTTTTGGTTCACAAAATAAAAACGCTGAAGCCAACAACCTGGGTTTCTCTTTTTTTTCAAACCTACCATGTGTTTTTCTAAAATAACAGATTTAACCTTCAAAGATGAATATGGCATAAAAGAGGCAGTCAACTGGTAGTTTACTTTGCTTTTTATAGGCACATTACTCTTCATTTTCACTGAACAAGGCCACACAGCTATTTTAAAGCCTGATGACTGTCTTTTTTAGTGAAACCCCTCAGCCCCTCCCTGTCTCCTCCCCAGATCCTCAGACTGTCTGGTGGACTGGAACAAAGTACTGCTTTTTATGCGCAAGCGTCTCTCTCCTAAGTCAACAGCTATATACCGATCTGAACACCACAGCCCAGCCTATACCCTGGTGAAGGTAGCTTGTCATTTCCTGTCATAGGATACCCCTCTAAAATTACCCTTCTCTTTTTAAAAGTTCAGAAAAATCATGCTTCAAGAAATGACCATTTGTATTTCCTTTTTGATTTAACACGTTAAAAATAAACACCAGCCATCCTTGTTAAATCCAGAGCCAGATAAGGTTATTTTATATCAAAAATAAACACCTTTTTTTTTTTCCCAGCTACAACAACTTATATTTGAAGTTGAAAAAGAATGCAATCTCTAGGCTGATATTTTCAAAGGTATATAGAAAAGTAGAAATGGTATTTGAATAAATTGCAGAAAACATTTTCCCCTACTTTTAAGATTTTATGTTGGAGCTGCATTCTTGATTGATAAAAAACAAATGTCTACAAGAATGCTCAATATACCTCAATTTTAAACTTCAGTAATCCAAAAGGTGTTGAAAGTAAGACCAGTTAAAAGTTACAGGCTTTCACACCAAGATGTTTTGCCTTGGAGTCCACGTGGTTTTAGACTCAGATGAGGAATTGCCACATACGCAGTACAGTTGTCACAATTTTCATCTCAGAGGATTACAGCCTCAAATTCCAAGCAATGAAATTGAGAATGGAACTTCGTGAAAAATGGATCTCTCAGTAGAGTAGCCAAACCAAAAACTTTTAAGCAATTATAGATTTAGGCCAAATGGTAATAAAATATCTTCCTTTATTTGCAAATTAACCAGCCTTTATTAAAACTTCACTGTGACTATAGAGAGTTTCAATCTATGAATGTCCTTTTTAAATCTGCAAACAGTTGCTTAAAAAAAAATCTAATCAAGTCATTACAACGAATCAGCTATTCTTTCACATTTTCCTTGACAGAGAAGCCGGGATACCTCTTGATCCATTTTATTACCAATTTAGAGGTCACTAACAGTGCCAGCTTGCTAGAAGGCAGCTGGGTAGTGTGCTACCTGGCTAGGCAGACTCAACTGCAGCAAAGCCAGCTGAACTTGCCAGGATGCAGGCTGGACTGCTCCTCATGGTTTGGTGTGCAAACATTCGTTTAGGACACATGCTTGCCCAGAAAAGATCCTAAAAACATCCTAAAACAATCCTAAAAACACTGGCATGGCAAATTGAGGACTTCGATGAAAGTTTCCTATCTCTACAGTTCTGGTCATGCAAACATCTCAACACATGTTTAGCCTCTTACATTTGAGCAATCCTATCTATTTTCAAAGTTAAGCATATGTAGATTCTGATTGTCAGTTTCCATACACAGTTAATTTTATGTCTGTCAAGATAATTTTAGAAATATCTGTGGTTCAAAGAAGGTCATTAGCAATCATCCACCCAAAATTACAGCTTTAAAATATTTGCCGAGGATTAAAATGGAAACAGAACATGTTCAAGTTCATCCATTTCTCAACTCTAACTAATGATGTAAAACTAATAATATTAAAAACGTAATTTGTTTTTGTTTACTAGCATCCCTCATTTCTGAATATCTTGGTTTTTGTTTTCACATCTGTTTTATATTGACCTTTCACTACACTTGAGATTCAAATGTGGTGGTGGGACTAAGCAAACGGTCATTCTTTCTTCTCTAAATCATAAGGCAAAGTACTGACTCTGCATAAATTCTGTACTGTTTCACGGAAAAAAAATAAATAAAGGACAACAGAAGTTAAAAACCCCTCTACATCAGCACAACAGCATCAACATGAATAGTAAAATGTCTCATGCCAAACCAGATAGATGCATACATTTTAAAACAGGGGTGTTCTGCACAGTCCCTAATGTACCTCATTAGTTGATAACTTTTACTGTTAAGCCTGCTTTAGTGTTTTGGTCAGTTTCTGAGGTCTCTAACAAGGTCTCCCATCACAAAAGTGTAATTTTTCTTAAATTTGTTGAAGGTTATTGAACATAAATCTGACTGTGGGAAGTTCCCTGTTATAGAAAAGCACACGGACAATTTTCCAAAAGTCAGAAAAAGCATGGCTTTGATATGTTGTTGATTTAGGTTAAGCAAATCTGCAAATGTCCTAAAATCAGATCATGACTACAGATATGTTTTTCACGTTTACTGCATTTATCTAGGTCTCTTACATGACAGATATTCATTACACTGGCTGCTCCTTTATTATTAATGAACATTCCCGTTTTATCCCTTGTTGTATAGAAAGGCTCATGAACTTGCAGAGACTGCTTTTCTTCTCTGAGATAACCAAGGTCATTACTAGCACACTCATACCAATGCAGTGCCCTGTATACTTATTGCCTTTGCTTATGTTTGGTAATGTTGAGATTTCAGTAGAAGCATTATTGCTGCAACAGTAAACTCAGCACAGGAAAACATTATCATTGGTGTTTCTTTTCATTATGAAGTGAAAGAAAGGCTTTAGGGTAAAATATAGCTTTTCCATTAAGCTCCTTTTCCAGCTCTTCAAAAATGATGCTGTAAAAACTACAGTGGCTTTTGCTAATTCAGTGACTGTTAATTTACAATCAGATCAAAAGGTAAGATTAGGTGTTTGAACTTTCTCTTTCCTCACTTCCATATTTTAACTAATTCCATCAAACAAAACATCAGCCTTACATACTTTAATAAAACCTCGTAACTTGCTAAAAGAAAAGTTGAGTAATTTTCTATCTGGATCCAAAATACAATGAGGTCAGTAAAAACACTCTCATTAAGTTTAAAACAGGCTCTGGCTCAGGCACTTGTATGTTAGTAACTTGACAACCAGAAAGATGGATGTCTCTTATATAGCTAGGAGCATTTTGCATAAGCTTTTTGCCAGTTTAGCATGTTAACATATAGGTATCAATGACATGGAATACAAACAAGGCATTGCAGTATTTCACTGAAGGGACTAATAGCCATTGAAGTTCTTAACTGATTTGATGAGGGGTCTGCAATTTTTAGACTCAGGAAACCTAAACAGATAAAAATCCTGTTGTAATATATGAATGAATATGGTCTTCAACTCAGAATAATTGCAAACAGAAACATTCACAGATGCCTTTTACTTGACCTTTAACTGTAGAAAACGCAAATGTTCTGCTGATTGTTTCTCTCCTTCTATGTTTCCAGCTTTCCTCTACACCAGAAGTCAAGTATTAATTCTAACAAGGGCTGTCATGGGTTCAGCAGCAGCAGTCATTTTTCTCCTTCTTGGTAGCTGGTGCAGCACTGTGTTTTTGATTTTGGGCCTGGGAACAGCGCTGATAACACCAGTGTTTTCAGTTACTGCTTGGTAGTGTTTTGTCTGGCCAAGGACTTTCTGAGTCTCATGCTATGCCAGGGAGGAGGGGGAGCTGGGAGGAAGCAGAGAGAGGACACCTGACCCAAACT
The DNA here is from genome assembly GCA_017639245.1 of Myiopsitta monachus. Lineage (NCBI taxonomy): Eukaryota > Metazoa > Chordata > Aves > Psittaciformes > Psittacidae > Myiopsitta > Myiopsitta monachus. The sequence continues at coordinate 10,589,636 of CM029923.1, read as the reverse complement.
GACCAAAGAGGTTATTCCATACCACAGCACGTCATGTCCAGGATGGGAACACGGAAAGCAGAGACCTGGAAGGGTGCGGTGGTGGACTGGGGAGAGCACGGCGTGGTCAGGTTTTGGCGCTTTGGGTGGGGGTTTGCTGCCGGGGGGTGCACTGGCTGGGTCGGGCTTGGTGAGAAGTTGTATTCTTTTTCCTTGTATTTCTCTTCTATTATTATTGATGGTAGCAGCAGTGATTTGTGTTATACCTCAGTTACTAAACTGTTCTTATCTCAACCTGTGCGAGTTGCATTCTTTTAATTCTCCTCCCCATCCCCCTGGGACTGGGGGAAGAAAGAGAGAGGAGTGAGTGAGTGAGAGAGAAAACTGCGTGGGGGGGGGGGTAGAGACTTAAACCACGACAAAGGGTTAATAAGTAAAAATTCATAACTGTTTTTTTTTATATGAATGCCAAAAAAATTCAATCTTTATTACAGTAAATTTTATAACAGTAGAAGATCTAGCTTTAGTTTCTGAGTATACTTTAGCTTTGCTTCTTAATTTCTTCAAGACATAATTTTGTGTTACTATTTAGACAAGTAAAAACTTAATGTGGTCCTTAATTTTATATCATGAAAAATGCATTTGACTTTAATAAATTCCCACATGCAATTAAGACAATAACCATGCATTACACATCCTAGTCTGTTTGTCACAAAGTTTCATCCTAGTACTGCATGTTCATGGTAAGCCACTTACCCATGTTGACATGTCAGGTTACTGTTGGCTATTTTTTTTTGCTCATGCATGCAAGTACATAATTAATATTTGAAAATTTGTGCAATCTACAGTCATAAACACAATGTTTTCTACACCTATATTACACCAAAAGAAGCTGTCAATGCAATGTTGATGAATGCCTTCTAGTGTGACCAAAATAATTTCTGCAGTCATGGAATGTGCATTAATAGGCATCACTGTGATTTGCATAAAAAGGCTACAGATGCCAGCTACAGTGAGCAGAGGCTTGGACTATGATTCAGAGCATCCCCGCAGAAAAGGACTTGGGGGTGTTGGTTGATGATAAAATGAACATGAGCCAGCTTCAGTGTCTGGTGTCCTCAACGTAAAAAGGACATGGAAACTGTTGGAACAAGTCCAGAGGAGGGCCACGAGGGTGATCAGGGGACTGGAGCACCTCCCATATGAAGATAGGCTGAGAAAGTTGTGGCTGTTCAGCCTGGAGAAGAGAAGGCTGCGTGGAGACCTCCTAGCAGCCTTCCAGTATCTGAAGGGGGCCTATAAAGATGATGGAGAGGGACTCTTCATCAGGGGCTGCAGTCATAGGACAAGAGGTAACTGGGTTCAAACTTAAACAGTAGAAGTTCAGGTTACGTATAAGGAAGAAGCTTTTATTGTGAGGGTGGTGAGGGACTGGAACAGGTTACCCAAGGAAGCTGTGAATGTGAGTGTTCAAGGCCAGGTTGGACAGAGTCTAGGGTAACATGGTTTAGTGTGAGGTGTCCTTGCCCATGGCAGGGGGGTTGAAACTTGATGATCTTAAGGTCCTTTCCATCCCCAACCATTCTATGATTCTATGATCTACCAGCATTTGCCATAGACTAACTTCACCCTCTGCTAGCCACATACTAATAAAAGTACTAACATGGTAGCTAGACTTTCAGATCTGCAGTGCTTCTGCATAATCAACTCTTGCACTGCCAGCAGTGTGCAAAATAAATTTCTAAAAAGCTTACCATGATTAATGGTAGTCAGAGGAAAAGCAATGTAAAAGAGTGGAAGGACAGAATCAAAAAGCTCCTAGACTTGAAGTTACCTACAATCTGCAAAGTGAACTTTTTATTTCACTTGCGATTTAAAATTACTTGGTAATCAAAAAACCAAGCTGCCAGTGTGCTCTTCTTCAAAGAGGACCCAGAAAGCATATAAACACTTGCTCAAAAGCATTCACTCACTGTCATCCAGAATTCCTTTTCCTGTCACATTCATTTTATACCAGTCCTCCATTTTCCAGGCCTCTGACTTCTCCTCTTTTATGGCTGTAAACCCTCAGTAGCCTGACATTTTCTTCCTAGTCATTGCTGCTTCCTACCGAGAGGTTTCTCATTACCTCTAAGGCTCACTTTTTGCACAGACAGCTCCTATGCCGCCCTCCCTCCCTCCCCGCCCCCAAGCCCAGTGCCAGTCATCTGTGCTAAATCCAGACATTCCAGATGCCACAGATACTTGTCCATTACATTATCTCCCTTCAGCCCATCTGCTAAAATCAAATTTGCTGGATTGGGGACTAAACAAATGCTTCCCCTTCCCTGGCCTCTGCTAGCACTAAACCATCTTAGGGTCAGTAACAGCAGCAGAACTTTGAACTCTGGACTTTTGGTTTTGCCTGAAGATGACTAACTCAACAGATTAAAATTAAATGAACAAATGAGCTCTCTAATCATATTAAGTACTGTTATTTGCTAAAAAGTATTTCCAAAACCTCATCTTTGCACTGTAGTAGGATATAAGAGGCCTAATGTTCAAGCCCTAGAATGGATTCAGAGCTTGCTAACAAATAAATAGCGGCAGTATTTGTCAATGCAGTCAACTTCATAGTCCTCAATAACCACACTACTATTTTGTATACACATGAACTGCATACCATCTGCTGATGCTTATTTTAATTCACCAGGAAAGGCCTGTGTTTAAGTTGGAATTTAAGTGACAGAATCAGAACAAAAGGAAAAGGGCAGCAGAATAAACTGAATAAATTCCAAATATGACTTGTAAAGGCAGACAATATAAAAGCTATAATCTTAGTTTAATCCCCGCACTTTTTAAACATAGTAATTACTAGACATCTGCTGGTAACACAGCCTTGCTATTGGATAACCTTAATTACCCTGTAATATTTCCTGACACTCCCCAAAATATGCCCTATGGATAATAATTCATTCACGGTTCAGCCCCATTATTAGCTACTAATTCAAACAATCAAGACAAAGACAACGAACAGATGACCTTGAACAATTACCCACTCCCTGAACAGAATTTATTTCATGCTTTTCAAAGACTTTACTGTTTTTCTGGTTTCATAAGTAGCAGTCAAAAATTAACAAAATACAAGCAAGAAAAGAGCTGCAGAATAAAAAGAGATTTGCTGGGGTACCCCAGTTCCCTTAAACATCATTTTCTTGCATTAACAACATAATGGCTACTGCAATAGATTTCATTTTCTACAACTAAATAGGAACCTAGGCAGACTAGGTGCAAAACCCAATACAATTGTTTTATTATACTGGATTTGTAAGCTTTTTAGTTATCTGCAAGGGAAGTATTGGGAAATTTGGAAAATAAAAATAATAATTAAATGCATATAGGTAAAATTAATGGAATTCAAGCAACTGTTGCAGAAGCAGATACAGCATCAGTGCTGAAGCAAATGTCTGAGGCTTCTCTGTGGGCTGCCCAGGAAATATTTCAAGCCACAGATCACACTTTTTCCTCATTTGAGCTGCCATAACTTCATGCCCTTCTTTCTGATTGTATAGATAAAATCAAGTGCATATAATGAACCATTATTGCCAAATAAACCTAATCCTTAACATTTTGGATGATTACTTGTCTTATTTTGAGACATTATTGTTTTAATGAACATTAAAGGGGAAATGGCTTTAAAAAAAATATTATTTTTACTGTAATCAGGTTTTGGACATTATTTCTTCAGCTTAAGATAAGGATAAGGTGTGTGAAAAGTTATACTTTTCCCTATAACTCAATTAATTCTCTCTTTGAGACTCTAGGAGGTCCCTTGCAATCCATCTGAAAGCCAAAACATTTAGGGTTCAGCTGGAAATAGGACTTGAATTGCTGAACTAGTAGGAAAATAAGGTGAAAGCAAAAGCTAGGAAGAAAAGAAAATGTAATTGAAAAGTCTAAGTCAAAATGACATCATCATTTGCTGAAGTGGTTCTGAGAATGACATTGTCATTGTAGGAATCTAGTTGAATTTCTTAAACATTTAAAGTGAATGGCAGAAAAAAAAGATTGGAAATAAAATAAAAACATAAATGCTAAAAAATTTCCCCTTGTCAAAATCAAAAATATGGCAACTTCTAAAACCAATTTGGTGTTTTGTATGCACAATTCGTAACTACTTTAAAGATAAGATTTTTAAAATGTAAAATACCTAAGAGTTAACAACCTTGTGAAGCTTAAGAGCAGCATTGCTAGTCCTAGTTTCAGCCAATCTGAAAGCCACAGGTAAAAGGACAGCTGTAGTTCAGCTTGATCTTAAAAGGTATGCAGTCTGTAAACATAAAACACTCCAAGAAAGATGTTGTGGAGAAGGATTTTCTTCTCCAACGAAAACCACGAGACTGCAATATCTTCAAAGAAAAATATTTGTGTCCACATGGCTTCATAGACTACTTGAGGCTTCTTGTTGAAGCTATGGCCCTGAGCATGCTTTACTTATCAAGAGTGCCTAATAAAACTTCTAAGATTTAAAAGTCCACCTCACAGAAATGACGCATAGGTGATGAAATTTCTCTTCCAGTTCCAAACAGATCTGTTTTTCAACTTTTCCACCAAACATCCTTTTTAAGGACAGCATTGAAGCGTTAGCACACCTCCCTATAGTGTTGTATTTTTCTACTGTAATAAGAAATGAAATCACTTCAGGATTGGACACCCTTGTAAATGATTGTTTCGGAAGCATTTTTAGTAGCAATACACTGAATTATATTTGATTTAGTTTTCTCCTGGCCTCAAAACTCATTAATTATATCAACATTCCTCCTAAACTTTTCTTATGATCATTACATGATTCACATACCAGCATTTAGAATTTTCAGAAGGAAGTATATATCTAATATCTAGAACTTCTCTAGTAATGGACATTTGACATTTCCTTTCTCAGACTAAAAGTAGCCTTTCAGGTCATAATCAAGCATCTAAGAAACAAACTTGTTATAAAACCTTTGTGAGAACAGCATGCTCTGTTTCAAAAATCACTCGTAATGGATTGTCAACATAAAATATTTTCATGTGGATAAGACAACAAAATAATCTCTTGGCCATGGGTCAGGAATGGCCTTTTCTAATGCATAAGTATTCAAATTATTGTTTTTTATGATAAAGTTTGAAGTGCACTTGTTATTAATTTCTATACAGACCAAATTAATGCAATTTGCCTGAAGCTCATGTCCTTGTTCATTCAGGAACTGAAATGTCATGCACAGAAGATAATATTTTCTTCTAATTAATGTGGTCATGAGACAAATGAAACACAATAGGCAAGTAAGAGCTATGATAATTAAATAAAATGTTGTCCCTCCAGGAACAAAACACTCAAAATAAACTAGTTGCATATAGTTGTTTTTGAAAGGCCCATCTGTTAAAACTGAAAGTATTTTGCTTAAATTACATCTGGTTACTAATAGGTATTGTGTTCCAATTATTTCAGGGAAACTTAAAAGAGAAAAGTCTCTGCTAGTGTTCAGGTCCAGAAAGAACTGCACAACTGGGTTCTTGTGTGTTTAATCTTAGATGTTGGGCCAAGCTCAAAATTAAATTCACATTTCTGTTCACATCTAAAAAGCCTCCCAGCAAGTCAATATCAATCTAGATAATTCCCCTAAACAAACGTTATGCAACCAAAAGACACATTAAAGAATACAGAACCTCATGTTTAAACCCTTAATCTTATGATTGATGCAGAAAGGCACAATACCAACACAAAACAACCAAACTTATTTAGAGTGAAAGGTCCTTACAAAAATAGGATTCTAAGAAAAATTACTGTTTTGCATCAGCGGTTACATTGTTATTTAGCATGTCTGACCTAATATCCTGGACTGCATACTAGTGAGTGTCTTCACAGTTATTTTAGAAAATACCTGTTTATTAAATGAATGTTAGAAACACGGCAGAAAAGTAACCAGATTCACCATCAGGAATTCTGATTCAAGCATTCAGCCAACTACTTCAAAACAAAAGATGGTGTCCCCTAAGACTGGAAAAGGTCAAGCTGGTTACTAACATCTTCATATCAGGAATTAGACCTTTCTCCATGTTATCCAATGTGAGTTTTGACAATGGATCTACAACCAGTTTTACCTACTGAACCCTTCTGGAGTGGGACATCACATACTTGTTCAGTAATTGTCTGTTCCTCACAAAAGCCTCAAAGAAAATGGTTCCTTCATCCTGTGACCCTGGAAATTTTTGTTTTTAAAAATATTCCTTTTCAGTGATCTCTTTTAAGATAAAAACAAGGCAATTCCATTTCCTCCAGAAAATCCAGAAAGTGACTCCAGTTGCCTGGCATGCAAGAAACTAACATTTCCTGGAATGAACCAGGTACAATAAGACCCGGCACGCAAATTTCTCCATCATAATCATTTGTTCTTACCACCAAAGTATGCTCTTTGTTTCATCAATCTAAACATAGAGACCTTTTTGAATACAATCTCCATCAAAACTGTGATACTCCCAGAAGTTTTAATGTCAAGTTATTGGTATTTTCCAGTAACACATACTTCTGCTTGATTTTTCAAATCAGAATACAAAGCCACTTAGAAAAATACAGGTACAGAAAACAGTCTTATTGCAGTGATAATTTAATCATCATCTGTATAGGCAAAGATGATAGTCTAACAAAGTACACCTTTTAGATGCAAGAGAGATGTCCAGACCCAGAAAGTGCTTTGAGAGCAGCACAGTTTCTTTTCTTCTCATCTAGACTGTTAAGTGATCAAGGCTTCAGACCTACTAAGGCCTAATCAACACAACTCAATGAAAGAGCTGAACTTCAATAGTAACCACCTGCTTTTAATTTCTTGTTTGGGTTTTTTTCCGCCAGCTCTCCTTCACATGAAAGCTTATTTTTCTTTCTTAGACTCCATGTTTTTTCCTGCTTATGTTTTGGTTCTCCTTCCTGGAGTCGTGACTTTCTGCTTTTATCTATAATGTAGCCAATTCCTAGTTTATACATAAGACTTTGACTACAGTGTATCTTCTTTTAATGGAAATAAACAAACCTGTCAGCTTTTTTGCTTCTCACTGCTTCTGATACCCGCTTTATGGTGCCCAATTCCTTCCTCTTAATTTCTACTTTTATATCTTGAAAAATTGATTTGCTATATCATGTGCACCTTTACTCCTTATTATCTTTATTACATCTTTCTCCCTACCTTTATTTTCGTTCACTGTTTCTAATGTCCAAATTTGGTTGAGGCTTTAAAGCTGTTCAGGTTTATGTGTTTGTTTGTATTTGGTTTTGGTTTGGTTTTGTTTGTTTTCAAAAATAATACTTTCAGTTCCTTGGCTTCATATTGAAGCAAAACACATTTGGTTGTTTGAAATTGGCAAATATCATCCCACCTTCTGAATGGTAGATACCAGCTTGAATCTTTCAATCTTTCTTCTCTGAAGCTGAGCGCTAAGATTTCTGAAGCATATTTAGAAGTTGTATCTTTTAGTTTCGCCACAGATATATTACATCAGTCTGCTTTCTAAGTTTTTTATTTGGTGTGAAATCTCCTCTATACTAAACATTCATAATTTTAACCTATTGAAGTCTGACTTGAACATTTCTTCCTGAAGATTTTTACATCTGCTCACTGCAATATAACCTGTATCACTGCAAGGGGCAGAAATTGTCACTATCAGGTTTTTATTTCATATATTTTCTATGTGAAGTAGCAGTTATGACCATGTATAAGAAGCCATTGCTGGTATAAAGGAGGCAGTTTTAGCAAAAGCATTGGTTTTTCCACTGCTTATGTTACCTACTGAAGCTCAAACATTGTCTGGCAACTATCCTCAAGGGCAATTGTTTGGCCAACTTAACAGCGGGCCCCCTGCCATCCTAACAGATGGGCACCAAGTGTAAGTAGCCATAAGACCATATAAGTGCACTTAGTGTGAAACTTGGGGCATAATTCCCAGCCTTGATCACCATATGGCTTTTCCATACCGGGTTTGTGATAAATGGGATGTGCAGTGCTAACCTAACTTTGAGCATGAACAGCATTAAGTAAAATAATAACAAGAATAGCTCTCACCATGTGATAAGCAAGGACTAAGTTTGTAATTAGCAAGAGCAGTAGAAGAGTAGGATTATTATATACCACCATCTTTCCCCACACTTTTATTTCTGTTGATGCGCTATGCTTTCATGAGAATCTCAACTTTTGAAAAACAAGGGAATCTGCTCCTTCACTTCCTCCACACTCCTTTTCAGGGAAAGAGAATGCAAAATTGTGAAACACAGTGCCTTCAAGAAAAAACCTTGAATTGATTCACTTAGTCTTGTAACTGGACTGAATCTACATTGCACAGTAACTTCTATCTGGAATTCTACAGGTCAGTTTTACAAGAGAATCTCAGGATATCACAGACTCATTTACCACCCACATATTAATGCTTTTACCATGTATACTTTTTAGATATGGAATCCCAAACATGTCCCTTCAGAAAATGTTTTTTTTTTTCAGATAACTGCCATTTCTAATGATCATGGAAAAAAGAAAGCCAGTATAGCCTATGCGTATGTTTGTGCTCACCATCTTTATTCTAAGTTATTCCAAGTTCTGTATGCCTCAGTGAGCGTGGATTTCAGCTACTGCAGCAAAATTCATTTGGGTTTGTTAGCAGGAAGGATTAAAAACAAACAGCAAGTAGTGAAACAGGGATTTAGGTCCAGGAATGTGAATCTTAAAATTTATACATTGGTTTTCAGTATTTTCAAGCAGCACTTCTGAGTTTTAGGTACTGTCAAAAAAGATGCTGCTTGTGACCTTTGAAGAAAGAAAATAATATAATTTCATCAACTCTTGAGAGAAGAGTGGGAATTCGGATGAATGATTCATTCAGATTTAAGAGTTTAAATTATAGGAGGTCACATTAAAAAAAATATCTGGTTTTGTTCTTGCCTTTTCTCTCTATCATGCTTTAAGGCAGAATTCATGCTTGATTTACACCAATTTAAAACCACTAAAAAGGAGAAGTCTCACTTCTCCCATCCTGTTCCATATTTCTGCTGGAAAGGGCAATGCTGTCCTTCAGTGAGGCATGACTTGAGTCGTTTCAAGTATTTTCAGAACTATTGTCTTAGATAAAAACAAAAAAAAGATAGGCTTCATCTGGTATACATCAATACAGATGGTGCTGGAAAGTTACAGATGTGCAGCTTAAGGTCTAACACAATATATCTCTCTAGGTTCAATTCCTAGATCAGAAAGAATGACACCTTTCATAAATATTCATCTGAATTTACTTGCTTTCCAACAATATCCAAATAATCAACTCTGTTGGCATGACACAGAAAGCAAATGTCAAAGTTGCTTGTATGAGCTTTTCTGGAAGAAAAAAATAAATCTGGCCCTCCAAGAATGTTGGTTGAAACATTTATCTAATTAGGAAGATAGGTAAGTGACAGGCAGTATTTCATCAGAATCCTGAAGCAATCATAATAAAGAATCAGACTCATGCTTTCAGTTGACATATATGAACCCCTTTCTGAATTAGCTTCCTACTTACCTGAAAAAAAGAATTAAATTAGTGCCTATTAATGTACTAGTTACTTAGGCTACCAATATTTTTTCTCTTATACGGTTACATATGACTAGAGCTCATTATGTTAATTTCCTCTTAAAAAGATTGGATCTTTTAGTTTTCTTTTTAACTATTAACATATAAAGCCTGAAGCTGAATCAGGTTATGTTTTAGAAAATCTGGGAATTAACTGGGCATAATTAAATAGGATATTTTTGCAGACCTATACACCAAAGAGAGGCTTCAAATGCTTAACAGTTGAACAGGTGGGAGAGACAAACCAAACATACCAATAGAATACATCCTAGTCAGCATCAGAGTATAATTAATACTGTAATATCTCCTTGGAAATACAGAATATACCACTAGCACTGGGAGACCAAGTTCACAACAAAGAGAATGTCTTTGTGCTTCAATTCTGGCTGTGTTGAGAAATGAATCTAAAAGTGTCACCGCTTCCTGTTAATTATCTTTCAGAAACTTCCAGGTCCCATTCACTCAGTTTATCTGAAATATATTTTCCTTCATTGTCAGCCCTTGAAGATTGACCTTAAATATGAGCCAAAGCATGGATTCCTTCTGATGAGTGCAGCAATGAATGCAGCACTGAAACCCACAGCTGGAATTACCATTACTCCCCTTTCATGATATAGATTACTCTATAATCTGTCTGTTGTGGAGATTTAAGTATGCCAATTTGGTTACACAGAACAAAAGAAAAAGGACCTGACTAAGATAAAGCTAGGCATGAGTGAAGTAAAAGTAAACAGCAAGAAATGCTGTAATAGGCATTTATCAGCCTATAAAAGCGCAAATACTGTGCTTCCGATAAAACTGAAGTCACAGAAGTTCTCTTTTGGTTACAAAGACAGGTACTTTTCTTACAACATAACTAACCTGCAGAACTCACTACCTACAAGTGATTAAGCAAACCCAGAGTTTAATTTTTTTAATGGCTCAGATACTTGTCTATATAGAGAAATTAAAGAGGGTCTTTACGAGAAGAGAGAAGTGCTCATCAACCCACTGCTTCACACCATAAATCACAAGCTTGGGTGAGGCCAGGGCTGAGCATCAATTTCCCCAGTGGACAGCTGATGTGCAGAAGTTTCTGATGTTGGCAATTATAAACGCAGTGAAAGCCACACACTTCTTGGCTACATTTACAGGGTTTCAGTTTCTTCACATTCTCCACTTAGTTGAGGCATGCAGCTTCACTGCCAGCACAGGTCATGACACAAAGCAAGCCAGGAGGAACACAGTCCTCCATCTGCACCCTGTTGGTCATCTGCAAACCTGCACAGTGCACATGCAGGTTTCCAATGCCCATGTGGCCTCAGGGGTCCAAAATCAGAACTAAAGTTATGAACCTACTACAAAAGTAAATTATAACATACTGTGTGCATCTTAAAAGGGAATAGATTCTATTTTGCAGCAGGTACATTTAGAATGTACCACATCTTCAGAATTAAGCAGCAACCTACTCTCTTGGAGAAAACAATACATCTTACATCTTTGAATGAAATTGCATTGCATAGAAAACTATTAGAAAAACACTTACAAACTTGCTGCAATTGTAGAAGTCTCCAAAATGCCTTATTTCTGCTTGTGTTTGCTAGTATGGTTTTAATCCTTGTCAACCAAAAAGGCAAGGCATTGCAATTTAAGCCTTTAACTGCTGGGATCCCGTCAATGGCCCACTAACACTGAGTCTGGCTGCTCAGTTTGCTTTCCCTCGCGTCACAGCTGTACAGAGGGGCTCCTGAGTGCTGCTCGTCTGATCCTTGACACAGCCAGGAGCTGCAGAGCAGGGGGGCCCGAGGAGGCTGGGCCTGGGGCTCTCCTTCTCTCTGCTGCCCTCCTCCCTGCACCAGCGGTTCACAGCAGCACAATGTCTCCCATGCATGCCAATATCCAAAATACTGTAGGTTGCTGCTACTCCTCACAGGTCTTCTAATATAAAAAGCAGTGGAACCCTCACCAGGCAAAACTATACTCGTAATGGAAAGAATGAGGGGATTCTAGTTTTTGCTTCTTTGTTTTGCAGTATTCATCTCGGGTCATGGTTTTATGTAGACTACTGAATAACCTGGTGTCCTTAGCCATAGAAAACAGGAATTAAACTTCTTAAAGCCCTTTTTGGAAAATTAATTTCAGAAATAATACTTCCTTATTGCTCACCTTATAATAAATTGGCAACATTTTAAAATGTGCCAGATTTCTCCCTAACAAATTTTGGTATCAAGTGTTAAAGACACTGAAATGAGAAATAAATGCAATAGAAAAAGGGTGTGGGTGGTTTTTCTAAAATGACATTTTTCTTTTTTCCAAAATATTTTATTTTCAAAGGTATTGATCATTTGTTAAAAATTGCAAACTGGGCAGTGCAGTGCCCCTTTCAGATTCCACTTTTATAATCCACAGAATCTTTGTGTTTAATCTTTTGTTAGACCCTGAAGTTCCTTGATGCATGCACATTATTTTCTAGTGATTGCCACCGCATGAAAAGGGTGTTAATCCTCTGCTAATTAACAACTTGTTGAGGTCGATGGGGGTCAGCACTTTACATTTTTGGACTTGGTGAATTTTTCGTTCATTGGAATTTCTTGTTCTCCGCAGTTCAGCTATTCCACCATTTTTTGTCTTGGTGTATTTTGTTCCATGTCAGCGATAGCATCTGCCTATGCACTTAGCCCACTAAGAACATACTAAAAGCTTTTGGTTTGACATGGGATTCAGTTTCTTGTAACATTTGAGCAGCCATAGTACCCATTCTACAATTACTTTGATTACAAAGCTTGTCGCTTCATGCAGTTTAGGTGTTTGGTGTAGTTAGGAAATGGAGTTTCCACTGCTTTTGATAGTCATACTATGGATACATTTCACTGCATACACCATGCATCAATAAAAATATAATAGAATTCTTCCTCAAAATCATTAACATATTATAAAAAGCATAAAAAATGTTGCTATAGGGAGAAACAAAAAAATTAAAGGACATTTTTATTTAATGAGCTATATTTACTTATATATTTATTAACCTGAATTTAGTTTAATTAACTTCAGATCGTTTTCTTTCCCTATTGCCTTCACTGAGTGCAACGGCTTACATAGTTGAAATTCTATTAATCAGATTTTAAGAACAGACTTATTTCACTTTCCACCTATTATGAAGAATGAAAAAAAGTGGTGGCTTTCTTTACGGAAAAAGATACGTGGCAAAGTGTTCTTTTATAAGCAACATCAACAAGATCTACCTTTTTTTTCCATAACATGTCAGTGAATTGTGCTTGTTTTCCAAATGACCACACAACGAACTTTCAGAGTAGTGGTGAAATATAACTATGCTGCCCTATCTTTGTATATTCTTGAAAAGATTCTGCAGTTTGAAGCCATGTAGATAGCAAGACAGTAGATGTTTTGTTTTGCATTCAGTTCCCTCAAACTGGGAAATGCATGTGACAAAAGGCATCATAGAAGCAGATTAACAAAACTTGATGGAGGGGTGGGAGAGACTATGAATGAATGAAGAACAAAATAGAAGAGCATCAAAAGTGTCCCTATCCATACAGTAATTGAGAAACAGGTCTAACCTATGAATCTTCCACAATTTAATCACACATTGTATGAAAAAGCACTTCTTTTCCTAACATAAGAATTTGATATTTCTATATTCAGATTAGATGGAAGACCTCTCTCATCCCTTTGGAAATAGACAAGGAACACAGGCATTCCCAAACTCTCTCCTCTACAAGCTTCAGCACTTGGCAATTTTATTTTCCTCATGACTCATTTTAATTCTTCTGCCTTCTTAAATAATCAATCATAATCTTTGCAGTCTCCTTCACCTAACTCCACCCCCCACACACGCATTTACTTGATTGCTTTCATCATTATTTGAACACCCATATTTCTAAAATAACCTAACAAGGATGAGGAAATTCTCTTTGGAAGCTTGTTTCTTGGTCTAGCTTAGAATAAACAGAAACTGCTTAGAAAGAAAAACAAACAAACAAGAAAACAAAAACGCTAAAACAAAACTCAAGGGAGCCCTGTGGCTTTCACTCATAATGCCTTCAAAAATGCTTTAAAAAATACTGAAACATCATCTAAAACTGAAGTACAGATGCAGCCACATGCCTGCCTAGACACTGTGACTAATTACATGTTATGTAAACGGTATCTCACAGACAGCACTGTATAGATGATAGACCATTAAGACAGTTTACAAAGGGAAGTGAGTGATCTTACCCTTCTGAATCTTGATTAAAGGAAAAAGAAAATTGTATAAATTGCTTGGCTTAAAATGATTTTGTTATCTGAAGCTCTGTAAGATCTTAGCACAACAGGGGTGATTCATGATCCAGAATTTGCCCTTTCTTTGGTTTTTGACAAGCAAAATACCTCCAGGGTGCTGAAGCTCTGTCTCTCGCTCAGGCATTATGAATGATGGGCGACTGAAGGTTTCCCTGAAGTACTTCTTATGAGTGCACACCTTTGGCTCCTATTACACAAAGCACTGATTATCTCCGTAATTATTTCTGAACAGTTATATTGGCTGTTGAGAAGAAGCAACTTCTGAGATTCCATATATGCAGATATAAGTAAGTATTAAAATAGCTGAAGGAGAAAAACCACACTTGTCTTCCTTTTCAGTATTCTCTTTGCAGAACTTCAAGAATTTCCCCTTTTTATTTATCAGCATCACTTTTCATTCCTTCACCTATTCAACTGTAGTAATAGATTTTCATGCAGATAAACTAATAATTCACTTGAAAGTCAATTCTTTCCTTAGCCTGTTAACAAAGTAAGGAATTTCCCTGTAAATACTGGCATTAAAACAGTGCTATCATTTCAGCATTTTAAAAAGTTTCATTACTTGAGGAACTGAAGTATTAGATAAAGTTAAATTAGGGCACAAGAAAATATATTTTTTTAAAAAAGACAATGACCTAAATGGTGAATTGTGACAGCAGCCAAGTAAATAACTTAACAAGAAAAAGCTTTGCAGAATATTGATTTAATGCATCACTTAAGCAACAGAATATCTCAAACCCGCATTATCCATGCTCTATTTCCCTGTACCTTGGACAGTTTATCTATTCACCTCTCTCAAAGGAACAAGCACATATTTCTACATGAATTGTTTGCCTATGATGTACAGTTCTTAACAGTATGATAATCTTCAGTAGAATTCTACTTTTGTGAAGGATACTCCTTTATACCAATTTTAGCATACTGGAATTAAAAAGCTCTAGAAATGTACCCAAGATACCTTATTATACATTAATTATCATCTTTACTCCGTGAAAGTGTATCACTGCAAAATAAGGATTTTCACTACGTTAAAGGACTGTAAACAGAGTTTCTAAAAAGGCATTAAAAGAATGCCAAAAATCTGATACAAAATTACACTGATTTTAAATCATGGCTTGAAATATGGCATTCAGGACAAAGACTGTAAAGGCAGTGCTGTCTCACAGAAGGAGGGAGAAAAAGCTGGAAAAGGTACTTATCGTTTTATTATTTTATTTTTTTTTAGAAATTATTAAAGATTTTTTTTAGCAGCCTGTTTTATTACCCAAAGTAAAATCTCTTTCTGTAAAGATTTTTTTCAGCTGAAATTCGCCTTTATCAGTGTTATGCTATTTAAAATGTATGAATGACAGCTTGATTGCTAGAGAGGCATCCGATCTGAATTCTCTGGTTTCCTTTCTGTGGCTACAGAGCTGAAGCTACTACTGCCTGACCCCATGGCACCCAGCTGCCACATCAGGTTCTGCACGTAGACAGGACTGTTCTGTCATCATATGCTTACATAGTTCTACCAAAGCCCTACATGGATGATGAATATAATGAATGGGGTCCTTTCCTACACGCCTGTCCTGAAGAAGTGTTTAAACCACCTTTTATCCAATGGTTTTGGTTCTCGCAGATTAAGCACTCGATTTTATGGAAAATGGGCTAAGAAGATGAAATTACTCTGTAGGTTGTACAGGAATGGCACAGGGCAACAGAAACCCAAAGGAAATTATAATTTTCATGGCATTTTGCAAAATAATGAATGGTCAGAACATTTTCCCCAGAACAGGTTTTGAATCTCTATTTACTCATAACATCTTCAGTAATTTACATCAGTGTTACCTAATCTAAAGATTTCTTACCAGAAACCAGCAAAGAACACGGGCATAAAGTTAGTGCTGATGAAATGAACTGCAGCTGAACTCCTTTTTAGCAACTCTCATTTCACCAATAGAAAAACAGGTTTAAACTTTCAGGTCTCTTCTAACTCTTAAAGGAGGTACACACAAGATCTTACTGATTTCCATCCATGCTGCGGTAAAAAGCTCCCAAGCTATTTGTATTCTACCCTTCATGATATCTGCAAAACAGATTTAAGGAATTACAGAAGTTACCTCCTGGCCAGTTTTATTTATCTTTTACAGCTAAAGGATGCTCCAAAAGTATTGTTGGAGCCTATCTGACCACCCTTAGTGATCTCCCCAGCTGAGCAAGGCAGGGAATAAGACTCATCTGTTCACCTCATGTTGATTTGTCATTTGACATCTGTGTCAGAGCAACACCCTCTAATAGCAGACACTTTGATGCCACTGCAGCTTTATCTCTGTCAGAACTACAGCTGGGTGGACTATTTACTGTGAATAATTTATTCAGCAGATTTCACCCTTTCTTCGGTTTAAGAGTTCTCTATACACATCCTAATTAAAAGAGATAACTGGCTTAATACTCAAGCACTTCATTCTTGTTCTCTTTGTCCAGAGGTGTCCTGAATAAAGGCAGGGGTGAAATCCTGGAACCACTTCAGACACTGAAACCCACTTTCCTCCTTGACTTCACTAAGGTCAGGATTTCGGTCAAGGTCCCTCAAGCAAGAAACTTCCAGTTTATATTGTGATGTAACACAAATGCGGTCCATAATTAAACAGTGGGAAGATACAAGAGAAATGGAGCAACGGATGCAGTAATAGGATGTTTAGATACCATCATGTTGGCTATACTTAAAAAAAATACCCACCCCCCCCCCCCCAAAAAAAAAAAAAGGCAAAACCAACAACAAAGAAGCCCAAAGCCAACCAAAACCCAAACCCAACACTATAGAAATTACTTAAAGTAGGAGGACATGAGGAGGGCTCAGGGTAGGATTTCATTCCCATACAAGAATCAGACAAACGTGTGAGAATACTTTGGTGCCTGTAATTATTTGAACAAGTGCAGTTTAAACTGACATCCCCCTCTGCCTTCCCACCTTCCTTCCCTCTGCCAACAACTTATTTTTTAACTAAGATCAAAACACTCTTGTTAAAGGAATTATGTGGTCTTTAGTGTATAATAAATTCATTAATCAATATAGAATATATAATGGAATATATAATTAAAGATTAAAAGTCATTACTAAAGTAGCAGTTCTGTTCAACTACTCTGTTCAACTAATAATCTATTTCTGAAAGCATCTCTATCCTGTATGCACCTAGGAAGGATCAGTGCCTGAAGGCAGTATTGAACTATATTCTCCGAAATGTCTAGTGTTTTGCTGGCAATTTCAAACTCCTCTGTTCTTCAACATTCAGTCACTAAACTATTCTGCTTAAATTATTAAATCTTTTTAATTTAAATTTTTATAAGCTACTAGAGGAGAAGTGTACATCCTTAAAGTAACAGGTCTGGCTTCCTGCAGGAAAACTATGGTATTAGTATTGCATTTATGCAGTATTAACTCCCCTTAAGAAAAGAACAAAATAAATTATTTCATTAAGGAGTAAAATGTGGAGGGCAGATGCTTAAAAAAACCCAAAACAACCTTTTGAAACTACCTTGGTTTAGGACCACCCAAAATTGGAATAGAAATGGGACAAACTAGTTACTATCTAACCCCTAAAGACTGAGATATCCAACAGGAATAATGAATCAAGAAGTGGCAGATCTCTTTAGATCAAAATTGTTGAAAAAGAAGAAAAATAATTTCCAAGATGTATTATATTGGTCCCAAGCAAAAGTTGACTTTGAAAAAAAGTTGTAATATATTTTAACTTTAATATATACCAAAGAAAATGTTGCAAGTGCTAATGATGTGTTTCCTTGCAATGGTTTAATCTCCGCAATAACACAGTAATTCTGTTGCTGACAGTACTATGGAGGTAGGACAATGGAAGGATTACTCTACTAAATTTTGTTACATATAGTGTAAAACACATTCATCTATTTCCTCAGTGAAGAGAGAGATGATTTATCCCAAGGAATCATATATTAAATAAAAAAAATATTCTAAACTAGACCACCCATGGCTTTTGGATCAAAAGACTTCAACATACAAACCATGAACTGCTAAATACTATCATCCTCTACCAAATACTGAATAACACAAAATATTGCTACGTTTCAGATTTTGAATCCAAGAGAATATCTTACAAGAGAAGGAAATTAGAATATAAAATGCCAGTTGCAGACTTCTATGAGGAAGTGGCAGTTTGATAGAAAATTTATAAAATACATATGTTTATGTATTATTATGGTTAAATTGGGAAGGAACTTACTTGAAAGCAGGAAAAGCTATGTAACCTGTAAAAGTAGCCTAAAGAAAAAAAGACCTGTTGCGGACACCAAGTCAGACTGCCCCTACAAAGTCGATTGTTTTTCCTGTTGTGAAAATTGGGCCAGCTGAGTTTCGGCCTATGTATTTGAGGGAAAACAGTTTATCATGAAAGGAGTTCAGGGAAAAAGGTGACCAAAGAAAAAGGATTAAAATGGGGGGGGGGGGGGGGGGGGATGGAATAAAAAATAAACAGTCACAAAGGAAAAAGAAGTACGTAAATAAATAAAAGGAGCATCATTTTAAAGAAATCATTAGACTTCCTGGAATATGCAGATGTGATATAAAAATTGTTCAAGTATCTTTCATTTCAATAGTACCTTAATGGTAACAAGGGATTTTACCTATTTTAAACTTGAGGTATGCCAGCTTAAAAGCATGGCTGATAACTAGCTTTACTGATCAGAACTTTATGGATGTCATAATTCTATGGCACCCTAAATTTAGCCAAGCTTTCAAATGTTTGTATCACAATTTCATCTGACTAATATTGCAGTTAGCAATCCACTCTTTATATAACATTCTGTTTTATCGAGAAGTTTTCTTCTCAAATACAACTGTTAACAGATTATTTTAATATTCACTTGTATAAACTTGCAAAAATTTTAGAATCAATTAGCTGAAAATCCTGGCTTTTTCCCGATGTTATCAATTCATCTGAATGAGATGTTGATGAGATCCGAGTTCCTCACCAACAGTCCTGTAACCCACATCAGGTTTATAAATACAAAACAACTAATAGCTCAAAGTATACATGAATTTTAATACATAAAGGTCAAGAACCCACTGAATCTGATATCGTGTTTGTAGTAGTTATATTATATCTAGATTACCTAAATGGTCCACCAGAACTTGGCCCTAAACAGATCATGCAGCGAAAACAGGAATACGCTCTGACTTTCTATGGTAACTGGATACTAGCTTCCTTTCTGCTGAAAATCTTCCCTGTCTCTCATATAGTTTCATTTACTTTATCTACTGAAACAGAAGAGACAGAGGTATAAAAAAAGACTAGGTTGGAAAAAACATCTACAAACAAAACAAACTCCCAAAAGCCTCATAAAATCAGTTATGATATTGACAGCTTTGCTGGTGATTTTTCTTTCTGTAAATGGTGGATATCACAACCTGGTCAGCTGATTCTTGTGCAGCCCAGATGACTTAGCATTTCAGCTAGTTTCACCCCTTTAGGTGCAGTAGCAAACCTTCCTTAAGAGCCCTCCCATGCAAGATGCATTTGAAAACCTCCTTATGGGAGCTTAGGCTTGTTATTCACTAGGGCATAAAACCATTTCCAGGAGAAATGCACACACCGCAAATGATGTGCATGCTCCCAGACTCTGGTAATTCCTCTCCTTGAAATGGCTTTTGGGTGTCCTTTGTCCACTTGCCTGCCCTCAGAGATTTTCAATGACTTTGCTTCTTCTCTGCCTTTTTCCAGCTTCTTCAGTATCTTGTGGTTTGGATTTTGACTAATTTCTTCCTTTCTTATGCATTACCAACACTGATGGATTTTACTAGCAGTGACTAATATAAGATTTAAACTTTAGCAGATACCACCTACTGCTGAATTATAAAAAGCAAAGGTGTATAGAGCAGCAAGAATTCTCTGCCAAAGTTGCAAGCAAATCTATACAGTAAAGTTCAATTATTTTCCACAGAAAGAAAAATAGAAAGGCTTAAAAGTGCTGAGCAACATGAAATCTACATCACACACAATAGAACTGCATTTGATTTTCTGAGGAAACAGTTAAAATGTTTTCAGAAGAATTCATTTATATAACACAACACATCAACATGCAAGCTGTGTAAGTGCTTTTATTCTAAGCAGCTTCTAAAATAAATTCATCTGATTTTTTTTGATTTTTGCCTTTCTAAATGTAGCACACATTCCTAAAAAGAAGCCAAGAGGCAAATCTCCTCCTTCCCCCCAAACAGTCATTGAGCTTAGATTTACACAAGAAAAAAATCACTAGCTTTTTTGTAAAGTTGTTTGGGAATGCACTCCGTATGAGTGAATAAAGGCCATCCTACTTTTGTCCCCTCGCACCATATGCTTTCTAATAATTCCAAAGAATCAAGAACTATTGTAGTGACTACCATTTATAACTTGCTTCACTTGTCCCTACTTTCCTAAAGTTCCTGGACAGGGGAGAATGAAAATTCTTAGGAACAGGACCCCTATTAGGCAGAAGTTAAATGTCTTTACCACTTTGCTACATCAGAGAAAAAAAGCCCAAACCCATAAATAGAAGTCTGTTCTGTCAATGGATGGAATCACAGAGGACCACATAGCAGTAACAGTACAGTCTTCATTCTAAGCCAACCCTGTTCTCAGCGAAACATTTTGGCTCGCATCTTAAGCGTCATCACAATGATGCTTTAATTTGCAAATTAATGATATTTTCCACACCATGGTAATTTTATGATGCTCTCATTCTTTGTCTCGTACAGTCATGAAGGCTTCTCTAGTAACCAATAACAGACAAAGCAGTAGTTTATTTTTCAAGGAGAGTGAACATAACTTTTTAATTTCTTTTCAATAGAGGTAATATGGAAAGTAAGATGTCCATTGAAATACATGAATACATGTAAATATGCACTTTTCTCTCTGCAGACAACAGCCATGCTGAGTATTAATTTGGACTCTTAAATGCTATGAGTCACAAAAGCATCTGCTTGTGTCACCTAAGTCTTTGATTCACAGCTCAAGAAGTGCAGGTAAATAATCATTGTTCCGGATTTCCTAAATTTTCCTGAAATTCACTCATGATTTGTTAGAGAAAAGAGCTAAGCAATACTAAATGAATTCAGATGTTTATTCCCTCTCTTTAAATAGCCTTTCAGCATTTTAAAATCAGAAACTAACATTCATGACAAAGATATATTTAAGATGAGACCATTTGGTCTTACAACCAAAGAGTTTACAGCTCTCTGGAGTAAGGTTTCTTTTATTAGTATTTCTTCCCACTTTAACTGAATTAAAGGAAACAAAAAAAAAAAAGTAACCAAAATTATGAAGACCACCAGCGCTGCAAAAAAAGAAAATGTCTCCCAGGGTTTCCAGTTCTCTTCCCTCAGTGTTCTGGAGTCCAGATGTGGAAAGCCCAGTGGAGCTGAAAACATTTTTGGAGGGTGGAGAGAAAGTCTTGATGCTACTGCTGTAGCCTTATTTTATCCAAACCAGACAATTACCTTTCTTCATTAAGATTAAAAAGCCAAACAGCACCATCACTACCAAACCCCACCTTTTGTATATTACTACTTGAATTATTTTTAATTGAGCCGGGTAAAGAAAACTAAATGCTCTGCAACTTAGCACTTACAAGCAAAAAGGCTCTGCAAGGCCACTGCCTTAACTCAGAACATATACTGTATTTGAAATGCTCTTCATCCAGTGTGCAAGTATATTTTTAAGATAATATTTTTCCTGCTCCCATATCGAGCAAACACATATTGATTCCCTGCAGTGACACCAGGTCACAGGCTATGGAGGAACGCTCCCATATCTTATGCAGCTACACCTGGAATATGGTGTTCAGCTAAGTGATGATGAGAGCGGTCAGTAAGGTGATGATAAAAGTCTATAAATAGCTTAAGAGGGTGAACTTTAACAAGGAATAAGTATTGTTTTAAGGTGGTCTGAACAAGCTTGATTGGTCGAAACAAAAAGATGTCCCAACACCCAGAGCCAGGCATAAGCTGCTGAATAGAAGCTCGCACAAGGTACAAATGCCAGCAGTGCACTTGGGCTTGGGCTTGCATACAGCACAGGCATATAATGAATTTACTATTTCAGAAAAATTATTCTGGTAAACTTCTAAGTATAGTTAAGCCCTTCAACTGCTAAATTAGGCCCTAAATTCAACAGTTCACCAACAGGAGCCACATGATCAGGGTATTTAGCTATACTAGACAAAGCCCTAGAAACAGAGAACAACTAAACCTGCCCAGAAAGGAGAACAGACACAAACCTTGACAAATCTGTCATATCTCCACTTTCCATGGTTCTGGAAAAACATGCACATGGGACTTGGGAAAGGTCTTTTTAATGAGGGTTAATTGGAGAAGTATGTCACACATGACTGAGTACCGTTTCAAATTACTGCTCATGCTGGCATAACTAAATCAGGCAAATGACAGAACACCAAAAGAGGGAATAGTCAATCTTCTTCCCTCCTATTTAATCTTTATAGTTTCATTATTCTCAAAATGTCCAAATATCTGACATTATAGATTTTTATTGAATTTATTGCTTCTTTTAAGATATTATGACCACATCAGTATATTCCCCAGACAACCAATAGTTCTGTTAAATCTATTTTCTATTGTCATTCAAATTATTAGTCTATGCTAATTGGAACTGCTGGATTTGATTTTCTGGCTTGTGTGATGCAAAAGCTCCAGTTATGTGATCCTCATATAGCCCTTTCTGGGCTTAAAAAGAAATAATCTAGAAAGGAGAAAATAACCACACTTTAGCCAGCCAGAATATAGTTATTCCTGTAAAAATCATTGTACAACCTGTAGCACTGCATTACTTTAAAAGTCAAGTCCCCAGCCCTGAACCGAGTCACTTCAGTTTCTCTGTGCTGCCCAAGTTAACTGCAAGCATTTCCTGACACCCAGAGCGCAGGCAGAAAAAGGAAAAACGTCGACTTGAGAAAAGCACAGCTTCCAATCCCCACCCACCAGCTTCAGTCAAAGGGATGACTTCAGTCCCTTTCTTAACTAATCCTGTCACTGTAAAATCCTACAGTCATTCTTCCACACATAAAGGGAAAACGGACTCACTAGGAGGACCTAGACGCTTTCAGCTTGAACTGTTAGCCAATGGTGGAAATGCAAGAATGCTGAAGTTGTGCCTTCGGAGCCAATAGAGTGGATTTGTGTGTCCCACATGACTGTGTTTCCCCTGTCTTTCACATGAGCAGTATTTAGTTCAATTCAGAACTGCAGATAGTATAGCGTGCAGAGCAGCAATGGGATGTCTGAGCACAAGTGGCTGACTTCCAGGCGACTTCAGGAAGCGCATTTGTAATATTTCTCCTAAATTAAACTGGGATTCTGCACTATTGACATCCTCCGACCCTCCTTGTCTCTGCAGAAGGAGACAGCGACCCGCACAGCCCAACAAAACTGTGAGTACGGAATCTATTTATTTTTATTTTCACAGAGAAAAGCAGATCTCTTAAAATTGTTAAAATGCTGCCTGCAACTGAACCGATGGTTTACTTTCTTATGAGATGAACAAGTAGCTAAAGTGTGATTCAAATTCAGACAGAATTCTTGCATTCCTCAATTAAAAAAAAAAAGGGGGGGGGGGGAAGAGAAAAGAAAAAAAAGAAAGAGTTATCCTCCAGGGCAGTGCCTGCATGCACACTGCATGCCACATTGCTTCCTGACATAGCCAGCATGCTGCTTTGTTCATAAAGAAAAACAAAGACAAAAAGCCCGACACACGTATGTTGTTCACTTTTATTTGTACTCTGTGTCTAATCAGGCCTGATCTGTCCCCAAGGGGAAAAAAATAAAGGCAAACTTTAACTCCGCCAGCAAGGGCAGCCCAGACTTTCCAGACATCTGACAGTTATTATAATTAGCTATGAAAGACAGCGAAGACACTTTGGGGCAAATAGCTTTTACATTTGGAACAATGAAGTCGAGCAAGGTTCCCATCCCACCCCTTCCACGGGGGGAGGGGGAGAGGCAAGCCAACGGAGAGGAGTGTCAGGAAAGGGTTATGGCTGGACTGAAAAAACACAACTAGTATAATATCTGGACTCACTCAGCACAAGGAGAGGCTTTTTGATAAGCAACTTTACCTCTCGACAGCAGCTTGCACTCACTCGGATTCCTGGCGGGGTGCGAAAGGGTGTGGGGTTCTTGGCAGCATAACGTCAGAAGATCGGGGTGGAAGGGGCAGCGGGGGCAGAAAGAAGAGAATATCTATAGCAAGAGACATTGCAATTGCTTCCCAGAGCTTTGCTGGCCAGGTCTCCTTAAGCCCAAGTTGCTTTCTGGGCAAGATTTATGAGAGTTCTCAAACAGAAGCAACAGACAAAGCAGAGCTCTCTTTTTTTTTTTTCCTTCCTTCTTCTCAGGAAAAGAAATTGAACCCAAAAGGACAACTGTGTAATAAGCAGCACTGATTTGCATTTTTGTTCTTTTTCTCTGCCCCCACATGTTCATAAGACCTCTAATAAGATCTTTCCCCCCCGACTGCATGCTTCTTCCCACCCCCCCTCCACTACCAAAAGTTAGATTCTGAAAACTACGATCAGAAAGGAAAAAGCAAAGACAATAGAAATCTGACTCGGTCCTGGCTGGGCTGGATCTCTAATAAAGCATGAAGTAAAAACAGTTTCTAAGTGAAAGATGAGCAGTCTGCTTTAAAAAATAAAAAAAAAAGAAAAGAAAAGAAGTGCAATAAGGAGAAATTGCTGAAAGACTCCAGACGCTACTAATTATGGCTTAAATAAATCTTCCTGGACAGATGTTTGCTTGCTCCCACTGCAGGAAAAGGAACATTAAAAGAACCATTTTTTTTATTTTTTTTTAAAGAATTTGACATGAATGTTTTAATATTTTTTTTTAAATACACCGTTTTATTCTTTGTCTGCCCTCCTGTTATCTCCCCCTCCCCCAGCTGCCGCCCACTGCGAGCTGAGACACCTGAAGGCTAGACACAATGATCAACAGAGCACTGCGCTCGCCTGTCTGGATTCCAGCCAGATTTCTTTTTTTTTTCCCCTCCACAATCAAGGAGCCTGCACGCAATGCATGGCAAGCCCCTCACTCTGCTATGTGCAGATCAGACAGAAGTCTGAACCGCGTTGCAGAAAGATTAAAGGCAAACACAAGCCTTTCTTCCTTATGTCGGCCAAGCTCAGTTTCAACTTGATTGTGATTTGCAAAAAAATATGAAATAAGAAACTTTGCAAACATAGATATGCACCTTATTGTACAAAACATGTGCGTGTGTGCACACACGTTCTACCACAGAGCAAATAGGGGCATCCACTGTTCCCCATTTTACAGTGGTATGTACTCTAGCTGTACAGTCAATGCAGTATTTTATGTTAAGTTCATGCATCACTTACATAATTTGCCATGTAGCTCAAATACTATGAACAGATTTTGTATATGTACAGATTACACTAAAGGCAAATAGCTGGTGTACACAGACGTACATCTAAATGGCAGTCAAACTGAAATATTTAAATATATTTGGGTTTAGAGAGATCAGCAAGATCTCCTAGACAGTTTTGTGGCAGTTTTAAACAAGACAGTAGTGAAATGCTTCACAAGTAGGTTGTCTTCAAGCCGCAGAAGGGGAGCGTGGCAGGAGACTAGCTGGCTGGCCTCACAAGCCTCCTCCGTCTTCCTGTTGCCACAGCCCAGAGAAATGCCGACTGGCCCAGTGCCATCGTGCCAGAAAGTTGGTCTTGGGAATGCAGTACTCCCCAAAATAGTTGCTCTGCGCTTGGTGTGTCTATGGGTGGGGTTAGCAGAGGCATACAGGGAAAAGGGAGATTCAAGGCATTTATTCTATTTAATTTTTAAATGTATGGTGTGCAGACCTATTTTCTAAAAGTTCTTTGGAACTGCCTTGTGTTTTGGTACAAAGTATGGCATGATGCACATGGCAATTATTTTCTGCTTTTCACTATGGATTTTGGGGAAAAAAATCGAAAGAAAAAACATGTTTTAAACACATGCACACACACACTGCTTTTAATTTTGTCCCAAAAAGGCTTAAACTATATTTTAGTCACATTATCAGGTATAGTAATAGAAAGATAAGCTTTCGTTTTACCTTTTTTAATACTGCTTATAAGCAATATTGAAAAAGGAACCCAGCATAAGTGTCCCATAAATGTAGTCTTCGAAAAAACTTCCCTTTCAAATAGCAGCAGAAACATACAAACAAAAGGTTACATGTGGTGGCAACAATATCCACAGGCAAGGTAAAAATACTAGAAAAGAGATTTCAGAGAAATGGATGGAATGAATTTTGCTGCTGTCAAATTTGTATTCATGGATTGTTTGGGTTTTTTTTTTTTTAACAACAGATTTATCACTTCTCTGAAGGAACATTTACATACCTTGTATGAAATATACAAGCAAACTCAGCACAGTGATCATATGAGAAGTATATACTTGTAAGTTACATGCTCACTAGTATTAACACGCTAAATTCCTTTCTACTTTTCCTGGCATATTACGCTTGAAAAACAAAATTTGTCACTTATGCTTCACAAATGTGTTTCAAAATAATGCCTGCAGCTACATGTTGAAGTGCTGACTTGTATTTTCTTAAAGGTAATGACAATAACCAATCATATATTTTTATCCATTTCCTAAAGACTGAAAAATCAATTCGCAAAAATCAAATGCAAATCAATTCCTCTAAACTTTAGAAGTGATGTACATACTTCCTTTTGTTATAAGGGATTTTCAACTGGCAACTTATTTATTGTTTGCCAGTGCAAAAGTAATGACTAATCACATAAAAGTTAAGCATTAAACCTGAGCATATGAACACAGGGCCCTTTGCTTCTATGTTTAGTTCCACGCTCTCCCCTTCTTCCAGTAAAGTCCGTTGGGTTTTGTGAATACTGGGTGTTCAGCAGTTTTGGCTTAAGTAGATAGGAGATATAAATGCCCAGTGTGTTTTGCAAATATGATATTATCCTCCAGCTGCTGTTTTCCAGGCACCTGAGATTTGGAGCTATGTGTTTTAACTTTTCATACAAAAAGTTTATTCATCTAAATGTGAAAAATTCTGACCTGTGTTTTTTTGCTGACTTACTTAAACTTTCAAATAGTTGATGTTGAAACAAAGCAATCATGGAAGCTTATGCATATTTTTGACACATTCCTTAAGAAATCTGTCTGTTACAGCTCACCTCTTAGTCTATGGCCTTCAGTTGGTTGCGCAAACTCCATGGCACTACTTGCAGAAACCTCAAGTTCCAATTTCTGTTTTTGAACTCTCCTCTGCTCTCTTCCCCCATACTTCCTCTGTTGCATCTGCTTGTTTGAGCTTTTCCTAGTCTAAGCAGAAGTGTAACTTTAAGTCATAAGAATGAAGAGCTCAGGATTACTTCCAAAACTTTCAGAAAACTGGTTGTTTCGCTTATACCTATACGCAGCAGAAGTAATTTGAGAGCCTACCAGGAACAACTTCAGTCTCAATAAGGTAACAGGGTCAAATAAGCTCATGTAATTACAGATAGGAAGAGAACTGTGTATTGCATTTTTATAGATAAAAAGCACAGAGTGTTTTAATGTAAACAGATTTCTCTGCGATATTTTGCCAAACTGCTGCAAAGCTCAAACTACAGTTGAGCCAAAATGACTTTCGGCATGGTACAGTTAGACCAGATGGCCACGTGTTCTTTTCTTATTTAGATGAGACTTTTCCTTTCAATAACATCTTTCTTCCTGGCCTGCTTAAAAATTCCAGCGAATGAAATCAGCACAGGATTTTCAATTCTAATTGACCATGTGCAGAGGAAGGGCCAGTAGAGAAATCAGTAGGGCCATTGTAAGGCACACTGCATCAATCTCCCCTTTGTCTTGATTCTTTTCTAGCATGAGCTAAAATAATTAAGATTATTTCATTTATATTATTTGTACAGAAGCAAATCTAGCCATGTTCAGGCAAAAATCATTGCAAGTTCCTTTTCTACAAAGGCTTGTAACAAGGAATATGTATGTCTATTACACTCCAGATAAACAGGTACCCAGCATCATTAATAACCAAATATTAAAAAAAAACCCCAAACATAAACAACAAAAAAACAAGCCCCAAACTCAAGAAATCAGTGAACAGAAGAAGGAAAAGTGTGGGTGCATTAAAGCATGAACCGCTTTGCCTTTTCTAATGAAGTCAGAAAATCTGAAATAAAAAAACCCTAAAAATCAGAAATCTTTTTTTCACTGTCCAAAATGCTCACCCTTAAAGTGTCTGTAATCTTCAATCTATTACTTTGCCTGCATAGATTTTACACAGACACACCACCCACACTATGTGGGATGGTGATCATGGTCTCATTTGTTTCTGTGTGATCTACATGTAAAGTACAGATTGTAAATACTGTATATATCACACACAAACATTATCTACAGAAATATGCACACAGATGACACCATTACAGTCTTACCTTACTATTTTATTTGGATTTAGTGAGCTATCTGTGGAGCAATATAACCATACTGAGATTTAACAAGTAGTATATGCTAAAGATGCACAAGGTCCTATCCACATGTTTACATAGCTCATGGTAAGTGGGTAAAATGAATCCTTTAAAGGAAAAGGGGTGCGGGGGGAAAAAATCAACTGAAAGCAATACAGAGCAAATTGTGTTGGTTTTGGCTTGGTTTGAGTTGTTTGTTTGTGTTTTGGGGTTTTTGTTTGGGGGGAGGGGGCTGGTTAGCTTTTTTCTTTTTACACAAGGAAGAAACTTAATAACAGATTTATTCTTCCTGTACTATTTTGAACAATTCCAGCTGCTATTAACAGTTTAATTTTGAGTGGCTGATGGTTTCAAATTATCACTAGAAGCCTGAATCAAGAAAGAACCAGACAGCTCTACAAAACTACTTCCTGAAATATAATTATGGAAATGCTGTCAATAAGGTAGCCTTCTTCAGTTGAATCAGGTTTTTATCGAAGAAAAACAAAATAAATCAGGTTTTTATTAAAACCCTGATCAGTTTTTAAGTGTAAGGTGAAAAACAATCCAGGAGAAACTGCAGTGAGTAGCATGGCCTTTGCTGTACGTCAAGCACCCAGTCCAAGCAACATGTGCGTGAAGAAACATGCCTGAGAATATAAAACAAAGGACAGACTTTGGAACTGGCCAGGCAGACATGGTAAAAGGTCTGGTTTCAGCTCTCTAGTAAGATTTTTTGTTGCCTTGGGCAAATCATTTAACTGCCTGACTGCTCATCTACGTCATATTAGTACAATTCAAGCTTTGAATTTGTGATTATTATTGTGAGTTCAGCATTGAAATACCACAGAAAAGGGTACTAGGGACACCGCAGGTGCTTGAAAAGACTATAAAATCCCAGGTAGAACAATAGGCACTTTTGTTGCTGTTGTTGGTATTAGTTGGGTTATTTTTGGTGTGGTATTGCTATAACTAGACAAGATATAAAGACTTAATCAAAAGGTTCACATAACTCAATTCTAGCTCAATTTTCTCAAGTTTTTCCATGTACTTGAACACTGACTTTTGATTTCCTTATAACAAGCAACAAAACATCAGAATCAGAATAAGTGGAAGACACTATCTGTAATGATGCTCTACATTCACATTAAGGGCTAACACTAAGAGGCTAACTTCTGTAGAGTAATAGCTTGTTTAACAGACTGTTCCACGGTAACTAAGTTACCGTGAGACTAACTGCAGACTGAAGTGCTGCACAGCATTACCAGGAATACCAAACCTGAGCCCTACCTAGACATTTACTACCTCCATTTAGTATTTGTGCACTAAGGATCTGATCTTGTTAACAGCATTGATCATATTCTCACTTTGAAAGCCTGAAGGCCACCTACTGAATCACTTCCATGCTCAAATTTCAGCACATGTGTAAAGCATCAGTTGAAATAGGTTTTTAATTTCTAGAGAATTCTTTGATGCAAGAAGCAAATACATTTGCTGGGTTCTGCCCATTTCACTGGTGACCATTATATTGTGCTCCCAGTTTCACCTTTCTGTTTCTCTTGACAAGACTTCGATTCCCCCCCATTGAACAGACTGAGTTAGAAACCCTTGGGCAGCAACTCTAAAAATCACAGGAACAGAGACCAGTAGGCCTGAAATGATGAGATTTCACAGAAAATTTTGAGGCCGCCATTTTGTGACTAACTGAAGTGATAGCATCACACAAATGGACCTCTAAACTTTCTTTTCCCTCAGTGAGCAAATACAGGGGATCGCTGAGCAGAAGAAGGAAAACCATTTCTCTGCTGAATGCTTCTATTAAACAATGCTGATGCACAGTACAAAATACATACTCAAACTATCAGCTACCCTGTGTCAGTGCTGTTCAGGAGTTGTGAAAATTAATTAAGGAAAAGGCAGTGTGGCAGATCCGCTGGTCATTTTGGCAGGTTTGCTGAAGGGTTGGGGTGTTGAGACGCAGGAAAAAGGGAAATATCCTCTGTGAAAGTACGGCCTCATAGTGCTTCTCAGAACAAGGAGAGGAAGTCAGCAAAAAGTGCATGGTTACGTGCAATTGATGGGCTGTATTTCATCAGCCTATTTTTACTGTCAAGGCTCCAGAATACATTAGGACTCTCTCCAATCTCTTAAGCCACTGGATATGGATGATGGGATCAGGTAAAATTATTAAAATCAGCTTGATTTCACAATTTCAGATGCGAAGTGTAATAGGTACAAACCAAACAGTCATATGATAAAAGTACAAATACATCTCGGTGTTTGACCTCTGCATTTTTCCAGTTTCTAAAACTTGATGAGTTTTGTTTGTTTGGGTTTCTTATTTAACAAACCTCCAAAAGGGCAAGCAAGATTATTTTCTTGCAGCATCCTTGTTGAAACTGGTTTCAGTCATCAAAAAAAAACCAAACAAAAAACCAAAAGAACCCCACCAAACTCAGAAGATATTGTAAAAACAAATCTCATGCTGATATTTTACATAAAGTCTCTGGTTAAACGGCTTTAAAAAAAACCCGATGCATTTAAGTTGTTTACAGATTTTGATGACTGCCTTTTGTTTAGAAATAAAAATCTGTTCATTTCCCATAACGTCTTATCCATGCAATGAATTTGCGTTACTGCTTTCAAGCTATATTTTTTAGTTGATGTGAAACCACTTTTCTAAGAGAATAATTTGCATAAAGGTATTTTAAAAGCTGGAGCAGTGCAATGAATGACAACAGTGAAGAAAAGCAGTCACCAAGGTTGGTTAAAAGGCAGAGAAAGGGTTAAAATTTCAGATCTTTATGTAAGAATTAAAAATGAAAGGAGAGTTAAAAATGGGATGGGGGTGGGGGGGTAGAGAGCTAAGCTGCTGGTGACTTGAGTGTATTTATGGATTACTATGTCCTGAAAAGAAGAAAACCAGAGTTGTAAGATGACACTGCAGGGGTTGTCTGGACTTTTCACCGAGTGTAAAGTCTGTTTAGTCAGTGTCTTAATGCCTAATGCTGACCTTTGCCCTCTTCACTCCCCCCTGCTCCAGGTGCAACATTTTTAGCAAGTGCTGTAGCATTATTGGGAGGTTTGTGCAGGTTTCACATGCTGCACAGTGCACAGAGCATTTTATACAACGGCATCCGTTACACCCACCCAATATCAAGGCTTAGCACACTTCTGTTATCCAAAGTACACAATGACTTGCTTTCCCCATTTTCCCTTATTAGTTATTACTCTGTTAAAGTAATAAAACGAAAAGATTCCTTGAAAGTGTATTCGATTGGCATAATTCTATACTACAAGACACAAGATTAAGCGCATGTCGCATACTCCCCAGCACCATGAATTATAGCAGGAGTAGGCAACGTGTGCCAGCAACGCTATTGATCTCTCAAATTAATTCTCTTTGCTATGGAAATGGGAGACAAAACCAGAACCCATTGCTACAAAACAGCCAAGGAATTTCAGCTCATTTTCCTCCAAAATAATTTATGTTTTTGTAGCTATTCATTATATTGGGACTCATATAAATTTTAAAGCAAAACAACAGTTTTACAAACTAACATTAAAAGAGCAAAACTACACAATGTCTCTATAATTTCACCTTTTATTTATAAAAGTAAAGAGTGTAGTAAAATGTATATTAAATATGAGATGCTGTAAATTCTCCAGTTGTCAGTGATGCAGATAATATAAAAGACAGCACATGCATATTTAATGCTTATTCATCCACATCTTATATTTAGGAGGTGGTTGCTAAGATTTCTGAGGGCTTGAAATTTGACTTTGCTGGGGAGAAAGTACACATAGGTACCATCATCTTTGATACCATTTCAGGTTTCATGTCATTTCCTGAAAGCCTGCATGGACATTCCTTGTTACTGTGGGCAAGGAACCCATTTTTCCTATTCATATTATGCTGCAGGACTGATGGCTTCTTCAGATGTGGACCCAGCATTAAAGATCCATAAGTTTTCCACTGCATGATACAATGTACTAAAATGCACTCTGTACAACCACAGTATAAAGCTTACTGCAAATAGAAGACTGTCCAGTACTGCACTTTGTGATCTATTCCAGCTAAGTATGCCTTAGAAATATTTAGAAATTATGATTTAGACACTTAAAAGCTTTAAGTAGCTGATGTCTCCCACATTCCTTCCTCACTGAGCTATGCTGTAAAATGTTCGTTAAGCTGAAGGAAAAGAACAGAGGAAAAGGAATGGTTTAAGAGGTGAATAGCGGCAGGAGTAGGCACAGGTCAAAGGATCAAAATATTTTGGGAAGTTCCCTGAAACAGTTCTCTTACACTACGTGATTTCATTTATAACATTTGCACTACAAGGAAATAAATTAAAAACATAAACTTTTGTTTATTGTATGACAAACTATTTCTAGAGCTGGGTAGCTTTATCTCAGCACAAAGAGTGCTCCTGTTCACAGTGCAGCTGCTAAGAACTCATCAACACCCCTTGTTTAAGGATAGGGTACATTAGAAGTCAAAACTTTAAAGCAACCTGAAATGTTATTATTGTAGTAAGCTATGCAAATGGATTTGATTTCTAGCCAGACTGTATCCCTTTGCTCCTGACACTGTTTACAAGACATATTTAGTGCAGGTGGTACTCTCCTTAATTTCACTGAAGGTCAAGTGTACTTGTCATAACTGTATTTTTTGCACAGCTGAGAATTCAACTACTGTAGACTGAAAACAGACATTGTTTTTGTGAAGGAAATACATAGCACTGAAGAGCTGGACTTGAGATAAACAGAATTAAGTAATTTTTCACACTGCTTTCTCCTACTATCTCATTAAGATCATAACTTCTGAGCTTGCTGTGTATCCGTCGAAGCAGTCATTTGTGTACTTACACTTACAAAACTTCAGAATCCTTTGCTTGGAATAAGTGGTTTCATTTGTCTTGCTATAGGTGGCTACTATGAATCTCTTTCAGGAATGCAACCAGAGATTACATTCTTGTAATGTTTGTAAATGACCAATTTTACAATGATTTGCAAGTATAAAATTGACTGACATTTTCATTAGTCAAGTTCCTAACTTAAGTAGAGAAAAAAAATAGATAACCAAAAATCTGAATTCATTTAGACTTCTGCTATTTTGTAACATCAAAGTCACATCTTTCAGAGAAGACTCATGTAAGGCTTTGTCTCTGTAAATTCTGAACTGCTGTTGCAATTGTTACACACCATACCAAACCTGCAGAAAAAAATAGCATGGTGTAAGTAAAACACTATACTTGTCTTGATTGGTTTACCCTTAATTATTAACAGTTTTCTTCTACATGCAGTAAGTGCACCTAAAATACAGGAAATTGTCCATAGAACCTGCTTTTCCTGTTAATACATATTTCCCTTTTCTGACTTACAACTATTCTTAATGCCTTCCCTATGCATTTTACCTGAAGAAAGGAAATTAAAGAAAACTATCTTTGAATTGTGCTTGGTTTTAAAGGTGTTTTTTTTCCCATGTTAGTTGAAAAAAAGCCATTAAAAAAAGAAAAAACTACAAAAATCCAAAACAAGTCCAGGTGTCTCCTGTAATTCTATACTACTTCGGTCTTGCATAACACAAATTTCGTTCCAGTAAACGACTCCTAATATATCACAGATATGGAAGAGATTAAATCCTTCCAGATCTGTGCACTGTCAGAATCAGCACCCAGGTGTGCTCCAAAGCATCAGTTCACAAAATCCTAAAACTAGAGACAGATTCTGCTGTGAAATGCCATTTGCTGGTGAGCTGCTGCTTACCTGTCTCCTCTACCGCCATCCAACCCTTTTCAACCACTCTGCCCTGAATCACTGCATTCCTCTGCAAAGAGTAAGGTGTAAAAAAAAAAAATTGGAGCTGCCTGCCATAAATATGAACACTTACTCTAGACAGGAAGAGGTGGGTTTTGTTTTGGTTTTTTCTTGCTTTGTCTTCTTTTTTTTTGTACTTAAAAGTATAAATATAAGTAAAATGCAAATAAAATAGTGTCTTTTGCAGGGCAGTTCATTTTCAGGGATAGGTAAATATTGTTATTCGACTGACACAACAAAATGTAGATTTGAAGTCTAATCTTTCTTCTTAGTAGAAACCCCAAATAACCAACTTGCAATCTGATCAGCATCATCATTTTCCTGATTGCAAAATTAGAGCCAAGTTTCCCCAAAACACAGAATAGTACAGTAAAGCAAGCATTGTCTCATGAAGTTTCACTAAGAGAAAACATGGGGCATCATTATTTCAGTTTGTGGGTTTCACTGGACACTTGTTTCTAAACCCAAGCTGCTTCTTTCCTCACTTCATTAGAGACTCATGAGGTTTATTTTTTTTTACTTGAAATATTTTACATTTTATGGTTATTTTATGGTTAAATCCACATTTCAGCTCTGCAAATCATCATTAAAAAAAGAAAGAAAAAGGAAAAAAATGCCCACTAACCATTATTATCCGCCAGTTTTGTACTTATATTGGGGGAATAAAGTCTACATAACTTCATTTAGAAAATCCTTCATCATGATTATTCTATCAATACCAGTATTCCAGCAGAATTTTTCAGGCTCGGTGGCAAAAAGTTGGTAAATTAAGACCTTCTCCATGAAGAAAAAAAAAAGAATTGAAATCTACTGGTGATGGTTAATGAAGGAAGTAACCCGAGTTACCCAAAAAGCTGATAAAGTTCATGTCCTTTTCAAAGAGGAATTCAGAAGTGTTTTTCTGAAAGACTGGTTTTAATTTGTAAAAAACAAATTCCTGAACTTTAAGAAAGAAATAGTTCAAAGGAAACAAGCACCAACACTGAAGTATCAAGTTCATTAATACATCTTGGTTGCATAACAGTTTAAGTTGGTTCTACAAGGGAGATGGCAACACACCTGTACCCATGCAGGTCACGTTGGAGCAACTAGCACAGGGGATTACATTTAGAATCATCCTATCAGGCTTCAATGGCTTAGGACTCCACCATGTGTTTCCAGCATACTCCTGGTGGAAGGAGACTGATGCCTTGCATACACAGGTTATGAGAATATCAAGGCCATTGAAATTACTTCACAGAATTCACAAACTATTTGATGTACTAAGACCTAGCTCTGTACCCTGTTCTCCAGGGCCTCTTTCATTACACGGTGCTTATGTCCACTTCTTTTCTTCTCTTCTTTGGGATTTATGCAGAACAGACAGCAATAATTTCCTGCTGGATGCCCTCAGGATTCACCGCATGTTTTGGACATTGAAAAGGGACAGCAGACAGTCAAGAAAATTTGAGACTTTTATAGAAGAGGGAGTTGTGGCCTTTGGCCACAAGATGTTAATGAGCTTCCCCCTCCTTTTTCCCTTAGCTCCCTACAACAGGAGGTGGCAAGCATAACGAAGACTAGAATTGTTCATCTCTCTCTGCCAAAGATTTGTCATCCATTATTTTTAAATTTAGAAACTTAACTTGGCTGGCATTTCTTCTACCACACATGTAAAATAAGTGAGGTTGACATAGCATGCAGGAGAAATGTGGGGGAGACCTACTTCTCAATTGTTCTGTTTGAAAACTCATACTTCAGTTTGTGACGAGCAATGGGATTCACTAAAAAAAGGCATTCCACATTGAAAGATACTGGGCATTCTTCATTATCTGAGAATATTTCTGAATGAAGAACTCCTATATTGTTTTCCATTTCCTTAAGAAGGCCTCAGACTGTACCAGCTGTATAAACATATTTACAGTCTCTCCAAACTGCTGCAAGCCCACTGTAGTGGAATTTGTGCAGGGGTCAAAGGTAGCATGACTGAAGAGGTTCTCTTTTGGTTTAAGACACAAGATAGCCATGCATTTTCTGCAAACATAACTACACATACAGCTGGCTCACTATAGAGATATTTGTTAATCTAATTTACAGATAAAACCTCTCTGAATTACTACTAACCGTTGGGCACACCTTTCTCTTTAATTCAATGCTACTTTCTGCAGCTTGCATTTAACCTATTTAGTCAAATTTTTTATCTCCTAGTGTACTTGCCCAGTTACATTTACTTTTACTTACTCATTTAAGTTTTTTGGGGAAAAAAAAATATTCTGATCCCATAATAAATCCACATCTGAAGCCAGGAAAAGCAGATAAGTACTAAATAAACAATGAAGTATATTTATCACTTGAATCAGTTTCTCAAAGTTTGACAGTTAATATCTTTTCTGAAATTGCTATTTGGACAATCCCTCCCCCATCTTCCAGAAAAGGCATCTGGCTAGCACTGAATGGAGTTTAGTGTTTGAACATCTCATCTGGCTTCATCATGTTAACACATGATTCCAGCTCATTCAAGAAGTATGAACAATGGATATTGTATTCCATATAGTGCCATGTGGATTTAATCTTTAAAAGATGGTGGCACTGTAGAATCTAACATGTTTAGTTAAAAGTCAAAGCATTTCATATACTGAAAACTTATTTCTCATAGCCTCAGAAACATCTCACATATTATCCTACCCCAAGAACAACAAGCAGACAATGTCTTTCTCACAGAGTGAGATTTCCATTCTTACTTATCATAGTACCTATCTTGATAAATCAAGAACACATTTCCTAAACATGGCAGTGAAAAGCACCATTAAGATACACTTTATAATGAGGATACCGTTTTCATCCTCAAATTACTTCCAGTTTGCTTAAAAACATTCTCAGAAGTTTGCTAGGAGTCAAATGGAAGCTGGGCACCTTTGTCTTCTGCAGCTGAGAACTCTACCTTTCACTGAGATTAACAAAATCTATAGTCGCCCTTCAAAATAAATGCTAAGTAAGCATTTCCTTCAACAGACCATCACTAATCTGTCTTAATGATGCTGAAAGAACATTTCACTTCTCCATCCTCTTGAACAAAAAATAATCAAATTTCAGTTAATAACATTTCCTGTTCAAACATTTCTTTTAAATTTATATCTTCATAAGGATTGTTGACCCATTGTGCTGTAACACTGATCTTAACAGATATTTTCTGTATTTAATGAATGATCCCTAGAAGGAGCAAATATTCAATAAGTAGCTTGTTAAGAAAAGTTAATAATACTGATTTCAGACTGAAAGAGAATCATTGAAACTTCGAATGTAGAGCAGGTATTTTCTAGGTGTCCTTTAAGCCACCTAATACAATTTGTTTCATTTGAGCACTTGGGAAAGCACATGGATTTTACCAGTTAAGGCAAGAAGATAGGAAAAAAAATACAGGTTTTGTATGCAGTGGAACCAAGCAGGGCAAACATACTTGCAAATTTATACACATGTGATCATGTTGTTTTGCTGAATCTCAGCTCACATTTTATTTTTGGCATTAGGATTCTAAAAGGTTTGATTTCTCAGAAACCGCTGAAACTGGACCAGAAAGAGGGACTAGTTTGTCCTCAAAATTGTGAGGCCAGAATAAGATCTGTGCAACAAGACATTATAGGTTTGTCTGATGAAAAAGAGACAAAGAATTCTGCAGAGACTGATAAGGAAGACTGAATTACACCATCCAACTTTTTCTGAACTCTGTTGAAATCTCTCTTTTCTTTATTGTCACCAGAATTACCAGCCAGCTCACAGGTGAAGTTAGATAAAGATGGGCAAGAAAAACATAGTGGATCCCATGGCATTAATATTTTCACACCAGCACCTAAATCAAACATATTTAAGAGGCTACTGATGATGCTTAAAAGCTCACTTTGCATTGCCTGGAAAACTTGTTTACCCACTATGTTGCTTCAGTTGACAGAAGCTATCTAGACAATCAGGACTACTGTACCTGGAAACAGAAGGTACAAAGGAGAAAGAAAGTACTCCAGTTTATGTGAGCAAATGAATTCCTTGTGGAGGAACTAGATACGTTCACGGCAAAGCTGGGTTGAAGGTTAGCTGTGCCAGTTGAGGATTTCATTTAAACTTATGGAGATCATATACACTGTTATATAGTGGATTATAAGGATTCGACAGTGCCACCTCTAGCTGACTGCAGCAGGGATGATACTGAGCCCCCTAATTTGTAAAGAACTATAAACTGCTACACTGGAATAGAGATGAACAAACTTTGCTTTTTTTAACAACATCCCACTGTTCCTATCATCTCTAGTGATTAAATAATAAATAAATTAGTGACTATGCTTATTCAGTACCACCTTGGATTTAGGGAACTGAGAATTGTTAATTTTATTTGGCAATACTTCTATCAACACTTCTCAAGTAGATTTATGCAAGCTATAGCAGACAGCCTGTGTTAGAAAGTCTTGAGAGACTGTTTAATTCACAGAATCATAGAACAGTTAGGGTTGGAAAGGATCTTAAGATCATGTAGTTCCAACCCCCCCTGCCATGGGCAGGGACACCTCACACTAAACCATGCCACCCAAGGCTATGTCCAACCTAGCCTTGAACACTGCCAGCGACGGAGCATTCACAACTTCCCTGGGCAGTCCAAGTAATCTGTCTAGAAAGACACTGCTTTAGAGTACTCAAAACCTATTCATTCAGTTCCTTCCAGGTGCAAAGCCTCTAAAACACACAGTGCTTTTCTGCCTGTAATTAACATCAAAAGTATTAGCTACCTCCAGCACTTAGAACACCTGAATTACTACAAGCAATTGTCTTGCACTGAACAAAAAGGGGACTGAAAAAAGGAGCCTCAGGAAACTGAAGTCCTGAAGTGAGTCTGCTTGAATTGGGTCTGCCTGAATGTACTTTTAAAAGATCTTATATTTCTGTAGCCTTAAGACATAAAAAGCATGATTTTGCTTGGGGAAAAAAAAAATATAAAAAAAATCCCATTTATCTAGAATTTAGGCAGTTGGTTAAACCTTGTTGGCTTCATACAAACGTTTTGTACAGCTTTACTTTTTATAGTGGAAATGCTTGACTTCTCAGACAAGATCTAGAGTTACAGTTGGTTCTACTCATGATCAGTTTCACTTAAGATGTAGCAAGGGAAATTTGAAGAGGTAACAAGAGTTTCCAAGGGAGATAGTCTAACTTTCAGTAAAGCACTTCAATGAATTCTGTGCTGGACTAGGTAGTCAACACAAACTTATTAACAGCAATTTTTAGTTCTTAAATGGAGTAAAGTACTTATTTTTCAGAACATTGTATTCAGTAATCTTGCTCTTAGTTATGATCTTTTAACTTCATAGGAAATAGAAAGCCTTCACAATTCTATTATGCATTAGAGGGGAGGAGTATCTCAGCAGTTTAAGTTTCAGCATTAAGAGAAAAATAAACGGCTTTATCTGTATCTGCTCCTGCTGGATATTAACACAGAGCTACCACCATTAACTGAAACTAGCGGGTGGTCCAAACATCAAGTATTTGCAAGGGCAGTTTGAGTTCTAAACTGGACCTTAATAATTTGTAACTCATGGCCAGCTTTATGAAGGCTTTCAGTGTGTTATGATCCAAATCACTAAATTCAAACTTAAACCACTTTTCCCTTCATTAATATAACTACGATATTTGTGCACTGCAGAAATTTGATATCTCAGTCTCTCCTTCTTGCTAATACAATCTTATTTTCCACATACAAATGGCAAGCTGCCAGTTAGGGAAGTACACATGCTCTAATGCAAAGAAATAAGTAGATATGTCTGTATATATTAACTACAACTCAGAGTATTGTCTAGTGCAGCTGGAGTGAGAAACACTCCAAAATAAGCAAATCACAACTCCAATTTTTATATTATAAGCAAAAGTTTTTGTGAGCTAGAGTTACATTCCTCACTGCATCTTATTCCTTGGGTTTAAGTCTTACTTTTTCTTCCTCCGATTCAAACACTTGAAAATAAAATTGTGTCAAAGCTATTAAAATAGTACCAAAAATATTACAAGGCAATTTATTGAACTATAGAACAAAGAACAAAATTCTCTTCATCCATTCCACTACCTCTGTGGTTGAACCTTTTAGTTGCTTTTAGCCACATGTAGAACAATTCTAATACAGACACTGGAATGTCATTAAAATAGCTAATAAACAAAGCCTATTAGTATTGATTGAAGCATGTTTATAAAATGCTTTTTCTGTCCCCTTCTTAGGGAACTGGAAGAGCAAGTTACTTGCGAAGCCAGTAGGAGACCCAAATTCATCTGGGCTCCTCTTCCGTATTCAGAATGATATGGCACAAGAAACTCTGCTTATTCCCCAGTTGTCAGGCTGTGGGAAGGTATATTAAGATTATTACTCTTTATTAATTCTACTATAAAACAAAGTAAATTGAGACCATTTTGGACACTGCTATACAGTAACAAAATATAGGCAATTCTGTATGATATAGCATACACATCACCCTCAAAACCTACCAGTAGTAATCTAGATCAGGATACTGATCAAAATATATGAAGTCAACGAAACAAAAAAAAACAACCAACCAAAAAAAGGGAAAAAAACAACAATAAAAAAACCCCCAAACCCTATATATTATCTATTTGCATTTACTGTCAAGGTACTGTAAGCATCTTTACCATCTACAAGCTCATCATCTTTGCTGAGCCTGCTGAAGTATAAAAATAATTTTATTCATCCTCCTCTCTAGTTAAAGAGACTTAGCATAACTGTTTTGTGGGCTCTATAATATCTACTTGACTGTGCTGCATTCTTTCCTCATGAAATGGTTGGCATCTTCTTGTGCCACACTGCTCAGCATAAGCTGCTTTTCTGTAATTCATACACCACTTCTGTACAGGACTGTTGCCGTTTCTCATGTGCAAAAGCAACTATAGGAAGTGATAGAAATTTCAGAAATGGAAAAAAAAAAACCAAACCAACCCCTATGTCTTTTAACTTAACAGAAAGTGGCATTTCATCTTCTAGCCTTGCCAGTCTGCTTGTTAGTAATGTGATGTGTCATGTAGGTTGAAGTAAATTTGTTTGCCTCAAGGATCAAGTGCCACTTCTAACCAAAAATGTAAGAAGATTTTACTTCATGTTTGACTCCTAATTCAAAAGCAGTGGAGTCTTTGAATATCAGACTTTGTCAAGCTGAAAAATACTGATTCACGAAGTTAAACTTCATGTGGGTTTGTACCATTTTTAAAGAAAACTCCTTCAGAAAACATTTAAGTGTTAAAAGGGAATTTATAGTCAAAACCAGAAACATTGATTCCTAAATAGCTGTTTTCAATTCAGTGGCGAATTGGCTGTTTTAGATAGATCTCTTCATTCTTCTTAAGTTTCACTGTATCTAACACAGGGCTAGTTTTGAACTCTAAAGTTTTGTTGGATGGAAAAAGGGAGTTTTCAGCTTACCTGTTGTCATGAAATATTTACCAGTTTGCCAGTTAAAAAAAAAATAGTAAAGAATGGTATACAGTGATTCATTTCTATATCTGAAACACTTCACATAAATTAGCAACCTAGCATTCAACAGTCACACGTATTCAGAATCATGTTAACTTTAACTCACCCTCATATAAGCATAACAACATGGCCTCGCACTAAGTTTAGTCTTAAATATAATGGGCCAGAAGTACTTCAAAGTTGCTTGGCAAAACTAACAATCCAAGGCAGAACTAAATACACAACTTGTGGGGAACCTCTACAAGACATCCTACCTGCAACAGTACCTACTGCATAATTTCCAACGAAATATTTCTAACTAAAAAGCTTTTAGTCCATTTTGGACAAGTGCAAGTACTTATGCAAACTTTTCAAATTAAATATCCAGTAAAACCATTTAATAAAGGCTAAAAATGTCCTAACCAGTCCCTCTAGGTAGTTAATTTTAATAATGGAACTATCACAATCCCAGATCCAAATCCACTTTAGTTATTTAAAAAGAGAATTGCCATTGTTAAGGGGTATGAACATTTATTTGGGGGAGAGCAACAATGACTTTTGGACTGATTAGTGCAATTTGTGGGTGTGTGGGGGGGGAAATAGTCAGCTCTGAATTTAAAATGATTCTTTTGCTGCCAGAAAATTCTGCCATCACAAAATAGGTGATACCTGGAACAAACCTGGCATGATAAATATCTCAGCCTCTGTTTGTGACCAGAGCTAAGCAAATGCCTAGTTGATAAAGGGCAATTGATAACCTTTTCCCAGGTCTTTGAAACCTTCACCACAGTATTATATATAACAAGGCTATATAGACACTACTCTTGTGGAAGTGCATCTTCACCAATTATCAAAATTATGGCAGGCTACAGTTGCAGTACTGTGCTGTTTGGATGTCAGGCATTGCAGGGGCCTTCATATAAACATGCACATTCCACAGAATTCCAGCAGGATAGCCTAGCTATTCCTAGATACACTGCCTTCAATTTAAATCTCTTAGAAGGGCTAAGTATACACCTGGCATGGATTGTTATAAAAAGTTCTCTTCGCTCTTCAAGGCAGAAGTATCAGTATAATAATTTAAAAAAAATAATCACTAAAAGGATATATAATTACACATTTAAGAGGAAAAATGCTATTAACAGTCAGTCAAAGTAACAAAAGGAACACAGAGCAGGTCTCAGTTCACTAAGTACTACTTGTGTTTGCAGAGAGGAATTTTGTCTAGTAACAGGCAAAACACAAAGAATCATAGCGTTCTGCAATGTCAAAACTCAGTATCATGAGGTACAATGTTTTTGCTGGATATAGATTTAAAATTTTTTTCTAATTAAAAGAATTAAAATGAACTTTTACCACCTCTTCAATGAACCAATGTCACTATAGCAGGCTATAGTATCGCAGCAGCAGTAATATTTGCCAGGGTACATGCTGTTTTCCCCACCATCAGAGCAATTCGTGATGGAGGAACAGAACCAAAGGCCAAATACTTTCAGTCAACCAAAACTCAGTGTACAACAATATATGCCCCTCATAGGTTTTTGTTCCACTCCCAACAATGACTATCACAGGCAAAGAGCAAATTTAAATTCTGGAAGTAAAACAAGATGAAGAAAAATCTGAAAATTGTTTCCTATCCTAACTTTCAGGCACGGAATATTTACATGGTAATGTCCATATATGCTATTTTAGTTAGTAAAATCAAGGTATTATATACCATACTACTCTAAAGCAAGACTCACTGCATGCACCAAAATATATGGGATACTGTGAAGAAAATTCTTTACTAAAAATTCCTTGTTGAATGCTACAGTTTATGCAGTTATGAAACAAGTTTGCCGTATCGGTCCCACTTTCTATACTAACTTCAGTCAAGAAAGAAGTATTCTAAAGAACCTGCTGTTTGTAAGAATGGAAAACTATAACCCATTCAGAAAAAAAAAAAAAAAAAAAAAAAAAAAAACCAAAAAACACCACCCTACAAAACCCCAAAACCACCACAAAAAAAGAAAACCAACCTCAAAACCTAAAACCAAACCATGAAACAGTGGAAGGGGAAAGTATCCCGGATCTTTTCCTTCTTTATTTTTTTTTTTTGGCCCCCGGTATTCTGTGCTTCAGAAAGAAAAACATCCACTTATTTATCTAGTCACATATTTAGGTTACCTGGGAGAAATAACGCTTCCAAATAGAAGCAGCCTAAACTAGTTATAAAAACCTTTGGGAACATTTAAGCAAAAAAAAAAACCAAAAACCAGTTTCATCATCACATAATCACAAAAAGCCTGGGTGTTTAAAGGTATGAGAACATCATACACATTGATTTGATGAGTGAGATTAAACTAGGACATCAAGAAATAATAACAGCAGCAAGTATTCCCTTACTCTTTACCAAATAAAGATGCGACTCCTAACTACACCTTCTTACTTCCTCCAACAAGCTACATGTAAGTTTGAATCTCTGATGATTGAAATAGGTATCACAAAGAGTTTTCCTTTTGTTTTTAAACTATCATATATGTAAAGCAAAAGAAGTTCCTTCCAGAATCAGCCCTTGGAATACTGGCATTTTTCTCTTTGTTGGACACTACTACTGACTATCATGGTAGAAGAGCACAGCAAGGACTCCCAGGACATTGATCCTCCTTCTTAACCCCCTTCTAGGGAGTATGACAGGAAGATTTCAGAGAGCCAAG
Organism: Myiopsitta monachus; assembly: GCA_017639245.1. Classification (NCBI taxonomy): domain Eukaryota; kingdom Metazoa; phylum Chordata; class Aves; order Psittaciformes; family Psittacidae; genus Myiopsitta; species Myiopsitta monachus. The sequence goes on along the minus strand of CM029923.1, from coordinate 10,545,323 downwards.
GGCCTTCTCCACTCTATAGCATCATCCAGGTCTTTGTACTGAAGTAAATAGAGCAGTAAGTGTCAGGCACTCAAAAGAATTTAAAAAACAAATTAAAACAGACAAGAAATCAAACCAAACCCCAAAACATTTAATGTTGCCAGGTATATTCTGTTCCATGTTTTATAAACAAGCAAAAAAAAAAACCCCAAAAGTTGAAATTTATATTTTTTTAAATTTAATCTCTAAAAAGAGGACCTTTGAGTACAAAATGCCTGAACTCACAGATCTTAATGGCAATCCATGGTTTTTATTACCTAACTGGTAGCCTGGAGCACTTTTTGCTTTGCACTGCTTACAGACAGTCTGAAGAGCTCCTACACACAGCATGGTAAACTTTCCAAGAGCATGTTAAAAGTAGCATTTTAAATTCTCTAAGACCTAATCCATCTGCATTTAATTCCACACATTCACAGTAATTTACATTATTTTCACCTCTACAATCATCATTTCATTTAAAAGGAGGATGAATGAAAATACCTTCTTTAAACTGTGTATCAAATTTGGATTCTTGCTTGAAAGAAATAAGCAGTTTCCCAACTTCTGTGAATTAAAGGGATTTGCAAAAGAATTTCTACGCTGATGAGAAGCTCTATAGAAATAAACTCTTAGAATACTTAAATAACAATCTAGAATGTCATTAGAAACTTTAATATTTGAAGTTGAATGCAAATGCATTTTCCTTCACTTTAGTTCAGATTAGGAGTTTACCACTGAATTAGAAGTAAACTTCTCTTTACCCTTGAGCAAATAAGAAAATAACAATTATTGAAAACTGGCACCGAAGGAATCCATCAGGTCCAATCACAAACACACTCAAGGTACAAAATGCTCAAAGTAATCAAAAGTCATGGAAAACAAGAGAAATTGTGTGTTAAAAGGGTGTGGTATAATCACAGTACCTACAGTTACTTTGAACCTGGAACTTCAACAGAGTGTAAAAAAACAAAACCACATAAACAGCCTTCATCCTTCCTGAAGGATTCACAAGACACTTCCAATTCCGTATAAAATAAACAAATCCAGATAACATCCTGGAAACTGCTGGTTATCCAAGGAGTTTCACTCTGAAACTGTGTACCTATAAAGTTTAAGATTCTGTTACCAATACCCTGTGCTGTTTGGGCTGCAGTTTTTCGTATTAGAATCTTTTAGATTAAACTGGGTCTATATTAGGAATCTTGTCTTATATTATACTATTTACTGTGCTTGTTAGTCTCTAAAATATGTATTTAATCAACTTACATGCACTGGTGCACACAGCACCAGTCACATAAAATCTGACAATTCAAAGAATTTAAATGATGGATCACCTTTCTTTCTAAAAGAAGCACTCCTTAGTAATGCAAAATGGACATTGAAAGCTGAATACAAAGATTAGGCTTGATATGAAAATCCCCTCTGAGATGTGTAATTGAAGATACTCAAAATGTTTGTTAAAATGCCTTGTATATGGTTTTATTAGTGAAATTTCTTGAAAAATAGACTATGTACAGCATATAAACACCTGATTTTCAATGGTCCCAAAGAAGTGAGAAAATTCATACAATTTTCTTCTAGGCTTTGCTGTGTAACGTAACGTTTCTGTGGTACAGAAAATGCAGCTTCTCCACAACAAACTTCCCTCAGAAATTGACTAGCTGTTACAATTCTGAGCTAGGGAAATAACTTGACATACCTTGTAGTTACCTCAAATGTGCACCTTCAACAGTTGTATTTTTGACTTTTCCCAATTACAATAGTTGTTTGAAGTGGCATACAAGATATTTATTTGCAGTAAGAGAACCCAAGCATTTGTGTCAAGTACCACCATATTCCATAAGCTGTCTCATTAAGAGCTGCAAGTCTAGCTGAATACTGGTGTGTGTGATTCAAGGTGACAGAACTCAGTGCTTAGCAGGGAAGGGAACTACACTTGAAAAATCGCAGAAGTCCAATTCTAAACTATGAAAACACAATCTCAGGGAGTTGAACAGAAAAAGCCTATGCTTAAAGTTAGGTACCTGGGCTTAAATCTCTCTTTTAATCAGTCAACAACAAAATAACACCCACATGTAAACATTTTAACCTGGCAAAATATTGTTAATACTGTATCTTTCCTTTGCATATAGTCTGTTGCTTTCATAGTATTAGTTACAGTCAGTGGAAAAAAAAAATAGATAAAGTCATGGAATACAATGTTGGGGTATCACCTTTGAATTTATCAAATTCCCTCCAAAATGCCTTATGGATAGACTATTTAGTATTCGCTGCCATGCTCCTGTACAGCAACGGCTGTTAATCTGCTAAAATGTACAGAAAAGGAAAAGCATTAGCTCTACAAACAGGCTTATTTTGGCCTATCTTGTCAGTTTTAGTAGACAAGCTGTTGGGCTTTGGGGGGGGGGGGGGGGGGGGAAATGATAATTCCTGTAGTTAACTGTAAATTAAACAGCTAAAGTAGGAGTTTAATGTCTAATGTAGCTAAGAATCAGTCAGTTAAACAAATTCACTTTTCTCTTTTCAAGGTCAGCACTAAGGTGACATGCAGTCTGCATTACACAGTTGTATCACAGTCAACATGCCAGACAATGAACTGTAATTCAACAAGCTCAGGCTTAAGGTGCAGCTCAGACACAGAATTAAACGTGCCTGTGCTTCTGATTAGTGCATTCAGCCATTGCTGCTCCCTAAGAAAACAACTGCCCCCCAGCCACACGCAGAAACCTCCTCCTTTTCCTCATCCTCCAACTTTTCCCCCTGCAGTATTACCTAAAAACTAAAGCAAGTCATAAGCATGGCAAGCAAGGGCAAGACCAAATTTTTGCCATTGCAATGTGGAGTTGCTGAAATGCCCTTAACAGCTCAGTGAGATAAATAGCAGTGCTCTGGTTTTACACTGGTAGAGATGGGGATCTAACTTCCCTTTTGTTCTTTAACCTATTTTAACAAGAGGAATTGGTAAGGGGAGGGGAGGGTTTCCATCTACATTCTGAAAAGCTATCTTTGGCGGGAAAATACAATCTTCAACAAGGAGGCAGAAAATTAAAGGCCTATCCTCAAGTTTCCTTTCCTCTCTTATCTTCCTAAAATACATATATACAGTTTGTTCCAGGAAATGTCTCAAATGCCTTCTGGTAACTTTTAAATAAACATGAAGATCTCCTTTTGTGTTCCAAGAGTTTCCAATAACGATGGGGGAAAAGTTCTTAGAGTATAACACAGATGTAAACAAATGTCAGAATTCACTCTCAATAATAAAATGCATTATCGTTACTTTTGGACTTTTAGTCTGCCATCACGTAACTGAATTAGACTTGAGCAAAGCTCTAATGCACTTTCACAGCTATCTTTTCCTGCACACTAAAACCAACAGACCTCAGCTGCATTTCTCAGCTACTAGCTAATGTTTCTGGGTACATGTTACTGTTGCTGTTTCATTTGTCAGTAAAGCCTTATTTACTTGCTTCCTGTTATTAATAATGGGAAACAGGATCTCTTCAAACTGTTGGAGAGGCTCTTTTAACTCCTGTCTAGACTTCTCAAGACAAAATATTGATGAGCCCTTTAATGTTTGTGCAGAGACACAATCTGAGCAAAAAACCCACATTACCTCAAACAGCTTAAGACTCCTTATCACACATTCACCAAAAAAAATTCCTTTAAATTACTTGGGCTCACATCTTGTTAGCCACTAAAGTTAGGTTTTCTTTCATAGCTGGATACTTTCTTCATCTGTCACACTGATTAATTAACAGCTCACAGTATGAGCCCTGAGCTTAAATAGCCTACTAAAACCAGGAGGAGAGATCAAGGTTAATATTCCATAAAAAGCTGAAGAGCAAAAATGCTTTCTTTAGTATGAAGGGATATGTCTTCTAAAAAAAAACAAAAAAAAACAACACAACTAACTTCTGTTTGGTTACATTTCACAAGGAGATGAAAGCACGCAGCATGCAAAGGAAGATTGCAGCAGAGGATTAGGACATGAGTTAGAGAAGACTTTAAATGTTTTAAGTTAAGCTGCCGGTTGGAAACCAAAAGCTCTTGGACACCAGTGAAATATTTTCATTGCCATTAAAAAAGCTAGTTTATCAACACACAATAAACCAGTCTATAAACACAGTACCATTCCTGTACAGATGTATGGGGAAAAGGCATGTGATTACATGAAACAGAGAGCTCCTAAAACCTCAAACTTAAACCTGGTTTTAGCCAAAACATTTGTAGCCCACTCCATCCCTCCCACCCCTCCAAACACACCTTTCCCAGACTATTACAGTCCAGCAAATATTTCAAGGGTTTGACTTTCAACAGCTACGAGCTCTCCCCCTTTTTTAAGCCCCTCCAGTACTGCTGAGTGGACGAAAATCACAGATGCAAGAAAAGCTGACAAATGAGTGCAAGGCCCCTCCTCTCCAGTGCCTCGACAGTCAGAGCTCCTGCCAAAACATGCCTGAAAGCTAGCGGGGAGACAAAGACACAAAGATTCCATTTTCTCAGGGAAAATACATTCCATGTAGAAACTACCAGGGAAAAGAATAGCACACTGGCACATGCGTTGTTTCAAAAATGGAGCAGGAACGAATGCTTTCAACAAAAAGAAATTTATCATATTTGATTATTCAGCAAGCTCAAACACTGTTTAACACAGCTCTTTTTAAACTGCTAAGTGCCACAGGGGGTGGGAAGGGAAAGCTCCCATAAAGCTGGAAAAACATTTTCAGTCATGGAGAACCTTCAGTTCAACACTGTCCAAGCAAGTAGTTCACGGCTGTTGCTCTAAATCATCTCCTGATAACGCTGTAGTATACACGCAACCAAAACAAAGCAAATCCAGCTTTTTTAGCTCAAATCTGTTTCAGTGTGTTTACTATTAAAAGATTCTTCCCCCAGGGTGTCATTAATAAAGTTGCAATGGGTTTAAACCCCTGGCACCTGAGCACTTCCAAGTTTGCAAGCTTTTCATAGCAAGTTTACTACTTTTGGCTTGTTACGCTATCATGACTGGCATTCATCACTGAGCTGGAGCAGGACTGCCTGTGAACAGGGAGATCAGCAGCAAGGTGAACACAGGCAAGCAGAGCAGAAGCAGCAGCAATACCATGATTTCTCTGGAACTAGTCAGAAAGCTAGGGAAAAGTGCAACTGATGGTGGGAAGATTTGGGATGATTCAGGTTTCTCACTAATTTAAAAATGAAAAGGATATTGACAACAGCAGCATATAAGATTAAAAACTATCAATTACTTCAAGTGTGATTACAGTCCATTAAGACTCCGGTGGTAAAAGTAGCTACTGCTAAAAATAACATGAGCTCCCACTTGCCTTGGAATTTGGGAAGGAGAGGTGTAACATGGAGGCTTAGTCATAAAACGCTCCCAGCTCTCATAATTACTGCTCATCAACATGTAATATTCTTGCAAGCTCTTTACTTATTATAGCCCTTTTTTTCTTTTATGTGAGGCTGCTTTTACATATCTGGTGGCAGACCCACCCAAATTCAGCCAAAGTTTTCCAGTCTTTCAGCAGAAACACTAAAGAAGCATATATAGAACATAGAAAACATTGCATCGTGAAAGTACTAAAAATGTGATTGACAGGGTTGAGACTGAGGATAAAATACAAGCTCTGAGAGCTCTTTACAACAGAACTCCCAGGAACACAGATTAAATTAAAACCAGAGAACACTGCAGGCAGTGAGCCCAGCTCTGTACCATCTCCTCATCCTCCCATTACCTCCCCTTCAGCCCAGCCACACACTGTGGCACCTTCTCTTGCCCTGCCAGATCCAGGCGGTGAGCATGTGGCTGGTGATCACTCTGAACTCAACACGCTGCCTCACACTCCTGAAGACTGCTCTCATCATAGGCTTAAGAAAGGGCTGGCGATCCTTTGACTAACTAATAAAACCATTTCAGGAAATCAACACTGGCCATAATACAGGGATTGAGATAATCAAGAACAATATATGAAAAAGAAAGACTGCTGAAAAACAATCTCTTTATGACATCTGAGATGAATCTTTTTTGTACATTTTTTTCCCCCATTAGATTTTTTCACATCCTTCGGTTGGTCCCACTGTCCTCCCACTTGTTAAGTCTATGCATATTTTCCGTGTCTCCATAGCCAGACTGTATCCAAATGCTTTTTGGTTTGTTTTTTTTGTTGTTGTTGTTGTTGTTTGGTTGGTTTGTTTTGTTTTCTCTTTAAATGCATTTTATCATCCAGCTACCACTCAAGCCCCTCCTCATATGTTCTTGCTGTCACAAAATACTCTCATCTACTCTGAGAAAATGCCATCCTCTTCATGCACAGCTATTTGCATTTGGTCTTCATTCTCAACCACACAAAGCCACCAACACATTTTTGTTTCATTACTACAGCAAGATCCTATGGCTCACAACAGAGATGTGGATAAAGTCTGCATATCTACCAGTTAGATCCTCTGATACCACCCCCCCTTCAAATTCTTATGAAATGGTTCCCAACATGCTGCTGTATTCCACCCATTGAAAGTAGAACTGCTGCACTGTAACACAGATCAAGTGATTTTATTGACCGATTTCCAGAAATATTGTAAGAGAAGGAGACTTAATTTCAGGGTCAAACTCTAGAAGGATTAACTCATAGCACAGCTACATTTTAAAAAAGGAGGGGAAAAAATAATAGAAGGGCTGCAGTTATTGACTAGGTGAGAGATACAGAACAGAAAAATCATGATTTGTGAATAGTTACAAATATGCTTTCTTTTATACAGTTGGTAAACTCATTTTTCAGACTGCCATTACAAAGGAATCTTCTGAGAAAAGTCATACCAGACTATAGAAACACTGCAGCAGCTGAAAAATATCATCGCTTGATTTCACGTATCTAGTGGCCTGTTCTCACTCAGCTAACACTTCCTATTTAACTGTTTATAAAGGTTATTTGAAGATGAGATCCTAAAATTATTTCAAACCTATAAAAGGTATTGAAAATGAAATCTTGCATCTTTGTCTAACTTCTGTTGTTACAACCTAGCTCATTTTAATGACCGCATGTCCAGGCAATATGTGGCACAGGGTTCGAAAAGGAAAGAGACTTATGTTTTAGTTGGCACTGGTACAGCATAGGTCTTTAGCATAAAATTTATTAGCATTAATGGGCATTATGTAATTAAAACACTGTAATTCCCTGAGGGGTGGCAGGGGTTTTTTTTTTTCACGTCCTATAAAATTGGCAAATAAATGTGAGACTTTTCAAACCTGTTAGAAAAATTCCAACTTGCACTTTCCTCCATTAATCATAATGGAGAAGGTGTAGCTAAAACAAGATGGATCCAAAATTCTCAAAATGTCTTCCGTGAAGCTACCGAAGTTTAATACGACAGAGCAGTCTTTTTAAGCAGATGCTGTGCAATTAAAGTATTTTTCAGACCACAAACTCTTCAAAAAGTCATTAGACCACTGAAGAGCATAAAATTGAAATTCATTTTAGATTTAACACATACCATATTTACCTGATACTAGGCTTATTTAGATGAGCCCAGGAAAATAGAATCACTTCATCAAGCAACTGAAATATTTGTTACTTAAGCCCTGGCATGTTCAACCCTGAATGCCAAGAATTTAGAAGGCTTTGGGAATCCCATCTAACCCACTGCACTTCAGGGAGAGGGGTTAGTCGTTTATGTAGTTCCTCGGGTACTTTTGAACATTGCAGGTTAAGACTGGAACAATTTTCAGAGCTGCAATTTGCAGATTTTATTCACGACTGGTGCATGGTACCAATAAATATCAGAATATTACTGAGACCTGTATTTGAGTATTTAAGTGGGATTATTTTTCTCTAAGACAGAAAATGAATTTAAAACTGTATTGTGGAAGAAGACCAATGCACACAGGTTTAATATTTGAGCTTTCAGAGAAGGATCTTATCAACACTAATCTGCAACACTGAGAAATAAGCCTAGATCTCATTATCTGGTAATTTTTTGTATGTTTCATATGTCTGAATAACCTCACAAGAGCACCAAACCAGAACAGCATGAGAAAAATATTACAGGCCTATGTATTTATAATGTTTAAATTATAGAAAAATATAAGGCTTATTCACAGTATTGTGTCTCAATTTAACATGCTAAATAATCTAATTTCACCTAACAGAGCTAACTTGAAACATATTTAACCAAAAGAAAAAAAAAAAAAACTAGATCCCACAAAGAAAAGAATTAGTACAAATAGTACAAAACCACTCAGACCTTTATAGTGACACTAACAATTTTTCCTTGGGTAATGTCAAGACCAATTATCGGCTGATCTATTGAGCTTACCCTAAACTATCACACAAAATCATTTATTTCTTTGTCTTCTAGACAAATCGCCGCAGAGCTGCAGACCAGCAAAGGAAGTGAAGTGAGGGCAATTTGACCAACGTCGTCTGTGTCAGCTCCCCAGAGGTCGATGAAACATGTTATCAGGTCTCCGAAGGTACATCCCAGGAATTAGTTGGTTGTGCCATACAATTAGTAAATGATTAAAACAAGCTGTTTTGTTAATTACATTAAGATACTTGCAGCAGTGAGAACTATTATCTTCTACAGAAGAATGAACCTTCCCATATTATGTTGTTTATTAGCACAGCATTAACAATGTGCCACCTCAGCCAAATGGTCAGGCAGCACTGTGGTCTCAGGTACAAAGAAAAAATCATTATGAAACTCCACCTGCCTCATTTGTGCAAATCAAGAACTTACTTGATACAAATCACTGATTGAACAAGAATACTTGAATGCTAGTTTTCATCTCAGGCTTTGTGTGTTTTGTGCCAAACCCATAAGCCTTCTTCAGATGAATCAACAGAACAGTGTAGAGACTGAATTAAAGAGATGAGTTTTTAAATGGCTAATCGTTTTTTCTTTTCACAAGAATAGAACCCCAGGTAAATGATGGCTTCTAATATAGCACAAGAAAATCTCAATTATAGTAACCATTATTCTAGACACTATGTGCCATTTTATAATCCCAGCAGGATGTTTTTCATCTCATCAAGAGCTTCCAAGGCTGTTTAGTATCTCTGCATATGCAAAAGATATTTAAACCCCCCTTCCCCTCCCCCCCAAAAAATCTGCTAATTAAAAAGCCTAGTCAAGTGGTCATACAGACTGGAACTTGAGGATTATAGGTAAGAGGGATAAAACGAAGGCTTGGAAACTATAATTTCTCTTTCTGTGGTAGCAGTAGAAGCAGCTGTTACAGACCAGGCAAATTAAAGATGTGGCTGACTAACCCAGCAGTCTGGAAACAAAACATTGCAAAAACATAACACCAAGTCATCTGCACCCCACTTTTAAGAAGCCATAAGTGCTGACCATGTTGTTTCTCTCTCTCTCCCTGTTATTCTTATATGTCACAAATATCCTCCAGCTGGTATACTTCCAAGCCTTTGCTCACCAGCTCTAATTTCCCACCCCATCTTGGGAAGTTAATAGTAATTCCTAGGACTGCAGACAAGTACTCCATAGTGGGAGTTGTCAGCAAACAAGAAAGGACACTTCTAAAAGAAGAGCAGGTGAAATAACAGAGTTGCAGTTCTACTCTTTTTTTTTTTTTGCCCATGAGTGTTGTCCATCAAACATGTAAAAACAATCTTCCCCTACCAAACAATATTGACCGATCCTTGAAAATAGTTTCTTCTGTCCTGTAGAATCAGCATCTAGATACAGAACGTTTAAAATACCAGAGAGCCATCACATTTTTCAGATACATTGATTAAGTGTCTTATAATTTACTAACTTCAGAAAAAAAGCTTCTCATCAGTTTGTAGTCTGTTTACCCTGAATCTTCTAAAAAGAAGGTAAAAAAATCATTGTGCCATGAACTAATGAGGCTGCATATTGTTTTCCATATCCAAAAGTGATAAAGGAGCTATGAATTATTGAAAAAAGTTACTTAAAAAAGAAAAAAAAAACCAAAACACTCCAAAACAACCCTTTATTTCCTCAACCGTAGGTATAGACTTCCTATTAGAGGTAGAACCAGCATTAGTAGCCTTATTTAAATAGCTTTTAGGCCAGTGTTGCAGTACGAGAATTCATCTCCATTTATATCAACATGAGCCTATGGACCATTTTTGATCTCAGTTTATACATCACTAATGAATAGCGCCCAATATATTTCCCTATGTTTATTTGCACTCAGAACAACTCATAATTTCAAATTTGTGGTAGATATATTTTTTAAGTGTTACCATTTCAGTATTACTCTAACAACTTTGTTAATAGTGTTGCCATATTGAAACACTGCATCTGATTTCAGGTCTTTGCAAACAATTATTCATTAAATACATCTCAAATCTCTGTGATCCAAACGATAAACCACTAACAGACAAAACTGATACAGGTAAAATAAGCACCCCATTTTTAACCAGAAAGTTATTTCAGATCGCATGGGGCCTTTATCCAATACCTTTACCTGAAACAAATCAATTGCCAGTTTTCATTTTCATCCACGTCTAAGAATGAGAGAACAGCAAAAGAATTCTAAAGGTTAAAACCCATAATCGGTACCAACTCCCCCACTGCCCCTCTGTCAGAACAAGTATTTGAGGAGAATCTTTACATTTCCTCCCACACAGTTTCTCTGCCTCATAAGCAGAAGCCAGCTGCTAGTTCTTTCAAGTCTAGCGGTTATAGTTGACATTTACCATTAGTTTATGGTTTGCATTCTATCTTAGCAAGGAAAAGAGCTAGAAATCTTCACTCTTTAAAAGTAATTAACTTTTGATATTGCTAATTCTTCCCAAACTGGAGGGTCCTGCAGCCAAGGTTTTTTTGGTGGGACATAAGGCAGGGACAAAAAGACAATGCTGTGCACCAGCACAGCGAGTAAGACCAACAAGCCCTGGTTTTAAGGGTACTATTCTTTCCCCTGGAAAATACCTCATGGCAACTCTTGACCAGCAGTGCTAATTTTGTTATTTGCTTTTCAATCTCAGTGTCTAAAAATGCTGTGCAGAGTGATCACATTTCTGACTGCGAACTGGGCAGCATTATTTAGCAACTGCCATAAAAAGAGAAAGGCCCCCCACATACACACCTATGACACAGTGATTTGAAGGAAGAGACAGGAGAAATGAGGTAAAGGTCTAGAAGACCTAGAAAACACTTTACTAGAGTAAGAAAAAAAAAATCAAATCCAGCTCAAGCCTATACAAAGTAACATATCAAGTCCTGCAGACAAGCTCTGCATTACACACCCATGGAAAAGACTTCTGCTTCAGTTCAACTCCTCCCTCCAGACACACACGTACACGCAAAGACCTATGATACGGCTCTAATGTCCATCTCAGTTTGCAGATAAGCATACTGACACAGGTCTATAAGGTTTTTCTATCTCAAAAATAAATTCAATTATGAATTTTATACATAAGATATTCTGATACCAAAGTAAAAATAGACATGGCCACTATTTCAACAATGGAATACAATTTCTAAAATGACTTTTAGATTAATACATATTTTTAAGTCAATGAACAAAATATTTAGAGATTGTTCTCCTTTAGGGCAAGCTCATACATGAAGGAACCAGGAAAACAAGTGCCCTGATAGAGAAAATTCCTCCCCAAATTAGGAAGTCAAAAAACCCCATATCTGTAGTTGTTAATAATCCACTATAACCCTCAGTAAAACTAAGATCAGAAGTCAGTCAGCTAGTAATCCTGTGTTTGTTTAATGGACTTTCACAGAGCAGAAATACATAGTACATAGCCTTTTATCTGATGATATGAACTAACAAAGAGCTTTAAAAGAGGTAACGTTAACAAGATTGCTGTAAATATGGAAAGGGACTTGGAATGTACAATTACTGGATGGCTCCAAAGTTTATCTAATGTGTTTAGGAGTCACAGAAGAAAGCCATACAATAGCTCAGTACACAGAGTGCCAGAAAATACCATGCTGTGTTTCTGTAGGTCTGGGTCAGGACATTTGAAGACTTCCATGACTTAATATGATTTTTCTCCCCTAAGTCAAGGCTTCTATGAGTGATCATCATAATAGTAGTTATAATAGCCATACTGGCTCTCAACATCTGCAGGAACTCAGTAGTGCAGCTGTTCATTGCGCACGCTAGACAGCTCTAAACACTGTAAAACCAGGTCAAAATAAAACAAACAAGGCCCCAAAATTAAGAACTTCAGACAGGTAACTGGAATAAAATGTAGAAATAACCTTTTCTCCAGGTCAGCGAGCTGAAAGCATTAAGAGAAAAAGCAGTTTGCAGCAATCCACACACAATAGGCCTTGAGCATTACTTCCTTTTATTGTGTATTGCACTTACGGGGCACTAGATTTTTCTAAACACTATCTAAAGCATACTTTCAAGTCCAGCCAACAAATATCTCAATGTCACAGCAGCCTTTCAAGAGAAAGTTACAGCTCTGAGGTTTGTAAAGACAGGATGAAATATTTCAAAGAGATCAAATATACCCAACGCTGTCTTCTCTTGTTCCCTTGAATTAAGGGAGGAACAGCTAATCTGGATGTAGAATCTAACTAAAAATTCTCTTTTCTGAAGAATAAAGGAGAAAAGCACTAATCATTTAACAAGGTGGAAACCCACCTGGAGGTGGAGAGAAAGGTGTGTTTCTTTTTGTAAAATAATGATTCAGAAACATACCTGAAGATACATTAAGTGATGAACATTAAACATTAAGTACTAAAAAGTGAGGTGCATCCCATGGAAGCACGATCCAACCATCACTTTTCCCCACTGACTGAAGCTTTAAAGCAAACCAAACATGTCTGTGTTCAAGTACATGCAAAAATAATCTGCAGTATCTTACCATGCATGCTGACCTTAATGGAAGACACTTTCCAAATTTCAGTGTACTTCAAAAGAGCTGCTGTGATAATCAGTAATAAAATTAAGCTAAAGTTTTGCATGGGTTTATATCTGAATCTTTCTTTCATTCATACATCAGACTTATGATTTTTTACTCTTCCACAAAGAGTAACTTCAGCTTCCTGACCAGGATTCCCCCCCCCAACCTTTTATTCATTAAGTTTTGTATTTTAAGGCAGTCCTCACATTTTTAACATTAGTTTTGGGTTGGTTTTTTTTTTTTACTTTGTTGTAGTAAATAAAATGAAACATTAAGTACATGTACAAGTGCACAGACAGAAAGATGCTTCTTTGCAAGACTCAGTGGAATAAATGCAAGAGTTTTTCATTGCTCCAAACAGAACTCTTCACCCACAGCTACAGTGCTTTCCTCTCCATAGACGTATATGGTGATTTCACATCACTGCTAAAGGAACACTATCATTATAGCTTTCTTTACTAGACAACATGAACATTGAATCTACGCATTAGTGTTGAAGACTGATTAGAAAAGAATATCTACTTCTTAAAGAGAAAAAAAGATCTTGAATCATTTTTTTTTCCATTCTCTGTTAAAGAGAGGTATGGCTAAATTATTTTAATTTTCGTTTGGGGAAAGGAAATCATAGTAAAGGAATGAGGAGGAGAAAAGCTAGGCAGCGTGATCACTTTCCAGATAGATAGTCTGATCATTAAGACTTTCACACGAAGTATTGGAAACCCAGGTTTCCAGGCCCCTCTCCAGCAACAACAGAGCTCTGACATTCCAGTGGCACACCAAAAGCACCAGGCTGTCAACCATTCCAGGGCAGCAAGGGGTCTTTTTGCTTCTCTTCACATAAAAGGCCTTCCCAGAAAAAAGTCCAGTGAAAAATATATTTCTTCAAAACATCTTACGTTTTCCCCACAGGGGAAAATAATTGATTAAATTCTCAACCAAATGAAGCTACAGTTTTGCATACATCTGCAATTGCACGGAAAAACTAACAGAACCAGAAAGAAAAAATCTCTCTATAAAGTTCTAGTAATACCTTTAATCATATTATAAGCTTAATACATTAATCTGTTAAATTAACACAGTTGGACTTTCAGATCAAACAGGAGAGAGAAGATTGTGATCCAACAAAAGCACGTTATAAAAGCACTGCTGTTCAAAACAGGCCAAATATTTCTTGTGCTTGAACTCTAACAAAGGGGGTTTTCCTTCAAGCAGTTATTAGGTGTTTTATCTTCAATTTTGTTACCTTTTTCCTTTTTAATGGTAACATTTCATATTACTTTAATAAATATACTTTGTTCTTATTCCTGTGAATAGCAATTTTCTCAGGACAGTTTTTTTGGTATTAGTAATAGCTGTGGTAGGATTGCTTTCTCTCCAGTTTGTTTTTTTACAGAAGACCACAAACCTCAGAAGATAGCTTCCACTACCTGATGTGAGACTCTTTCAGAGTAGAAAGAATACCTAACCAGGCTGTTCTTTGTGTACTATTGACATGACAGGTTGGCCCAGTGTTTTTCTTCTACATAGCTAACTCACTCATCTCTTCATTAATGAATGTTTATCTTTTTCCTCCAGCATCTTCCCTTTTAAAAACATTTTACATGTAAAAGATTCTGGAGAGATACCTGCTGCTGCCTAACAGCCATATTAGATGCAGCCCTTCCATCACAATTTGGGGAAAGGGGTACTTGTTACAGTGTCCCCACACCTCTCCTTTTTCACATACCCAAGTAAACTCAATTATAATTGATGCAGTATGCAGAAAACTGAACAGGGCTAATTGAGTTTAAAAGCTATACAGTTGTAGTCTCATTTAGAAAATGCCTCCAGGCATGCTTGTAACATATAGTAATAAACCTACACAACAAAGCAAAGTGAGTATTCTACCCTTCACGCCCAGAAGGGGAGAAGATCCTTTTCTTTATACTCCTAAACCCACATTAGCCCCTCCAGTCTTTCTCCAAGTAGGAGTCTAGGAATCAATGAATTATCATCTTCATATCTTTATCCTGAAGGCCGAGCTTGATTTGCAATCCTGATTACATATTTCTATTGCAATAATACATCAGCATCATCCCCTGGAATCAAGATCAAGGTCTTATTTTGCTACATCTTGTAAAAAAAAAAAACCAAACTAAAATCTCAATCAAGCAAAAGCCCCTCAAAACAAACAAAACACCTTCTTTAGGCTAAACAGATTAAGTAAAAATAACCACACAGTTTGGGAACAGAACAGAAACTCACAGGCTTTCCTCTTCTTCCACAAGTGTCAGTTATAGCCAGTAGTCAAGAAGCTTTCTTCCCTCATTTAACTGCTCACTAGGGCTTTGAAAATTATTTACATGATCTGTAGGCACGATTTAAAACAAGATAATCCACGACCAGAAGATCTGCAGCATTTAATGGAATAATTACGTGTGAAAGGAATTCAGGATTAGCCCCAACCCAGTCATGAACATGTTCAAGAGATTTTAATTCATGCACGTTCAACCATGGTAGAAGATATCTGAAAATACCCTCAGAACTGTACACAATGGATACTAAATTATCGGTCTATTCTGTGTGCACACCATCCTAGGCATCTCCAAACGCTCTTGTCAGTTGATCCTTGAGCTTTTTGATTTCTTCGTATTATTTTTCCCCTTGTCAGCAACTGATTTTTTTTTCCACTGATTATGTTAAAAGTTCTGAGTACAGAAAAGGAACAGATACAACATTACTTTAAAGAATCTAATTCCTTCTTTGATTCAGTCTTTGAGATAGCATCAGAAATCATACTGGAGTTAAGAGATCAGTACCCAGTCCACCACCATGAAATATATGTTGTCTGATCCTGAAGACAGAAGTTATGCTGATAAAAAAAAGAAAACAGAACTACTGCTTCTGTGCTATTCAAGCTAATAGTTTCAAAGCTGTTAATAACTTCACATGGACAAACATATGACCATTTCTGAAATATTTAAAATAATCTTTATTTCAAAGTTCCTTCCATTCTGAAACATCACCTAGTAGTCACACCCTATCCCTTCAGCATTACGAAGAACATTAAGGTCAAGTGAAGGAAGGGGATGCAAATATGCTGCAAACTTTTCTAGCATTTCTCCTAAATCTCCTACCAGAACATGTTGCAACTGAAGATTATGGATATAACATTAAAGCATCAGGCTTTTCTTCAAAGTCTGTGACCCATTACAGTTCTTAGCAATTTGGTTTGTGAGCACCTGTTACAACACCACTAAGCTCTTCTATAGACTCTTATTGTTCTTAAGAGTACACCACTAAGCTCTTCTACAGACTTATTGTTCTTAAGAGTACTTCCACTAAGTTGAAGGATATTCTAGCATAGGTGATGAAGCACTACATAAATTTTAGCTTTCTGCGGGTTTCAAAAACCAGGGGAAAGAATTCTAACCTTCCATGCCAAGCCTTTGTGACACGGGTGCTAAGAAAGAAACCATTATTTTCCAAAAGTCACAAGCAAACCTGTCAGAATTTTGCAAATAGATAGTACCCTTCAATGCTACTTTCAGCAATCGACTTACGTAGATTCTACGTTTACAACAGAAGCATCTCTCAACATTTTAATCTTACATAGAAAGACATGATTGGAAATTAAGGAAACAAAAGTTTACCCAAAATTCATACTTAGTAGGTTGCACATCTGTGTAAATAGTACACAGAAAGCCATGAGCTACTTGCACAGACACACACAGGTCTGTAAAACACTGAATTTGGGAGGTTTAGCATGAAGTCAGAGGCCTCTAGGTATTTGAACTACTGTGTTGGGCTTCTCTTTTTTCAATAGTGTGTACACCTTAGGTTGGTTTTATCACTGTGACCAGCCATAGCAAGAAATTCAATCACGCTAAGCCAAACAATAATGATTCCATTCAGATTGCAAGAAAAAGAAAAATAAACAGAACACAAAACACAGAAGGAACCAGAAAAACAGGATTTCTCATTTCTGTTTGCATGATTCCTGTTGCACCGTCAAGCAGAAAGACAAAAGTGAGGTATTAGTACATTAGCAGGGCAGTGAAAAGAGAACTAGCAATAGCGTAGGAAGAGGAAATGAAAGGAAGACTTGTTTTCTATACTTGTACCTCAAGACTCATAATTTTGATACTTATGACACTTCCAAATAATAAGGAAAAAAATTATCTCTGAAAAAAAAATAAATAAAAAAGCTAGAAGTGGTGCAGTTCCTTGACATACACGAAGGTTCTCTCTGTTACATTTGCTGTTAGAAGTTGAGAAAACTTAACCTTCTGAAACTTGTAACTTGCAGGCACTATTTCTAGTTAAAGCCTTGAACTGACAATAAACTTTATTTAGACCTACTAAACACTTCCGACCGCTCTGTCCCCTGCCAAAACTAAAAACCATTGACTGTAGTAGCCATGCAATAGTGGTTGAAGTGAACTCTTATCCTTTTCTGGATATTAGTGAAGAGCAACGGACAAGTGCTTTCATTTGGCCAATGCATCTTTTTGCATTTTACTTACAGTCTTCTTCAAAGAGGTAGCTACACGTGACAGAAACCAGGTAAAGATATTTTTCAATTAATAACTTCTGCTGAGATACTGCTTAATTAATGTAGTAGCTCTATTTTTCTTTACTTCTTTCTACCTTCAATAGAAAGTAGACCCATGTCATTTTTCAGCAAAGAAATAGGCATAATTTGTTTTAAAGTGAGAAAAAGAAAAGCATACATACATGAAACAGTTACTACACTTAGTACTTGGGGCTTATACAATAAGGAGACAACTTTCGTGAAGCCCCCTAATTATCTCTTTTGCAGCCATCACTACTGTAGCTAACTTTGTAAGCACTGCATGAATATGTTGAAAAGTGTCCATCAACATAGCTAAAATTTGAAACAGCATTTAGGTGGTATAGCACCAGATGTATACAGAATGAACCAGCTGAAAGAAAAAAATGCTTAAGTGCAATTTGCAAACAGTACATTCCTCTGTTTGCATTCTATCAGTGTGAAGAAATAATGTGACTATTATGACAGTCTCCTGCTAGAAATGGAAATGCACTTTAAACAAGTTTCACTTACATGATTTTTTTTTTCCCTCTTTTGAAATACATGCTTAAAGAAAGCTTTACAATTAACATATTGTGCACATTTTGCAAGGTCCTCAAAAATCAGGAACTGTTTCTGGAAAGACTCACTCAATTTAGCAAACAATTACAGCATACATTACGCTAAGGTGCATTAAATGTTTGGCTTCTGCAAGGGTACGGAAACATGTGCTTACCCACAGCTGAGCTCAATAAGCAAAATAAAGTAAGTTATAATTTAAAATAGGGTTAAAAGAGAAAAAAGGTAGAGAAAAGGAAGGAACAACAGATCTAAAAGGCAGAGAATGTTACAGTAGTTGAGTGGAAACAAATGAGATATTATAACCAGGATGCAGTCACAGGACTATGTGTAACTCTGTTACAGCTAAACACCAATAGCTTCTGGTGAAATTAGTTCTTTGGGCTACTTAAAGAAAGTATAAAGAAGCATATTCAAAAGCCAACAAGCACAAGGAAAACATAGGTCATGACTACTCACAATAGAGAATTCTATGCTGAATGTGTGAACAGGACACGAGTTAGGCAAAATACAAGCTGCCTCCCTTTGCCTGGGATCTTTGTAGCGATACAAGCTAAGCAATCCTAAACAGAAAATGCCTGCCTGTGCTAGGAGGAGGGGATGAAATAAACCACCACAAAAATAAAAACTGCTTTCCTCATGGAAGAATGGTAACTTTGGACAACATTTGGCACCACAAGTTCAAAGGGCTATTTCATCTGCATTGTAAGTACAGACCCAGAGATTTTAGAGTATTCCTGTCTCCATGCAATTGCTTTTTTTGTGCCATTAATGGCATTTAAATTATAGACCTGCTGCAGCCACGTAGTCAAAACACCACATCCCCCAATGAGACACTGTATCACTGTCAGTGTGTCTTCTTTTTAACTGTTCTTTCATATACTGTACTTCTCATCAATCACCCTTTTTCTCTGCCAAAGAATAGATACAAGAGACAAGTCTATCTTTAGACTTCACTGAAATTTCTTAGTCAGCTGCCGTACACTTCATTCATCACATAGCCAAGACTCCTGTTTAGACCAACAGATTTGAGGAACAAGTAATATAGAGCCAGAAGAATATTCATTAAGAATTTAAAACAAAAATATAGGACCCAGTTAGGGAGTCAGATTGAAATCAAGTGCTTCAAAACAAACTAACATCTGAACTAGATCAGGGGGGATTTGTTTCTTTGGGTTTTGTTTGTGGGTTCTCTTTGTTTGGTTTTGTCTTTTTTTTTAGTTTTGTTTGGTTGTTTCCTTGGGTTCTTTCGGTTTTGGTTTTTTTCTTTTTTTTTTTGGGGGGGGGGGGCTGTGTGTGTGTTTGGTTTTTATTTTAAAGTATTAAGGATTTTTCTCTCCCACTTTCAGTAAAATAGTCCAGATGTCCTTTAACACTGTTTTCCAGAAGCAGGTATACATTGACCTGTACAATATGTAGTTGTTCACAACAACAAATATCAGTTAAACAACAATTTTCACATTGACAGCATCTTGAAAAAAAAAAAATTCAAATTTCTAAGCAATTGTGTGACAAAGTCTGAGCCGTTCCTTTTTCTAAATTATTCTAACAATGATATGAAACTGGTCATACGAAGTCACTGATAGAGCTAGGTACTCAATTCAGACTCCTGGTCTGCATTTATAAGCTTTCTCCATCTCAAAAGACCATGAAAAGCTGTTTCAAGGTTACAAAACTTTTCTGGAGGAGGATCTGCTCCTATAAGTTCTTCTGCTGCGTACAGCTCTCAAACAGCCATATCCACTTAGATGAAAGTATTTACCTAATGATAAATTTTCAGGATTCTATAACTACTTATTTTCTGCAATGTAAGTTACATGCAGTTAAACAGTTTGAACACTCAAACCCTCAAGTTACAGTTTCAAAGTGCTCACATTAAGGAAAAAAAGCTAGCATAATTAGACTACAGACAGCCAGTTTTATTTGGTAATTGCTTATTTCTGATGCCCTATGCAAAATATGAGTGATTTTTGCTTATTGAAGGCATAATCTCAACTCAGAAGAGTTAAATATCAGGAATCCAGGAAGTTTTTCAAGCATATTTAAACTTGCTAGGGCAAATCAATATATTCAGCAGTTCAACTAACCTCTCAAATTTGTTTCCACTGCACAAAGAGGGGCTGGGGTGGAAGAGCGGGGACATAAGCCTACAATTTTCTTTTGAAATGCTGAAATAATTTTGCTATTTACCTAAAGGAAACCAGTATATTTTAAGAGTGACCTAGCTTCTTTATTTCTTTTATTTCCTACCCTCCAATGTATGCCTTTTATTGCCCCCGTGCATTCCATTTTATGTCATCCAAACGTACAAAGATTTGGCATTGGGTAGCAGAGTGTGTAAGCAAAACAAAACTTCCCCCAGCTATTCACCCACCCCTTCTCACAGGCAAACTGCTGCAGCAAATACCCACCACAGTACCATAGTACAAGCATTGAAAAAAGTCAGGCGCACATGAAGATAAAAAATGCTGGGTGGTTTTGTTTGCTTGTTTGTTTCCAAGTGTCATTAGTCAAAAAGATATGATTATTCTTCCCGACCTTTAGAACAGAAAGATGAGAGCATCTTTGGATATAGAAGTTTTTCCTCAAACAGCTGACAAAACCACAAAGAAGCAGATTCAGTCTTGAGCTGTCTGAAATATCTTTACCAACGGAAGTGTCTCTGAAGCAGTTCTATCAAGACACAACAGTATATACTCAAAATTACTGTAATCAGAGACACTCCTGCACTAAGAAAGGCCAGAAGAGACCTCAGTACCTCACCTATCCCAATGTCCAACTCAAACCAGAGCAAGACCTGGCATTACCCCGTGCTGGGTTGTCTTGCCCCATCAATTTTTAAGTATCACCAAGAATGGAGAAACCAGCCTCTGCTGACATGTCAGTGACAATCTGAGGCAAAACCTTAAACATCTACCCTACATACAGGTTTACATAATCAGACAATGATTAAAGTGGAAGAACATCTAGGCCTTAACTATTGCCTTTAACTGTTCTTTATGAATTATCAACCTCCTTTGTAAAGAGGAAAAAGCACAGTATATCTATACTACCCCCATGGTAACTCTTGGTAGATGCCCTCAATTTAGTTTAGAGCACTATGTAAGGGTAAGTCATTTAATACACTAATGATCACTGAATCTAGCCATGGATGACCCTTTGAAGATACTTTCAGGTTTTGCATCTTTTTAACCTAATCACATTCATTAATGCCTTACTAGTATTTAGTTCTTTTAAATTGTCATCCACTAGATCTGCCTCAAAGTTTCTTCAGAAGTTCATGCAGTCAGCCTGGACTGGATTCATTCCAAGTACTGACGGCTTGTTCTGACAATTTGATCTGAAAAATCCTCCTGGAATTGAAGTACTTATCCTTGCTTAAATTCAACTCTAAAAGCCAGCATACAAATTCCCAATTGTCTTGATTGAGAGCAAAGTACCTATCCCTGGAATAACTCACTGTAAGTGAATATGACAACACCCCTACCCCCAAAATAGTTATTAAAAGCAACTAGATTCGAGGACTTAAAAACTTGTGATCTTCCGCATAGAGTTTGCCTCTTTTAGTTGGTTCAATAAAGATTTTGATCTCTGGCCTTTAAGGGTAAAAATACTAAGTATTCTTTCCAGACACCTGCTTGCAAAGATGTGGGTTTATGTGAAAGATTTAATTCATGCTTGAACACTACATGGCTGTAATTTGCGCTTCAGGTATAAGATGAAAGACCTTACTGGGGAAACACTAGAATACATTCCTCTTTATTCAAACCTACTTACATTTAGTCCTGTTCAGCAACCAAGTTTTTAATTTCCTGATAAAATACCTTTATGTTTATTTAAGTATTTCAGACCTATTTGCCTGTTTTCCCTAAATTAATGCCTCACCTTGTTCCATTCTTCAAATTGCATGCAAGGGTAGCACAACCACCTACAATACCCAATTTGTATATTCAAAAATCCAGCCATATATAGTTAATCATTTCCTTACATAGTCAAGTAGCAAGCACCAATATTCAGAGACAAGAGACATGTGATGGGACTGAAGGGAACCATAACACAGAAGCTACGAGTCCACACTGGACTTTCCACTGCTTACCATCACCCATGCAAAGGACTATAAAGAAACTTGTAGCAGGGCTACTGTACATATGTACCTCTTTTAATATTATTGTAAATTTAATTATATGGAAAAAAAAGAAAAGGTAAAATTGAAGCTACCACAGTAGAGAGCAGAGAGTTTCCATATCAGTTTAATTATTACTTTTATAATCAAAAAACCTGCCATAGACACTCTGTGGAGTTAAAATGAATTAACATAACCTGTGACCTATTTTGCTGAGCTCATTCAGACACCTCTTTTCAAGATGCAAAATTTTTAATTAAATTATTTGCATATTTTGTGTTCACATACCTGGCAGATAAAACATCATTTATTTTCATCATGATTTGAAAGACATATTGAGAGCCATACTTCAAGGAGGAAAGAAACCCAAACCAACCCTGAACAACTTCTCAAACCCATAAAAACATCTACTGCCTGCATACTGGTCCTGAGAAAAACGCCTCTATTACCTGACCTAGGACTGAGCTTCCTAAGTCCTTCCCCCCCCGGACTTGAGAAAATCAGGAAACAACGTAAATACAGTATGATGAAAAAAAAAGACAAACCAAAACAGAATTATACCTCAAGTGAATATCCATGACAAGTTTAACAAGAAATTGCATACAGTGCACTACATTATCTTCAGTTTATCATTACCAACTTGTCAGAAGTCACAGACATGTAACCCCTTGTGATGCAATCTACGTTGCCACGGCTTGCAACAGAAGGATAGCTCCTGAGGTTATTATTTCCCTTTTTACTTCTTGCAGTGTATTTCTGCAACATATTTCTGTGCTCCGTCATTAAAGTCCAGCTGGAAGCACTCTTCTGTTGCCAACTAGTATTCCCCCATAAACTACTCTTCCCCCATGAAGTTAAAATGTAGGACAGTACTGCAAGTGGTAGAAGAGGCAGGGAAAGTGTATTTCTTCCCTTCACCATCAGAAACAGTAGCTCTATCAGACCTGTATTAGGCAGCATTCATCTTAGTCGTAACAGCTCTTCAACTGCACCTCATCATAAGCTATTGCACACCACACCTCTTACAAGAGTAGGCATGTTTTCCACACTTCTGCATTCATTTTACACAAAAAACATTTGTTCTCCTTCATTTTCTCAAATTAACCACTGAAAAAAATCAAACATAAGACAAGATTCATACTATAGTACATTTTTACAACTAATTTTTCCAAGTACCCCCCAAGGCAATTAGAGAGAACTGGATTATTTTCAATTACCTGATCTTCTGAATAATAAGCAAAAAACAATATCAGCAAAAAGTTCCTAAAGCAGCCTAACAAGATACTTGAGCAGGTGAAGTTCAAAATACAGTTAACTACTTCCAAAGTCAATTGAAAGGAAAATCCCTTCTTAACAAGTTCTCATCTGAAAAGGAGCCCCTACACACTTTTTAAAGACAGACTCTAGCTGGCATACTCAGAGCAGGCAAAACCTGCCTGGCACATTTTAAAGTTCTACTTTGTAGATAAGCAAGGCTTAAGACTCCCAATACAGTGAAGGTCAATCATAACATTATCAAAAATAAGGTTATCAAACCCTTTTTAAAAAAAAACACAGAAATTGCCTTGAAGGTGACACATAGCTCACACTAATAATTCTCCACATTAACATTTTAAAACAAGAGATCTCTCAGAGCCATTTCCCATCATTTTAACTGAAGAAAAGAACTTGTAACGTACAAGACTTCTGTTTCACCTGAGCCATTCAACTAGTTGCTGGCAGAGTAATAAATAGAAATAAACTCTACAATCTAGTACATAATGAATATTATTTTCTTTTGTCTTCTCAGGTTTACTTTCAGTGCGGCTTAGCTAAAAGTTAATTTGCATTCTAAAGATCTGTCTCAGACCCTGAAATTCATATGGTAACATTTTCAGTTATCAAAGTCACATGCATAAATACTGGGTTTATATATTAGATTTCCAGAATTAGCAGCTGAAGCTAAACCTTTTGATAATGGAAACAGACTCTGTGGCTCTAGCTTACCTGTTAATTCTCTTCCTGGACAGTTATCAAGCTGGAGAAGATACATCCTACATAGATATTTCCTGGCTGTGCTGTGTTACACATCACGCAGGAGATGTCACTTCAGTAGAAGGAGCAATATCATTAGGACTAGGAAAAAAGCAGAACATCCAGCAAACATATCAGCTGCTTAGTTAAAAATAAGAGGAGTCAACCAAAATCCACAATCATGTCATCTCATCCATTTCCTAACTGGGGGGAAAGGGCAGAAAATAAGGAGAAGCCCTAAAGATAGATTAAGGCAGGCAAAGGACCAAAGTCACAGAAATAATAAATGTTGAAGTTATCATCCAAAGGTCTATACCCAAAATATCCAAAGATTTATATCTAGGCAGCTATGCTATATATTTATATATATATATATATTGCTTAAAAATCTTTGTATGTAAAAGGACTCTCTCAAGTTCACAGGTTGAAAAGAATGCTCCTCAATCAGGTGGGGGAATAGTTAGAGACATAGGCCTGGAACAGCATCCTTGAAACTTGGAATTTAATGTTGCTGCCAGTACAGCAATATGACCAAGAACTGTCTCTTGGCAGTGAAAGTACTCCTATCCTGACTGACAAGGTCACAGGCATTTTTAGTGCCTCCCTCTCATGTAATAGCTCACCTCCTGGCATTATGTGGAGGACCTGGATTCAAATTCCAACTTTACCAAAGGGATTTTAAATACAACCCTCCCCCTGCTTCTGACCAGGTATCCTAATTGAGAGATGTTCTCAAATGTCTCCTCAATAAGCTTTCACAATTTGCAAAGAGCAACTAAATATTCAAATGGCAATAGAGAATATGCACAGCCACAGCTTGTTAATTGAGATACCAACTTCCCTTGTCTTTAAGATTTGCTCCAATGGCTGCTCATAGAAGCAGAAAGCACAGGGGAAGGGAAGAGCATCCTTCTTCAGCCTGTTGTGCAAGACATTCCTGAAATAAGGCCAGCTTGGCCTAAGCATTTGGCCGCTGGAGGCTTTGGGCACTTCCACAGTGAGATAAGCACTGAATAAATCTTTTGAAGATTCACATTTTTGATGTAGGTACTATGTGCTACTTAAGCACCTAAGCCAGCTGTGCAACACATTTAAGCAAAATGATGCAGCTTGATCTACATTTACACTAGGCTAATTTTGTAATGACTGGTTTAAATGCATACTAAAAATTATCTGCATATTGAAAGGGTGATTGTAAAATTCATTCTATTCTTTCTTATACAATCAAATGGCTCTTGGTATTTCTGGGAAGGTCCCTGGATTCTATAAAAACTGGAAATGCCATGAAGACGCATTTCAATTCTGAAAGGCTTTGTTTACACATTAGCTTCAGCATTATTTTTTCCAAGTTTACTTTCAACATTATACCATTTTAATTTTCAGTGTGCTAATTCTGTCCAGGCATCATGTGGGTGGTGAAAGCTGGAGGTAGCTAAACTGCTTTATAGGTATTCTCCTGGCTGGCCTTCTGTGCATGTCCAAGGCAATTTAATATTAATGTTTAGATTGATTGGCAGCAAAGCACTTTGTTTAAAATAGAAGAATTTCTAAATTGACTAAACTGAAGTCTTGGCAAACAAAGAACTCAATGACAAATACACAGTAGCTGCGCATCAAAGCATTCCACATAATATAAGACACCAAAAGGAAATAAAATAGGGCTTTGCTACCACTTGAGACTAGAGACCAGTTTAACTCCTTAACCATGCAGGATAACAAGGCATTTGTTACATAACAGCAGCTTCAGATGGTGTTTTTAAATCCTGCCATCTTTTCTCTGAAGAACAGAAGATTAGACTTCTACAGACTCTGAGAGACAGGGAGTGGAGCCAGCAGCAATATTTAGCACAGAATGACTGATTTCTGGCACCATCTAGCTTCTCTGCATCAGGAATCTGGCAGCCCGGTAGATGCCTTTCAAAGACACTGATTGAATAGTTGATACTAGTGCTACAGAAAGCACAAGAATGAGAACGAGTAAGTCCTAAGCAGCAGCACTACAGTATTCCCTCCCCCCACACCTTTTTGCTTTTTGTTTTCCTTTAAAAAATATTTAAAAACAAAGTAGAGATTAAAAAAAAGCAACCTGGGCCAAAAGCCAAAGTCAAGAGAATGCAGACCCTGTTCATCATTCAGCTTCTATGCATCTCTGACAAATATCTATAATAAATAATCAAACATGTCAGGCACAAAGAAGCCTGCAGAAGGACTGTTAATTTTCAAGAGACATAGTATAATCTGTGAAGTACAGGTTTTTTTAACAATAAAAATATCCCTACTTCCACTCAGAGCTGCAAAATTCCAATGAGTCAGCGTAATTAGAAAAATAGTGAATTTATACTCATTCATTACACTTAAGGAATTCTGAACTACAGAAACTCCAGTTCATCAATTACCTTCCAGCGCTGTAGGGAAAACTGCTGACAGTTTGCGAATAGCAGCCATGTTTTGCTGCTGAATGCCAAAATGGAATCAATGAGATGCACGAACTTTGACTGCCCGTGCACTGTAAAGTTTTCAAGAATCATATTTACTCATCAGCATAAAAAAACATGTTTACAGACTTGCGCCTTGGGAAAGCAAGAAGGAAGACAAATAGGGCTGGTTTATTTCCTCAGTAGAGAAGTAAAAGAGAGAAAAGAGGAAAAAGGTTAAAAACCCCATATTTGGACTATATGAGGCAAGCAAGCATACTCCAATTTGTAATGTTTTTTCTTTTCCAATTTGCAAACTTAAACTATCCATTTGTCTGAAATCACCTGGAACATGGCTCAGGAGCTAATCCCTTCACATTTGATTTACTCAGCATAGGCCCAATCAGAGCAAGGATTCTCAAATGTGTGACCAACCCAACCCACTTTCTCATTTACTTGGTCTTTTCAACTGCATGTATGCACAGCTACCGAAATAGAAAGTTGGCTACATTTACAGGCAACTAACACATAGGAGTTTCCTAATGGAAAGAATGGAACATAGCTATACGCTTTTTCCCAAAAAGTGATCCTTAAAGTGACATTTCTCTGCCTCTCCCTCAGCGCCTTGGCTTATCATAGTCTGTATAGACCCATTTTTTCAGTAAGGAGGTCTAGGTTTATTCTGCTGTCAATTCATTCATGATCTGCCTTCTCATTTTGTGTTTTCATCCAATAACTAAAGTGTAAATACATGGCAGGCATTGTTGCCTATTGTTTTAATTGTATTGCAAAGGTGTTTTGGTTGTTTGTTTCTAAGGAAGAGTCTTCTTTTCACTCCAGGTATTTATGTTTCTTTAGACTAAATATTTTCCACTTCTTTTGATTATACAAGACTATGAAGGACCATATATTTTCCATGGCAAAGGGGCAGCTGGTACCTGAATATTAGCAAGTCAATATTTGGGGCAACATGAATGAAAGTGTCCAAGTAGGAAGAGATTTCAAGATTTAGATCTGAGTAAGAACTCAGATGATCATAACCTAAACTGCAGGCAGAAGTCCAAAATGAAGTTTGAAGCTACTCTCAAGAGTTAACACCTGTTATTTGAAGACACATTAAACTCAGTGAACAGTTACAGGTCAAAATGGAAGAGCAAGTAAAAGAAAATTAGGTAACAAGGGCAAACCAGAGAACATGTTCAAAAAAAAGGGGAATGGAAAATTGTGGCATCTGCCAACAGCCTGTAACTTGGATGTCCGTTAATGGTTTTATATTCAGTTATGTTATTCAACTGTAATTACTACAAAGTGTGAGTGTCTACGTGGTTTGGATAAGCCACAGATACTAAAGCTAAAAGAATCTTAGGCTACTGCATAGTCTTCAAAGATACACTGCATTGAATTTAGCACATTTCTATGAGATACTCTTGCACTCAGATTGCACTTTTCAGTGATGACAAAAAACCACAGGAATTTTTAGCAGAAATGCCAATAATTGTTGAGGGAGGGGATCTTTCAAAATTCCTTGGTCCTCTTGGAAGATCCCTACATGCAGTTTCAGGGTAACATACTGGTTTATAAAGCCTGCTATATATTTTCCTAGAAAATAATAAAGAACTTGCATTAAGTCTCACTTTCTGTTTCCTGATCAGCTGTTATGCACAGCTATCCTGAATCAGAGTGACTAGCACACATGTAAACACACACACACAAACGCACACATGCTCTTGGCTGCCTATATTGGAAATTTGTTTTGGTGGCAGCATACCCAGTCTGAAGTTCCTTGCCCTATAGCTCAATAATCTTTGTTCAAAGATGTTATGGCATCGCTCATGTCCTCTTTCTAGAGGGCAGCTCTGCTGTTCTCTTCCACATGAAATTAGATTTCCTGTCACACAAATATGCAAACATTTTCCCCTCTCCTCTCCCCTCCCCCCTCCCCAAAAAGGCAAATGTGACCTTCCTCTCTTGTATTGTCATATGCCAATAAAAATATTAAATAGAAGGAAAAAATTGGGGGTGGGGGGAAGTGAACAGGGACACAGATGGACAACCCACATCCAGCAAGTACTGGGTTTATGTAAATATTTTCAGAAGATGCTTATATTGTGCAGATAATTCAGTATAATCATAAAGAGCCGAATGATTCTGATCCTAATCTTCAGGTACCCAGAACAGGTGCATGAATGTAAGCATTGGAAAGAAGGCAAAGAACAGAAGAGAGGGGCAAAAGTGTTATAGGACTGGGTTAGTGCTACCCTTACTTTTTATATTCAGGAGTTTGTCATGACTACAGTAGCCCACTCCCTTTTTGCACTGAATAATCCCCAGCATTTCTGTATTAGCAAATCTCAGATACATATATTGAAGACTTAACTTTCTAATCTTGCAAGCGCGGGGAGAGAAAAGGCAGGGCAGAGCAAGAAATACCAATAAGCTTTCTCTCCCTTTTGCTCTTATGTTACTGAGCATTACTCCTTTTTGTCCAAATACTTGAACTCACTGCTTCTGCAATAGAGAAGACTGAAAGGTGACAATTGATTTATATATGCATGATGTTACCTTACAATTTGAAAGCGTATTTTATATGTATTTTTCCAATAGCAGAGGTGAAACTGCAGTTCTAGAGGAAAAAAGTGACCAGGATTTGTCACCCTTATTGCCTTTTAAAATGAATTTTATATATTAGGAAAGAAACCAGATCTCAAACAATTGGTTTTCAATTTCCTTCCAGTTTTTGCCCTAGGAAAGGTGGGGCAAAATGGTAAATATTTTAGTTCCCCTTTATTCTCCTTCCTCATTTCATTGTCTTACATTTTATTAGCAGTGCTGTGAACAGCATATGACAGTAATAAAGAGCTCTTACACAAGACACTCAGACTAAACCCTCGTATACTAATTAAGCATGATCCACATTTCACAACGAGAAAAATAAGTTCCAGAGACATGAACAGATTGGTTAAATCCTTTCTTTAGTCATATTACATTATTCCTTCCTTCCAATTCATGAATTGATTTCTTCCTCAGTCTCATTCTGTCTCCCACAGCCTTAAGGGACAATATTCGGAACCTTAAACCATGGGACCAGCAAGATTAGAACATATTCATCCCAAGTCCAAGTGCAGTACCCTATTCAGACAACTATGCTGCCTGCTAGTTACAAGGTTGAATTGAAAACAAAAGTTATATTAAAAGACAGCGGGATCATTATTTCTCCCTTCTGCCTACCTCCTCAAGTGCCTGAGGTTATTTTCCACAACAAAAATGAAAGCCCTTCTTGGAAGTGTTCTTGCGCTAAACAGCAGTGGTTAATTTCTTGCAACTAATTAGTTATTCAAGTAAAAGTATAATGATCCTCCAACATGATTGAAAGTGCTTCATCTGAGTTTCCTGCTAACAGCATACTTCTAGAAAAGATGCAATAAATCAGCAGGGTTATGGAAATCTTTAAACAAAGCAAGTCTACGACAGGAACCCATTAAAGATACAGCCATATAATATTTATGTACCTAGCTGACTCATGCTTTTAACCTAGCACTTTCAGCTATAGCTTTTTAGCACCTGGGTCATATTCACTAAGAATGAAATTCACCCTATCTGCTAAAAGCTAGCATAATGTCTCCACATTACATGTTCAGAGTACCGCAGGACTTAAGCGATGGAACCTTCCCACCAAATGGAATTTCATCCGAATTTTTCTAAAGAAAAGTGCAAGCAGAAAGCCTATAAGCAGCACAGACATTTTAATGAGAGCCTCAAACTGCCTGCTTACCTTGAGCAAAAGAAATCTGTATGTACCCTAAAGAAAGGGTGTCTAAATCCCGAAAGACACCAGTGCAGAAACAGAACTTCTCAAAATAACCAGACACCCATGACTGTTCACATCATGATTTGTTGATTAGGAGTGGTTACTGAGATGGCAACAGCAGATCTCTAGAGATTCTTTGAGAAGGTAAGTACTACATAAAATGCCATCCACTTATTCCAAAAATATGAATTCATTGCAGGTTGGGTACTTAAATGTATTAGGTACTACTGCAGAAAAGCAAAACCCAGTGGTGTCTTTTTTATTTTGTTTGAGCCTTTTGGATGTTACAGATGTACAAATCTGATCCCTTTAAATCTGTAAGTCAAAGGCATTTGTCTGTTTTCCATCATATTAAATTATATCTGCATGCGTGTTTGTAGGTATTTTTAAAACACACAAACATACATGAAGCAAAGGGAATGGTTTAATAATCACCACTTCTGCTCTACATGTTTTCCCTCATCCCATTCATTTACTTTACTGCCAATGTCTCGGTCAGTCTTCCCACAGCTTTGGGATACACAATATGGACTCAAACCAGATTCAGTAGAGGTCCCAAACATTACTTCTTGGCCTACTCTTCCTTACTGCAGCAGATTGCTGTAAAAAGGGAATCCCCGCTGTTGTGAGGCTGGAAAAGGGACACTTCAGAAAGGGATGTAGGAACTACACTTTCCAGGAACCCTGGAGGAAGCAAGAGGTTTATAAGTTAATAAGAGAAAGGGATCGAAGGACAGAGAAAAGGAGACCAAATACCATACCCCCTCCCCAATAAACCCACCTTTGCTCTCACCATAGGTTTTTGGGCCAATGATCACTTTCAACTCACACTTTCTGCTGGAAAAATAGATTAGGAGTCCAGCTTAATTTTGTCAGTAGAAAGCTTGAAGTAGTCACTGGAGCACAAAGCTTTTCAAAGGGAAGCTGAGCTCAACAGGGACAAGGAAGAGGATGTTGAGAGCACCACAAAAAATAAAGGCAGATTAAAAACATTAAGGGTGCACTGTTTTTGAAGAAAAAATATAAGGCTATAAGGCTTAGATATGAGATTGCTAGCAACTGTTATCTATCTATTGCAGGCTATTTTTCTTTAGATTAATATATATTGCTTATAAATAACTTTGCCAGAACAGAAAAATAAGGAGTTTGTGTTCTTCTGTATAAAGAAGAAAAGACCACAACAGAAATTAGTAAAAGAACTAGGCATTTTCTCCCTGAATACACAGGATTATGCTTCGCGTTTATGCTGTAAAACATTGGATCCAGTACAAGCAGTTGTACTGCAATGGGGTTTGCTATGCTAAATATTTAAACTGTGTACCCAGTCTTTCAAAGTCTGAGCTTATTCTCTCTTCAGAGCTTTGTAAGGTTGAGTCAATAGCATATTTGTTTTGAATGGCTGTTCCTAGATAACAGTAACAAAAATGAAAAACTTGTTTACATCATTTAACATCTCTAACAGCTTAGCTCAGGACACTAAAGAAAAAAAACCCAAGCAAGCAGAAAACTGCAATTCTTTAGAACGGTCTCTGCTATTGAAAATAAGTTACACTGGCAAAAAGAATGTTTTGCCAACAGTGAACCAAAACCAGTCTTGTTTTTCAACTGCAGCAATGACTGGCATAAAGAGATTTCAAGGAATTTCCTCTTCTCCCTGAAGATATCCATAAGCTTTTCCTACTACCCCAGACTGCATGTTGTAGTGATTGCAAGATGGGTCTTAAGCAGTGGCCTTTATTTATCAGAACACACAGAACACGTGATGGAGAGGCAAAACAAAACAAATCAGGCAATTCCACCAATCTTATGAAAACTTCTTCCCCCATTTGAGTAGTACCTTCAGATCTAATAAATGTTAGGTCAACCATTTAGAAAGTACCCATCTGCTAGTTTCTTAACTTGTATTAATACATCTTCAAGATTTCACCAACATGTATACACAGACACACATGGACTGTTCAACATTCTCAAATTGCATTTGTGGTTCAACTTCTGCAAAGTAAGGTGATATTTTTAGGAACAAAGAGGAGGCATAATCTCTCATCTGTTTTGTTACAACATGAAAAATACTGAGTATGTTAGCAACAAACAGATTTGCATGCAGAAATTTCACAAAGTATAAGAATGCCAAAATACAATTAGAGCAAAGGAAATAATGCAAACGGGCAATGATTTACCATCCTTGCATTTTCAGAATCACAGTTCTGACTAAATGCTGCCCACCCTCATTTAGTATCTGTTACCATGTAATAAGCACTGCATTTGAAAAGATATACATCTTCATATTTACATGCTACCTAGAAAGCTCCTGATACTTGATCTGGAAGCAGACAGAACTCAAAAAGGTGCCTCTTTCCCAGTGAGGATGTGATTTCCCCTCTAAGGGCCTGGGGCAGTGTACCTCAAATGCTAATAGCTTGAGTTGTGTGCAATAGCCCTATATTGTTTATACAGCACTTCACATGTTCAAAGCACTACGAGATATCAGCCATCACTACACTTTTATGAGGCTGTAAGTATTACCCACTAAACGTTAGAGTTCAAATTACTTGCTCTTGATCAAAAGAAACTTTGTGCAGCCGGACCATAATTATTTGAATTTGGCAATTCTTGCAGTCTGTTCCTATGGTGACTCAGAAAGAAGAGGGGGTGGGATACTGAAGTCAGTTGCTACTGCACTTTGCTCCCTCAGTGATACGCAGACACATACAGAATCCCTAAGGCATCTTGTGCTCAAGCAGCACCTTTTCTGATAAGTTCCAAAAAATAATTTTAGAAACTCAAAGGCACAAAATTAATGTGTTAAAAGCCCCCAAGCATGTTTTCCTGAATACATGTATTTCATATGGTTGCTGTGAAGAACATATAAGACAACATACACATTGTACTGAAATACTCCAGAAATCCTAGGATAGGGGTCTCTATTCATGCTGAAGCAGTGTGGACTTCGTTTTGTTTTGGTTTTTTATTTTTTAGCTAAAAGGATCAGTAGAAAAGGTACAAGTAGTCAGCCCACTTCCTGCAGGTAAAGAACTGCATTTTGTTGTCTAACACTTGACTGCAACAGGATCCAACAACATAGAAATACAGAATATTTTTAATCCCCATTTTCGTAGACACTTTCACTCTATTAAAACTCAGTTGTTATGCTAACATTTATAAACCTAACATCATAATATCAAGTCTCTATTCCCATAGAATAAACACAAAGACAAAAAGAAATGTTGAAAAACAATCGATGAATCCCATCTTAAATATATAAATGCTTAACAAAACAGAAAACATGCTGAAGATTTTTTACAGCTGAGAACACTTCATGTGATACAAACACTGAGACTGAAGACAGAATAACAGAACTCTTATCCTCTGCCTTCCCATCCAGCACCCATCCTATCATACAATATTGTCTTTCCCACATCTTACATTAAGTTGTATGCAAGTCTTGGCTTCCACATGTACCATGTTTTCTGAGCACAGCTTCACAGTTACTGGGCTTTAGAATCTTGCCTGTGGGATCACATTGGAAATAGATCATAACACTGAAACAAAAATATAGGCTGCTATGCACAATCCAGATTCATCGAGTAAGTTAAAGATGCCCATTCCAGGCTATCACAGGAAGGGGGCAGGTAAAAAAAATACTCTTCAAAAGTAGAAATAAGTACAGAGAATTACTAGCAGAACCTCTTGTGTTTTAGCAGAATTGATCATGTTGCTCTTAATATTTACACCACTCTGTCATACAACTTTCATTTGATATTTTTTGGGTACAGGCCACACAGAACTCCATGCCAGAGTGTGTTTGCAATTTCTACTGGTTTGACTTAGATTGACTGAAAAGTTTAATTACTGAAATGTCTGCTAAAACATTAAAGTTTAAGCATAATGTCAGTAGGTGAGCATTACTTCATGGATATTAATGTAAAAAGCTTTTACCATACTCCATCTAGTGATCTAAAGAACAGATGTTTGCATATGATTTATGGACACTGAAATATGTGCATATCTTCCATAAATAGTAATGTGTTCCAGTTACAAGGAGTGGAGAATTGTCATCCAAAACGCTGGGAAACTGCAGGCAGTATTAGAATTTATTCACCAATTTCTTGGCTTGAAATAAAAAGCAAAGCTTACAGGTCCAGTGCTGTAATCCTGTGTGTTTGAAAAGCTCTTACAATTTCAAAGAGGACTAACAACATGAGGTAATAAAATGCAGTCAAGCTCAATAGGTCAGATATAAAAGTATGTTTAGAACACATGAATGCAACTATGATTTGTTAAATAAGAGTAACAATGTATACCGATTGAGGTACAAAATCCTAAAGCAGTAAGCAAAAAGCTAGTATTGCCTTGGGTATTTTTACATTAAATTTGGTTTCGGAAGTGCCTTTAATATCAAAATTTAGCAAAATACTAATCAAGTAAAATTCTAATGGGCAAAACATAGTTTTGAACTCTGCAATTAAATTATTTCTGGAAGTGCAATCAAATATTTGATTGAACTAATATCATTGCTTCTCACATTTGTTCTGTTCCTAAATTAGCTTGGCTAATCAGCATCCCACCTCATAGCCTGTGTTGTAAACATGTAATATTATCTGATGGGTTTAACTTCAAGAGCACAGTTAATTTTTGGACAGCAGACTTACTAAAAAACTTAATCAAAAACTACAAACACACAAACTAGCATACTTGGAGAGGCACTGGTTTCTGGGCCAGCAGAACTCTGACAGGAGGCAATGAACTGCAGATTGCTGTGGCATGGCTGTGTCAAACAAGTTTTGATTTACTTTAAAACAGTCCTGCATTCATTATTTCACCTAAAAAAACTGTTCTATGGTGTGCCAACATATTCCACCCCCTCATGCCACCCCCTGCCTTATTTCATGAGCAAGAACTAGGATGATTCTGTATAACTTTAGATTTCTTAATGCCACAGTGTACAAAAAAAGCAGCCTCGGAGAACACAGAATTTAAACAAGGCAATCACAGATTTCCTCCTGTCTCAGGCTGGCATGCACTGTTGCTTCAAGATGTTATGCAGCTGCTACTTTTCTTCAGAGATGGCCGTACTCCAGTAAATGGTGAAATACTCCCTAAAACATCAGTTTTTTCCCAGCAGAGGTTTACAGTAATGTTTCCACAGGTTGAAGTTAACATGAAAACATTGTGATTGTCTAGGTGGATTTCTTGAAAAACATTTGCCTTAGAATTACTGCATTAGTAATTAGGAAACAATGCTATACTCCAGCACACTGTGGAAATAACTGCAGTTAGCGTTTGTAGAATACAGTAGTCTTGGGTTACAGTAAAGTTTACTTGATTCTGTTCTTGCCAGTTTTAAGACCACAAAAAAATTAACACATCTCATTGTCAGAAAAATTACTTCCTCTTGATAGCTGCACAGGAATTTTTACTTTCAGCATATAACTCAAAGTCATCCAAGTATAAATTGAATTCCTAATAACTACAGTCAGCTGGATTTAATTCCTTTTGCTGGAAGCACAGCAGCGTCAATACTTACTGAGATTTAGTATTACTGCTAATTCATTGCAGGTGAAATGTCAATACAACATGGAAATTTGTCACTTGAGAAAGGTTTAATAAAAAAGATGAACACAACACAAAATAGAAAAGGTGATAAGAACCCATAACTGATCATTCTACCTTTTTTTTTTCCAGATGAGCAGCCAGGTGCCAGCTGGTGTAAAGGCAGATGCCACTGACGTCAATGGAGCAGTGCCAGTTTACACTAGCTGAGAATCTGATCCCAAGTGTGTTAGAACCATTTTTAGATGCTGACACTGGAATTCATTTTTTTGCAACACAATTAAAAATACATCCATGCACTGCATTTTTTCCTGGCCCCAAGTGCATAACTGGAAGCCTGTTGACAGACTGTGGGAGAGGGCAAGTAGGAGCTGGAAGTAGCCAACTGTACCCGTGAGATAACTTTGCAATACAGGTACTAATGCAATTGCTCTGTTGGCCATTATACGAATGAATATTTGCCTTCAAAAAGCCTTAACTCCACCACACAGAAGCATTTCAATGTCAAAAAAGCAAAAGATGCTGAAAGCCACACAGACTACCTATATTTATGTAGACCATATAAACATGTTAAAATACTGTTTTAATCACTGTGCAAACTGAATAGGCTGTTTTAATGCATCATGAGGGAAATTATCCAAAATCATAATTAACTCCCCAAGCCTGAGATCTGTAGTCATGTATTTGTTCCTAAGCAATCTCACAGCTTTATAAACAGTAATATTGTTAAAAGTACTAATACAGCTGTTTGAAGTAGC
This sequence comes from Myiopsitta monachus, assembly GCA_017639245.1. Taxonomy (NCBI): domain Eukaryota; kingdom Metazoa; phylum Chordata; class Aves; order Psittaciformes; family Psittacidae; genus Myiopsitta; species Myiopsitta monachus. The sequence continues at coordinate 10,508,666 of CM029923.1, read as the reverse complement.
CTGTGATCCAGACCTGTCTGACACCTATCACTTATATTTTACCAAGCATTTATGCACCACAGGGAGAAGTAATGAAAAGAGGAAGAGGTAGGGTGATAAGCAGGGCACAGTACCCCTTCATAGTTCCAGGAACCACTCTTGGATTATTGTTTTACATAAAGCAGCCATTAAACGTGTACTGTATGACAGTTGTCAGTATTAACCAGAACAATGAAGTAGAACATTGGACTTCTGATTCAAGATATCAAGGTCAAAATGGAAAAGCTAATCAATTAGAGTTAAAGATGCAGGTCACATAGCATTGAAGTAATTGTCTGCACAGCGCAACACCCATATCTTCAATTTAGGTCAGGCCATCGAAAGGAGGAAGAGGACTGAAGACTGAAGATGAGATGCTCTACTTCACACAGTTGCCCTCTGGAAGGACTGGCAAAGGCAGTCACTTAAATTAAGTACAGGTCATCAGACAAGATATCTAATCTATTCCAAAGACAGGCAGCTCTAGCACTCCAAATCCCTATGGCCTTTACAGCAACACAATGAACTACTTCCTCATGTACCTCTGTCAATTCATGTTAGGTTCCAATTTTTTTAAAGCAATATTTCATGCACACCATGACACTTATTGCTCATAGCAAGGAAAGTGCTTTGGTTTATTTATGACCTACTAACCTTAAATAAAAAAAACACAACCAAACAACCCATACATCCAATCTGAATGTTCACATAGGCCTGCAGAACTGAAGTAAAATTTAAAATAAAGCTGGCATTTGTAACAGCTAGCTAAGCCCAATAAGGGATTAAAAAAATATATATGAAAACCAGATGAGAGAAGATGAAAGCATTTTTACCCTACATAACCTGCACGCATCAGGAATCAGACTGAAGGCTGGAACTCAGGAATACTTTTTGTGGTTTTGTACTTATAAGTTCCATCCTGTTTCAAGAGACGCTAGGTAACTAAGGAAATACTGAGGTTTTTCCATTATAGAGGAGTGGGGAGGGAACAGTAACAACCTATGAAAGTTATTCCCTAAGATGCAATCCACCCTGCCTCAAGTTCTACATCACTACTCTCCTTCCCCTACTCCCTATCCTAATTGCCAGGTATCAGCCAGGCAAGACCCCATACTGAAAGAAATATGAAGTGACAGCTGAAAGCAAGGTAGAAGAATATAGGAATAAGTACTGAAAGAAATTACATGCAAAAAGAAAGCTTATAATAGGGCAAATGTTAAACAGGAGTGACCCTAAACCATACAGTCTATTCATTTGGCTGAAACAAGGTGAACAGATAGATACACAAAAGACCACTGAGTTGGAGAGCCTTATTCTCTCATCACTCTTGCTGGTGTAAGAAACTCCTTTCTTAACACCCATGGAATTAAACTGTGAAAAAGCCAGTAAAAAAAAAAAAAAATAAAATAAATGGAGGGTAAAACTAAATAAATGAAATGAATGAAACTTCAGAGACGCTGCTGTATCAGAGAAAAGGAAAACAAACCCAAACAAACCAACCAAAACAAAAAAAACCAAACAACCAAACACATACCACCACAACGGGTTTGGTTTGATTTCAGGTATATTCATGATCACTGTGGCCTTTATAAACAAAATACATCTAATCTACCATAAATGAGAAAATCAGTTGATTCTTGTCTTGTGTAGCTCTCCAATAGAATATATTAATGATTCTGCCCTTTAGATGTATTTGACAGAAAATTCAGTTGAGTTAAATGATGTAATAAAAACCTCTAAATGCAGAGCAGCTAGCTGAAAGAAGGAGCTCGGACAGCCCTCATCATGGTTTATTTACAAAACAGCACACTTCTGACTTGCAATCTTTTGGTGCTGCTTTTCTCTATGCAAGTACAAAAAGAATAATAAAATACCCAACATTTATAAAGATTTTGAAAACAACCAGAAACGGATGAGAGAGAATAGAAGACATCTTTTACCAAAGGTAAACAAACAATTCACAGGAACCAATGCATCAGTTGCATATTGTCTGTGCAGAAAGTTAGGAGCAGAACTAGCAAAAAAGAAGTCTGACCAGCTGAGATGTGAGACCATCTTCTGCAGAAGCCCTCTGCTCCTAAACGTAAATCAGGTAAAATTCCTGTTACCATGCTTTGCCTTCTAATCAAGCTTCCAAAACCCTTCCCCTATAATGTGGAAACTGCAACCCTATGATGTTTTATTTATTTATCATAAGAATTAGGACAATGGAGTTTGAAAACTCAGAAGATTGGAAAAAAATGTTGTACTACTGTGGAAATACTTAGGGATAAGCACTTTGCTGTGCAATGATTAAGTTCTGCATATATACAGCATGCTGCCACCTAGAAAATGTGCATTAAAAAAATTAATGCCATCAAGCCTTGATGTTCAGTTGCCTTTTCTCCCTCCTGAAAACTATCATAACAAGTTCTGCAGGTATAAATTTGTAAGGAAAAAAAGGCCTTCTGTCCAAGACATTCATTGAAAAATTGAATCTTCTTAAAAGGAAAATGTAGTTTGTATCAATCCTAAGCAAGTATTACTCTGATTGAACCATGTCAGCAGAAGAAATTTTACTCAGTTGGTAATATATAATTGGCAACAGTAATTCATAAAACTCTTAGCCAGCTCTGTTTATATATAGAATCTTGTGTTTTGGGTTGCTATGAAGTTTGGCTTTGTGCAATAACAGACAACATGAATCCATTTGTGCCTGGATCCTAACATATATTGTTAAAGCCTGAATACGTGAAATATGTTTTCTTTTCATAGAAAGAAGTTTGGAAAACTGGCAGCTCCTTTCACAGAGGCTGAAATAGGATGGACAGAGAAGGTTGTTGGCGTCGGTAAGAGAAAAATGAGTGAAGCTGCATCATCTGAATGATTAAAATCATTGTGTGAATTTTGATTTCCCCCCACCCTCCTTTCAGACATTTGAGGATGCTGTCAAGTCAATGGAGTTCTGTTGTAGTGGTTGCTTCAGTGAACATTCAACGCTGTCGGTGAGTTTGGAATTAAAGTGAAAACCATCGACCGTTGATTGTACCCTCCAGCTAACCATCCTCCTCCTTACTTCATGCTTTCAGGCCTTAACAACGAAGATAGCAACCTAACCACCACATGATGTTTCTCCCCCACTCTGCCAAGCTTTACAAAAAAGGTCACAATCAACATTCATTGCTGTCGGTGGGTTTAACTATGTGGACAAGCTCACTGAACAATGAATGCAACTGTGGCCCCACATTTTGCAGTTGCCGATGAGAGGAACATCAGCTTTGAAAGCAGTAGTGAGAAGCAAATACTTATAGGCTACATTTTTCTGATCAAAAAAAAAAAAAGTAGTTGGGATATCCACTTTTTGCTTGCTTGTTTTTGAGTTTGTTTAACTTAGCTGACTAGAAAAGAAAACCTGCTTTTCTGGAATATTGTCCTCAATATTGAAACCATAAAAACTGTTATTCAGTATGTACATGGAAATAAATGACAATACAGGGAGCTTTGTGTGTATCCACTCCTGATGTCTCTGAGCGCAAGAGGATAAAATATTTAAATGTTTTAATTAGGCATTGGGAATAGTTCGAAAGTTCCTTCTATGCTTGTCATTACAAATACAAATGAGAGCCTGAGTTCAAAGATACAGATAGAATGTTATATCAAATGAAACATTAATATTATGTGAAACTGATTTGCAGCACTTAAGCGCTATTAGACAGCAAATATTATTACACTCACCTTTTTTAGGGATCTGAAAGATGACAGAAATGTATATCCAGAAATAATAATGAAAGAGTAGTTAAATTGTAAAATCGCTGTAAACTTCAGGTACCTATGTCACACTCAGAATTGCTAATAGTAATAAGAAAATAAAGTGTAAATAAAGCTCAACATTTGTCTTTATTTCCTTACAACCGTTTGTTAACCTGGTCAAACACACAGAAGGACCAGTCTACTTTCTTACACAGTTGTCTGAGGTAAGTTCAGCCTTTAGACTTGATGCAACTCAAATATTCTAAAGCAAGAATTGCTTTCTAAAGTTAGGTAATCACACATCATTCATATTGTCATAATGTAGGGTCCATTAACAATACTTAAGTCTGATGATTTATAAAGCTTACTCAGCACATCAGTTAAACAGTTGTCTTATGTACTATATTTGCTTGATTTATCCATGTGTCACAATGTAGCAACTGAACAGGATACAGGAACTTTGTGTCACCAGACTACTTAATTATAAAAATATATTTCAGTCATGAAAGATCAGTTCTCAATCATATGAGAGACTGATGCTTATAGGAATAAAAAGAATAATCAGTTCCTCAAAAACATAATCACACTAACAAATTAACTCCTGGAATTGTTTGGGCATTATTTAAAATTGATGCTTGGGAAGATTATATTTTGTTGTAGTATTTACTAGAGAAGAACCCACAGGGTCTATTGCTCACTGAATATTATATTACAATGGACAGAGACAGCAAAGTATTAAAAAGAAGGGTTGCTATGTACGTATACATACATAGTATCTCGCCCACACTGTTCAGAGGTAAGCCAGTAAGTTTACACATTTCTACAAAAAAGTGAATTTGAATTACTACCAACTGATATATTTCAGATGAAGATCATTAAAAGCAGGACTTAAAAGGTATATACTTTATCTAGAAGGAAAAACTTTCAAATTACGCTGCTCTTGTAACAGTCTCTGACAAGGTTTCTTACTGGAACCTAAAAATCGGGTCTTTTTTCTGCCATATATTTATTAATGTTATAATTGTGTGACTGTATTTTTAACAAAGAAAATGCCTATGAAAATAGAAGATTCTGGAATTCGGTAGCACTGAAAAGAACAAGTGTCCTACAGCATGAATTGTTTCTTTCTATATGTTTTCTATGTTGACAATGCCTGAACAATTAGCATCAGGAGGGACAGATTCCAATGCAGGAAAAATATAAAGTTACACCCTGTTCTAAAACAGTACTTTATCCCCAAAATACATGGTTCTCCCAGATTTCTATGTTTTCATACTGTTCAATATTACTGAATGTAACAACTCAAACCCTACTAGAATAGGGTGCAGAAGCCTCAGCCAGCACTGACCCCGACACAGATGATCAGTTGACACCCATTACAAATGTAAAACAAATATTTTCACCTGGACTGCAATTTTTTACTGCCTTCTGAAGAAGAGACTTTGCAATAGTCATCTCTTCTAGTGATGCCTAGTCTAAGTTTTACCAGTAACTTTCACAACATTGTTTTCATATAGAGATAGAAAAGGGTCTTAATGTATGGATATATAATTTCATATAACACTAAAAGCCAGCTTCTACAGACTAGTAATTTACAGAATGTTCGCTGGCAATACAATACCATTATTCCACACCCCACTAGAGATGCTGGCTCACACACATCTTTGCTTATGCTGTAAAGCCACAGAACAATCCCAATTTGGTAACGATAGCTGGGAAATACCGTAGAAAGGTTTCATGGTAATTTTCACGTGTTTTTAAGATAATATATGTGTACTCAGTGCAATGCTCACAGGCCCTAGAGACATTCTGGAACACTGCTTCTCAGTGTCATTGTAAATAATGCACTCTCAGAAGTATTTTTAGGTCAAGCCTATCAAAGTTGCAGTAAATGCAATGGACCTTGACATAATAGGAGCACTAGCTTTGCAGCAGCAGCAGAGAAGAAATATACTTTCTATACACTGTAGATCAGTTGCTGCTCCCCTCTGCATACAGTACTGTGCCTGTAGACAGTGGAGGTGGTACTAAGGCACTGTTATAGGATTTGGAGTTACTGGGTTTTTAATTTATCTCTAAATGTTCTTTTTTTTTTCATTCTTGCCTGACTGCTGGCATAAGATGGGTCAAAACATCTAACCCAACAGTTTCCACATCAAGTCTATAACTTCTGCTTAGCAAGTACGGAAAGACACTTGATCACACCTCTAAAACTACAAGTTAAAGAATGACTGGGATAGAAGTAGTCTGCTATTCAGGATCATGGTAGGATGAGTACACTAGATTCACTTCCTGGCACAGCCTAACACCACCACACTAACACTGCTTGCTTTACAGATGGTGAAGTGACATACAGCAAGTTAAAGAGTCAAATATAGTAGTAGTCTATAATTGAACTGGAAACAGTTTCTAGATGATCCTGGACTCTAATCATGTGTCTTTCTGGGAAAAAGAAAAGATCCTATAATCCTGACTTTTCCTGAACGTGAACACTATGTTTCTCTTGCTGACCACCCTCTTTTTCTTTTCTTTTGACGTATATCTTTGTTACTTGAAAGAATTACAATGAAAACGAATTTTTATTTTAAGCACTTGTATGCTGACACCCACTCCAGATTAATTTTTGTATCTTGCCCTTTATTTAGGTTTGTGCTATCTTTCCTTAGCTTCTCCTTGTTTTTACTAGTCTTCCTATGCATCTTCCTTAAGTGTGAGTGCCAGAAACGCAGACCACATTCCAAACTGCACAGCCAAGGCTAGCTGAACTAGTCTGATGTCTCTTTTTTTAAGCAAGCAATCACTGGTCCTTTTCAGCCAAAAATAGGATTTGCAATGGTACCACATAGTTAACACATTTAAATTTATCTAACATTATTCCATAGATACATAAGCCTCCAGAAGTTCTTTCCCAGTTTGCAACAGATTATTTCATCCCCTTGAAATGCAGCATTTGTAATTTTTTGAACTAAGATCTGTTTTTCAAAACACAGCCCCTTCTCTCCCCCCTAAAAAATTCACCGAAGTTTTGAAACGTAGAAACCATGGCAGCATTTAGTAGAAGAAATGAGTTTTGAATATCTTCAAGGTGCATAGCCATAAGAGAACCATTAACACATTCGCAACTTGTCACTATTGGGAGATATCGCAGATAATGCCCTACAATTTAAGGAAGCAGTTTCTGTAATGCAGTTATGAAATTTAACTCCTGTTAATTAGAAATATATTAGGTATACTATCGATATAGTAAGCATAATTGTTAACTACCCCTTCCTGATATCTGCATCCAAAGTGTATTTACAAGCTCAGTATTTTACCTTTACCTTCATTAAAAAAAAAAAAATAAAAAAAAGCTGTTCAGATACCAGGTCAGGCAGAGGGAAGACAGCTGCAAAACCTTCACCTGGCCATTAAAATAGTTCAATTTGAGTGCAAAGAGAAACTCCCACTACACTATACAGAAACTAGTTCTCTAACCTAAAATATCACCCAATAGGTAATGGCAGGTTATCCCAATAATCATGCTATTAAGCTGATTGATTGCATGGATCTATTATTTAGTGATTGATCTTAAAGTATTTTATCATATTCATTTTGAAACACTGAAACAAAACCACAAAAATATTAATTTTAGCTAGTGAGTGTTGAACCCAGGTGATTTCCCTCAAAAGTCAACACCACCATCTGATGTGTAAAACAGTCTTAATTATCATAAAGTATACCCTATGCTAATTATCGTGTTTGTCTCAAAATAACAAGCCATGATAAGACTAGAGTTCATGACAATAGATTTACAATTAAATGTCATTCAATTCATCATCTCAGTATCAATGTGCTGCTGGGTACCACACGGATAGACATGATGAAACTACTCCGTCCACTGTACCACAGTGGGAGGCCACAAACTGCTAGAGGAATACCAAAACTAAGAGAACTTCCAGACATTCAGGATATAACTGTAGAAGACAACAGGAAAAAAAAAAGACAGTACTTTGAAGACAGCAGCCAGTTGTGGCCTATAAAACATCTTAAAGTCTGCAATCTCTACAGGAAGATCTCTTCATATCCCCCAAACAACTGTGAGAGGTCATTCCAGAAGTTCACACAGATCACAATCTGCAGACTAATGAGTTCAGATTCTCTGCTGGTTTTAATCAACATACTTTTGTTGATTTCAGTGGAGTTATGCCAATTTTTACAAGCTGAGGATTTGGCAAGTCAACACAAGAAAAATGTGAAAGAAGCATGGTCCCACACATCCTACACTAAATAAAAAAGCAGTCAGAAGTAGATGTCATTCTTGAGAGGGCAGAGAAAGAAACAAAAGAACATGTACTTGAAAAACACATGTTCTCACCTACAGAGAGCACGTTTCTGCCCACAGATATACTGTGGGTGGCCCTGGACACACAGCACTTGGACACCTAACTACTCCATTTGTGCAGATGACTGCTTTGCAGGTACAAATAAGGAACTTTGGAGCACAACAGGCAGGAGAGTATTTTGGGGCAGAAACATCACACCCACATTATGATAATCTGGCCTTTGCCACCACATGACAGTCTCTGCTTCATGAAGCTTTAGGTATGTGGGTGGAAAGAGCTCACAGCATATTTTTGTCTGACGATGGCTCCCACAGCACAAGTGCACATACTGGAAGCAATGATAGCTTGTTTCCCCTCTCTCCCTTTACATTGTGCACTTTACATCATTTCCGATTGACACAGAGCTGGTAAAGCTTTACCAGTCATTGACTACATTTAAGGAAAAGAAGTTGTTCAAGGAAAATATTATCACATAATTTAAAATGCCTTCTGTCACAATATCCAGGAGCACCTTTGTTTGCTGTGCCTACTGGCACCCATCTCTGGCCTAGAACTATGTACTGACTTCAGATTTGTATCAGCCTGTACAAAAGATGATTTATGTTCTGCAAAATTTTAGACATTGGCAGGTATATGTACAAATGCTTGTAACTGCTGACTGGAAGTGCCTTCTGGAGCCATATGACATGCATCAAGAGTAAGATAACCAAACCACAGGCCTGTTCAAAGCAAATACCACAAACTGACTGTTAGGAGTCAAAGACCCAAAACACCAAAAATCAATATCTTTGTGGATGCAGACAGGCCTCTAAGACACTGCATACTTCAAGAAAAAAATTAGCTTTCCTTCCCCTTTATAGGGACAGTTATTGCGTGGGAACGCAACTTCTGCTTTAAACCTTGTACTGAGATTTTGGGACACGACTGTACCGCTTGCTAGTCAAGAGCAGTGCTCAGGAGTAAACTATGTCTGAGACATCCATACCTGAATAGATTTTATTTTTTTGCTAGAACTTAGGTGCATACCTTTCCAGCTGGTATTGACCAGTCAATGCCTAGTGCTAGCGGTTCTTCTACCGAGATGAAGTACCTCAGCTATATTTTCCTGAATGAGAAACCTTCCTGCCTTATTTGTTTTCTGAGAATGCTATAAGATTAGCTCAGAATAGCCATCATAAGATTATTTGCCAGGAGGATATACTAGTTTTTGCTGAACTGAAACTGAATAGCAATTCAATAAAGTGCCTACATAAAATACACCATGCTTTAAGGACTCCTTTTAGTCATTACTATTAAATAGGCTTTTCTTTTGCCACCTTTCTAACCACAAATTAATTGAGGCAGGTCACACCTCCAACGAAATCCCAGATCAGCAATATTAGTAGCTTGCTGTGCTTGAGCTGAAAGCGTACTGGTGTCACTATCCTCCTCATGACAGGACCCACAGCTATAACAGGCCCCCTAAACTCATTAAGCAATTAAGTTGGTATCTCTGCATTGCACAGACAAGACTGGTATGTTCCTGAGCTGACTGCAGTTTACACACCTTTATTATCATCAAAAACTGTAACAGTCAGTGTTAAACTGAACACAGAGCCTGCATAGTTACAGGCACAGAATACTGCAATATGTGCTAAAGCTCTATGTTCACTTGAAGACTGTTGGCTGCTACATTTTATCATCTTTTTAAAATAAGGTTGCTCACTAACTGCTTTCCAAGCTTTCACATATGTACAATTTGCATCAGCTACAAGTGTAAATTTGCAAGCAATTGGAACACAGGCACTCGCACATCCTGATGTAATCTGTATAGAAGGTAAAGCTGTCACCAGATGGCATTTTTAAGTTTTGTGCAGCCAGATATTCAGATGCAGCATCTGAATTTTGGATGCTTCATTTTTGTACTCCCAAAACAAAACATTTGCTCCTAGAAATAACTCCTGTGATATTTTGTGGATAAACCTCTAACAGTTCATTTTGCATTACTATATACCTAAACTGTAGGAGCCCTAAATTAGTGCTTGGGCAGAGACCACTCAAAAAATCAGTCCGTAATGGCAGCAAATAAAGTTTTTATGAGTATAATTTTTGAGCCAGCCCTAACAGTCGCAAAAATAAGTAGGTTGCATGTTCCTTTCCTACAGGGAAATGTTGCCAAAAATATATAACTGTCACTTTTCATCTTCAGAATAACGTTAGCTACTGGAAAAAAAGATTCACAATGAGCAATTATGTCTTCATCTTTCATGTCATTTTACATCATTCCACTATCAGCCATCCTCAAAAGCTTAGAGGCAACATTCTAGGTCAGTGACTTCTGCAGACAGTTTATTTGCTGTTTGGTAATTAAATTAGATACACTTTAAATACCAGATTCTGAAGCAGACAGGCACTTACTAACACACAACCAAGTGTATCACTGGCACTGTTGACATTGCATGATGAAAAAAATACATGTTAGCAATCATTAACTATCACTGAGGATTATAAATTTAAGGATTATGATATTAACTGGATCAGCAAATCACTGCAGAGAAAAATCTTTAAAATGTAGCTAAAACCCAGACTGAAGGACTGACCTACTTTTCATCACCAAGTTTTATTTATGCATGTATAGAATTTTCTTATGATTATCAAAATAGCTTCTATCAAAAAAGCTCTCAACTATTAATAAAACTAAACAGAGAATGAAATACTGCAGAGGGTGTTCAGCTTTTAATAAGGCTTTAGCTTGCATCTCATGCAAGTAACCCCTTGGTCTGTCTCAGCTAAAACTTTAAACAGCAAAATACATTATTTTTCACTTTCTATAGAAATTTTAGTGGATAAATTATTAACTCTTAAGATAAAACTTAAAATTGGAAATTTAAAAAAACTCATATCACACATGGCTCAGAGGCTTCTAGTGTGTAAAAAGTATAAAGGTTTATTATTTAAACCTTGCGTTTGGAAATGAACATTAAAGAAGTCAGAAAAAGATCTGATGGGTTCCTACATGATATGCTTTTTGCAAGAGAACTTCTCATAACTCCTCAAGGGACAACTAGTAAAAAACCCCCAACAAACAACAACACCACCACCACAAAATTAAGCAATTTAGAGATGCACTATTAAAAAAAAAAAAAACAACAAAAACCAACAAAAAACCAAAACACCCCCCCCAAGGAAAAAACCCAAACATTTGTCCTTAATTTTGTCTGCTTAATGAGTTATTTTAATGGATCAAGGCATGCAAATGGTAACAGAGCGCCAAAAGAATAGTTCAAGCTGGAGTCTGATAAGTCATTCAAGCAGGTCCCCAGCAGAGGCTATTGGGGTTCCACTGCTTTGTGTACTTTCTTTGGATTTTTATTTCAAGATAAACACAAGCTACAAAGGCATAATCCACAGTCACAGAGTATTAAAATATCCTGCCCACCTAGCTGTGTCTGCAGACCATTGTAAGGACACTGAAGCCAGCCCCACAAACTAAAGATGACACAGTATAATCATAGCATTGCTGTAGTTGCTTCTAAAGCGCTGAGCTAGAAAATTAGCCTTAATGTTTGCAGGTATTGCTTTGGCTCAAACACATGGAAAAACCGGCTTCAAGAATGAGGAAAACTCAACCCACCACATGTATATTTCTGACTATTATAAAACACGAGACAGAACAAGGGGTTTCTGTGTCCCTTCCTGTGCCACGGGTAGAGGTTTGCAGTGGTGTCACACAGCTGCCAGCAGGTGTTGCAATGGGCAGCCATGTAAAGCGCCTATTCACTGAAGTCTGTCACTCCAGTTATGCGCTCTTTATGGCAAGGAAAACAGAGAAAACAAAGAGGCTGTTATGCTGTAACTTCAAAGCCTTCCTATCCCCAAGCTTCAGCTCTATACCTCAGGCAGTGCAGCCCAGAAGACAGGCAGCATGGTCCCAGGTAAAGATATTTTTCTGCTCCAATAACCTACTGTCTGCAGTGCTCACAAAAGAGATTAAAGAGAAGAAAAAAAAAAGGCTTGGTATAGATACAGTGATAGCAGAATGTCATTGGACAGCTGATCGGTCATTTGACTGAAAAGAACCTTTTATTCCTAAGCTTTCCAAGTTCACAGGAAGGTTTTTACTGAAAGGTCATAGAGGAATTGTGAGTTTATCCATAAGTGCACAAGAACCAATGCACAAGAAGTCCGAAGACCTTGATCTTCCAAGTTTACAGCTTCCTTTGGAGTTATCAGTTCTCCAGTTGCACCTAATTCCCTCTTCATCATGGGTAAAGCTTTTATGAGATTCCTGAAGCCTGTGCAGTAACACTTATTCTATTAATCTAATTAAAGGTATTACAATGTACATAGTTACTGGATCTGTCCCCAGTGGCACTTCACATCATAAATAACAGATGTGAAATGTATTCCTATTAGGACAAGCACTAGTATCAATTCTTCTTATGCTATCTCTTTAACCATTACATCACCTATTAATTCTTTAGGACTTTTCTTCTGAGGAAAAAAATACCATGAAGATAATATTAGTTCATTATTCTTCCACTTTAGCTAATAGATAACTTTCAATGATGTTTTTAGGATCAACATTTCTGGAAGTGGCACATCCACGAATTTATGAAGTAACTTGGATGATGTTTTCTTATTGCTGAGTAAAGTAGATATACTTTCCAACAATTTCTTCAATTTCCCCAACATGTTTGCAGTCACAGCTCCCCTTTTCCCAATTTGATTCTAATCTACAAAGCTAGCAAAGACGCTCATGTTCAAAACCAGGTTCTCAGTGAAGCTGTGGAACAGTCCTGAAACTGGGCCAGAACTTACATACCACCATTCAATAACTTTTCATTTTGAAAACAAAAAAGTAACAATTACCTTTAACCGTACTAATACAATTCCTGGTATCCCACTGTAATGTAAATTACTTTGACAGTTTGCTCCTTACATATCCATCGTGACTCTCATTCTCTTCACATTTCAGGAGTTTTTTTAAAAGTTGGACCATTTGTTCCAATATTAATTCAAGGAATTTAACTTCAACCAGCAGACTGACAATTCTGTGACTCCTCTTAACCTGTTCCCAATACTTAAAGATGGGAAAGATTGTTTTAGTTCGGGGCTTTCCCCCCCCCCCCCCCATCCATCCACTGTCCTCCACAAAGCTTTTAGATCTTTCCTTGGGAGTACATTTTTCAGAGAGAAGGAAAAAAATGGGAAAGGAACTAGAAAGTTTTACAGATGATTGGCACTGTAAGCACAGGACACTTGGCAGTAAAAGGCAAAAAATTACTTGAACAGAAGTATACCAGAACTGAAGAAAAACTTGTAGACAAAAATACATAACCCAGTTTCTCACTATGGACCAATAGTAAAACGGAACGAGTGGCATTTATTATGGTGCAAACTTGAAGGAAGGCACCACTGCTGCTCTTAGGTAGCTTTGCTTTGGGACAGCATAGATGTGATTGAGTGATTTGGGTACTGTGTACAGCACAGACACAGCTGGATGACACAGGGATTAAGTCAGGAGGAAACAGTAGGAGAAGGCACATGATCAGGATGAAGTGTAGTACTGACAAATAAAAGAGCGCTTCATAGACAGAATCTAAGGCAAAGTTTGGAAAGGCTGTGTGAAATGAAATCTTTAAAAAGCCATGAGAGAATACAGAAGCGTCAGATGGTATCTCAGCATAGACCAAAATATAATTCAGAGACATTTCGCAGGTATAGGGAAAACAAGGCAACACATGTATCAGGAAAAGGAGCACAGAGAGACATGCAACAAGAAGTATGCAGCTATTGTACCCTTCTTGCTCACCTCTATATTTGACAGTATTCCTCTGCAGTCATTAATCCTTTTGATAGTTTAAAAGCAACATACTGGCAGCCAGCAGGGCCTGCTGCTGGATGGTTAGTTCTACAAAACTAGATATCCACCTTTTTGAGACCATCTCATTTTCTAAGTTAAAAGTCTGGCTGAGCTACCTTGCTGTGACTGTACAAGTCAGACACTGGAACAGAGTCCACTGCAAAGGTAGGTTTATACTGGAATACAGACTGGTAATATCTAGCATGTCAGTGGCATTATTCCCACATAGTGAGGTATGACCCCTGCTCCCAGCATAAGATATTGTTTGGTAACATAGCACATAGAATCTTTGCTAGCTCACTTTCAAAATAAGCTTTCCTATTTCTAGTATCACAATAGGAACAGAGTTAGAAAGATAAAAAATATGAAGAAAGTTTGCTTGTATAACTACCAGACTTTCCTGCTTTGTAACCATTTTTCAGACTGAAGAACTTAGCTGTTTTGAAGGAAAATAATGTCTCAGAAATGCATTGTGAACTCTGGCCAATAAACATTAGCCCTTTTGTAGCCAGGCCGAGGATAAAACCCTTAAACCTTTCATTATGCTATTAATTGAAATGTTTTGTTTCTGGGTGGATTTTTTGAACACCCCATTCCCACCAGTGTACTCAGACAGCTATGCCCAGGCACAGCTGCTGATTCAACGTCTTCCAGTGCAGTTGTCTGCACTGCCACATCAAAACAAGTCATCAACATTTTTCTTCCCAATTTGATTAATCAAGATTTTCTCATTTCTTTTGTTTTAAGAAAAAAGTAACTTTTTGGACTGTGTCTGTAGTAATCTCAATGTTCGCAAGTTAGACTTTTCTTATAGCAAATCTTTGTGATGTTTTCATATGCACAAGATTAGCCTCATCCAGACAGTACACCCTGTGAAACCCCACTGGCTTTAGACAAGCTGTAGAAGTACCTGGCTAAATTCTTTCATCCTCTTGAAATAATATTTTCAAGTTGTTCTGTCCTAAGACAGAACAAGCAAGACTGCTGTTGCTTTCAACTTCAAAAATTAGCAAGAACATAGAAACACAGGAACAACGGAGGCATTTGTGATATTCTTGCAAGCGACAAAAACTGTTTACCAGGAGTTAATTCTTTTCATCTCATTTTCCTTTTCTGTGAGCCAACTTTCTTCCCCCCCAGACTGTTAAGAGTTCATAAAAAACGTCTTCTGGCTTCCAGCAAACTTATGTTCTACTTTCATCTAGAAAGGCATAAATGTGTTGAGCCAAAACCACGGTACTCACTGCTCTTTGAAACAATCTGTGTAGCTCTTTTATATCCTGATTTGCAGAGTCCCCTACAAAATTCTGTGCAGTAACCACAGCACTAACTTTTCCAACTGTCCACACACATCCTCCAGGTAAACAGAATAATATATAGCATCAGTCTGTGGAGTCCTTTATGACTGGGATAAAAATAGCTCCAACTAGCACATGTGAATTCTGCCTTTATCCAAGCGAGATGCCAAAAATAGAATTACAATGGGTTTTTCCTACTGATCTGAAAGATTTACCATCTCTTTTCTTATCAAAGATTCTATTTGAAATAAATTACTGTACACAATGTAGAGAAGGCATTAATTTGGTATCTCAATAAATTTTAAAAAGAAGGTTGAACAAAAAAACCTCAATTCCCACCAATAAGACATTGCAGAAAACTAAAATAAGGTTGTATGACTGGTTCACTTTTTGCATCTTTTGATATAAACAGATTCGCATTCAGTACAACTCAAGCTTAGAAATGATTTTTCTCCCAGATCACAGTCTTTAGGAGCATATAACAGCAGTTAAACAAGCCTTTAGTGTAACAATTGGACTTCAAGCTCCTCTCCCCCCCCCCCAATAAAATAATGAATTAGCCATAAGACACATTTGCTCAGAAGAGCAAGCATTTTGTGATCTCCAGTCTAACTGCATGATCAATGTGAATCAGACAGAAGAAATCAGAACTCAGAGTAATTTGATTCGGTATTTTCAAGCAAAAACACTGAACATTTTTCATCTAAAAGAATAACCTCTCTTTCAATACAGATTAAACAAATATAATTCCTTTGTTAGAACAATTTAAAACCATATATTTGGATTTACCTAAACACTGATGGGAAAGCTAACCCCCACCTTCTCCCATCTGGTTTGATTTGTCCTGAAACCATTTCCCTTTTCCCTTTCAAATGCATTAATTCAATCACTGAACTGAAAAAGTCCAGCTTTATTTAACATCTGTGCCTTGATGCATATATAAGTGGAAGATTGCAAAGCCTTCTGCTAAGCACTGTTATACTGCAAAGAACATCTTTATAGTTGTTAAGATTTTACCAGATGTTGTCAGAGATAATTCACCAAACTGGGGACAAGATCTGGGCCAATTTTCTCTGGACATCACTAAAGAAAATTCAGCAGCGGGAGAATCTGTCACTTCAGAGAACTTGCTGCACAATAAATCCAGACCAAGTTAAGTCACTTGCTCCCTTTACACTCCTTCCACTCCAGCAGGCTTTGCTGGAGTGAAAGGAGCCCTTGTTGCCACCATAACTGTTCTTAACCCCCAAACCTTTTTCACCCAAGCAGAGATGCACTACCCCCAAATGCACAAGAACCAACATCCACATTTAAAGGCAGAACTATTCTTACTTAGACAAATTAAATATCACATGGCAAAAGCTGGTTCATTGGATCCAAAGGCTACAGTTGAAGAAAGAGAAGTAGATGTATTTTATAAACATTGTATACAAGCACAGAAATGGGAGGAAGAAAAGATACTGTCAATGCAGAAGATTTCCTGCCACATGTCAATGAGGATCTATGCATTTTTGGTGTACACTTGAAAATAGCACACACTCAAAATAGAGTCCTAGAAAAACACGCAAGAAAGGCGATGAAAACCCAAATGTGGATATATAATGATAAATTATGTCACTCAATGACCCCCCACCCATTACCACTCTCTTTTCCTTCCAAAAATAACCAGGCATACTGAGAAGCAAGTCTCTCCTTCCTGTATGAATAATCTTTATTCAAAGTCTGAGGAGCCTGTTCAAATTACACAGCACCTGTTATCTGCTCCATGGATCTTTGAGGTTGAGGGGAGGTTGCATGGCACAAGGTGATATAAAGCAGCATTTTTATTCACTTGCAGCTTGTTCAAAATTAATTTGGTTTCTATGTTTGCTGGTTTTAAGAAGCTATAAAAAGTAGTGTCCCTGTGAGAGTGAGCTAAGCTTGTGTCACTCACAGGAAGCAGCATGGAAACATGCCTCAGAGCTATTTGCGGGCAATCAGGGTTCTGCTGCATTAGATAAAGAATGAAAGTAAATAGTGTGATAATGAAAGGTGGCAAATTAAGAATTATTTTGCAGGGTAATTGTAACTACCATGGTGGTCTGTGAGACAGAAAACTTGCTGTTAGTTTGTTCAGTTACTTTTTGGGCTGGAATTTGTAATGTTGTAGAAGTAAAAAGTGAATACATGGCTACCTTAGTCATCTTTGAAAAATCTCAGTAATAATAAAGAAAACAAATTTATGTAAACACAACCCATTATTTTAGCCCCAAGCATCCAGTCTTTGGGGTTTCTTTTCCACCCAGGTAATTGCTCAGATACTGGAAACCTGACAAGATGACTTGCTTGCTTTCCATTATAAAGGCAAAAATACCCTATTCAGTCTCATTCCAGAGCTGTTACCCTTACTCTAAAAATGGAAACCAAAATGGGATCAGGAATACTTCTTTCAGCACTGCTTCTGGAAAACATATTTTTTTTCCTGATGTGTAACATCCAATTCAATATTCCATCTGAATGCCTTTGATATGAAAATGCCAAAATGATAGTGCATGAGCACAGAACTGCTAAATCTGCACAGCAGAAGACGGAAGAGAGCACGAACTAGCATCAGAAACCTGGACTGGAATTTACATCTTGGTTAATGTAAGATGTAGCTTCCTGGGGGGTTTGTTTCGGCTTTTTTTGTTGGTGTTCTTGTTAGGTCATTATCTTAGGGGAGCTCTTTTTTTTTTTAATCTTAAATTATGACTGAACATAGGTTCAAAAGACAATGCTTCAAGAGAAAAATAAATAAACCAAAAGCAGTTGTAATTCCTTAGTGTATCCTGAAAATAACATGTTCAAAATTTAACAGAAGTCAGACACTAGAACACTGCCCGGAGCTTGGGTTGCAACGCAGAGCTTATCATGCATACATGTTGCATATTACCTCATTACAGTAGCTGTAAACTTTACTTAAAGCTGTAAACTCGTTCTCCAAACTTACACAGAGTAAGATTTTTACTGATTTTATTCATTGCTGAGATTTAAGAGATGCCCCAGGTATAAGTGAGTGTGACTGTACTGGTTTCAGCAGAGCCACCTACATCAGCTGAGAGTTTGCCCTTCGTGACTAAGCAAGCCAGCCCCTAAACACTGGGCATTCAGGGACCTTCAGGACATGAGTTGGCAGTTTAGGCCACCTTCTGCAACTTACAAGAAAAAAAGCCTCACTGAGGAACCACAGCAAGTGGTGAACTTACGAAAGCAGTAACTGAAAGAACCTGGTACAGGATGTCGTGAAGTGGCATCCTTTTGCTGCATCTGTCACAACCCAATCACAAAACAGAAAAGGGTTGTGCAGATCCACTGCTGGAAGATGTCCCTTTCAGTCCATCAGTAAGAGCACTGGTACTTTAACACATTTGGGGTTTGCTAGCCCTGCAGTCAGCTCACAAACCACAAGAGGTGATAGAGCTGGCAGCTTGTGCTGTAGAGAAAGTCCCAAAGCTTTTTAACAAGCAGCCGCACAAACATATAACATGGATATTATTACAAACTCTAAACCCGTAACAGATATACTGAAGCAAGAGCACATCAAATTCAGAAAGTTAATTGTGAAAACAGAATCTGTGCTGTACACTTAAGCCTATATTTTAACATGTCATTGGAGGAAAAAAGATATTCCTGAATAGCTTTCCCCTAGAGAAGTGGCTGAAAAATGCATATCGTAAGAAAAGTTCCATAGAGAAAACACAGGAAAGTTTCAGTGTCAGCTACAGCAGTTTTAATGCTGCTCAACATTCAGGAAAAAAAGTTCAATTTTTAAGTTGAATTAAGCACATTAGGTTCAACCAAGTATGAAAATTAAAGTCTGAGGTCTCAAAATCATAGTTAATGCTACATAAGTCTTCCTCTTGAAGAATAAATTACTACTCTTTGATAAGTCTAAGAATTTCCCAGGCACAGAAACTGACCCTATTAAAACACACATATAATACTGATCATTTTGCTTTCAAGTATTATCTAAATATATGGCACACTGAAGTAGTTGAGTGGGGAGCCAGCTCTTTATTAAATTGCCCACCAGAGTTCAAATGGACACTATTTGAAGTGAATCAAATAATGAATTAGCTTAAGTCAAAGTACTGCAGATTACTATCAACTGCAGATTTCAGATAATGCAACATTCCGATAAAACCTTACTCAAGAGCTTACAAATTCCTCATCACTCATCAGGCATGCAGAGTTAGGTGCTAATTAAGCAAGCCCCACTTACACAACAAGAGCCCGTTGCAACATAAGAACCAAAAAAAGGTCTCTAAAAAGAAAGAATTCTCACTTAGTATCTTTAAGCAGCTGTTAAAGACAGGGTCCCATTTCTAAATCTGCATTCTCAACAGCCCTCAGAAACAGCAACTGGTACTTCATATCATATACTAGAAAACTTCACCCCTTAAAGCAATCTTTCACACATTGCTTCTATGCTTATCTATAAATATAATGAACTATCAGCTCCCACAGTGGTGCCTTGCTGTCTGTCTAAAACTACTCTTCTATTGTAAAATTTTCCGACAGTGCTTTTGCCCATTAATAAACAAAGCAGTGAAGCTTGCCTCTTTTCAATAGTTTGATCTGCGAATATCCAAGATGCACACAAACCCACGCATCTTTATGAGCAAATATTTGGAACAGAAACTGTATTGAAGATCTGAATTTCAAGCTAAAAATAAGAAATTAACTTTTTGATGGTCTCTTTATATCCATAGTACAAAGTAGACCATTAATAAACAAACATACAGCTTAAATTCCCAGAGTCAGATTAATGCCAAAGCTGTCTTTATGAATACAATATCTCCCTCAAAAGCCACTTCTGCTTAATGAAAAGAGCTGTGCTACATCTGCACCTATATTACCAGAATGCGCATATATAAATTAAAGGCTACTGCAAATGCATATTCACAAGGATGCGCATATTCACAAGGAGGCCTTGTGATAAAATGTTTAATTTCATATCAGTTTGGCCATCTCTCCTATGAGGGCATAGCTGTGGATCTCTTCATTTCTCTTGAGCTTGTTCATCCATGTTCTAAAACCAATATCTGCTTTAACTTGTTTTGACTCTAACCCACCAGGGGTTAAGAAAGGTCTTAGGAAGAGGCTTTTCAAGTTTTAACCATTGGAGCTCTTACTATTGCACCAGGAACCTGGTGGCATGTTAAATGGTCACAGTGTCAGATATAGACACATTCCCATTTGAGTCAGCAGCTGGGATCACCTACAGGAAAATGTTAACAGGCAGAGTCTCCAGATTCAAGCAGGGCAGACATTGAATACAGCTTTCCACTTCTTGCAGATGCATTTAGGAGAGGCACCACCTGTTTCCCCAGATGTTTACATGATCCTTCAGAAGACAACTAATCAACCAGCTAATCAACCCTGATTGTGTTATGAGAATTTTACAATTAATGGCTACTCTACATGGATAACAACCCCTAGACTTATTGCATTTTATCTATGTACAGTAGTCCCATGAATTTGCAAAAACTACCAATGCATCTATGCTTAAAAGAAATTAGAATGATGAGAAGCCAAACTGAAGTAAAACTGTTGAAGCTTTCTCAGGGAAGTTACGCTTTATATAAATTATTGGGCAGCTTGGCTTCCTTTCCAAAGGGGTTTCCCAACACCAAAGAAAGGCAGCACTCCTATCGCTTTACAGGGACTAAAGTTACATATTATACACCTTTCTAGTCACACAATCTGAATTCAGTGACATCATTCCAGTTTCTTTGTTTCTGCTATTAAAGGCAAAGTCATATATAGTCTGATATAGTCCATGGTCTGATATAATAAAGTGAAAACTGTGACACTTTGGTAAAATAAGCAGAAATACCTTAAAAAGATACAAAAACCCAAAACCAAACAAAACCCCAAACACATCAGCTAAACAAACCTTTAATGCATATACTTAGGTTTAGTACAAGTACTATCATTAGAGTGTCACTTATGCCCCAGTTTGAGACTATTATGTAGCTTAGGAATCTATACCAGTATTTCTACCCTGTAGAATGAAATAGACAACTTACGTATATGAAAAGCCGGATGACATATGGGTACTTGAAGTTAATACATATTTGCTAATCAGCCACACTGATCTAAAACTATTGCTTTCCTTTAGAGCAAACAACAATATGAAATAATTAACTGGTACTTGATTTAGGCTATTTTTGTTGATACATTGGTTCAAATTCCTGGCTAATTTTTTTGGCCATTCTTTACTATAAGAGTTTGAAATACTGGAACAAACTGAATGCATACCAATTCATCCACACAGGTTTCTGCAGTTTGCGTTCATATCCAGTTTCTAGTTGAAGGGAAGCTTACAATGGTTACCAAAGAAGCAGAGCCTTTACTGTCCCAAAGGCAAGCTCTCGCAAATACAGGAATACTCAAGTTATATATTTGATTTTTTTTAATCCCTGCCTCCTCTTTTCTTCAGAGCCCTTTTCTGTCCCTCTTCAGGTGCTGCATTATATTTTTTCCTTTAATTTCTGCTAAGTAGAAAACAAATTAAATTGGTTTTGCGTTTCCATCAGACTTTTAAAGCTATCACTGCCAAACTGGGCTCAACATCAAGTAAAAGTAGATTCCCATGAACAGAAATTTTCTTGAAGCTCTACATTAAAGAGACACAGATCTAACAGACACAGGCTGTTTGTCTTGCATATCATAAGGAATAAGGCTTTTTTGGTAATGCCCACGTTATATACTGCTTTTTATTTGTTCCCATAGCATACACACAATGTCTGATGACCAAGAGATTAAATTCACTATTTTCACAAATCAAATTTCACTGATTTTTTCTGTTAACCAAGATATTGCTTTTACTTCTCTAATTTTTAAAACAACCGTTTTATGACTGAATTCTATCAACAAGAATCGGTCTTACTGAAAAAATAAGCAGATTTTGTCCCATACATAAAGTAAACATCACCTTACTTAAGGTCTGCATTATTTGCAAGACTGGGTTCTTAAACTCTACTTGATGTTGACCTTCATCTTGGTGTAAAAAGACACCCGACTCCACAATACAGAATTAGTTGTCTCCAATGCACCTGCCCCCCACCTTAATACGGGCAACTGCCAATAAACAATTTTAGGCACAGCTATGATAGGATGTGAATGCAAAGTATGCATTTACTTCACATTCCTTCAGCCATGCTGCAGAGAAAAGTGATAAAAATTTGGAAATATAAGTAGAGCTTCTGATCCTACTGGTAACAAAAGGAAAAGAAAGGGAAAACTTTCTAGTACCAAGACAGACATATTATATATGCAATGGGACTATCACAGAAGCCACACCACTGCAGATTTCTCCACTTTAAAAAGCAGAAAAAACACCTAGAAATACAAATCCCTGAGACAGCCACTGATACTAGGAGCCCATGCAAGAGATAACAGCACTATTCAGAACTGTCTCGTGATTGTTTGCTAGGAATGACCCTGCAATTAGGGTACAGCTTCAGCAAAAACTTCTCTTAGTTTCCCTCTCCATACATTTAAATGCCCAGGCCTTCTCTCTGTATCACAGCACACCTACATGGCCACAGTGTCCTCAAACTAAGAGTGGCTGAGTGAAAGAAAGCTCAGGAACAACAGAGCTTGTTGCCCACAAACCACAAGAGGCGATAGAGCCTGCATTTACACAGGGAAGCTCCCACAAGCACACAAAACTGCTGCAAGAGCAATTTTATCATAAACACATAGCAAGGGCCTTTAAAACTACAGACTCCAAGCTGCCTTGAGGCAAGAAGTAAACCTTCCCTTCCCCTTGCTACCACCACCCACACCCCGCTCCAATGGCGGATCCAGACTGTAAGGGATGGATGTTAGCAGAAACAACCTACCTGCACATACACCAGCACTCCTTGAACTACTGCTGCAGCTCTTTCCCCAGCAGCTTCCTGCTGGCTGGAGACTGCCCTATATGGCGCTGAGGGGAAGGTTCTGGGCCTGGGGTAGGGTAGGCTCAGGCGCTGCCCATCAACGCCCGGGTGTTGCCCTTGATGATGATGGGCAGCACTATCATGGTTACCAGCAAGTGAGGTATACTGTGCCAGGCCTTTGGTCCCTACTGTAGTTGCAAAAGGGAGATGGCCTGGGCACTTGGGTGGTTGTGGCGGGGAAATACAGAGCGTGGAATTACGCCATTTGCCTGAAGTGTCTAAACACGAATTGTCTACAGGGACCAGCTGTGCTACCAGATTCCTACATGTGCAGCCCACTGGGAATGCCCAGGACAGCCTTTGGAAGAGGCTGCTTGCTCTGCCTGCCTTTGGGATGTATCTGCGCACATTACCTAACTGGGGACATGTCACTAAAGGGATGGCAGCAGGGCTCTGTCTGGGCAGGCTTGCTTATTCTTCAGAGACTGTGTAAAACAGACACTGGGAATGTTTCTGCCCGTGATTGACCACAAGGGTTTGGATTTTTTTAAAGGCAATTACAAAGCCTAATGCCTTCTGTACTGAATTGTTTAAATGCTCTATCACTGCCTGTGCCCCTCCTGCAGCTTTTGGTGGTTTTACCACCCTTCAGCTAGCTGTTATGTACTGGTCAGCTAAGGCAAAGCTAACGAGTAGGCTTTTTCACAAGGGACTTCAGATAATAAACAGCAAAAGAAGAAATTGCGCAAATTCTATGGGTATTCAAAAATCTATGGGTATAGTGAGTTATTAAATGTCTTCAGAGAACTTTTTGATTCATGCAGACAAAGAATTCCACCTTCTGAAGTCATGCCTATGGGTTTGGGGTGTTTTGTATGGTGTGATCAATCTTTTGAGTTGCACCAATTCTTAATTAAGTACGTAAAGAGTCTGCACTGCCTGGCAGCTCTGTCCTGCTGTGACTTTAAAAAGTACCAATTCACAATTTTGCGAGCACTGCAAAGAATTCAGAATGTTTCTGCTTCTAATAGTCGGCATCTGTCCTGAAAACATATCAATCATATGATCACAAACAGCTGTTACATTAGACTTTTAATCAGCCATGATTTCCAAAAGAGAAAAAGAATGTTGGAAGGGATGATGGAAAGTTACTGCAGAGAATGCCCTACTTGAGAACTCCAAAATTCAATTTTAGGGAGACAGAACTTTACTAAGCACTGTAAAAACTCCTCATAGATAACATATTAGATTACAGACAGCATATCTATCAGATAGAAATGAAATACTCTGACACAGTGGATGCACAAGGAAAGTGCAAATGGTGCTCTGGGCAATTATTTTGTCATTAAGTATATAAGACACATATCACTAGTTTGCACAGATTGAAAGGGATAGAGTTGCTGCCCAACAGTCTATTTTTCTCTTTAAATTTCATAAATCCCATTAATGAAGGGTTATGAAGCCTTATAGGATGTACAAAATATCTCTTTGATTAGAAAATAATGTCCAAAAATGGCCAATTTCTTCCCTCTGTAGCATTAGTGTAAATCCGCATTACCTGTGTTGGGTTCAGGAGACATTACAGGATAGCTCCTGATTCATTATTAACAGAACATGCCAATTTGAAATAGTAATATGACTACTCCATGTTATCCATCCATAAAACCACAGGATTGAATAAAAGAAAGGCTACTTCTAGAATTGCTTTGTTTTTAAAAAAATAGCAAACTCCTGACATTCAAATATCATAAATAGCTTCATAAAGCACTAGAAGGGATATACCATAAAATCCCTTTAAAATACTTTTGAGTCCAGAGCCAAACTGAGCACCATTTTAAACTTTTCATAATAAATATTGCCTGTAATGAGTCAACAGGTAAAACACGCATCCTTGATACTTGTCATGATGTTTGTCATTAAAAGTTTCCCCTTTTCCCCTCAACCCTTACTTAAAACTCAGAGAGAACTCCCAGGTGAAACAAAAAGAAAAATACAAATAATAAAACCCCATAATTATCAAAGATGAAACAAATGAATGTTTTATTAACAAGATACCTAAAAGTTAGTAAAGTTGATAAAAATTCTTGAGAGTCATGCTTAATTCCTCCTTCTGTTCTGCAAAGCAGCCCCAGTGAAACAAAAGTGCAATATTCTCAGGCATTGATCAATCACGTTCCAGAAATAAAATCCTATCATCTTTTTGGTTCCATTACAAAAAGAAAGTGATCTATGAATGAAAAATAATGAAGTACTCAGAAAAATAATAGGAGATCGTGTGTGTATTTTCCAGGTGCAATTAGCATTATTGTAAAGTATATCAGAAGAAAAGCAAATACAGGAAGACGGGAATTGCCAGATCAAAACTAGATCCTAGATCCACTGTTACAGACAAAAGCTTAACAGTGTAAGCAAAAAAAATCTGCACTAGGAAAATACGAGATGATCTTTCTACTCTCTCAAATTCCAGTTCTTTTTCTTAAATCACTTGATTTGAACTCCATCATGTCTGCTAGTCATTTATGTTTTCCCTGCTAATGGGCATTACTTTGTACATGTATCCGGACTGACCTCCACTTCTGCTCGCAGTTCCCTGTTCCTCCTGACACTGAAGTCTCCATATTCAGCAAGAAATTAGAAACGCTTTTTTAGCTGTTAGTACTCACTAATAGTCATCTTGGAAATTTGTTACACCTGGGCTGCCAACACTATGAAACACATGTCTCTGACAGCCTCTTAATTTAGGTGTGTTCTCAAGAAAAGCATGTTCCAACAGCTCCACAGTTCCTGCCTGCCCACATTAACGATATGAATCAGCACTCCTGTTAGCATGTTTCCCCATTAGTGTTGCTTCTCATAAAAGTGTTTGGGTTTTTCTTCTTTTTATAACACTGACTGTGTGCAGCCCATATTTTTTTTTTTGCACAAAAAGACATTATCTACTTTCTGAGCTACCTAAATCTTGCCCTGGATTTCTCCAGAGATTGCTGGCTGAGATGTTCAGTCTTGGAGTTTTATTCCATTAACTGCATTGAAACAGACATGTAAATTTAATGGATAGCTCTGAAAGTCATAATTACTATTCTGTACTCATTCTGCCAAACTGGTGCAACATGTCATACTCATGGTACTTTCTAGTACAGCAGCAGCTGCGTGGCATGTATAGCTATACAGAATTCTCACCTGTGAAGCACAGACTTTGTCGTAGGGTCAAGATATAACTGTACAATGTGAAAGACATGGGCAGGGATTAACTTACCAGTGCAACATCTCTTTACTGATCCCATCAGTTATAGGTATGTGTATATAGAACAACTCCACTTACCCACATTTACGTCCTGCTTCCTCTTTGATTCCCGTTAAGCAAGGCTGCTTAACACTTTCTTTTTGCAAAATGCTTGTTTGTTCCCCATTACTGGAGGTAACTTCACAGTCTTTCAATGCTTTATCTCTCAATAACTTAACACAATTTCAAAAAGTATTATATTCCCCACTTTCCAATAGCTTGTGTGTCTTTCTCTGGAGCAACTTGCCCACAATCACAGAAGACGAAGGATCTAAGCCTGCATCAGTGTTCCCTGGTGGGTATACATCTCCCCAGGTTAGTCTTCTTTCCTTGAAGCTGGGATTACAGTGCCTGGCAATAACAGCTCTGATCCAAGAGAACCCCATTAGATGGAAGTCTCACATTACCTGGAAAGTCTTAACATCAGATTATGTTCCCAAATTCCTTTTTTCTGGAAGCTAATGCATGTGAGTTTATATGCTTAACTATTACTTAGCTTTTTAGACTTCAGAAATAAAATACAGACATACTGTTTGCGAAACATTTTTTAAAGGATTCTACTAATGTAAAATCTAATTGTTATAGATTAGTGAGTGTACAGATCAATCTTAGAGATCTCCACTTGGATACCTCGATACACTTCTATGTGTTTCTATTTCCATTTCCATTCTTAATATTTGTACATGCATATGAGATAGAAAAGTTTCTTTATTACAACTTCACATTTTTTGATTAATCCATAAACACTTTTCAGGCAAGGATATTCAGAATTCTCTTGAAGCTGTAACGAAGAGGAAAAGCATAGGAGCAAAACTATTTGTTTCAGATACAGCCTTGTGCATGTTTCTTCGAGACAACTGATCTAATAAACAGTATGATCTGGCACTCATTTAAATCAGTATAATTTTAGCACTGACAGCACTTCCGTACTGCTCCAAATAAGCTCACCCAGGTACTGGGCTCTGAAGCTGCTCTGTCTGCAGTCTGCCCAGGCAAAGCTGTCCTGCCTCTCAGACAGGCTAATTAATTCTAATGAGACTGCTGGAATAACATTGCTACGCTGCATCTGGTTCGTAGCTCCAAAATCACTGGTTCAGTATTAGCTGAGGAGCTCCTAAGCTGCCACTCAGATACTGCATTTCAGTGAACATTCATTGTGCATCGACTCTCAATAACATTTAAGCTTTTGACAGTTTTGCCCTAGTTATATGGGAGATAAAAAGAAACTGCAAACCAATGTGTCACTCATTGCTTCTGTCTTCCTTTGAAAGAGTTAATTTCAGGTACAGTCAGGAGGCCATGAAAGATTTGGCACCTAATATCATGTTCTCCTCATCCAAGGCAAAAAAGATTAAGCAAGACTCCCCTTTATTTATGCAGAAAAAGCAAAGTCTATTTGCTTTTGTAATATGTTCTTATTATTTTATTTTTTTTAATTTGGGGGTAAAAGTTGGTGAAATTTAGTACTCATAAAAATGAGAGAATAATCCTGGCTAGAGCAAGGTTTGGTGCAAGTGGATCCTGTGTAAACTCTCACACATGTCTCTGTCAATGCACCTTAGTCAGGAGAGGCAGTTGAAACATGGCTGCTGTCCCGGTACTGGACCTCTTCTGAAGGAGGAGTGCCAGATCTGCTGAAAAGCTCAGTGGTTTTCTTGATTACAAATAGGTTTCAAGCCCACCAGAACGTCACATTTAATTACACTTCCCTGTTGCTTAACTATAACACTGTAACAAGTACTTGTGTGTCTTCCAACTATTCTCATGTAATTGGCCCTATCCAAAAATAAACCATGAAGTAACAGAAGTTGTATCTGTGAGGATGGTTTGGGGATTTTTTTTATGACATGCCAAATTTTAATCTAGTGGACTGAACAGAAGCCACATCTAAGAGCAAATTCATGTTGCCTCTTGCTTTGATCTTTTACACGCACAAGAAAAAATCCCGAGAAACAACTGATGCACAGGAAGACAGCAGTGAAAAAGAAACAGGCATAAGACTCTGAAAAACAGTATAACCAGGTCAATAGGAATTTCCCACTCGCTGTTCAAATTGCATGCCTGCTTGCCAAAGAATCAAGGCTAACCACATACAGTTTCCCCAATACATACTGCTGGCAAGGATGGATCTTATCACTGAACCAAATTAACAGCAAAGCATATTCTTAGCTTGCCATTGGCTGAGGACCAATTTACCAGTGGGCTCCAGGTAAAACGTAAAAGAGATAACAGGTAACAGTTTATTGTTTGTACTTCTTTTTTTCCTTAAAGAAGCAGAACATGAAAGTTGATAGAACCCACTGAAAAAAAATACCCTGTGCTGCTCTCCACTTACAGGGCAGCAGAATCCAAGTCTGAATTGTTTCAAGGCACAGTAGTGTGCCAAATGCACATTTTTATGTAGATGACCTCTGTTTTCCCCTTGGTTTGAGGGAGAAAATAAAGAGCTTATTACAGGAGGGAAACTTTCTGCACACAAGCAGTGTTTGTGAGCGTCAGTATCTCTGGTACTGAAGGGCAAAGAAAAAAAACATTGAATGTAATCTATTCATACTTGCTTCTCTTATTTAGGCCTCAGCTTACTGCACAGCAAAATCATTGGAAATAATCCCACTAATTTCAGCTGATATAGGACAGAGTCAGTAATCTCAGCTGACATAGACAGAGTCTAGCTCACAAGAATGGTGTGATCATATTGACATCACTGGACACTTTCAAACAACATTGCAAAAGCAGCTTGTCCATTGGAACTGCTTTTCCCATGATCATAATGTGCTTTGTGGAGAAAAAACCCACACTAGGAAAACTCGGGGAAGGCTATAACTCAGGGAATTGCTTACACATTATCCTACTGGGTCAAAAATTTTGTTTTTCAAGAGAATATGAAATGCATTGGGCTTTAAAAGCTCTTGGCTTATGTAACAGTTGCCAAAGGGCAGTCTATTCATTAACCAAGACATAAAAGTAAAAAGGCTGCTCCAAGGCCTTGAGGCAGCACAGTTTCTTGAGCTGTGCCTCATAACAGATGCCCTCCAAAGTCTGATTAACGTCATCGAAAATGCTCTTTAACAGAGGACTAAGATGACACACTTACTGTCACAGCATCCCCTCTTTGGACAGAAAAAGACATCCTCAGTTTCCAGAGCTCTCCTTTCTAGTGCTGAACTCTGACACACTGGGCTCATCCTTTACCTCAAAGTAATCACAGCAGGAAAATTTGCTCTTTTCTTCTTTAACATAACCTTCTGCTTTCCTTAGTCCTTGATAAACAATGGATGCTCAGATATTTGTTATAACATGTACTGCTGGCCCTGCATAGTTCAGTCCTCTGTGAGGAAGCTGCCTTCATCTTTTGAGGATCAGGGGCAGCCTTATGTAATGTGTACTTCAGTTTTATATGAGAACAAATAGGAAGCTAGTATCAGGAAGCAAACGGAGTGAATGTGTTCCTTCCTATCATGATTTTATTAATTTGCGATAGAAATGATTAGTGCACACTGCTGATTTTTCCTTAAATGCTGCTATAAAATTATATAATTGTCTTAAAAAAAAAATCTTCCTCATTAAATCTAGTGTCCCTTTTCCAATTTGGAAGTCCAGCAGAACAGCTGGGCACCTGCATTTAATTGCTGCATACAGCCCACTTCTCTGCCGGCAAGGGATACCCCGTTCTAGCTTCTGGGCTGGTTTGCTCACGCTGCCTTCTAACAGCCCTTTATAAGCTATCTCTGCCTGTGAACCACTTCAGAGGAGCCCTCAGCACACAGTTGTAGCTGTTCAGAGCAGTTACCATCACAGGGTCACTCGTTTGTGTTTGTGATGTCTCTCAGCCAAGAGTGTCAGGTTGCAGGGGAAAGTACTGGCTGGGATGTCTACTGAAGATCAAGCCCTTGCCAAGGAAACCTGAATAAACCTTATAAAAATATTCTCTTCTTCCTATTTATCTTAGATTTTTGAAGTTAAAACTATTTAATTTATCAGAGCTGATTTACTGAAGTATTTACCTTGTATGCTGCTGCACTTGATGCTTTTGAGCAAAGAAATGACTAATTCATAATGACAGTTGGATGAAAAAAATTGCAGCACCAGGAATTAAACTAAACAAACTCTTGATTTATTTATATTTTTAGCTACAAGCAAAAGCCTGAAGTGAAGTAATGGAGTGCTAGATGCAATTTAAAAATATATGCAGTGCAGAAAGGAAGGAAAGCAAAAGAAAATTCCACAAATATAAGGAAAAACATACCCACCTGCAACATCCTAACACTTTGGAGGAGGAAAGGGAGAAGAGATTGAAATGGTTGTTGAATAGCATTTGTTCAATGACTCCTGAGCATTTCTTTATAAAACGAGCATACGAGTGTGGGGCCATCTCACTTCAAGCTGCCTTACTCCTTCCCCAACAGTGCCTCCTCCTCAAAGCATCCTGCCACGCAGCTAGCACCACTGCTGGCTTCATGCCTGCTGTTTTGGCTTCGTGAACCTCCTCACTACAAAGAGAAGCCTACAGGAAGGCTATGGAGTGTATTCACCAAAGAAGACACTTGCAAGTACACAAAACCTAGTCAATTTGCCATGATATTCTTGAAGTCAATCTACATTCATTTTGTCCAGCTGCATGTACAGCAAGCAGTTCAATTTGCAGAGTGCTGCTATTGCTCTGACACTGAATCAGCCTTTTCCCATGTGAATAGCACCGAGGCCACCCTTTGCACGCACATGGTCAGTTCATAATCATGCCTGTTGCCTATGCATTAGATTAAAACAGTGGCCCAGGCTTCCAGGTCTTTAAAACTCAAAATAGCAAAGACAAAAAAAAAAATGACTGTAACCAAAACTTAAGCACCTATTTGTACTGCAGCATGTACAACATGAGTTGTGATGCTGTCTGGATACATACATCTGTTGGAACAATGAACCTTTTCTTCCTTTGGGTGAGGATGAGAAAAAAGGAGTAACTGGCATCCTCACTCATTTGTTAAAAACAGAAAGAGAGAGACAGGTCTCTCAGAGAACAGTAGCAATTAATACACACTTTATATAGCTTTGTCCTGCAACAAGAGACCACAAAATGATATGCAGTGGTTGTTAATACATTTCTGTGCAGCAGTACAGTTCATGACTTCAAGAAGTACTGAATTAGGAATTCAAAACTAGCCAACTTGCAACTGTGACTGTTACAAAACACTGTCAGAAAGCTGTTTCTACAAGATGGAAATGTTGAGAACGAGATATCTGGTTTGTGGATATTTCTTTTCTATGTTGTCTATGATGAACTTTCAAAATAAAACCTCAGCTGACCAGATGATAGGGGAATACACTTAAGATGCAGGAGATGCAGACAGAGCTCGCAGAGCTACTGGGCCTTGAATGAAACTATGCATGACCATCCAATCTGTAAGTCAATGGACTCATCTAACTTGCTTTTCTCTCAGGTTTATACATTTAACTCTAAATTCTGCACAGACCACCACAAACTAATACTTCTTATCAATAAAGTTTCCAGTTTTAGTCTATATATTCAGGTGATGCTCAGCCTGTGGCACTGATTTTACAGGAGTTAATGGTTTTCCTGTCATCTAAACATATACAATCTAAAATATTAGCAGTCTTCAGAAATAATAAAACCCATGGAATGCTGCATTATGATACCACAGCTGAGCTGATGAGATGCCATGCTGACATCTCCTAACTTACCAACCTGGTATGAGGTTTCCTTGAGTCAGGCCACCACTCAGTAACTGAAGCATGAGCTACAAAAGGAAGTCAGAGACTTTGACTAATTGGACGGTGGAGATATGAGTAGGGCTAACTGCAAAGCAGGGGAAGCTGCGAGACTTTTCTACCCTGCATGGCCACAGAAAGAGTCTTTCCACTGGGACTGCAGTGCAACAAGGCATTATTTGATAGTGGAAATGCCTTGCTCTTCTGGGGAGGAGACATAACTCTTCATGGAATAATTTATTAATGCCATTTAAGAAATTGAATCCCTGTTCCATGAGAATTTTATTAATGTTAAATCAATACATGAAGTCAGAGCTTTCATTTTATTGCTGAATAGAAATTATATTAAGAAAGCAGTATAGAAAAAGGAAACAATGATACTGAACTGCTCTAGTCTTGAAGTAGTTTCAATGACATAACGATATATTAAAAAAAATATATTTAAGTATTTCAGAAAAGACCAGGAGTAAAAGCAAGTACAGTGCTAAACTTAGAACAAGATACTGGTAGTCTCAATTTGACATATTAACATTAGTAAAATAAGAAGAAAATGATTCATTATTTCTTTCTTTAAAAAAAAAATAAAAATTGACACTTTTAAAAAAATATTCACCAAAATAAAAAAATTCACCAAATGTAGACATTTGGCAGAAACTCTGCCTTTCAGTGGTAGCTTCCTATTCTCTAGTTGACCTTTTTTTACCACTTTTCTCTGTTGAAGAACATTGACTTCTATTGCAACATCAGGAGAGCTGACAATTTTTTAGCAGCCACTGATGCCAGCACCAATTAACTTTGTGACAACAGGAGCTTCCTGCATGCATGCAGCCTCCTGTATCGCATCTGTAGTTTTCTTTGCAAATTCAGTTCTGAAAATCACTTGTATAAAGCCCATCAGCCACCCAGTCCAATATTGTCTCAGTGCTGTATTGCTCCACAAAAAAGGTAGCACAGGCCACCACATCATCCCTGTTTCTTCTATTTTAACTTTTTTTAAGCTGAGCAGCTGCCAAGTCAACAACTCATTGATTTCTGCTTGGGAATGTAACCTCACACGTAAGGCTATGAATGACACACATGCACACTCACCCTCTCACTCTGAACTAGTGTTTGGTCTTGGACAGACACAATATCTGCAGTGCTGTAGAAACTAAGTATCTCCTTCGTTACCTCGTTACTGAAATGGAGCGAGCTTAATACATTGCGGGAGTGATCTGGAGAGCAAAAGGCATTTGAAGAGTTTCAGCACAGCCTGGCGGGTAAGCTCTGAAAGTACATCAGGTACACTACAAGTAATCTCTTGAGTATTGCTGAGTCTCTGCTAACTGCAAGGCAAGGTCAGGCTATCATGAAGTTTCATCTCCAAACCCTAAAATTTGATACTGAGCTCTAAAATTGGTCCAAAGTAAATTTCTTTTTCATTTTTCCTCTATATGTTAGACAGTCATGGCTACATTAGTACTGCCAGCCACAGAAAGTGTGCAGCTGTGGCATACAAGAGACAACCCAGCTGTAAACAGTTATATGCCTATTCCTCTGAGTAAGTAACAAGGATATATTCTGTTAATTTAAAAATTTCAGTAACATTTTGCATTGCTGATTCTGACAATCATGAGTTTAAGGACACAACTACTTAATAAACCCCTGCTTTTCAATAAGGTAAAACAATAAGGCTAATATTTTTCAATAACTTGTACTAAGTATCCTTCCTAAATAATAATTTTAGTCCCTAGAAAGGAAATCTTTTAGTATAAACTTGCTTAGTACTTTTGTAGTCATCATCTTTCTTCAATTTGCGTTGAAAAGAGAGATTGACTTGCAAAGCTTTTGTATAAATCTTTATTTCTATATTGCTGTACCTTTAAACTTATTTGATTTTGTTCTTCTTCCAAAAACTCATTTTCTTTTCTGAAGTAGAGCTGATGCATATAGGAGTGTGCTGTAAGTGTAACTGAAACTTTCCTTCTGTTTCGGTTTTCCCTAGTCTAAAACACAGCACAATGGTTCTTGGCAAACAGTTGCTTTATGTATGGAAAAATAGCTGCGGTACAGCGGTGTAAACCCCTCAAGGAATTTCTGATACTCTTTTAGAGGCCATCTGGAGAGTGTACAATGTGAAAAAAATGGGCCTTTACAAAAGCAAGATGCCTTGTCGAAGAGGTAAGTATTGCTACCAGAGAATTTTTCTGAGGAATGCAAAATAAAGGATGTAATTTCCAACTTAATAAGACACCTGTCTTTAGTCACTATTCTTTCTTACTTCCTTTGCCATCTCACGCAAACAAACAGCCAGTGATGTTCATACTGTACTTCCCTTTTCAGCTCCTACCTTCAATACTCACTACCCGGCTCTGCTTGTGCCTCTCATGCAGAGATCTAACTTAAGTTTCCTGTTTTGAAGCAAAGCTCGAACCCCACCGCTTGCTCCATTCCTGCAGCAAACATCCCCTTGCAGGTGATGTCCTAGCAGGAGCAGTGAGAGGTGGAGCAGGAACTCGTTGCTGCCAGAGGCTGTGGGCCCCGACAGCATCTCCCAGCTCAGGAGTGGAGAGCAGCGAGTTCACAGACAATGGCTGCATGTATGGGTGGGAAAAGGAACAGGCACAAATGCAGCAGTGGAAGCTGGGGTGTGGGAAAGCAACAGTGCTTTTGTCGTCTCCTTGAATGGCACCCCTGTCCACCATGGCTCAGTGCACCGGCCATTTTGTGACATTTATCTCAAGAATCACAACAGTTGCTGATACTCATAATGTACAATCTCTGAGAAAGATTTTAATATATTTACCTTGTTTGTTACAGAGCACGAGAAACATAAAATCTAAACAAAAGCCAACACAGAGCTCATTCCCCGCTGCTATTACCTGACCAACCAGAATTCTCTGGATCCTTCCTCTCCCCTGTCTTCCCACACTGGACTCCACCAGCACAGCTCTGTCACTTTTCCATAGCCACTTTTCTATCAGTTTCTACCCAGCAAATTGTGGGTGAAATCAACTCTCTGTGGTCACATAAGCCCTTGATTACCCTGCGTTTGTTGCCCGAAGTCCTCTCCCAGCTGATTTGTTACTTTGTTATTTTTGTCCTGGGCTTCAGATTATAAAACACTTTGGAATAACACCTACCTCTAAGCCTGAAGCAGTGGTTAGCAGACTTTGTGCAGTTTAGCTCTACGTGAGAGAATAAACATTCTGCATCTTACTTTTCATGCTTGTTTCTCAGCTTTCAGGTTATGTCAAGTCTCCAGCCTGCCACGATGTTGTTCTTGCCCTAATAGAGCCAGAGCAGTTTCCTAGCAGGGCTTGTTAGCTTAGGCTTCACGCCTCACCTGTAATATGCTTCACTGCGTTCCTGAGAGACATCAAATTAAGCATGCAAGTGAGTAAGCCAAGTGACCTCGGAGCATCCAGCATAATGACCTTCTCCTACAAGCTCTGTGTCACCACCTTGTGGATTTTTGAAATTCAAATGGTAAAAGAGAAGGAAAAAAAACCATCCCTGGTACGTACATAGGGATATATGTACGTAAGAACATTGAAAGTTCCTAGAAGCACTTAGAACTTCTAACCTGTGTTAAGACTGGCTGCATCAATTGTCACACTGGGATTTAATGAGATTTAACTGCACAAAGTGTTACTCAATTTGAAAATAATTAAACACCAAGAGCTCAGGTTATCCCCTCGTGACTATAAGGAACTTACTCCAGAAGTGGTTTACGCTAAGCACGTAACAGCAGTTTTCAATGTAAGGCTCTGTTTCTCTGATTAGGCTAATAATGAAGACAAGCACAAGGCAAAGTTTAACATAGCTCAGGGGTTTTCTTTCAAAACACATGCACAAATCAAGTGTTAACATGGCACACATGACAAAATATAATAAAATAAAAAAGCAGTCAAAAGAACATTAAAATAATTCTAGGGGAAAATTCAAGCAAAACAAAACCCTCCTGGATTTTTACAGCCCGGGTGCTGCAGGAGCTAAAAATCTGCAGAAACATTTTTCAAGGAATTGAAATAGATGAGTGCCCTCAGGTTTAACACAGAATGAAAATTTAGGCCTAAGTTTTGAGTTGGGAAACACCTGCTGTTATTCCTAAAAGTGTGGCTCAGTCTCTGCCTCCACAATTTTACAGTAGGTAGCTGTACTCACCTCTTTAGTTTGAACTACAGAGGCTTTACAGTGGCAAAATTTTAGAGTAAAAACATATATGAACGTTTCTCAGTCGTCCAATAAGCACCAGTGGGACAATCTGTATCCAAGGTTCTTTATCTTTTTGTTCTTTAAAGGTATGCTAAAGCTGCAATTTTGACCTGTTCCTCTAAAAACAGCCAACAGGATTTGTATCTATAGTTGCTTTAGATTATGTTCACATTAAGTCTCAAGAGCTTTTTCTCTGCAGGTGACCCCTCAACTTTGTTAGTTTACTAACTAACACAGCTTCAGTGGAAAAGGCAGTTCAGCTCACAGCCAAGGAGAATCCCACTGCCTCTGTGGTGGTTTGCTGCCACTTACCCAAGTAAGACTGACAGGAAGCACTCGTCTGAGCTGATAACTGTGAATTAAATCTTTGATCAAGAGTAGCAGCAAAATTAATGTTTTACCAAGTGTGACCGTACATGTCACAGTCACACATTTACATGGCTCTCTGAGTATTTTCTATTATATTTTGTAAGGAGAGATTAGGAACATGCAGTGATAAACTAGGAGCACTTAATCTGTTGAGTGACAGTTCCTTTAATGACTTCAAGCAAAAGAAAAATGAAGTTTCCTTCCTCTGTAATGAAAGAAACATCACACTTACCTGGGTTCACAGACAGGTTTTTAAGAATTAAACTATGTTTTCCTATTGAGATTTGTAAATTTTATCCATGTGTGGGATAGCACAAGATTTTGTGCATCTAGAAGAAAATTATCAGTTTGCAGAATACAATAGAGCAAAACAATTTCCACCTTGTCAACTATTATCTTTTTTATTTGTTCTAAAAACAGTAGGCTAAAATCCAGCAAGAAATAGTGATAATATCACAACTGTAACATATAAAACCTCATGATGAAAAACTAACAAACAAAAAAAATCCTGTACCAATTAAAATCTACAAGGTTTGGAGGAAAAGCATCCAAGTATTTTCCAATTCTGAAAACAGGTCATATGCATTCATGGAGGGAGTCCCTTCAAATAACAGTAAGCATAAGAAACAGATGTGGAAGCACGCTGTATTACAAGCTCTAAGAATAAAGATGAGGTGCTTTCTATCAGAATGATTGCAATGATTCAAGTGTCAATCTCCAAATTCTTCGAGTCTAATGTTGAAATCACTGATTAATATATGTGGAGCAACAAGGACACCTTGAGGCAATTTAGAAAAATGCAAGAAATTTCTATTCCACACTGAAATGGGAGGACTTCCAGATTCTTGGTAAGCCTGAACTCCTTGGAAGTGCCACATGCTGGAAATGATAAGGTCTTCAGACTATTTGGCAAAGTTCCACAAGTTGCACAGAGTATTATGAAAGCAGTTCTTGGTTAGGACTCCTGAAATGCTAGAATACATGCTGACCAATTAGGTTAATTTACTTACTAATACCGTTGAAGACAAACCTGTTGTTGCAACATGTTCG
Source organism: Myiopsitta monachus (assembly GCA_017639245.1). NCBI lineage: Eukaryota > Metazoa > Chordata > Aves > Psittaciformes > Psittacidae > Myiopsitta > Myiopsitta monachus. The sequence goes on along the minus strand of CM029923.1, from coordinate 10,470,921 downwards.
TCTTGCTCTGAATTGCTTTTCTCCTTGTTACAGAAGTCAAAAAATCTCCTTCCCACTGCTCAGCATAGTATTACACTGTACATATTTTTAAAAGAAAAAGAATAAAAGCAGTGAAAAGGTTTCTGAAGAAGTATTAAATGCAAATCTACACACAACTTAAATTTTCACAGTTCTTTGCCACTCCTACCAAGTTTCAAGTAATCCTTTAAATTTTTACCTTTGAAAAACTGATATAACAGTTAGCATTTTCAAAAAAAAAAAATAGTGGGAAGAAGAAGAAATCTTGCGCGTCTTCTTTTGCTTAAATCTTTTTGCACATAAAAAAGCTTCTGGTTTGCTCTTTAACATAGCTTCTAAGTTAGAACTGGAGCTGAGGGGCCATTTGCAGAGTTTTCTGCTCCCTTAGTGCTATCTGCAGCCTTAGATTCATCACATACTTCAGAAGCCTGATTTTCCTCTGGCGCTGGTGGGGTAAGATCAATAGTGATCAGATCGGTTTCCTGATCTGTTTTTTCTACTTCATTGCAAAATTCAACTTTATCTTCCTGTTGACTGTTCTTCTTTATTTGTCCATTCTGTGCAGGGTAGGAGCTGGCAATGGTGTCATAAAGAAATTGGTAATGTTCCTTAAATATAAAGGAAAAAAAGTTAGTATGAATGGAATGCTCAGAGCCCAAGAATAAACTCATTTTTTCCCTATTTTCTTAAATTTTATTAATGTAACATGGAGTTGAACATGAATATTGCAAATGAAGCCAGCTCCACAGTTTTTGGTGTACCATGTTGCTTCTATACTTTGTTCTGATTTCATGTCATGCTGGTTTTGGCTAGTGTAGAGTTAATTTGCATCAGAGCAGCTAGTATGGGCCTATGTTTTGTGCTGAAAACAGTGCTGATAACACAGGAACACTTTCCTTATTGCTAAGCAGTGCTTACACAGACTCAAGGCCTCTTCTGCTTCTCACACCACTCCATCAGCGAGTACGCTGGGGGTGAACAAGAAGCAGGGAGGGTGGACAGCCAGGGCAGCTGACACCAACTGACCCATATTCCGTATTCCCATATTCCATACTCATTCCATTCTATATGGTGTCAAGCTCAGCATATAAGCCTGGAGGAAGAAGAAGGAAGGGGGGTGGACATTCAGAGTGATGGCATTTTTATTTCCCAAGTAACCATTACGCACGATGGAGCCCTGCTTTCCTGCAGTTGGCTGAACCCCTGCCTGCTGATGGGAAGTGGTGAATGAATTCCTTACTTTACTTTGCTTGTGTGTATAGCTTTTGCTTAACTATTAAACCGTCTTTATCTCAACCCACAAATTTTCTCACTTTTACTCTCCTGGTTCTCTTCCCCATCTCAACATAGGAGAAATGAGAGAGTAGCTGTGTTGTGCTTAGTTGCCAGCTGGGGTTAAGCCATAACAGTAGGTAATGTCTCTGTAGCTGCTTACAAGCTGTCACTTAGCACCTTCTTGGTTCACAAGTACTAAATCCATGTTTTTTAGAGTACCCAAGTTGTAAACAGCATGTATTGTAACACCTAGGTCTGCATTTGTTAGTAAATGCACAGTGTATGCCACAGAGACACAATTTGTCTGGAGTAACCTAAACAAAACAAGTTGGTGGCTGCTAGCCTGTGAAATAGAACTAGTGTCCTACCTGCATGAGTTAAAGGACACTGTGCATGTCCATCCCTGACGCAATTGCAGAAATATCAATTTATGCAATTTATAATTTTATAAGATGTAACCTTCTACTACGGTGTTATAGAATTACAGCTCTGGATATCTCACAGACTCCTTCATTCTTATCGTTAACAGCCAGTTCCCAAGTAGTGGTGAGTGGCTGTGAATGTCCTCGTTAGAAATAGTGCTCCCAATGAGAAAGGCTGCAAGTGACTGTGATAAGTAATCCCATAATTTTTTTCTGGCAATTCACATGATTTACTTACAAAGGTGGAGACCACCCCCAGCCTGGTGCGACGAAGAGCTTTTACTACTTGGAAAACATCTATTACTTCTTCTGTTTCTGCACTTTCCAAGAGATTCATTAAAGCACAAAATACACCAGTCTGCTGTGATCCATCACTAGAAGATGAGGTAAAATGCTCATAAGAATTTTAAACATAAAACCATCAAGTCCTCTAACTAAATGTTAGATTTATTTAAAATCTACATAATGAATTACTTTTCCAAAATATCTTTTGCTGTACTGAAATTGTTAAAATTAAGAATATTGTAAATATTAAGCATATACACAAGACAGTTTTTCTAGAGGCTACCCGGACCTTACGTGGGCACTTAAGGGGTAAGAGAGAAATCAGAAGCTTTAAATTTACAGTCACAACAATTGTTAGCAGGATTAATCTCTGTTTTAGATGGTATGCAAGGCTATTCCTGGAAGTGGTCTTAAGAATGTGAGGTTATGTACTGGAGTAAGAGATGAACCTAAAAGCTCTGCTGGATCCTCATTGGTGCTATGCTACAAGAGCACTCTGCCCTAGCATTTATTCTCAAAAATATGTGTATCAGGGAAAAGCAGCTAGCTCTGAACACCTACTCCAGACCATACTTGCCAAAGTGCGCTCACTTTCCGTCGCTCCAATCAGAAAATTCAAGCTTGAGCAATTCAAGGCTTTGGGGAAAAGGTAGGCATCCCAAAACTGTGGTTGCTATGTATATCCAGAACTCAGAGCTAGGTTAAATACATGCTAAATTCAGACCCACCGGCAGTGGATGACAACTGGGACACTGCGGGTATTCTTCTTGTCCTCAATGACTGGTCTGACTGTAACTTTTTGTTTAAGGTTAAGAATCATGCTGACTAAATCTTTGGGGTTTTCTGGAACATCAAAGCCACTCCACTTGTGATACTGATACTGATACACCTTCTGTGTTTCTTTCATCTGAAAAACAGCAGTGGACATGTAGTCAATGTTTAGGTTAAAATAAAGATTCATGTAGTACATCTATTGCAGCTGATTTCCAAAAGACAAACTATAGTCCTGAGGAACTGCATGGTGATGCAAGTTCTACCTCATGAACATGAGGTAGGTAGACATTCAAGGTTTGCTTACAGTGCAAAAGACAGCTGAACTCCTGAGATTCCACTAGCACCATCTCAGCAATTCACTAAATGGGAAATCTGAGATAATTTATAGCACTTATGATTGCCTGCTGGTCTGGAAGAAAAAAATAATTGCATTTCTTAAAGCAGGAGATAAGTGCAGTGGGATTTGTCCCTTCTGGGTTTTTAGGCTGAGTTTGTAACAGGGAAAGAAATTTGAAACTTCCTTTTTGAATTTGCAAAGAAACTTCTACCTTCAGATGCGTAACATCAAATGCACGTATGGTATAGCTAGGACAACAGTTGACATCTGTCATCTGAACCTCTATGCCGTCATACGATTGTTTTCCGTCTCCCCAGTACTGTGCACAGAGTTCCTAAAATGGGTAAAAATACAAGTCAGTGCTTACCACCATTCAAAACTCCTTTTATTTTATCCTCCACATGCACTTATAGATGGTATTGACTTTAAAGTAGTAGGAGCGTCACTGTACTTTAAAATACACTCTTCCCCTCAAAAAAAAACATTGGAAAGTAAATTAAGAAGGTAAATAATAGAACAAATAATATTGGAAATGGAAATTCCTTCATCCTATGAAACACTTAATTGGAGGAAAGGAATGAGAGAGTGTTGTGCAGTGTTTTCTTTGCTTATAGAGGACCCTTAACGTGCCACTGTGAAGACAATGCCCTCACCTGATCTCCTTCTTTCAGCTCTGTCAGCATAACAATGACTTTGACTTTTCTTTGGAAGACCATTTGCCAGAAGTCAGAGATAGTTTCCTGCAGTGGTCCCTGTGTTGCAATCATAGATTTTGGACCCCAGTAACCCTATAAAAGAAGGTTTAAAATTTTTTTTCTTAAATTAATTTGAAATGTGATTGTCAAGCAAAAGAACTCATCATTTAAAGAACAGCTTATGAAATAAACTACTGAACCCTTTTCTTTATAGGGAAAATATGCCTATCATAGTAGGCAATGGTTTTACAGGAATTCTGTGCACCAAATGACATTAAACTCAATTCCATTAACAACAGTATCACTTCCAGATTGACAACAAGGTATACTCATGCTGCAGCAGCTGAGACCTCACCCTGCCATTTTCTGCAAAGCATATTTTTAAGGGCTAAAACCACTAATAAGAAACTGAGTTTATACCACACAAAGTTGGAACACCAATGGATTTGCCAATTGACTGTCAGAACTTTCTCTCTCATCCAGGTAAATCCTATTCTATATGTGAAACCAAAAGAGTAAGAGCACAAACTACAATATAGTTTTAGCTAAAAGTTTGTGAAATACTTATAGTCGATCTTCTAAGGACATACAGTTATAAAGGAAGCATTGATGTATTTGCTTGATTCCTCACAGTCGCTGTCCTCATCTGAGGAATCATCTGACTCGTGTTCACCCTCCTTACTGCATTCGTCTTCATGCTTGATTGGTACTCGGTTAAAGTCATCTGCATGAGATAAAGTGTCACCATCACACCACACTGCTGCTCAGGTGTAGCATTAGAGGGGGCTGTCCCTGCATGTGCAGGGGGGAAATACATAGAAAAAGGATAATCCTTCAAAACAGAGTGCAGAACAAAGGCTGCTTTGTTTGAAATATATACTACCAATAATCCACATTTTAAAAAACTGATTTTTTAAATTACAATGAGAAGTTTCTAATTTTATAGTGGTGAGAAAATACATAATAATCGAATACATCTCAGTAAGGTGATTTACTGTCCTAATTGTTTTCAAAATTTACTAGGTTTTCTAACAGAAGATAACAGATAAAATAAGGGAGAGTTTATGAAAAATACTTACATGGAATTATGTTGGCATTCCTATTTTTGCTTTTATTTTCTTCACGATTCCCAGTGTTCTGTGTCCTCCACCCCTTATAGGAAGGTAATCTCTAAAGAAAGGAAGATGTTTGGTATTATGCTTGACTTAAAATGGCTCCTGGGATAAATTGTCCCATGTGGACACCCACATCCGGTCACTTCTTCTTTTAACTCTTTAAACTTTGGTCACATCTGTACTATAGCTTTAAAAATGTCTGTCATACCATGTACAATGGAACAGGAAATCATGCACATAGATATAAGTAATCATTCTGTGCTCCACATAGAAGCATATATATTATATCTTTGCTATATATTATACAACACAGATTAAATATCTTTGCTAAAAATATTAACATCAAAAGCAGGAATTAAATTTTATTAATTTACTTTTTTTCATGAAGGTAAAGAAACTTTCTGTGCCAGGGAAATAAAACAGCACAGCAGCTGATAGATGAAGTGTGGCTTCCCTCTCTCATGACTATTGTGCAAGGCACTTTCTAATGGAAGTGGGAGGCTATGGCACCAGAATGCAATGCTTATTTACCTGAAACTCTGCCTCCAGCAGAGAAGGATCACTCGGAGGATCTTTTCTTTTCAGATTGTTAAGATAGGAATGCAGTTCTGATAGACTGACCTCTGTTTCTCCATACTGATTGTATTCCACTAGTGCTTGATGGATAAGGATGTACTGTGACTGGTGGTTCCCATTTGAAGGTTTTAAAAATGATGTTGTTAAAGAGGAAAGAAAAAAAACAACAAAACCAAAAAACCAACAAATTCATACCACTTTTAAAAACCATTATGATAAACTATTATTCCAATGATGGTAGTAGTGATAATAATATTAAGCATTAATGTTAAATAAGCATTAAATAAAAATATAAAAAATCCAAACATTTTGGATCCATAAAAAATCTGAATTGGACATTTGGGAGCATATTCAGTGTGTTGGATGAGAAGTGCTCTGCAAGTAAATGTAATGACATTCAAGAAATATGCAACCGAGACTTCAAAGACCTGCAAAATGCATAAGTAAGTTAAAAACATGCACTGCATCAGTCCATTACTTTTGTTATATTCTCAACTCAACTGAACATCCCACCTAGACAGTTTTTAGAATTTGAAAATTCAGTTTAACTATGTAAATTCAATTTTGCATTTGTGCAGTGCATGGCAAAAGCTGGATTATCAAATCTAAGATCTTCTTGCTTTCCTTTTTTAAAGCCTAAACTTAAAAAGTTGAAGTTTCTAAAACTAAAAAATGTGTTGCAAGTTTTTATCTCTCCATATTATTCAGAGCTATATTTTCTATGAACTATTTCAAATGAACTATAGCAGTACCCAAGACTGAGCAGTGCACTTCTGAGAAATATTGATGAAGCCCTAGAGAAGAGTTCTAAGTGACAGGAGTTCTAGAAAGATACCTCTACTTGAACCATAAGGCATCGCTGCCGACGCAGCTTCACAACATAGCCATAAACATCCACTCTGCCTTCTGCATCCAGCCCCTCCAGCATGGCATCAATTCCTATATACGTCCCGGTGCGCCCAACACCAGCACTGCAAGGCAGAAAGTGATCCGGTTATCAAGAGATCACTTGATCTGGGTGGTCAAGTCCCAGTCCCACTCTTGAGAGGTGAACAGTCAGTGAGGGAGCAAAAGGGAAAAAGTGCAACAACAGGATATGAAGCAACTGAAAACAGTTCTTGCTGTAAATTAATCAGCAAGAGAAACAACGAGTTTGTATTTTAAGGTTTTTTTAAAGAAAGTAAGGCAAATACTGACAATCGTGATGCTTGTAGCCAGAAAAGCACAATGTTTATCTGCCTGCCTTCCAGAAGTCCAAAAGTATTCTCAGATTTTATTGATCTGAGTATCCTTCAAATCCTTCAGAAAACAGGCCTTTTTATGCATCTGAGAGTGCCTCACTCTCGAGTCACAAAATTTGAGAATTAGCCAAATACCCTTGCCAGGTCTTTTCTGAAGAGCATCACTTCATCCAACATTAACAACATTTTTAAAACTTATCTACCTGCAGTGAACCACTATTGGGCCACTAAAAAAGTTGCTGAGAGCATTAACTCTGCGTCGGAGTTTGAGAAGGAGATGTGGATCCTCAGGGACTCCATGATCTGGCCAGCTTGTGAACTGAATATGAGTGACATCTCTTCCAGCCGTCCTTTCTCTTCCCTATACAACATGAAGTGTGGGGTTTATATATATATATATATATATATAAAATTATATATAAACTATATATAGAGTATATGCATATATATATGTATATGTTTACAGAAAGCCAAAATCACGTGCAGATATACAAAGCAGAAGAAAAATAAGAACAACGATCATCGAATGTTGAAAAAGAAATTTCAGTGTGTTGTAATGTTATGATCCCAATGGACTCGAGATTATGACATTTTACATATTCAATTTTAATTTTAAAATATCCATGAATCAAGGATACACAATGACTCCAACAGAGGACAAGCACTGGTTCAAAGTGTTGCTAAAAATACTTTTTCCTCAGGTTAGCCTATGGTCCCGAATACATCTCCCCACTCTATATGAATAAACAACTTCACCAGTGTATAGTCCTGCTTACTTCAAGGGGTACAGGTTGGTAATTTTCTTACGTCTCTTAAAAGCAGCCTGGTGAGGTTACAATAGATTAATTAATAAAATAATTAATTAAACTGCATCTCAGACTTCTACACATACAGTACAAATTACGCACAGAAAACTGAATGTGATTTCAGATGTCTAAAACAAATCGATTAACCAGCCATAACGATTCTACACATAACCAAATGGCAATTTTAAACACTTATGTTTATGAATGCAATTGAGATTACCAGAATTTGTAATTGTTCCCACTATATAATTATCACTAGGGTAGATAATTGTGTTCTGTGAGTCACACGGATTTTACTTGCAGGAGGTTATTCCAAGATACACATAAACCAGTAAAATTTCTATGTTAAAGCACAAGCTAAATATCTAAGGGAACCTCAGTGTGTTAAGTTTTCCATGCTTAGCAGCATATTAAAGTTTCCTCTTAAATACACTTAATACATTTTTAAGTTTGGAAATATATGTCTAACTCCTATTTCTTTAAGGAATGACACCATCTAAGAAGTTTCCCCTTGAATTATATGTTGCTTAGGAAAAAACAGCAGAGCATCGTCCATTGATAGCTGACTGCTTAGAAGGATCTCTCAACAACACCTACAAACTCCATATAGATGCTCCCATTCCAGTCTTACACTTTTGAATCGACTTACATTTGTGATGTGTAGTTTCTGAATGACATAGTCTGGACACGTTTTACTTTCATTGATCTTCACAATGATGTCCCCATATGTTGCAGAGCCGCCCTCCATTGACGGCCAGTACTGGGCACATTTGTTCTATGAAGATAAGAAGTTAGTTGACCAGCACTATAGCAAAATGGCAGAGAGCTGAGATCTAGAAGAAAGTCTGATTTAAAACAGATGGCAGTTCAGTATAGTTTTCCCAACTTCTCTCAGGTATTTTCTTCTCCCTGAAAAGGCTGTCACTGCTTAGGATGTCAGTGTTAAATAATTCCAAATACCAAAAAAATTTAAGTCTCTGACCTGAATTTTATGCCACTGGAATTTAACTTGGAAAATATCATGGGGAGAAGAATCATGTGCACTACTTGAAAAGGTGAACAGCCATTGTTCCTGTTGCCTGAAGGCTGTAGAAAAGTTTGTAGCTGCTTCTATGGCTTCTTTTTGAGTCTTCAGTGAGGGATGTCGCTCCTGTCTGCCTAAAACATCTGCCTGGGGATGCTGTAGATCTGCATGCTGCCAGTATTTTAATCTTTTAAAGCAGTTAAAACAGCAGTTCCCCTTCTCCCTGCTGTACATGGAACAAGGAACAAAAACAAGCCAAAACACCCAACCTTTCAGTTAAAGGAAGAGCAAAGACAACAGATTAAACAAAAATATATATTCTGTCTAGAATTTACTGAGGGAGATTGCCAGGACATCAGAAGATATTTGACAGGAGAAAAATAAAAACAATACCTTTTATGACAGGTCTATGAGGAGCTACAGTTCTATCTTAAGCCCTTTTCTGGATTTATTAGTTGTAATTTGGAAGCTCACCCTCTGCTACTCACAACTGGGACTAAAGTGACATTTTCTGATAAGACTGCTGATAAGACAGCACAATGTTTTGGCATGCTTTCCAAAGTTAAGTTCTGCCACAATGAGAGAACAGCAAAGAATGAAAACAAAGTACTAAGAAGAAAATGTAATTCACCACAGGACAGCAACCCATTCAGTTTTCAGACAAAAGATGGATGGATGGATGGATGGATGGATGGATGGATGGATGGACGGATGCATATTTCTCACCCTCTTTCCTTCCTCACAGCGAGTCACCATGACAATAATTGTTGCTTTCTGTTCCCAGATCATTCTCCAGAAATCATCTGTGGTTTCGTCCTTTGGGCCTAGCGGGAGGTATTAAAAGGGAGTGTTTCAGAGTGCAGCCACATGAAAAAACACTTGGCTTCTTGACATGCATAGCCATTCAGTCTGAAAAGCTAACCAGAGATCACACAAACAACAGCCACACGCTTGATTTCATTATGACTGTTGCCATTAGGCTACAACATTTTAGAAGTCTCATACAGATCTTTACTGCATAGCTGTGAAATCTGAAAATTTATGGTGCAAAATTATACATCATGAGAAGTCTACTATCTTCATAAAATAGCCTAAGCAAAAACCCATTGGCAAACCTTTTCATATTAAATTTCAGAATTTCAGATTTTTAATTTTTCTATAAAATTATTAATATTTTTTTACTTCTGTCTAACAGAAAATGGGTGAATAAAGCATATTCTTTTAAGGTCAAAAATACCTTGTGCAGCAATGTATTTTCTTGGTTCTTTAAAGCCCTGTAACAAAGTACAATGTTATTGACTCTTAAAAAGGAAGTATGGACAATTTAAAAGATTTGCAACTTTAAAAATAAATTCAATATCCAACAGTGCAATAATACTGAACACATTACAGAGATGGAAAGAATTCAAATAGAAATCATAGAATCATAGAATAGTCAGGGTTGGAAAGGACCTTAAGATCATCTAGTTCCAACCCCCTTATATCAAACACACAGATGACAGAATTTCTTCAGCAGTACCTAAGACTTTTTTTAAGTAGAAGTCACTCACATCAATATAACTTGCATTGATATAGTCTGATCCTGGGTCTCCTGGGATTTCTGAGAGCTCAACACGGTTATGATCATCTGTTTAAATTGTTTAAAAAACAATTAAAAAATTATCTCAAAGCACTGAGAACATGTATATTTATAAAACATACAAAACTGTAGCAAATACTCACATGGAAGGATATCAATATATCGGTTTTTGTTCTGATTATGACTTTTTTTGGCCTCCTTTATTGAAAATTTAGTGAAAACCCTAGGAATACTCTGTAAAATACAATGTTTCTTTTATTGGCAAGCATATATTTATATTTGCTTCTACTTGCAGTCAAATGGAAGGAATTTACTACTACTGAGTCTTAAACATAACATTCTGTTTCATACATTACTACTTCATATATTCCTAATACCTAAAGCAAACAACTTTCTTAACCTTAATATAAATAATATATATCTCCACAATTATATATTATGTATATCCCCTGCATCTTAATTTATGTATGGCTATGCAGTAAGAGGAAGCATTAAAAAAAGTGTAGTGAACAGTACTTTAGAATTAGAAGTATTCAAACTGTGCATTTTATACTTTTGCTGAAAAACACCTTCAGGAAAAAAAATTACCTTATAATTAGGAGAGCTTGGTAACAAAATTAATTGAAGACTATTTGATCTTAATTCATAATTAACTCAATTTTCTAGATTTATTTATAATCAGTGCAAACACTTCAAACATGCTCTTGAACAGAAGTCTTCCAACTACTTGGCTACAAATCTGTGCTACTTTTTGAGCCAATAACAAACCTGAAATTCATCTAAGAAAAGTCTTCCTTCATCAGCAATCTTCCTCTTGTATGTGTCCAGCAGTTGCTCTGAAGGTATTGGCTCTATGTTCAGAAGTTGCCTATCATCATCTTTAACTGCGTAGACACGTAGAACATTTATTGTTACTGACTTTGCAAATTACATTTCCGTAAACTTGATACTTGAATTGTCAGATAAATTAACAAAAGGGAAAACCTCTTTATTTTAATCATGCACATTTACTTTTCAAAAAAATGGTGTTGACTGAGACAGCTGTGAGCAAACAGGCCCTGGGAATAACAGAACTTACTCAGTTCTGATGCCTGACTGGAGACAAGTGAGAAGGACACATGCAGGGACACTCCATTAACAGCGCTTTTGTAAAAGTGCCAATTGTCATATTCAGGTCACAGCAACAGCTCCAACACCCATAATAATTGCATGTCATTGCCTTCTACTTCAATTCTGATCACTTATCGTCAGTGGTAAAAATCATGACTGTGCAAACAACCAACAAATGTAACAACATGTATTGCCTACTTTTCCAAATTTCCTCCAACCTATTCTCTGAGTCGCAATAACATGTAATATCACCTTTAATGATAAAGCAATGATTGAACAACTTCTAACATCTCTAACTAGATATTAATACATTTTCCATTTATATTGAAAAGATCTATTTTTTTTTTTTAACAACTGTGTGTCTAAGCGAATGGATTTGAATATCAACACAGTATTAATTCCCACTTAATGTAGTTCATTTCTGTGGGCTTGAATTTCATAAGTTATTCGTTTCTTGAAGCTTTCTGGTATTTACTGATTCTTCCTTTCTTTAGAGGCTTTGAAATCTTGGGAAAATATTACACATAATTTTGATTTCAGTCTTTGAGATTTGAAATCCTTCAGAATTTTACAGTAAAAACCAACTGGTTTATGCTTAAATTCTTGGTTTAAAAAAGGTGCACAGGAAAGTTTTCTTGGGCTATTTTTCCTCCAGTTGAGGGATTATTATGTTGATATCTGTAATATACGTATACAACCTAGAATTTAAGCAATCCAAAGGTGGCAGCAAGACATATGACCAATTTTATTTCCAATTGCTAAATATATAAAGACACTCACCTGTAACAAGGTTCACGCCTTCTGAAGAATTGCTGTAAAAGCAAAAGTATCTGTAAAAGCTCTGACTAGTAACATCTATATGAGTTAATAAAAGCAGGTTTGCATGTGAACACCAAGAGTGTTTATAATCTGCAGACTGTGTTACAAACTGTCTGCGAAGCAAGACTGCTACAACTGGGATTTACAGGCCTTACACATAGGAGAGGGAGAAACAAGGGAACCACATCAAACAGCTTAACCGCTTGCATAATTTTGCCCGTATCACCTACAGCAAGTATGTCTTTACTTTCTTCACTGGAGTAACTGCTCACACTATCTTTGTTTCGTTTGCTAAATAAGTGACAGAAACCTAATACATAAAATATTACAAAATTAATTTTAAACACTACGTAGCCAAGAACAAGCCAGACTCTCTCGGGGGTAGGTGAGGAGGTGGTAAAGGAGCTGGAAGAAATGAACCTCCAAAAGTTTTGCTGTTGCCAGACGGCTGAGAGGTTTCTAAAAAAAACTGCCCTAGCTCCCCTGTCTCTACCAGCAGAAAATGCCATCTCATACATTGCACCACCTCCTTCCGCACCAATAGTAGCAGTCAGCCTGGCTGACCTATAGAACTGCCACATCACCTAGATGACTATAACCAAAGCCTCCCTGAGATATTGTTTCTGGTCAACAAGCATTTGAAAGAGTTCCAAGAAAGTATGCATTATTTTCAATACTTTTAGCTTAAAATGTGAAGGAAAGGTTTTCCAGTATTTGTGCATATTTTTTCACAAACCTAGTGACAAAAGATTTTGTTCCAGCAGATCAGTTCTTGTGCGCATGGAGAAAGGCTATAGCAGAGAGATTTTAAATCTACTTCATTGTATTTGTGTTGCCAGATAAAATATCAAAAATGGTGGGGTTTTTTTGAAAGAATTAAAAGGTAAAAGGATGTCTTTTTCCATTTTCATAAAATATCAAATTTGCAACATTTTTTCACTACCAATTAGGAAACCCTGTGGAAAAACAGAAAGCCCACACACCACACCCCCATTTATATGAGAGAGAGCGAGAAACATTAAGCTTACCTAAGCTTATTTTTGTGAAGACCATAGATTTTGTACAGAACTAGTAGTAAAGCAATTGATGTCACAATGATCAAGAACACCAAGAATATAATCAGGGCTTTAGAATTATCTAGCGACAGAAAACGAATACAATTATTATTTCTAAAATACATAATTAATGGAAAGAAACAATTATTTTTCAGTGGTTTAGTTTAAGTTTGTTATTCCAATGTGTCAAAAACTTTTAAACTCAAAGAAAATAAGGTAATTTTATTTTTTCATTAAGAAAACTTTCATTTAAACTATCCATATTCACTTGTCAAAATGCTACATCTCAGTCACTGGTTCGGCATTACCATGCTTGCCTCCTCTCAGATGTTCAGCTCCTGAAATGCAGGATCTGAACACAGGAAAATATTCCTGAAGTGAATAATTAAAGTTAGAGAAATTAATTTCTAGTTGCACTTGAATGTTTCCTGAAGAAACCACAGCTGTGTAATAATTCTGAATTACAGTTAGTGACTTGTCAACATGATCTGTTAATGCTGAGTGAGGATAGTATTTTTTCAAGTGCAAATCAACTACTAAGCAGAAAAACAGACTGCTTGGACTTTTAGTTAGGAGCAATTGTAACAGAATTCACAATTTACACTATTTAATCTATGTTAAAGTCTAAAAGTAAAAATGCTGTAGATATATTAACTTACATCTGGTTTTTATACTTGTCTTTACTGGCTGCCCTCTGTATTCTCCATTAAACACCAAGATCTGCATGCAGTGAGTGAGAATAATAGAGGTAAGTTAAGACATAACAAGTCAAAATTTCTGCATAAAGTTTTTTAAGAAAAATGAAGTACAATGAATATTCAAAGTGCATCCATCTGTTTTCAATGAATCAACTTCATTGACAGCAGGATCTGCTGTTAATCTTTGTACAGCCATTTGTAGCGCAGCTTAGATTTCTAGCTAAGTTATAGCAAGATCTAAATCAAAAAATACGTAGATGACTGGTTGGTTAGTGAAATAAGAGGCACATTTTACAAAATAAGTACAAGTTGTATCTCAAGGAAAAAATCAAATTTACCTCTTACCAAATCCCTCAAATCTGAAAATTAACCATGCAATATATAATTAAACATTATTTTATTTGCTTCAACAGTAAATATACGAATAGTCAACAGAGTCAGATATTTTTAATAAAAGTTCCTGTATGTGAAGTAATTCATAAAAGTTTGACTTAAAGAAGCCAAAATAAATTTTCAAATAAGCTGCTGTCTTGTAACATTAACTTTCAGGTACTTTAAATGGTGTTAAAACACTAACTCTGTGTGAATGTGTTTATATTTCATAACACACATTACATTTATTGAATCTTTTACATTTCAGTTAAGGTCAAAACATCACTAAACCAAAAGTATCCTAGGTAGGCTCCTGTTTATTTCCTGAACAATCCAGTCCAGATAGAAGGAAATCATGACATCTGCCAACGCTCACAGGTGATCTGTTGTTTGTGGGTTTTTTTCTTGAGCGTTCTATCACTTGACCCTGAATTCTTTCATTACTAGTTAAGGCCATAAAGTTTTCTCTCTTTTTCCAGTGAGAATTGGACAAAATAAGGTAAAAGCAGAAGCCAGGGGTTACAGCCAAGCATAAGATAATTTCTTCTATAAAGCAAACTGCTCACTGCAATTGGTGTACAAAAAGCTCACAAGAGTGCAGGGGTCTAGTACTATGAGGACGATGCAAGCATTTCTTGATCTTATAGGACCTCATCTTTATTTTCCAAATACAAAGCTTTCAGAGCAGAATCTCTTGAAAAAATACTGACAAAGTCTTGGAACAAAACCTAGACTATTCAAGTTCTCTGACACTGCATTTTCTCAGGAAAACATAGAGAAAAGAAGAAAAGATTGTGAAAAAATGAGCGAAACTGGTTCCTGAAAGTAATAAAACTCCACCATTCCTGCTTTTTTATCTAAACTTTAAAGAGAGTTGATACCAGGATATGAAATATATTCTTAGTGGCTACATTACGGGGGCCACATAAGACCATTGGCTTTGCAAACAACAAATGCCGAAAGGATGAAATGTCTCAAAGAACAGAAAATAGCAGGAGGCCTTCAGGAAAGTGAAGCTTGTAAGCAGAGAATGATATATTTTGTATGGAAACTACGACTGCAAAAGTATCTGAACTGCTTTACACTAACCAGTCCCTGAAGGATCAAAAGTCTTCACAGTGAAAAATACTGAACAATTTCTGAGCAATTATCTCAAGACCTAAATCCCATATTTATCCTCTGATGGAAATGACATTAAATGAAAAGTGTTTTAAACATGAAAATATCAGTTATACTTAAGGAACTATTAAGAAGCTCATGGAACACCCAAATTTCTCTCTGTCCCATGTACAAAGAATCTATTCAGCTTGTATTTTTCATGCAGTCAGAACCTATGTAGAATAGCACACAAGGGAATGCTTGATCGATCGATTGATTGATCGATAGGCTAGGCACATATGCATTTTGTTTCCAAGGCAATAGCTACTTCTTTATATCTGTGGCCTACAGACCCACAAATTAATTCCTCTGACACCATATTTGCTTTTCCTAAACACAAATATAATACACTTAAGCAATGAAAATACAGCAATGTTTTATATACTTAATTTAATAAGCCTACTTACCGTAAATGTATAGTTTGTTAAGTATGAGAGATTTTCTTTTTTAAAATCACACTCATGTCTGGAGTCATTTGTTCCATCATTTTCCCAAGTCAGTTCAAATATTTTTTGCGCTCCATACACTTGTTGACTTTTACATTTAATTTGGACGGCATTATCAGCTGTCAATGTTGCATTAACATCAATCACTTGCTGCGGTTCTGTTAACAAACAAAAGTGTTACTGGTTCTATTCTTATAATTTCAAACCAAACATTTCAACAGCTGTGTTTAGTAATAATCTGTCAGCTTTTCTCTTAATAATTTCAAACATTTTATTCCTCAAAAATTTCAATCCCAATTTAACAAGATCAATAAAATCAATTTTTAATTAACTATAGGTTTAATTGAAACTGGAAAAGATGTGAAGTGAAACTGAAAAGGCTGGGAAGATTAGAGCTCTAATGACAGTCAGGCTGCAAAGATAAGGATCTCAACTTTCTCTTTTGCATCTGACAGCACTTTCTCATTTGAGAACCATGGGACAACAGATAAGACAGGGAACAAACAGTTTTCTGTGTGAGTATATGTTTTAAAACTTAGGTATATGTTTCAAAACATCTGCAAATGAGGTTTCCTACCAGGAGTTACTAGCACGTTTTAGTATCTGAAGTAGTATTATGTTATCAATTGTTGAAACAGCTGGAGAAGATTTACTAAATACCATTAATGCATGAAGGCAAGCAACTTGTTATTTTCCAAAAAAATAAAGGAACTGAGGTTGTTTTCCAAATTCATAAACTTATATTGTGGACAGCAGTCTTCACCTGAGTTAGTAAAACATGAGTGGAGCCCCAGAAAGTGGTGGCTCCAGAACACAATTTGCTTAAACTAGATTATCACAGAGAAAAATTGTGAACGTGCACAAATTAGGGATGTTTAAACATTAATGACATTTTTCAATTTCTGTTACAGTTAAGTCTAAGATCAAATGGTTTACATTATCAACCAATTTAACAGATTTTTTGGGGGAGGGTTGGGGCTTCATGTGATAATTTTGACCCCTATGTTCTTCCAGCTATAAAGTAAAATCTGTTATCTCAATGACCCAGAGTAATAAGGAGATCCCAGTTTTATTAAGGACTGTCTATAAAACTGGATAAAAAGGTCAGTATATTCCACAGATGTATAGGATTCAAATTCAAAACAAGTCTGTCAGAAGTCCCTGTATTTCCCAAAATTCTACAGAAACACATTTCGTAAAAACAGTTCAGATTTAATATTCTTATATATCCATTTTGACATACTTTTCAGGAGTGCTAAAAGCAACAAATGATTTAATTATTCCCACTATTGGGGGGGGAGGGAGGGGGAGAGAGAGAGGAAGGAAGGAAAGAAGCATAACAAAAAAAACCAACAACAAACCACTTCTACAAACTATAATTACATCACTAGCACAAAAAGTAATATTTCATTTTTCACTAAAAGAAACCCAATTCTTATTTAGTGAAATTAAAGGAAAAAATTAGTATCTTACTAGGTATTATACTATCGTAGTTCCCTTATAGTTGTAACTGTATATTAGCTGAGTCTGGAGGTGGTGGAAGTAGAGCTAAAAAAGTACTGCAAGATTTTAGATAAACATGAAGTTTTGGGTGGGGTTGGGGGTTGTGGGGTTTTGGGGGGGGGGGTTACCTCAAAGAAGGAATTAAACCTGTATGAGGCTCTACATCTGAAGATTCTTGGCAAATAACAATAACACATATAAAACAGAATGGAGTACAATAAGAAAGTACATATTCTCTGTATTGCTATCAGCCTTGTTCGCAACAGTTAGCAAACAAGAGACTTACCTGCTGATTTTGTTCTAAAGTTACTTCTTCCTGGTTTTCCTCTATATCGTCGCCTATGAAATATGCTTTCTGTATATGGTGTCACAGACACAGAACCATTGGTATAGGGTTCCAATTTCTGGCAAACATGGCTAGTCTTGTGGACAATTTTTTCCTCTTTGAGAAAAAATGAAAAATTAAATTAATGAATGAAATTTATGTTAGTCGCACAGGAACTCTCACACTTCAGCAGAAGTACCTGGAAGCACTAGCATGGGTACTTCTATTTTAATTCCCTTGTACTTCGTTAGTTTGTCTTGCTTACTAATGCTGAGTGAAAGCTCAGGAAGAAGAAAATATTCCCCAATCAAAAAGGTAGAAAGTTGATGCTGATGCTTTTTTCTGCTTGTGGTTTTTGTTGGGTTTTTTTTCTGTTTGTTTTGGTTTGGTTTTTTTTGTCTTTTTTTTTTTTTTACTTTCTCAGCATGTCATTAAAATGGCTGTAATTAAAAACTAGCATAAAACAGATTGATAAGGAGACACTGATACTTTTGTCTGTGTTCAGCTTAGGAAGGGGCTCATAAACAGATGTCAAAAGTCACTCTTTACACTGAGCAAGTGTGGGGCTTTGGTGGCTTGGGGAACTGGGGAGCAATGGTCTTTCCATGTTTCCTTCTGGCCGCTTCAGGTGTGACCTCCCTGCACCCCAGCATACTACCTTGGTCTCCTACACTGGCCAAGCCAGACCAACCACAGAAACTAGTGCATGGGGCTGCCACTCTTTCAGGGAGTGGTCAAATTCAAGGCATGGAGAATGGAAGAGATGATTTATATCTGGGGAGCACAGGAACATGACAGCATTTGGTTTCTGTGGCAGTCCAGGTTTACAAAACACATAGTATGTTAACAGAAAGAATAAATTAACTCAGGACTGGCTTAAACCTGACATATGTTTCCTGGAATCATCTATTAGGCTCTTCATTTTCAAAACATGATTCTCCAGTCCTGTTTTGAAGAAAAGCTCACATCTGGAAAACATGGTCCCAGTATAATGGATACAAGCTTATCCACCTAGATGTAAGGTGGCCTAATCCAGCATATCTGAAACGAGTGACCATCTAGTAGAAGACAACAACCTGGCTTTACCTGTCTAAACATGTTTATGTTAACTGCCATACAGGGACCCAACTTTTACATACATAGCTGTTACTCAGCAGGCAGGTCCCTGGCTTCTCAGAGAATATATTAACCAGCAATAGCAGCTTTTTCCGAGACAGAGAGCATCATGCTACAAACTAATCAGACTCCTGATAATCTTATGACAACTTATTCTTAGCACAAAAAGGATGAGAACTGAATGGTGACAGAATTGTGTCCTGAAATGGTAAACTGAATAGCCACAGGGTTGAACTGAAATATCCTCGAAGGAAAAAAGCATTTGTATGAAAAGAAAAAAATAAAAAGGCACAGTTTGAAGAGATTCCAAAATGGAACGACAGTGCATCATGATTAGTGATCTGTAAATGGTAAAACATGCACTGAATTATTTAGTACTGAAAGGGCCTATACTTACCTCCGTCATTGCATGCCACTACATAACCATGTACAGGACCCTTCGAAATGTCGCTAGGTTCCTTCCATGTAACAAATACATGTCTGGCCTCAGAAACTACTATAAGGTTTTCTGGTGCTTCTGGAGCTGTTGTAAAAGAAAATTCCTCTTTTTACCTACTTGGATTAAATTAAATTTCATTGGATACTAAAGCAAGAAGCCAACAACGTGCAATATTTTTTGTAGTCTATTTCATTCAAAGAAATTACACATAAGTATAAACGGAGTATATGCAAAAGCATCACATTAGAGTAATAGCATAAATTTAATTAATTCAGGACAAGGTGAATACAGCAATATTACATATCGCTCAAATTTTCCAGCATTTAACAAATATTATAAATATATTGATTTATGTTGATTTCCTTTTTAATTTAGGAAAAAAACCCAAACCAACAAACCAAAACAACCCATCCTGCCCCCAAAAAAACCCCTAAGCTATTTCCAAGGACAATGCTTTGGAAAAACACACAAAAACATTCTTTGCAATTGTTCCATCACACCTTTCTTCAAATCAAGAACTTAACACTCGTTTTTGACTAGGCCTATGCCTTTTTTTTATGTCTTCATTCAAGTAAAATTTCCTTATATTTTGTCATGCTCTCATCCTCACAAATAAATCACACTCGCTGAAAGAAGGAAAGGAAGGCACCAAAATGGAAGACTGAGACTGGGGCTGGAGAGGGACTTCAGTCAAAGAACAACCAACCACAAGGGCAGGATACCAGGCAGGAGGACCTGGAGCAGAACCAGAGAATGGCTGAGCACAGTGCTCAAAATATATCTTCAACACCAGGAAACATGAATAGTGGGATTTATAGTAGGAGTTTCTAGAAATATGTGGAACATGAAGCAAAAAGCATCACGCTTACCACCATAATCTGTTGTTATGTTGAACACTTTGCTGAAAACCTCCTTTTCAAAAAAACGGATGGTACCAGTGCAGTTGTACTGAGAGTTGGCTGATAAATTATTCAGTTGTTTGCAAGATTGATATAACTCTGTAAAGACTGGTAAACCTGTAGACACAAACAGAATTTTACCAATATTTTTCACAACTCCAAGTGTACATTCTAACATTTTAACTGGGATTTGTTTACCACAGTTACTCAACATAATTTCTAATAAACAGAAAAGTGTACAACCTAATCCAATGACTAGGGCATGGGTTCCTTTAAACTAACTTAGTTTGCATAGATCTTTATTCTTTATTAGCAAGGGTAACACGATCTGATTTTCTAAGAAAACAACTTTTCTACAGAAATCAATACAATTCATGGGAGTCTGGTAGAACCCTGGAGCAGCTTGTTAGCTCTTCAGCTCCCTGAAACAGGAAACCTTCAGGCCCAGACATTCATCACAGTTTTCTGGGACACATGAGGACATCCAATATTTGTATCTTCCCTACCACACTAGCTGCCCTTGAGCCAGTGTCTCCTCCCACTGGCTGGCTCCAGGAGCAGAGAGCCTGGCCTCTTGCCTCCAGGAGCCCACAGAGGGTGCTGCCGAGGTAGTCTGCAAGGGGTCAGCTCACAGCAGACCCACACATTGCAGGATTTCCAAATTCTCAGCTCCCCATCAGACCGCAAAGCAGGACCTCAAAATTTCCACAAGTCCACAACTTGTTGTCGTGGTTTAAGCCCCCCACCCACGCAGTTTTCTCACTCACTTACTTCCTTCTCTTTCTTCCCCCAGTCCCGGGGGGATGGGGAGGAGAATTAAAAGAATTCAGCTCGCACAGGTTGAAATAAGAACAGTTTAGTAACTAAGGTATAACACAAATCACTACTGCTACCTCCGGTAATAATACAAGAGAAATACAAAGAAAGAGAATACAACCGCTCACCAAGCCCGACCCAGCCAGTGCACCCCCCAGCAGCGAACCCCCCAATACCAAAAACCTGACCATGCCATGCACCCCCAGTCCACCACCACACCCTTCTGGGTCTCTGCCCTCCGGTTTCACATCTTGGACATGACGTGCTGTGGTATAGAATAACCTTTTTAGTCAGTCTGGGTCAGGTGTCCTGTCTCTGCTTCCTCCCGGCTCCTCTCCTCCCTGGCAGAGCATGAGGCTCAGAAAGTCCTTGGCCAGACAATAACACTACCAAGCAGTAGCTATAAACCCTGGTGTTATCAGTGCTGCTCCCAGGCCCAAAATCAAAAACACAGCGCTGCACCAGCTACCAAGAAGGAGAAAAATGACTGCTACTGCTGAACCCATGACACTTGTGAAGCTGGTAAACTGAGGAAATGAGTTCTCTGGGTTTGACCTTTCCCCAGATCTGCAGCGTGTGGGGACAGTAGTCCCCAGCCTGGTGATCCCGGAAATTCTGAGCAGTCCTTCCCTAAAACTGGCACAATTAATTTAAATCTGACAGTCTCTCATCAAAAGACATCGCCAATATTGCTTTTTAAAATAAATAAATAAACAAACAAAATATAGAATATCTTTGATAAGTCTTACCTTTGCAGTGAACAGTCACATTAGCTAAGCAGTCAAGTGACTTTTCCCAACATAACACTGCAGATGTGTTGGTTTGATCCTCAACTGTGAAAGGACTCTCGACAATATCTGAAAAGGTTTAACATTATATGCCACTGTTACATGGCCTATATTGATTTTTTAAATAGCAATTTGTTCTTTTATATTTGTTGACTTACTCTGCAACATGAGGATACGATTGGCACAGAATAACATACAAAGAATTTAACAGGAAAGTAAAAAAAAAAATGAAAAATCTGACATGATACAAAGACACTGCTGGCATTCAAATAATAAATGAAACTTTGAATCCAGCAATCTTTTTGGTGAACAAAATATCCAGCATAAATAGCTGCTTTCAAGAGCTGACTCATCTTGCTATAGCTAACCATGCAGCACATGGCCAACATACTTAAAGTTCCCTTTTTTCCTTTACAATGAGAAAATTACATTTTTTTGCATCCTACCTTAAGAAAATACTGAAGGGTTTTAAGCTGCAGCTTCAAAATACCTTACAAACTAAGCAGAAAACATGAAGACCAGTCTGAGTCTTGGAAAAGAGACACAAATAGACTAAAACATCCAGGAAAGCTGGATGACTGCATGTCAAAAACAAAATCCCCAAAAACCTACCAAACCCCTTCTGTACCTACCAGGTGGAACAGAAAGATACATGTCAGTGCAATTTTTAACACTAACAGTGTATCTCATGCATCTCTGAAGTTCTATGGTATAGATGCCGGATTCCACACTGAAGTTCTTGTTAGCCTCCAAAATTACATATTCTCTGTTTTTTCTGAGATTTTTCAGAGTCACTCTAGCCACGTTATTCTTGTCTTCTACACTTTCTATGCTGTAGTCAATACCATCATCTAAAAAAAAAAGATAAAATAGTAAACAATAATTTTATGACAATTTTTAAAAAACATTTAATGTTTTATGGCACCCCAAGCACCATTTGTGTTCTAAGAATAAGAAAATGCAACTAAACTATCTGCCTCTTATTCTTTACTTTAACTTTTTACTTCTCTTTTACTTTAAAAAACTGTTTTGTCAAAACAGAACATTTCCTTCAGAAAATATTCTTTTAAGTAACTTTTCAGTTAGAAAACCAAAAAATTAAGCAGATGAACATTCCAGAAACAGATTTGCTTTCAGTTTAAAATGTCCATTCAAAGTGAAATACTTTGGTTTGACACACTGAATCATTTGTTTGAATAGAAATTTCATATTTTCTTACTCAAAGCATTTCATAACAATCTGCAAATAATGGCTAGAGTCTGTTCCTGAAAATAAGAAAGGAGAGGTCTCTAACTCTGAAGAGAGAAAAAACAATATCCAAACTTTAGTTTTACTTTAGTTATGAATTGCAGATTGCAGCATGTGGCTATCAATATGATGGGTAAAAATTAGAGCAGTGGAATGAAGGCAGATCTTTTCTGCAGCCCTGATATCAACAGCCTAGTGCAGGGAAATTTAATAGAACTGTAAATGGAGATGAGAAGACCAGAACTGTTGATAGCATTAAACCTAAACTTACTGAATCAGAAAACAGATGATAAAATAATCTGAGATGCTATAACTGATTGGTTTTACTGATGAACTCTTCATATTTTAGTTTCTAATCTGGTCACATTTGAAGACTGAGATAAAATAAGTAAGTTTGGTTCTTACCACAAGGCTCGTCTGTTGTCACTGGGGGAGTTTCTATAAGAAAAGAAAATAAAAGGAAGGTGTAGCTCAGCAGGCTTGTTTTTTTTTCCACAGAGCATTAGAGGAGTGTAACTGATACTGCCCAAAACTTCATTCAGTATATTAAATACAAGTAATGATAATAGCACGCCGCTCACACTTAAAAAAGAGAAGAAAACATCAGCTACATAGAACCCCATTTTTTAATTAGTTATTTTAGGTGTCACGTGTCTTTCATAATTTTCCAATGACATAGCTGACTACAAGTCAAACTGGCTACTAATAACATTTCTGCATACAAAGTTACAGAAGAATATTCCAAAACTACACATTCTGATAGTGACATGATGTGATAGTGGTTTCCCAGGATACATATGCTGCGGAACAGCTAACTGAACAGCATCCCATTGTCACTAAAGAAACAAAAATAACCTACGTTTTATAGTCTTTGGAAAGAGATTTCTGCAACAGTACAGATTGTTTCACAAATATTTTTACATCAAAATACTCAAAAGAAATTACGAGCTGGTATTTAGAAAATACGTACAGACTGCTTGGGCAAAGAGCTTCATCCTAAAGCAATTACGAAAAATATACTAAGATACAAGTATTACCAAAACAGACTGATATGTAATTTTTTTCAAAGAAGACAGGCCCTAGATTTGCATCCCTCCAGGCTAGGAGTCACCTGGCTGAGTAGTGCCCCTAAAGAGGGGGTAAACTGAGGGGGTCCAGTGGAGAATTACCAAGATGATTAGGGGCAGAAGACCCACGAGAAAAAGTTAAGTTAAAGAGCTGACAGAATGATATAGCTACTTTGAAGGGCAGTTACAAGGATGGTAGGAGTCTGACTCCTTGGTGCACTTTGCTCAAGCACACCCATGTATTTTACTGACCTGAGTAATTCCTAACATCCCAATTGCAGTAATAATGTGTGTAAGTGTCTGCAATATTAGATTCCAAGAAAATGTTAATGTTAAGTGAAACAAAAGGGATGCCACCAGGAAACAAAGCACATAGATCTTGGATGTATTCATACATTTTTGCTGCTTGGGCAAGTTTCTGTGAATAGCAAGAGAAGTACTGATGCAGTAATTGACAGTTTTACCCTTGTGCTATGCCACTGTGTGGAAATTCTGATTTTCACTTGCTTGACAAGTAGCAAATCTGGTATCTTTAATGCTACTCATAAACTATTAATAAGATTTCTAAAAATCCTTAAGTTTAATGCAGTTGTATGCCTGATTTGTATGCTTAAGTTTGATAAAAACATTCAAAATGAATTCCCTCATTCTAGCACATTTTCTGTGCTTGCAGCATCATAATTGTGATTACTGTGTGCAAGTTTGTCACCTATTGTGTAAGTGGGGATGATCCCAGTGTTTGCTGGCATGGTGACTGGTGAGATGGTGCTGTGCAAGGATGTTGAATTGTAATCATCTGTAAGGAAATAAAAAACATATCAGCATTAAAAAGTAGAATTCATTATTTCATACGGCTATGTCATCAGAAATGTCTTATACTATAGCCCTTCTCTGCTCATTTTTTTTCTTCCCAGGATTTTTGTAATATAAAGGAGAGTCCTGAAAGAAAAATTATGTTAATATGTCAAATAAATCAGAAAATAATTATATAAATAGAAACTTTTTTTTTAATATACCACTTATTAATGAATTTAGCAATGTGTAAGCAAATTTTTTTTCTTTACTTAGGCATAATTCAGATAGAATTAACATTAAAATGACATTAATAATTGTGAACTGGGAAAAACTAACATTTTGCTATATCCTTAGAGTAAAACACAATTATGAACAGTCCTTGTGCTCTTTCAGAAACAAGCACTCCATTAGTGTTCATTTGCCATATCACATACCTTGTGCACTATATTACTCACTATATCTCAGTGTTTATCTTCCTGCTTATAAATCACTGACAGGTTTCTATATTCTTTTAGGTCCACTCCTATTGCTCTTGCTTTGACAGTAGCCTCATTGACAGCAGCTAGAGTTTTGCTAGTACTGAGATGACTACAAGAATTGGCTATAAGATACCACATCCTGGAAATAATTGTGGTATTGCCACTTTGCCAAATTGAAGATACCTTCTCTATTTGACAAACCAAATGCTGGAAAAGGCTTTCCTGAGGCTGAATTACTTAGTTTCCCACTACAGTTTAGATGAGCAGTGAGTGGCATCTAAAGAAAGATGGCAAACCTGATGAAGCATTCTGGAAGGCAGTGGGAGTGTGTGCGGTGAGGGAAGTAGCGCTGCTGCAGTGGTGGGCTTGCCTGAGTGTCGTGCCAGGGATGGAGCCTGCATGCGTGGAGAGGTATGTGCTGTCTGCAGGAGAGAAACCTGTGGTGAATGTTACAGCAGTGCCATTAATGCTTCAGAGGCTTCCTGCTCAAGGAGGGACACAAAGCTCCACACAACACAGGACTGCTGTGCTGGAGCACTCTCATACTGAGGCACTGTGAATCTGTTTGCAAGCAAAGACACAAGCACACCAAATGCTCAGGGTGTTTGGAGGTCCAACAGGTGTCAGCTGAACATCCAGCTGAGTACAATTCTTTTTGGCACTGACTACACCTCTTTCTTGCTGTGTTTAAAATACACTCAAAATCATGACTCAAAACCAGACTTGTCTGATATTCTTGCCTCTTTCAACAGCACATTTCAACTCATTGGGCTGAATGAAAGGCACGACACGTTCTGTGAGAGAACTACTACTTGCAGAAAAACGAAAGCAGAAATTATCAGTAAAAAACACCAATCCAGTTCTGTCATGTAAATTAAAAGTTTCTTACCAGGCGTAGTCACTGCTGACTCATCTCCT
Source organism: Myiopsitta monachus (assembly GCA_017639245.1). Lineage (NCBI taxonomy): Eukaryota > Metazoa > Chordata > Aves > Psittaciformes > Psittacidae > Myiopsitta > Myiopsitta monachus. The sequence goes on along the minus strand of CM029923.1, from coordinate 10,444,723 downwards.
TTAAATGAGAAAGAGAGAGAGAAATTGTAAATTAAACTTTCAAGGAATTAAACACAATCATATGCCAAAAATAAAAAAAAAGAAACATTCCTTCCTCACAACAGTCAACTGAGTTTTCCCCAGCAAATTACACATTCTTAAATCATTACATTCTTAAGTAATATCTAGTGGCATGTAGCAACAACCAGACCACTAAAATATCAAACATATGATATATGTGGACTGATATTGTCCACATTAAAAATCACTTTTTCCTGAGCCATGAGTTTGTGCTGTGCAGCCTGAGGAAGGCTGTACCTGATGCCAGTTCAGCTGAAACAGTACAATAGCAGCAATGCCATGGTCCTGAATTCACCTTCAGCGGTGCTTGGAGGTGAGAGTGATGTGAAGCGTGCAGGTGGAGGTGACATAAGGAAGGGAAAGCTGGTGTTTGCCAGATGTTCATCTCCTGCTACACAGTGGGTAAAAAGATACCATCAGGTGAGCAATGTATGAAGGCGAGTAGCTCACCCCAAGCAGCTGCTCTCTGAATTATATTCCCCTCTCCAACACTGGCAAAAAAAAAAAAAAGAACAAATTTAAAATTCCTCTTCAGTTCCTGTACAGGCTGTGCAATAGATCTGCTCGGATTTATTGCAAGAGCACAGCTTGCAATTAGGTCTGCAAGACCACCGACTCCAAATCCCCACCAACTTGTCTAGAATGCCTTTGTGGGGAGGAGATTTGATCATTCTTTAGCAATGTGTGGGGCATGCACTGATTTCAGGTGTTTCAAAACACCGGCTGAAAGGTGTGAAGTAATGTACAGTTTGCAAAAAGACCAGACTGATTGGGGTGTTTTTGTTTTGTGCTTCTGAGCAGGAAATACCCTCTTCCAACAATCATCAGATACTGCTGTGGTGCCTGCATGAACTGTAAGGAAATGCCACTGTGACAACTCAGCATGAAAAGCCTATCTGAGAGCTCAAGGGGAAGGGGTGTCCATAAAGAACAGAGGAGCTCATAACAACAGCTTGTTATACCCTGAATTCTTTGAAGAATTTCTTTCAAATCCCCACTTTTGATTTAATTAAAATACAAAAATTGAAAGATGTTCTCATCACATTAACAAATTTTTCTGTAATACAACTGACCTCAGACAACATAAATGACCAGATTGATTTCACAGCAATGGAGTTAACACACGATATAAGTAGATGTCAGTTCAGCTGAGACAGAAGAACAGCAGCAATGCCATGGTCCTGAATTCACCATTACCTTCAGTGGTGCCTGGAGGTGAGAGTGATGTGGAGTGTGCAGGTGGAGGTGAGATAAGAGGAGAGCTGCTGTTTGCCAGATTTTCATCTCCTGCTGCAGTAGTGGGGAAAAGATATCACCAGGTGAGCAATGCATGTAAGTGAGAAGTTCACCTATAGTAGAAAAAGTCCAATGGTTTCTCTGAACCATGTTTTTCAGGACAGATACTGAAATATTTTCAGGGGATACTTAAATATTTTCATGTTTATTGATGTATTTTGCAATATCAAAAGTTAAAACTCTCAAAATCTTTTGCATCATCACACAGCAATGTATACATGTACAAGCAACATCAACAAATAGGGGTGACTTTTCACTGAATGAAGAATGACTGTTGCTAAGAAGAGATACCAACACTCTGTTGTCAAGAAAAAACCTACCTAATTCTCACTATACAAGAGCTGGAAAGCCAATCCTCAGCATTCCTAAAAGCCATTTGCTTTCCTACTACTAATTTCTAAGTGGCTGTGCCCTTCCTGGACCAATCTGCTGATATTTAAGAATCTCTCCAAATAGCTCCTATCCTCAGGTTATAAATTACCTCCTGACTTGAACTAGGAGCTATGATTTTTTCACACCCATAAAAACAAGCCTCATTTTTACATTCTGTTTTGAAATCCTGACCCAAAGCATTTTGTATTTGTATAATATAAAATTTATGTTGCAAGAGAGAAAAAAAAGAATGGCAATAGCTAGCACCACGAGTTTCTTCTCAGCACTATATCCTTTACTCATTTTGAGGATGAGAAGCTTCCACTTTGACATAAAAATCCTGAAATCCACTTTGACAAAAGAAATCTTGACAGGCTTGAGAGGTAGACCAGTGCAAACCTCATGAAGTTCAACAAGGCCAAGTACAAGGTCCTGCACCTGGGTCAGAGCAACTCCAAGTACAAATACAGAATGGTCAGAAAATGGATTGAGAGCAGCCCTGAGGAGAAAGACTTGGAGATGTTGGTTCGTAAGAAGCTCAACATGACCTGCTGTGTGCACTTCCAGCCCAGAAAGGCAACCATATGCTGGGCTGCATCTAAAGGAGCAAGACCAGCAGGTTGAGGGAGGTGATTCTCCCTCTCCACTCCACTCTGGTGAGACTACACCTGGAGTACTGCGTTCAGCTGTGGGGCCCCAAACATAAAAAGGACGTGAAGCTGTGAGAGCAAGCCCAGGAAGGCCATGAAGATGATCAGAGGGTTGGAACACCTCTCCCGTGAAGACAAGCTTAGAGAGCTGAGATTGTTCAGCCTGGAGAAGAGAAGGCTCTGGGGAGACTTTAGAGCAGCTTCCAGTGCCTAAAGGGGCCCTACAAGAAATCTGAAGAGGGACTTTTTAGAAGGGCATGTAGGAATAGAACAAGGGGAATGGTTTTAAGCTGACAAAGGGTTGACTTAGATTAGACATTAGGAAGAAGTTCTTTACTGTGAGGGTGGTGAGGGATTGGAACAGGTTTTTCCTGAGAAGTTGTGAAAGTCCCACCACTGGCAGTGTTCAAGGCCAGGCTAGACGGGGCTTGGAGCAACCTGGTCTAGTGGAAGGTGTCCCTGCCCATGGCAGGGGTTTGGAAACAGATGATCCTTATGGTCCCTTCGAATCCAAACCATTCTACGATTCTATGAAATCCATCCCAAAGCAATGCCTCTTCCCTCAAGACATCTCTCTCTAACACAGCCTGCTATGCTTTCATCAAGGAATAAAGCCATTTATCCACACATGCCTTGTAACTTCACAAACTTTTATCTGCTTATTTGGCTTTTCCCTTTCTGACTTTTTCTACCACTTCTTTCCCATGATGTTTATTTCTTTTTTGTTTGGTTTGTTTGTTTGTTTGTTTTTTTTTTGTCTGGTTGGTCTTTTTTTGTAGTTTGCTGCTTTTTTTTGGGGGGGGGGAGCATCTGTGTTTTTCAGATAGTACTTTGCTGTTTATAATTTCTCTGTTTCTTCAGCTTCCCTACATGGTACTTCACAAATGTTGTAGCTCTACTCTTTTGAAAATAAACTCCTCCAACCTTTAAAGCAAAAATCCAGAGTTTTGTGAAAAACTGCAGTACTTATGAAGGATACATGTTCTGTTGCCCTGTTCATGTGCAAGCACCAAAACCAATTTGTTTATCTGACACAGAAGCTCAACATAGGCAGATCTCCTGGGACTCCAAAGATTTTCTCCTTATAGATACAACAATCAGTGCTACACGTGTTGGCTGCTCAGTAGCCTCCATGGATTCTTCACCCTGTACAGACAGTTCAGAAGACCAACAACAGCCACTAAAAAAACATGATCAGTGATGACAAAGATACCTGTGGAGAGTGAGCAATTTCTTTATGCTCAGAACTGCCATGAAACATGCATAAGCCATGATACAAAAATCAATGTTAAAAAAAAAAGAAGCTAAAATCTTGTAGGTACTTTTCTAGTGAACAGTCGAATTTGTTGTGGACTGTACATTATTCAAGATCTCTTCCTACAAATTAAAATTTGTAAAAATCCAGAAGTCTGATATTTTAAAGAAAAAGTATCAAGAGAAGTCAAATGAAGCTGACCTAAAAACAGTAACACAGAGCTAGCTACTTTTATTCTTCATAAAGGTTGGGATTGTGTTGCCTAAAATCTGGTCCATGAGATGAGGATATGGGCCTGCCTATAGTTTGTCTGAAATCATAAGAAACTTTCAAAATAAAATTGCTCTTAATTGTAAGAATATAATCTGTAAAAAATGTGGTAGACTGACAAGAGAATAAATAACATAGGTTTAGAAGCTACCATATTAACAGCTCTAGTATGCGAACTCATTTGTATCTTTGTATCTCCATTGAAACAGAGGGCCACCTATGCTTTTCTGAGCTACAGAATGTTAACCTAACCTGACAGATGCTGTCAGCATACAAAAATACAGATGATCTTTTGATCTATCAATGTATCTGCAGCATTTGAAATCTCTGGTAAGGACTTTATTACCAGAAATTGCATAATCTAACTATACATTAAACTGCCAACAAAGTTTAGAAAACATAACATGTATATTCATTCATATGTGCCATGAGCAATTAATTTTCACCATATCTTCATGGCTTTTTTAATTCAGCATTTGAAAGCCGGTGGTTGGTTGCTCTAAATTCCATAATATGATTTTTCTTTCTTCAACTGGCTTATCAGCTGAAGAATCAATTATTCCCCCTCCTTCCCAAATTTTACTTTGGTTCAGCACATTAAATACACCTCAAGCCCAAAATTAACTTTCTGTGGGCATCTACACAGATCAACTATCACTTAAATAACCATTTCCAAGAAGGAATCAAAGGAGTTGCAGAAAAAGTCCTAAATGAAACTCTGCTCAGAGATTAGTGAAACATTTGGAAATATTTTTCAAGCTATTTACTGATCTCTAATGCAAACACATATACTTCAAGATTCTGTCTTCCAAGAGAAGTAAAATAATCAGAGCAAAAGAATGCTCATAAGCTTGTCACAGTGCTATATTTCTGGTTGCCTCGCTCACTTCATTAGGATGCGTGAGATTGTAATTTTCCCCATCCTCTCCCTTGTGAAGTCAGGAATAATGCTACTAGCTTAAATACAGCATGAGGTTTATTGCTTACTCATGACAGATGCTGAATTTTAGTCACATCATAGAACTCAAGCTTGGAAGTGACCTCGAGATCATCTAGTCTGCTTTGCTCAGACCAGTTCAACTAGAGCAGATCAGTTAAAACAGTTCAAAAAAGTCCTAGATTGCCCTTTTCCCCCTCCAAATAAGCACTGGCATTTTAACAGAATTCCATGGCAGTTTTATGTTCTTCTAAGCATTTTAAAGGTCTCCTCCTCTTCTATTATTTTATTCTATTATATGACTTATTACAGCCATAGAATTGGACACGGTTGAAAAGAATTCAATAGGTGGCACCAGAACACTAAAAAAATCTCAAACAGCAAAGCAGATACATTTTGCCATGTAAACTCCTTGAGAGGCGCTAGGTAAAGTGAAAGTAAAGAAGAATCCCAACATACCAGACTGGTACTCCGATATTAACTGATATATTGGTACAATTAATTTATTTTCCCTAAATGTTCCACAGCTAACAAATATGTCTGGGCTAACCTCAGGTTAACAAAATTAACCTCAAAGTCAAAACTGTCTGCTCATGTTTATATTCTAAAACATAACTCTGGAATCTTAAAGGCTGAAATCTAAGAATGTCTTTACAATTTAATGAGGATCTTCAACCCCCAAAAACATGCTGTGGTATGAAAGCCTGATGATTACAAAACTAAGCAAGTAGGTCTGGGTTTAAACAGGAACTATTCCAAATCTTTTTACAGATTTTAAACTGCATCCAGCCATAAGACATTTCTAAGATAACAGGCGCAGGATACACTGAGATAACCCAAGTGGTAGAATTAGAGTGTAAACCAAGTTCCTACTAATGAAGGAACTTTTATAAGTTTCCATTTCCCTTCTCTTGATTTGGTCACCAGTTTGTTCCTGTTGACTTACCTAAAAGATTAACAAGCCATCAACAGTATTTGAATTGATCTGGCTTTAGCCTGGTATCCTGCAAAAAGATTCAACCAGCACAACCCATGGGCAGATGGGAGCTTGGTTAATCATTTTCATTCCCTTTCCTCTTTGTCTACCCATTGGCAGACAGAGTGCAGCAGCTGCATGAAATAAAAGGTTTTCATGGAATGGCAGTCTATCAACAAAATGCACCTAAAATGTATGAGCTGACCACCCTTCCTCCTGAAAGCTCAAAGACATACAGATCCTGGGACTACTGCATTTTGAAGAAACCTTTCAACATTCAACAAGAAGAGTAAATTAAAAAAACTGGGAAACTAGGCCACAAAAAAAAGCCAAACACTTCAAACCCCAAGGACACCAGGCTCTACAGGGCACATTTGGAGGTGCAGGAGCTGCTATATCGCTGCTGTAGTAGTGACTGCACTTGCGGAAGGGAACTATGATTGCACCTATATGCAGGAAGTTAACTGCTCTACTGCTGTCCTCTCATGCAAGACAGCCTAAGGTGAAAATGCTTCCCAACTCAACAGAAGATAGTTCAGACCTAGAATATGTTAAAAGACTGTGTTCCAAGGAAGTCCAGGGTCTGATCTTCTAAAGCAGAAGGAAGCACCAGCCAAAATTTCCTGTGCTGCATGTGTTATTAAAGGAAACTCCAGCTGATAAAATGAAGGTGGCATTGAATCTGGATTAAAAGCCTAAAAACATTACCATGTTTATACAAGCAAAAATACATTAGCTGATGACAGGGAACATGCCTTTTGACTCCATTCCGCTGCTTAATTTGCACAGTGGGTTAAATGGACCCTGTTTCATATTTCCTGCTGGGCTGCGCAGGGGACTGCACTTGCATGCCAGAAGCTCAGGCTGTCCCCTCTGAGCACAGTAGTGCTGCAGCACTGCACTCCTTGATGCACAGCCCACAGAGAAATGTGGGAAGGAGGATGCCTTTTTGCTAGTCATGCTAGTTGTATCTAGAGTAATACCATACCAGCTGGCTCTTCACATCCAGCTGTACTCTGAGTGCCTTTGCCAGACCTGGGGAGTGGGTAGAGGAAGTAATCCTTCCTCTGTCTCATGTCTGCAAAACCAGTGGCAGTTGGGGTTTTCTGCCAGGAGAAATGCTTAGTGATTCTGCAGAAGTGCTGCCCTTTTCCCAGGATCTCTTCACCCTTCAGCATATTGGACAGACCTCAACAACCCCCACCAAGCAGCGCTTTACACAAAGCAGCTAGTGTAGGTCCCTATTCTGTCTTCCCTCTTTTTTCAGCTGAACAGCACTGCTTCAGCAAGGTCAGGGCTCTTCACATCTGCACAGAAAGCAACAGGATGTGGTCTACTTGTTCAGATAAAGTAAAGCTCTTTGAGGGGGTCTTCTAGCAAACAGCACAGACATTAGTCAGCTCCACTGCAAGCCAATACTAAATTGCAGAAAAAGAACAGTTCCTGGTGGGAGGTGAAGGGTGAGTAAGGCAAGGAGCCTTACAGAATGCTGCCAGGCACCCTGCTTTGATTTATTTTTAAACTTCAAGTAGGATGGGATGTAATTCACACTTACTTTAAGGCTCCCTTGTGCTGCCAGAACTAGCTAAAGAGACCTTAAAGTAAATGAGCATCAGCGACAGAGATGTTACTGCTTACTTTTTGCTGTTAACATGAAATAAAGGGATCCATTCCTACTTTACAAATAAATCTGGGCACACCTATGAATAGGCTAGCAAACACAAACATCTGAGTAATTCTACACCACAGAGGACCCCTCAAATTTTATAGGTAGAATCACATATGCTGTAGTGCTTTCATAATCACACAGTGCAGAATTACACTTAATTCTTTATCACCAACTCTGGGGAAGAAAAAAAAAAAACAAAACAAAACTGGTCCCAGTTTCTGGACAAACCTGCTGCTTTCTGAAAATTGATTAAAAGAATGCCATATAGGGATCACATTAAAGATATGTGAAACTTTTCATGCTCTGAGTCAAAAAGGAAATTACTCATTTGACTTGAACATGTAGAAACTTCTCAGGTAACTGGGACATTTCAGAGGGTCCTAACAAGAACAATGCCTATGTTTTTGGTCATTGAAGATGCAGGCACGAGATCACTTCAAAGTAATCCATAATCTAATTGGTAAAATCTTCACAGCCCTACAGCTATCATAGGAATGCTACACATTTACAGTAGCTGAAAATTAAAACTATATAAATATTAGAATATCTGTTCCCACAGGCAATAGTTACAATATTTATTTTCACCACAAATCAGGGATAAAAATGTGAAACTGTAAATTCTACTTTAACAGAAAATTTAAAATGTGATTAAGAAATGCCAATTGTTTCCTTTTGGCATCAGGTTGCAATGTTCATTCCAACGATAAACATGTAATTAAAATAGTTTCCCTTTTGAATTTCTCAAAATATTACCTTTTATACAAATTCATTAATAATTGCGCCCTCTCTTCCCCCCCCCCCCCCCCTCCCCCCCCAACCCACTGCAATCTTCGCCTAAAAGCCTGATCCTGTCACTCATTCCTACCACTTTTAATCTTCGGTTAAAGAATATATCTGGGGAGCCAAAGGCTTTTTCATTCCCGAGACACACACCAGCGCTCAAACCTGAATTGCGTTATGGAATGCCTAATCTTCCTGCAATTCACATGTCAGGATTGAGTACAGACCCACACTATAGCTAAATATGATAAGATGTGATTTATTTATATTTTTTTAATGAAATTTATGCTTGAAATTTATGCTTGGCCTTGGTTCCCAACATCTCTGACCCTCTCCTTGCTGTCCATCTTCCAGGGCAGGAGTTGTGTCTCCCCTGAATTTCAGTGTCAACTATAAGCATTAAGCAGCATTTACAGCACTGGATAAGGCAAAAAAAAAAATATCAAATTAACCAGCAGTTAAGTACAAGGGCAGCAGCCAGAAGAAAGAGACATAATTAAGAAGAATCTATAGCTGGCAGATACAAGGAGGAACATAATGTTTGAGGCTCAGGAAAGAGGAGGAAATACAAACATCGAAGTTTGTCAACAATCATCAGTTAAAACAACGCTCATCAGCTAAAACAAAAAACAAGCATAACTTCTGCTAACACACAGAGCTTAACTTAAGGAAAAAAACCAACAAAAAAGTCACAAGAAAAATACTGATTTTGTTTTTTTCTCACCTAACAGGAAATCAAATGAAACATTTCCGACCACTTAGAAAAAGGAATTTTCTGATTCTGATCAGAGAAAATAAATTAAAGTGTTTAACTTTTCCAGGGAAAAATAAAATCACAGAGAAAAACAGAAATTCCCCTCAGGAAATATTGATAACATGGAAGCAACATTTGTTACCAATAATATCTAGGACTTCTCAAAACCATAGACCTGAAGTAGAACAAACACTAAAAGCAGCAATTCAAATACTTTTTGCTGGGAACACAGTTCTTGCAAACTTAGAATAAATATCCAGGAATATTGTGTATTTAGCAGGCAGAAGGACAGCATCTCTATCAATCACACTGCACTTTAAATGAGTCTTCATAGGAGGACTTTTAACTACACTAACCCACTTGTACAACTACAGCTAATGACGCCTTTGCTGCTCTGTGGTTTCTCTCATGCTGTTTGCTTCTGTTTTTCTTCTACAGAACCCTACTGAAAAGGAAGAGGGTGCAGCATACTGTGGTTTAGAGCTTAAGTGCTTCCAAATGGTGAAACTGAGTTACCATAGCACCCACATGCTCTAGCAATCAGACCTATCTTAGTGCTAAACCACAACTTCTCTAGCGCAGTCATGAAATTTCCCTATTAAACATCCTTTCACCAAATTTGCATTTGTAATTATTTTTAGTTGTACAGGTCCCTTAATATGATACAGTGGGGGGTGGCAATCTTTGGGACATAGTCCAGGCTGCTTTGAGGGAGTACCTGTTGCCATGTGAATTGTCTGCAAGAGTGGAGATCAAACCCTGATGTAGCAGGCACTTCAACTGTGAAATATTGGCTACTATCCGCAGTCATTAAGAAACACCTATACATGAGGAATGGAAGATCAGCTGTGATATTTGCTTGGCAATCTTGTGCTACATGCAAAAGAAAACCTGGGTTAATGTTTGTTTTGCCTTTTGTATATTTTCAGTATTTGTGCATGCATAAAGTCAGGAGCCAGACTCACACTGATACCATGCTGAACTTGCCCATTGTCAAGGGCCAATCACTACATTTACCTATGACTTTTCTCGGCCTCCTGTAACTTTCTTCTTCTTTCTTTCCCACATCTACCATGAGCAGAAAGACACACTTTGTCCATATTGCTCTGCTTAATGATACTGACAGGCATATTCTGAATTTGCTGAATGCATTATTGTTTGTGGCAAGCAGAAGGAAAGAACATGCAACTATTACATTATCCTCTCAGTTCCTACTCCTATGTTTTGAAAATTGCCAGCTCCATTAGTAATGGGAGCTACTGAGCACAGCTGAGGGCAGCTCAGTTCTGAAGAATTTTGATCAGAAAACGAGGCTGCAGCCAAGAACTGACTGACTGTTGCTGAGAGTGTGAGGTAGGGGCAAACTTCTTAATCTCAGGCTATCTCACTGGACCATGGTTTAGTTACACATCTGACTTGCTTCTCCTTCCTGACTGCACATTACTTTTTACTTAATTTTGCCAGAAATAGCAAATGGGTTCTTTGCTCTGCAAAGAAACAACTTGGAACTATTTCTCTAAACTGTCTCCAATCAGCTCAAATGTCAAACCATAAAAAACTTAATACTGTATGATTAGCAGCATTTTAGCCACTGATAACATAAAGGCTTCTAAAATCAGACATATCTTCTGTTTGGTAGAAATTTATTAGCATGAATTCCATGGATCAACAGCTCTGTACCTGCTGGGAGCATTATGTCAGCAGGGACTCTAATCAGTGATTTTCAAAAAGATGCAGCCAATGATTTTTAAAAAGGCATGAACGTTTCTGTCAAGAAATAACATCTGTCCTGTAAGCTTTTCCTTTTTCTAATAATATTTTTCTCTGATCTGTTGCTCTGCTAAAGATGCAAACAAAAGTAGCAAACTGGCCTGTGGGAGCTGAGGGAGGAGCACAGATGACACACATAAATAGGCTGATATGCAGGTCCTCTGAACATCTATGTCTCCAGCTGACATCACCTGGATTTACAAATACTTAGCTTTCCTACAAAATAAGATCAAAGCACAATCAAAAATGGAAAGAAAACACACAGGTTCTGAAAAAAGACCACAATATTTCCTTTCATTTACTTTTTGTAACCTTAGATACATGTTGTATTCTGAGCTGGTAAGAGGTTTTAGATGGAAGTCTTATTTTCACAGTGAGATTGTTTCCTCTTCATTTAATTATATTTATAATGTAAAAATATCAGTTTTCCTCAATCCCAACTATAACTCCTAGGTGCTATGTTCTATGTATGCTGTATAAAACACAACAATCCACTGAGAGCAATGCTCAATACTGATGCAAAGGTGTAGTGGGGTGTTCTGGGGGCTACTCTGATGCTCTGACAGGACCTGGCTACTGAGACCCTTGGCAGTAGGAGCTGGGAAGAGAAGCATCCCAGAGCCCCACAAAGTCCTCCTTCCACAGTCACAGAATACCTCTGGTTTAGTGACACAGACTGTTCCTACAGGACAGTTCTTCCCCTCACCAGGGTGAAACTCCCTGTAATTCAGTATTGCTGCAAAAAATCAGAGAGTGCCCTGAATACAAAACTCCTCACACTTGCAGGAGATGCCAAGTGGCTCACAGGAGTGGTGCTCTGAGGCCTGAAGTGATGTTTGCTGCTACTGACGCATCCCTACTACAGGCTGAGGCTGAGGAGAGTCAGCTACTGTCTTTGAACAGAACAGATCCCGTGGTTCAGATGAGCACACTGGAGTCAGTGAGGATCTGACTTTATCTACTCACAAGAATGACATGACTGTTTAATTGACTTCTCTGATGGTTGTGCAGTTCAGGCTTAAAGAAAACTAGCTGCTTTATTCTGCAGCGGAGTTATGTACATGTCATTGCTCTGTACCTCCAAGTGCACATCACTGGGTTTTACTGTGCTCAATCACTTTGCCTGCACAGCCCCAGCCTTTGAAAGACTCTTTACAGGAGGAAGGCACAAATCAGAATAAAGATGTGGCACAAAAATTTCACTTTCCAGTGATCTGCCATTTGTATTTCTACAGCTTCTTGCTCCAAGCTTAACAGGACTCTCAGCAGTCCCTGTGCTCCACAAGCCAAAGTCCCAGCCTCACATCTCCAAGGAGCAATGCTCTAAACTATCCTGCTAGTCTCAGTCATCTCCTATGACCCGGATTTCTTCTAGCATGAAGAGACGATCCTAACCAGCATTGGTTGATAGACATCTAGCTTCTGTTTCTTAAAAGGATAGACAGTACAGAGGATAAAAAACCCACCCAGCTCAGCGGAGAGCCGTTCCCATACCAACTCTGCCTGCTGGGCATCTTCCTCGCCCTCCTGGGGCTGTCAGCTGCAGCCAGCAAACCCTCTGTGTTTCAAGGGAGAGTGATTTTACTTGGTTACTGTCCTGACTTTGTCTTTTTCTCTCCAGACATTCAGGGCAGAAACAATCAGAATTTAATATCATTCACCAAATATTTTACTGAGCAACTTTTTTGTTGTTCATGAAATAATGTGACAGACCATATTCACTGATCAGCAGCTAAATCAACTGTATACCTGTTAAAGTACAACTTAAAACACAATAAAATATACACACAAAATGTTGATAGGAAAGAGGGTCAGATTCTACCACCATTACTCCTGCAAAGAATTGTTTGAAAAGTAAGTCATTCAGTAAAGCATTTCAATGTCTTTTAGGAAAACTGCCCATTACAAATTATTTATAGGTATTTCCTATATAATCTAATATGGAGTCATCCATATTTCAATTGAAAAGCAGAAATTATCAGCATTTAATCAAAATTTCCTGTATTTGACATATAACCTGACATTAACCTTGTACTCAGCCAGCATAAGGAAAGTTGAGATTGTGACCAAGCCCTATTCAGAAGTTCCACATTTAACTACTAGGTGAATGGCTCTGTAACATCCCCTGCAAAGGGGAGATAATAGCACTATCCAACTAAACTGGAATATTGCAACTGAAATTCATTTAAAATTATGAAGATTTCAGACAAGGGATCTGAAAGTGATGTATATATATTAAAAAACAAACAAACAAACAAACAAACAAAAAAGCTCATATCCTTCTCATTGCATAAATAGGAACAGTCACAGAGCTGCAAAGAAGCTCCTAGAACATGAGCTCCCCAGAATGCCATGCATGCACATAGAAAAGCCTCTCCCTATCTCAAAATCTGGATGCAAAGCCTAGGCTCTGCCCCTTACGGGAAGCTGAGCCAGCACTATGAAGAAGAACCTGTACTTCATGTCATGCCAGAAGCAATGATGAACAGATTTCAAAAGAGAGATAAGCATGCTCGACCCCTCTTGAATTCACGAAAAGCTTTGAGTGAAAGTGGTTTCTCAATCCCCTTTCCTCCTATATTTTTCTTCAGAAAATCAGATTACCAGGTGTGCAAATCTGAACAGTAATCTGCCTTTTAAAAGTGTCTTTTTTTTCTCTTCCTCTATTTTGCTATTTTCATTACAAGAAACTGGAGATGTGAGCCCCGACTTTAACTATCTGATAATCATAAAAAGAGGGGAAAACAAGTTATCTGATTTTGCTTTAAAACCTGTGCTGGCCATGCTTTTCTAAAAGGCAATGTATTCTGAATGTTTCAGGAGATGAAAATAAAGTCTCAAAATGCAAGAACGCTACTATTCTCACAGGGACTGTGGTACCCCATATTACAGCAAGGAACCTGTGAAATCTAAAGCTCATCTTCCTCAGGATTTGAACAAAACTAATTTTAGTATCACTTTAAATAATTTGAAGCAGAAAGAACATAAACAGTCTATGTTTCCATCTTTTGTATGTGGCAAGCAACTTCTACTAGCATTTCATAAATATTTTCCTTTTTCCTATATTTTATTATATTTTTTTGCAGTGAGCAGTCTGGGAAAGAAAAGTAAAGATATTAGATAAAGATGCTAGACAAGACTTCATGTAAGAAAAGAACTTTATGGAACTTTCAAAATATAGGGACCCCGGGAAAACCCTTAGGCCAAAGATAAGAGAACATCTAATTTCATGCTCCAAATAATTTTACACTCTTTATATAGGCAGAGAAATACACAAGCCAGCAAATTCAGCAGACCTATAAACATTTCTGATGTTTATTAACAAGGTAGACGTATATAGCAGCATTGCAATCTGATGACAATAGCAAGAACAACTCCCACTTGGAAGTGGGAGGTCAGAAACCTTGATCTGTAAAACAAGTCTCAGTTTGTATACACACATAGATGGGGCAGTTTGGAAGTTGCATGTGTAATGTCTTCTGTGAAGACAGATGGAAAAGCTGTAGCTGAAAGACACAGTATGTGCTAATGTGGGTAAGATTTTATTCTTTCAAAGTCTAAACTTCAACAGCATTTGGTGGAATTTATGACCATATGACCTGTTAAAATTAAGTGCTCTTCCATTTTTAACAAAGGGAATAGATCAGAAAGTTTTCAGTTGTGTAGATTAAGACAACTGAAGATATTATTTAGCACCTATACAGCATTTTATACATATGCTGCACAAATTTCATAATATGACCAAACCAAACAAAAGACAGAAAGTTCTGGTAGGTGTTCAAGAAAGCACTTCTGCACACAAATTCATCACTGGCTTCAGTAGGAATTAAGCTCATAGTTTAAATTTAGATGATGCCCCGAATTAGGATTGATTAGAGTCCAGCTTATAAGCATGTAACAGATCCCCAATACCAAACCAGCAACAAATATCAACAGGAAGTGGGGACTGACAATGCTTAATTCAGCATGCAGCTCTGCTGGCTTGGGAAGGCACCTGAGCCTTTTCTGTCCCTGCCACTTGGTTCATGTAGACCAGCTCCAGTGTGGAATAACCTGGCTTTCCATGGGCTGCTCTGCCCTAATGTATATGCTGTTAAGAGTACTTGGATAAACTGAACTACAATCAAAAACCTGCACAATATACAGCACCCACAGCCAAACTCTGTGTCAATATGTGCATTTTCATAACACTTCATACAGCAAAACTGAAAAATTCAGGGCAGTTTCCTTCATTTTGAATTATGAAAGACAATTCATAATGATGCCAAACGTCAGCGAGGCAACTGAGATCACTATACCCAAAGACTCAAACAGGCTGCAGCATTTCAGTTAGGATTTTCAAGATTACCCTCACATCCAGAGACTTTGAAAAATCTATGAAAATAGTAAAATTCTTTTTGTAGGAAATTCCATGGTCAAGAATTCATGATGCTCTGCCCATTGTAATGTCTGCTGCAAAACCAATTGATTCTGCACTGTTAAAACAACATGATTTCTTTCCTTCAGGAAATAAATTATGCTCTTTACATACATTTACATAACCAAGAACCAAAGAAATTAAGAGCAGACAAACAACATCTGCAGCAATGATGGCGTAAAGCAGTCTGAAATAGTGTTGTGAAAGATAAGGACGGAAACCACCAGCTTTCTTGAGGCAGACAGGGCCAAAGAAAACCTTTACAAAGATTAGTAAACTCCCAAGAAAATAAGAAGCACAGTGATCAGGGAATGGAACTCCCCACCTGGGACATAATGTGATTCTGTTAGGGGATGAGTAACAAATCCTCTAGGGCCACAGCAGATGGTATAAAAGACAATTGAATTAAAAGTTGACAATTCATTTTGGCAGATGTCTGGGGCAGATAGCTGCCCCGAAGGAATATGGTTTTCTACAAAAGCATTCTCCAAAGAATACAAGAAATGGCACTGAGGTCCCAGACATATCCTACACTTAGATGACATTTCCCCTTCTCAGTTCCCCATCATGGATGATTGGAAAACTGGCTGTAGTGGAGGAGATGGCTCTGCAGAGGCGAGTGGCTGATGGCTGTGTGGGATCCCACTGCACTTGGTATTATGGGGAACTTCTCAAATTAGACCAATTACAGTCTATTTGACCATGGCTTTCTCTCTGTGAATAAGGGTCTACATTACATAAGGAATGTGGGGCTCTTACCAGAGCATCTGCTTTCCAGCCAGGAGTGCAGGTGTTTTTTACTTGCTTAAAGGTATACAACGCTAAAACAGCTTGATCACCAAGCATGTTTTGGTTTCCAGTTTTAAATTATTGGCAGTTGCTAATTAAAGTAATTTTTTGCCTCATCAATGTTAATGAGCTTTGGCACTGTGCTACCAAATGTGGTTGTAAAAATCCTGCTTCTGCAGGTAGTTGTGTTATTTCTCAGTCAGAGGCCTCTCTTGTCTTCCTTTGCTGCACCCTGAAGTCATGTCCTCTGGGGCTATGAGTCATTACAGTTAATCAGTCACATGGTTAAACTCCCATTTCAGTATAATTCAATTTCAGTTTAGATCTGAGTGGCTTAACCATATCAGGGTGTTCTTGTTGTCTTGTTAAGCTTCTGCCTTTGGACCTTAGAGCACAAAACTGAGAGGTCAGCATTGGTGTTTACCCATTAACTAGCTTTAGTTTCACTTACTGGGTTAGGCAGAGAGATAGAGATATCACATAAAATGAAGAGAACCCACTGCAATCCACCATTTCGCTAGGAAGGGACAGAAGAATAATTTGAACACTTGAAAAGTAATCAAAATGTTGTCAAATGTGTTTGGTCTATAGTAGTAACTTCATCCAGAGAAATATCTTCTTGTGTTCTTTCCCAGGCTCTGCATTAATGCTGACAAACAGCTTATGACGCAGTGTTGATACATCCATGGGCTAAGAGAAGGGGCTGGGGCTAGTCGCAGGTCCTGCAGGGCTCCACTGCTTCCTGCCTACGCACCAGAAGGTAGCTTCCTGCTGGGAAGCCTCAAATTGCAAAAGCTGTATGAGGCTGGCTACTGCTTGCTTTTGGTTTTTGTCTTAACCCAGCCCTCCCCCTGCCACCCTATGGTTAGAAATTCCTGATTCTCTGCTGCTTCTGAAGCAGTTTCAGCAGTCTGCCCCTAAACTGCAGCGGTCCCATGTTCAAGGGGCTGATCTGTTCCTGCCTGTCTCTGCTCATTATCTTATCATTGTGCATCTGCTTATGTCACACTCCAGGAAACTGGTCCGTGACTCTGATGATGACTTCACAGCACTAATATCCCCATCTAAAAGATATGTGCAGTCTCCGTAGCCTAAAAATTGACCCCTTACACCAGAGTTTCACTATGAACTTGCAGTTGCTTCAGAATTGCCGTCTAGTTTGCTTATTTTGGGATGCCTTGGCAGTTTGCTATCTCTAATCTAATTCTGAGATTCAGAGATGACAAGATTAAAGAGATTAGTTCAGCATTCTACAGAGATAGTAATTTAGATCTGCTTGCCCAGCAAACCTGTGACATGTGACCATGGCACTGTGTTTATCTTCCTAGTATTGACCAGATTTCAATGGGGAAATGTTGTTTGACTGCAAGTAATGAGTAAACTTAATGAAAATTTTTGGTTTTTTTTCAGATGATAAAGAATTTCCAAAATAGATGCAGTCAGCCCTGTTCAAAAACTTATTGGTAAAGATAAATAAGAAATTAATTTCCCACCATTATTACTGCCAAACACAAGAATAAAAAGAAAATGTTCATTTTCACCTAGTCTGTAACTCCACCTGAAATGTATATGTATTCCAGAAATACAACACAGTTGGATTTTCGAAAACAATTTAAAGCTGCATATATAATAGTTTTTTGAAAAAGGATAAGAACAGACACAGGAACTAACAGCAAATGATGATTATAGATGTACAAGAAGAGCTGGATTACCTATGAATTACAGGAACGTACTCATGCTCACCTGCAAAACTAATATGGCAGACGAATAGCCAGAGCTGGTTTTTGTTGCTCCTCTGACACTACCAGGAAGAGACTGAGTTTCATCACCAGAAGATCTAGCTCACAAGACACACTTTCAACTGTACACAGTATAAGTTAAATCAAGCATAACTAGTCAAGCACTTTGCTGTTTTAACAGTGTTTGGAACTAATGGACTTCTTTCAATTTCCTGGTAAATGGCAGCCTGCAAGAACTATATGGTGTCACAGGATGTGGGTGCCTTAATTTTATCTCCACTTTGCAGAGCACTGGTCTGTACTTAGCAAACCAGCTCTCAGCTTGCATTGTAAGCAAGTGCCTTCCCATTCCCATGTCAAGGCTGCCTGTCAACCCACAAATGAGTAAACTTCCTCAACTGAGGTAAGGTAGCAACAGCAGCAATGTACAAAAATATTAATGTTTCGGCCTACATCACTTTAAAAAATTTTGCAAAACTAAACTACCAGAAAGTTTAGTCGCCTTAATGCATCACCTTTCATTTTTAGCATGCTTCTTTAGTTACAAAGCACCACACGAAGCAGCCTCTACAATGACATAAGCTTCATGCTACATCACAGAATGAAACAATTATCTAAGAAATCAGATTGACTGTAGTTTATCTTCCATGAGCACTACACTGTATACAGAAGATCCAGTGAGGATGATCTGAGGTGCCCAGTACAAACATCCAAAATACTCTTTCCTTTTCTAGCTCTGTCACTGCTATTTCAGGTATTCTTTAATTACTGAAGGTTCATTAAACTAAAGCCCAAAGAGCCACCTTTAAAAACATAATTACTGTAGCACACTGACTACCTCCACAATAGAAACTGATGCTTAGGGAGTTGGCTTCTATTTTAATTGTAAGTTCACATTCGTAAGTCCTTCAAGAAATTTTGGGTGAATTCCACATCATTCCGCTCTGAAGGTTACTTCCTGAAAACAACTTCTACAAGCTTTATGCATAGTTCTTTCCTAAAGAAAATCTGGCATCAAGACAAAAAAGAGGCAATGGGTCACACCTCTTTCCCACTGCTCACAGTAGCAACCACCCCGTGCTGTTAAACTGCTGTGCCCCCTTTCTCACACTGTTAACAAACTGTAGCCAACCCTGGTTTCTAACATTGCCTTACACCTTCAGGCAGTGAACAGGAATCTCTCTGGGGCCAACTGCATGAAAACTTCGTGAAAAGGCACCTTTAGTGTTCTGTTTCATTGCTCCTATCAATTTTTAACAATACAGCAGGCCCACCAAGTTGTACACAACTTTTCTCATACGCTAGGATCATTTGTTATTTTATTACAATTTATGTTATTTCCTGAACTAATTTCTTCTTCATTTTGGTAATAATTACTTTGAATTTTACATAGGGCAGTTGATAATATCTTTAGTTAGTATCTCTCCAGATGGATTTCCAGCTTCAGAAGAGCACCTCTAGTATCTAAACACACACTCATAACTCAGCTTTTATTTTTGTCTCTGGTGTTGCAGCTCCCTCTCCTTTTAGGCTCAGGCACACACTTGCA
Source organism: Myiopsitta monachus (assembly GCA_017639245.1). Taxonomy (NCBI): domain Eukaryota; kingdom Metazoa; phylum Chordata; class Aves; order Psittaciformes; family Psittacidae; genus Myiopsitta; species Myiopsitta monachus. Next base: position 10,425,440 of record CM029923.1, on the reverse strand, counting down.
CAGTGTGTTAACACAATTTCCTTACAGGTTCTAGTATTTCAGTTAATTTTTTTATATTTTCTTTCAATTCATTCTAAAATGCTTTATCATAGAGCCAACTTCCAACCACCACTTGTCCCAGAGAACACCAGTGCTCATACTCTGCAGAAATAGCACTGGGGATTTCAGGGGAGATGTAACTTTTACTGTTTAAATTATACCTAGAAGACGCCATATTTATTTGCAAGACATTGCTTTGATGTAACATCCTCACAACTCTCACTTTCAAATACCAATTGCACACAGATTTGTATGAGACTAACCCAAAATACCTCGTTACAAGGTAGGAGCTCTTCATGGTAAGTCTCTACCAAGGTCTTAAACTGTGCAAGTCTTTTGGTCAGGCATAGTGGAAGCTTAATACAACCAAGTGAATTGACTTTGCTTCTTTGTATGCCCATTTTTCAGTCTAACTTAGTAGTATTTGCAGTGAGACTCTATGAATTCATGCCTTGTCCTCACAAAGAAAAACTTGATTACTGTGCATTTCCAAAGTACTGAGAACAGAGAAGGATTTTTCAGGCCAATTTTAAAACTTACAGATGTAAAAACAAATTACTGCATCTGCACATTGTTATCTGTGGCTTTCTTAAAGTAGAATATGTTCTCTGAAAAACAGTATCACAACATGACATTAAACTAAGTCCTTATTTAGATTAAAAAGTGGTGACTCACTGCAACGAGAGCAATGCAATCACTGAAAAAACTATACATTGCCTAACAGGTTTGGACACAATATGATAAGAGGCATCCACGCAGCCTCAGATTTCACCCTTACGCATTGATAGAAATGGATGAGTATCTCTATACCAACAAACCTGTAAACACTTCCAAGATGACAGGTCCACATTAAGCATACAGACACCAAAGGGGAAGCACTTCCATCTGCCATACTCTGGTTGCTACATGAAGGAAGCCTAAATCTGCAGGAGGGAAGGGAGCAACAACATGTGCCAGGGATGTCTCCCAGGACGGTCAGAGGGCCAAAGCTGTGCTGGACAGCTTAGAGCATATTACTACCTGCAGAAGAGATCCAGTCAAAGATGTTTACACCTGGGCATTTCACATCTTCCTTATAAATTTTTATTTTTTTATTTCATAGCTTGCATTATGAAGCTTTTAAAAAAGAGTCCTATCAAAGCAGTTTCTTTAATTTAAATACTACAGAAACCCACAACCAACCAACCAACCAATTCTTTCTGTCTGCTTAACACAGTTACAAAAATCAAGAACATTAACAAAACAAAAAAAAAAAGAAATCAGTTGATTTCAATGAAATTTCCCTGATAGAAAGATCATAAATGCCACTGAAAATAAGGGTTCCTACCGTGGATTAAACATATCTTTATATAAATACAGACAGTTCATTCTGATAGATTATTAGCCTGATGACAGTACAAAGTGCTATGGACCTGGATGTGACCTTGGAATGCCTGTGGCATTGCAAGCCAAGAAAGTGGCAGGAATTGGGTTTTGCAGAGGATGTACAACCCTTGCATCTCCAGAGAATCCTTTGACTCCCCCAGATCTGGAGTATCTGTACTGTATGATGTTTAAACCTCGTGGTTGGGCTTTTTTTTTTTGTTGTAGCATGCAGACAACTCCTGTCTAAGTTGAGAAACTCTAAGGAAACTTTTCTACTTCCTCTATTTTCCTTATAGCAAGGCTTCACTTATGGAAAATGCATGAGCTGGTCTAGTCCTCACCAATTTGATCATTATATTAATAAATACATCAAAAGTAATAATAAGAACATACAACAGTAAGATTTGAAACATTGGATACTTAAATAATATTAAATCTAATTATTTTTAGCAAAGAATCATCAAAGAACTAAAATCCAGAAAGGATTTTGAATACTGTAACAACAGCAGGCCTACGAAAAGCAAGTGTACCCACAAAGATAATGAGCAGAGAGACCAAGCTAGGATCTATCTGCAGTCAAACTGGTTTATTCTCCAGCAACTGCATTGTGAAGCTTCTAAACGGAATCTGTAGACAAGAAACCAACATCTAACACTTCAAATGCTCAGCATCACACACTGTCAGTCATTCCCAGCATTCTTCATTATGAGTTAAATCTCCTGTCTCACTATGAGAAGAAGTCATGGGGATTTGGTTTTGAGTTTGTTTTTTAGCTAAAAGCTTTGAAGTATTTTTTGTTCTGAAATGTGGCATTACAATGAATTTTGTGACAGATCATTTCCCTAATGATCACATTTCCTGTAGTGAGTCTTCTCTTCTGCCTCTATGACTGCATCAGCACTGCAACCATATGCACTCTGCAACACCTTCCAGCTCCAGTGAAAATGCTATTATATGTGCACAGATTGAAACAGGACTCAAACAGATATATCACCCTGACCTAAGACATAGATTTGGAGTCTGCATCACGAGCACAGCTGAACTGTTTTGATTTTGGATTTCTTTTACAAGGAGAGTAGATTGCAACTTCCACAGAAATCTGACTCATTAAGGTCTATTGTTGTCATCCCGATCATGCTAATTCTCATTTGCATTTGCCACATTGCAGTACCACAATATATAGAGATCATAAAATTAAATGCAGCTGCTAAATGTACTGACCCCTGATGCAAAATTACTAGTGTATTATTGTTATTTCCCTGCTCTTGATTTACTCTTGCTCATGCTCCAGAACATCTGAAAGGTGCTACCCTATGATCTACTTCAACTGCCCAAGTAACCCTTCTATTTGTGTTTCAATCTGATCCCCCTGCCTGGATGTAGGCAGAAATTTTCTTTTGAACCTGACAGCAATCTTCTCCCAGGAACAGGGATTAATACCTTCATGTCTTCCTCCACTAACCTTTGCTGAACATCAGATTAAGTTCTTATGTCCACCCATTGGTAGGGTGACAAGTACATAACACAGAAGGTTAGCACAGGATTTCTGCAACTAGCTGAGGTGATACATAGGCCTCCTACCACTTTGCTGACTAACAAGATTCACTAAATGAATGGTTTATTGTTCACAATAATCAATGTTGTGTTCTCCTCTTTTTGCATTGTTCAGTATTGACTTTCTGTTTGAGTTTGCTACAAAATATTATTTCCTTTATGAAATAACAGTCACAAACAACCAACTTAAAAGTTTGAATTAAAAAAAAAATGCTCCTTCTGTCTTCATTTCTCCTCTTTTTTTTTTTTTTTATTTTTACTCTGCAAAAGTTCCACAGTATTTTCCATGCCTAACAACTTTTCAGGTGATCTTTTAGATATCAGCTCTCTGGATCTGTTTCCATTTACCCAGGGAATAATGACTTTTCTTTACTAAAGTATTTTGAGCTCTGTTATAGCAAGATATTTATGAAGGTGCACTGAAGTCCGTTTATGAAGCTGAAATATATTAGCTCTACAAGGTGACAATTTGCTATGATGAACATGTGTCCCAAGGCTCTTTTCTTTTGCATTTCCTTTAAGCACTAATGTTTAGCGGCACTTACTAAATAAACACATGGTCTGATTTCCACAATTACATATTTTTCCCTGTAATGACACAAATATTTTGCAAGGTAATATTCCATGCATGAAAAATGTTCCATGGTTGTTTTAAGGGAATTACATTTCTTTGTTTCACAGAGAAGATATATTTTCTCAGGCATAACTCGCACAACGTAGTTTGAAAGCTTCTAGAGGTAAGAACTTTCTGAAGGGATACTATAATCATTTCAATAGTGCAGTTCTAAGATACAAATGATATGCCTTCCTGACTGGAAAAATGATGTATTTTCTTAACTAGATATTACTTCTTCCCCCTGCATTCATTCTGCACAATACGCTTACTCCCCAGAGAAGGGAGACATTCTCAGCCACTTCTCTGAGACAGAATTCCTCCCCTCCCCTTTAAGAACTGCCTTTAGTCTTTGTTATAAATGGAAGAATGATAGTATTCTGCCTACACTTCCTGGAAACTCAGCCTGGGCCCGTGTATCTGCTTTTATCAAAATATCCATCAAAGGTCAGGTAATTTTCCACACTCATCTAGAGACAAAGATGCTACCTACCTTGATGAATCAACGCAAGAATGTTAATGCTTCTCCCTCAAAATGAATCAGATATAACCACTAAAACTGAAGGACATTATTTCCATGATTATAAGTGTGCTCAGAATTACAATCTTAACCGACTCCACAGCTTCTTCCACTGTGGGCCTTCATTCCAGCTCTTCCCTGGCTTTGGAGTTGGTGACAGGAGACAAAGGACCAAACAGCAAACCAGTCAGTTGTGAGCTAAGCTCTGCACTAGTTCTATCTGCTCTCAAAAAGTATGAGGTCAATTAGAGAGCATGAGGCACCAAATGCTAGTTTAAAAAAATCAAAAAAAAAAAGGGCTTTCTTCATGTTATCACTGAAGAAATGCTGGAGATATTAGGTTTTCATCCTTTTTAATCCATTTTCTCTTAAACCAGTTTCACCGCCTGTCCTGGGTTCAGCAGTAGCAGTCATTTTTCATTAGCAGGTGCAGTGCTGTGGTTTTGACTTATGGCCTGGGAACAGCGCAGCTAACACCAACGTTTTTAGCTGCTGCTTATAATGTTTACTCTGACCAAGGACTTTCTGAGTCTCATGCTCTGCCAGAGAGGAGGGAAAGCTGGGAGGAAGTGGAGACAGGACACCTGACCCAAACTGACCTAAGAGGTCATACCATGGCACATCATGCCCAGTATATAAACTGTGGGCAGTCACCCAGAAGAGTTAGTTCACTGCTCAGTTTGGCTGGGTATTGGTTGGCAGGTGGTGAGAGGTTGTATTTCTTCCCTTGTTATTTCCCTTGTCATTGTTATTATTGGTGGTAGCAGCAGTGGTTTGTGTTATACCTTAGTAACTGGACTGTTCTTATCTCAACCCATGGGAGTTACATTCTTTCAATTCTCCTCCCTATCCCTCTGGGAGCGGGGGGAGGAAGGGGGGGAGGGAGCTAACAACTGTGTGGCTGATTTACGGCTGGGCTTAAACCATGACAGTTCTTTCTGGCGCCGAACGTGGGGCCTGAACCCACGACCCTGAGATTAAGAGTCTCATGCTCTACTGACTGAGCTAGCCAGGCTAGTCCTTCATCTGATGTTCTGGGGTAGCAATAGGTGTACCATCACATCCTGACTCCCACAGCACTGATCTTCACCAATTTGGCTCCATATCTGATCAGAACTTTTTTCTGAATGTTAACTCTTATAACTACTAGAAAATTTCACTAAAGATGCCAATTGCATCCACTAACACCATAAAGATCTGATGACAACCATAAATTAGAAGACTTATCACTCTATCAACCATTGCAGTGCTTTTCAAAGACTACAGAAAAGATCTTCAGTGATTTTTTAAAAAGGATGTGGGGTTATGTACCTGTTTCCTGTTACCTAGTGGTTGCTCACTGCCACGACGACAAGCTGATATGACAGAGCTCAGATTATACAAAAAGACAGTTATTAAGAACAAATACAGAAAAACATCCTTAAATAGTTATTGCATAACACATCAGCTTCATTCAAGACTCTACTCACAGATGGACCTTGTCTTCAACTACTGTAATAACAAACACAGCTATTCCAAACCCTTAGCATTTCACAACACAATCCTTTCAGTCAAACTCGCAGCCATCTAGAAACTAAGTTCTTATGACCCTGAACTAGAACCCAGCAAATGAATCACAACCAATTAAAAAGAAAAGAAAAAAAAAATCTTTAGAGTTCAATAAATATTTCAAAAAAATATTCTATACAGTAATATGGATCCAGGTCACACTTGAACTAATTGCAAACAATTCCCAGAGCTTGTGTCTATAGAGTTCATCTGATATTCAAGAAACATGATGTCATCCTACGCAACCCTGAAGATAAGTTCCATATTTCTTCCTCCTTGCTTTTTTTCAAGAGTTACAGCATGATTTTTTTTTCTCCCCCAGTCTAAATAAACCTGTTAGGTCAATGACAGGTCAAAATTAATCTATTATTGCTATTACTACTTTTGAGCACTTAGATATGAGCATGCTGAAAGCAACATGAAAATTCTCTGAACTGAACAGCATGTGGTCCCTCTCTTTCATATACAGATGCTGTTCATGTTAGCTCATCTTCTGTGGATAGACTATCTGCCACAATACTTGAGAATCAGAGGGGTGAGATTATGCGCTCTCCCATACAAGAGTGAATGTGTATGCGTTTGTAACACACTATCTACACATTCTGTTGTTCGTTTACCACATTTCACTCACTGCTGAGAGAATGCAATATGTTAATGAAAGGATTAAACAGCTGGAGAAAATAATCATTGCAAATAAATATAGTACCTCTGTGTGTGACCTGATTTTTTATTGTTTCTTTATAGTAAGAAAGGAGCTTTGGACCACTCTTAAGTTTTTACCTGCAGGAGTTATATTTTTAAGAGTTGTCTTCCAGAAATATGTGCATCAGTTGTTGTCACGTAAAGAAGTTACAACAGCACAATGAGAGACCTGTAATACATGAACCTATGTAGAAGAGTCTATTTTGGATCCAGGAAATAATTTATTCAGTTGTATGCTGCTTTGAATGACACATTGCATGTCCCTTTCTCAGAAAAAGTAAATAAATAGCACAGGACATTATGCAAGCTCTTTGGCTGGGCACATATGCTACTGCTACTTTTTCCCTTACGTGTCCTCCCTCTTGTCTCTATACCATTCCTTTTTAAGAAATACCTACACACAGCTCCTTCCCGACTTTCCAAGCCTTTAGTATTCATGACTTCATAAAAATTTTCCGCAAATATTAACTTGCAGCTGTACCCTCCTATTATTCACATCACCTCAGTGATAAGCACAGGAAGCCTTCTGAAAATCTGATCATTTTCTTCTATGAAAAAACAGTTCTCAAGTGTTTTGGAGCTTACAGTCAAATCCAGGGATGTCTCCTCCAAACAGCTTTCTCAGGGCAGCTCACAGGAAAACAGAACTTTGAGTCTGAATACCCCCAGTACATAAAAAAGAAAAATTAAAGTCGTCTTTATTTTCCTCTTCTAATATAAAGCCAAAGAAAATTCAAAACACTCTAAAAAGACCACAAAGGTAAAATAAACCCTGTAAGACACCTGAAAGCCTTTTCAGACTTTCCACTGATGTCACCACTGAGGTGAGACTTAGGTGAGCAGCAATTCTGTTGCAAAGAGAAACAGTGAGCATAAACTGCCAAGAGAGCAGCTGAAAATCACATATCTGACATGCTCTTTGTTATTAAAATGTCCTCACTGCTCAATGAAGAGAGTCTTTTTAGAAGCTGTGGTTTGCAAACAATCCTTCCCTTGCCATTTAAGGCATGCTCCTGCAATGACAACACACTTGCTGACATCTCTGGAGCAGAATCACTTCTACACCGCAAATGGCTCTCTCTCCAACACTGACACAAAACCTTAAACCAGCTACCGTGCCATACACTTGTCCATTTATTCAGGGTGGTGCAAAACTGCATCTTAGCAGGCCCTTTAAACCAGGATTAATCACAGAGGAATAACAAAAATGCTTTTTTTTTATTAGGTTTTGGAATAATCTGATCCTCAAATCTCAGAATTGTTGTGGAATCTTTTCTCCTGAACTCTTCTATGATTTCTAACAAACTTAATACATCCTGTGTTGATTCAAAAGGCATATGTCGGCAAGATTTCCATAAACAGCATGCCTCTATAAATGTTACTACATATAGAAACATATCTGTTCTCTCACTTAAAAATCCTCATGGCCAAACTGGCCAATCTTCAGAAAAGTATAAAGTACTAAATTCAGGAGGCCAAACATCACTGGATTTTATGAAAGTTTCACCTATAAGTATTATGAAACCTTGAAGTATCACAAAACCTTAATCCATTAATATCAAGGATAAATAACTCTTCACAGATCTCACATTCATCGCCTTGAAATGCCTCCCTTGCATTCAGCACCATTCCACTATAAACCTTCTAAACTGTTAAGTAAGTAAATTGACACTGTGTTAAGCTGTTATTATTCCTGATGTTTCTTAAGAGTGAGAAGCTGCACTGGGTGGCTCTCAGAAACATTTGTTTGTAAGTCATTTTCTCAACAGACTAGGACAGCAAAATCAGAAGTGCTGATAAGTTATACTAAAGCATATTTCTTACCACCGTTTCACATCTTTCCCTCAAACCCCAACCGCATTTCATACTTCAGACTAACAAACTAGACTGCAGGTGTGTGGAGGATGTAGAAAAGTCTTTCAGTTCTGTTGAGACAACACAGTTGAGTACAGAAGCATTAACGAAACTGCAAACAAGGCCAAGTCTTTTTGTGCACTTATTGGGCAGTCTCAGGTATCATAAAGGTTAAACTTCCACTCATACACAGATACATGGCAGAGACATGCACATTAGCACATATTATTTGGGGATGAGGGAACTTATATATCACTTTCAAGAGACTTAGTGAAATATTCTCTCACTGCCATCAGGGACCAAATAAAAAACATACATAATTTTAAAGATATAGGCTTCATTATAATTTTTTTTCCAAGAAAGAGTGATATGAATAAAGAAATCCTTCATACTCTATCCAAAACTCATTTAAACCACAAGATTTCTCTAAGATGTAGATGTATGTGATTCTGCATTCATTTTAGACATTGTAAGTCTATCTCAAGATTAAATAAATTGCTGCAGTAGCAACATTGATCATCTTTCCTTTGCCTGTGCCAGCACATAATTTTAAAACTTATGCTGACAGAGTCAGCTTGGCCCACATTTCTCTAGAACTGTTGGTCAGTGTTTATAAATGCTATCACTAAGATGCCTAAACCACCTAATCTACTATACAGGCTCACTATTATACTTACACCGCCAAGTGTGGACAGTGCTTTGCAACATGAAGCTTTTCGCAGCTATGGTTCATTTAGCACACCTCATCTCGTCCACATACAGTGGAAGCCGAAAGCTGGCAGTCCTTGTGTCACAAGTACAGTTCTTGTGTCTCGCAAGGACTCGACCAACTTCAGTTATTTCACACTACGTTGGTTTAAATGGAGACTACATTTGACATGATCATGCTTTTGAGAATTTCGGATTTGTGGAAGTTAAGCACAGTATGGATTGTTCTTACTTAGCACTAAAGTATCAGCTCCCCATTGACAACACCTGTGCTTTAGCACTGAGAACAAGGGAGAAATTTAAGACATTTGTTTCATAGTTTTTATTTTCTTTGCTCAGATACACTATTTACACTATACACTTTAATGCACAACCAGTTCCTTCAGATTAACTTGTAGCAGTTTACAGGTTGCAAAAGACAAGCATCCCTCAGAATACTTAAGGAATTATGATACTATATTTTGCAACAAGGTGAGCATTACTACCTTCAACTTGAGCAATGATGAAACTGAGATCTGGAGAAATGAAAATGACTTAACACGTCACACCATGGGTTTCTGAGACAGCCTAGACTGCAGCTGACATCTGTGTCTTAGATCTTACTCTAGAAGCTTGACTATGCTCTGCCATTTATTTTACGCTTTTTTCCACTTACATATCTTAACTCACAAGTATCCAGAAACAGTTCAGAGACTAATACTATCTTAAATATTCTAGTCACAGCTTCTGCAATATATACGATAAACTGGAAAGGCTTTACTAGCCATATATTTTTGTACCATCTTAGATGAGGCTCTGTATTGTACTATATTTCCCCAAGTGTAAAATCTTTCAGTTCATATAGGATGTAGATGCTTCATTTAATGAACTACTATTTCCTTATATGTTGTACAGAAAGCTTCATTGTATGGCTTCATTTTTCTATTAGACAGCTAGTTTGATTATTTCTCTCGTTGTCAGGAAAAGAATGTATTTCAAAAGGAAATTAAAAATATTGCTCCACAGAGTCCACATTTTTGCAACAACAAAAAATGTCATTCACACACAACAAAAGATACCTCTAGAGCTCTGTGCAGGGCAGTGGGATTATGAATGAAGAATAGACAGACTGTAAAAGAAGTCTTTGAAATCAGAGAATAGAAAGCTAAGCTTGCAGGGTAGACGAGGAGGCACTGGCATAGAGGGAATAACTGGAAGAAAAGTACTGGAAAGTAGCGGTATAAAAGAAAAGAAGTGGATTCTGTTAGGTATACAACGCTACGGATAATATAAGCTGGCACTGAAATGCTCACAGCTAGTTTCTAAAATCCTGGCACTAAAGCCCCAAGCTGCTTTACTTGGAAGGGAAAGCAGCCTGGAAATAGATAAAGTGCAGTAACAGTTACTGAAACACCAGTAGAACAAGATCTGTTTGCAAGTGTATGGATAGCCTGGAAATGCATCAGGAGACACAGTACAAGAGTCTGAGAGAATCACAGTACAAGAATCTGAGTAAAGTTGCATGGGAAAAAAAAAACAGCTACCACAACTGAATGTTATTTTAATCTTGATATTTACAGGAGGAAGTCAGAATTTTACCACTTTAAAACTTATTACCATCTTTTGCTCAGAAGTGCTTCAGAGCCTAACTTGAGCTTTGAAGAGAGCATATTATTCTCCCCAAAATGTATTGGATGTTCTGTACTTCATAGCTTGCCTGAAAGAAACAACTGCTTGATTTCTAGTTATATACAATTAAAGACGATTAAATGTGAACACTGGACATCTCCACACAATGCAGAAAGCAGCAAAGGTCTAGTACAATCGCCGCCTCTTAGGCAGTGCTGGCAGTCAGAGCCCCAGCAGTCAGCTCAAAGGGCATATATGTCCCAGTCAGGTCACAGACATCCATTCCAACCCTGTCTCTAAGCTGTTACATTCCTGCAACATGTGTTCTTGCTAGGATTTGAAGGGACTTCACTCACAGCCGTGAAGAGCTGAACTCATGCTAGCAAGCCTTGCCCAGCACGTGGCACTTCCCTGAGATGCTTCTCACTCCTCTCGGGTGCCATCTCTGCAGCCACCTCTGTGCTGTGTTCCCCTGTGGTACTCACGCCCAGGGCTGGCAGCACCAGAGGAACAGCCACCCAAAAGAAGGGGAATAACAGCAGCAAGACTCAGGGCAATTCTGTGCTACAAAACATGGGGCAACGCAGAGACACTCAAGCTAAACTGAGCAAGGTAGTTAAATGAGTATGAAGAGAGTCAAGTCACAACAGCAGACAGTTCATTGTGGGTTAATTTGCCTTGCCTTCCCAGTGGGCCAGACGTATGGTTATGAATATTAACTCTTACTAAACTAGATCAGGAATGTAAACAAGACAGAACATTTTCATGGCCTGCTGCTCTCCTTTCCTTGATCCCAGCATGGCACAGTATATACCACAACACAGATGCACAGCAAAAGAAAACAGGATAATTTTCATGTGCTATATACAATACATTCACAATTTCAGTCTGGAGACTGCCTACTTGTTTAATGCATACACACACACCCAGGAAGGCAGGCAGTTCTGCAGATAGGTCATGGGAGTCAGGAAAAGAGAGCTCGATTCCTGATACTGGGAACATTTTGAAGTCACTTCATCCTGTTTCCTCCCCACGTTTCTTCTGCCTTATCTCATTATATATGCAATGTGTCTAATCCACTCACTGTCGACTTCTTCTTCAGTACCTAAATACATAAACGTAAGTTCACCAAATTAAAACTGAAACTAAAGGAAGTGGCTCCAACATACCATGCCACTGAGAGCTGGACTTTCTTTAGAACTTGTCTCTGCATGGCAGTTTTGGAGCTTTAAGTCTCAGTATGTCGATATACTGATGTGAGTGAATACAGAATGACTAGCAAATACTTTTCCATACTCTGTAAGAAAGACTCATCAGACCAGAATCAACATCTGTTGCCTTATCTGCAGTTATAACCTACATACCACATCACCAATCCAGCTACCTGCTTGTTATGTCTGTGCAGGTCTAGGTGAACAGGTAAAGAAGATTACGTTTGGTTCAAATCAGTAGCTAATTCTAGTCCAGAAACCATGTAGCTATGCTAGTGTGTTGCTGTGCTCTGATTAACATGTGTCCCGCTAGTGGCTTAGATACAACATCATAATGAAACTGAATGGCTTCCACCTTAGAAGTGGCCTGCATCCGGTCAGTCCAGGAAATGAGCGGGACTGCCTGCACCTCTGTGCATACACAAATTCTCTCAGTCAATTTTGAATAAAGTACTGGTACTGTGCAAGATGTGAAAAGCAGGTAATTTGTTTCAAATTTTTAAGAGGTCCCTGAGTGCAGGACTCTGAGGTACGTATTTCAGAAAGCCTCAAATACACTAAAAAAAAAAAATAAAACCAATATGAGACAGTCCTAATCAGAATCTGCAGTGTGGCCTCCATAAGAAGAAACCAGAGGCAGTGCTCTGAAACCTTCACGTCACTTTCTTCTACCTTAATACCTATCTTCCTGCCAGATCAATCCTCCTTACCATTTATCTTTAGTAAAATAATACAATACTATAAGTTCCCATAGTTAAAAGGAGGTCTGACAGACTCTTTCCAAAGGGACAGACGAATCTGTGAAAAACCTTTTCACAGAAAGCCAAAGCCACAGGATGAGCTATACGGACACTGATGTCTGTGCAAATAAAAATAACACTTCCAGGCGGAAACTTCCACAGCTGTTTGGCATAAAGGTTGCATGGCCCCTGATTTCATGTATCTGCTAGTTTTGTCTGCGACAGCATTAATTTTCCTCATAGTAGCTGATATGGGACTAAGTTTTGCATTTCACTGAAAATAGCGTTGATAATACAGTCATGCTCTGCACATAAAGCTGGGGAAAGAAGGGAGAAGGGGATGGGGCATTAGGAGTTATGGTATTTTCTCTTCCCAGGTAGCACATGATGGAGCCCTGTTCTCCTGGAGACAGCTGAACACCTGCCTGCCAATGGGAAGTAGTGAGTGAATGTCTTGTTTTGGTTGTGCTTCACTTACTAAACTGTCTTTATCTCAACCAATGCGTTTTCTCACTTTTATTCTGATTCTCTCCCCATCCCACTGTGGAGGGAGGGAGTGATCAGCTGTGTGGTCCTTAAGTTGCCATCTGGGGTTAAAACACAACAGTCCTTTTTTGGCACCCAACATGGGGCTTAAAGGGTTTGAGGTAATAACAGATTTGATTGGAATGTGCTAGATGAAATTCATAGCTGTTACTGCTGTTTAGATATTATTGGACAGGCTCCTGTGCTTGCCATGGAGCTTATTTGCCTCACACTGTCCCAGCCAAAACCAGCACAGCGTGCCTGCTGAAGCTTGGTACTTTTAACTTGGAAAATAAAAAAAAGCCACACCCAGAACTATCAAGCAATTATTTAGTTTCCTGAAATAAGGGAAGTGGCTCAGAAGTCGGTGAAGGCTTTTGAAAGCTGTCAAATTGCTAATACTTTTGTGGAGAGTGGGGGAGGAAGATGAATAAATGATCTAATGGAAAAAAGTAGTGTTTGTCCTGCAAGCATTACTCTTTTTTCCTAAATGGAGGCAAGAAGGTTTTTACGAGTTCACTTTTTGTTAGTTTTTTTTCTGGGGGGTAGGCAGGGTGTTGGGTCAGTTTTCTTTGGTGTTAGGTTGGGTTTTTTTTAATTGGGCTCTTTAGAGGTGGGTTTTTTTCATTCGAGTTTTTTTGGGGTTTGTTGGATTGTTTTTATAAACAGGCATAGATGAGTTGTATCAGGTACGTCAGGATAAGTTTTTTGATTGGGAGATCAGCTTAGATATTAGAAAGCCTTATGGTAATCTTATGCTAAAGATTTTAAGAAGCGTACATTTGACAACTGAAGATTTATTAAAGCTAGCTATTCTACGTATATAGAGATGAAAGACTAACAAACAGTGCACAAAGCACTGATGAATTTAATGGGATGTTTGAGCAATGCAAAAATTTACAAGGACAGACTGAACTCCAAATTTGGTATTTACTGGTACCATATATTGGTATGTATGGGTACAGCCACAAAAAAAATTACTTGTCTATTTATTACCAGGATAATCAGCTGGATACATGCCTTTCACTTGGAGGGATCTACATAGTGAACAGGCCTCTGTGCAGGCTCTAGATATTCCTGACTTTTCTGTTGTTGTTTAAATGTAGTTTGATGCTCTGAAAAGTGGTTTTGTGATTGCAGGAAATCAGAGATGTTTTATAGGATGTCTGTGCACGTGGTTGATGCCAGACACCCTTAAAATTTCTCCTGCTAGGTGCTCAAAATCACTAGCTACAATAGGCTGTTGAAGAATAATAATAGCAGTAATAAATAAAGTCCCAAAGCTCACCCAAGTCTTACTAATGAGCGCCTGAAAATTGTTCTTGCCATAAAACCCAAGTCTACAGCACCTTTTCCAAATGCTGCTCGACAATTAACAAACCCCTCCCTAGAAGACCAGTCACCTATAGCTATGAGGCAGAGTAATCTACACAGCAAAGATGAAATATAAAGGTTCTGGCACCCTGACAGGAGAATCAATCCCTGTGCCAAACTACATGGTGAAAACAAGGGTGTGAAATTGAGTACTTGATACTACACCATGAGACTGTTTATTGCTTTAACCATACTAGAGAGGAGTTAAAACATTATTTCTTTGAGGCTCTTCAGTTTTGTAGAAGCATATAGAAAGGAACCGGCTCAAGCTAAACCACTGTGTGTGGACAGAGAAAATAACTATTACTTGAAATAAAATACCGCTACCCCTCTGTCTTCTGGCCCTCTCTGTTAGCTAACACATCAACTGACTGCGGAGGTGGCTGAGACAGCAGACAGTAACCTGCCCTTTCTGAAGAAAAGAGAGCAGTGGGAAGTCTCAGAAAGACTGATAAAATGGAAAGTAGGACAGCAGAATAAAAAAAAGAAAAAAATAAAAGAAAAATGGGGACATGAAAAGCAAGAGATTTTGAGATTTTGTTCTCTTCCTCTACAGTACAGCATTCACTTGTTTTCTTATAGTATCCAACAGCTACCAATCAGATTTATTCACTGCTGCCTCTCTTCATAAACTTTGAGGACAAGAGAACTACGCTTATGCTTCAAATGGTCTTCTTAGCTGGTTATCAACTAAAGGCAGATCATTTTCTTGCTTACATCAGTATAAACCTGGAGTTACTACAGTGACATGATGATAGAAGCACTCATAAATTCAATTTATGTAAAAAAAGATTTCAGCCCTGCATACAATCTGCTGCCATTTCAGAATACATGTTTCAAGCCACTTTTTAGGGTGAATATTACTTTAGAGAAAAGCTTTTGTGTCTGCCTCAACTATCCCAAATTACATTCACTAGCAAAACTGATGGAAGGTACATATACATAGAACCCTGCATGTTCTTTTCAAGATTTTCTTAAACAGAGATCCATTTTTGTCTTTATATAAAGTGTTACCTCAAAATTAATTGTTTTTCTTGCTATTCACATTATCTGTTACACCTAACATGTTTTGCAAGATCAACCTCTTGGGCTCTATCTTTCTCTCAGAAAATTTAAACAGTGACAAACTCACCTGCAGTGAGGTAAACTTTGAAGGCTCTTTAAGAAGTGTTTTTTATAAAATAAATAAATTGTACTTTGAAAAAATAATTAAAAATACCAACTATAGAGATTAACCTTCAATGTTTAGATAATTTTTACTAACCCCACTGCAGCAAATACCAAAATTTGAGGAACTGTAAGCAGACTCTGAGATCAGGGAGTGGCTAAAATGGAAGGGAAGATTTTTTTCTTAAAGATTTAAACACTGAAAACAAAGTACTGCATCGTGAGGTCAAACCAAACATAAAGACTGTATTGAACAGGTTCACATAAGCGATCTATATGTATTCTTTTTCAAATGCAGCTACAAATCTTTTTTCTTTCTAAATGGTTAGTATAACTCTCATGTATGACCATGCGGAAGACATTTTAGCCTTGTACATTATGCGTCAATCTTCTGCGTTCTGACACTACTGCATACAATTGTATTCTAATTACTGAAAAAAATTGATATTCCTCCACTTTGCAAAGCTTTCATTTGTTTTACTTCTACAGAGGACATTCAGAGATCGAAAGGTGAAAGAGAAATATTAATTTCTACCTACCTTTGACAAAAGCATCCTGTCTCACAAATGCAACACCAAATGCTAAGAGTTTAAGCCACAAAAACATGGTTATTTCTGGAAATCAGGCGTATCCTTATGAAACAGCATGTGTGTCTCTCTGGAAAGCAAAATAAGTGTTATCTGTCTGCAAAAGAATTTCTCTGCAAAACTTGAACCAAAAAGGAGAATAACTAGGCACCTACATTGCACTGCCTGCTTATCTGTGAAGGAGTTGCTTCCTCTGTTACCCCGAACTAACCACTCGCAAACTCACTATGCAGTTTAGTGATGTCAGAGACAATTACTTCTAAAAAAAAAAATTCTTTTAGTTCCAGGAAGTGAAGAGGGTTTTTCTTAACTTGCTGCAGTAATGCTCAGCTTCCTTAATTCAAATAAACCAGGGTTTTTTCAGCTATTTCTTTCTACTGAGGAGCTAAACAAGATTTGTCAAAGAACTGGATTTAACAAAATCATTCTTCGTATTCACTTTTTTATTACACATGTTCACTGAGCACCTATGCTATGGAAGCTAACTAACTTTCTATGATATGGATGCTTCTTAAGATTTCTGTTGAGAGAAAGAGAAACCCAAACCATCAGTCAACAAAATCCTTATCCTAGCAACAAGACCTTCATAAAAAGATGCATCGAGTGAAGTGACTGCTGATTCAATGAAAACCCTTTAAACGTGGGATATATTTCTGAGTCTTTCTGAAAGGATGCATGCAATCCTAGGTATAACAGTAACACACAGCAAATGGGTAGAGGCAGTTTAGTCCCGTTTTCTGTAATGCTCAGTTCCTAATTAGACAGCCCAGTGCTATCTATGTTACCATGACAGTGCCAGAGGATTGTGGTCCCTTTCCTGGAGTTGATGCAAGGTACACCAAAGACATTTTCTCTCACTGCATGACCTGAGATAATACTCAACAACTTGATAACACATGCCTGCTGTGCAGTGTGTTACAAATGGAATAAACATTCCGATTGCCTCTCATACTGGAGGTTTCAAAGGTTTTAAAAGAATAAGCAGAATACTGCCACAAGACAAATAAAGGCGGAGAAAATATATTTGTGCTTATTCTTCATACCATAAGTTCTTCTTAAGAGGAAAAATTCCTACGCATCACATAGGAAAATGTTGCACAAATTCACATGATAATTCAGAGATGACATAAGAGAATCAATCCCCTCATAAGATTAAACGCAGCTTTCTACACATCCAACTTTGAGTCAAGTCTTACAACACAGGCCAAAATCTTAGCTTACCTTTCTAAGCAATATGTCTCTATGCAAAATAGCTGTAATAATAATTATGTTGTAAATGTGCTCAGAACAACACTGACATAGTGATATCACTCTGAGACTCCAGAGACCCCAACTTTCATATACAATAATTTCATCATCCTGCAGTTGTCACAAATTGAATTTGGACTGTAGCCATACATTTTCTGCAGTACTGACATCTTAGTCCCTGTTATCCCACACAAAACCAGGATAACAGAAGGGCTGAAGTGTTCCATCTGATGAATAGAGTGCAACACTTATCCTGTGGAGAATCTCACTCAAAGGCTCTCAACAAGAACCAGGTTCCAACAAGAATCAGGCACCATTTCTACCTGACCTTCTCGAGTCCTTAAAACTGCTCCAGACCTGGCCTAAGAAGGAGAAGGAAGTATATATGTTACAAAAAGCAAACTTCCTCAAGATTTCTCCCCTCATAATGAGCCTTTGAAAGCAGGTAATTATCACCTACATACATAAAGCTGAAATTCACACAAAAGAAACTTCAGATTTAAGCAAAAAGCATAGAATCAAAGGGAATCAGTGTACTCTGCTAGCATTTTCATTAGTTCATAGGTCACAGGATATAAAGCTGTGTATATGGCAGGCCTTCAGAACTGCAGAGAGTAATCTCAGCTCTACTGGTTAACAAAGGAGGGCAGTTTAGTTCCTCTCAGCCACAGGGAAGGTCAAAAAGTGGTTGTTGTAGGCTGAGTGGAAAACATGCTCCATAACAGCAGTTGGAAAAGAAAGAGAAGAATGTTTAAAGGGGAAATTCCTACAGTGCACTCTGCACATCATTTTTGCCTGATGCTTCAAGAGAGATAGTACAGAAGGATGAGCTCAGTTTCTGGGTTTATCCTTTGGAAGAAGACTGCAGTTTATGTTTGGAAAAAGGCTTCACGTGTTCTAACTAGCCTTAAAAACCTTTATGATTAATTCTGGGTAAGCCACAAATAGGAAATAATATAGGGGGTGTAAATACATCGGTGCGACCATAATCTATTCATTTATCAAAAGCTGCAGACTGAATATCCACTTCTGGAGGGATGGGAGGGAATTAATTTACTCTATTGCAGATTAAGCAATGGGCTTTTAAAATAAACCCTTTCTCAGGACACAGCCTTAATCTTTAATCAACCAAATAATTATGTCAGTGCATAACTATAGTGGTATACTTCCCCCCTGCTGGAAAGAAGCAAAACCAGAACCATCAATTTGTATTGTTAAGGATTTCTAAAATGGCATCAGAAAAATGTGTAAATGCTTAAATTATCCATCTCTTTGGAAGTCTCACTCTTTTGTAAGTTATAAAAATTGCTAAAATACCGCAAACAAGCAAAACAAAACAAAAAAAACAATCCACTCGCAAGAAGGTTCAATCTTGTTCAATTTAACTACCTTGCAATGCAGTCATTTGTTAAATTACCATAAAAGTTTCCATATTCTGCGCAGTTAAATCCCAGCTCAAAGGGTAATTATATCACGACTGCAATGAAATTTAAAAATATGAAGTGCCAATAACTACCGGTTTCCCTCTCAATCTACATCAGAAGCCACTGGAGGATATCACAGATATATGCCTCCTGCTTCATACCAAAATTTTGCATATATAAGTGTGAAGCAATTCTCACAATTTTACATGAAAATACATTGAAATCATAATCAGAAAATAGATTAATATTATACAAATTTAAAGTGGTTTAAGGCATAAATGTTTGTTACATGACACTAATTATGCCATTTGAAAATACTTTTATGCTGAAGCTATTACATATTTGCAGATGAATTAACCACCCAGATCTACTTCAAAACTTCAAAACAAAGAAAATGGAAAGACAAGCAACAAATGAAACAAACTCACAAGAAATAACAGAAACATAAAACAAGTTGCATTTCAGAACTAGCAATCTAGCTAATATTTTACAGGGATATATGCAGGCTATAATCAGCTTCAGCGCCTAAAATACATCACAACTGGCTTTGATTGACAGTTGCCAAAACCAGCGTGGCTTTACTGTGAGAGTGAAATTAAGTCACAAAGAAATACACTATTAGAGTCTGTATATTCAGATACTCTATCCTTACAATAGATTTCTGAAGCAGATGATAAAAGGAGGGAGAAAAATCAAATTATTCTATGGAAAGATACAATGAAAATTCTGGGGTTTATTTGCATTGATTTAGATGGCACATATGTCTCACATGACATATGCTGCTAATGACACTGCAGCGTTAGAGCAAGGAGTTGTGATCCCCAAAACACTACACACGCCAATCCTCCTGCACAGTCTCTCATAAAATGCTGCAGTTACTCAGTGACTGACAGTGCAAAAACTCTGCCCAGATCCCAAACAAACAATCTTAGAGTTTACTGAGAGAGACCAGGGCCTCTGATAGCCTCCACAGTCACTATCACCTTCATTTCTATCAGGAGGTGTGTTGGTAGCTTGGTTTTGTAAGTTGTGCTGCACAAACGCATCAGATTATAGAGTGCACTGGGCATGGCATGATCCTCAAACACTACTACACAAACCATGTCACATTTTTTCTTCTGAAGGCACTTAGCACTGGTCCTGCTTGGCCAGGTCTTATGACACTGTAGGAAAAAGCAGGGCAGAGGAAGAGAAAATTCAGCTGAATATGCTTGATTCTGTGGTCACAATTTCCTTTTGCAGGGTATTTCACCAACTTTCAAACAAAACCAAATGGACAGCCTGGGCTGTACTTACTCTGGCAGAAGCTCACAGAGAATGAAATCACACATGAAGGCAATTGCACCCAAGTGGGAAACCTGAGGGAAGGGCAAGGGTAGCAGTAACCAGGGTATGACGATCAGTTTCATACAGCCACAAGCCAAATAAATGTGTCCCAGCTTGGATTGTTGTGAATTGCCCCAAAAAGATTGGGCATCTGCCCTCAGGTATCAAAAAACAGCCATGCTCACCCTGCACATTAACACTTACTGGGCCTGTGCCACCTAAAACCTAACATTCCATTGTGCTGAATGCCATAGGAACTGTGTCTGAAAGTTGTCAATTTCATATGATTTCCACTATGAATATAGTCTGCATATATCCCTGTAAAATATTTATGCTCAGTTCCACCCTGTGTTCATTTCTCCAAGAGTTTGGTCAAATAACAATAGGGCATTCATATTCCTCATCCAACACAACTTCCAAGTCCAGATTTTCAAAGTCAATATGGTGTCACTTTGGCATTTATCACAAAGAATTTTAACTGGACTATATTTTGGGAGAGGAAAAGGGGGTTGTTTGGCTGGGTTTATTTGTTGTTGGGTTTGTTTTTTAATTCAGACAATGGTGATCTCCACCAGTACTTAAACTTGATGCTGTTATAATGTGTTATACAATGTATAAATTCATTTTCTCAAGAAGTGTGTTCTTGAAAACCAATCTTTGGTCTCTTCTTGTCCAGGGAACTTGAAAGAATAAAGTACAGAGCATGAAATTAAAAAAAAATAAAAATAATAGTTTTCCTGCACACTGCTTACATCACTTGGACTTGAAACTATGCAGACTTTCTTTGCTTTGCATATTTTCCTTGCATGGAAGTCAGCTCTTATGGCTCAGCTCAGTTACACTGATGTTCAGCATGGCTGCACATCAGAATTAAGCAGTTCCAAAGAATCTGAAAGCACACACCTTAGAAAACCCTAATAGACACAGGATAAATTCATTCCAAGGGCAACTCTGTTTAAATCAAGGAAACTACCCTCATAATGCATTTCATCCTGTAAAATTAATTGACAGACTTACTGTGAAAACATTATTCATGCTAGAGAATACATGTTATAATACTCTGTTGTTGTTGTTGTTGAATATTTGCTAAAGAATCTATTTTGCACATACTTTTTCTGGCTTGTTTGCAATTGCCAAGAACTACTTCTTGAAAAAAGAAAACATTTTTACTTAATTTGTCAAATCAGATCAAATTATTTTAAGGTCAAGAGCAAACAATACAGCTCTTTGTGCAGGCGTACTGCTATGCTGCTATCAACCCTCAGGCAATGATGATTTGACATCTTTGCTTCATAAGTTGCCTATATGATCTATGCTGTACTTGCTCAGGACAAGGTTCATATTTTGGTATCCTTGAGGCACTATTCACTATCTGGCCCAAAATGAGCAATAAATCTATGACAAGCTCTCAGAAGTGCCACACACTTATTTCTTGCTTACACATAAAATCACTCCAGAATAACACTGGGCACAGTTAAACTGAAATGGGTGTTCTAGAATAGCTTTAACATGCCCCCATATAATTTTGTGCCCTTAGATGGTGGCAGCACACCCATAACCACAGAGTCAGATTTATGCTGAACATCTCTTCATGGCTCTGAATGAACACGTGATGCTGAGAACAGCTCAGGATTTAGCTTTGTATATGGTGTTCAAAAATTGCACAATGAATGAGTTCATTTTACACTACGAAATGTCAAATAAACATTCTTACCCATTGTGTCTTTTCTTCGATTCCTTCCATCATCCACTTTAAAGGGGAAAATGAAAAGGAGAGAGAACATTTATTTGAATATTTGCTGCCCATGAACTATTCCTTGTTGAAATCTCATTTAGAAGACCCCTTCAACAATGGCATATTTTTCCTTCTCTTAGTCTGATATTCCTTTTTTCCAGTTTCATTTTTTCCTAGTACTAACTTCTAGATTCTTATAGACACTAACATGACTTTGCCTCAGCAAATGAGCAAACACAACTCTAAAAAGCAATGAGGTGAATGCCAGACAGGGAGCTGTGCTCTGAGCAGTCACACTGAAATAGGACTACCACCTCAGATGAAGGTACTAAACAAGCTTCCTCTGTGCAGGACCTACCCTATTACCTCTATCAAATGCACACTGCCTTTAGCAAAACAGATTACTTGCTCACTAATTGCTTCCTACCAGTGAAGCTGTGTCTGCTAGTTAATTTTCCCAAATTATATGCAAAATCACATATGACTATATGACACTCTGCAGTAATTGCTGTCTTACCCACACTACGTGGAAGTCATAGTTGGTGTCATGTTTGCAGAGGTCCTGACAAAAGTAGAGTCAAAGCAACAGTAACACCAGCCAACACAAAAGAGCCCACACAGAAAAAGAAGAAAATGCCATCAGAAGCAATCTTTCCCATAGTATTTCCATTTTGGTTACAAAATGGCACTCACATACTTCACTGGAGATCACAGGACACTCCCTTATCTCTCAGACGTTTTTCCCGTGTGCTTTACAGTATAGTTACAGACATGCCTCTTCAGTCCTAAGCTAGTCCCTGAAAGAACAGGGTGGGGAATTTTATTATTTTTTCTATTTTTTCTTTTGTTTTATATACAGCACAACTTTACCTGAAGCAAGCCATGACCACTCAGTGCAGGCTTCTGAACCTCTATTTTGGACTATCCTTCCTCAATATGATACTCCTGAGCTAACTGCTGGTTAGCCTGTGTCTTAGACGAGTAGACCAGCTTTCTTTCTGCAGGTTCTCTGCCCATTTTCAGTTTTTCCCCCCGTAAGTATCTTCTGTGACATTAACTTCTGTATTGTTTGCTTCTAACAGAGTTTTCTGCTTCCACATGGACTGCATCCCTCCCAGGATGCCAAATTTATTGTCGTACACAGTTAGCTGTGGTCTGCAAGTCCTCCCAGTGTTTTGCTATCTGTGAGATGACAAGAGTACTGGCGTTCATTTTTCCAATAAGATACAGGATAACTTCGTATTTGATATTCCTAACATCCAAATTATTATTATTTTTGGGATAGAAATATATTCCCACAGCTGATTGCAGTCATTATGACATGTAAGCACAGAAACGCCTTTGAGCAAGGTATTTATGAGCATAAACTACAAATATTTACCTAGAAGGCTGGTCTGCTTACAGCGATGCTGTCGGTCATCTTCTGATAGCACATCTCTTACTCTTCTCACATTTTGACACGATTTTTCTCTCTGGGGATGTCCGAATGGGTTAGACAGAAGTCTCCAAAGAAAGCACATGGCAGGCATTACTTCTTCCTCAGGGGCTTGTCAAGAAACTATTGCCATAAAGCTGTAAGAGTTTAGAAGATTTTTATAATCTTAACTCATAATGTCTATCTTTTAATTTGAAACAGTTAAGAAACCAGGCTGATCCCATAGACTTACCTTCCACATCAGGGTCTTGCACATCTCCCTCCCTCAGTTTCCCTGCCTGTAAGCTCTTCAATCTACATGTTACACACATAAACACTCTAAGCCATATTTAAATGTTCATAATGCTGATACTCCGAAAAAGTCTGTCCAAAGATACAGTGGCTGGCTTTGTTTATTCTCACACTATAAAAAAACAACAAAATAATTAGAACAGGCAGTAAATTCAAAGCTTCTTTACAGAAAAATAGTTATCAAACCTACAAGAAATATTGAAAACCAGTTCACTATAAGCAGAAACAACCTTTTCCGAGAAGTCCAAGTACCATCAAAACACTTCTGTAACACAGAAAATCCCAAGAACCTACATCCTGGAACATACATTCTGAAATACATTTTTAAAAGTATTGTCCCAGAAACAAGTCTTATGAAAGTCCATGCACCTTGCTTATTTGCTTCATTAGTAGAAGTGATAACAGAATCTGATATTACCACCCATCTTCCTCAACTGACATAATATGAATCAAAGTTAAAAAAAAATAATAATAGTTTCCACAATACTGGTAGGAAATGGGAGAAGAGGGGACAAAACAGAAGTAAAAAATATGTGAGATGCATTGCAGTAGCATGGGAAAAGGTCATGTGCTGCCTATTACAGGTACTTCATGGACAAAATATTTCAGATTGATTAGTTGCCTGCAATAATAGTTACATTAAATCCAAATTTACAAAACTATCAGCCTTCTCATTTTGTCTGCTACCTCCAAACTGATTTTATCCTTTCTTTTAATCAAGAATGTTATTTTTCCTAGGACACAGAAAATATTTACTGCAGATTAAAAACAACAATGGAAGAGAAAAATTGAAGACAACACTAGATTATTCAAGAAAAAATTAAGACACTTAGGCTGGTCTTTTTAGATTAATATTAATTTGGCCTTTTCCAAACTTCTACAATATTCAGAAAGTTCTGTGAAAATCACCCTACTCGGGTAGACAGGTGAGGGTCTGAATAAGAAATGCAGAATGCAAATCTGAGCAAAATTAGACTCAATTAAGCAAGCATTTCAGTTTCATTTAAAGGATTAAAATGAGCTTTATATAAAGTCATTTATGCAATTTCAAATGCTTCTCTATCACCTCTTGTTAATGGGAATAATTAAAATCAGCAAACAGAGGTGCAGAAATATTAGAAATATATGCTTTTAAAGTAACAGCCAGGTAAACAGTAGGCTCTTGTATGAGACAAACTGTGGCAACGTGCCAAGTAATACTTGAGTGATTTAAAGACAGGTAAAAGAAAAGACAGCACAGGGAAATTAAACACTCCGAAATAAAAAGATTTGTTTCATTATTTTTGTTTTATAGCTTATTACTATTTCACTGCAGGATATTCTGTAATAAACGCTTAAAGACATTTAGCAAAAGCTGGTTATTTTAATTGTGTTAGAAAAACTCAAGAAAAATATTGCTGGGATCTTATAAACACATACAATTCATTTGCTGCATGCAACACAATAGAGTAGCCAAAAAATAGCCAGAAGAGGATGGTAGGAGGGAAAGCATGTAATCTATCATGTTGAAACAGTCCATATTCCCAAAACACCTAGAATTCTCAGAGTATGTAACAACTGCATCACAACAGGGTTAAAACAGTATGGGATTCCTCTGGTTCAAGAAAAAACATCCTTTCACATATCTCAAAGAAATATCGTAACGTCACAATAGCTAAGTTTACATGTGCTCACGGGTACACTGCCAAAAATCTAATCTCTGTCAAAGAAAAAAAAAATAAAAAGGCCAAGTATTGCAATTACTGCTTCAGTTTGTTATGAAAACTGGTAAAAGGTTAGCAACCTAAATTTTGGCACAGCAACAATAGGTCATTTTTTCCAATAGCAAACTCAGGCTGACACAGCGAGGTAATGCGATGTGCTCTCCCCCTCCCAAGATCAGCACACAATATTTGCACATCCCCTTTCTGCTTTACAATAAGAGCTATTTCCTAGAGTCAATAAGTTAGGAAATATGACAGAAGATGCAACACCATGCAACAATTATTTAGCAAGAGGCTCTGTGTGTCATCCGCTCGTAAGAAGATCCGCTTTAGAGTTTCTGAAACTCTTGGTTAAAATATAAAGGCATCACTTAAAAATGGGTTTTAGTCAAAAAACAAACAAACAAACAAAAAAAAACCACCCCAGAGTTGTGAGCTAAACGTTACAGTTCCTAGAGCAAAGTTAGTCTATCAAGCCTGTAAACTGGTAAACAAAAACTAAGGTTTCTTCTTCAGAAATAAAGTGTACTCACAACGATATCAACCTCACTTCCAGTTTGACATCCCAGCTTTAAGTTTGCTGATGTTCAGTAAGTTGGCCCACACTGATCAATGGAAATGCATTCTAGAGGGGTGAAGTTTCTGACAGATTTTATCCCCTCCTCCAGCACCTTGTCATTTTAGGTGGAAAAGACTAACCAGTATGGAAAAATACAGATTCACAAAGAAGTTTTGCTAAGAAAAGAAATCTGTTAATTTTCCTTTTCTTCTTTGGCAAACAGGCACAAAATTTAAAATCACATGGTTACTGAGTTCAAGATAAGACCAGCCTGCCCTCCACTGTCTGTGACCCAGAAAATCCTTCATGCCATTCCTTGCCTTGAAACCTTCCTTTCTCCAGGTTTACCCATGCTTGCCTGAAAAAATACCTTCCAATGTCTAAACTTGCTCACTACTGTTCACAGATAGCTCATCTTCTTAAATCGTCAACATTTAAGGCCAGACTTACACTTCCTGGAAAAAATCTTTTGCATACTATTACAATACTCAGACAGTGAGAGTGCCAAACACCAGTCCTCAGGAAAGCAAGCTCCAGTCAAACCTTTGACTTTGAGGTGCTTGGGGTGAGACAGGGAGTTCAGTCTTTATTCCCTTTTCTTTGCATGAGGAACACAAGCAGGATAAGAAAAGAGAAGTTCCAAAATGAGATGGGAAGAGCTTTTCTCTGCTGTTTCCACAGTGGCCTCTGCTCTGCTCCAAGGCGTAACAGGAAGTAGAAAAAGTGGTTTTGAGAAAGCATGACATACGTCCTAGCTCAGTGTTGGAAAGCTGAGAAGCTAAAAATGCACATGTTCTTTGCACAACTATCCAACCATGTGAATTCTCTGAAGATCATGCATCTTTACCCAGTTACCTAAAGAGTTTTATGCTTTCATTCACATTCAGCTTAATTAAGAAAAAAAATAGTTTGCTTTGCATGATCTACAACAGTTAGATTATGTAAAACCAGTCATAAATTATATATACCATCTTCAAAACCTCTTAAAATCATTTACTGATCAAGTAAAAGCAAAACTGGAAAAATAATAACCAATTGTCCTCTCAAATTGATTATTTATTTTAAATTCAAGCAAATACCCACTTAAAATATGGCTGGTATTACTTTTTATGTCACGTTTATCAGTACTTCACGTATTGGAAGCAAGTTTTGTTCAGCTGTAACATTAGATATATTTAATGCCTTTACCATCATGAAAGATCAGCAGCAGTGTTTTCAAGACTGTCAGATTAGGACTATTAGGCCCCCAAAAGCTGTAACTGAAGTTGATAGAACTGAAAAACAGCAAAAACTCCTGACTGCTGCTTTCCGCTTTTGCCTCAGCTTAGCCTGCAAAGTGATGCTGCTCTCAGCTTTCCAAGCCAGTTTCACTTTCTGGTTCCTGTATGATAATTACCAAGGCCCAGCAATGGGGCAGAGCTGCAAAATTCATAACTGGGGCCTGAATATAACCACCTTTTCTGGTTAAGTGAAACTCAAGATACAGCAGTGAAGCAATGCTTTCACTCATGCTGTCTCTGGTAGATCTCCTTAAAGATGGACTTTCTGAAGATTTTTCTGCATTTTGATGTCCCTGAAGTTAAGAAATATTCTGGAAGCTGAAAACAGAGGTGTTAATATACAAACCCACGCTCTCCAACTTCAGTTTAACATATTGACACCTTTTATCTCAGTGCATGCCTTCTTAAGTTTGGATTGTAATTCTTACCTTTGATTTGTAAACACTGGTCCTTTGGGGACAATCTAATTAGTATCTCTGATTGCACTGTGTACATCAGAGGTACCAAGCTCCTTGTCACCAGTCTGGCTTTGTATTTGAAGTGCCACAGGAGCCAGCACTTCCTTACTCAGAGTAGAAAAGCATACTGACAGATAAATACTACACAAATTCTCATCTAAAGACTATTTTGAAGATTCAGTGAAACTTTTTCAGTCAGTTGCCTCAGGTCCTTCTAAAACTGATAAGCTGGTTTCTTAGCTCTTGTCATGATACATTGGATGATGTGAAGTTTGCACTGAACTAAAGCATACATGACACTGACTTCCAGGTCCTTGCAGGACCAATGAACCCTACTCCAGGGCAGTGGAGGGGTTACCAGAAGCGTCCAGAAATTTGAAGTTCTGTCCAGTCCAAGTACTGAGAGCACATCTCTTGCTCCACCTGGGCCTCAGCTGCATTTTCAGCTTGTTGATGGCTTCCTGTTGACAAGATAGGACTTGAACATGCTGTACAGAACAAAATGGTCTATTAGACAGCACTCCCTAAGACCACTTTTTAGTAGTGCATTTGATGGGATTCATGTTGTGTCTCAGTGTGTTTTGGCTTGCAGTTTAACCACACATTTCAATCTACTTATTGTAGACACAGTTGCCAGTATCTCTTACTTCCCTTACCAGCTAACAAGGAGTGAGGTTGGGTTTTCTTTGTTTAGAAAGCCATAGCTGTTTATGGCCCTTTCTACAGCATTCTTTGGAATAATTAGAACATTTTAATCTGTGTTGTCCTTCACCTAAACTGGGGACAAACACTGACAGTGTCTTTCTTTTTTCACCAGATGTCACCTAACCATACTACTGTTCAGGGAAATGCACGCTTTGATTAATCCAGCTCGATGCAGCACACATCTTCTGGAAGAACAATGCAAATGTGTGTGGGAAGGAAGTGGGAGGAGGAGAGCAGAGGAGAAAAGTAGATCATGAAGTAAGAATTGGTGATGACTCAGAGCCCTGTGGATGAAAGCAAGATGCTGGTAATAATCTCAGCAGAGAAAGCATGAATGCTGGTACAACTGTGCTTCACTATATCCAACTCCACCTAGGTGCCAGGCTGCTGTGCTCTACGCTTGGCTCTATAGGCAGATGGGAAAGCCCAAGGAGTATTTCAAATGGGCAATGATATACAGGATCCTCAGTGTGCATATAGGAACATGTACATGAGTATGCACACGTCTGAATTTGCAAAATAATTATCATTTTTAGATGGAAAGAGTACCAGGCTAAGAGGATATTTTACACGTTCTATATTTGTGTAACATAGAATAAGTTTCATGTTCCATGTTACATAAAAAACCTTTGATCATATACTACTTTTAAGCTACTCATACTACCCAACTTAGCCAGGTTAATGTTCACATTTGCTGCTAAAATTAATGTTGATAGCATTTAAAGGGTCACTTCTTGGAAGTTTTAAGCACTAAGAACCAGAGAAAATTCAAATCTAGCAAAAGACATGGTAACTCAGATTTATAGCTTGACCTTGAATTATGGGAAAATATTTTATAACATTCCAGATTTATGATTCTCTTTCCTAGAGACCCTGACCATAAAAATGTGGCTGGACTTCAAGAAGCAAGTTCACTTCTGGCTTTTTTTAACAAGATGGTATCCTTGAGCTGTATGAATCTTGTAACAATTCAACATAAGCCAGAGAAGCTTTCAAGTAATCTAAGTTATCCCTTGTCTTTACAGCTAGAAGCTTTAAATGTGTGGTATGTATTTCCTTAAGTCCACAAGTGCAGCGAGACTGAGCAAAAAGGCTAGCTTTTATTAAAACACTTGATATTATATATTTTCCTCCATATCCAATCTTTAAAAGTAGATTTTGTCTTTCCAGATTTGTAGCCTGCAAAACCTTTGCACTATAGCATTTCAGAATTTTCAAAATTATATCAAACAAAACAGCCATACTGAGCTACAGAAAGAAATTCAGATACAACTGCTTCAAAACCTTATGGCCTCATAATGTGTAAAACAGACCATTTGTCCTGTGATCAATAAAATCTGCTAGACTAGAATTTCACTATAGAAAACTCACATACAACTGTTATTCACTTGACAGCTTAAACTGATAATGACAGATATGCTTATAATTATTTGCTCTATTTAGGAGTCAAGATAAAAAACTACCTATATGTTACTGCATTGCTTTCTGTTACAGAATTTTGCACCTCTCATTTATCTTATTTATAAAAGTATACTGAATTGGAGCACATGATGAAGCAGAAAAGGAAAAAAAGCTAAAAGGATATGTTATTGCTGTCTTCAACAAGCCTGGTTCGTGATTATAGAGAAGATGGTGTCAAATGCTTCTCAGAGGTGCAAAATGAAAGGATGAGGAACAATAGGCTCCAATCACATCAAGCAAAAATATTACTCTACGTTAAGAGCCAAATTTCACAAGCTCAGTCATCCAACAGAATGAGTTGCCCAAAGCAGCCATGGAGTAACCATCCTCAGAGTCAAAACTCAATTAGAAAGGGCTGTGAGCAATGGTGAAGTAGGCCCTGCATCTAATCAAAGGATAGAGAGAAATGATGTCTTGAGAGCTTTGCTAGCCTAGGTTATTTTGTAACACCATTGCATAAATATGAACCAGAAAAGTTTCACCAAGTGCTTGCAGTAGGTATGGAAAGTTGCTTTCTGAATCTGAGTATTTTTTGTAGGATTGGGTTTGGTTTTTTTGTTTTCAACAGCTTCAAAAATTGGAAGTTTACTTACAGTTACTTTCCCTTCTTTTAATTTCCAGGAGTAACTATAAAAACCCTTAGATTTTGTTAACATTTTTTTCTTCAAAGGGTTGCTAGAAATAGATTTCAAATTATCAGAAGTTCCCTTTTTTATTTAGGGCCAATGAGTGACCACAAGAAACATGTATTGAGGCATTAAATGTATTTGTTTGAAATACCTGATATTGAAATTCAAACAGCTCTTCAAGCAGAATTCCTAACAAGAAGGATTTCTGACAGGGAGTCTACAAGATTTACTTTCAAGAAAAAAAATGTGTGTTTAAGAGACCCATGAACCTTCAAAAGAACACCTTCAAAAGGTCCCACCTCACAACTATAAGGGATTTTCAGAAGTTAATGTACTTACATAAACTGGAAAGACTTCCAACCTGTACAAGGCAATTACTGGAAACAATGATGTAGTATTGAACAGAAAGGTCCTGATTTTCCTTTTTTTTTTTAAAAAGAAATCCATTATTTCTTTCATCTACACTAAAACTATAGGCCATATCCTCTAGTCCTTACTACAAAAAAAAGTCATTTTACAGACCTCCTGCTGGTCTTCTGTACAAAGAAAATGAGTACTCCAATGAGGTGAAGGGCAGAAAGAAAAGGAGCTTGAAAATACAATCCATATGAAAAGAAAAACTGCATTTAAAATGCACCCAATAAACACTCTAGATGTATTAGCATGTAATTGAGCAGCTTTTGCTGACACTTATATAACTATTTGTACAGGTCTATACAGACACATACACACACATGTATGCATATGCTTCATTCCACAAATAGCTATCCAGATTAAAAAGCCTGCCTTTTGTTAGTTTTTACTCAGAACCCACTGAAACCTACATACTCTTTGGTATCACTGAGATAGATAGCGCTCAATTGTTTCTTATTATGGCATGTTTCAAATCAACTTTGTGAACATATTAAAACCGTATTTCAGGAAGAGAAGGGCAGAAAAGATAAAAAGATACAGATAAGCAGTATCATGGCATTTCTTTTTAGTTTTTCTTTTAAAAAACCTTTCCCCCCTCCCTTCTGGTTTATATATAAATAATTTTGCTTTCTGCCTCCCACCTTTATGCTTTCTCCTGATCTCCAGAATTAGCCCCAAGATGCTTCAGAAAGAGAGTGGGACACTTTAAAATCATTTTTGCAGCACAGAGTAGGACTGATAAAGCTTTTCATCAACATGTGTGTGCACATGAACACATGAGCACACGCACACATGAGCACATGTACACGCCAACCACTGCACATTCACAGAGGATTCTTCCCTGATTTGTGTCATAGTTTAAGCCCAGCCAACAACTAAATACTTTGCAGCAGCTCATTCACTCCCCTCTACTCCCCCTCACAGTGGGATGGAGAGGAGAACCTAAAAGAAAAGTGAAACCAGTGGGTTGAGATAAAAACAGAATGAATTACACTAGCTGAATGCTTCATGCTGTTTAAAGTCATGTTGTATACATGAAGAGCAAAAATATGATAATCCATTTTTCTATACACCATGCACAGCATTCAAATGCTATGAAAAAAAATCAAGGTTCTGTAGTTGCAAATATCTCCATAGCTGACTAAGAAGATTACAGACATAAGTATTGCCTAATTATTCTCTGTTGCAATTAACAAGTTAGCTATGAAATGCTAGGACTCTGAACTGATATTCTTGTAGACATTTGCATGATGAATTCTAAGGATGGTTATGAATCAGTAACCACCTTTCTTTTAATATCTAGAGTTTACAGATTTACATACAAAGCTGTAATTGAAAGCAGTTGGCAGAATTTTGCATGAAGTTCATTTGGGGCACATTAGATGTATTTTGTCTGAAAAGCCAGACCTTCATAATTAATGCAATGGTTTTTTTTCTTCATTAAACTTCACTTTGTTATTTTGATTTTTTGACAGATAAATATAGATATTTCCTGCCTATTTAATATGGCATTTTGGAGATAAAAATATTTCCAGCATTTTCTGTTTCCAAAAATAGCAGATATACTTCCAATACCATTATTTTATCAATAGTAATACCATGGATGATAAAATAAAGAGAGCAGAGGAACTTCATTCAAACTATGCAGTGTGAAGGGAGGGCTTTCAAAACTAATATCTTAATTCTGGCATATGACTTAACATAACAGTCCCATACAAATTGTAGGGAGAGAGAGAAAGATGGGTAACGGTCTTTAAAGTCAATACCAATCACTGATAAAGACCTAGGCACACTCCATACCAAAACTGTTAGAAATTCTCTCAATTTTTATCACATTTCACTAGAAAACAAACAAGAATAAAAACCAAGTGAATAAAATACAAATAAGACCACCACCTCTGGAATGAACAGTCTATGAAGAAGAAATCTTTTACATTATGATTTCAGAAGAGAAGCAAAGGTTTTCATTTATGTCAGTCTGGAGTGACCCTACCTGCCTTTTTTCCCCCTGTCGTTCCATCCTTACAGGAATCTGAAATACTTCTGCTTTGAAACACTCTTTAATGTGAGGGTTTCCTCCAAATGCAGAACCTACTGCCACTCACCTTATACTAGAACTCTGAGCATTTAATAGCCTGTGCAATCACTGCAGTAAATGCAATGAAATCTTCCCACCATTCCTTTGCTCCACTCTAAAGTTTCTATGCAGACTGTGACTTAGTAACATTATTGAAAACCACAGGCCTGAAAACACTTAACTGAAGGTCTTGGTGATTTCACAGGAAGAAATACAGCCTCTCAGGCTTTTCCATTTTCCCACGTAAGTCTGAGTACTAGCTCTAGGAAGCATTTAGAGGCTAGATGTATGCAGCAGTTTTCCTGCTTTACATCCCTTGAACAAATGCTAGAAATGAAACTTCACTATTAAAGTAACACGGGCACACTGCTTGTTACCCACTTCTGCCTACAGCACTTAGACAACTTGAAATGCAGTACAGGAAAATACCAGGTCATACCTGTATATCAAGACCAGGACACAGACTAGGCTGTCCATGGACTGTGTGGTAGAGGTTCTGCCACGCCATATCACCCATAGTTTTGCCGCTGGGGACTGAGTGTACCTCTTTGCCACACACTACTAATCTGCTCCTTCAGACCCCAAGCAAATTGTTGATAGACAAGGGACTAAAGCATCTTCATTCTCAAATGCTGCTAGAATTCAGTATGTTCACATCATGTTCTACTGAGGGTTCCCCTTGCAAAATTGTTTTTCAGGTCAGTTTTCCAAAATAAACACAGATTCTTTGACAAGGGAGGGTGTTAAGATGCGATTAAGATTTGTGAGCCAAATAACAGCACAACATACATCCAGCCACAGGCGTAAGTATAATTTCACACAAACCTTTGGCTTTTTGGTAACAAGCCTATCAGATACTGTGTGGGGAGTGTAAAGGTTCCCATAAGCAAGACATCCTCCTGTATTTTTAATCTTCAAACTTCAAAACGGCAAAAATTTTTATAGAGGAAGTCAACTTTACTGTAAAGTGTCAGTTCTCTTACTGCCAGCTCCCCTCCCACCCTTTAATTCACATACCTATTGACACAACTATCTACACTATAGAGTCTTGTTATTTCTTCAGTATCTTCATGGCTTGTAATAACAAGTGTTTCACATACTGCAGCACTGCAAAAACAGAAATGTGAGAGGGTCAGAAGAAAACACTGGTATCAAAGATAGAGGAGATGATTTATACTGGGAAATTGCAGGGAAATTATAGTGCTGTAACTGTAATTCTTCAAAATAGTCCCCAGCATAATAAAATATATTCCTGTTTTTTTCCTGGAGTATACAGGATATAGTATGCACATTATGAAAAATATATCAACCTGTTTCTATTAGAGTCAGTTTGCACAACATGCAAAAAGCTTGATGCTGTAACACAACACAGTTATTTTATGCAGACAGGTAAGTGCTTCCCATCACACCTCACTTAAGCTCACAGGTAGAAAGCCTTGTCTTTTCATCACCATTTCTATCCCTCTCCTTCCCAGGTGGGATTGATAAAGACAGCTGCAGGAGTGAGCAAGTGGGCTGGCAGTGCTATGCACGCAGAAGCCTGTCTGAAAGTCATACTGAACACGAGGCTCTGGATAGCCAGCACTGAGGGAGCTGCTGGGACCAACAAAACAGAGGCACTTCCCTCCATACTATCATTTTTGTTCTGAAGGCAAGGAGGAGCCAAGTGGTCAGAAAGACGTAGAAAAAGAATTTCTGAGATTCTCAGCGCTTTGGCATAAGGAGCTCACCCCTATCTAGAAAAGGGAGAGAAGTGAAATGGACAGCTGAACTGCTGTAATATTCTGAATTCTAGGACACATATCTACAATCACCTCTGCTATTATGAGGAGATCTCAGCTGGTTTGGAAGGAAAAGATCTAGTAGGGCACACTGACAGAATAAAAGCTATTACCTGCTAGGCCTTTACTAAAGAATTTCAACGGCTTTAATTTAATTTCAAGAGGGTTTTGGGAGCTAATATTGTGTAGCCTTTTATCAAGGGTTACCTTACCATAAGCATGAGGCTTCTTTTCTTAATGTATCCTCTGAGGTTTTTCAAAGAAATGTTTTTTTTTCCTTTTGAGAGGCTTCTATTATAGCCTGTGCCATGCTCTGCAAGAGAAGGCTTAATCCACGCTGCTTCTGCTGTTACCCACAGTGTCAAAAAAAAGAGCAATGCAAATATTCACAATATCCTCAGACAGAAATACAGAGACACTTTGATGCTTTCATCGTAGTCTAATTCCATTTATTTCTCTAGGAAAAGAAATCTTTCCAGGTATTTATTTCAAAGATAAATTGGGCAGCTGCTCAGAATAACCAAATTGATAATAATTTGTCTATATTGTCATTTCCAGCAGCTCCTGCCTGACCATGTGTTTCCTAGAGAAAACTTTTCATATTAACAATAACTGCATGTTAATGAAGATCCATTTTATATTAAAAATAAAGATATTTTTTAAAAAAGTCACTTGCCTTGCTCCTGTAATGACTTCAGAACAGCACAGATCTGTAGTCAGAAATTCCCCTTTGAAATGCTGCATGAAACCAAAAATCCCATGGCTCTCCACAGCGCCAGAAAATAGTTCCTGTGGGTAGACAAGGACAACTTCCAAAATGTTCCTGCTGTACAATACTTAGTTCCTCTTTGCTCTTTGCATCTCCCAGACAAAGTTTGACCCCTAAAACTTCTGTCCAATAATCATAGAATCACAGGCCCAACGTCTCCACACAGCAGCTGAGGGAGACATGGAGGGGCTGGGCCCTGCACCGAGATCCACCATTAAAAGCACAGTTCCTGTCAGAAATGCACCTTTTTCAGTCTTCTACGCTTCCAGGACTTATGACACATGTCATCTTTGACCTACATTTGACCACCACTCCTGTTGTTTTCCATCCCACACTAAGGACGATTTCAAACAACACTGAGCCAAAAGCAATGTTTAGAGCTGAGTCTCACCCTTCCTCTGGGAAGGCATTAGGAAGGTCCCCATTCCTCTGCATCTTGCTCCCACAGGCTTTGCCTCCCCATTCCCAATCCCTCTACCTCAAACCAGGCTCATAACCTCACATCTACCTCCCTCACCTCACACCGGCCTCCCCATCGGTTGATGACTAGCAGGCAGCCAAGCAACAGGCACAAGTAACACAAAGGAGAAGGGGGCTCTCTATGGCACCCCAAGCTTTACTTGCCTTTACTGGTGATGGCTTCCGTCCATGTACAAGGCCACCCGCGCACAGTGCTGCTTTCCTGTACGCATTAGCTAGCTCTAACTCTCTGATTATGGTCCCCATGTTTCTCTTCCTAGTTATGCCATAATCTTTGCATCTTAAGGACTACTGAATGCATAAAATACTGCTTTAAAAAATTATAGTCCTGGATTAGGAACACCGGTTCATGACGCCTCATGCTATTGCCCAAAATATTCACCAGCACTGGCTTACATAAGATAATCTGAGGTAATTTTTGCAGTGGCTGCCCTCAAAATATAAGAAAAACCTCTCAGGAAGGCCTTAGGTACATCTCCTTGCTGGATAAAAGAGCAATAATCCTCATGGAAGAACGTGAAGCAGACGTGCTGGTGTTTTTTCACGCTCTGCATTCAGCAACATAAATCACCCAGCTTTTAAAGAAGTCTGACACAAGAAGTCAGGACACATTTAATGTGCGATAACTGTGCTTAGGTTAGCCAAGATCTGAAATTACTTGCAAGTGAAGTCTTTGACAGAAAAGCAAAACTAATGGTGAACTTCAACCCTTTTTCCAAGCCCATAAGAGGGACAAATGTTTTCCATAAAACACAGAGATCCTGATCAGCAGAATTACTTTTTGCAAAGTAAAACTCAAACCATTATGAGTTACTGACAGACTTGCATAAAAAAAAGTGTGTTTACTGCATGAGGGCTTGACAAGCCTTTTCCCCTTGAAGATGAGGAACTGCCTGACATGCAAGACTTGCCTCTCACAGCCACATGAGGAGCGAGAGAAACAGAAATACTGGAGACATGATGTACGATGGTGAATAGGCCAAGATTAGATAATGATCCTACTTTTTTTTTATGAAAGGAGGTTCTTTTTTTTTTTTATCTATAACTTAAACCAAAAATCCTAGCAGGCATCGGAAGGTGAATAAATAGGGATTGGAAATCTCAGTGCACAAACTCCTGCTTGCTTACATACACATGCAACAGCACAAGTACATATGCACATTTCTTGCTTTAGGAGCACTAATTCAAATGAGGCCTTATAAAATAAGGAGAAAACCACCCCCTTCACCTTCATAATTCTATCAGGAATAATGTCAGGAAATCTTGAAGGGACTAACTTAACTAAGGCAATGCCTACTCTGGTCTTAAAGACAGTCAGTATTTGTATTTTTTCCACCCTAGGTTTGTGTCTTATCTTTCTAAATACTCGCTTTATGAAAAATGAAAGAAAAAAGGAGACCCACATAGAACAAAACAACCCACAAACAACTTTCTTCCTTTTGTAGTACCAATATTTTCAGTAGGAAAAAAAAAAAAGGAAATTCTTATTCCTTTTATTCTTTTCCAGTTGCTCAGTGCTGGAAGGAAATACAATGAAATGGCTGAGTAGAAAATTAAGATTTTATCAAAGGTCAGCAAACTGTTTAAATGACCTTGAGCTATATACAAAGCAGCAGCACATAGTTACAGTACAGGTTTAGCTCTTCTAGGCTGAGAAGTTGACCTGTTCTTTGTTCAGCACAGCACAGCACTGAAGTCTTCTGATACACTACACATGGTTTTCTTCAAGCAAATGTTGAGCTGCAACAGAGATGCGAGTTGTTGGTTAGCCTACAGAGTTCAAAATACACTTACATGACTCCCCACTTCCCTTCCCTGCCTGCACACATACGCTCGTGAGCCTGCAGAAGTCTTTTGCGGAAGGCAGCAATATTAGAAAATCTTCAAGAGGATGCAATATGGGAAGAGGCATGGTCTTTGCACAGAACGGTGGGAAAGAAGACAGCAAATAGCTGCACTAGCAAAAGAGAAAAAATAAAGAAAAAGAGGAAATACTTTACTAAGTCATATTGCATGCTGGGTCTGGCTGGGATGGAGTTCATTGCTCCATCACAGTCTTTACATTGTGGGCTTGTCACTATTAACTGCATTGATAACACACTAGTGCTTGCAGGGTGTCAAGGCTTTCTCTGTTCCTTACTCTGCCCCCTCAGGAAGCAGGCTGAGGTGAGCAAGAGGCTGGAAGGGGGGACAGCCAGGACAGCAACCTAGGGATACTGCAGAACAGTTGACCAAAGTGATACTGCATGCTACGTAATGCCAGGCTCAGCAATAAAACTGGGGATTTGGTCTTTCCATACTAGCCACTATTTGGAGGCTGACCTGCACATTGCTCTGCTCATGGGAGGTGATGTGTGGCTGCCTTTGCATCACTTTACACACACACACCCTCCCCTCTTCCCCTCATTTTTTATATTGGTTTTATCTTGCTCCACAGGTTTTCTCACTTTTGCTCTTTTGAGAAAAACCCCATGCCACTGGGGCAGTGAGTGAGCAATATGCTAGGTGGGATGAACACACCAAACACTGAGAACAGGTAATAATCATCAGTATAATGCTGGTCAAGTTATAAATTAATGTGAAAGTTTCAAAGACTACAGCTTTTCCCACACACTTGTTCTTATTATTAACATTATCTGAGCTATCACATAGGTAGTGAGGAAAAAAAGTACACATGGATACATATTTTTGCCTTAATTTTCCTCCTGGGAGTTGAATAGATTTTTAGAAAATAATGATTAAACACACAGCTCATACTGGCTTTCTCTGAATGCTAACCCAAACACAGTTGGAAACATAATGAGTCATATCTAGACACAAGACCAATTTAGGGAAAAATATGAGTTGCTTTATAGGTAACTGTTCAATATAGGGCATACAGACTGCTATGCCAGCTGAAGCTGGGACAGTGTAGACAGACTTGGCCAGCAGTCAATAATCCTCACCCAAACAGTATGGCAGCAACCCACCCCTGGCAATATTTTAATGTTTATTTATCTTTACTTACCTATTTGCTCCCATATTTTGCAGGCCTCTGGGTGAAATTCAGGCTGCTGGGGTCAAGTGCACCAATGTCAACGGGGTGAGAATGTCGCTGTCAGAAAATGCTATAGCAAGAATGGTAGCTTGCAGGCATAATTACAACTTCAGTACAAAGTTTGTCACTATTTTTCTTTTAATATAAGCATAGTTGTTGAATTCAGAGGAAAAAGACCATGCCTTTGAGAAACGTGATGGTTTTTACTGCGTACATTTTAATTTATGCACAAAGGCCTTTTGACATTAACCCTAACAGAGGCCCACTTCTCCTTCTCAACAGTGATAGATCTTACTCCGTTTGAAAGTGCTCCATTTTCATAACAAAAGCAGTCTCCATTGTTATGTACGAAGTTATGCAGGTGTGCATCCTGCTTTTCCTTACTTAGGGCTTTCTAGAGCAACAAAACAAAAGGCACACACTGACACACAAAAGCATCTGTGCCAGCTGCCCTGGCTGACATGCTGCTGATTTTAAAGCTTCATCGTTGCTGCTTTGAGGCTGTAGGCTGAACAAAGCATAGCACTTGGTAGTCACAGCAGCTTATTCGGAAAGAATATTTTTTATACTAAAAAAACTGATTTAAAAAAAAATAAATACATTTGCTTTGAGAAATACAGCCACAGAGACAATGCATGGGAGACCTTCAACTTAAATCACATTTCAGCAGAAACTCTGCCTGCTGCCCTCCTACATACAGGGGAGCCTGTGCACACTTAAACCACAATAAAAGATGCCACAGCATACTGCTCAGTGGCAGGCAGGCTGAGAAGCCGTTATATTCATGCTAGGTAGGGCTCAATTTGAGTAACAGCAAGCAGATTTTTTGCCAAAAAAAATCTGAACTACCTGGGATGAACCTACCCACTCGCCCTGACCTACCCACTACAGAGAGAACACAGCAGCTGCACAGCCTCTATTTAAACTAGAAATGCCTGATTTAGAATGGTTCTGATTGTTAAGCTGTAGATAAGCAGGAGGAGCTCAGCACGCTTTCTCATCTCTTGTAAGACTCTTAATTTCCTTGCTCTACACACCTTTGCTTTGGGGGAGCTAGAATTCCAGAGTTGAGTCCATTTTTCTCTTTCTGTCACTGGGGATAACCTGAAAAGGCTCAGGAAATTCTGAGGACCAAGATAACTGGATGAAGTGCTAAGAAAAGAGAAGTCTTAGAAAACCCCACACTGACCACAACACAACCACCAAACACAAAAACCCACCAAACTTCTTTCTCTCTGCCCTTTCTCCCTCCAGTAACACCTCTCCTCCCCCCAAGCACCAATCACCACATCAGCTTCTCTTCTCTAATTAAATGAGTCTGGAGCTGACTTGGAAAGAATGCCAGGGACTACAACACAGAGAAGTTTCTTGTTAGCTTGTGCGATGAAGTAGGAGCCTGTTTGGTCAGTTGGTGGCTTAACCTACTTTATTTTAATGAATTATCCATGAAGTGGGGTACACAGAGGTGCCATGTAAAAGTAGTCTGCGATCATCACCATCACCATCATCATCAGACAAGCTTTGAAATTAGTTCTAAGGTGCAGTACTTTCTGTGGAGTCTAAAATAACATATAGAAGCACCAGTCAAAATAAACTATCATCCTGTCCCCTGCAGAGGCGTACCAGTACCTGCTGATGCGGTGAGGAGTGCCAGCATGGCACTGGCATGCCACCACACTGCATCTGAACTAGCTACAAGGAAAGTAATAAACTGAGATTTTTTTTATTATTCAGAAAAAGCATTGAAATATGTGAACTGTGAAATCTGCAGTTCCATTGATCTGCTTAAGAAATAGATGATATTTTTAATAACGGAAGAGCTCTGTAATCAGTTCAAGGGTGGATTTTTTTTTTTTTCCTTAAAATTCATCATCCGAAACTATTTTCTGTGAAATATTAAAATTCATAGATTGTAAATATCCAAATTTCAGATCATTCCTGAGGCCCAAATAATATAACTACAGCACTGAGAACTGCTCTGAAAAAAATCAAAGGATCTGACCCCTGATGCTTTCAGCCAAGTCCAGAAACTGAAACAGTTTAGTTTGTGTCCTGGGTTCAGAAGTTCTGCAACATTGCTGGTAAGCAATGAGATTTGCCCAACGAGACCACGGGCCTGGAATATACTTCTGATGTTTGAGACAAGCCTGACATTTCCACTTCTTATTTAATTTTTAAGTAACTACTACTTTAAAGTTCTGAGCCCAAGCTTCCTACCCCAACTAAACCAAATCTCTTCATCTTTTACTTTCATTTTCCACTTGTGCTTTTCTTTGCTGGTCAGATCATTTGGAGCTAAGACCCAGTGGTATTACAGGCTTCCTAACCCTACATTTTGTGTTTCTACATTTTCTGTACAATCAACCACCACTCCCTCTTCTACATCTGAATAAGATAAACTTCAAGGCTACGCATGTCTGCTCTCTTGCAGCTGGAGCAGACCTCAGATTTCAGTGCTGGAGATGAGAAGGTTTCTCACACAGTTTCTGGATGAAGAAATGAACTCAGTGGTTCATATGCTGTTCAGAAATCAGCATTTTCCCAAGAGGAAGCCTGGGTGGAATTTGACTCCGTGATATCACAAATCAGAAAACAACTTCCTTTCCAAAATCTCAGTGCTACTATCATTCCGAGCACAGCTGAAGACAGCAGTAGGGGAAAGAGGCTTCTCCTTCCATTTTCCCTCAAGCTGTTTGAGATGGTCAGGGAGGGCAGGAGAGAGGGGAGAACCTTCTTAACAATAGTACCCATTTCCTCATAAGGACTAGGTAACAGCCTTGCAGCCTTGCAAGCACAGCCTAATAGACTTGCAGCACAGCTGTGCTAGAAGCCCTGACAAAGAAAGGGCCCTACAGCAAGGGTCATTAGCAGGGAGCATCAAATAATTTTTATATATACATATATATGTATTTTATAATCTGTATGCAGAAATCATATCTATATACATATAGGTAGAAATATATATCCATATATATAACTGCAGTCAGGAAAACAACAGCAACAAAAAAAAAAAAACTAACAGAAACCCATCACATTTATGGCCGAAGGTGATCTCTGGTCCTGACACAGCTGCACCAGAAGAACTTGTAATAAATATGCTTTACTCATGCCATGAAGTATTAAAACAAAAACCTATGTAATTATGCATCTTGACACGTCCCCCTCCTGTGCAATGGCTGAAGTTCCTGTGATAGTGGGATCTGTTGGGTTTTTTTCAATCAGGATTCAAAGTATGAACATGCCGCTATTGCCTGCAGTCTCTCACAAGACATACTTTCTACTGTAGAAAACAGAATGTGCATCTACAGACATGCTCTTGAGTTCACTTGACTGCTGTGTGTTAGTACTTTGAAAGTAAGGCCACCAGTCATACCTTCCCAGAGTCTGGATCTTGGAGCTAACGCCACAACTTCCCACCACAATACTGATCTCCCTCAAACAGATTACAAGGCAGAGCACACCTCAACCACCACATGCTTTTTCTGAGATTTAGTCTCTTATGAATTAAATTCCAATCATTTTTTAAGTGAAAAAATATAGCAAATAATGTGAACTAACACCAAGCAGAAGCCTACAAGCAGTTTACTGTGTTCAATCTTGTTGGCCGAGTCCGATTCTTCACATTCAGGGGAAGTTTTACTGTAAGGTGTTGTGGTTTAAGTCCAGCCAGCAGCCCAGAACCACAAAGCTGAACCCAGCACATAAGGAAATTCCAAGAAACACTTTTTTTACCTCAGTTCCTCTGACAAGGTTAACTATGTTCTGCTTCAGGAATAAAAAGTTTCAGAAAAAAGAAAAATCCCTATTAAACTACAAGCCACTTGGAGTGCTCTTTTCTTCCTTTCCAACGTGTTAATCGGACACTTCAGCTTTTCTGTGACCCTGAGGAGGGGAGAACATTCCTTTCAACCTCACTGCTGTGTTTTTCTGATTGCACTAGCAGGTCTTTTAGCCCAGCAGCAATCCAGGCAGAGCCGGCTGGTTTGGTGCAATCTGGAAGGCTGTTGTAATAACAGAACAAGAAGCACAAGGAAGAGCCTGGCAGCTGTATAAAACTCCCTCCGAGCTCCAGACCCACAGAAGCTCACCAGCCTCAGCAATCAGCATGACCAGCCAGTCTCAGGGAATCCAGCAGCTTTTGCAGGCAGAAAAACGTGCCAAGGACAAACTGGAGGAAGCCAAAAAAAGTAAGTAGCTGGCCTGGTTTTACTGTAGTTTTCAACTGCAAGCTCTTCAGGATTACAGTAGTTTACAGAAAACCAACATTATCTCAACTGCATACATCACAGCTGGGCTGCTCCTATTCTTTTTTCACACCAGCATTAGTACTGTGCCTTGACTGCAGCAAGGTATTTAACCAAACCTGAACATGCAGAGTTTGCTTAAAATTCTGTGTGCACGTGCGCTCGTGTGTGCACGCATATGTGACTTATTACATTAAACAAGGTTTTCCTTGTTACATTCATCCTGTCAGCTAGATTTATTCTTGCTTCATCTCAATGCAAATAACATCATAACAGCCTTCCTTAGCTATTTAAACTAGGAGCCTACATGTCTCTGCTCCCAGTCCTTGAAGATCAGACTCCAAAATCTCTCTCTTTATAGACCCTGTATAATTATTTCAGTATTCCTCTTTACTTACGAAATCTCATAACTTTCTTTCTAATCTTAACTGGGCTTAGAAACAAAAATACATGAAAACAACAGGAAATTTCAGCACAATGACAGTAATCAAAGTCATGGCACAATCACAAGCACCATCAATGCTGTATATGCTTTACTACATGGTATAAGTAATCAGCAAGTGATTAAATGTTCAGGTTAAAATAAATGTCTTATTTACTGAATGCCTAAATGCCTAGGGCAAAGCATGTTTAGATATCCAATAACAACACCTTAAATACATCTATTCTAGTCACTCATAAGCAAAAAATTAATAACAACATATAGAAAAATTAAGGTGTCTGCCAGAAGAATTTAAATCAAAGAAATAATTCCCCTGGCAGGGTTTTTCCATTATTAATATCCTTTTATTCTCTGTATTCATCTCCCAGTGCTTTAAAGCAAAATATGGTGACCTTATTCTCCTGAATGTAGGTACCAAGCACATGGGTCACTGACCTGCATTAGAACCAGAACTGCTTTGTAGAGTTATCCTAATTTAGAAACCAACAGCAGAAAACAATGTTGTCCTGCAGGACTCAAATGAAATGCACAAATATGATATCGTGTGGAGCAAGAGTGTGACAAAGGAACATATTTTGTTTTCCAGGGCAAAATAGAAGCCAAACAAAAATAATTTGTGTAGCTTCTATATCCCTGTTACAAACAAATCAGCCGTGTGTTCATTAATTATTAGTTTCACATGGTAATTTCGTACAGCAGCACACAAAAAATAAGTAGAGAGGCAGCACCACTTCCTTAAGCATCCAGCCACTACCCATGCCTTGCAGAATCAACAGGGAGGGGGAGAATTTGCCCACCTTTATAAAACAGAAGGCTCACAAAAAGAAGGTGTTTGGAGACTGCTGCTCCCAGCCTGAAAGCAAGGAATAATTAAGAAGTGATTCGACCTTTATATAGCCAAATGAGGTGCTCTATGTGGGATGATTCTTCCCTTCTGCAGGGCAGAGGAAATGCACTGCTGCCCGAA
This sequence comes from Myiopsitta monachus, assembly GCA_017639245.1. Classification (NCBI taxonomy): domain Eukaryota; kingdom Metazoa; phylum Chordata; class Aves; order Psittaciformes; family Psittacidae; genus Myiopsitta; species Myiopsitta monachus. The sequence continues at coordinate 10,380,860 of CM029923.1, read as the reverse complement.
GCAATAAGCAAGAAAGCATATGACCTGGAAAAGCACATCCCCCATTGGAGGGAGTGGAAGTTTGGTCTGAACACAGGCGGCAGAATCTGGACTTTAGCCATAATAGCTTGATGTTGATTGCCCTTTACTTACGGTTTTGGGCTTTTTTGATGTTTTCATTTCTAAATTAAAATGGTTTGTTTCAGTTAGGCTTTTTCTAAAAGAACCAGTTAAAAAGAGATTTTGTAAATTAAGGAGCTCCAAGAATGAAAATTGTCATTATAACCTAAAAGTAGTGATCTAAGTTGTGTTGCAGAATCCAGACATAGTTAGTGGTGCCTTTACTTTGCTCTGTCAAAAAATGCACTATTCTGTCATCACCTCAGCCCTATACAGTGTGTTTGTGATAAGCACAAAGTTCCTTACAGATAAAGTATCTTCCAGATCTCTTTGAGTATGAAACTTGAATTAAACCACTGCCTACGCTTACCTCAACGCTAATACACTGGTAGAAGTTACTCAACAGCTACAGAAAGAGATCTACTAAGAATTTTGCTACCAGTAAAAATATTCAGAGTAAAAATATTTCATCAGTATGACTTTCTTCTCCATTACTTTTCAGGGCAAACAGTTTTTTGCCTTTATAAAAATATAGGAAAATGAAAGTTTCTCATACAAAAATATCTGAAGGTAGAGGGGGAGATGGAAGAGGAGATAACAGAGCCAGACTCTTTTTAATAGCATCCACTGAAAGGGCAGGAGGCAATAGCAAAAATTTAAATGTAAGAAAACATCTCTATAACTGTGAGGGAGATCAAACCCAGGAACAGGCTGTCCAGAGAGGCAGCGGACATCCTCCATCCTCAGAGATGTTCAGACCTGCTGGATATGGCCCTGATCAAGCTGCTCTTGCCAAGCCGGCTTTGAGCAAGGGCTTAGAGTAGACCCCGGAGGCTCCTTCCAGCCTCAGCAGTTCTGTGTGATCCCATTAGAAACTTCAAGCATTTCTAAGAAATTTTATTCATAGGTGTAGCTGATCAGTGGCAAAAAGTTAATATAACTAATGAAGTAGCATATTCATCTACAGCCTAAAGACTTTGTGGTTTCCTATTGTTCATGTTAAACACTGCCAACAGTTTCTACCAGGGTGTGAACAGCAAAGCTCTTGTGAATTTTAGATCTCATGATCACACAAGCAAGGTCAGGCCTTAGTGTTTCTGATTCGTTTTGGGTTTTTTTAAGTCCACCCTGGATTTTGTGTGAAAACAAACATTATAGTTAATCTAACAGAATAATTATAGCTGCACAATCAATATAATTACAGAATAATTATAGCAATAAAAAGCTATACAGTGTTATTATATAGCTGTATAATAGCTATATAATATTATATTCAACATTACAAGAGGTTTGCAGTGAAGCTACAAAATATTTAAAGATCTCCATGTTGTACTAATTTCAATTTTGTTCACAGCACTGTCACTACACCACCTTAAATACTTAGCTATACCAGCATAACTTAAATGCTGTCGGGCAAGGTCAAAAGGGATTCTTTTAATGCCACTCTGATTATGCCAAGTCAGAATTACTTCAACAGCCTCTTCTCCAGAGTGATTCTGCAGTTAGGTCAGCATAAAGGATGGCAAAGTTTGTGCATAAAAACCAAGATAAAAGAAAATACATGAAATGCAACCAATATAACCAGTTTAATCAGTTAACCTGTGCACACACATACAGTTCAGTGAAACAAGGTGAGGACATGCTGCTTTACTGCAGAAAATGCCAGCCCCAATCCACCTGGTACCAGTTTAGATCAGCAGCTCCTGCTCAGGGACTGGCACTCTGCAGATCTAGGCTGCAAGTGAAAGCAATGAACCATTCAGTGAGTCCTGGTGCAGTCCTGTCTCTGTTAAACTGCACCTATGACCTCCTTTTTCACTGAAAACAGTCATTGCACAACAGCACTGTAGGAATGAGTCCAACTGTTCTATTTACATTGTAATGTGAGAAGAATGAATGGCAGGTTGTTCATGAGGAACAACCACAAAAAGTCAGTTTCAAGGAAATGCGATTAGCAAAACTCCCCTTATGCAAACCCTTCAGTGTTTACAGTTGATACTCACATAACCAGATCAAAATGTAGTGTGAACACACACAATATTGTATATAAACAGATAATGGGCCTATTTTTTGCTAACATATGTGCAGCTCTTTGTAATGCAAAATCCATTTTGGATAGCTGAAAAATTAGCAAATATATAAAATTATATTTATAGACATTAACCAAAGCAAAAAATACAAAAAAAGCTGTTCTTTACATGCTTTTTCATACTTCTTGCTCAATACCCTTTATCCTGGCTTGCAATATCTTTACTGTATCATTGGCTGACATCATTTATACCTGAAAAATCAGTAACAAGTTGTTGATAAATGCACACATGCAAGGCTGAAACTATTGATTAAACAAACCAAAACAGCCTGAAATCCTTTGGCCTTCTACACACAGCACTGCTTTAGCTATCATTTTTGGAACCTAGGAAGAACTGTGCATTGTCAGAGCCAAGGCATCAATTCCTTAAAATTCTTTTGGGTAAAACAAGGGAAACCAATGTGTAATGAACACTGGTTTTAACAAAACTTGTTTTCTTATAGATTTTTTTATCTTGGCTTGAATTTCTAGCACCTAATAAAATTAAAACTCAGATGAAAGATTTCAGAAATTCAGATTAAAAACAAATGTTAATCAAAATATGATATTGTAACCAGAATTAGATCCATGGCATTCTCTTGGATAATATCCAGGACATATTTTATCTGCTGAAAAAACTATACATACTGATCAGCTGCTCCTATTGTTTTTTATTAAAAGTGCAAAATGGCCTTCTCAAAATAAGCATCCTGGATCCCATTTTGCAGATGATTTAACACTGTTGAAGACAACTGAAATGGTCTTTTTTAAAGAAAACGGGATTAACTTTTGGCAACTTCTTCATATGAAGTTATTTCTATGCAGGACTTCAGCTAGAAGCCTAGATGATCTGTTTGGAATCAGAAAATTTTAGCACGGCAGTTTTGGGGAAGTAAGATAACTCTGTGTTTGAGCAAATTAGAATGCAAGACTTATGCTTTCTACTGTCTTTTTCTTGCAAGATCAAAAAAAAAACAAACCCAACAGCCTAAAAACTTCCAGTTCTTTTGGATCTAACCAGAGCTAGGAATTTCATTAACATTACAAAAACACCCAAAAAAAAGAATACAGCCTTTCTCCATGCTAGTAATGCTCTCCCATGTTAGGTAAGAAAACCTAATACAGGGCTGACCTGGTTAAGACTTGGCCAATTTAACATGATGCCTAGAAACGTAGAGGATGTCAGCTGCAGTAATCATGGATGGCAGTGGACAAGGAATCCAGAGCACAGCTGCTTTGCAGCTTTCCATCTTCAAGGATGGGAAAGAAGGATGAAGGGGCAGCAGCAAACCTGGCCCCCACAGCTCGTACTGTGGGAGAAAAGCCTCTTCAAGCTTTCTGTACCTCACCTTTATGATCCTAAAGGAAATATCACAGGGACAGGTTGGTTTGCCCATCCTCCTGTATTTCTTGCTCTCCTTTTGCATGATCTTGGCTGAATTTCAATGCTCTGCCATCCTTCAATGCCTAAGGCTTGATTTCAGCTGGCCTGTGCTCTGCAGAGAATCCCCTCCAGAAAATCACTGAGACTTTGAAAAGGCAATCCCATATTGCACAACTAAGGTAGCAGACAAGTGGTTAATAACAGACTGATTAATTAATTTTGGTTTGTCTCTAGTGAAACAGCAGGTTAAGCTCTAGTTTCTGCTTAACTTAATCAGGTGCAGCATATGCACTATCGCATATGCTGGCAATTGCCGATTCTGTCCACAACGTTGTTGAACTAGCAGTAATTTACTCACAGCTTTTCCACTTAATTAAATAAGAAGCAGCAGGTTCCTGCTGTGCCAATCCTAAAGGCATCATGGAAAAATGAAATGGCTGCCACCCTACAGTGACACCCTATGCATTGTGCTTACTCCAGTGCACTGTCAAGAGCTGACATGTATGTATATATATACTTTTTGGTTCACTAGCTATATTGTCAGAGGTAAATGAACTGTTGTTTTACAGTTACTGTCTTTCCATTTTGTGCATTTTAAATGGATTTATTTATCTATCCTGTGGCCAAATATGCAACATATTTACTACAGATGGCCCCCCAGATGGAATTTGAAATTAAAATCCCACTGATTTTGAAATAATTTAATTTGCTGTAGAGATCCAGTTCCTCAGCTGGTGAAATTGGCAGACCTTCATCATAGTCACTCCCCCTGACTTACAGCTTGAGAAACACCCCCCAGCTCTGCTCCTAGAGAAAAGCTCTATAAATGTCTGATCAGTTCCAAATTTGGAGAAGAGAATAAAGAAAACTCCAAAATTAAGACCTAAACGCGGTTCCAAATTTTGTTGTCCAGATTGATGTCAAGCTCTTACACAAATCTGTCGGTGCGCACAAAATCATCCCAAGACATCATATGGTGACTGGCAGAAGCTGAGGTAATCAGCCTTTACCACATGCATACAAGCCCTAAGAAATTACATATTAGGTTTTAAACTGCCTCTCTGCCCCTTAACACAGAAGCACAGTGCCTCAGTGGTAGAAGGACTCCGCACAATACAGCTAACTACTCAAAAGAGCACTGCTCTGATGAACTGAGAGTCAGTAAGGCTATCTAGCTCCTCACCAGGTTGCTCCTTCCTGTAAAAAGCCTTTATACAATCTTGCACCCCGGTTCCCACAATAAGAACACCCACAACGTCAAACAGTGCAGGAAACAAGGCTTTAAAAGGCAATTCACATTTCAGGCATCTCTCTGCTTCTAATCATCCATCTGCAGATAATGACTTGAGAAGGAGCCATCAACTGGGCAAATAATTTACTGGTGGATCAGGCATTTTTCCCAGGCTTTTTCTGAAACTCAGATGTCTCATAAACAAGTCTTCCTCCCAAGATTCAGCTTCCTCATTGTACCATGCTCAGTGAAACTAGACTGCTATATGCCGCACCTGATAAGGCTTCAGAAGTTGAGCACATGTGTAACCAATCCAATGCAGCAGCCTGGAGAAAATAAATCAGAAATACTAATGCTAGTCATTCTAGCCTACTTGTATAATGTTCCCTAGGATTTCAGAAAATGTACTGTTTTCAACTTCCTCGCTTGAATTGAATGATTAAAAGAACCAATCAAACAAACAAAAAAACACAACAAAAACTTACAAGAGTATTCATATTGCTCAGTGATGTTTAGTAAGTAACTAAATGGATGTTTCAGATATGAGATCAAGATGCCTTTTTTCAGTTGCTTAGCCTCCAGTCTCTCATTTCTTGTGATATCCTAATTTAAGCAACTAAGAAATAGCTTTTTCAGCCATTGGAGACATTTTCCCCTGTTAAGAAAAGGGAGCAAGCTTATCCCCTCCCACTCCTAAAATTCTAGCTGTTCAGCAGAAAGAGATCACAAAAATCAGCATCAGCCCAGGTGTCTCAAATATATCAACTCTCAATGCAAGAGGTTTATAGCCCCATCAGCTACGAAGTGAGTTTTCCAAACGAAAGCAGATTCCTGTGGTGATCCATGAAACTTTACCAAGTTTATACAAAACAAGCAGAAAAAGATGCATCACCTTGGGGTGATTATGACATGTTCAACACCTGCTTCATGTAAAAATGTAAGCATTACATCCTCATCAAATCTTTTACTCCTTGGCTTTATGTAACATCCCTGCTACACCCAGGAATGACCTTATGCTTATGGTCATTAAGGGAAAAGGGTTTGGGAGAAGAAGACAAAGCGTGAAGGCTGCAACTCAGTTTGGTACTGGTTAAGACATATCTTGTAGTACTTTGGAAATCTGCCAGCTCTAGCAGAATCCAGTTGATGTGAGATGAAGGGATGCTGGCAAGCCATCAATACAGCAAATCTTACAGAATAACGTCTTTTCCTATCAGTGACAATTAAAATCTGTTATCTGGCTGCTACTATTGCTGATGAAGGAAGGACAGATATTTATTTAAACACCAAGCTGTGATGAAAAAAAGAATGCATTTGTGTTATGAGATAACGTGCAATTGCAAAGACTTCCGTTGTTAGCAAACCAACAAGCTTTTCATTTGATGTGTGCTTTCACACAGGGAGTTGGTCTCAGAAGATGGGTACTTTAGTGACTGGCTTACAATCAAAAAGCACCTACCTAAATCACGTTGGCTCTTCTGACTATTCTTGTGCAAATAAAGCTGCTGTTGACTTTGCTCAAAGCTTTGTCTGTTTTACTATGCGGGGTAAAATACCTCTGATTTAGAGATATTCATCTTTTGGTATACAGTGACAGTTGTGTGTGAAGTAAATCTCTGTTTTTTCCCCCATTAGGAAAGGGAAAAAGGCTGAAGCAGGCCAAAGAAGAAGCCATAGCCGAGATAGACCACTACAGGTTACAGAGGGAGAAGGAATTTAGGAACAAGCAAACAACTGTAAGAAACCTGCATATGTTCTTTTGTAGTGTCAGTCTGCTCAATGGTAAAACAAACTGCTTCGGTGTTACACAGGGACTTCCGCAAACCAACATGAGCACACTGATTAAACAGAAGTATCACCTACAGAGTGTATACGCTTCATTTTGACTACTTCACAGGCTTTGAATGCATTTGAGAAGCTATTGCGGACTTCCATGACTAAAATTGTCCAGATTCTGTATTTGGCTCATGCTTGTCCTTTGAAGACACACCTCTCAAAGAAAAACACCTTTGGGTCCTCTTTAATTCCAGACAGATCTCATTCCTGTCTTGAAACTGGAGGTTTCAGTAAGGTGGATGTTGCAGTAAAAGCAATGATTTAAAATCTTTCTTTTTGATTCTGTTCTACTTTAGCTGACTTTTTTGACCATACAAGATGGCATCTTTGATGAACTGAAATCTTCAAAAAACTTTGGGGGTTTTCACTATATTTTCATAGTAAAGATATTGCTTTGGTAGGAACTCAGTTTTATTTTTCAGTCACAAACAAAACTAAAGCTGCAGGGAAAGGCCACTGTCTGTGACTGAACATTTCAGAGAAGCAGGACAAAGCACATATTGTTCCTCAAATGACAGTATGTTGTACAAGATCATTGCAGTCCTCCTTCACATTCCCTGACCCCATTATGTCAAACATTTATCCACCCAGACAAATGTCATCATTATTAACCTGCGCCTGGAAGGCAGGCAGGAGTTCCAGCTAAGCCAGTGCAGAGGGAAGTCTGATGCCCAGCTCAGTTAACTGGGCCAGGTATTTGGACACAAGCATTTTTAATTCTCTGTCACAGTCCCATTTGATGCTATTCTTCCTCTTCTACTTAGTCTTTCGCTAGATCAAAACTGGGGTGAATTTTCTCATACTATGGAGGTGTTCCATATCAGTCCAGAATGAACAACAGCAGCAACAGAAAAATATTAATTTGAAGTTAGAGTGACATGACTTTTTTTCTTTTACACAAGATCTTTTTTCAAAACATACTAAATCTCAAACCAATTTTGCTAGTGCTCATGGTGTTTGTACTCAGGGTCTGAGATCTGTGAACTCGGGAGTTGTGAAGGCTAGTTCTGAATTTTGTGGCTTCCAAGTCAGTAAGTCAAGGTAACATTTTAGAGACTTTGGAATGACACGAGCATAAAACCAGTACGGACAAAATAAGGCACTAACCTTCAAGGTCAGAAGAACATTGGCTGCACTCTGACAGGCAAAAAGTCTTCAAATTCAGAAGCAGAAAACAGTTAAAAAAATACGCTGCAGAATTGACTATCTTGTTACAGTATTAGCATGAACTGAGAAAGCAGGTTCCCAGTCTGCAGAAGCTCTTCTTACAGTTATACTATTATTATACTACTTTTCTTGAGGTTTTTCAAAAGTATTTAGTGGCTGGATAGCACACAACCATCTGGGATCTCTGAAAAGTTATTTTCCCCAGTGGAAGACATCAGCTTCATAAATCTTACCTAAGCTGTACAATCTTCCCCACATGAGACCTTTACAATTTGTTTAAAAGCTAAAATGAAATGCCAGCTAAAACCAGTTATTATAGGAAGCTATAATCTTTTCCCAATATTTACAATTCCATTCACATCCTATATTACTTCCTAATCAGAAAGTGGTTTACATCTGGATAATGAGAAAGCTTTTTACTACATTGTCAGGTACTGGTAAAGTTGCAAAAGATCTTAACTCAGCTGCATTTCCTTCTTTTAAGGACTAAGTTGGGCTGGAATCACATGGAAAATAAAGCTCATCACTCCTCCCTCATTTCTGGTCATGCGCTAGGTATTCCACTAATATCACAGGTTAGCTTCAGCTGCTAGTCCACTCCAGAGAACCACGGCAGGAATATGAAGAATATATTACTTATTCCTTTCTCACCCTGTCATCGTGCAGAAATGTCTTCTGCTCTCCCTCACAGAATTTTTTAACTGGAAACCTTTTCTCTGCTGGTATCTGCAGAACTTTTCCATAAAGGAGGAATTCTAGGGATGTTGGGGCAGTGGGGGAGGAAGGAGCAAAGTCACAGATTTGGAAATCATGCATCTGTTAATAACATAACCTTGCTAAAATGTTCAGCAAGTCTAGAGTCAATTAAATTCTAAGCGAATGTCCTGATATTAACTGTGCCAGAAGCTGTCTGGTATTTTGCCAGATAGGAAAATGTAACATTAACAGACCTTGTCTGCGGCCTGTGGAGGGTTGTACATCACTAACTGCTGAAGACATTTCAAGTACTCTGAAACTAATGTTTTGCTCCTTAGCCACACTCACATTCATTCTCAGTGAGGCCAAATGAAGCACAGGGGTGATAGAATTTAGTTGACTAGTCATTAAAATAGAAAACAAATTAAAATGAGCGATATAAAAGACAAACATGCACAATGTTGTTCCCACAGTGAACTGGGAAACTTTCATTACATGGGGAGATTCCCTTTGCTAATGAGCATATGAAAGAGTTCCCTTTAATCCTGCTTTTATGTATACAGTTCAACCTAGGTCATACCCTTACTGCTAGGAAGCACTGCGACATGTTAAGATTATGTTTAGACTAGATAATGAAGAAAGTACAATAAACATAGCCATACATAACCCTTCATTTTGCTCAGAGGACTTCTGCTTTTCAGGTCATGGGCTCCCAAGGCAACCTCTCTGCTAAAATAGAAGAGCAAACAATAGAAAACGTCCGAAACCTCACTAGCAGCTACCACAAGAACATGGAGAGCATGATGAAAAAGCTTTTGAACACAATATGTGATATCAACCCTGAACTTCACCCAAACTTCAGACACGCAGTTTAAGATCCATTGGATGTTTGTAAAAGCAGCCTTCTTTCTTGATAAGCATAAATATTTTCTCATTTATTGTTTCTGTTTATGTGAAATAAAAAGAACACTAAAGCCAAGAGCACACAGTTCCATATATGCTTTTAATGTGACAATAATTACACAGGGTTTCACAAGCATTTGTTGGAATATTGTTTCCTGTTGGTAGCGAAGCCATTGTCATTTAGACAAGGGCAGGTCAACAGTAGAATAAATGATTATTTGACACCAGCAGCTTTTCAGTAGGAGTCTTTATTCCTTTTCTGTTATAAAATGTTCTGTAGTGGGGTATACTTCTTCACTTCGAGAGTGGTAGGACACTGGAGCAGGCTGCCCAAGAATCTGTGGCTGCCCCATCCCTGGCAGTGTTCAGTGCCAGGTCGGACGGTGCTTTGAGCAACCTGGTCTAGTGGAAGGTGTCCTTGCCCACAGCGGGGAGGTTGGAACAAGATAATTCCTAAGGTCAATTCCAAACCAAACCAGTCTATGGTTGATCTGTGATTCTATGTGGTGTTACATAAAGTCTGCTTATCCCAATCTTCATTGTACTTCAAGAGTATCACAAAAACCTAAAATAAAGGATTTTTGCTTTCCTTGTGAGACACAGAGTGCTCTGCTTATGGAACATATAGGCAGTCTGCAGCTTTTGGTCAAAAGGGAGGGGTCAAAACATTTTCAATTTTTGTATGCTAATTTAAAGCAAAATATAGCTGACTTTTACAGAATTACATAGCCATACTCACAGTATTATCCTTTTTTATAACCACACCATAAACTTTCTATTGCTTTGTTGAGTTTGAAAACTGAGGAGTAATCATTATTCACAAAATTGCTTTGGTTCAAGGTGCAGACTGGCAGATCCATCATTATCTATAAAGTTACACCAAAAGCACAGGAATCCACGGGCTCAAACTCTACAGCAGTTACATTAGATGGTACCTTAACCCACAAGTTGTCCACAGAAATCACGTCACTTAGAGCTCACTTCTGTTACTCTAAGTGACCTTGAGCATTATTCAATGGCACAGATTTCCCTTGCAATGAATTCTGCTGCAGTTTGGAAAATACAGTATGATCTGGTGCTTTCAAGGTGAAGACCACTAAATCTGACGGGAGGATGATGGGAGGCACTGCTGAAGTGGGGGTCTGGCACACACTGGTATCATGAACCCCCTTAATGCCTTGTCTCCAGTACAAAATTACACTGAATTAGAAAAGCTTGAGAAATTGCAATGACCAGCAAACAACAGCCATGATTCTCAGTCCACGTAGACACAGACAAATCATTTCAATTTCACAGCAGCTAGTCGTAGGCAATCTCCTGTTCCAGTGAGGTTTACACAGCTGACACGCTGTCATGCGTAAAATGACCATAAAGCCGTAGTCAACTTAATGTCAGCAAACATGACTTCTCAAGGCTCTGCCTGGATGCCACATAATCTCCAAGCTCTGATTGCTACAGTCTCTTGTGCTTGATTATATTCTCTGGGGACACAAGCATGCTGAGGAATAGGAAAGAGACTAGAAATCCTGTTGAAGGATTTAAAATCAGTTAAATTAGCTGAAGGCTCATTTATTTAGGAGTGTTTTGAATCAAGTTATGATAGGTTTTGATCTACTGAGGGGATGAAGGAACTCCAGTCCCAGTCTATGCAGATGAGCCAATGCAGGCACCTTCCTGCATGGCATGGGGCAGTCAGGATTGCCTCATTGCTTAGGCGCACATGCCTCCAGCTTGGGTCATGGCTACAGTCCCAGAGCAGTCCCTCAAGTGTGAGGTATGTATTTTCTGTGAGCTTAAGCAGTCACCAAGGTGGACACTAATCTCTCACAAGGACTCACTGCAGTGTTCAGGACTGCTCCACTTTCCCTTCTGGGCTACCCCCCACCAGTTATCATTTCTAAACACACAGAAATGTTGCAGGTCCACTGCAGAACTAAAGCAATGGAGTTTTCATTGCCAGTTGTATGGGAAAACAATACCCTTATACAGCAAGAGCAGAATTGCCACAGCACAGCTGGCAGCAAATTAGAGAAGCAGCTTTCCAGGAAGCCACCAACACAGATTACATGAAATAAAGCTCTGACTTCTTGCATTGCCCCACTTCTTTTCATGACATTCCTCCTTTGCCTCATTCTTGCCTAAATCTACCTTCTGTTACCGACTGCTTTTCTTGCAAAGCTTCTGCCCTCCTTTCAATGCTACTCTCTACCCTTCTAGCCCTGACAGCCACAAACACATCTTATTTAGATCTTTAAAACATCCCATGAATACGGCCTCCTTGACAAAAACCCAAGCATGTGGTGGAGGACAGCAGAAGCCACTGGAAGCATGAATGAACATTGTCTGGAGGGAACAGAGCAGGTCTCCCATCTCTCATGCACTGACACTGCACTGCAATCACGGCAATGACCTGGCTGTACCCTTGCTATCACCTGCATACTTGAGATATAAATTGAGTCTTAAGTACTCAAACTTTCCAAACATGAATATTGTCTTGAACTGTGGCCAGTATGTAAAGCTTACCACTCATGAAAAGAGAATTAATTCATTATGATTAGCAATTTTGATCTTGAGAGAGATAAATCTGAGAGCTTTGAGCACTCTGTGCATTTGCTGGCTTCTACATTCATTCCTACTTACTGACAAGGAAAGGGTGGTTACACCATCGCTTTTAGCTGTACAGAGGTAAAGGTCCAATTAGATTTCATGTGATTTGGCAAGATACTGGGTTTTTTAAATGAAGAGTGTAAAGTACCAGCTGCATCAATGGACCGTTGAGGTGCCAAGAAAATGCCTGCTGAATTCACAAGCGAACAAATTATCTAGTATGACATTCACATATTCAGGATAAAGGCAAATAATTACTCCACACAGAAGAAAAAGAAACAGTAGAAGCAAGCAGGATTCATTTCAAAATGCTTTTAAATGCATAAGAAAAGAGTAAAATCGGTTACTCTGTGTTAGCAGTCACCTACCACAGGTTACTACAACCACCCTGTCACCTTCTGGGGAGGATACCTGGAAGCCAAGGAGTCCCCAGCCCTGGCAGCGTCCTGACACTCTGTTACTTAACGTGTACCAATGCAGTTGCCAAATAAAATGGCAACATCTCACGTATCACAACACAAATAGAAAGCCACATATAAACAGCTTTCATGTCTGTGTAAATCTTATTTTTTTTCCCCATAAATACCTCTGAAATCAGGGTCTTAGCAAACACCTGAAGAGCTCCTATGAAGGTTTCCATCTCTCCAGAAATGCTTTCCATTGGAAAGGGTGGTTGCCTGACCAGAGCGCCACTTCAGATAAAGGGATTTTCCGCACATCATTGGAAGCCAAACTCTGTAAGGATTAACTATTACCCTCCCTGCCCAGAGATAACGGTACACAGCAACAGTGATTAGCACTTTCAGTATTTCAATTAGTACATTCTACCTATCAATAAATCAGGAATCAATAAAATGAATGGCAATGGGGATGAAATGAACTTGGGGAGGTTTCCCAGACTGACCACATTTTCCAGTGTCTTACAAAAGTGGGTTAACAAAGCTTTTGCTGTCTGAAAAAGAAAAGCTGTATTATACAATAAATTCTAAATCCACTGACAGTGCCTCAAACAACAAGTAGTGGAAAAGATCATACCAGTGGAAAGTACAAGAACTGTTTTATGCAACTCATGACATGAACTAGGCTGAATTTCTCTGGCTGTTTTCCCTCAATGTTCTACTTTGAGTTATAATATATGAGGGGACAGTGATGTGATTCCCATTCATGGGTGATGAGGGAAGATCTCTGAACTCATGCCAGTAAGACAGAATATCTTTCAAGTCTAAATAAAGTAAAATGAAACAGACATGAAGAATTAATACTGTGTTCTATGTCGAGGCTTTCTACTGACTTTCTCATTAATTTTTGAAGAGCATGGAACAAGAGATTTGGGAAGTCAGAACCAGATATTAATCTGGCTATGATTATGATATTAACCGAATACATGGATTATGACATTAACTGAAATCAGATTTCATTCCTTATATATAGCTGCCTCAATTAATCATTCCAAAATATGACACATATAAATTCATATAGTCTGTAAAACATAAGTTGTTTTGTAAATGATCATATATGTAGGACACAATTGTGTGGGAAGCTCTTTACAGGGCAAAATATTTCAGGCCCTGACTTTAAAGATTTTGTAGTTCAAGGACTGTGAGCGCTGTTTCCCTGTATGATGGGACAAGATGACCTGCTGTTGCAGGTCTCAGAACTTCAACAGAACAGGTGACAACCGGGTGACATGACATACAACCACAGGAGACGTGAACCTGCAGATACGTGTCTCCACAAGCAGCCTTGCTCAGAAGCATCCTTAACCACAGACAAAGCAAGAAATATATCTATGTCTAAGGATTTATAGCGCATTCCTGCAGCAAGGGGCTGTGTTGAATTCTGGGTAGATATCTAGGCAGGGTGAGACTTCAGACTGAATCTGAAGATGAAATATAAACAAGTTTTTAGGCCACTAAGTAATACCTTCCAACAGTTGCTGTGGCACTGGCCATTAGCTATATTGACAGGCAGGTTATACAGTCATCAGTTAAAGACATAGCTATTGTGAAATAGTAACAGTTCTTAAAAAAGAAAGGATGAACCTTGCTCCTGTGGCCCACTTAATGGGAAAACACTACTTTCAACTGGCATTTCTCTTGACTAAAACTGATGAGAGTGCCGCATCTTTCAACTATGCACCTTTTCAACTACGGATTTGTTTTTCTTTCAAATAAGTGTGCAGACTAACCAAATTTTATCCAGACACAATTGTTTTTCCGTCCCAGCCACTTGTCAGGTTCCTACTCCAGGATGCCCTCACCAAAAGACTAACCCAAGGGAATGGTACTGTGTGGCATCTCATCATCGCTTTCTTTATACCGTGGGGCAAAGAACATTTCCCTGACTGTCCATGGGCAGCCAGGTGCTACTGAAAGAAAAAAATGTAAAGGGGGGAAGGATAGCAAGCAAAGACTTTGGGGTGACAGCAGCAATTCCAGTTCTTTTTCATTCCAGAAACCCACCACAGTCATGTGTTGATTAAGTAGGAAACAAAGTTATGTTCTGCTTCACATATACATGCATATACTTGGAAATAACTTCCTCCAGTTGATTGCAGAAATAGAGGAAATGCTTGTTATACAATACACAAGTGTCATATATTCCTGCCAGGTTCACAGTGGCCTGTCCTTCACAGATTTGATTATTCCGCATTTTATGGTAGTATAAGGCACTTCAAACCTTGAGCCCTCCCCGAGGAATGTTAACACTTGTTAGAAGTACATGACCCAACCAGTCTTACTACAAAACACTTGGAAAATGTTACATCGGAGTACTATTAATACACTCTACAGCACTTACAAAACATGACTGCATGCGGAAAATCTGATGACTTGCAAGCTTATTAACTTCCTGAGATTCCTTGTTGCTTTTATGAACGATATGCCACAACTGAATTACCTGACCCAGGGTGACTCCTGGAAGTCCCTCTTGCCTCAGCTATCTGATTTATTTACAGGTACATCAGACTCCAATATGCTACCAAATTGCCACATCACTTTTGGAAATACAGAAATTCTGAGTACAGCTGTGCTTCAAAAACTGCTACTTTAGTTAAAAACAAGCATTCTATGAAATATCATGCCAGAAAAATTACCTCAATACTCACGATTAAATAAATTTGGCTTTAAGAAACACAGTATTTATAATTCAATTCACTTGTAACAAACCAAATAGCATAAATATCAATGTAAAACAGATCAGCAATGTCAATATAACCTAATTTGTATAGCCACCTCTATATATCTCACGTAAATATTTATTTTGCAATCCTGTGGCACTGATTTATTGTAGAAAATAGATGGATAAAACCATATATATAACATAAATGTAATTTTAACCGTGCATGCATCACTCTGGAAAATAAATCTAGCATTTTGTAGCAGTCCTCTTTCTATTCAGACTTACTTGTGGGAAACAGTGCAAATACACGAGCGATCCCATTGCTGGCAGTGGGATAATTTATACCTGTGCTTAAATTAAGGCGAAGTGTGGTGGCAGCTCAGAGAGCCAGAAGTGAGGCCTACCAGCAAGGACAACCTGCCAGGGCACTCCTGCTGCTGGGAATTGCTCCTGCCATGAATTCTGATCCACATCTCTTCCCTGCACCCTGCAGCTGCCCTCTGCCTCACCCTGGTATAACTATTCTGCTATCCCAGGGAAGACAGACCCTGGCTCTCTAATAACCTCAGGATCTAATTTGTAACTTACTTTATAAACCTGGCTCCCCACGCATCAGGAGGATGCATTTTACCTCTTACTCATGCTTTCCCTTCTGTTAGCAGTAGTGAAGAACATTTAATAAATGAAAAATTGTGTCTTAGATTAATACTTTTTAACATATCTATTAATATCAGTTGCAAGTCAAAAAACAGCGTTGTTTCCTATTATCACTTAACTTCTCTGTCTGCATGAACTGAGGGAAACAAATGTGTCTTGTGCCACAGCCTGCCAAACCCGTTCAGTGTATTTTCCCTAATGGTTTTTCCATTCAGCTCTGGAGTAACTTCAGCACTTTTCTCTTTTTTTAAACCACTTCTCGTCCATATAGTTTCCTAAATACTCTTTGGAGTCATCAAAAAAATTGACATTAAGACAATAATTTACTCCAAGATAGAGAGTCTGCAGAATCTCCACACACTTCTGTAAGTACTTCAGTTCCTGCTAACTTATATATAGTTTATAGCTTTATACCTACAGGAGCATAGATATGCCTCATACACATCCTTGATATCAAAAAAAGTTTATTTGCATTATTTCTTCAGTTCTGGGGTTTGACCATATTATTTATTTACCTTGGAAAAAATAAATGAAAACTACTTTCCTACCTGTTTGTGTCAAATTCAAGCCTGAATGGTTCATCAATTTCCACTTAATCAATGCTAAAAATAGTCAGAATTGACCATAAAGGGGGTTAAACCTGACCTAGGAGAATGTTTCTCAAAGCAATTACAGGTTTTCTGGCAATATTGCTTTCCAAACTTTTGGTTAGGTAGAACTGTTGTGAGAATCTTAGACTTGATTGTCCGCTGCTGGGAATCACTGTAAGACAGATGATACCAACAGAGCAGCTCAGCTTGGCTTTGTGAAAGTCTCCAAGCTGTGCATCCATGTATATGTCCAGCACTTGCTGTACTATGTAGCTCCCTAATGTCCCAGCACTTCTGCTGCTTTTCTGACCCTACTGCTCCCATCTGAAACCAGATTCAGTAAGAAAAACACCTTGTGATGGAGGGAGTTGCTAGACTAACAAGGCACAAGACTAAAGATGATGTGCATGGTCACAGTTTGTGCTAGGTCTATGCGCAATCACTCCCAAAATAGCAATGAAATAGGCTGCAGAGTGCACCAGAGAATTAAAGAGGATTTCAAAGAAGGAGGGTGTCCCAGTAATACTGGCATTTTCTGAGAAAATTGTCCATCAAAATTTTATCCATCAGCCCAAGCTTTAAATTGTGATGCTGTATTATTTTCAATGAGAAGAACTGTAAGAAAGAGATCTTACTGTGAAGTTCATTGTGACACCCTTTGGATCACTGCTTGAACAGAACAAATGGATATGGCCATGTTCAGTACAGCATGAAAACTTGCCACAGCTTTGATTTGTACAGAAATTCAGTAATTCCACAGTACAGCATGGTGCTTTAAAAATGTGACTCACTTGTTGGAGATGGGACTCGTTCATGCAATAAGACCAATATTGGTACTCTTTGGTGGTTAGGATGTCATATTCAGAAGAAAAAATATGTTCTACACAAGAAGCATGTGGACTTGTCAGCAAACACTGAATGTAGTCATATATACCAATACATTATTATTTGCTTTGTGGATAGTAAAATTAAGTCCCTGATGAGCTCCAGAATGAAAATATCTTTCCTCTCCTTGAAATGGTAAGCAAACATGTATCCTACATTCAAACAAGGACTCCAGCATTCCTCACAATCTTGTGCGGCTTTTAAATTAAACTTGATATTCGTTCTCTAGTACCAGGTGGGAAAGGGTAAGACGTGTACTAGTCAAGGCAGCAGCTAATTAAAATTCAAAGCATTAACAAGAGCTGCACTATGCTGTTTATGGTTGAGATGCAAGCATAAAGTTTAATGAGCCTCTTTGCTTTCTCACCCCTTGCGACTTGTGCCCATTCTTTTAACTACTTTTTTGCCTTATAAACTTCAGGTCCATGAGAGGTGAAGATCAGTTTGAAGACGCATATGACATAACAAGCATGTCTGAGTTTGCGTTTCACTGCCTTGCATCCTCTCTCAGCTGCTCTTCTGAGGCTGGAGTCTTGCAGAGTACTAACAGCAACCAAGTTCAAAAGTCAACCAATAAACTGGCACTGCAGGAGTTACAAATGTTTGCATAGGAATAACATTAGTAATACATGCGCAAGTATTTGCTGACCTTACAGACTACTACGGGAATTCAGGCTTCAGCATGACGATGAAAGACCTGGGAACTGAAAGAGCAATCTTAACAGAGCCCTATAAATGAAAGGAAGCATTTTACAAACCCACACTCCAACAACGTGGGTTTGTAAAAGGTCCAGTTCGTGACTCAAAACCTCAGACTAATGCCCTAAGGAAACTGCCGAAAGTGCAATATCCAGCTCCTCTGCACTGCAGTGGCTTTCACCAACCGCTGGGGCACCCGACACTGTTTGCGGATTTGCTCTAACACAAAAGAGGCAGAGAAGGTCTATTTCCAAAGATCACACTGCCGATGTGACTGAAGGACTTGCAGTCATCCCTCCTTAATTATAGACAGGGAAGTCATCTCTGTTTCAGGGGATCCTTGATCAAATTAAACATACCTACCTCACCAAGGGAGTGCAGGTGCTAGGGTAATTGGTTTTTTGGTTAGTCTCTTTCTTGTAGCCACTACTGTCATCATGAAAACTGATGAGGGAAAATAAACAAACCCAAGCCTCCTACCATCATCAGCCCAACATGTTCTCTCACACCGAATGTAACCTGGTTTTTTTTTTCACTTCTAACATGTATCCTAATTTATCCCCACTATAGCCTCCTTAATTTATTTACGGATTCAGCTGGCATTGTCCTCTAGTTACTTTTTCAAATTAGCACCTTCATGCTTTCTTCTCCTCCAACTGGAATTCCTCATAGACATGCAACAATCACTTAATTTTGCTCCTCCACACTCCTCATAAGAAGCTTCATTTTGTTACACATTCTTACCAAAAAAGCATGACAATCATATAAGTTGCGCTACAAAACTACTGACTATCATATTACCCAATAACATCTCAATTATTTCCTTGTTTTCTCAAATCCCTATTCATCTGCTGTCAGGTTGCGCTACAAACTCCTGGAGACTGTAACCATTGTCTCCTTCAACCTCAGCCTCGAGTCCCACCCTTACTGCAGTCCTGCTCCGTGACTGTGGTGCCCAGGCATTACCAAACATGAATTATTACTCTTTAAACAGCAGGGGTTTTGTGGTTCTGTTGTGCTGAGCCCTATACAAACTGAGGAACAGCAATCCCTACCTCAAGCTGGTTGCAAGTCTGCTGCCTATGTTTGGTGCCAATGAATATATTCTGAGTACTGCCCACCATTGCACATGTGAATCCGACCTTCCTGACAGATCATGCAACAATTGCTTACAGCCTGTTTCCATTGACACAGCTACACCAAATTGCTTATGACTTGAACAAAATGCTTGCTAAAATTAGCTTTGACTGCAAACAGGGGCAGGCTGAACCTGAGCATTAGCTTTTCTTAAATTGAGAAGCAGTAGGTAATTCTAACCTATTCCTGCTACATTTGGTAGAAAGCAAGAATATTCCCTGTGTTTATCCCTGGGGTGGGATTAAAAAGGCACATTGTAAACCTAAAGACTCCCATTTGCATTGTTTTTTCTGGAAGACTTGAATTTAACAGCTCTGACCTGGATTAAAAATAATGACCCTCCAAATTCCAAACTTTCTTCATATAAATACTGGCTGTTCATCTATAGTATAATTTGAGCTAGTTCTTAACTTGCAGCTGGCTCCCCACTACCTGTCATTAACAGCTTGTGCAAAGCTAAACCTAATTGTTCAGAGGTGAGAAGGAGAGAAGGAAACCACCAGTTATTTCTGACTATCTATCTAAACTATTTCTTACCATCTATCATGCCCGTCTAAGCATGCCACTGCACTGCTGGCATGCAGAGTAATCTGTCAGATAGACAAACGAAGGGCCTGCTGCTTTGCCATTACTGCTGCCTAATTTAATTAAAATAACAGTATCTATAAAATAATTAGGTGTCAGAAAGAATGGGTACTGCTCTAGCTCTGCACTCTTCTTTCTTTATTTGACTCAAGATTTCAAGAGTAAGTGATCTGGTGGCCTCTAAGCTCTGACCTTTATCAAGTATTCCCAAGATCTGCAGCTCAGCTTTTCTAATCTTACCTTGACTCCCCTCCAGTGACACCTGACCCCTCCTTACAGACTTCCCCAATTACCTCAATATTCACAGTATTCCCTAAAGCACCACTACATGGAATACTATTATCTCTTATCTATTTTATCAATTAACCTTAGGAACATTTGGCAAGCTATTAGGGGCAATCGCTGTGCTTAGAGAAAAGGACAGAAAAGGGGCTGTGTTTTAAAGGTGTGTGTGGAAATTGCCATTTAGAACACATTTTGCATTGTCTTCTAAAGGACAAAGAACTAGGTATTTCAGAAGCAAAGCCAATGTATCTCGATTAAGCCCCTTGTCTGTTTTGCATTAAGGACTCATATATTTTTTAAAGATGTTTCTATTTGCCTGTATTTTCCCCATACATTTTCTGTTGCTCACTCCTCACAGAGTCCTTCAAAAGGCAAGACCGACCTGGGGATGAAGATGTCCTGGATCTCTAACTCCAGCCCCATACCCTATTTTCCAGGTCAACTGCTAGGTTCTTAGGCTGGTGATGCTGTGCATCTGCCTGGGGATAGGAAACAGACTCCTGAAGAGCAGGATCCTTCAGGAGAAATAGTTTGGGAGAGAACAAGCAGTCAGTACTGAAGAGACAATAATAGCATGAGACAGTAGTTAAAGCTGGGGAAGAGATCTGCAGGAAAAAAGTTCATTCCCGTTCACTGTGCTGTCATTAAAACTAGCAAATTATTTATAAAGTTATTTATTTGATTTCTAATCAAAATGTTTGGAGCCTTTTGAAATCTGAAATTTAGAAATATTGTCTAAGGACAGCCGAGACCGATTCTTCAATTCTCTCACTGGCGGGTGGTTTGCTTGGCTTTTTTAAATTGCATATTTGGCCACACGATCAGATTGTTGCTGACTCCAGATAAAAGGGGAAAGAATTCGTCTGCTTCACAAACAGACTCAAACCAGAATGTTTTGAACTGTTGGTTTTGGTTACTGCTACCTTTTTCTCGAAGGCTAAAAAACCCCCACAATCTTCCAGTTTTCCAAAAAGCTCAAAATGTTTTTGAAAGCCGTTTCTCATTTTGATGGGCAGAGCAGTGGCAGAGGCATACAAATGCTCTGCGCACAGGGAGAAGGGGAAAAAGAGGCTCTGCTGTTCGTTTGGGGTGAGATTTCAAAAGCATCACTCTGACCCCTGCAGAGGCAGACCCATATGCCAGAGTAGACAAGCAGAGTTAGAGGTTCTGAGCTCTTCTGGTGAAAAAGAAGGAAAAAAGAAATCCCTGCTATCTGGTTCTTTCCACATTTAAAGCTGTTGCTTAATCACATACATTTTATGTAGAAATAGTGCAGAATGCAATCCCCAACGAAAAGTCAGTGCTGATTCCATCTCTAATCAGCAGATGGCACCATGAATTCATCAAACAGGGTGGAGACCAGAAAGAAGTGTAAATTTATCTCCCAAAAAAGAAAAGAAAAAAAGAAGAGGGGGAAAAAAAGAAAGCATCCACCCAGCTTGACACACATAAATCAGGAATTAAATTCAGAGGGTGTATCTTTTCCCACATTCCACCCCTCCAGAAAGAAAATGGGCTGTGGAGCATGCTGTGTGACACACTGATGCACAAACAGCAGCTATACTTAAAATGTCCCAGCCTTGCCCTGTCACTGACCTAAATTGTCTCATCACCTTCTGGGAGAGTAATAGAAAATAAAACAAAAACAACCCAGAACTATTGGTCCAAACTCTGTCCATCCCTTGCTCTGAACAATAGTGCCCCTGGAGAAGAAAGCCTCCCCTGAGCTGGAAGGAGGGCCCAGAGGCAGCCCACTGGGAAGCTCAGAGGAAAAGCTGGAAGGCAGGGCTGCCAATCCAGCCCCAGAGCTCGAAGTGGCATTTGGAAAGCCTCGCCTGGCTCTTCTGGTCCATGGACAAAACCCCTTCAACTCTGACACTGCAGCATGCATACAGATGCATGCAGGGGGCCACGAGTCCATCCAGCTAACCAAGGCTGAGAGCAGACCGACGCAGAAGAGTTTATGAGACTTCAATTTATCCAGCCCAAAGAGCAGAATTCCTACTTGGGATTCAAAAGCTGGTGAAGGCAGCCCCACCCTCTCCCTTGGAAGTGCCCTACATCCTTGCAGACCATGGCATGAGCCAGCAGCTCTGCAGCAGAACCTGCAGTATGTGCCTGCCAGGAGGCAAGCACTGTTCAAAGGAGCAGCACAGCCTATCTGGGTGCTCACTCTTCTCCCAGCCCAGCCACACTGATCCTAACCTGGGCTGCTGGGATAACCATTTTGACAGGCGTGGAGCTGGCACCCACCTGGCACCACCTGACACCCACCGCGCTCCCAAAGGGCTTCACTGGTGGGTGTGAAGTGCAGAGGGAAGGCACGTTCCTGCACACACACCAAGTGATGTGCAAGATGTGCTCATCCTCAGCAAAAATCTGCTGCCTTAAATATGGGCTCTCCATGCTCTTACATATGAACAGTGAGTGTGAAAATCCTGCCTGTCCATCTGTTCCTTAGAGGTTTCTTTCTTTTGCTGCATGTTAGTATTTCTCTCCAAATCTTCTTCAGCAGCACAAATCACGCCAGTGACATTTATAGGTTAAGTAAATAGCATGCGGCTGACATCATCTAAGCACTGTAACAGGCACCGTTAGGTTGTCTATGGATAGCTTTAAGGCTATGGACTTCAAGCTCCATTTATCTTGTTCTCAATGAGCGGTAATTAAAATCTGCAGTAACAGAAGTATTGCTCTGAGAAGCAACAGCACTACCATGCAAAGCGCAGATATTTTGGCTACAGGAGAGAGTTGAATCAACTGTTTCGACCATGGCACAGAAGTGAAAACTCTGACTTTTGAAATGTAGAGAGGAAAGCAGCACAACAGTAAAAAGATGAGCTTACCTTGCACTGCGTGGAGTCATCTCGTCTCAGGCCCAAGCAGGAGATGCTGTAAATTTTTGCCGTTTCAGGCTCTGTGTGTCTGGTTGTTGTGAAGTGATTTTTCTTCCTAACCATTCCTTATGTTTCTCCCAGCCTGCCTAGCAGACACAACTCAGGAATTACCAATACCATTGGCAGTGACACAATTGATTAAGTATGAGCAATACCAGCCTGGGTTTTGCATTCAGTCAGAGCTCTATAATGGCAGCACAAGGGGCCTTGCTTGTTGAGCAAGAAGGGCTTTATGTCACTCGTCCCTAGAGCAAGGCACAAGTGAGCTTGACGGAAAAGGCAGCGAACATACTGTCAGAAGCCATATTCATAGGGAAAAGGCAGAACAATGGGGATTATATGACAGTGCAGAATCAAGGAATTAAATCACCCCTGAGGCTCGGATATTCCAGGCTTCCCCGCAACACCTGCTAGAGACACAGGGGAGGACCTGGAGTGAGCCCCTGTGCAGGTCTCACTACCTGCGCCAACACACTGAAGGAAAACCTGCAAAATCAATTGCGGCTCTTCTAAAAATCATGGGCCATGTAACTTCACCTCCTGCTGCAAGTTCAGTTTTTCGCCTGTTTTCCAGTCTGAAACTGGACTGGAAAACAAGGGTAGGATTTCTTTGAGTCCAACTTTGTTTTTACTCTCTCTGCACAGAAGTGTAACTCTTGCCTGCCTTTCTGCCGCAATAGTGTAGTTCACTTTCAAGTGATTGTAATGAGAAAGGAAAATAATTGCTTGCTATAAATCGAAAGAGGTTACGTAGGCCACTTACACACTGCTAACTTGGTAATTACTTTTCTCCCTAGGGATGGGAAGGACCCTGAACCCATGTCTGCCCTTTCAGCAATGTGCCCAAATCACCACAGCAGGGTACTCTGTGCCTGAGTTTCTTTCCCTCTGGATGCTCTTCCAGCTGACACTGAGTAGTAAAACATTTTTTGGCTGGGAAGAGGGTAACAAGAGATCGGAGACACACAATCTCAGCTGCAGCCCTAGTGCCAGGGAGAAGTCTTCCACAGACAATGAAAGAGCTTGAACAGGGAAAACTGAACCCATCAGCTCAGTCTGTAGCAGCTGGATAGCCACCCTGTCCTCACAGGTTGACATGGAGACACCTTTGCTCAAACCCTTGGTCTGAGTCAGATGGACAATTTAAATCTTGATACTGCCTTTCCCAGATTTGTGCTGGGAACAGCCTAAATGCTGGCGCAAGAACGAACAGCAACATTTCAAAGTCTTTGTAAATAAGCTCAAAATCCAATTACTGCAACTTAGTGCTTCATTCCAGTGAATAAAAAATACCTACTTCTGGGGAGTAATGTTTCAGGCTGGCTGTAGATTTGGGAAGTCCCTTGTTACTTCTGGCGCAGTGATACATGGGGATGATGGACACTGCTCATCTTATAGCTCTGTATGCCTCTTCTTGCTGGTGAGCGGCCATCACCACCGTGCCTCTTCAAACTATCCCTCGGGTTGGTACAAAGCTCAGAAATCTTACAGCCTGCTCTCAGCTCTGTCAGAGACATTGCAATTCGAGTCTTCGTTTTTTACTTCGTTTTTCCATCTCCTGCCTATAAAATGGGAGTGACAATAACAATTACTAAAAACTAGAAAACTAAGTGCATCCGTGTACAGTCTCTCTTTGCCCCGCTTTCCAAAGAGCTTCAGGTACAATGAACCATTCTCCTCTTTCTCATTATTTATTTAGATTTAAAACATCGGGGCAGTAAGGTTGCAAACAATTAGCGCAATCCTGTCACCGGTGTCCCATTGCCAAACCTCTGAGCTTGCAAGGAGGTTCCTCCATACCACTGATGCTCTCCATGGATACAGGGCTGTGCCCATGCAACAGCAAGACACTAGCTTATATTTGCATGATATCAAGGACTGTGGGGTCTTAATTAAAACCTGAGGCCTCTCACCCCCACCAGTAGAAGAAATAATCCTTAATTGGTGCCAAAGTATGTGTGGGCCATTCACAATGTCTTCACCAAACCGGTCTCCTGTGCCTGCTTGTAATAGAAGGGTTAGTTATAGAATAAGACCCACCACCTGCTTGGTAGTCAGTCTGAAATACAACAACCTGTGACTGCTCAAAAAAACAATTAAATAAAGGCAGTTGATGTTACTCTATTCAATTATTTTTCAAGGAAGAAGTGGTCAGCAGCAATATTAAAAAATCTATGTAATTCATTCACACTTGTTACCAATATAGGGTTATTTTCCTAAGTACTTTTCTCCTCGCAATCAGTGCTTTCTATTCAATTTTCTCCAGGCTTCAAGTTGGATAAAATCTTTTTAAAACCAGCTGCTTAAAAGGAGAAAACCATTCTTCTTCAGCATGGCTTAGGAAAGTTAACATTATTTGTGCCACAGTGCGGTAGTAGGAATCATTAGCAATTTTGTTTAGCCAGAAAGGATACGTTTAAGCTAACAATCAAAATACACCTTTAGGACACCCAGAGTGTATGCCTGTTGACTCGCTGCCTCTGCACAGCTTGCTGCTTCCTCCAGGGGAGACGTGAGGCTGGCACCACCCTTCCGCCGCCCACCTCCATTGTCACAGAATGATGTGGCTTTAGCACCAGTCTATGGCTTTCATAACTCTTGATATTTCCAGTTTTATATGTACCTGCAGCTGGTGGTTGTTTAGACAAGTCCCGTCTTATTAGGGAGTAGCTATGACTGACGGTAGGCCTGAAGCCGTATTTTCACGGTAAGCACTGCTGTTCAGCCCTTGTAAGTGGAGCTAAGTAATTCAGGGAGAATTTCATTTGACAATCGTAAACATGGTATTTGTGAATTTCCATTCTTTCAAGTGAAGAAAACGGACCAAATTAATCAGGTATGTACTGCAATTTAGCTACGCTCTCCGCTGATAAGCAAAATGGCTTCTACACCAAACCCACACCTCTCTTCAGTTCACTCACTGTTGAAAATGTCCAAGGACATTTCTCTGTGAAGAGCTTTCTGCTCACCAGACAGACCCCCAAGAGCTTACTTACACAGCTTGATTTATAGCTGAAGTCTGAAAAGGTTTTCCTTCAATTCTCCATCTCATGTTCCCTGGTCCAAAACACTTAGTCCCTCCGGGGCCCTTCTCAGCTTGTGCTCCCCTTTGCTGCTGCAGCTGCCCTTGCTTTTCTGCACCACCCCTTGCAGGACTCTACAAGGTGCAGGAAGAAAGAAGTCACCTGGCAGCAGATACAGGCCTGTCTGCATACCAGCAGCCATGCAAGATGATGGAAACAAATCCCACCAGACCCAGAAGGCTAAGAAAAAAGTAATTTTAGAGGTGTACTTGAGCTGTGGAGCAGCCAGAGGTTTGAAGCATATTCACAAAACCAAAGCTGCTCTTCAACAGGTTAGTCGAAGAGCCTGGTGAATGCAACATGAGAGTTTCAAACTGTGCAATCACAGAGCTGTGGATAATCTGTCTGAACTCCACATTTCATTGCAAAGAAACATCTAACTCTTCAAGTGTATCATTGTGCTAACGCCAGCATTAACCTAGAAAATGTGTAGCTGAGTAACAGTAATGTGAACTCCGATTTCAGGAGCAAGCTGGAAGTATTATAAATGTACTTCATGACATAGCCCACACTTAGCTTTAGATGCCTTACAGATCCTTAATGGTTTGTGAGTTTTTCTTGATGGGGGTTGTTTTCTGGGTTTGCTAATATTTCATTTACAGTAAGGTTGAAGACTGTATGCCAATATATGCACTTGCACCAGTATTTCTTTAAGTATGTTCCAGGAAATGCCATACTCATGAACTGCTCTGTAATGTAATCCTTCAGACTGGAGCAATTCATAAGATCCCAAGAACAAAAAAGCTTTTTCAGCAGGTATAGTTAATCAGGAACTGAGTACATGCCACAGTAGAATCCCCAAGGGTTTCTAGTGCTCAACCAGAGTATGGCCAGTTTGTTGTTTTGCTGGGAAAGCTGTCATAGGACAGACATCCTCATTAGAGCTCCATTTTCACGTTCTTTGGAGTTCAGGCAGAAGCTTTGCTGTCTCTGCTCCACTGACCTTTATTGGTTGTAACCCAGGATGGACTCAAAGGAAAATTCTCAGCCCTACAGTCCAAAAACTTCACAGTGTAAGAAGCAATTCACACTAAAGATAAACTGTGAAATGCATTCTTAAAAGTGTTTTATTATCATTTTTATTTGAGCCTCATGCTAGAGGTAGACATCTTTGCTTGACACAAAGTCCCTTGTCCCACTACCAGTGTGAGAGCTCCAGGACAAAACTGCAAATTGGTTTCCAGTTCTATTTTAAGAGTAGTTTAACAATCAGAAGAGAAAATCTGATATTTAGTGGCTAAATTTTTCGGCATTAAAGGTGATGGGGCAAGATCTGCCCTAATAGCTCAGAATGAAGAATGAAATGCAAATATCCACACTGCGCATGGTCCAGCGCCTGCAAAGTCATGCATATCTACCTGCTGACTTTGGCAGGCGAAAAGGCCACTGGGAAACTCCTGAGGGACTGAAAATCAGGGGCCTGGCATCCCTTTCCTGGCACATCATAGGCAGTCCTATGCAGCATCACATGCTGCAGTGATCAGTAGTGAGCAGCACCCTTGCTGCAGCATGCAAGCCCCAGCTTGTCATGATAAACTCCAGCTGCCTGGCAGCCTCCAGCAGGATCATCCACCAAGGGACCATTTACCTAACACCATCACATGAAGACACCAAGCAGCAGTAGTTTGAGGAACATGACAGGTCTAAATATTGCCCTTTCCTTCTCACTGCTAGAGCAGACTCAATAGAACAGGATAACGAATTACATCAGGCTGGCACATATGGCAATAACCCTCCAAACATGGAGGCACACACTCTGTGTGGTACCTGCTGTATACAGCAACTAAGTGTGCCCCATACAGACATTCAAATCCAGTTCATCTCACACTGTTTCCAACAACTTCACTAGATATACTCACAATATACGTAAGCAAACCCAGATTAGCAATTCGGCAAGGAAAGGTTTCTTAGTGTTTTTATTTAGCTATTTTTGAGTAGTACAGTTACATATTGTTCACTTGCAGAAGCGGAAGGCTTTTATAGCTCCTTTGTCATAAAACAAACATTATCAGGTGAGAACATAACTGCACAGAAGAGAATGGAGCAACACTAATTTACATGAGCAAAGGATCCAGCCTTCAGGGTCCTCTGTCTTTTCAAATTGAAACGGACACAGTGCAACCTTGAGGCTGAAAGAGGGTAGTCCAGTATATAAAGGCCTGAAGAAACACTGCTGGTTCAAAAGCAGCTGTGCCCTTGTATTAGCTTTTCTTGTAAGCACACTGTACACATCTTCTTGGCCCAATTCATAAAGCAATGTACCCAACCATACGCCACACACAGCGGGCACGAAATTCACGCTGTTTTGAGTGTGTCTGCATATACCACTGCTCCAAAAGTCCAAATCACAGTGTCATCAACTGGGGGAAGTTGGTGCTCTGAAATGTGTCTGCTCATGGGAAATTGGAACTACTCTGCTTGTCTAAGGGTTTTTCAACACAGGTGAGATTTACTGAGGCAATTATACTGCTGTAACTGAGCACTAAACCCCTGTAGTCTCACTGATGCAACTCCCTAGTACTAAAATACTTATTTGCAGTTCAAATTAAATTGCTGTGAATACAATATAATTACTATGTTGCATAATCATAAGAGGAAATATCCCTTTGCGGACAACTTCTAAGAAGCGAAAGCCTCTTCTGCCCTGGAAAAGACAAGGCATCTACAAATAACTTATCAACAGATTTCTTCTTTCTCTGATCATGTGTGTCTCTGTTAACAGCCTGCAGTCAGGCAGCTTGAGCTAATGAACAGAGCACAGGTTCCAGACAACTAGCATCTCATCTCTGGTTTTCACATGTTGAGTGACACCAGCTAAGTCACCTGTTCTTTTTGCCTTGGGGTTTGTTGGTAGCACCAACATTTTTTTTCTGGCAAATCAGTACAGGACAAACACCAGTCTAATACAGCCACTGTCTAATTTTCCTAATTTAGATACTTTTTCTTCTTAACACTGAATAAAATAAAGTAAACCACCTATTGGTCCAGTGTTTCTCACTATCACGTTCCCCACACAAATATGGTTCCTCTGCTCAGTGTATCCTGACACTTGGAAAAGGTTTGCACACTTAGAAAGTGAGCTCAAAAGTGAGCTTCTCTGTGTGAATCTAAGTGGTGTAATTCTCCAGAGACTTGCAAGGAAAACCAAAGCCACATTTGAATATACTTCCTCTGAAGCCACAGACAAATAAGAAGTTCTTTGTTTCAGCATGCCATTTTACCTGCAGCGCTGCAGACACGCACATGGTGACTGACATCCCAGATGTCCAAACATAGGTCTTAAGACACTATTTTGCCCTGCTAGATGAATGGGATAGGCAGTAGTTCTGCCATCTGATTTAAACTACCCCAAAGTCTATTTACTGATAAGTCTGTGGTGGTCTAGTCTCAAAACCCATACTGTGTATTTAAAAGACTCACTGCAATTAAAGAGCTGTGCAGTGCCACTGCTTCAGAGCATGATGGGCTGCTGCAGAAACAACAGCACCTCACAACCAGGCAGTGGGTCATGGGAGCCCACATGCCTCTGGAGACCCCAGTACATCATCACCCACTCCCATCAGCCTCTGCCACTGCTCCCCATTCTCAGTAAAGGCTTTATGTGGCCTCCATAAACACCAACCTATGCCCAAACTAATGGGCTTTCAAATTTAGGAGATCAATAATGTTATGTACTCAAGTACTGGATGATGCCTGGACTATCAAAATTACTCCAGGCTTCCTCTGGGGTAACCAAGTCAGAGCTTCCTTTTCTGAGGTTGACTTTCTTTGCTTGCTTAACTGACAGGTGAGAGCCAGGGGCAATCTTCCTTCTTACCTTCAGCTGCCCCCCAGCACACAGGGGTCTGGGCACAGCTACTGGAGACTCAAGCAGGCAGCCAGCCCCAGCAAGCAGCAGCAAAGCCAGCACCCCTGCCTCTCCATGGCACCCATGAAGCATGCCAAGCAGGGAGCCCCACAGCAGGGATGGGTTGGACTGACATCAAAACCACATGTCCATGGGGGCACTGCGCCACACTGCAAAGGCCCCATTAAGAGCATGGCTGCCCAGCACCCTCCACTTGGGTGTGGACCCTGCATGATGCTGGACCCTGACCACACACTGCACTGTGTCTGTGTTTCACATGCGTGCTGGCATGCATGAAGCATTTCAAAGACAAAAAGTCAAGAGCAACAAGAAGGCTAAAGAGATAACTGCTTGGCATAAATGAGAGAAAGACGGTACCCCTTCAAACCCAACCTGCAAATAAGTGAAAAGAGGCATTGCTCCCTAGGCAATGGTCTGAGATGATTCAGATTGAAAGTCAGCGGTGTGCCATTGTACCCCTGAGCACACCTCGGATCATTAATTTTTCCCAGTAGCATTTTTGAACAACAAAGTGTAAATCATGCGAAAAGGTATGTGTGTGTCCTCCTCCACCCAGCTGGCACAGGCCATGGTCAGGAGGCTAAAGGAGATGACACATCCTGCAAACTGCCTATGAGAAATGAAATGTGGTGAACTGCGCCAATGCATCCCATTTAGAAAGAAAAGAGCAAGGCAGAAACATGCTGGCACACAGCCCTTCAGGTCAGCATTACCATTCTCCAGATATAATATGATCTGGAAAATATTAGATTTCAACTGCCATCATAATCTTTCAGGAACATAAAACTTTTGACCTTTTTTCCTCATAACATGGAAAATTTCCATCCATATGGTTCTCTGCAAAGCAGTAAGAATGAAAAAACTGGGAACATCTCACACAGGAACAGTTTTGGTTAAATAAACATTAAGGTGGGAATATATAAAGATAGCACCTGCGTGCTACCCATCTAACACTCAGTCTTGCACACTGAAATGTCTGCATGAAGTCCTGGACTCACTGAGATTGGGAGTCACAGCTTTATGACTTGAGAACAGGAAGGAGAAACATTACACATAAGAGAAAAGGGATTTTAACTCATCAGTGAAGATAACACTTGGACACTTTCTGCACTATCATATCTTCAGGTTTTAACACAGAAGTTATCAGTATCCTGAAATGCTTAAGTTAGCAGCTTTCATATATTCACAGCTTAATAAAGTATAGCTGTCATGTGCTGCAAATATACACTTTATACAATCAAACGATCAATTCATGATCTTGCAGGTACTAAAACATGCACACATACCTGGTAAACTGAAAATAAACAATCCACATTTCATCTATTAGCTGATGGGCACATTCCAAAATCACTATTTGTTATTCTCAGATTATTTAAATTTATAACTCGCATACATGTCGCATCACAGTCCAAGGGCCAAGGAAACTGTTCGACTTCATACCTGTGAAAGAGACGGCTCATGTTTGCTAAACTAAACAAACATGCAATTCTCTGAAGGCACGTGGAACAGTTTGAGACATTAAACTGTATAACAGAAAAAGAGATTGCACAAGCAATCAAAGAGATCACAAAGGCATGTCTGATCAGCATGACATGGCTATCTCACTTTGGGGGTACTTTTAAGAACAGTACTAGATATTCAGGAGATGCCAAATACTTATCTTCAGAGAAAAATCAAGCCCATCTGAAGGTACCAGACAAGAAGCTTGTCCTTGCAATAGAAGGCTTAGGTTTGACTTCTACTGCACTAAGAGATTCTGCCTAACCTCAGCAAACCTGTTGTCCTGGATTCAGCAGCAGCAGTCATTTTTCTCCTTCTTGGTAGCTGGTGCAGCGCTGTGGTTTTGACTTTCAGCCTGGGAACAGCGCTGATAACACCTGATGTTTTCAGTTACTGCTCAGTAATGTTTTGGTCTGACCAAGGACTTTCTGAGCCTCATGCTATGCCAGGGAGGAGGGGAAGCCAGGAGGAAGTGGAGACAGGACACCTGACCCAAACTGACCGAAGAGGTTATTCCATACCACAGCACATCATGCCCAGGATGTAAAAATGGAGGGCAGAGACCCCGAAGGGTAGGAGTGCACTGCTTAGTCGGGCTGGGTATAGGTGGTGAGCGATTGTATTCTTTTCCCTTGTATTTCTCTTGTCATTATTATTACTTGGTGGTAGCAGTAGTGATTTGTGTTATACCTTAGTTACTGAACTGTTCTTATCTCAACCTGTGGGAGTTGCATTCTTCTGATTCTCCTCCCCATTCCCCCGGGAGCTGGGGGGAAGAAAGAGGGGGGAGTGAGTGAGCAAACTGCGTGAGTTATAGTGGCTTAAACCATGACAGGCAGTCACCCGGAAGGGCTAGATCACTGCTCGGTTGGGCTGGGTATCGGTCAGTGGGTGTTGAGCGGTGGTATTCTCTTCCCTTGTTGCTTCCCTTGTCATTATTATTATTGGTGGTAGCAGCAGTGGTTTGTGTTATACTTTAGTTACTGGGCTCTTCTTATCTCAACCCATGGGAGTTACATTCTTTCCTATTCTCCTCCTCATCTCTCTGGGAGTGAGGGGAAGGAAGACTGGGGAGTGAGCGAGCGAGCTATATGGCTGACTGGACTTAAACCACGACACCAGTAAAACACTATGATGAAAAGTGCATTATTCCACCTTTTGTTGTATTTGGTGCTTCCTTAATTTTTAACCTCTTGCTTGGAACCCCAGCACTGAACAGGGACCCGCATGGGTCACCCAGGGCAGCACAGTGAGCTCCAGTGCTACAAGTGGCTGCTCCAAGCAACAAGAAAAGTAAGAGATGAAGGGCACTGTGCACTTTCTAGGCGTGGGTTGTCAGTGAAGTTGCTACGCATGACACTTTTCGGTGCGGGCACTCGTTTCCAGGAAACACTTTGGTAAACAACTTTGAAGTCAAAATGAAGAATTACAGCCCGAGTGCTTTTTTCGCTTTTATCCACCGTACCTTCATGACTGCACTAGTCCTTTTAAATGGCAAAGCAGTGCTGAATGCAAACAGCCTCCTTCTGCAGGCTGTCTCCACAGTTCAATTACCAGTGCTTTAACACTGCTAATTAGCATTCCTCAGAGCTAGATCTCTTTGAGTGACAGGTAACCATGGAGAGACACAATCCTGTAGGTGATCAGCAAGAGTCTGACTTTTCTTTTTAATTAAAAATTAGAAATGCCTTAAACAATAATAATAATTCACTGATTTATGCTGTTATCCCAGGGTTGCCAGGCTGGTGAGAAGAACATCAGTGCTGTAAAAATGAAACAATTTTTAAATGAATAGACCAGGGCAACAGAAAGGAGAGCGGGTTTATTATCTGTAACAACAGAATGTACTTGTAATGATGGTACAAAATAGTAGACACTTCTCCAGAGAGTTGGCATGGAGACCAAAAATAGGACACTTTGCTGAATGTTGGATGGGATTGCCCCAATTTGTTTGAAATTTTAATGAGATAGATGAATATTAAGTCTGTTGCACAAACGGAATTTTCATCGGGATATCATTTCAGTAAGATTTAACCAGGAGTTGATACTGAGAGATAAAATCGCATCTGGTCCAAGTGAGAGCCAAGGCTGGAAACCTTGTCAATCCGAGTCAGATAACCAATTAGTGAAAACTGTTTTCAACGTAACTATGCCACTTCCTGCCAGCTAATGATCTGGTTCTCTTTCCAGAAATGGACTCCAGCAGCAAAAATTCATCGTCATATATATTTGAAAACTGCAGCCGGTCCAAATCAGGTTCACCCAACCTAATCTGAATATCATTCATCAACAAATAATGATGAAAACTTTTACGCCAAGCTTGGCAAAGATGGGGAGAAGGATATATGCAGATTTATAACTATGAAATATTTCCCAAAACAAAGTCATCTCAACTCAGCAAATTCATTGCTTGTAGATTCTAATGACAATGGTTGCATATAAGACAATAAAATGGAAACAGATAATAGAGCAAAAATTATTCTAACAACAAGGATCACAATTCAAAACTCTAACCATTGTTCACAGGTAAAAATCACAGCTATTATCAATGAGGGCTCTTTAGTCCTTACCCATATAATTTATTAATATATGCAAAAAAATGACATTAAATCAATGTGGTTCTCTCTGCTATAGAGTTATTTACATCTTTAAGAGAGTATCAGGCTACTAAAATTTAACTCTATATAGGAGGGAAGGAAGGAACTAAAAGTAATTACATGCCTATCAAATCTTTTGTTAGGTTTCCTTTTAAAATCAGAATGGTAATCTAAAATCTTAATTTCTACAAATGCAGGTCAGACACTTTCCTAAAAATACAAGAAAAAAACCCCACAGATAGCGTTCCATCTTACCAATTATAACTGTATAGTAGGCACTAGGAACATAAATTTGCCTAATTTTCAGCTCATTAAACAAATATTTTAAGCTTACAAATGGATAAAAACGTAGCTATCTATAGCTGTCAGGTCAGGCAAATAGCCAGGACTAATCACAGTTTTATTGAAGTTTAAATAGAGCCAGATAAAGAAAAATAAAAAAGAAAATTAAGACAAAACATGTCTCCGAGTCTAATATTATCTTTGGATTTTTTCCATATTTACAAAAATATCTGTCACTGACAGATTTTCAACTCCACTGAATGCTCCAAACTTATTATTTTGGAAGGAGAAATTTCTCAGGCAGACAAATCTAGGAACTGGCTTTGTGCTGTCTCTGAAGAACTACTCAGCCCTGCGAGCTCTCATCCAAAGAGGAAATATCAGCAGAGCTGTTAGCACTGAGCTGACCCAGTCTCAGCTAACCCTGATGATTCCCAGTATATTTAGCTTGAGTCCTTACTAGCTATCCACACACACATGCACATCTTCAAATTCTGGGGACTTGTAATCTTCTTCCGACCCTCATATTTCGAGGAAATGATGCATCAAGATTAATAATAAAGCTATTTTGGTGCAAATTCAGTCTGCTTATGTATCACGCAGAATGGTGCATTCAAATACTGTAAATGTTAGCCACCAGCATCAACAGAAAATTCTTAACAAAAGGCAACTGGTGGAAAAGAACTCAGAATAAAGGCAGCCCTGCTTTTGAGACCAGGTTCTTCAGCCTGTTTTTAAAGTTGCGCTGTTTCCTTAATCTCTACTGCAATGCAAGGGAGCAAGCAAGGCGAAAGAGACAGCTTACACAGGAATGGGGCAGGAAAATAAACCCACCACTCAATGGAATAACTGATCTTGTCTTTGCTCTTTGAAAGAAAAAGTCTCTCTTATGGATCTGCTAAAATTGTCACCCACTGAAACAGAAAGTAGATTTAAGCAACTACACAAATCATTAACTCCTATCAGTAAGTTCCAAATTTAAAGAAGTTAACAGAAAATGTGCAAAGCTGTATTAGAAACAGTTATCTTCTCACATGCTAAAGAATCTTTTCTCAAGTGTTCAGGTCAGAGCTATTTTAGTTAAAAATAAGAAATAGAACATAGAAAATTAAACCTTCTATAGGCTTACTTTGCCAGTTTAACAGCAAAGTGCTTACTGTGTCCTTACAGTGCTGTTTAACGGTTTATATCCTTCTTACTTCACTGACCTAAATAATTGCATCCTGGCAAGTTTGGGTTTTCAAAGATTAATTATCCTATCCAAAGATGATTCATTTGCCTCTAAAACACTTTCCCTTCATGTTGGCAAACGGATAAGATATCAACATGCATACATGTCACTAGTAGGCTACAATCCAGTCTGCAGCACCAAATCACATTTAAAATACGAAATGAGCTGCTAACTCTCAGTTCAGGGATGAAGCTCACTGAGAAAGGAAGCTGATAAATTCCCCCCAGAACGGCTATCAGAATTACTCAGCAAGGTCTCCTGATACAACAGCCTCCCTGCCTTGCCCTGTGACTGTGTAGCTGGAGGGGTTACTTGCTGGAATCTCATGGTTTCTCTTGCAAAATCTTTGACAAAATCTTGACTGCTCTGATCCTTCCCAAAAGTCAATGCAAGCAGTGAGGCTTCCTTCAGTACAACCTGTACCAAGACTTAACAGCGCTTCTGTTACTGATCCTGTGGTTGATCCTCGGTGGATATTGGCTATTAGCAAGTATTTATAAAACTTCAGAATTTTATACAAGCTATGACTTCTCCTTTTCCCTGACAGAAACCTTCTAGCTATAAAATTAATCAATCTGGCATTTTTCTCAAACCATGCTCTGCTTCTCTTCTTTCAACTCAGTCCTCTTAAAACCAAAAATAACCTCAATCCAGTCCAGTCTTTACATTAGCATACTTGTAGGTAGGCATCACAGGATACTAGAAACAATATGGACCAAGAGGTCCATACTCTTCACCAGCCTTTAACTGTGAAGATAGCTCCCAAACGCAGGAGTATCCACTGGCAGTGCTTTAACACTCTGTCCCTGTCATGATAATCTTACCTTGCTTTAATAATTTCTTAACATTCTGAAATGTTTACAATTTGATACAACCCATTTTCTGAATAACATTATTGGAAGTGCTATAAATCTGCCGTTTACAAGTCCCCCTGGATGACTGAATATAGAGCTGAAAACATTTCTTTCAGGATGAGAAGCAAAATGTAGCAAAAATATTAAATTATTAAAGTGAAAAAATTGCTCTACTGAAAAACAGGGCATGACAAGAAAATGTATCTGACAGGAAGTTACACGGCAAGTTTGTAATTTACCAGTGAACTATACAATGAATTGTGTAATTCCTGTCTCTTTCTTCAGGGCCCATGCTGGACACAGTTGTCACCCCACTCTGGGGCTAAGGATTGCCCCAGGAGGTGCGGAAGCTGGACCCTGCTGCAAGCTCTCTGCAACCACAGCACACTGCAAGCATAGCACACAGGGCACTGGTGCTCTGCCTTCTGTGGCTCACTATGGCATGCCAGTAGGCAATCAGCAGAGGCTGCCCCACAAGATGTTAAAGTTCAAAGTATTACAAACTGGTACCTATATGCAGTCCCTACAGGCTGAGCCACATGTCAGAAATGTCATCTTCTCTTACTCCAAATTACACTAAACTGTATTTCCATCAACTCCAGAAGAGCCATCAAGTATTCTGCAGCCTGAGCTCAGAAGCAGGAATACCGTAGGTGGTGAGCAAGGACTTAGTTTGTGCTCCTGACTCAAGCACAAACTAACAGATCAAAAATTGAGTGTGGCACTCACTGTTACCTGTCTTACTATTATATTTTGTGTTTGGTCCGATTTTGAGTCATTTTATAAAGACTGCAAGCATAGACTGGATTACTGACCTGCTCTCAGGCTCCTTTGTGAACACAGACATAGAAGTAGCGCTGTTTCCACATGGCTAAATTTTGCCTAAATACACATGGCACAAGGAGAGG
The DNA here is from genome assembly GCA_017639245.1 of Myiopsitta monachus. Classification (NCBI taxonomy): domain Eukaryota; kingdom Metazoa; phylum Chordata; class Aves; order Psittaciformes; family Psittacidae; genus Myiopsitta; species Myiopsitta monachus. The sequence goes on along the minus strand of CM029923.1, from coordinate 10,343,691 downwards.
GAAGATGCAAGTCAGACATTCAAGAAAATGACTTTTGCATCTCTTTTTAAAAGTTGTTGCTGGAAAAGATGCTGGCAGTTGCAGAAGCCCTGCTCCTTTCAGGCTAAGTGTCTAAATGGGAAGTTTTAGTGCTTCCCAAAATAGATGCTGCATCTTAACTTTCCCAGGAACAGGAACAGGAACTGGAAACTAATGAAAGTTTACTATACTTTTTCCTTTGCAGTAAAGAGGCTGAAACACACCTGAAAGCCTAGAAAGAGAACAGTAGGATGCAAGCTCTTATTCCATAGAATAACTTGCAAAGGAGACAGTATCACAAAATCATATATTGAGTATAAATTGTATGTATGCAGGTAGCTGTGCACATGCTACAAGAATTTCAAATGCACAGGGGCTAAATCTGACTTTCAGGGATGTCAGAAAGCTGCTTGATACTTATTTCAGCAGGCCATAAGTGACTTTATATTCAGCAGAATGGGGCAGAAAGTATTTCTCTTAAGTACAGCAAACTGAGTACCTTGCAATGAAAGGAAGCATTGTTTTATTCTAACTAAAGAGAAATAGTTGATGAGTGAATAAAAGCATGATCTAAAGCCTGCTGAAATCAATGGAAAGATTCTCATTGACTTCTCCAAGCTTTGGATCAAGCCTCAAAAGAGCAGCTATTTCTCTCTGATACAGCAAGGAATCAATTCCCTCTCCCAGCGGTACTCTAAATAATTCAATATTTTGTCTCAGATCATTTCCAAAGAAAAATGATGAGGATGTTGTTTAAGTGGGTGATACCCTGAAGTGACACAGTTTACAATGCGCTCAGCCATGTAAGATCTCCTGTGTTCTTCACTCACACAAAGACAGGGCAGAGTCAAAGCACCCCTCCGACACCATGGAATGCCTATCCCACTCCTCAGCTGCAGGACAACAGACAGTCACGCTTCTCTCACTGGCCAGAAAGAGCTGGAAGAATTCTTCTAAGGAATGCCTATAGCATGGCATATCTTTAAAGCAGCAGAATTATTTTGCTTTGCAGTAAAATCAGAATCACAATTTGCACAATTCACTTTCGTGTACACAGAAGGGCAAAACTGCACTGCTGATTGTGATATCATTTACCAAAAGAGACGATACTCTCGCCATTCCCCAATGCTTTTGCTTTATAGAGCAAAACACAATATGGAAATGACATCTTTTTTTGATCTCTTCTGTTCCGCAAGAAAAACCGATTGGTGAAGAGCAAACCAGCATTAGAGTGAGCAACTCTGCCCCCAAACACAGCAAAACCTTGCTAATTTTTACTCTCCTGCCACAATCAGGCGCCTTCTGCACACCAAACCTTTTCTCCTGTAAAGTGGAGAAGCCTGCTGCAAACACGAGCGGCAGCATCCATGCTGTCTCCCACTCACGGAGGCCAACAGCAGCACAGCCCCACTCACAGCCACGCTCTGTTTCATCCAGCAGCAGAGCCGCGCTGGGAGGGATTCTCCCATTTGCACAGAACAACGACAATTTGCAACACACCAGTTTAAGGGTGGAAAAAAAACCCATCCCACTTCTCCACTCCCACCAGGCAGCTCCCTAGCAACAGTTGACAAATGCACAGGATGAAATGGGTACTGAGCTACGGCTCACGCGATTATCCCCCTTCCCTCTCACTTCTGATTGAGTTACACCTGCGGGGAGCATCTCACCCAGCAGCACCTCTGATGAGCGCGGACGTGGCAGCTTTGGCACGTTCACTCTCTTCCATTCCCAACACAAAGCACAGCCACAGTCCAGTCTTTCATCACCATCTATAGAGAAATACTAATCAGCACCTGTCCAAGCACACTCCTGTTTTCCTCCCAACCTGCTCGTTGTATGTGCATATGTGTACTCATGCTCCTGCTAACTGTGCTTTCAACTGAGCTGGATTACAGACAGCATTATCTGCTTCCAGGACCAGGCATTACACCTCAGCTGCACTGTGGTGCCTGTCCCAAAAGCTTGCCCTGACTCCAATGCAAAGCCTGGAAATCCTCACGCGTAGAGAGAAGCCTGCTGCTGAGGCCAGCTCCCCTGCCAGCTCTGCCCTAAGAGCTGGAAAAGACTCCGGCTCAGGGCTGCTTAGTGATGTTTTCTGGAGATCAGCCGGGTATTCCTGCCAAAGCCCACCCGGATGCTCAGCCGGGCCAGCTGGCTGCTGCTCACCACTGGCACAGCTGGGGCAGCCGCGGGGCATGGTTCACTGTCCAAAAGCACTCGTGAAGTCATCCTCATGGGTGGTACAAAGTACACCTGCTGTCCTCTCAGATGCCAGGAAGCGTGTGGTCTTGGCAAAGCCGGAGTCAGGGATCCTCAGCAACCCTGCTCTGCTGTTTGCCTCGCACTGCCACGTACAGCCTGACTTACACACCACCTCCCCCCTTCTCTCTAAAGTACTTCTGCTCCAGTGTTTGAGAAGGTTGCATTTCCTAAATTGAGCTGTTACTCAAAGAGAATCAAAATTTCTGATGTCCTTCAAATTTTGGCAGACAGCGCTCTTTTGGTGTCAGGACATGTAAGAATGATGAATATCAATGACATAATAAACAAATCACAAAAAAATAAACACTTTCCAAAATTTTAGTCAGAAAAACTTATCTCTAGGTAAATGAATGTATTCCAGCAATTCTAATTGCTGCTTTCATATTACGGTCGGCCAAATTGCCCGCTTTTCCAGAAAAGGCTTTTTAAAATGCAGCAGAACACCATTGGTTTTATATCTTTTCACTTAAACAGCTTTCCCAAACCTTCCAACTCAGATTCCTCCTCCCAAACTGATTTTTCATTGACCAGTTTGTACAATACCAAGGGGGATCTGGCAAAATAGCATATTTAGGACTCACTGTACAAAACCCAAGCAGCATCTCCTTGATTTACTGTGTACACTTACCGTGTACACCTACGAAGATGAGTTAATATCAACATCACTCCCATTTGAATTACCATAACAACGCTTTGTGAGCAAACTCCAAGACCAGAAGCAACTATTTAAATTCCTTGGTTTAATTATCATTTTAAGATGGTTTAAAAAAAAAAAAGCAAACCCACCTTTTTGCAATTTTTTGTACCAGCAACAGATGAGAATTAATATTATAATTAGAAGCTTTCTTCTGTACAAACCATTTAATTGATCTCATATATGAAGTATTTCACTTTCTTGCATGGAAATTCAGGCACTAAACACAGAAGACACACACTTCTTCCTCACTCACTACACATGGGCACCCAGCTCAGTATTCACAGCCTCTCATTCTGCATTAGACTCGCAGCTCGACTGTCACACCAAAAAAGACCACGATACCAATCTGTGTGTATCACAACAGCCTCATCAATAAGGCACAGAGTAATGCCTATGTGTACCTCCACCCTGATCCTCCAACCATTTGAAAGAACAGGATGAGACTGTCACAGTCCTGAGAGTAAAGGATAAAAGACAGCATGAGAATTTAATACATATACATACCTAAACACAACAGAAATCAGCTGCTAAAACACCACTTCTTTTTCTAATGAGCAATTTTATACAGCAATGAATAAGACAAATTTGAGAGCTGCTATTTATTACAATGCTCAGAGCACACGGAAAGTAAATCTACTGAGGAAGACACCGCATCCAGCCCTTAAAGGTATTAACCCCAGACTCAGATGGGGAGAAACGTTCAGCTTTTTCTTTAACCAACCCTGGGTTTGTGTTATTAAACACTCCCCTCGCTGTTGATAAAAAACAGCGGTGCAGAGGACCCCACACTAGCAGTCTTGCCTCTTTTCCACTCCAAGCATGGCTCTGCCTTCGGGAGGCTCCCAGCCAGATCCCACACTGTCAGGAGCATGTGTACACCCGCTCTGCTGTGAGACACACAAAACCGCATTGCAGCCCCTTTGATTCTGTACTTTCTGTCCCTGCCTAGATAACTTTTCAGAAGCTGACAGCGCCTTTACAATTTAATTGGTGTTGACACCTTTTGAAGCAATGCCTTGAGGCACCGAGGGTCATTGTCTACTTTATCCTGCTTTTCTGTGGCTGCCTCCATTTGGCTACCTTGCAGCCTGTGGTGCTGTGGTGGCCCCTGCACTCTTCATTCATGTTTGTACTTGTACTGGGTCCCGTTACAAGGACCCTTGTTAAACGCCCAGCAGGCAGCACTGAATAGAGATTTTGACTATCTGGGATTTGAAGGCCTCTAGCAATAACGGAGAAAGCCCTGTAAACACAAAAGTATCCCAGTAGCAGTGGGGCATTAATGTAATCACACATTTATGCCACAAGACCTCAGGACCAAGCTCCTTACTGTCGATTCACTGGTTATTAAGCCTTGGTAATTAGGTGGTTTCCCGTGACTTTTCTTTCTTGGGATTCACCAACTATCATTTTCCATATGTCCCTTTTTCCCAGAGCAGCTATACACCCTCACACATTCAATAGGCTGGGCAGATGGTACCACGTACCAGGCTCTGAGCAGCCAAAGCCAATTCAAAACAAGTAAAAAGGTTTGGCATGACATTCCCAAAGCTGCCCAGGGAACCTGAATCCAAAAATCACAGAGGTCCCATGGTCTTCTGATAGCAAACACGTCTGTCCAGGTTCAGCCCTGCAGTGCCTGCATCAGTGAGACTCTTACAGGCAGACATGTCCCAAAGCAGCACTTACACAGAAGATGAATAGGAGAGATGCTACCAGAACTTTGTCTTTCACTTTATAAACTTTGAATATGCATTTCTGTGACTTTTTCCAGGCTTAAATAATTAAGACTCTCAAATTTCCTACCAAAAATGCAAAGCACTCACTTTATTCAGTCCTAAGTGTCAGCTTGTGGGCACATCTTGGTAAAAGTCAGCCTCAAACACTGTATTGTCAGTGAACAATTAAGAGCAAACCCAACTAAAATGGAAAGTAAGATTTCAATTAGGTAAGCTTGAGATATTGAAGAGTGGCCAAAAATTACCTCAGTGGCAATTTCCTATTTGAAAAATACCCTCCCCTCCCAGAAAGCAGTCTCACTAGTCAAACCTGATGGCTGGGCTTTGCATTTTCCAGCCCTCTCTTTGCCACATTTTAGAGTCTGATTTTCCACAGTCATTCTGCATTCCAGCAGTTCATCTACAGGTTTCCAACCAATAAGACTTCTAATTCCAATACAATAGAATCAACTGCTCCTACTTTCAGTATCATTTGGCCCTTCGCCATCTGGGGGATGCTGTCCCTATGTCCATGATTCCACTAATCCCTCATTTCTGCTGCAAGGAAAAGCAAACAGAACCGGGCCCCTGTATACACCTGCACCCCATGGAAACTGGGATCCAACTCCAGATCTTCACTCCTTGTTGCCACTCATGCCCGCAAAGCCTCTCACTCACAGTCAGCTGCAGCTGTCTTCCTTCCCTCAGTCCCCAGACTGCCTGAAAGATGGCTTCATCTCCAGGCTCTTTATTTGAATCAGTGCCACAACCTGTAACATTTCCATTACCTCAATTAACGTGCAACTGTAAGAGTTACCAAGACTCAGAATAAAAACTACTTTCCATGCACTGACAAAGCTGCATTCAACTGCGACACAGGACTTATCCTTTCTTATGCTCTATGAAATCCATGTGCAGCTTCTCATGCCTTTCTCTGGTGTGGCAGATGATGTACTTTCATAAAGCCCTGAAGTCCAACAAACAGGGCAAAAAACTCCTGTAGGTGTAGTGGAACAAAGGAGTGGCTTTGTAGAGGCCAGGCTGGCCTGGTTATGAACAGACATGATAGAGAGTTCCACAGAAACCACCCGTGATGACAGGTATGCTGTTTCAATGAGCTAAATGTAAATAATGCCAAGAACAGCTTCCAGCTGCAACACACTTCATATGGCTCTGCTGGCTCAGCCAGGAGAGGGTTCCCTTTGGCTGACAGAGGAAAAAGCCATCTGCAGAGCACAAGTACCCCATGAACAGCATTAGCAGTGACAGTTTGCTGCGCAGACTTGAGAAGAAAGTCACTGGGTAAGAGCTGATTACATCCACCTATGTGTCTGCTTCCTTGAAGGCTAAAGTCAATCAAAAGGTCACTACAGCTGAGCTAAGAGAATATGCTGGGGCAGAACCCTGCTTTTCTTCTGTTTTCATCATCTCATATAGAGTCTGCAGGAGAGGGCAGCAGCCAGTAAATAAAAAGTAAAGAAGCTCCTCTAGACTGGCCACTCTCTAAGTTCAGTTCAAGTTGTTCCTTGCAACGATTAAACAAAAAGTACAACTCTTTCCTCCTGGAGGCAAGAGCTTTACAGAGTCCATCACAAGGTACAGAATATTATCTATGTACATAAAGACCAACCATACCTGGCCAGATGAGAGGCTGACCCCTTCTATAACTGACCTTTGTGCCCTTTCATTTAAGAACCTTTAATGAAGTTTTCTTCCACCATTGCGCTCAGTCTCTTTCCAAGTCCATACAACCTTTTGATATCCACCACAAGCTATCCACCCATTCCAGAATCATAATGCTCATTTAGGATATCTGTTGGCTGCCTAACAAACCATATTAAAATAGCACAAAGTACAGGAACTGTTCCCACAGCTAGAAGGTTCCTCATCTTGAACTCGTCTTATTACAAAAGCCTATGGAGAAAACTTTAGTTCTACTTTTTACATGTTCAATAACCTCTTTTTGCATTTTTTTTAAATTCTCCTGTATTCTTCTCCAAGGTGAGAGGAGCATTCCCTATTCAAGGATTTCTGCGCACAGAAACTGCCTAGCCAAAAGAAGCCCTGTGTCTCCCTTCCCTCTGACACACCTTAGGTGGGAGCTCACTGTCATGGACTTTTCACACCCTCAACACAGGTAGACAAGAAAGGATATACCTGTTCTTTTTAACAGCTAGTATGGATAGACTATATTCAGCTACAGACTACAGTCCAGCAAAGCACAGAGGCTTCCCCAACAACTGCTACTACCGCCTGTATCCTTAGGGCCAAACAGTCATGTTGATTACAGTGCTCTCTAAAATCTGCTTATTTAAGGAAGAAAAGGACTAAAAAAACCAAACTAAATGTTTCTCTGTATTTACAAAGGGAACTTACTCTTCTTTGAGCTGGGTCTGTATCTGCTCTGGATGTCTTGCAGGAATTTACCTGTGATTTACAGCGTGCTGAAGATGGAACTGTCCATCTGACTTTAGTTATCAAAAAAAGCAATACTGATCCTACTGGGCATCAGAGAGGGGATTACAAATGAGGGAAGCGGATGCCCCAGCTGACTGGACACACTTAAAAATCCTTCCTTTCTGCATCCAGCATCTGCTTTTTATTAAAGCAAAAAATAATAACGCAGTGTTTACTCAGTGCACAGGGTAGCTGTAAAATTTAATTAATCACTGTAACTTAGCTTGCTGAGATTTTTAAATGAAAAGCCCTATAAAAATGTAATGTTCATATAAAGAAAAACCCTCAAAACTGCCTAACTTCCTAACAGCTTTTGTATTGTATCTTATGGGACCAGTGGCTGGACACTGCCTACAGCCTTGATTCAGCAAATTACTTGGAAGTAAACATACACCCAAGCCAATGGACACCAAAGCATGCATTGATTCGGTTGACTAGGGATGGACTTAAATTGGTGGCCTATAGCTGTCTCCTTCCATATTTCCCATTCCCCTCTGAGGGCGTCCAAATTATCAATGGAGCCTTCCTTTCTCACTCAGAGATTTCCAAATGCAGCTCTAGTCAGAGTCAAAGTATGAGCCCCTGTTTAAAAGTACTTTACTTGATGAAATCCCTATGGGTCTGAATGAGCGCACTTATTTCAAAGTATGTTATTGTGAAAAATAATTACATCTAGGATTGCTGATCTAGAAAAAGCCAGATTTCCACCCCCCAACAGCACTTGCCTGGGATGTGCCCCAAGGTGTAACACATGAATGCACATCGGTGGTACAAAAGATGAATGCTTTATCTCAAGTGTTTCTTTTGTCTTCTGGGTAATTCAGTTTCATCATATGAATATATACTGTTACAAGCTGATAATCCCCACAGATCTCCTTTCTTCTAAATCAGATACGCTAGAAGAGAGCAAATACTCTTTTTTTTTTTGCCCTAATTTACAGCCTCTAATAAAGATTAGGACATAAGGATGGGATGAGCACAGAATGTTTCCTCCCCCTACAGATATTATTTTCGCTATTCCAATCTCAACAAAAACCCCTCATGGGTTAATTTTTTGTTACAGGGAAAAGCAGAAAAGGAAGAGGGCCCCTAGTGAGGTACAATAACATGTGCAGGTTTTCTTGGATCAATTGCCAGCATTGACACTGTATCCTTCAGCTAGCAGTCTGTGATGAATGGTACCCAGTAGCATTGGAGAGAGCAACAGCAGCCAGGCAGCATGGGTGACTGCATGCCCTCCTAACCGGCTGATGAATCAGGAAACTCAAGAGAGACTCAGAGTGTGGGAGCCAGAATGGTAAATGTTTTCATCTTTTTCTTTTATGATCTTCCCTTCTCCATTTATATAGGACATTTTAGAGACTGAGCTTTGTTACAAACTATTAGCCCAAGGCAGTGGGTTGGCAAAGTGAGATTTCATGGAAAGACAGAGCACAAGAACATGCGAACAACTGGAACTACATGTGATATTAGTGGTTTGTTGTTGAAGGAATTTCTGTTTGGATTCTAGTTCAGACAGTTGCCTTGATACACTGGAACGAAAACCAGCACCCAACGTGCCTAGAGACAAACCACAGAACTGTCAAAAAAAAGCGCCACTCTCCTTTTTATCTCCCAGAATCTTGAATCCAAAATGAGAAGTCCCCGATCACCCACAGCACAAAAAATCACAGTACTGTGCAGTACCGTGCTACAAAAAACAAGACAAGCGACTCCCCCCCAAAAGCATCAAAGTGAGACACTGGTGTATCCCATTGCCCAGATATACTCTGCCTCACTCTTTACTGTAGAACCTAACTTTAAGCAATCCCACCTCTGGTCATGACCAAGAGCGGGGGAAGCACCCATTCATATTGACCAGGTGTCAATCTATGGCAATTCTAATGAATTCGATTTTTCTTTCCCATTTTCTTCCATACAGTACAAAAAAATACAGTATTCGCTAAGAATATTGTGATGCATATGTGAGCACAGCTGTAATCTGTGTGTGAACACTTTCTCCACCTGTGTTGCAGCTTCAGCTGATGTAAAATCTCTATCCTCCACAGATCCACACTGGCTGAAGGCATGTCTATGAGTGCTATGAATTTCCCTGGTCTCTTAACTAGGTATAGCTCTTAAGCACCAAGATAAGAAAGCTGGAGCAACGAAAACAATGTCCTTCCCAGCAGTGTGTGCTTGAGACGGTAACACAAGAGGCTCCTAAAAAACAACCACACAAAAGAAACACAAGGAGTTCATACAAGGAAAGGTATATCCAGGGACAGCCCAGAGACACGTGATTTCTCTGATGGTAAGGCAACCTCACTCAAACGTTTCAAATTTAACTGAAGGTGAGTAGTGATGCAATGCTATGAGGTCCTGTGTGGCCTTTGCTTGGGTTTATTGCCAACAAGTCAAGGTCAGAGCTGCTCTGTGAGTTAATTCCATGGGCACATTACAGAACTGCATTAGATGCCTGAGTAGCCTTGCAGTAGCTCTACCACTGACCAAAATTTAAAATCTTGTCTACAGCTTGCTAAAACAGTCCTTTTTGTCCCTTTACTGAGAGGACTTCTTGTGAGACTTTCTTCCTGTCAAATAAATGGTGTGGTTTCCACTTGGAGAGAAACCAAACTGCCCACTGGGAGAGCCCTGCAATGGAAATGGCTGAGGAACAGAAATCCCAGCTGTGAGAAACTGAGGGCTTTAACCAAAGGGAAATGTTGTTTTCCTTATTAATCAGTTTACAAAATACGAGATCATGGGAGGGAAAGGGAGTTCCTCTTGTTAAATATTTACCATTAAATCTCTACAGGGACTCCTACCATAAGTCAGGAATTAAAGAACAAGAGAATTAAAGTAATTTATTTCCTGCACCATGGTAGACACAATGCCTGCAGGATGGAACAAAAATCTTCACCCTGAAGGAGGAGCATTAAAGATGGAACTGTCTTCTCCCTCCAAGTACACCTTTGATGGTTACTCTCATCTTTTGCACTCTTTAATTTTATTAAATTACTTCATATGAAAACTTAAGATCTTTGGACAATTGTATTCAGTTTCCAATCTTAACGACAGGAAACTGAATACTTACATTTAAATACATAGCTTGATTTTCAAAAGCATAGGCTACAATTAATGGATTTACAAATCCAGCTCTATCTTCCATTAAAGTTGCTTTTTAAATGATTTTAATTTGATTTGAGAGTAATTTGTAGAACCATTTCATATTTTGTCTGTTCTTGCTTTTACAGGAGAGAGAAATTTTGAGTTGCCCAAGCACAAGAGACTTCCAGGTCCTTCAAGCAGATGGAATGGAACATGCACGTCCTACCAAAAGGAAACCCAAACCCAAACTAAACCAAGAAAACCCACAAACAAAACCAGAAAGGAAAATCATTGTTTTCACAGTTAGGTAGACAAAGATTTGAAAAACTGCAATAGGAAATCTCCAGACAAAAATGGGGTTGCTGGAAAATTAAAAGTTACTGAATGGACACTGGAGTGAGGGACTGCCACATTAGAGGCAATCTCAGCTGTATAGTCAACAAAAATCACACAGATGATTCACCATGGCCATAAGTATTAATGGCATATCTTTCTATTCTACCTTAACAAGAAAAAACAACAATAAAAAGTCTTCCCTAGACTACCACAACCATTAGAACGTTTTCCCATCACCTTCCTAACTCAAAGCAAAGAACCTATCATCCGATGTCATTCATCAGGGGAGCAGCAAGAAGAATTAGGAACTGAGACGTCAGGGAACACAACAGAGAATGACTACAAAATCCAGCAGCTTGGCCTGACAAATCCATGTCAGGCTGTGTTGAACAAGCCCATATTCTGACTGGTCTGGGTCATGATAAGCAAGCGTCATATTTTGTTTATTTCTACAGGAAAATAATGGAAAGAAGGAAGAAGCATCAGAGGAGGCTGACAGAGGAACCCAGCAAGAGTGATGAATGTTTTGGTTACAGTCGCAGGTTGCTCTAGCAACCATGGTTGATTCCAGGAATGCTTTCACCTAGCCCTTGCACATAACAAAGCCTAAACTTGTCTGGAATATGTTTAGGTTTCATACAGTTCAGGCACACCTCATTTGTAAATAGTCTGTGTCACTTTTAATAGAAATTCTTGTTCTCGAAAGAAGCCCAAATAAGGCTGTCAGAATGACTTTAGTCAGGAAAATCAAGACTTCTCATAATTCTAGTAAATGCTGAATTTCTGTAGCCTTTGGCCCCCAGTCTGGTCCCAAAAGCAAGTCCTAGTACTGCAGCGTTAGAATGGCGGAAGTAGCTGTCGGTGGTTGCATCCTGAATTATTCCAACAGCCAGAATGTATTGTACACAATGTGAGCATGAGAACCAGTGAAGGACTTGACCTAACTCCACTAACCTGACTGCTGGTATCCCTATCTGCTGGTTCAGTTTAGGAACAAGGTAGAGTCCATTTCTCTATTAACTGACAAGAAGGCACCAGTGGGAGGGAAGAGGGGAAATCATTCCCATTGTCCTTGCGGATCTCCCTGCTACTGTGGAACAAAACCTGAAAACATTAGGATCAAAACACAGCATCAAACAAGTGTAACTTCTGGCCTTCAGCTTCAGTCATGCAAGGACCCCCTTTCCCCTTCCAGGTCTCCACGATTTCAGGCGACAGCAGCCTGTTGTTGCCACTCGAGTGGTACTAAATGGAGTGGACAGAAATTCATGCTGAGCAAAGCCCGTATGCAGAACAACTGCTTGTCCTCCTGGCTTAGAGACCCAACGTGCTGTGGATAGGGTAAATACAATGATGACATCCTTAAAGAGCCTCAAAGGCTGATTTTTCCAAAGCAAGTATGAGGCACACTGAAAAATGAGTACTCACTATAACAACCAAAGGATATCAAACCTGGCCCTGTCAGTCCTGCACCATTCTGAAACACTTGGAGCTCCTTTTTTTGCTATATCTCAGTAAAGACAAACTTCCAGAATTAACCCCTAAATTTACATGGCAACGAAACACAGGAAAAGACATATGTTTATTGACATAACTTAGGAAAGGTAAAATGATACAATAGAGAATCAATCACTGTTGAAAGTAAGACAGAAAAGCTAAATAAAAGGACCCCACCTGCTTTTAATTTGAACCCACAACACAAGGGAGAAGTTAAAACTCAAATAGGTACATACGTTCCTTTGAAAGGCTAGGTCTGTGCCTCAACAAAAGAAAGAGGCTTTTCACTTACCTCCTGAGGTATCAAAGAGCCCATTAAAAACCAATAAAATATTATGAAGCTTTTCCCCTTTGTGAAAAAGTGCAATTAATATCCTTCAGCAGATGATTATTGATTTTTATAAAGCAATTTACAGGCTTCTAAAGCCATGATTATTCAACCCTCTGGGTGCCAGAAAGGAAGAGTTTTCAGAAGTAGGAATCGCATTCTCATTTCCACATCAGCACAGCCAGAATTTACAGACTTCTGATTATTTCTTTGCCCCCAGGATATTTTTGTTGTTGTTGATGTTGCAGTGCTGCAGCACAGGATTAACCCTTCTATTCCCTCCCACCTGAGACAGACTTTTTTCATGACCTGCTCTTGAAGTATATTGCCTGTCAGATATTTATCTGCTACTCACGGCTGGCGGGTTGGATGCTCAGCAGAGTAGACTTCATGTCAGAAAATAAGCAGCTGCTCATATATCACACTGGTCATTAGCAGAGGATCATTCTGGACCTTTGCCCACAGCACCTTCCTATGGCAAGAGAAAGGCTATAAAACCCTAGGCCCTGTCAGCTGTTGTCATTTAGGTGAGAATTTATCAGGTCTCAGAGTGCCCTCTGACTGGATTATTATGAATAATGAATGAAGCTTTATGCCACACTGAGGCATTAATAAGACTGGGTTGACTGGGAGAAATTCAGTACAACATCATAGCAGTAACTTTCTGCGAGCAAGTACACAGCTGGTGGGCTCGCTGGATTTAGCTTATGTTAGATACTGCCACTGAAATGAGGAACTCATTTAATTATTAAGCAAGTAGCACGATGCCTTATGGGTGGCATTACTGACCTATTCATGGAAAGCTTGCAACAAAAGGCTTTTCACCCTCTAACAAAACTCATCTTCTGCTCTTAGGAAGCTGAATCAGCGAAGCCCCCTCTCCCCCCAAAAAACAATGAATGTTAATCTTCGAATTTACTTTTAATCAAAATGTTCAAAAAGGATACATAAAAGCAACCAGTTAACACCCTAAAGTCTCCTAACACAAGTTGTCTAACCTGTTAGTGATGCTCTGGGGATATGAGTCAGAATCACTGATTTTCCTCCTTATTTTTCCTCGGTTCATTCAGTATGTATCCCTACGGCGCACAAATGGGAAACAGAGACCGAAGGAGACAAAAAGGCAGCCACTGACCTAACTGGGGGAGAAGCAGCAACAACAAAAAAAAGCAGATGCACAGCAGAGACTATTGGCAATAATCAACCTCCTGGTGCTGCAGTTCCAGCTGCACTCCAGAGGACTGAGGCCACGGAGCTGACAAGCATTTGAGGCTGCCATCTATCTTGGTACCAGCTTCACTGGGAAAATCATTTTATAGAGCTGGACACACTTTTACGGACTTTTCTGTATCTTAGGTGCATAATCTCATTAAAACCTTATGCATATTACTCTGTTCTCAGCAAAACCCAAACCTGCGTGGTATCTTCCAAACAAACGTGTTACCTCTATACTAATTTTCTTTTTACTTTTCCCCTTTAATTTGGCATGGAGTCTCCAGCAAATCTTGCTAATATTAGGCCAGATCTCAGTTTGTCCAAATGGCCCTGAATAAGGAGGCAGCGAAGCAGGACTCAGCCTGAAGAGCACCACCTGGAGACATGACGTCTCAGAAACACAACTCTTTCTCAGACAGAAACACACGGAGAATATTGCAAGCTATTACTCATGCACAGGCAGGCAGCCCTAGGACTTGGCCTAACTCTCACATCAACCTCTCAATTAATGGCTTTTACAGCAGAGCTACTGATGCACAGCCAAATGATGAACAGTGAGACTCTTCATCTTTTTAAAGGGGAATATGCCTCTTTGGCAGGGCTGGACATAGGAAACACTCATCTGAAAAGGTTCAGTTTTCAGCTCACTCATACAGTCAGAACTGGAAAACGGCAGAGCATGTGAACCACAGCTAATGGCAGACTGAAGGCAAAACACTGATCTGACGGGCAGCCTTTAAGAGGAGGGACAGACTTGGGCACACATTCACAATGTTTGCAACAGGCAATCATACCTGAGAGGTTTAAGAAGCTTTTCTCTAAAATCTTAATCAAATTAGCAACCCAAGGACAATATTAATGTTACAAGTTTATAAATACAGTCTCACTCTAGCAACCCCCAAAATTAGGTAAATTAAAAGTCTTTGACTTGACCCACCTCAGTTTCTGCTTTTTGGTCCTAATTCCTTGGACCTTATTCTCAGACAGGACTCATTTTCTAGTTCAATATTCAAGATCTTTGATTATTTAAGAAAAAACTGAGCAGGAAAAAGACAGAAATATAAACCACCATAAACCCCAAACTTTTCTGAACAACATGCAAGAAAAGAACCTAGGACAGCAAATTTCACTGTAATAAAGGAAGCCAGAACAAACACTGATTTGCACTGACAATATGGCCCTTTTTCCATACTTTGGCTACTTTTGTGAGAAAAGGATATTATAAAGAGGATCACAGCCCCTTCATTCCTTTAGTATCTAGAAGTAATGTAAAATGCTTCCCTTTCATTATTTCAGTGCTAGAGACCTCTATAATTAACAGAGAACTTAGTGGAATCTGGAACTCTGAAACCGTACTGTACAACTCCTACTAAACCAGAAAGATTCCTATAGATTTCTCCTTTCACTGGATTTAAAATATTTATCATTAATATCACTCACTGTATATTTTGTGGATAATAATATCTTCATATTTTTACTGCTTTCATCTAGAATGCCTCATACTTGCATCCTGCCAGTTTTGCTATGTATAGGGAATTTAAAGATGATAGAGTAGTCATGTATGGCCTTTTAACTTGAGGATCTTTTCACGTGTCTTTCTCACAATGAGTCAAGAATGTAAATAATGTGTGCTTGATTCCACACTGGTGAAACAGACTTTCAAAAGCTGCTTAGAAAGCTATGGAAAACAGTTTGCTCTTTTTTATTTAATAACGTTATGCCTTTAGATAGTTTTCATGATAGCAAGAACATTTTTATGCTCACAGCATTTCTTCTGTAAGAACCTCCTCATTTCCTAATAACAGACACGGTCCCATTTTGGATGAATAACAGCAAGAAAGGGAATAAAAAGCACAGTTCCATAACTAATTGAAGCAAAATGGTTACAGGCTTGGGGTGTTTTGTTTGGGCTTTTTTAAGGGGTCTACGGGAATCTGGCTGACAATGGGAAATGAGTGCTCACCTCACTTGAGTTTCTTTTCTGTGTCACATAACCCTGCTGAGGCTAAGCCCTGTTTGTAACACTGATGACTGGTAACACTTTCTTTCAGTCAATGTCTGCTGAGGGTTTTCCCCATTCCCCATTACTGTCTTCTCTGATGGAGCTTTCCCACAGGGAGTCTGGGGACAGCCAGCATTGCATAGCCCATTTCTGACACGGTATCCACATCCCAACCAATTAAGAGGGGTTCCCAGTGAGTAGCGCAGGGCTGCAGGGGGGGTTAATTGTAGTCTCTACATCATGATGCTCTGTACAGATTACATGAGAATTAACACAGTATCCCTGATACCACTCCATCCACTGCACCTCCTTCTGCCTCCCTGGCTGATAACCCACCCTGCTTTTCTAACATTCTATTTCTACAGTACAACAGATTATATGCACGTGATTATTTCCACTACAACATTTAGAGGCAAGTCTGCAAACTCTTTGGACACCAGCACTGCCCACCCAGCACAAAGACTGTTTTGCAGGGACAGACGCAGGAGCCTGCTTTGCTGAGGGGACAGGCATGGGCTGGGGCACCAATATCACACCCAGCTTTTCAGAGCTTGTTAAAAGACAAAAAGAAAAGTGGCATTTCAAATACCAAGTGTTTGCTTAGAGCTTATTTATAAATGAAGTTACATATTCTTAAAAGACATCATCCTTTAAACAGCGGTATAGGCCCAGAAGAAACCCACCCAGTCCTGGCAGCGTGAATTGTCCCCATACCATAAGCAATACACCAGAGATTTGCAGATCAGGTTTGTACATCAGAAGTTGGTGGAACTGGCATGAGGTTGCTTTTGGTTTCATCTGTGCTTTTAACTAATCATTTGTAACTTAAGGTCCTTTCCAACCCTAACTATTCTAAGATTCGATGATTTCTGATCTCTTGCTGCAAAATAATATTGTCAGCAACACCTAAAACATGAGAAATCAATGAAACATAAGTACGTTTCCCCCCTCTTTTCTGTTTTAAGTCTTTGCACTCAGGTAGGTGAGTTTACCCATGCACTTATTCCTGAGCAATCGTGATGTTTCAAGCTGCCCTCATGTTTCAAAAGTGATGACCACAATTCACTGAAAAATGATATTCAGAGGTAAATCTGCTCTGGGGGTCTCTACGTCCAGGACTCACACAAAGCAGAACAGAGTGACTCTAGAGGACATAAGAAAAGTCTGTGACCAGTGAATAATGGCAAAAATACAGGCACTGGAACAATATGTGAATTCAGCTGTGTTGTGACCACTGAAAATAACCAAACACATACTTTAATATTAAAGTCAAAGTGGCCTCCTTTGTGCAGTGCTGATTTTTCACACAGGAACTCTCCCGTTTTTTCTGATGTACCGTTATAATGGAGCAGATACCGTTGGAAAAACACAAAACCTCTCAACAGAACCCCATCGATCAGAGTCCATACTCACAGAAAAAGCACATCATACACACATAGTAGGACCCTTCTCACTTATTTGGGCCAGCCAAGGTTTTAGTGCCTGTGAGCACCAGGGCGGAGCTAATGTTGCCACACATTCAACAGCCCTTCGGAAAACAGTATCCACTAGTGAAATTGGGACAGATTCAGAAAACACACCTTCCTCATCATCCCTCATCCCTTCATGCAAATCATTTGGTACTTTATGGCTGAGGTGCCACACTTTCTGCATCACCCTAGGGCTAGTTTTTGCTGTCAGTAGGGTTCTGCATCATTCCACAGGGAGTTCTACAGGTCTCCCTCCCTATTTTGAGCCAAAAGAAGGCAACAGACATCAAGTCCAGTTGAGCTTCCCATTGCAGAGGTCTTTCAAGTCTTTCAGAAGAAAGCACATTTACAAACTCTTATCGCAGAAGGAAATGTAGAAATGCCTACAGGTTCACTGCAGTAGAAGAGCTAGAAGTCTGAATTTACCTTAGTTTTTGAGCATTTGAAACTTTAGTCCATTTTCTCCTGCTTGCTGCACCTATTTCCCTTTTTTTAGTACTTCAAACTCTGATTATGCTGAATTTCCACGAGATCTGTTGTTAGGCCCACACTCCACTTTTTGCTTTGGATGAAAGGTACAGGCAGCCGCACTCACAGCTCTCATTTTAAAGTGAGACTGCTCATGCAGGGAGGCAACACTACATGCTTTAATTTTTAGGCAGCATAACCTAGGAACATTGGTATAACTACCTTTTAATCAAACTGCGCTAATGGGCACTTCTAAGAACACAAACTCTGGCTAACTGGATTTATTTTATCATCAGCAATAACGAGTAGCAACCCATTAATTTTTAAAGTCGGGATGTACACTGTAAAGTTAATAAGAAGCTAGAGTCAATTAAAATAACAACAATTAGAGCATTTTATTGATTTTTCACCTGCCTTTTATCTGTAGCAATTTTGTGGCACATACCACACTGTTCTTGTAGCTTCCACGGAAGATGATTGTTTCCATTTAAAAACTGTATTTACTTTATTATGATTGAGCAAAACAGGCTGCTTTAAAAAAATCTCTGGTTTACTATAACATACATCTAAATCTAGGCCATTTATTCTATTTTGTGAAGCTTAAAACCATTTTTCATGCTTAAAATGTCTTAAAACTTGGATTTGGAGAGTCTGGGATAGGTGGAAGAAAAGAACAGTCTTAACCAGCCCATATTTTGTATGTGTTAATTCAAGGTTCTCTTCTGGAGAACTTTTTTTTTCTCCTAAATTTATTTCCAACTACTTTTGTTTTCCTTGAGGGACCTTTGAAACACTATATTGCTACTTTTCATGTTTTTTATTTGCCCTCTGGAACAATAAAGGCTCAAAGGTTCATAAATATGCATTCTGTAAATGTATTATGCTGACAAAGTGTTGCTCAGATAGCTGCTCTTGCCTTTAGGGAATGAATAAGTTTACAGCATGCTTAAACAACAGTGTAAGGAGGAACAGAGATGAGGGAGAGAGCTGTGTCAGCATGTGGGCTGGAAATGGAACAAAAGAGTTATCCTGAATGCACCAAGAAAACAGAAAAAATGAAGTTAAATAAGACACCACAGGTAGGACCTTGCGATAAGCAGGGGTGTGGATTTGAGGGTGTTACTCACCAGTAATGTGCTTGAAAAGGCATCATACCTTGTCTTCCAGGAAGGGTAGGCAGCCAAGACATCATAAAATACCAAATTTCATTTGCTAATTCTGGCTCATGAATCAGGATAACTCCTTTGTTCCTCCCAGAACAGTTGGGTCCTTGCCCTGGTTAATTGTCATCATATCAGACACAGATCTAGTTCTGCTTTGCTCATCTCTGCCTCGCTGGAAGCTTTGGGCTAATGCTTGTTAACAGATACACTTTTGGCAGGAAGAAAGCATCTAGCAATTAAAAATACCATTTAAACACATACTCCCAAGTTTGCATACTAATTGATGTTGATGGGACAGTAAGTTTTGACAGATAAGCCTCAGGACCAGTGACTGGGTTTGCATGGCAAGGTTTCTGTAGTGGTAGGGATACAGGTGGCTTCTGTGAGAAGCTGCCAGAAACTTCCCCTTTGTCCAATAGAGCCATTGCCAGATCGCTCCAAGATGGACCCACTGATGGCCAAGGCTGAGTCCATCAGCAACAGTGGTAGCACCTCTGGGATAACAGTTAAGAAGGGGAAAAAAAACTGCATAACACCACCAGCAGCTGGAGAGGAATGAGAATATGCAAAAGGTACAACCCCGCAGACACCAAGGTCAATGACGAAGGAGGGCAGGAGGCACTCTCAGTGCCAGAGCAGAGATTCCCCTGCAGCCCATGGTGCAGATCATGGTGAGGCAGGCTGTCCCCCACAAAGCCTATGGAGGTCCATGGTGGAGCAGGTGGATACCCAAAGGAGGCTGTGATCCCATGCGAACGCTTCACTGGAGCAGGTTTGCTGCAGGACTTGTGACCCTCTCAGGGGACCCACAATGGAGCAGTCTGATTCTGAAGGACTGCATCCCGTGGAAAGGATCTACACTGGAAGGAGCAGCACAGTGTGTGATGAACTGACCACCCCTTGTCCCCTCGCCACTGTTGGGAAGGAGGTAGAGAATTTGGGAGTAAAGTTGAGCCAAGGAAGAAAGGAGAGATGGGTGGAAGATGTTTTAAGATTTAGCTTTTAATTTCACTATCCTACTCTTATTTGATTGGTAGTAAATTAAACTAATTTCCTCAAGTCTAGTCTGTTTTGCCCACGAATTTTGGTAACTGGTGAATGATCTCTCCTGGTACTTATCTTGACTCAGGAACCTTTTGCTTTATTTTCTGTCCAGCTGAGGAAGGGAACAATAGAACAGCTTTGGTGGGCACTTGGTGTCCAGCCAAGGTCAACTCACCACAACCAGCCAGAGAAGGAGGGGTAGAGCATACATTTATATCTGAAGTAAAAGCTGCCAACAACCCTTCCATTATGTAATGTATCAGGCATTTCTTCAATGCTGGAAGTTCACATCCAGGTTTAGGACCAAGGGCAGCAGGGAGACACATCATAAACAGCAAAATGTCACGTATTTTATTACACATCAAAGTGCAATAAACCTGGAGATAGCAGCATATCACAGTGATGTTTTCTAGTTAGGAGCAGCCAATACAGAGCCAGCCCAACTCAACCTGCTTCCATTCCCACCTGACAGAGTACGTAAATACACAGACCTGGTACACCTCTACTCTTCACAGGATGATGACTTCTCCAGGAAGTAGTATGGTTACATACAGTTATGGTTAAACAAACATGCCAGTACCGTAAGGCTACAGATGATCTCTTAGACCTACAAATCAGAAGTCACTCACATTTTGTATGGATAAAGTCCAAAGGGACAAAGTAGCCAACCAGTTGCTACCTCCAATTTTTTCATTACCTTTGCACTACTGGCTAAATGTCCCCCAGCCAAATATATTTTCCTACTTCATCACCTAGGCTTCTGTCTGGCTCTTTTCTTGGTGGGTGTTTTGGGATCACCTATCACATATATGAATACTGGATACTAAAATTATTCTTTATGGTCCAAGATTATCCTCAAACTAACTTGGTCTTTCAAAAGCCCTGCACCTTTCCTGCTCTCTTTCACTTCATTCTTCCATTTTATTTTAAATCTCTCTTAGGCCAGGATTCATACCTAAAGCTTCTTGATATTTATGTCCTAATAATTTTTTTCCATTCTTGTTTTAATTCCTCTTATCAACTGGAAGCAAAAGCAACTTCCATCTGAAGAATTAAAGGAGACTTTTAATTCTTTCTAGCCATGTAAACAATTAACAATGCCTATAAAAGTAAAATATCAACAGACTGGGAAACCCCCTTCAAATAATCTGTTATATTGCATTATACTATAATTATACTCAAAAATAACCCTCTAAATTGAATCGAAGTTAAAAATCTTGTATTAACTACGTACCACGAAGTAAAACCATAGTTTCTAATCTTAAATCGTTCCGTTCACAGAAGGCAAATCTTTGCAATAATGATCATCAAGCTATGCCTCATCAATAACTTCTCCAACTCCTACAAAGAAAGCATTGCAAAATATATTTCCTGATAACAGACTCTCAAGATACACAAGCCTGCTTTGCTGTCTGGTGTTCAGCGAAGCCCCAGACACTGCTTAGGGCAAGTTTGGGTGTTTGGGAACATAGTGACTTCATTTAGTCATCTGATTATCCCCGAGAGTTATTCAAGAGGGAGAGCCTGAATTCAGTCTACTCCACAGTTCCCAAACTGGGGTGAATGATGCACATCCAGCTCAAAGTCTGGAAGGGTATCTCTGCTAGGCACAAAGGACTCAAAGGGAGTGGTGAAGGTTGAGAGGTTTGCCCCAAGAACAAGCATGAAGAGGCAGTCAGATCATCACATCTTCTCTTGTGAAGGTGTTAACTGATGTTCTGACTTCCCCCCTCTCACACGAAGCTTTCCACGCAAAGCAGCAGGGGTCTAACAGCCTACGAAGCCTCAGTTTTAGCCTGAACAGCTGAAACTCTCTGACAGGCATGCAGGGCTTAAAACAGAAAATACAATTATTTCTCTGGTCCTCTCTGTTCTAGTAACTCCACTGCAGGCTGGTACAGCTCTGGCAGCATGCAGCCAAACCCCAGATCCTGAGGGGTTTTTCTTCCTAATCTCTACCTCAGGTCAATATATTACTCCACATTCACTGACACTTTTGCCATCCCAATTTTGCTTTGCTGAGAAGCACTTCATCTGCTTCAGTACCTATTTATTTCCATAAAGTTCAACTTCTCTTAGTTAAAAATGATCAAAATTGCAGTCTTTGATGTACACTGCATTCCTACATCTAAAACTGAAATGCTCGCCCAGTTATTTCTCAACTCTTTCCAGGCAGTGACTCTGGATTTAATGTAAAACAAACTCACAAACAAAAGCCTACTTGCAGAGCACAGAATTAAAAAGGATTTTCCTTGCTTAAGCATGGAGCAGTCTCCCCCCCTTTCCCACCAGTGCAGGATCAGTGAGTTTTCTTAAAAGTTTATCTCAAAGCAATTAAGAGATTAACTTGCAAAACTAGAGCAGTGCAATCCAGAAGTAAATCTGGGGCCAAAGCTTTACAGAACTCCCTGTAAATATAACATTTTATTATTAAGCACAAGGGAGCTTTACTCTCTGTTTTCAGACCAAATCTCAATACCCATTCAACTGGCAAATTAACTTAGTACTTCCTAAACTCTTATGTAACATGACTTAGACCTAAACACAGCTGCTCCATTGATAGTGTCACATAGACATTACGTAGGGGGCTTTTTGCTATAAGCCCTGAACTGTGTCAGACATTTACCCTGAGCTCTGTCTGCAGTCACAGACAACATCAGCCAAGCATCCCTGCATGATTGTAAGCAATCCATTTCCCTGAAATGGCACTGATTGCAAGTGAGTGAATGAAGTTAAATTCTCGGCCACTAGTTCAATCATGCCCCTTGCTAGTGAAAAGAAATTTTCCTGGTATGGACCAGGCTAGGTATTACACTGATATTGTATGCAATAAATCTTTGACAGTCAGTCGAAGATGAGGGAAAGGGGGATATAATAATCCGACTGCAAGCCAGGTTGTTAGGTCTGCAAGCAATCACTGGCACAAGAAAGGGGGGAGCCCTAGAATGAAGGGGGGGGAGGGCGTTAAGAAATAGGCTTCTGAGCTATTCAGGACAGACACAGACATACTGTGAGAGTTTCCAACAGAAAGATAACAGATCAAGACAGGGGATACAGATGCACACACATTCTGCATCTCCCCCACAGATCCAGTTTAATAAAGCACAATTGATGATCATTCTTTCTTTTCTTTTTTTAATCTATTATTAGGTTTTCCAAGTGTGTAAGTGTTTCTTAATCAAAAGAACAGTTCCATACAGCCCTTGACATCAAAGGAGAGCAGTTCCAAAGCTATTACAGTATCAAAGTAATATTCTGTGCAGAATCTAAGGTGAACCATTGGAATAATCCTTCTGGGATACAGATAAAAAAAGTGCTGCATTCAATGTTGCCCAGAAGCTTCCAAAGCAATCTATCAAAAAAGCCATAAAAATGTTGGGCCACACTTTACTTGACGCATGTACTCACCACTACTATTATTTTCCTCCATTTTCTCTTTGTCTAGTTAGCCACTAATCTTACCTTTGTCTGAAAGTTCCTGCTGTATATATGAAAGTACCAGAGCTGATTAGTGAGTCACAGGAGGAAATGACCTCTGATGTGCTTCAAATCCATATACCTTTTATATAGTTGAATCATTAGGAAAAAAAGTGTTATGGCAAAAATAGCAGCATTGTAGCAGCACTAAGGTGATACTGCCTGATATCAGCAATCCTTTTCATGTGCCTTTAACAGACTTCCACTATGTCAAAGTCAGTTATTAGCGACTTCTCTTCAGCTTACTGAATATGCATTTAATAGTAAACTCTATTTAACAACAGTCGTTTGATAATCCATTTTGATAGAGGACTTTGGCCACCCAACCAACCAGCAACATAATTATGCACACTGTACAGTACATAGACTTCTCCCTTCACGTATGGTGAGTGAAACAGTGGCTTATTTGCAGAAGGGATGGGCAGTTTGGTAGCAGCTGTGGTAAAGTGAACCAAGGAGGTGGCAGAAGAGAGGGAGAGAAGGCAAGGAAAAGTTACCAAACATGAAAAGCTGTTCCATCTGACAACAGTTGTTAACTTGCTCCTTGAACTCAACATCTGGTAGTATTTTCATCTTCTGTAAACTTGTAAAACATTATGGTATTTTAGACAGTGGGAGATCATTTCCAAAAGAAAATTTTAACAGTACAAAGAGACCACAAAATCCATCTCTTAGTGGGCCATAGGGTTTTCTAGCTGAGGGGCTGGGAGGAGAGTGGAAGGAACACCTTCCCACCCCCTTTGAAGGGTGCACATTCTCCTGCCACTACAGGAGAGAGGTTGGCAGCAGATGGAGTGGGATGCTCTGCCCTCCAGTGCATGCAAAACAAAGCCAAGGAAATGAAGCCACTTAGAGGCCATTCCATCCTAATCCTTCTTCCCCAAGAGAACTGCTAAAGCTATAGGGGAGACTAAACTCGGGGTTTAAATGAAGCCAGCAAATATATCAAATGAGCTTTAAAGAAACCTCAACATTGCTAATATGCAAGCAGCATAGAGTCACTCAGCCACAAAGACTTACACCCATCGTGTGTGTTGTAGAAACTTTTCAATACCAAGCTTCACTTAAAAACACAAACGAAAAATACCCCTTTAAAATGGTTTCTTTCTTACACACTCTCATATTGCTGCATGATGGCTGCCCCCAGCATGTGGAATTAACACCTACTCCTTCTGGGAAAGCTTATATTTTAAAAAGAAAAATATGTGATTAGGTGAGGATGCCTTGATGACTGCTGAGTAGCTGCAGTGGCAGCGAGCACTGCATTTGCCACTCTCTCTAAATTCGTACCATTCCAAAGCATCAAATGATCATTAAACCAAAATGCAATCCAAGCCTCCGGTAACCCAAAATACAATACTCTTTCCTCAGCCTATAATGAGACAGCATGTAATAAACAGCAAACCTGAAACGAATACTAGGCTTTTGTATAAATATTACTGTAATTAAAATGGGGTTGAAGTAGTTGCAAATACTACAGATTCATTAATAACTGTCAAGACTGGAGAGAACTGGGACCAACTGCAAAATTCATTTATCAAAAGCTATTTATACAAACAGCTGATAATTTTTCACTATGGTCAAACACAAGATAATGCACTGAAGGAAAAAAAATATGGAAAGTGTAACGTTTTTCCTGCTAGATTACGTTTGTTCCAAAATTTGTAATAGACTAACTATAGAAGTAGACATACCTGCAGACAGGTCTTTAAAAATATTAAGCTCCTATATCAGATAAAGGAAGTTCCAAAACAAAGGAGCCAGACTGCAGTTCTAGCCATGAAGAAGCAATCTGGAAGACATTGATCCTGATCAACATCAAGCACCAAGCTTATGTGTGCTTAACCTATAAGTGAGGAGATAACCCATAATCAGGAGATAACATTATACTTCACCTCTTGAAGCATTCTTCATCAAGCTCACAGTGAAAACAATTTTTGGGAAGTTTATGTTTACTACACAAAGGACTCCAAGGAAACCCCTTCTGAACTGGGCCACTCTTTTTTCTCATCGTAACTGTATTTGCCTTAACCTGGAAGAGGTTAACAACCTCCTCCACAACTGGGGATGGATCCTCTGCTGCAGATCCTAGGAGCATCCAAAGAGGATGCAGCTGAGCAGCTCACAGGATAAGAAAGCTGCTTTGGACCTGCAGTGAGCTTTCCAAGTGAGCTAAATTAGCTATGCTATTACTTTGCAGGATTTATTAAACTTGCATTTGCCTCTTCACGGGTGCCTGCTATACACATACAGGGAAAGAACATACTGCATATCTTCAGAGGTAGGTAAAGAAGTAACACAGGCTGTGTTTCCAACTCCTATTCTATGGCTTGTGATGGATTTAATAAAGCTTTTGGAGATCTCCAAATTCAGGAAAAACAGAATATACGAGGGAGAAATTCACTAAGCAGTTGTCACCACGCTGTCCTAGAGGGATCACAATTTGAGAAACATGCTCATAGATAGCTCCTCCTTAAATTCATGCATGCAAATTTATGCTTCTAAACAATTTGATGAATTATTGAGGCCTCTGCCAGAAACAAAGTGAATAATCCTGTGTGGTCAAAACCCAAGCAATTACTATGAAATCACAGTGAACTAAGCAGTTCTTTATAGCAAGATATGTGCTTATATACCTTGCATTTAGCATAGGCCGTAACACTAAAGATTGTTATTTATACCTTTACTGCCTTTAACGGCTTCTTACTTTCACTACAGAAAGCAAGCAAGAACCTTCAGTGAAATTATACACAGAACTATTTATTACAGGTAAAATGTTTCACATACTCACAATACCTCAAATATGGTGCAGGTAAAAGAGCACGAGAAACTGAACTGCTGTGGGGACATAATGGAATAAGGCAGTTAAAGGAAAAGATTTCTAGCCTATGGAAAATGTCTTCTTTTCTTTGCCTGCATATTTGAGAATCATGTATTCTTTTATTTCCTCTGCCTCACTTGTCTACGAGATGACAAGTGATGCCCAGCTACTTTGGCATATCATATTGCATTGTGTCATTCCACCACCTGCCAATGTCAGTGGCCCATCAAGCCTGAGAAATCAAAAGAAGCAATTTGTTAGAAACCGGGAAAAGGGGGGGGGGGGAAATTTACAAATTTTAGCCAAAAATAGAAACAGACCTTTTGTATTAATAAATAGACCATGAAATACCGATCTACAAAAGTAAGCAAGCACGAGTACTGTAAGTATCAATCTCATAGGCAGATTCAAGATTTAATGGCATTTCAGCATTTGTGTATTGATAACTGTGGGGAAGACAACATCTATTACAGAACAAATATGATCCTGCAAAACACTGCTGCTCTTTATACTTTCCTTTAAGGCTGGTAGATCTTGTGATGAAAGAAAAGCTAAAGTAACTAGAAGGTTTTTGTTTCGCTTTTACAAATATTATGGAACTCCAACCAAACATGCAGTTATCTTTGCCAGCAACAACAAAAGGAAGTGCCACTAACAAAAAGTGGATTTTTAAATATCACTGCCTGGATCCTCCTTTATTCCCAAAGGTTAGTGCTGAAACACAGAGAAGTACATTTGTTATACAACTACAGAAAAAACCTTCATTTTCATACTGCCCACATCTATCAACAAAATAGTCTTAGAAAAAAAAAAAAACTAAAAACCCACCATTTTCTTTGCTCTGCAGTGAATATTAATGGACAAAATACAGAGAGAGAAAATGGCAAGTTTACCAGTACTAGCCAGTCACTTCAAAAGGTGCAATTCTTTGGGTAACTGCTTTATTTGCAATGCTGCACAAGTACTATTCAGAAAAGTGTTTGCTTAAGACCTAATCCTACTCCATACTAAGCACTACTTGAACTCTCCAGTCAAACAACCTTTTTCCCCTCAAAATCCTGCATACTGTGGCCTCTCAATTTTCTTGATAGCTGTCATGCGCAAATCATGTTTTGCAATGCATCCTTCGTGAATGACGTAAGTAACACAAAGCCTGCTCAGAGACTCCTGGTCCAACTTCTGCATAACTGGGACTGTAGCAAAGTAGTTTGCAATGTTACCAGATACTCAGAATAGAAAGGGATCTGAATGTCCCACTAGGGACACGGGGAAAGAAACCACAAAAGCAATCTCCTCCTCAAGTCACAGCAGAAGCACATGAGAAAGCAAGCACAAAATTACTTGGAGAATAAGAGAAGTACAAGGTTACCAAGACAGCTGCTGTGAAAAGTGCATAACATTGAAAGGAAAGATTCTCAAAGCACAGAAAACCACAGAACACAGCAAAGCTAAGAGGTAAAAGGCAGAACTGAGAGCTAAGCATGGTGTGAAATGCAGGCTCCCACAGAAATTTGGGATGCTAAAAAAAGGCCAAAAACACTGTAGGAACTGGCTCTGCTTCAGAAAAAGAACTGAAACCAGAGCTACAAATATACAAGAGGAGGGCAGAAGCTGAGGTTTGCATGCTGCTCCAAAGTTGCTGGACTCCTCTAGGACTCCTGCTCATACAATTTGCTGTGAAGTATTATGCCTGAGAACATCTGTCTGTACACTATGGAAACCCATACTGTGCAAGTTTCATGGAAAAGCAGAATGGAAACAGACATAACTGGGGCCAGCCTGTACACTCAGGGTCATTAAGGTAGGAAGTGTGCCATGTTTTTCCACACTGAGCAGCAAATTCGGCTTTCTGATAGCAGTCAAATGATTTTTCAGACATCCAGTTTGAAAGCATCTACGATACCCACCTTCATGTAATAAATACTCAGTACATGTAAGTACATCAAGTTCCTTTATGGCATCCAAACATGGGTGTCCATCAACGAAGTTCAACAGAATAGATATCCCTATGCCATACATCTTGAAGAAGAGGAGGCACTACCATGACATAATTTTTGGCCTGTTCTTTCTTAACTAGTAGAAAAATAATTTGATTAACATGAGTGTGGGCAGAGGTGTACAGGAAGCACACACGGCCAAAGGAATGACTTACTGTGCTTTTTTAGCGCATTCTAGATGCAGAAATTTCTTGCATAAATGGGTACTACAGCCATTAACTAATTCCTACAACGATGACTGCGCTAGACTATGCTCACTCATTTTGATAAGACTGGTAATACCCAACATACAAATGAGTTGAGTGCAGTGAAGTGGGCCACACCATCAACCATTCATTAATAATGTCTGGGCACATATGCAAGTCAGGCTTAATTCATTCAAACTGATGCTACATTGCATGTAACACACCGTACCACCAGGTAAGAGCATGGTTACAGGCTACACACAAGTAGCTGCCATTGGCTGTGTCCTAACATAGCCTTCCTCAGAACAGCTTGTTCAAGGGTCGACATCCTTGTAGGCAAAAAACCATAACACTGACAGTACAGATGGACAGATCTACTGTACCTTAATTTATCTGGCCAGACTGAGATCAGAAGTACCACTTTTATTCACCTACAAACTAAACAAAACACTACACAAATGAGAATAGCCAGAGAGACGATGTTAGGTCATGCAGACATCATCTGTTGGTTTGATACCGTACTTTCTTCAGAAGAAAAAATTCTGTCAACAACAATAGGCCCAAAAATATGACAACATATTTGTCGTATAACAGTTATATAAACCAATTTCAAATGAGACATGTAAATGTTTCCTATTTATGTCCTATAGCAGAGCAAAAATTATTCTGATAAACCTCCAGCAGTGTGTGCTCACTGTAAGTTACACGTAAATTATTTCCAGGGAATAATACATCTCCAAAGACATTTTCATGGACTAAACGTCAGGAATGAAACACTGAGTTTCAACTTAGGACCCTAAAGAATGTACATAAAAACAATTATTGAGAGGTCTGAAGAACACAATTGATTTCTTTGCAATTTCAACTCTGAGGCACTTTATGCACTCGAACAAAAATAATGTCTATTTCAGGTTTCCATTAGAAAAATTATGAAGTTATTTAAAGATGTAACCCTGATCATACTTTAAGTTTAGGAGAGTACTGCAGAATATCCAGAATATCTGATTTAAAACAAAGTTGTGATGTAGGATTGCATTTTAAGCACAAAATTTTACAATCAATTACTGTGAAATAAATCAAAATTATGATCTACAATTCTCTTTGCAGTAGCTTGATGGTCCTTTACAACATCAGAAATTAAAAATCAGAATGAAGTAAAAAGGCCAAATTCCAACAAGAGCCCCATAAAGCAGGCAGAAGTCACACACTTGGAAAGTACTTTGCTGCAGGCAAATGACGGCCAGCATTCCAAATCAACGTGTGAGGCAGCTTACTGCTGAAGTTTATTTAATTGGATGACAGACTGGACATAATACAGAGAATAATCTCACATAGATGCACTACTGTCACGGGTTCAGCAGCAGCAGTCATTTTTCTCCTTCTTGGTAGCTGGTGCAGCACTGTGGTTTTGATTTTGGGCCTGGGAACAGTGCTGATAACACCAGTGTTTTCAGTTACTGCTTGGTAATGTTTTGGCCTGACCAAGAACTTCCTGAGCCTCATGCTCTGTCAGGGAGTAGGGGAAGCCGGGAGGAAGCAGAGACAGGGCACCTGACCCAAACTGACCAAAGAGGTTATTCCATACCACAGTATGTCATGTCCAGGATGTAAAACCGGAGGGCAGGGACCTGGAAGGGTCGGGGGTGCACTGCAGGGGTGCACTGCATGGTCGGGTTGGTATCGGGTGGTGAGCAGTTGTATTCTCTTTCTTTGTATTTTTCTTGTATTATTACCGGTGGTAGCAGCAGTGATTTGTGTTATACCTTAGGTACTAAACTGTTCTTATCTCAACCTGTGGAAGTTGCATTCTTTTGATTCTCCTCCCCATCCGCCCGGGACTGGGGGAAGAAAGAGGGGGAGTGAGCGAGAGCACGACTGCGTGAGTCATTGAGGGGCTTAAACCACGACAACTACTTAGTTACAACAAGATTTTGATCATTACTATGGCAACTGGATAGTATTCTCATAACAAAATCATACCATGTCTAATTTAAATTTCTTACATAAAATAAATATAAATCATTGCAGAATTCTCACTGCACACCATATTAGAATACCTGTACTGTCCTTAAAAAAGCTTGTGGCAACTTTCAAAGCTATCAGTGCTGTTTAAGGAAAACATTCAGTGCTGAAAACAATAAATGGGAAAAATATTGTATCTATGAGAAGTAGTATGTTCCATTTCATGGACGTTACTCGAACGTCACCTGCTTCTCTCCATTTGTGACCACTGTCATCAACTTGTGCTCTTTCAGAAAATGAAAAATAAAGCAATTTTCAAATAAAATATTATAAGCAGATTGCTTCACATTATAAACTTTTCATTACTGAACAGGCAGCACTTTCTTTTTTAAAGTATTATAGCTCAAAACAATCATCACCTTTTTGTATCATAACAGCTTTAAAAGATGACAGCTTTCCAAATACTGTATTGGTGGAGTTTCACACCGTCTTCTTGGGATTTGTGACATTGTGAGGGATGGCCAAATGTTACAGAATGCCAGCAACAGATAAGGGTCAACTGCATGATCCTTTGCCCTTCTAGCTGGAGCTGACAATTCACATCCAACTGCCCACTGCTTCTGAACTCCATGCAAGTGGGTCATTTCTTCCAATTGGTTATCCTCAGAGAGAAGTAAGAGATGGGGGAGGAAATACTGTGGCCCAAAGGCCCTATACTGGCTGTTGGATCAACGGCCAGTGTCAGCAGGCTTCTATTTAATGATGCTCAAACCAGTGCCAGCCTTGCTAACGGCCATACTCACCACTGACATCCACACGCAGGAAACAGGGCTCTGGAAAGACCAAATAATTGCCTCGTTCTGCAGCATGCTGACTTTTTTTTTAAAGGTGTATGCCTTGCACTTTATGTTCACAGGATCAGTCCTCAGATTTTAACAAAGAAAACATGATCACACAACAGTGTAATGCGACAGTCAAGGGCAGCCAGTAGCAAGTAAATCTGGGTGACTACGGTTCAATTTACAAACTTTTGCTATAAATAAGAATTCAGCTTTTTGGAAGCCTTGCTTATATATTTTTATATATCTAATGTATATAAAATCATTACTCCATTCATATGGAACATTTTTAAATCATAATTTTAAGGTGAGAAGTGTCTGTCAAACAAACCAAAAGCCATGGAAAAAATAACAGCCACCAACAAAAAAAAAAACGCTGCAGGAAAATACAAAAGCAAAGCAGAGGAATTTTGTCCCATTTCTACTCAGAGGACTGAGTTGTTGAAGTCATCTCCATACCCACACATAAATTACAGAAACAAGACGACTGCACATGGTTCTTCAAATTACTGATTATCGTTACTGGATATTCCATGCAAACTATCAACAAAAACTCTCCCACCCAAGACAGAACTTTTCAACCACACTGTTTCAGCCCCCAAACATACAGTACAGATCTCAGCTAAGGGAGGAAGGACAAGCAGCCTTTTTGCTGACATTAGCCTAGCACATAGTGCAGCTGGAGACACCCAGATTTTCAAAGCCTATCACAGAGGCCACAGCATTACAAACACATTTTAAGACCCTCTCTTCCTTGCAAACTCACAAAAACTTTTTAAAGTGTCCTCAGAAAACTGTCTTATGTCTGTCTAGGAGAGCTCCTGCCCTAGGGAAAATCCCTTCCAGCTACAGGTGGAAGCATTGCAGCTGCTCAGAACAGACTCGAACAAGAAGTTGTTTCTTTGAGGGTTGAAATCAGTGCACTATAGTTGGCTCTTCCTGTGCTTCTGAAAACAAACTTGGAATTTCTTCTAGTCAGTGAGGAAAAGTTTAGCAGAAATAATTTTAGTCCTAACAGATCACAGGATGGAAAAATCATATTCCAAAATAATTCTTCGGTTTAGAATGAGCAAAAATAATTATTGCTAAGAACACACACTGAAACCTGAAAAACTAAATTACCTTTTAAGGTATTCTTCCCAAAAGTAAAAGCTCTGAATCATTTGCAACTCCTTTTGTGTTTTGGTTCATATTAAGTCCTTACAAATGACTGAAAATCAGAAGAAATTCTACCCTGGTGAACTTGACATGTGTTTACACATTACCTCTAACTTTCCTGTTTCCCAGCATTAGAGGGTCTGACCAACACGGCTGATGCTGGGAAGCAGAAGAACAGAGCAGCATGTGTAGCTCCACCCTGCGCCAGTACCTCCTTAGAAGCAAATGCTACAGGTGGCACACCTGGTCACCATGTCCCCTCTGCTGCCTGTGCGCACTGATGTGGAATGAGGCAAAGGACCCCAGCTGCCAGACAGCCCAGACAGCTGTGATCCCCATGAGCAGGTCTAGGGAAATTCATGCCTTGTAAAAGCCACAGTACAAAAATAATACAGCACCACCAGATCAATAACTCTTAAATGAAAAAATATCAATATTCTTGGTTTAATGAAATGGTCTCACAAGGCTGAATTTCTGACAAATTTGGAACTTAACCTGTTTGTCATATTCTTTATTAGATTCCAATAAATTTGTGGTCAATTTTGAGTTCTCATTTAACACACAGAACATGTAACAAAACCAACTACTGCTCTGGAAACAGACTCCTATTTTCCCACCACCCCCCATCATTTTCCTCCTACACTCAGTTTTGATAAATATCTCTAGGCAAGTTTCCATGAGTACATCAGAGTAAAAGTAGAGTTCTCATAATCACCAGTTATTCTGATGCCTGATAGCTTCCTTCCTATCTGATACCTGGTAGTAAGTGCCCTTCCCTCAAGGCAGGCTCCAGACGACTGAAACGCAAAGTTATGTTCGGGATCCAAACTTCCCTGCTTCACCAAAGCAAGCAGAACTGCGGTCTGCCAGGAAACATCTAGTAGATTTAAAAGGTAACACTGAGAACATCCAGGCCATAAGCATCACAGAACTTTTAGATCAAGTTTTACTGCCAAAAGTTTTATTTTACACTCAAGTAGTAAATGAATATAGTGCACGTGTCATACAGGGCGCAGAAGTACTACACAAACATTCATTTGCAACAACAGTTTCAGAAAATAAACCACCACAAGTTCTCTGTTTGTTTTAGTATTTCACTTACCTTTCTTGCAATACAAAGAACATTTGAGGAGTGGCAGGAGGAAAAAAAAAACAATGGCATAATTTGTAACTGAGCAGTTTATGGCTGAAAAGAAAGCAAGCAAGGTTTACAGCGAAGCTAGTTAAGCACTGGTGGAGGCTGACCAGAGAAGCTGCGAAATCTCTATCCCTAGAAGTTTTCAAGATGCAGCTGGGTGAAGCCCCGAGGCCTGGCCTGAATTCAGTATTGACTCTGCTCTCAGCAAGATGTTGGACTACAGATCTCTCTCAAGGTCTTTTCCAACCTGAATGAGCCTACAATGCGATTCAAGCACAATAGGCAGCCAAATTCAAACAAATCAATGAACGCTTCCCCTGTTCTTCCCTGTCCCAACAAAACCTGACCAGAAAATGCAATACTAATCTTTAATGATAATCAGACCAGCATGACTGAAATCAAAGAAACAACCAGCAAATGAAGTATACAGAAGCGTACCAACACATTAAAAGGCAAACTAAGCGCCTTTGCATGATTTAAAATTCTCTTTGTAAGAGCAAGCACATCTTTAATGCTAAATGTGCAAAGAGCAATTAACAACTGTGTAACAATAACAAAGATCTTCCTAGTCATTTTTAAATGGGAGATTTCCCGTCATACCAAGAAAGGATACTACATGAACATAAGCAAGGTAGCATCAACATTTTACTTTCTAAGTATCTATAAGCCCTCAATACACTGGGAGTGCTATGTCTGCAGCAAGTTCGCCAGGGAAGCCAGAGAATGAGGAGCTAGGAATTGGAGAGGAAGCAGCAAACCCCAAAATATCTCTACCTTGGGGGTCATTTCTGTCCAGTTTTAGACCTCTTCCTAGAGTTAGTATTTAAAGGCAAGGCAACCAAACTACCAGGAAGGACTCAATGCACCCAATTTATTCATTTATTTTTATTTCTTCATTTATTTTTATTTCCATATGAACAGAAGATTTCAATTGGACCAAAGGTGTAAGGCCTCCACCCATCATTAAGGCAGTTGAAGAATTAACTAATGGTATGACATGGTACAAACTGGCAACAGAACCCAAACATAAAACCTGAAAAGTACTAAAAAAAGTCTTGTTCCTGCTCCAACAAGCAACTGATCCTCTACAAGAAACAAATTATTCTGGTGAAAATAAACAGTGATTAAATGCATGTATACCCACACACACCAAACAATCTGACATTCAGCCCTACATCTCACAGTCCCAAAACCCCAAACTTCTTAGGTTATGCAGAATTTTGCTTCTCAATATCAACATACATATGAAGATAGTTAAGAGCAGTCAAAGGTCAGGCAATTTATCAAGAGTTCATCTCTGCAAGCATACAGTCCTTTCAAATCTGAAAGCCTCCTACAACTGTGAAGTCAGTTG
The DNA here is from genome assembly GCA_017639245.1 of Myiopsitta monachus. Classification (NCBI taxonomy): domain Eukaryota; kingdom Metazoa; phylum Chordata; class Aves; order Psittaciformes; family Psittacidae; genus Myiopsitta; species Myiopsitta monachus. The sequence goes on along the minus strand of CM029923.1, from coordinate 10,308,993 downwards.
GTACACTTATACAGAAAACTATGCAGTGCACCACACAGGCAGATCTGATCTGGCTTTAAATTAGGGTAGCGTGGACAGAGAAGCAGCACAGCACAGAGCACAGTTCTAGACCTAGAACTTATTCTACAGGACAAATAAATATTGTGCTGTTGATAAGAACTTGCAGTATTGCCTTGTTTGCTGCTGGCTCAACTGTATCTACACTACCCTCCAGTGTAAAACAGCAGTTCAGTTAGGCAAGATATAGAGAGCAGCAAATAAGAGAAGCCAGTGCAATGGTGGGACAGTAACAAAAAGGAGCATTGTGCCTAACACTCTGGAAACAGCCAATGAAACTCTTAAGCACATTCTTATTTCATGCAATGTAAAAGCACTGAAATCAAGTTGCTATAACAAGAAAACAAGTGAGAACTGTATGTGCAGAAAAAAAAACAAGGCAAAATTGCATACAGTAAATACAAAGAAATGAAAGGCAAAAACTTTATATCTGAAGCTGTAAAAAACTAATCAAGGCCAAAACAGAATGTGATCCAGCTCTACCAAATTTGGTAACAGGCTCAAGTCTCTCAGACCAAACCAAATAGTAATTTGGTGGAGTTCTTTCTTCAGCACAGGAAACAGCTAAAGCCCAATGACAGCTTAGTCCTGTCAATTTTGATACTTTGAAGGGAGAAAAGATGTCAAAATGACATAGATTAAAACAGTGAAGATAAAAGATAAGAAAGAACACAGTGAAGAGGGCTAGAATCTGATACGACTAACTTTGAGACATTTGATATGCAGGCATGGGAGATGTGTCAGAGATAGAAAGGTTGCGGCCTTGAAAAACAGGCAAGTAAAATTGTCAGGGATGCTAGAAAGCAGTCATAGAGGAAGTTAAGAAGAAGAATTAAATTTCTGAAGCTTAACAGGTCTGAGACTGTGACTGGATACTCAAGGAATTGTGCAGAGACAGAACTATGGGATAACCAAACTGCAAAAGGAAGCACTAGACTTTTGGGGCATTCAAATTACAGTGTAAAGCCAAAAACTTGGAAGCAAACTGGAATGAGGATGTTCAGTTACATGAAATTAGTGGGTGACAAACAGAGACTAAAGGGCAAAGTATTAAAAAGAGAATCAGTTAAGGATGACAGGTGCCATTCCCTTCAAGACAGAGGAAAGAGAAACTTGGTTGCTAGTGAAGGAAATAAGAGGAGGCTTTAAAGAGGAAGAAATTCTTCAATTTAAGGAATGAGAAGCATAAAAGGTACAGAAATGAAAGAGGCAAACTTGTACATACAAGAGGAAAAGAAGCCCAATTCAGAAACAGATTCTGAGAATGAAAAACAATTTTGAGAAGGATCTAGCATGCAAAATAGCAGGTTTGGTTTTGAAGATACATTTTGTATCAAGAATGAATAAAAAACTAAAATGAACAGCAAATCTGCAAGCAAGCTCAACAAGAGAAAGGAAGTGGGATAAAAATGGTTAAAAGTCCATTTGGAAACAGAATCAGAACAAGTAAAGCAAAGCTGAGTCCAAAGCTGTGTTGTGCTGACATATTCCTCAGAGATATTCAGAAAGGCAGGAATGGAAATTAAGAAATTACAAGAAAAAAATGTCTGGGGAAAGGAACGGGGACAGGGCAATGTAAGACACAACCAAAGAAACCATGTATAGAGAAGCAGACAGAGAGGAAAATAAAGACCAATGAGTCAAAGGAAGTGAGCCCAATGAAGGAAGGAGGCAGCTGAGAAGAGTGAAGGAGTCAGAAAGGTTAATAGACAGGAGATCCCAAAAGGAGTGAGTGACAGGGTAGAGGACAGAGAAAGACAGATAAGCTGAAAGAGAGCAGGTAGTGATCAGAGAAAGGGAATTTAGAAACGAGAGATAATAAAGTGAACAGTATTTAGTAAAGACAAGGTCATGGGAATGATTGAAGCAGTGAGAAAAATCTGTCTAAAACTAGAAATTAAAAGCATCAGAGTGGAAAAACAGAATGAAGAACAATGGAGTTAAGTAGTTATTGGGGCTTGGGAGGAAACAGGGATTGCCCAGGGTGAGGGATAAAATTTGAGAAGACACAAACAGGTTGAGTTTAACAAAGTCACAAAGTAGCAAACTAATGGTGACTGGGAAAACTAGTGAGGATAGAGCAGACAACAGGATAGATGAACCGAAAGTGGAAGACAGGAAGCGCGGAACTGCAGAACTCACTATGAAAGGCAAACGATTTTTCAAAAGCATCAGCTCTAAAAAAAGTTCAGGGAAGGAAGTGAAGTTTGAAAAAGAACCTTTAAAATTAACATTTGAGTTTGGAAACGTAAGTAACACCACACTGGGCATGCCCCGCGCCTGCATTTCCTTCCTTGGTATTACTAGCCAGACATGTTTAGTTCTTCACCCAGACCAAACCAGAGATCAGAAATTCGTAACACCAGCACAGGCCACTGGCTAGATGACATGGCGATACAGCAGCCTTGGAAAAACTTCTGACTGTTAAAGATATTAAAAATTATATAAAAGCAGTGATTTGAACTCTGCTATCCAGCACCTTTACTTCCAGATTGAATTAACTCTCCACAGTGAAGGCCTTCATTGACTCTCCATCACATCAAGCTCCTGCTCCTAAGGAGCTCAAATACCTGATGCAGCATTCGCCACCAGCACTCAAATTCAGCCATTAAGATTCCCACCTTGCTTTATAGTGGCAAAGACAGAGACTAAGTGGACAGATTGTTGAAAACAAACATCACAGTGATTTTAGGTCCCATACAGACAGATCTGAGAATCACTGGCATAAGAAGTCCTTTCTTTCCAAGTCTCTGTCAAGAATTTCACTTTGTGGCTTTCTTAGATGCGTCTAATACTATATTTCATCTTCTGGTATATTGGCATGTTTTTAGCTTCTGTTCATTACAAGAATATGACATCTATTGCCCTTTGTACAATTGGTAGCTGGATCATTAGAGTGCAACAGAAGAGGGGGAAAAAAATCCCATTACTCCCTGCTACCAAACTGCTGACACACAGCAACTATAAAAAGTGAGGCGAGCGCATCATTTCTGTACACCGTACTGATTACTATTTATTCATGTTTGTACACACGGTTCGCTCATAATTACTGAAGTTCCATAAAAAAAGCCTACCTATAAACAAAAGCTTGCGGGACTGGGGCCATACTGGGAGCTCTTTGTTATTCTTATGGGGTTTAGATATTTTTGTATGTTTTGTAAATAATTTTAGATTTTTAAATTTAAGATGCCAAGAACCCAACTCTTTTGGGTTAACTGTGACTACACGTGAATTCTCCACCCCTGGCAGTGTTCAAGGCTAGGCTGAACAGAGCATTGGGTGACATGGTTTAGTGTGAGTTGTCCCTGCCCATGGCAGGGGGGTTGAAACTAGATGATCTTAAGGTCCTTTCCAACCCTAACTATTCTATGATTCTACATCTGATGCAGTACTTTAGATAAATTTTTTACAAGCAGTATGAACAAGAATATTTGAATGCACTTTTGATACAGTCAAGAAAACTCACCTATAATCAACTACCAGAAGCAGTAAACTGTTGACAAAATGGGTAGTATATACTGTAACATATATCTGTAACAAGAAAAGTTTGAAAATGTCATAGAAGTACTATATTTTTACATTATATTTAATATCTGCATATTTTATTTCTATTAGACTACTGCACAGCAGGGGAGCTTTCAGGACAAGACAAAGATTTTATGCAATGTCATTCAAAGCACGCAGTTCACTCATGAAGCAAGTTACTACTGTAGCATTACTGAAATAAAAGGAGCTAGTCAGACATTTTGGGTAGAAATGCAACACATTCTCTTTGAAAAAAATAAACATGTAATGCCATAGCTCAAAATAAATAGTGAAAATGTCATCATCAACAACATATGAAAAAGCGAATGGTGTTTTATACAAGAAAATATTTTATAAGTGTATCACACACATGGGAGTGTTATAACAGACTTATTCTCATGTTAGCAGGTGGTTTATTTAATGTATAGGTTCTACAATCCCCAGTTATACAAGCAGTTCTACTAACCCATACAGGTTTCTTAATTATGAAGTTTGGTATCAGAGTCATCTGTACCATTCACTTTACAGATTTTCAAATAGGAGCAACTTCTTTTCCTCAGCACAAGATTTAATCATGAATACTAAGAAACCATCACCAACATTTAAATGCTGAAGTACGCACATCTGTTAAATCTTGACTCTATTTCTTTACTCATTGTATCCTTCAAGACAGTAGAAGTAATAATAATAATAAAAATTTATCACTGATTTCTTTTAGGGAAAGGTCAATACTTGATGCACAATATTAATGCAAATAGCCTGACTGTGATGGGGTTTCTTTTTTTTTTTTTTTTCGGTGATTTTCATAGTTGTTTGATATTTCAGAAAAAGAAAAAATTAGTTTGAGTACTTCTGTGTATTAAGAGCTAATCCTGTCGGTCAGGCAAGTATTGTCCTACCTTTTCCAATACAAACCATTTTATTCTATGACATAGGAACTATTGTTACAGAATATAACCATAATTTTTAAAATTCAATAATCAGATACTAAATGAAAGCAAATCTAGAGGCTGCTAGACACAGACCAAGGTTTCTCAAATACTTCCTCCCTACAAATTGTTCCGCTGAAGTCCAACAAGATTAAGTATACACAGGAGCTAGAAACAAACCCCTAAAGATTCATTCTACAAAATCTGGAAACAGAAACAAGTGTTTTAAAAAGGTGTTAAGAGAAGCTGATGACCTGGCACATACTATTTAAAAACTCCTCTATTTTGCCAAACACAGTTTCCATAATATTTGCAGTTTTAAAAATACAAAACCAGAAAAAAGCCCCATCAAGCTTGAACATTTCATCCACGAAGCCCACAGCTGGATTTTTATTCTTTGAGCACTACAGCAAATCAAAAATTAAAGCTGCACAGAGAAAGAAAAAACAAAACAAAACTGAGCATGCAGGGACTGACTGCATATATAACCTACACTGCTGCTTTTATTTGAACTAACTTCTTTTTCCCACATAAAAGATTTAACTAACAGCTTCTCAACAATATCACCGATAATAATTATGTGTTAACAGTTCTGTATAAAAAGTTCAGTCTTGAAACTCCAGAAATTTCAGTCCATTCTCCATTTTTACTACTTTTAAAAACAAGGCACCTTCCTTCCTTAACAATAAAAATATTATTTAAGCATATCCAAAAAGGTCTAACAAAAATACTTTGAATTTCCTTTTCAAGCAATAGTGCATTTATAAAACATTTTACATACTTATTTCCCAAACAAAGAAGTGGCAACTTTCTCTTCAACATAAAAGCTAAGAATTACTTCTGCTAAATATAAAACTAATTATCAGGTTACACTATACAAAACCAGATATTCATTAAGAATATATTTTGTTATACTACTACACCGTAATATCTTTTTTCTAAATATTTATGCTATTTAAGAAAAAAAAATTAAATATACTGTAAGGTCATTCATCTTATTTTAAACACAAAAATCTACAAACAGTGACATACATATAAACAGTTGGGAAGTTGTAAAAGATCATGTCTTTTAATCAGACCTTCTCATAAATGCTAGCCTCAAAAGAATCCTATTTGCTTCAAGAAGCATCTGCATGGTTTTAAGACTTAACTATGCAGACTCCTATTGCCCCAGGGCAGTGCTGCACAAGCCTATTGAAAGCGATCAGATCACAGAATCAACACCTTAAATTTTCCCAGAAAACCTCCAACAAATGTTTTATGTGCATTATGAAAGAACAACAAAACAAAAGGGGATGTTACAAAAACGCCAGCATGGCAATTTTCCTGCACCTATTTTCCCCATCACATTCGGCAAGCAGAACCCTATTGCCTGTCTACTCTTACACTGAGAACTGCAAACTACAATTTAATATAAAATACAATAACCTTCTATAATAATCATGTTCCTCTTAGAACAAAGACTAAAATAAAGTTAACTGTGCTGATTCATACCTTCCATAAATTACTAAAAAGGTGAGAGATTCAGACATTTTGCTTCTGGATAATAAGCCTAATATCTGCATCATGTGCAAAAGTGCAACTGTGTTTTAGAACTGAGGCCCAACTGAATACAATTTTGTTATTAAAGAAAATTACCTTGAACCCACTGAACATGGATAACAGTGGCTCTTGATATCGTTTAAAGTTACTTTTTACATATTTAAACCTGTTGTATAACTGCAAGTTAGTAAAAAATAAAAAATAGAAACCAACAGAAAACAACAAAGCTTGTTTATAAATCGGTTTACAATTCAAAGCACAACAGTAAGCTTCAAATAATTACGTTTGTGTAACACAAAGAGGTGGGATGATTTATTTAAAGTACTTGGTTATTTCTGCAGTTTTCTTCACTGATCTGATGTCTGTTTAGCTGCTCGCAGTGTGTGCATGCATACGTTTCGCTACATCATAGACATACGTTATGTCTGGTCGCTTCTCTGGATCCGGGTTGATGCACATATTAACTAATTGTCGCAGCTAGGAAAGGAAAATAACATGACAGGATCGTTGGCCTTCTTACAAGTAGTATTTGTGCATTATCAAATTCAAATTAATCAGAACTGGCAAAAAATTAGCCAAACAGCAACTCTACAGAAAGACACACTCAACCCTCCCGCTCTCAACATGCACTGCCCAGTTTTATGCAAGCATGAATGAATGCAGCATACTCCCGCCATTTTTACAGAAAAACTGATGAGCAAACCTCAGTTCTAATCATTTTAGCATACAATTTTAGACATGCATTTAGTCCCATTACACATCATTGTCCCTGATTTTGGAGGGCTAAGCCTGCAATCCCCAGGAAGGCTGAAGGTAGCATGGAGAGAAGGTAAATTAGGACTCCTTGCTCCTTCCCTCCTGACACAAGAGTTAGCTACCAGTAAGCTGGCATTGCTGAGCGACAGGTTCCAACAAACAAAAGGCAACAATTCTCCTTATAACACAAAGTTCACCTGTAGAACTTCCTGCTGCTAGAAGCTACCAGTACACACACAAGCTCAAAAAGCAACTGAACAAATTAAACCCACTTAGGGCATTTAATATAAAGACTCCACCTTTAAGGAGATAGCTGAACTAAAAACTGGAAGCCGGAAAAGTATTTTGGGGAAGTACCACATTATGCTGGCCCTGTGCTGCCCACATTATACTTGCGCAGCGTTGGAGACATGATACTGAATAAATAACTTTTCCTCTATGCCCTGTGTCTAGTCTTAGAATTAGATCAGTGATTTTTTTTTTTTCTTTATGGAAAGAAGCACATAATTAACAAACATGTTCACAGAAACCTCTATCAGGGAATAAACAAAGCACTGTGACTAGAAAGCCCCATGTTTCCACAAGCCCCATAATTTATTGGGCCTTCTATAGTGCACATATTCAGCAGAAGCAATCCCGAAGAGCTTCCACACCACCTGGATACTTTTCATTGCCTTCACAAACTGGCAGAACAGTTGCAGGGTTTTCTTCCTCCCTTGATATGCCTAAAAAACTTACGACATTAGAATTAAATATATTGTCAGGAGAACCTTTTGATGGGGCATCTACTTTAAACAGTGTGAATCTCCTAAGCACTTTTCAACATGGCACACACCTGCTTCATGTTGACTTATTAACATTATTACCATCCTTTGCAAAAGCAACTTAACTCTGAAACTCTTCCTTTATGTTTTTTAGTAGCTTTGATAAATCCTCCTCTATCCCCTTATAGCACTGGGGAGGGCAGATGTGAACAAGCAAACAATAAAACACCTTGCCAGCCACCTTTCTATGACAAAATGCAAAGTTTGGCTCAGTCTCCCTCCCAGTATTATTAAGTATGCTGATTGAAAAAGGTCCATAATTATTGCAACTAACACAGAGCAACCTCATTATCATTATTCAAAAGTAATGGACACTGCATATTCAAACCTGCCATCAGAGAGCTTCCTTCCTGCTTTTTATAAAAAGACCAAGAAGGATTTTCAGTTATAATTACACTCCTTTCACTTTTCAGAAGAGTAATTTAAATGCACAGGAAGTCCAGAAGTAAAAAATAGTGTTTACCACTATTGATAACTCCCTCCATTAGCCCTTGCAGAAACATTATGAACTGTATACAGCGTACAGGTTTTCATATTTAAAAATGATACTACTAGACATCCACCTTCTTTAGCAAGAAGAGCTTAATATCTTAAAAATGAGATCATTAATTCTGAAGATAGCAGTCAGATTGCTGCATTTAAAAGAAACATTAAAATAATCTGTAACACACTTGCTATTTGAATCTTAAATATGCTATGTACATTTTGACTAATGGAGTTATAAAAGCCATCATATTGCTGCTGGCAGCAGCAAGAAATAAAATACAATACCACTGACAGGAAAAACTATTAGCCTGTATTAACTCCGAAATACTTGGAGACTAGAACACTGGAAAGCATGAACTACTTTAAGAAATAATGATTCCCTACATGTACACAAACATACGAAGCAGAACTATCTACTGTAGAAGAAGCAGGTGGGACACAGTGTAGGCAACAGGCACAATGTACTAACAGAGACGAGCAGCTTGCTACTTGCAACACCTGAGACAGCCTGCATGGAAGACAGGGAAGTCCAAAGAACATGTAAAAACCTCAAGCCTGAAATTAGACTTAAATAAGATGAACGTTTCTTTAAAAAGAGAATACCAGTGTAATTTATCTGCAGAATATGCTCAGAAGTACTTGTTAAAGGCTTTACAGGTCCTATTAATCCCTGTAAGCACACTTGCAAAAATCATTCATCCACGTGGCTTCTCGACTGTGGCTTTTTGCAGTTTCTCATTTCTTATTCTTACCAAAACGCATATATAGCTACCTTTGTTAGGATATAAGAAAGGATATAGAAGCGTATGTTTAAATTAAGGGACAGTCACTGAAGCAGTTTACTCAGAAATTCTCTTCCCAACACAGTGCAAGTGGTGAACACAACTAGTAACAAACCTTCACTACAAGTGTAATAAAACAAAGCAGAATGTCATAGACCTCTTTTGCCTATGAGTCCTAACATTTAAGTGTTGGCCGCTGCTATTACTGCAAAATGTCCTTCTCCTCCCCCAGTCCAGAATCTCAGTTGTTAAGGCAGGAACACTGAACTCACTATGCCTGGGACACTGGACAGTGATAGTGTAGATTCCAGAGTAATCTCACAAACCTGAACTCTTTTGAGCCTTGTTACTGAACAGCAAACCTTTGGGAGAAGGTGAATTAATTTTGCTATACAGTTTGAAAACAATTACACAGGAAGATAGTCTTTCAGGACTGAAACTGGGACTACGATGGATACTAATTCTTGGCTACAGTACTATCCTTTAACTCCTATAGGAATATCCATTTCAATAAACCTGAAATCCATTTGTCAAGCCCTCTAGTATTAATAACATTTTGAATGTAGCAGAAGAGCCCAACAGTACCATGGGAAGAGGCACTGGGATTCTGAAGTCAGACTATCATTAGAGTAATTTTTTATTATCTGGCACAGACAGGCCAACAGGTAGAGCAGACTTATGACTGAGCTTGGAGGGACCTCCGGTTGCATCCCCAAGCTGCAAACTTCTTTGGCTGCTTATTGTTCTTAACCTCCTTGGTGTACTTAGCACAATGACTGCCTTTAGCCTGGAGCTTAGCCTGACATCGGAGCAGTGGGACACACTTTCTTTAACTCTAGCAGATTTTTCAGCTATGAAATAAATAATTATCACTTGAGTCAGGAGGAGGAGGGGGAAAGACAGAAATAGGACAGGCAAGTACTTTGCATCGTTAGCCTGCTGAAAAAGAAATTTTTAGATATGAAATTCTGGATGAGAAAAAAGCCCTATTCTTACTTTTAATAGGAGACCTTCTTGAAGCCTGTCCTCAGTGTTATTCTCAAGACCTTCTGCTGGCAACTAACACTGCCATTGTGGACTTGCTGGGCCACTCAGCTTTCACATCTGGGTGGGAGGTTGGCTATGGACTTTAGAAGTGCACCTCAATCAAAGGAAGATTAAAAAACTTCATCTGTTATGAAAGCAACATAATATTGGCTGACAAAATTTTAAGAGTATTGATTGGGGGTGGCAAGGGAGCCCCAGCTTTGAATTACCGAAAGCAGAACAGCTTTCAGTAAATGCTGAGTACTCACATAAATACCAGATGTTCTTAAGCACTATTAAAATACTGAGATGTCCAAAGTTGTAAAACATTTGAAAATATTGACCTGTGACTCTAATGGCTGAAGCAACAGTTTGTGAAATTAGGGTTTCTAATCAAAGGTTCTTAAAACAATACCCGTCTGTCCATCAATCTTAAGGTGCATCTTTCAGTCACTGTATTCTCTGATGGTACAGGATGCAATACATTACTAAAAGGCTGGTCTTATATAAAGTTCAAAATTGAGAAAGAGTTACATCTTAAAACTCATTAAAATTTACCTACAAAGTTTCTCTAAAAAAGCACTTGTCTTGTATTTTGTGATGAAAGTATTTACACCTTTACAGAGGATGCAGAGATCAACACTCAAGTGAATTTTTTCTTTCAGAAAATTCCTTGTTACAAAATATAAAATGAGTTTTGCTGTTCAGTGATTTCTGATCTTTACTGCTCACTGAGTGTGCTTCTAACCTGGTCAAAGGCTTGATACCTAAACTGCCAATACAGGTGAAACATTAGCACAGTATCCTAACATGACAGATAACACTTTGTTTGCCCTTTTTTTTTTTTTTACAGTTCATGCCAGCATAGTACTTTTTCATACAAGTTAAAAGTCTATTTTAGGTCTACTTTGGTGCAATAATTAATAAACATATCTATTTTTCCATTTATCTTAGTGAAGACATAAGTCTTACTTTCAAAACATAAAAATTATTACAGATTCCATAGTTGATTACTTCTTTCAAGTAATTCTTTTCATACATATCTTCATACCTACCACAGCTCTGATCCTCTCATTATGTTTTAAAGTAACTTACACGTATTTTGTAAATAGCTGTTTATCCAAGGTGCAGAAGTATGCGTCTGCTTTGAAATAAAAATATAGCATGTTGCGCTTTGAATCTGTTTTCAACACTAGAAACTATATGGATGCAAGTAGAAGGTGGAATCTCTTGCCCCATCCAAACCTTCTATCTGGGCCAGACTTTGATACTTGCCCCTTGGCTGGGAATCCGCATACCCAACTTCACACTTAGCTGCAGTGAAGTAGCCCTGCAGGCAGGACAACTTCAACGAACCACTAGTGGTATCATCATTAAAATCCTGCTGAAGGTCACCATGGAAACCGCCTGCTGAGGCTTCGCTGCTGCACTCTGCATCTCCTAATCAGCTACCATGTGAAATGCAAATTCAGACAGTCTGAAAATTAGTCAAGAAGAATAGAGGATGAGGATGCAGATATGTGAAATATTCATGCGCTTCATGGAAAAAGGAAGACAGCATGAATGACACAACAAAGAACGGCCCCTGACATTCTTGCTATCATTTTGCATTATTGCTCACACCCTACTGTATTTCTAGGCCTCCAGTTCTGAAGTTGGTTATGTGAACTGCCATATTTATAGTCTACAATAAATAATAATTAAAAACGGCCAAGGTAAAATGACTAATTGGAAAACCCACAAAGAGGTACAGCATATAAATTACACAATAGATCATTATTTCATCCTTTGTAAGATCACTGAATTATCTTTTTAAGTCCACTTTGTTCCATAAAAGGGGAAAAACTGTCGCTATAAATATAAAACAAAACACTGGGCAGTAATGTTTTATTAATAGCCCAATCGCTGTCTTTGAATGCAAAAAAATTCAGGTGCAGAATTACAACCCCTACTCGATAAATAAAATTACACAACGCTTTATGTTTATTAAAAGTATTTCACTGCTTGCGCTTATTCGTGTTTTAAAAGTAATCCTTCATTCACGTAGGCTGAATTCAATCAGAATTGGTTACTAATACATGTTCTTTGGTTTACAGCTTCTCGCCATTTGCCCTATTCTTTTCTAAGTGGGAAAGTATTTCAAAACTGACATCTCAGAACATTACTAAGCAAGCGTTTATATTTTTCATTCCATTACATTAAGAAAAATATTTATTTAGTTTCTTTTCATTTTAGGGCTTAAAAAAGCAAGTACCCCCCTGAAATGTATTAATGATGGTAAAGAACTGTTACCTATCAGCTTAAAACAGTGCTGCAACACGTATACTGTTCAAATTCAATTACATTATGTCTGCCTATATTTCTCTGAAATTTACAATCAGCGTTGTCAAGAACCACTCTCTTGCAAAAGAACTGCCCCCCAATAGTATCAAACGGCATATCCCAGTTTTACAATGCAGACAAATGGGAACTAAACAATTCATTTTTATTAGTGACTTACATTATATCTATTTTAATGCAAGCCCCTAGAGAAACAAGGCTAGTGTGCTAATTTACTGTGCAACATAAACTTGCATAGTTATGCTTTTAGAGAAGCACACTATAGATGGAAGACTCAATCTCATTCTGGCATGTAGAACATATCGTTGTGCATTCTGGGAAAGCATTTTGTCATACTTGCAAGGAAGCTCAATGAAATTAAGAAGATAATGTTATGAGGCTTCCATCATTAAACCCCCCAAATTTAAAATCGTATCAGAGATTTGTTTTGACAGGAACATTTGAGTGAGTTCAACAAGCAAACACTTATGGGCATAATCTGCAAATAACATAAAACCACACAAGTTCATTTACTTCCCTGGTAGTGTGCCAGCTTAGATAAACCAAGAATCTAGCCCACGAAAAGGAGAATTACTTACTTCCTCTGAATAGTGATCTGAAGGGAGAGGTGGGTAGTCACACTGTTCTATCTTCTTGCACAGCGAGTACAAGTTCATTTTATCACCATAAAAGGGACTCTGCAGTGCAGCCATCTGTTTAAGGAAAATGTACAGTTTTCTTTTGCGTGTTTAAGTAAACCTGTTTTGTCATAAAATCTGTAATACTAACAAACCAAAACTGACTTTTAACAACTTTCAACTCCCTGTTTAGAAGTGTCAGTGTTAAAAAGAGAACTTACAAAACTATTACTGTGTGTACTTATTCTGTGTCATGCAGTTGTTACCTGTCACAAATCCAAATGTTTCAATATTTGAATTTTATACCATTAGAGTTTTATTAATAGAGTATGAGGAAAAATTGAGTAGTTTCCGATACTGCTGCAGGCATAGAAGGACCCTCACACCGCAAGAGAGACAAAATAAACCAAAACAAAACCCAAAACGGAATTTTCCTCTGAAGACCTTTTGGAAAAGAAGCATATACTTTATTTGAAAACACTGCCTGATCTAAAGTAATAATATATGTTGAAAATGCTGGATAACAGTAGGAGATTTTGCAAACTTCCATAGCTACTACACTGGACTTTTTAAAGCAAGAAAACTAAAGGTAACATCTACACTTCCAAAAAAACCCCAAACCACAAAACTTTGCAATTCAGTAAGTTAGTCGAAATTAATGAAAAAAATAAATCCTAAAACCTCATCAGAAGAGCAGAACTGGCACCTATGACTGCGATTTACAATTGTAATACAAAAATATCTGTCAGAGAGCTCTTGCATACGTGATCAGCTTAAACCCAACATTAGTAAACCTACACTTTATTTCAGACAGTGTTAGAACTTGACATTTAAGGTGGAAACAAATGCTATGGTTAGCAGGATTACAAATTTAGAAATTCATTTAAAATCTCTCCATTCTGTTCAAAGCCTTCCAAGTCTTTGAACCGCAGCAGCACGAATGCTGCTTTGAGCGCAGCGCTGCCCCAAAGTCAGTCACCCTTTTCTACATGTGCTAATAAGTTTGATTTTGGAAGGACAATGTGTACATTCCCCAGACAGGCAGAGTGTGTGTGAAACATGCTAGTCCATGCTGTGCTACTCAGTGAGCTTCAGCAGGGACAGGACAAGCTGAAAATGGCTCTCATCTGTCTTGTGGTCTTCCAGATAGTAGTTTAACTCTTTCACGTCTAAGCACCAATATCATGGGGGGAAAATGTATGAAGAAAATTACCAAAATTCTCTTACATTTAGTTTATATCTGATAAAAATGCTCTCAAATAGCTCAGCACTTTTTCCTATTACCTTCAAGTAAGAATAAGTAATTTAAAGCTCCCAATACAAACACCATACTTGCAGATCCACCTTACACTCCTCCCAAAAATTCTGCGTTACCAAAGCAATGCTAATTTTTGGATTTACATGACATTGTCTCTTACCTTAAAAAGAATGTTAAAAATGCAAGCTAAAGACCAAAAAAGGCAAGAAAAAGAAAAAGAATAATCAACTGCAAGGTGTGTACGCATACAGAAATGCTAAATAAATGCACAGATACTCATTTTCGTACTCTAGGTGTTCATTAAAAAGTACTTTCTGTTTGAATGCTGCCGAGTGTTAAAAAAATTCTGAATGTCCCCTAAGGAGTTAAAACAGGAATACTATATTTTCATGCATCTCCTGCTTTGACAGATGAAAAATGTCAACTGTCCTGTTTTTATTTTCAAGCTTTTGCACTATTCATCTGGTTCATTAGTGCATCTCGCTGCTGCCCCTGACAGCTGCTCGCCCTCTCCTCCCAGCAGCTGAATTTTTCAGGCTAATTTGATCCTCCACACTGAGACGATCACTAGAATGATTGACTTGCTCCCTGACCTCCAGGGTCTGACTTTCCTGATTAGTATTCTGGGGGTGTCTGAGGGACGAAAGCCCACTGTCTGTCTTCAGGGCTGGTGGCAGCTCCCTCGCTCCTATTTTTTTTTTCCCTTTTTTTTTTTTTCCTTTTTTTTTCCTTTTTTTTTTCCCCCGAACTGTAAGCCACCAACCTACAACCCTGTAAGGATGCAATTGCTACACTGAACAATAAAAGGAAATGTGTAAGACCTACTTTCCCATGTAAAGGTCCATGTAGCAAAAGCACAGCATCTTGATTTTAATTAGTAAAGTCTACTTTGTTGCATATCAATTAAAACTCCAGTGGCAGTGTTTTTTGAGGTTTCAGAAATACCTGGGGCTCTAAGAAAAACAGACTTCAAATTATACTTCTGAAAAATCTCACTGGCCACATAGCTGGCCTTGAATAGTAGGTTAGAAATCATAATTTTTAAAGACAACATGTATTACAGCAAATTAGTCTAAACTTAAATTAAAACATAACTGAAAAGAGTTTAGCATCAATTAAGCATTTATTGAGCAGTGATAAACATGCCACAGCTTTTCTCCATTAAGCTGGAGAGAATCCAGAGCACATATGAGCATATATCAACATGAAATCAATATAATAAAACATGCTAAAATGCATATCACAAAAAGACACCCCACACAAAACTACACGGGTAATAAAAATAGCATGCATTTGTCCATACATCTTGAAGAACCTTAAGTAACTACTTTCAAATAATTTAACACCAAAATAATAAAATGCTAAGCGTCTATTTTGAGTTTACTATGCTTAAGATTTCAAAATTACATCTCAATACTAAAAAAACCCAAAAAACTCACTACAAACAGTGTAGAATTAACAAAAAGAGATAAATGTGCCTCTAAAAAAAAATAAATGCTATAGTTGGAGACGCTGCCATATACAATATGTATAATAATAATACTGTATACAATAAGCATCATAATAATTATCTTTTTCTTACAATAAACCCCACACACACAACACCTTATCAACTTAAATACCATCCTTGTAAAACTGCTAAAATAAATAAAAAGAGAATGATACTTAAAGCTGCTGAGTTAATCAATAGAATGAAGGTATTTTGCTACTTTGGAATTATTTACCAGGTCAAAGAAAAATTCAATATTCAAATAGGTGTTCAATGTACAGTACCAGCATCAAAGCAGCAAGCTAAAACATCTTTTATACGAAAAGTGCTACTGATTTCTATCCAGAAATTCCATATGTTTTAATAACATAAAACATGTCTATTTTATATATCATTTAGTTATTCAACAGGTTTGTTTGTTTGTTATTTCCAAATATAAAAAAAACTTAGGAAAATTAATGAGGGGAAAAGAATTAGTAATATTGACAAATCCTCATCTACCTTTATGCTATCTTTAGGCTCCTGCTTACGCAAGTGTGTGAAGTAGAGCATTGAAAATGATGGCAGTTGCCATGGTCAGTACTAAGGAATCCCAATACGGGATTAAGTTTCAGTTCAGGATTTAATGCTTGCTATCAGGTATTACACTTCATTCCGGTGAATTGTCCCCAAGATTCAGAAGCAAGAGCTATATATAGATCTGTAAACTGTGTGGAATTGCAATACAGCTATTTGCCCTTTCTATATTTAAAGCAACATGTTAGTGACAGAAAGTAAACTAATATTACTGGAGACAATTCACTAAGTAGTAACATACACCTTTAACAGGGTGACAATGTTTTCTACAAAATCCTAAAGGAACAGGAGGTGCCAAACCTGTTGAGTATGTGTTTAATGCATTCTACTGACTCACTGAGGCAGGTGGCTTGTACATATGTGATAAGTGAGTTGGGTATATTAGTTTTTATCTGGAACTATGACTAGAAAGACTTCACTGCAACTACTGATGGAATTAAGCTTTTTCCCAGCATCCTTCAACACAAGTGTTTGTGATATTACTAGATGATTCCTAGATTCCTAATGATTTTCCTAGAACTTCAAAGACATAGTTGCCTTAGAAGCCTACCTGTTCTTCATGCCTTCATTCACCTCCATTTCTATTTGTCCTATATCTATATTTTCTCATAATAATATTTAAAATTATGTGTCACTTCCCAATCTTGACTGTATGAATACAGAAATTAACCAGTAATTATAGCTTATCATTTGGAGGAGAAGAAAAAGTAGAGAAATAACATAGGTCAGTGCAGCAGAAGTCATTATCTTGAAAGTTAACCCCAGCTAGTAGTAATAAGTACAGAGTAGCTCATTTTTTTTATTGTTTTACTTAGGATGTAAATAACTTTAAATACACTTGTATTACAATTACTATATTACAGTTTCTGCAATATAGTTGCATCCACAAGTCAGTCCTACTATTTCTCAATGTATTTACTACCAAAACCATATAATCAGGATAGGCCACTAAAACGCCTTGAACAGTTTTACATGTGTTTGCCATTATTCGTTTATTAATCCTGCAGTTATGCCCAATCTTTAACAAATTGCTTTAAAATCTTTGTAACAAGCCCAGTAAAAGGCAAGTGTTGAATAACAGACAAATAAAAGTATTTCATATGTATGCTGAAGTTACATAAGAGTTCTTATTGCCAATATTAAAGACAGACATGTAACAGATGAAAAGTAGCTTTTCCACAATACTACAAATTTCCCTGAACAACAAAAATAAAGCAAACATTACTTAATACATTGAGGGGGGGCAAGGTGAAACACAACAGTGTTATTAAGTTCACTGTATATATCAACGTTACCTCATACAGCAGACAGCCTAGAGACCAGATGTCAGATTTGAAGTTGTAACCATTTTCGTGTATTCTCTCTGGAGACATATAATAGGGTGTACCAACTGCAATAAATACAGAAGCATTTTTGAATGATAATTTCTCTTGTATAGCAGTAAAAGTACAGATTTCCTGGCTGAAAAACTTTTTCATCTTGTATACATCTCATTTTTACACACGTCATTTCAATCCATAAGTACGAGTCTTCAGCTTGATAAAAATACACATGAATTAGATATCCACTTCTTCTAACGCAGCTTTATTTTCACTACTGATACCTAATTACCAGAATTATTCAGTTGTAGAATACTTCCACTTCCAAAACAAAACTTTTGCTTTTAGAGAAGCTCAAAAGTAATTATTTTCTTCTGAAGAGTACCAAAGGAACATAGTACACGCACATGCACGCACATCCCCACTCTTTTACAAACTGTTATCGCTGTGGCTGGCAATACCAACAGCTAGAAATCTTTGTGGCTTGAATTTTTCTTTTGTAGTATTATTTTTGAAATTAGCAGTCTGTTCTTCCTTTTGAGAGTATGCCAATCTGAAAAAGCTGCTTTCAAAACTGATAAACGCAATTTAGTTTGAATATCTGAAGCTAAAATTGAGCCTGAAATCCAGAATCTTCAGCTCCCCAGAGAGGAAGGCAGGAACACCTCCTAGCCCAACAGAAGCCGAGGTTCCTACAAGCAACTCAGCCATCTGCTGCAGGACTAGATTCTGCATGGGCTTTTCAGCTCCCAGATCTGTGGCTATCCTAGCTTAATCCTGCCTCAGAGCTATGGGCTCTGGAGACATTTGCTCTTGAAAAGCAGCGTTTACTAGCACTGTCCCAGAGCAAATTTAAATTGGATAGTCCGGGACATCTCTCCCCTTGATTTTAATCAGACACTACCCATCTGTGTTGCAAGTTACTTGGAAGAGAGGAATTGCGAAAGATGATTTAAGATCTGCAAAAACAAAGCCACTTAAAAAGGTACCCGAGTGATGGGTTCATATGTGACAGATCGACAAAACGAGAACTTTTAGAAAATAACAGCAGCGGCAATTTTGGTGCACTGCCTGAACTTTCTCCCCATATTCCCCTAAAATGAACTGCCTAACAGCAAAAAGCCACAGATACGTGTAGATTTTTACTTCAGTTTTGTGTGGACAAATATTTGCTTAAGCACTGAATCCTCAGGATGAAAATCACCTGAATTCTGTCAATGCAACACAAGTTGACCTTACTTCAAAACTAGAAATCTTACAACGTATCCAGAGATTAACATGTGCACTCTCAATGCAAACTATGAAAATTAGAGTATGACCTTCACAATATTTTATTTTAACACAGAAATCTGTTATTACTTCCACACTTCAGAAGTAGCCTCACCTATTCAGAATTGATCTCTGTATGAAAACTGGAAACAGATACAGTGAATATGTAAGTAATTTCAAATTTGAATAATCAAGTTAATGGTTTTTATTAATCAGATTATTAATTTTACTCTAATCACTTCCCAAAGTTAAGGGTTTTCCTTTGACAACGTACCACATCTTTTAGAAGAGCTGACATCCCAAACTATGTCATACTTTCTTAGGGAGGGGTGGAATACTTTCCTACTTGCAAGACCCATCTTAGATTGGGAAACCCAGTACCACCTTATCCCAGGTCAGGCCACTACTGCTGGTAACCCGTAATTTCAACTATCTCCTTCTTGGCAAACAATATTGGAAAAAATATTCCAAACCCATATAAACTGAGAGTTTGCTTCTCTAATAGATGAAGTCCCATATCACATCCTACAATGGATTTGTTCCCCTTAATATCTCAGGGGGGACGGGGGGGGTGACGGGAGACTTTCAGCCCCCGGTTCCACAGCCCCTGTCCCCAGAGGCTCCCTTAGCACTAGCCTGAGAAATCACTGCAGCTCTGCCCTGAAACTGCAAGAGATTAAGAGCTTAAAGGGAAAAAGGCTAGGGAAAGGCAACTGAAAATGATGGAGTACTGTGAAAACCATTTACTCTCATGGGATGTTCATATTCACCCACAACAGAGGAATGAGTAAGAGGGATGGCCTTTTCCCTGTAAAAGAATAGGCATGCAGATGGGTGGTCTGCAACACCGAAATAGCTACCAGAATACACAGAAGCAACTCTGTTATTCTAATTTATCAACAGTAGTAAATTAATGGGCACTTAATGACAGCTATCTTAAAATTGGAAACTGTAATTAAACAACATTTAGCATACCACAGCTTTTATACCTTTACTATCCTTACTGCTGGACTCCCCTCTTGAATTTTATTTCATTTTATTTTGTTTACCTCCCAAGGACGTATGAGCTTGGACACCTCTGAAAACTTTCACCTGGATTGTGCATCCATTAATTACTGCACCAGCTTAGTATATTCTGATGCTTTGTTGTCACAATTCATCTAACAATGAAAAAAAGTAAGTTCAAGAGTAATCTGGTTCTTAGCTGGTTACAGCAGCACTGCCTTTGCTGCTCTGAGACATCACACAAGTAGCTGGCAGTGAGTAATGTGCCTGAAAGAGGCTTCACAGAATCCACAGGGGGCAGCTGAAAACACGGAGGTTTGAAAGTTCAGTTTACCAAAAGCAAGGGTAATTTTAACCAGTAGCTCTGGGAAGCCTGCTGATACATTAGGGGTCTGATATGACTGTGAAAGATTGATGATAGCAAAAGGAAGAACAAATGCTAGCATTTTACAGTGTTTAGCCTAGTGTAACACCTTAACTGCAATACAACCTGAAGCCCTCAGTGACCAATAAGTGAAAGCAACTGAAATTAGTTATGTTAGTTATCAAATCACAAAAGCAACCTGAAGATCTAGATGTCATTACCACTTGTAAACTGTTTTTAACAGAACATGACAAGAAAGATTCATTATTCTGACACTCAGGAACTGCTAATAGCATTACAACTATTCTTTAAAACAATGAGCAATCTTGCTCTTGTGAGACCTCACTTGGAGTATTGTGTGCAGTTCTGGGGTCCTCAACATCAAAAGGACATCGAACTGTTGGAACAAGTCCAGAAGGAGGGCCACGAGGAATGATCAGGGAACTGGAGCACCTCCTGTATGAAGATAGGATGAGAAAGTTGGGGCTGTTCAGCCTGGAGAAGAGAAGGCTGCGTGGAGACCTCAGAGCAGCCTTCCAGTATCTGAAGGGGGCCTATAGGGATGCTGGGGAGGGACTCTTCATGAGGGACTGTAGTGAAAGGACAAGGGGTAACGGGTTCAAACTTCAACAGGGGAAGTTTAGATTGGACATAAGGAAGAAATTCGTTACTGTAAGGCAGTAAAGGCACTGGAATGGGTTGCCCAAGGAAGTTGTGAATGCTCCATCCCTGGCAGTGTTCAATGCCAGGTTGGACAAAGCCTTGGGTGACATGGTTTAGTGTGAGGTGTCCCTGCCCATGGCAGGGAGGTTGGAACCAGACGATCTTAAGGTCCTTTCCAACCCTAACTATTCTGTGATTCTATGATTCTACGAATCTTGATCCATAGCTGTACTGCTTGCAAGCAATTACCACATGATATTATATAGTATGGGTTTTTTTTTTCCTGTTCAGTGAAATAGAGCACCACAATACTACAATGACATGTGACTTTCTTTATTCATCAGAGGACTTGGAAGTGAGATAATACAAGACAGATGTAAAACATTAAGATACCTATCTTTTTAAGAACAAAACTTGCAACTTAAGCATTCTGTTCACTGCATTTGCATCATCTCCGATAACCTGCAGGTCTAAATGGTAATCTCTTGAAAATGGCCTGAGTCAAATAAACTGCTTCCTCACAGTCTGCTGCTGGTCTGCAGCTCTCTCCATTTAAAGATGCTGCAGATCCAGACAGTGGTGGTTCTTTGTGAACACTTTCTGCGACTGGGAGAGCCAACAGACATTATGGAAATGGTGGTTATTAGGGGGCAGGAGGCTGGATCTGAAGTATCCAAGATAAGAAACTATTATGAAGAAGGGAGTTATGATACAAACAGCCCATCTTATTAACCACACAAACACGTATGTCCCCTTGCAGCTGAGTTAAAGAGTGTGTTCACTTAAAAACCAACAAAGCATCGAGGAGTTACACACAGCACAGTAACTAGCTCTAAATACAAGCATTTTTGAGCTGGAAGAAAAATCTGCCTGGCAAACATTAATACTACTCATACAAAACAATGTAATAGCTGATCCAGAGATGCTTAATAGACTAGTTTTCAAAAAAGCCATGTAATTTTTACTGACATTCCATGCATGGGAACACAAACTATCTGAGGTCAGGAAGCAGGCTAAAATCACCTCAGTAAGTCTTCTGATTTGCAAAGAATTCCAAAACAAGATTTCAGGTAAAAAAAAAAAAAAAAAAAAAAAAAGGCCAAATTTATTTAAGTAATCAAACAATATGGTTTATAAACGACTCCATGTCCAGGAGGAATTTTATAATGCAGAGTTCAACACATGCAAGTGTTTAACAAGACGAATCGGTCATGCTGAAGACAAACTAAGCTGCAGTTGGGGACACTGAGGATAACAAACCACTGGCAACAGATTCTCCATATTTTTTTCTTTTTTTGTTACTCCTTTATTTTAATATAGGTGTAGAATATTTCTAAGCCATAGGCTCATCTTCAGCCACAGACACACGACCTAAAATACTGCAATTATCCAAAGTTGCAGATTGCAACCTAACTACATTATGCAAATAGTCTAACTGCAGAAACCAATCTGTATCTCAGGTTACTTTATAATGTAGCGTTGGAACAGCACAATAGTTTATCTTCAGTTTTCAACCTATTGTACAAGGGCTCAGATTTTATACATAAAATAAGAGCTGGTTTAATACAGCTTCCTTGATGACTGTGATGCATCAGCTGCAGGTTTCCCTGCAAGCCTTCCTGTACAATGAGAGTGCAAGTTCTCAGAATAGTTTGGTTAAGAGCATGCAAGTGGAGCTTTTCATATTCAGAGCAAAACGGTGCTGCATACCACCACATCAGCACCGGCTTTGACACCCTCTGCTGGGTTAGAGATCCATATGTAAGAGAAAAGGAGAGTATTTGCACACATTTTTACAAGGTATTTTATTCCCCACAACCTGCGTGAGTTTACAGTCAAATCACTCATAACAGAGCTCTGTGCTGGGGACAGCAGTACTATGGAAATGACAGTTGTCAAACCACAGAAGAAATGCCACAATTCAGTATAGATGATCCTCTGCTTCCGAGCATTTTAAGAAGACTGCAGATCTGCTCCTTTGCCCTGCATGAAGGTATTCACATCATGGCAGCAGGGTCCACGTGGACAGCACAATGCGCAGCTCTCTAGCAACCACGCTAGAGAACCAAAGTGATGGTTTTTTTGTAATTCAAACACAAAAATCCTGAAGGACTAATTTAAGGACTACCCTTAAATCCACCGAATGACTAACATAGATGGGACAAATGCACATTTCCATGAGCCAGCCTCAGAATTGCCATTTCAAAGAGCGTAAGGCCTGGCATTCAGCAAAACCAGACCCCTCACACACAGTCATAGAGAAAGGAATAAGAAGCCTTCTGTGGGTCATCTTCCCCTATTTAATATAAAGTATTCTGAAAACGAGATTTTCTCAAGTTTGTATTGTATCAACAACGCCAAATGCCTCCACTTCTTCTGCATTTGTGGAGAAGGTATTTTCTATTTTCAAAAAGGTATATACATGGCACAACAGAAAATTCTACTGTTTTGATAAAGCTGTATAGAAAGAGTTAAGAGCATTAACAAACCCTGACCAGTACGGTATTTCCAGTTGTTTCAAATGGACCATCAGCAAGTATTCTAATTAAATCAGTATTATTCATAATTAGCAGTTAGAAGCCATAGCTAATGAAATTTTTAGCACATTTCTTAATCTCTGAAAGCCTGAATTTAGTTTGCTACTGAAATTTTTATAAAGCCTGCAAAGAAGTATAAATTGCTACATATATGCTTGTGCTTCGCTGGGTTTTGTGCACCAAAGGTTTATGGAATCATAAAAAGATACAGATTTGAAAGACAAAACAGGAAAACTAGTATCAGAAACTATAAGAGAAACTCATTTTAAAAAAGTGGTCTCAGCTAGTGACATGATAGATCAGGGTGTCACTGCCTCCAGTGTAGTCTCAATTAACAGCTGAAAAAAAACCTTTTTCCTAGGCAGAATTCTGACATTAGTTCATAAATAAGAGCAAATGGGAGAAAGGGATATTGGGGAAAACAGGGAGAAAATAAAAAATAACAGCTCCTCTACCAAGACACAACATCCAACATTAGAAAAAAAGTTTCCACCTCCCTACCCTCCCACTCTCTGGATGACTCTTGTAATAGATGTACTTAAAAGTGCTCGAGGCTTTTACACTGTTCCTAACTCCAGCTCAGTCTTCAGTCCCTTTGCAACCATTCCCCTGCAACAAGACAAAATAATCCAGGGCTGAAGCGTTTTCTTCCTCTAACTTCCTGATTTCTGCATCAGAACAGAAATCTAGCTCTTCTGCTCTCACAACTGACTTTTGCCTTCTTTGTGTACTTCCACCCACAGACTAGAATTTAGAGCTTCCTTTTCACACTGCTTATTTACATCCTTCTTCCATTTGCCGGCAGTAGCAGGACCCAACTACAAAGATCACCATACTGCTATCAGAGGTGGCCACTGGGCTCAACAGCAGCACATAGAGCAGCACTTTATATAATACACCATGCCATGAACTATTATCATCTGATAATCTGTAGGGTTATATCTGAACTTCAGTGTCGAACTCAAACCCATTTCCAGCCTGGTCTCATTGCTTCTCCTCTGTTCCTTTCTCTTTTTCATTAATGAAAGACTGTAGATCCATGCCCAAGTTTTACCTCACTCCCACTAAAATCTCAGCATTTACTCATGGTTTTGATTATACCAGTATCAGTATGCACCAAACATGATTAAAAAAAAAAAACCAGAAAGGCAAAAAAGCATGAGTAAAGGCTTTCTGGAAGACAGAGAAGTAAGGATTTTATCAAAAATTTACTTTCTAAGATAGGGTTTTGGGCTGTTAACACCAGGATCACCCACACCTCAAATATGGTATACACATACTGCACATCAATCCTCTCTTTTTCCACGCTGTACTGAGAACCAGGACTATCTGAATAAGTTAAGAGGTGGGGATACAATCAACATATTTTAATCCAAAAAGTCTGATATTTCATAGTCTAATTAGAAACACCACCATCTGAGCAAGCACAATTCTTTATATGTCCTCCCACGGCCTTCAGAGAGGGACTATGAGCATTACTTAACCATTCTTGGCTTTCTTACATACTATGTTCCTTACAATGCACTCTTATCAAACATGAAAATAACCAAATGCCTAATTACAGAATTATCACTGTCATTTGTGAAAAATTCTCACTGACAGCATTTGAATTAATTTTACCTATCTGTATATTCAAGTACCACTAAGGTACTCTGCCTACCTCAATACCCTTTATAAGGAACAGGAGACAATTCCAGATGCTGCTGTCAATGGCTCTACTCTTGAGGGGTCCAAAAGTTCATTTCACACCCTCTGCAGTCAATGAACAGGTTTGAATTCAGCAATCACGAAACACAGCCACTTCAGCAGGGAAAAAGGGCTTTTTTTCTTAACTAAAGAGCCTTTATAACTTTACCATAAACACTAATTCTTACGCTTCTCTTTAAAGCAGATGCTACTCTATTTATAAGGCTTTTTTCTTTTAGAGATCCTCTTAGATTCTGTCATTTGTCCATTCCCTACATTTAAACTTAAAATAGCTGCCAAACTTGTACTTTTTCCTCTTTAAAGGCCATTTAATCATCTTAGTCTCCACATGATACTCAAAAAATGCAAATTAAATGAAAACTTTATTTGGAAATAGATTGTGTCCTGGTTTGGCTTTTTTTCCCTCAATAATATGTTATTTTTGTAGTGTGCTAGCAAAGAAATCTGGCATTTCAAAAAGTTTTCTGTGATTTTTGTTGTTTGCTTTGGTGTTTTTTTTTGTTTAGTTTCTAAACTCTTTATGGTTCATAAAGCCCAATTCTGATCTCTCCTTGACTTACTCAGCTTATACTGGGGAACTCCAACTTAAAACAGGGAAGCTCCTCTGTATAGCCTTTGCAAAGTATACAACAAACATGTTTTCAGTTCTACACACACAGGCACATTGAATTACTTGACTATTTCCAAAACTGATTAAAGTTCAAATGAAGTTACAAAAATGCGTACCAATCTTATAGAATCATGGAACAGTTTCAGTTGGAAGGGACCTTCAAAGGTCATCTAGTCCAATCCTCTGCAATAAGCAGGGACATCTTGAACCAGATCAGGTTACTGGAACCACATCTAGCCTGGCCTTGAATATCTCCAAGGATGGTGCACCCATCACTTCTCTGGGCAACTTGTGCCAGTGTTTTACCACCACCATGTAAAAAGATTTTTCCTCACATCCAGCATTAATATCCCCTCTTTCAGTTTAAAACCATTAACCCTCATCCTATCTCATTTTTCCTAGCATTTCTAGAAAACGGTACTATCATGAAGACTTGTTTTGATCCAAGAATAAACACGAAATGATTCAAACAAGTCACTGGGGAGTGGAGGGGCATGAATAACACACCAAACCATGAGCTGTACAACTGAAAGTAATACCTCAGGGTTACAGCTTCTTTGTTTTTGTCCATGGTGCTGACCATTATTTTTAAATATAAGTATATATAAAAATATATATTATAGAAATTTCTTTATTATAGAAAAGCTATAGATGGACCAAACCTTTTTTTTCCACCTCATGAGTGTGCATAGTATTTTCACCATGTAAAAAAATATATCTCCCCAACACCTGCACTTCAGAGAAGGCTTACCTAAAGAATGTGCAGCTGTAGTTTTGGAGCTGAAAAATCGACCAAGTCCAAGGTCTCCAAGCTTTACTACCCCTGTAGCTGTAATGAACACATTGGCTGGCTTTATATCTGGGGGGAGAAAAAAACCAGTAAATTTAAAAGTCACAATGAGATTGCAAGAACAGCTACTGTTCTATTAGTAATAGACTGAAAGAGGCTTTTATTTATAGCTAATCCTAATAAAATTCAATTGTGCTGCTCAGAAAGAAGAGACTGGGATTGGGAATTTCAAATTAACTATTTTAATAGTACAAACTTCGCTCAAAAAAAGAAAATTAAGAGCCATGGAAAGTATTGAAAAGAAAAAATACAAGCAAACAAACAATAGCATCAAAATAGCAGCACCCAGCCCAAACCCAAAGCAGCATATAAAGCGAGTTCATTACAACTTCATATAAGCTATGTATAAGGTCTTCCATTAGAACTAGGTTATGTCTGAAGTAACAGACCAAAAATGTTTAAGAACTGTAAAACATTTTTCATCACTTCTGCTGATCAGATTACCCACAGTGGTGTGATGTTATTTATCTGAGATAGGTAACTGATTCTCTCTAATAGCAGATATTGAAAAGAAAGAAGCTAGTTCTACTCGGGAGAATGGTTACTTGAACTTTTCAATGGAATTAAGCTAATCAAGTAGAAACAAAGAAAAATAATGATGTATCTCTAGAGATATTTTTCACAAGTAACACTCATTCAAAGTGTTAATCCAAATCTTTAGAGATAACAGCAAAGATTTTCATTTTATCATTTTCAACAAGGTACCTGTCCAGTTAAGTCTTCTGAACAAACTGACCTGGTATTTGCTTAGCAAGTGTGCTTAAGCTATTACTCAGCTCAACAGCAATGCACTGTTGCTTGAACTTAAAAAGAAAGTCTCTTAACTTTGATAAGAGGGGGTTACTGTTTGCATAAGATATGGGTACAGTAAAAGGAATGGTTAATAACCCTTCACACACCAGAATTCTCAGGTTTCCAACAGAAAGTTACAAAAGCTTATAAGCCTAACAAAGGAGGACAGAAACAATTATGTTATGCAGCTATCTGATCTACTTTGCAGGAGTTTGTATCACCTTTGTTAAACAATCCAATACTGATACCAGCTAAACTTAAAAATAACTGCAGTTGTCATTGGCTTTGGTGTGCAACCATGGAATTGTTAGATTTGCCATAGGTTTGCCACAAGCTCTGAAGACTGTATTTCAGTTTAAGAGTTTGAATTCATTCTGATTTTTAACTAAAATATACTGAAATAAGCTAGTTTAGTTATAAAAGCATCAAAGGAAGATACCTATACCCTATGGAAAGAATCTGTAATTTTATATCTTCCTCTTTGGGTATTTTGCACTTGCAGATACATGTACGAACCGGCAAAGGGGAAGAAAAAAGAAAAGAAGAATCACAAGGGAAAGCTACTACAAGGGCAGGGGCATCTAAACTGATCTGCTAAAGACTGCAACATCTCTGGTTGCAAACAACAAAGCTCAGCAGAGATAGATGGACTTTTGTTTTCAGGCAGCTATTGACATCCCAGCAGAAGGAAGTCACCAACCTAAGACACATAATTTCACCTGAACCCAAAGAGACAGCCCATATATAGCTTGAAACTCATAGCCAGAGGGATTTCCAGAGCAAAAGAAATGGTACAGATGAGAAGCAGCGGCTATATTATGATCTGTTTTATTTGACTCAGTTACAAGGTGAAATGAAGACAACATACAGAGGAGACAGCAGGAGAGAGGTTTAAAACAGGTAAAAGAGATTTAGTACCTGACAGGGCTAGCTAGCATCTACAAGGGCTGTTGGGACACAGTATTTGACACAGAGATTGGAAATAGACAGAAGCAGAGAAGGGGAGAAAATTCTCATAGCTGGACATAATCCAGTAGGTAAGGGAATGGGAGATAGGCCTATACATCACCAAAAAGCACGGCAGGAGCAAATACTTTTACAAGAAAAAAAGGTGCAAAAGGTGAAAAGAATAGATGGATAACTGTGCAAGAATGCAGGTAATGGGAAAGAGAATGAGAAAACACAGAACAGGACAGAAAATCAGAGCCAGCAAAATGAACTGAGCAAGCAAAGAGGTAGCAGTGCAGGGTCTCCATCACAGTACTATGACTTATTTTGAAACCTCAGTATCACAAGCCATTGCTGCAAACAAATGCCTATCACAACAAATGTAGAACCAGGAACTTCAGTCACACTTTTCCACAGCTTATAAAACATCACAAAAAAAACACATATATGGTGTCAGCTGCCAAAATCAATTCCAGTATGATGTTATTTGGCGTCACTGGCATTGAAACAGCTTAATTCTCACAAAGCAAAAGGCTTAAGTAAAGACAAATCATCATTGATCCCATTATTACCTCTATGCATAACACGACGAGAATGCATATGTTCCAAGGCACTGCAAAGCTGAACAAAGTACTTCCAAACTGTTCTTTCAGGAATCAACCTCTTCTGTTTCTTAAAATGCTTAAAGAAAGGATGGACACAATGTTAAAATATAAAACTTATATAAAGCATCTGAAAAAAAGATAGAAAATTCTTTATTTAAAAACAATAAAGGCTTCCAAACTAATGAGAAAAGTTTAACAAAAATTCTTGACATAAAGCTTTGCCCTTAAATACTAACACATGTATCATCAATGTATGTGCTTGTCAACACAGAGACACACATGACATTAATGAAATAAAGCTGCTATCCCAAAAGAAATATTTATATGCTATTTAGCAATCCTCAGTGCAGGACTAGCACAGTCGGAACAGTCTAGCATAGAGTAAGCAGCCACAGAACAAACAAAGGTCAGACATAAAGGTATGTGCCACAGAGCTTTCTTATACCAATATGGATTTCCATACGCTCATTTTCTAAATAGAAATAAAAAACCAGTAGTGACCCACAAGCACAAAGATCACCTAAGAAGAGTTGATCAGGTTAGTCTTGGAAACCTACAATACGTAAAATGGGACTAAAGGAACTGTGATTTCAGACAATTTCACAGTTAGCTAATTCCTGCTCAAATATTTTCCATCCTGTATGAATGACCATTCCCAATTACTGGTCACAATTCAACGGCCCGTTAAAATCTACATTAATTATGTTCTGCTACACACATCTTCAAATACTACATTCAGGGACTAGAACGACACAGTCCTCCAAAAATACCTACTGAAAACCTGGAATTCAGCCAATGCTAAAACATTCAAGTTTGATCACTACCAATTTTGCAGCTAAAGGTAAGATAACTGAAAAAATGCTGCTCATTTAATCTCTCTTTTTAAAGAATTCCCATTTTGACAGATTTTTAAGTTAAACGCACAAAAGAAATACAACATTAATACTAGCAAAATTTTAGATGGAAAGCAAAGTACTTAGATCTATTTTAAGAGCATACGTACACGCACACACACTTCACACCAACACCCTAAGAAAGTTCATATAACATTTATTATGCTGGAAAAATAGAAATATTTTCATATACTATATTAAAATGTGCCACTGAGAAGCTGACAGATGCATCTACACATTAGAGACACATGCAGGAGTACGAGAAAGATGTTTTTAAACTAAACACAGCCAAACATATCAGTCATACAAAGGATCATGAGATTTCACCAAAATGTGTTTAGTTATAGGGATTATTTCAGAATGCATTTTCATTTAAATGAGGCAAAGCATATAAATTACTTCTTTAAATATCATTCTCTTGCAGTCTTGGACTGAATCCAAACAAACCCTGTGTATCTGTTCTCCCCATAGCTGGATTTGCATATCAGAGGATTGTTTGATGTCAACAGGAAGATGGAGACCAGGTTTCTTTTCATTTAAAAATAAATACACAATACATGTAAGTATGTGCACATGAAAGCACAGTCCCTTGATTTAAAATGCATTCTGAAATCATCATAATTATAACTAGGTACTTTATTTAAACATTCTCATTTATTTTTTTTTTTTTTTAATCTAAGCACAGTGATGCACCACCATTCACAAAATGCCTGAAATGGGAAGATTTTCCACGACAGGTTTCCATTCCCATGTACCTAAAGTACATCAGCATCCTTTTAAAGTATTTATGTACAAGCATTCTTTTGACATTTTATTCATTCGCCATCCATAACACTGTAGCCTACTGCACACTAGAAGAATCGGCTTCAGTTCTTACAGTGCAAGCATGCAGTGTAACAACAGTTTCAAAAATGTAGTCTTATTCTACTGAAAGCATTAATAATTTTGCATAACAACAACTCTTTCCTGACTGAAAGCATCAATATTAATCCTATAGAACTTATCCATCTAAACAGGATGCAAAAAAAGAGCTGCTAGATTTGCTAACAATGTTTAAAGTAAGCAAGAAATAGGCACCACTTCCTCTTGTATAGGTTTGAAAACAATTATCTCTAAAATAAACTCACTGAAAATTGTTTTGTGTACTAATTACACTATCTCCTCCCATCAAAATATATATTCTCAATGTTTTCTTGAGCTGCTGTCCACCAACAGCCAAAGCAGTGATGAAACAACTGATTTTGCAAAACTAGTTATTAAAACAAGTTATATGATTCTAAGAAACAGTCCAGCAGGCAGAGTTAATTCTGAGATAAGTCAATAAGAAAAGGAATTCCATTCCTGATTAGAACTTTAACTTCTAACAAGAAATATAGATCAATGAAAAGCATGGTCAAACCTATTTTATGCCAAACAGCATAAATTCATACATATAGCACATATTAACTGTATTGAAAGCAAGATCCTTTTCTCTCTCCTTCATTTTTAAATAGTTCCACAATGCAAAATGCAGTTCTAATGGTTGTGGGGATTGCCCCCCCCCCCCATGGGGAAGCCAAAGTGCAGATGAAATGATGCCAAAACAATAATTTTAACCTCTACTTGTAGCAGAGTGTAGTAGCACCACAAACTTAATGCTGAAACTAACTGTCTGCCTAATGCTGTAATGTCTCGAGCATCCCAATGTCTACACAACCAAGCAAACTTACTAGTCATCTTCCACTGTATAAGAGTTGCTATTGCCTGCTCAAATTTGACTTCAGAGGAATACAAACTGACATACAGCTTTCTGCAGCACTCTCATCTTCAACATTTCACTATTCAGCTGCTTCCACCTGTCCTGATGTCCCTCAAACCACTGACCTTGTAGGGTGTGACATTAAAAAAACATAATCCTGTTAGAGATGAAACATCAGTCTCAACATATTTGAAACTGGGCAAAAAAGGATCTGCTTGTACATGTGCATTAAAAATTTGGGCAGTGTTGCAAGCTAGTGCTTTATCAGGTAAGCAGAGAATACCAAGCATGCTCAAGCAGCAGACAGTCTCCTAGCAAGAATTATCTGTTTCAAAAGACATATCCCATGAAGTTTTTGTCTCTGTCTTTGAGAATGGAATCTCGAAAAACTACTTTGAAGAGTTTTCACAATGGCAGTACAGAGGAAACTGCAATTCAGCCATTTAATGCAACTGGAAATTTTTATGGTCATAAATCTCCTATTCAAATGCTTTAAAGAGCTTTAAGGTAGGCAGGTTATATCACCAGCTTGTCTTTTTGTCCCTTTTCACAGAATGACTGAGCAGTTTGGTTATGGGAAATTGAATTCTCCTGGGCTTCTCTAATGAATTACTACAAGAAAAGTTAAATATTCTCCAAATGTTTCCACCCTAGTTTGGTTAAATATAGTTGCCCTGCATCTAAACAGCACATACCATGCAGCTTCTGGGAGGGATAAAAAAAGTAAAAGGTAGACAGGGAAAAAAAAGTTTTAAATCAATATAAAAGCATAGAATTATATTACCTGAGTTTCTAAAGATGATGCTTTAAAGGTCAAATTCCAAAAGCAAAAGTGACAGCAATTAGCAAATGGTCTTATCTAGGCTTAACAAGCACAGTTCAGAGAATAGTCTTAAAGGACAATATTTGACTTCTGTACGAAAACTAAGGATTTTCTGCTGATGAGTAAAGAACAGTGAGCATGGATGATTTCAGTGCAATTGGAGATTTCAGATATGACTGTCTCAGTAGTCATGCCTGGAAAAAACATAGCATTCAATCCTGGCATTAGTGTCTCAGAGAATTTTAAGGCATGATTTAGCTTGGTTCAGACCTCAGTGAAGGGGAGGGATGGAAGGGAACACACTTTTATTAAAAAAGAAATAAAAAAAATAAAGACAGTATTTGGAGGAAAAGTAAACAGAATGATCATTTCCTTGCTTTATTTAGATTCCTTTTGCTTTCCTTCATGTTTTGATGAGAAATTTGATTGCATCTGTCTGTCCCAATTACTTCACTTCCAGATTACAAAAATATAAAGGGTTTGGTTTTTTGGGGGGGGCGTTGGTGCTGTTTAGCTTTTCTGGTTTTGCAACAACCATATACACGGAATAAATCTGAACTTCATCAAGAGGAAAGCAACACAGAAAAGATTATTACAAGGAACTTCCGAGTAACAATGAAGTTTTGTGCCACTTCTGCCTGTGTTTTCTTGGGAGCCATTTTTAATGTGGTCTAGCAGAAAGAACAGAAAGAGGAAAGAGTAGCTCAAGCAGCTGTAATAGGAAATTATAAAAGAGCGAGCAAGAGCTCTCGTGAATACAACAAAAACAAAGTAGAACTGGCAAGGGAACACAGGGTCAAAAGATAGCCCAGTGAAGATGGACCTCAACACCGCTGCATTTCAAAGCAAAGATCAGAGACTCATGTATACAGAAATTAAGTTTCTACATGACATTTCCTATTTAAAAGGCAATATAATTCTAAAGGAATGCAGTGTCTCCAGAGTTTTGCCTGGCTCTGTGTATTTATGAATTCAAGCTGCCCACCTTTTTAGACCATGGTAAGTTTTCTGCCTTTTTTTCTTGCTTTCTAATGCAGAAACAAAAATAGAACCTTTTACCACATCTCGATTCATTCATCCGGTCTGATCACAAATTTGCCTACATTTCAAGAGAAGCAGCTGTCTCTTAGCTGTAAAAATAGAACAAATATTTTAAAAAATCCAAATTATTTGTCATCTACAACTGTAACATACAGAAACTAAGAAGTACTTGGCCAATAGACTAAAAAGTAATTAATAAAAAAAATACCTGGATGTTTTTCCCCTTTGATTTACAGTTGCTTATGTTGCATTTTTCTCGTCCAGAATCCACCAAAAAAACGTATTTAAAAAGAATAAAGAATAAATTCAGTCTTTCCTGTTAGTGATATCAGTATATGGCAAAGACTTGATTAAATCAATTGCACAAAAGACTAAGACAGTACAAAACCTAATGCACGGAAACAATTGTGTTAAGAGAAGTACCTACTAGCATCAGAAGGGCAGACTAGTAGAATTACACTATGGCCTTTCCAAAACTAACTAAATAAAAAACCCACCACAAACATACCAAAGAATTGAGACTAGAAACGTCTTCTCAAACACAATCTTCTTTCAAACATAATCAAAATAGAGACATCTACATACAAGAAACTGAAAGCCTTGTAAGAAAAACACAAGTCAAAATTCTGGTATTTTCCTTTTTTAGTATATTCTTTCGTGCTAATTAATGGGACTGCTAGTAAGACTCATGATTAAATCATAGAATCATAGAATAGTTAGGGTTGGAAAGGACCTTAAGATCATCTAGTTACAACCCCCCTGCCATGGGCAGGGACACCTCACACTAAACCATGTACACCCCAGGCTATGTCCAACCCAGCCTTGAACACCATCAGCGATGGAGCATTCACAACCTTCCCTGGGCAACCCATTCCAGTGCCTCACCACCCTCACAGTAAAGAATTTCTTCCTCATATCCTATCTAAACTTTCCCTGTTTAAGTTTGAACCTGTTACCCCTTGTCCTCTCACTACAGTCCCTCATGAAGAGTCCCTCCCCAGCATCCCTATAGGCCCCCTTCAGATACTGGAAGGCTGCTCTGAGGTCTCCACGCAGCCTTCTCTTCTCCAGGCTCAACAGCTCCAACTTTCTCATCCTATCTTCATACAGGAGGTGCTCCAGTCCCCGACCATCCTCGTAACAAGTCCAGAGGAGGGCCACAACAGTTCGATGTCCTTTTGATGTTGAAGGACACCAGAACTGCACACAATACTCCAAGTGAGGTCTCAGGAGAGCAGAGTAGAGGGGCAGGATCACCTCCCTCGACCTGCTGGTCATGTTCCTCTTGATGCAGCCCTATAGGACACAGTTGGCTTTCTGGGCTGCAAGCGCACACTGACAGGCTCATGCTCTTTTTCTCATCAACCAACACCCCCAAGTCCTTCTGGGCAGGGCTGCTCTGAATCTCTTCTCTGACCAACCTGGAGCTGTGCCTGGGATTGTTCCCACCCAGGTGAAGGACCTTACACTTGTCATGGTTCAACTTCATCAGGTTGGCATCAGCCCACCTCACAAGTGTGTCAAGGTCCCTCTGGATGGCATTCCTTCCCTCCAACGTTATCAACTGAACCACACAGCTTGGTGTCATCGGCAAACTTGCTGAGGGCTGCACTCAATGCCCACTGTCCATCTCACCCACAAAGATGTTGAACAAGACCACTCCCAACACCGATCCCTGAGGGACACCACTCCTTACTGGTCTCCAGCTGGACATTGAGCCATTGAGCACAACTCTGTGCGTGCGGCCATCCAGCCAGTTCTTTATCCACCCAGTGGTCCACCTATCAAACTGATGTCTCTCCAACTTAGAGACAAGGATGTTATGTGAGACAGTGTCAAACGCTTTGCACAAGTCCAGGTAGATGACACCAACTGCTCTACCCCTGTCCATCAGTTCCGTAGCCCCATCATAGAAGGCCACCAGATTGGTCAGGCAGGATTTCCCCTCAGTGAAGCCATGCTGGCTGTCACCAAGCACCTTGCTGGTTTTTCATGTAGCCTCAGCATGCCTTCCAGGAGAATCTGCTCCAAGATTTTGCCAGGCACAGAGGTGAGGCTGACTGCTCTGTAGTTCCCTGGCTCATCCATTTTCCCCTTCTTGAAAATGGGGGTTATAGCTTCCCTTTTTCCAGTCAGTCAGGAACTTCACCTGACTGCCACGAATTTTCAAAGATGATGGACAGTGGCTTAGCAACTTCATTTGCCAGCTCCTTCAGGACCCGCGGATGGATTTCATCAGGTCCCATGGACTTGTATACATTCAGGTTCCTAAGATGGTCTCAAACCAGATCCTCTCCTAGAGTGGGCCCAGGGTCTTCATTCTCACAGTCCCTGTGTCTGCCTTCCAAGACTTGGGTGGTGTGGTCAGAGCATTTGCCGCTGAAGACTGAGGCAAAGAAGTCATTAAGAACCGCAGTCTTCTCCAAATCCAGGGTAGCCAGTTCTCCCAATAGCTGCTGGAGGGGGCCCACATTGTCCCTAGCCTGTCCTTTTATTTGCAATGTACCTATAGAATCCTTTCTTGTTATCTTTAACATCCCTTGCCAAGTTTAATTCTAAGTGGCCCTTAGCTTTCCTAACCTGGTCCCTAGCTTCCCGGACAACATCCCTGTATTCTTCCCAGGACGCCTGTCCTTGCTTCCACCTTTTATAAGTCTCTTTTAAATGCAGGTTCCTGAGAAAACTCTTAACAAAGTTACTTATTTATACATATTTTTATCCAACTGCTTTTGCAGGGATTAATTTTATTTTTCCCTTCCAAGTAGTTCACCTACAGCCACTTTGTCCCACCTCACATTTTTGCTCATGCAAAAAAGAGCAACCAGTGCTCAGAGATAAAGATCACCTACTGAAATCAGATCTATTTGCTGAGCCACTAAAATAACACTTCCAGTACTGCATCATGCTCATTGTCTCTGCTGTCAACCACGAGTGGGGCTTCTTAAACACACAGCCGTATGTTTAAATTCAACACTATTTATTTACATGCATCTCTCTCCAATAAACCCCCTTGGGAAAACTGGTACAGCATAAAGAGATGAAACTCATGCTTGAATCATTAACTCTACTTCCAAATAAAAAGCAATAGCATGACACAGTAAATAGAGAAGCTACCATCCTTTTTTTCTCTTTTTACTACAAATACAGCAGGCAAATTCTTCTCTCTTCATTTTCATCAAGTTATTAATGTAACACAAACATTGACACTGCAAGTTTTCCAAAAACAACCGTGTGAAAAACTAACCTCCAATTATTGTTTGCAGGACATTCCTAACAAGAAAAGCCCATAGAATTCTAACTTAATAAAATCTTTCCATTCTCCCTGCTCTTTAAGGGTTTAGAAAGTCAGGCAATTCTAGCACCAGCTGGCAAATGGAGATGAAATATCCCAAGCATTTCTGCCTTAGTTAGAGCTATTTGAACAGTCTGTGTAACAGTTAAATGAAGTTCAACTATTACAAACTATTACATCAAGTTAATTTTTCATAGCTGACTGACAACACTATTCTCCCTGCAAGCACAACCAGCCAGCTTACACAATAGTTTCAAGCGTGACATCTGTGAAGGGGACTGCCCACGAGACAAAATAGTGCTGATAGTCTAATTATTTTAACAGAAAATCTGTCCACTAACTCTTATTGTTCCAGTGGCAGACACAGCCAATGGCTGATTCACCGAAAAAATAAGGTGGCTGCCTGGCACTTACCCAGCCCAATTACCCCACTGGTTATCTACTGCAGGACCAGTCAGCTTCCTTTCCACCAGCACACGTACCTAACCTGCACATGGCAAACCACTGCCACTGCTCTCGTTCTGGTTAGCTGTGGTTGAAAGCAGAGGTGACAGTCAAGTGCCAGTCAGATCCCTCAGTAACACACACATATGGGCAGCAAAAGATTACCAGAACTATCTCTCCTAGCTTGGCAGGGCCCTAGGCCTTGGCTTTTTTTTTTAGGACTTCACAGCTCCATCTGCAGCGGGGCCATTTCCCCTGTAAACATGCAGCCTTTCCTTTTTACCTACTACACAGTTAGCATGCATAAAAGGTTGAATCAGGATGCGCTATTTTTTAGTTACGGGGGTAAAAAAGTTAAAGTTTCTCAGCAGCTTTAATAAAGGCTAGTGGCAAAAATTAGCCTGACTGATTCAAAGCCCCTCGTTTCTCCTTTAGGAAAAGGCACATAAAAATAATTCAGCTTTGATCTGTAATTAGCGCATACTGTCTTACAGTATCCTATTATATCACATGCTTCTTGAAGCTACACGCTATCTTTTTAAAGTCTTTTCAAAAATGAGGACACAAAAAAGCCAAAAGTAAAGGTGATACAGAATGGGAAAAAAACATCGTGAAAAAAATATTTTGACGCTTTTAACATTTATCAATGATGTAGCTTCAGCAAGGTGCCAAGCTGTTCTCTGTTATAAAACATAACCATATGCTGAACAAAAAGACTATGAGTCAGGAGGCTTGGTACTGGGGTGAGGGTAGCGGGCTTTTTTTGTTCTTTAAATAAAATCTAGCAGTCACGGGAAAAAGAAAAGAGTGCAAGTGAGGCACAGATACTGCTGGAAGCCAAAAGAACCACATTCCACGTTTTAAAACTGGCATTTACAGATATGGATAAATCAGCATCGTGAAAAGAAAATGCACAAACATGCAAAAAAGCTACTTTAAAAATACCTTCTCCACAAACCTGATGTCAACCATTTGGACGTAAATACACATAAGAAAAATCTCAGAACTAAAGCCACCATAAGTTCTCCCCCTTCAGAGTGTGCGCCCATGCACGCAGTTTTCAGTTCAGTATTCTTCATGTCAAAGGACCCTTATCTCATTCATTCATGACACTCAGCTAATGAGCAGTTTGGAAATGTCTCTAGGCTTTATTTATGAAGCACTATTCAAAACCTGTTATTAAATATAATTTCAGGGAGGGGTATGGCTTCCTGATACGTATAATTGGAATATCAAATTAATAAAATAAACTTGGTAAAGTTCATCTTCACAAACAACGAGGTAGTATTATCCCCATTTTACGTATTAGAATGAGGGCAAAGAATTAAGATCAAAAGCATTAATTAATTCTAGCACTAATTTAAGCACCTCCTTTTCAACGTACTTATGCCCCTTTATGAAACAGTTCATCTTCAAAGCACAGTTTCCACTCGGAACAGATGAAGCTGTGAACATTCAATACTTCTACAAATCAAACCCTAGAGTTTTACCTTGGATATCAGAAATACAGATTAAGCAATTAAAATTCCCACCAAAAAACAGTGGCTGAAGTGGTTTATACAGTAGCTCTTCGGAACAGTACCACAGACAGTAAGAAAAAATGGTCTTCAGAAGAGGATTCCATTGTATTAACCACGAAACCTTTATCTTTCTTGAACTCCCCACCTTGAAAACAACCACTGCAGCAAAGAAGGCAGTACTGACACAACAAATGGTAGTGCATGTACTGCATCGTGATTTCTACACAGAGTAGTTGCACCCTTAACACCAAATAGAGCAGTGGTTCTTCAAAGAAGACATAAACCTGCAATTTGCTGGAGTGCAAGATGCTCAGTTGTAGGAATTTCTAGCCTTTGTACGCTTGGTTTTGTAGATTCAGGGTTGCTTCTTTAGGTTATAAGCAATTCCCTAGATTCAAAAAAACATAAAAATAACTACAGGAATTCAGGCTATTATATTGCTATGCACAGCTTACCAAAGCTAGCACCTTTACAGCCACAGCTAGTATTGCAACTAACCAAGCGACTTGCACAATGGAGTACCATCCTTCAGCAGGCAATGGATGGGTACCGCCTGTGGACTTCATTCACACTTTGCCAACAGCAGCTGAACAGCAACACTCGAACTTCAAGTCCGATTCTACACTCAATGTGGCAGCACACTACCAGACATGTTCTTCATTGTGTGTAGGAAGAAATTCTTTGCTGTGAGAGCAGTGAGACACTGGCACAGGTTGCCCAGAGAAGTTGTGGCTGCCTCATCCCTGGAACTGTTCCAGGCCAAGCAGGATGGGGCTTTGAGCAACCTGGTCTAGTGGAAGGTATCCCTGCCTATGACAGGGAGGTTGGAACTGGATGATCTTTAAGGTCCTTTCCAGCCCTAACCATTCTATGATTTCCTCTGTATTTGATCTGCAATTCCTACACAACCTCCCTCTTACCTGCCTCCATCCCAGACCTGTTCCTTTCTTATCTCTGTCACTTAATCCCATTTTCTCCATTTACACAACAGCATCCTGTTCCTAGCCAGGCTGAGTTATCCCATCCAGGCTCACTCCCTGCTGGCAGACAATTTGTCTGTCTCTAATATCCCTGCCCAATCTGTCTTGTTCTCTGGCAATACACCAGCTTTTCTCTAATCTCACTGTGCTCAAGTCCAGTACTGGGACTCGCAGTCCATAGTTTCCCAATCCATAACTTTTATACGCATTCTTTTACGACACAAGGCAGTAAAGACTGAGGAGCAAGATTTCCCAGTCCACCTTCTCTCAAAACCTGCTAACCAGCAGTCCACTTGTCTTCCCTATTCCCAATCAGATG
Organism: Myiopsitta monachus; assembly: GCA_017639245.1. NCBI lineage: Eukaryota > Metazoa > Chordata > Aves > Psittaciformes > Psittacidae > Myiopsitta > Myiopsitta monachus. The sequence goes on along the minus strand of CM029923.1, from coordinate 10,269,067 downwards.
TTTCTCTCCCCCCTTAGGGTCACTTAGCTGCTTGTCCCAGCCTACTCTTCTGGCTGCCTAGCCTTTTGTCCTCTCTACATTCATCTCAGATTACTCCCTTCCCTGTGTTTCTAGAAAGAAAGAACTACCCCCTGAGAGACAGAAAAGCTTCAGCCCACCCAAAGCATTCGGAAAAAGCTATTTCTAGCAAAGCTATTTGAAACACCTGTACCATAGCTCAAAGCATTCATAGTCACTCAGGTAGTGTGCAATGCTGTCAGCACTAGGAGATGCAAGAGGTTCATGCAGCTCTACACGTACAGAAATTCTCTACTCTGGCTGCTATGCTCCAGCAATTTCTCTTAAGCACATATGAACCCTTGTGCTGGAAGAATTTAATTTTAGGTGAGTTTTCACAGAAAAATCCCCTTTGCAAGTTTTAAGCCTGTTTCAAGGCACAACTGGTTTTCAATATTTTAGATACAATGGTTGTGATATTTTAAAATAAATAAATAGAATGAAAGCCAAACAAACATACATCCCAAAACAACAACATATTTTTCCTCAGCAGCCTACTAAATCATACAACATTTTTGGAAGCATAAGCCCTCAAGCAGACAGCTGGCATGCAGCATTTCAGTATGAAATTGTTGTATTTTAACAAACACAGCTAAATCTTGGCTTCCCCAACAGCAAGCAGAGTTACTGTCATGCTGCACACGTGTGCACAGCAGAATACAGCTTCTGCAACACTGCTATTCAAACTACACTGGAGACATCATCATTGTTCCACCAGCATTCCAAACATGAATGCCAACTACCTTCTATGATCAATAAAGTTGTAAATCACTGTTTTGTATGATAAAGAAACAGTCTGAAAAAACAAGTTTCCATTCTCAGCAACATGGCCAGCTTCACTGCACTGAGAATGGTGAATTAGTCATCCAGCAATCCAATGCAGCTAGTTTGCAGACAGACAACATAAGCAGCTTCTGTAGCAATAGGTGCACCCTCCAACTCTGCCATGCTGTAGGAGCAGTGCAGCAAGCAGCACTGCTGAGGAACACAAAAGCAACTCATGCTGGAGTTTCTGACCAGCACCTTATCAGCACCTGCGTTCAGAATGATGTGAATAACCCTCTATCCAGTGCTGTCCAGCCTCACAGACACCACTGAACACTTAAGACTGCAATAACTACCCAGTGCCCCCATGCTCCTTCCAAATCCACTGCCATTGCAACATGTCTACAAACCCCCAAAGGCTGCCATCTCACCCAGTAGCCATCTCACACACTAACATGCTCAGGATGCAGTCACATGGATCCTGCAACAGAGTTATGGTTGCTTCACACAGGCAGGAGCAGCACCCTGGGCTGGCAAAGCTGCCAATGACTGAAGCTAAAATTGCTTCCACGCTTAGAAAAGGGCAGGCTGTTCGATAATGCAGCACAGACAAGTAAAGTCAACCCTGGAGGACTGCAAATAAGTTCCAAAAAAAGCCAAAAATATATATAAAAAAAAATCACTGCTAATGTATTTTAGCATGGGGAGAAGAGGAAGGGTCTGCACCCCAGATCATGTGGAGGGGAAAAACTGCCTGATGCAATTTCACATAGGGAAGCCCAAAATATCCACGGCTGGATTTTGGCTGAAACATGAGAATGATAATCAATGAGATTTCAAACAAGTCTAAACAGAGCAATAAACTACTGCAACAAGCAATTTAGATATGCACCAGTTGCTTGGAAAGAAGTTATTATCCCTGTATTTTAACTGTACTAGAAAAACCAAGTATGTTTAAGGACACAGAATTCACTGTTCCCAACTACAGAAACCTGAGATACCAATACGAATTTCATATCGATGAGACGTTTCAAAGTATTTGCCTTATTTTACCGAGCTATTTATAGGTTTGTTTGAGTTGTTGTTTTGTTGGGATTTTTTTTAAATACACACAAAAAGCATTCCCTGAAGAGTAGGCGAAGTGGCTAGGTGACATTTTGTAGAATTCACATTATTTCCCATTTATTTTGAGAGAGCTGTAAAGATATTTTTGACTTCACATGAAAGCTTTCATATTTGTTCCCAAAACATGATTATTTTTAAGATCTGTATGCCGCATTCACTTTAAAAGTGGCAGGGTTTTGTGTGCTAAGATTATTTGCCAGAAAATATATCTGCAGAAATTAAACAGATCTAGAAGTTCATTGCTGGTTAAGACAAGAAAAAAACATCACATTTTAGTGTCGATAATATCCCTTCTTATAAGCCTAATAATTTTGTATTTAATCTTAAATAATATGCTAATTATTCTGCAGAATAGTTCTAATTCTCTTGTAATTCAACATCTTCAGCACAGATTTCAAGAACTGATTCTTTTTACTGAATCATCTGCTTATTACAGAACAATTTTTGCTTTGTGGTGATGAACCATAACTAATAGGAAAAGGGATCAAGCCTCAAACCTGCCTTTCAATGCATTTTTGTATTGCAAAAGGATACGGCATTACAAGGTAACAACAGGACTTCTCATGAACAATCCTCAACCTTAGTAGCCAAGTACTATGACCATGTTCCACAGCAGAGACCACAGACTCCAACAAACAACAGGCCATGAGCAACAGGGAACTAGCACAATAGTTACTATCACTTACTTGTAAAATCTTTGATGCAATAAGATTCAGCAGCCACAGACACAGAAAAATCAAGAACTTTTCCTTCTTCACCACCCCTACACAGCACTTACACAGTACTGAGGTACATAGTCTCGTGCAAAACCAACTGCAATTCAAATGCAAGTACTTGCACCTCACTGATCATGTCTTCTGTTCAGTATTACTGACATGCCATGCCCAAAAATTCCACCAGATCATTAAAAGCTGTGAGATAAGAAATCCTCAATTTGGGATCCCCTTGCTTCTGCAAATGGAGGCTGTACTGAAATATCTCCCTATGACAGAGACAATGAAAAAAACATTAAAGTACATGTACATAACATTAAGTTCACGTACATACATAAAGACAGAACGCGTGAGATAGAATGAAATCAGAGGTTTCTAAATGCCAATGCACAGCTGCTTTTTCTTCCTTTTTTTAAATCAACAGATTCTATGAATTCTGTTAGAATCCATATGAATGCACCAAGTGATTTTCCTCAGCTGTCAACTCAATAGTGGCAAAGAGAGTATTATTCACAGGTAACAAGAGGGATGGTACAAAAGCTGGGCAGCAAGAATGTGGTTCATTAAGGGAAGAACTAAAGAATTCATTAAGGTGCGCTGTGAGGCACAGCAGCTTTGTAAGTATTCTCTGATGTGCCAATAATGTCATAACAAATACCAAAGTAAACTAGTTAAGTAATTTTCCCTTACATTAACATTGGTTTCAGTGTCACTCAAGCTGTGGTCATCTACAATTTCAAAAGTATGCTTGATCTTTCCTACAAATCACAAACAAGCCTGGCACCCAAACACTCCTCTGGGGATACCTCAGCATCTTCCGCCAAACTTAGAACAGCATTCTAGCAAGAATGCTATAAGCCATAGCATGGTTTGTTTATTTTAACAATACAACACAGTTACTTGTCTTAGTAGCGAGACAGGCAGCCACTCTGCTAGGAAGTTTCCACACCACCACATATCATTTATTTTTCAGGCAATTTTTAGAATACTTCTTTACTGAAATGCAACATAACCGATACTCCCCACATTTAAAATCATACCATCCAAGCAGTCTACCAAACCACTTCCTCCACCAGCAGCATGAAGACAGAGTGCATTGTGACACCTCATACATATTTAATAATAGCCTGATAGGCTGTCATTAACATCAAACAGCAATCTAAGTTTGCTACATTAAACATGATCCCTGTGTTAAGAGGACAATCACAAAGTGCCTCCAAGATTGAGGCTGTAAGAAATACCCACTGACTTGGACAATGAGGCCAACTGCACCGAAGAAGCCATTATTCACACACTGATTTAAAAGGGGGAAAAGAAAAAAAAGAAAAAAAAAATGCAGAGGAAAAAAACCCAAGAAAGCAGAGGAAAAGGAAAAAAAAAAAAAGCAGAGGAAAAAAGCTTCAATGGGTCATAAGACCAGACATGCCATAAGGCAATCTGTCACACAGCACCCATATTAGTAACTGTTGTGTCAAAACTGAACATTCAAAAGAAAAGACAAACCTTCCTTTATGTTTTATGAAATGTAAGCCCACAGAATTAATAATTCATGAGATGGAGAAAAATATCAGATTTGGATATAAATATTAACAGAATGCTGTCAACCTGTGAAGAACCAAATTTTTACTGTCCTGCCTTGCAATTATCAATCTAGAAGGGAATATTCTTCAAAAGCTCAAAAAAAAAAACCAAAAAAACCTAATCAGTATGAAAATCATTAATGAAGAAATTAACATTCTCTATTCATGTAGGTCCTAAGGAAAACAGCATAACTCCATCCTGTGCCCGGCTGTTGCAGAGTGAATGCTGACTGGCATTATTTGTTCCCAGAGTTACACTGCATTGACAACAACAATGTTGGTGTGAACACAGAAAAGTACACCAAAGGTACACCAAGACACCAGGACCCGGTGCAGACAGGGTAGGGAAAGAGAGGAGTAGTTGTTGGATGATAAACAAAGATGACACAGCTCATTGAAAGTTAGTATAAGTTTCAGAATACAAAGCTTATACACTGGCACTTGGATAAATTTTCATGATTAACTACAACACAGACATTTAGAAACTATAAAAGAAAGCAATTAACCCATAATGCACAACCACATTTTGTTTAAGCTCACTGTGTGCAACTTCAACCAACTACAAAATATATTTTCATAATGTTTGTTAGACTCAAGATAAAGAAATATTCAACTACACCTATAAAATGATGCCGTTATTTCCATTTTAATCTTTTTTGCTAAAGCGGCTAGCAGTTGAAATTGAAGATCTACATGAAACTTCTACCTTATGAAGCCAGCCCTTCCCTGCTTTCACTATCATTAAAGAGAATAGAATATTGGAAGACAAAACAGTTGTGCTGAAAATCAGGAAGGCAGCCAAAATGCACTGCTTTAAATGGTGGCAACAGCGCTTTCCTTCACAAGTTTTGGGGGTTTTTTGGATGGGTTTTCTTGTTTGTTTGGGGCTTTTTTGGTTTCCTTTTGGTTTGGTTTTTTTTTTCCTTCTCCCCAGCAATGATATAATTTTGATCTATTTATGTCCCCACCTGCACTTACATTCTGGGCAACAGTGTTAAAAAATACTTACATAAGCACCAACTCTGGGGACACATAAAAGTCAGTTTAAACACTCCACTTTTCTCCACAGTTCCTGACATTTTCGCTGCATTTCACCCAGTGTTGAGCACACAGAATGACAATCCAAGGAAGCTGAATACTACAGGCTATAATTTTTTTCAAGTTAACACCTACCTTTATCATTCTAGAAAGATCTCCAGCGTCTGCTAATTCCAACACTATGTTCAGTTCATTGTCTTCAATGAATGAGGCATAATATTTAATTACATTTGGATGATTCAGTTGCTAAGAAAGCAGAATAATAATGCACATTTTAGTGTAGAACATGCCTTATCTATCTGACAAAAGAAACATTCCCCCCAATCTATTTCAGTATGATACAAAAACCAGATGTTTATGAGAATCATTTACAGATAAATATTTTTGCAAGAACATGATGGCATTTCAGAGTCAACCTCATGACTGAAGCTGCAATTTTAGAAGGATTTTGCTTCAATGTACCTATTCAACAGTATGCTTAACTGTTACCTGAAACACAAAGCCAACTTTTAAAATCAGTATTTCACTGTACACAGAACAGTTATTTACAACACTGTGGGTTTTAGCAGATACTTCTACTTTAAGAGTTAACCATTTTTTCCTACAGAATTTACTTCACAATGTTAACTTTTAAAGCTACAAATGTTATAAAATTCCTTACCTGAAAGGTATCAAAATTCTACAAGTGGACACCTCAGTGTATCTATGAAAAACAATGTATTATATGATGGCCACACATTTTTAAACAAATTTTTTACCTTAAGAAGATCTATTTCTTTGATGCAGTCAGCACGGGCTTTGGCATCCATTAAATCAAATATCTACGCAGAAGAGATAAGACATTTTTATTAAATGATAAAAATACAGCAAATTCAATAATCATTATCATTATTCCATAGCATCCATAAAGCAATCTGAGTTAAGCACATCATGGGCAAGACATATCATTGCAATAAGAACTACCCCTAATGCTTTGATATACTGATTTACTTCTAGATCAATTCTTTTAGCCCCCCCATATGAAAAAAGTCCACTGTAAGTACAGGTTTCCCAATGACTAATTGCCACCTCTGCATATCTATTCATACACACAGCAATAATTCAGCACATTTCCTTGAAGTTGTTTTTAATCCAAATCTCAGCATTCTCTCCCATTCCTGCCACACTATTATCACAAACTGATTCTTTCTAGTACTGAGCGTACCTTTTTTCCTCTGGTCTCTTGCTGCAGTCTTCGTTTTCTATTCTAAATAATGCATATTTTCACTCACCTCTCTCAGGATCAAAATTGCATTGCCATCTCAAATTCTTTCTCTCCCATTTCCTTCCCTTCAGCAAGCAAAGAAGTGACTTGGGTTCTGTAATTTGTTTACTACTGCACTTTTTTCTAAGCCCTCATCTGTCACCTTGACTTTTACAGCCTTTTACAGTTGGATATCTCTGCTCTTCATTTTTTTCCTGCCTTCCATCTGCTCCAGATTACTTTGCAATGTATCTCATTTTTGCCTCCTCCAGTTAACCACATTACATTCCACTAATTTCATTTTATGCTTGGAATATTTTTTCCTGCCATAAGTCCTTGTCCACATTCTACAAATCTGTATTTAATCTACTGTCTATTTTTACTCCCTTTTTTTACCACCTTTGGGTTCCCTTCCCAGTTCACTTGCTCAAACGTGTATCTTCACATACTGGCACCAACTAATTTCCTTCGAAATGACCAAAATGTTACTTCTCCAAGGAAACCTTCTCCTGTCATTTGAAATTACTTTCTGAATAAATAAATCTTAAAACAAACAAAACAAACCCTCATCAAGTCCTCTGTGGTCTGTATACTATTACTTTTCAAGATATCCATTTCCAGAGAAGAGTAAGAGACATATACTGTGAGGTTTAGTAATTGCCGTTACATTTAGGAGATCACTTTTTCCAGTTGTACCTTTTCAATGCACATTTCTTCCTAAGATAGTCTCAAGTAAAAGATGCATTATGTGCTGTGAAGATCACTGGTATCCCGGTTCCATCAGCTCAAAATGATCAAAAGCTCAACAGCTGACAACTTCCATTTCATATCTTCTCACCAACCCCAGAAAGAAAAATAAGGATTCACAGCACCGAGTACTGAACATCTGCAAAGAGGCCACCTCTTAACTGACTGCATAACTGCCCATGTGACCCTCCCAAAAGAAGATCAAACAAAACAGGAAGTCCACATATGATCTGCTAAACCTCATCTTGGTTTCGTAGGCACAGTAAGTTTGTCATTCTCCTCAAAGTCAAGGTCTAGGGTTTACATGCATGGAACACAGTCCTTACAGAACACACATGTGCTCTTGGCTAGTCGCTACTTTCCTTCAGATATCCACTCATCTGTCTTCAAAGCTGGCATAAGAAAAAACAGCCTGGACCGGATACAAGATTCATTTTGTGACAGAAAGACAACTCTAAGAAGTGAAATGCCAAACTTGTAAACAGTAAGAAGAGGAGGAGGAGGAAAGAAAGAAAACAAAGCTACTTACAAAGAAAGGAAATAAACCATCCCACAGCTACTGGTATATTAGCACCAGGATGATGGGAAGTAAACAGACTAAGCTAGAAGCAATTACTCAAGGAGAAGACCACAGGTGAGGTAAGCACTTAAACCTGAGAAGCACAGCAGGGTAAGTCACAAGAAAGGAATGCTAACACAAGAAATAAAGCAATTTCAGATGCAGTAGGAGAAAAAAAGTTAGTGCTATATATGAAATTACAAGTTTTAAAAGGTCAATAACACTGATGGAAAAGACAGAAACGTTTATGAAGTAAGGCTGGGAAACTTAGTGATGGAGGTGAAGTAGCCTGCATCTGTTATAGGAACTCTGAACAAAAAGAATAATAAAACATTATTCTTCAACCTTTTTGACAATAGATTAAAGTCCTAGTGTTTGGTACAGTTATGAAAGACCGTAATGAATTTTTATCATGAAACACTTAGGAAAGTTCTAGATATGAGACACAGCACATTAACTGAGGAAGTACTTGGAAAGCATCAGATTGAAGTTGCCTTTCCCTGTAACCTAAGAGACCAGGCAAACAGAAAATTGTATATCCCCTCTCCCAAAAACAGTCAAGGAAGGTGTGTACAGGAGAGCAGAGGAAAAAGTGTCAATTATAGGGGCACATCCTGAAGCTTCACACTTCTGCTAAATTCTAGAAAATAGCCAGGTAAGAATATTCCTTATAAATGTTACAGACATAGACAAAGAACTCCAAACACACTGGAGAACCTAATCAAAGCTGCAAACAGAATTCTAGACTGAAAATTGCCCACAGATTATCTACTTGTAACACGTGGAGAAATTACCCAGAGCACAATTTCAAGATTCAAAACCAAAAGAGTTTCACTGTGTGAAAACACAGGGCAGTTTGCACCTGTTAATGACTGTTCCAATATGCCAAGAGGCGACTCAACATACCTATACCAGGAGTACTTGCCTACACACCTAAACAAGCAAATTTTGCAAGCAAGTTTTCGTCTAAGCTACGCTTCCGACAGGAACATAAACTGGTACCTCTCATAAAGGAATAATAACACAACAAAAAAAAAACCCAGACTCAAGACTGCGAAAGATTTAGGATTAAGGCACAGAAAAGAAAGACAAAATTGTGTTTGTGTATTCTGGCTAGTATTCCCAGTACTTCTACTTTGTTATTAAACAGCCTGGAGTAGACTATACCAAGCAGTGGCTCTCATCAAAGGACAGACTTAAATTTTATAAACATGACTCCCTATATTTTTACTACACTTCATACAGCATAGTGGTAAAGTTACTCACTTTAGCTGAAGCAGTGACATTTGAAATGTTACCTGACTAAAATAAAGCAAGACAGAAAAAGCGAGTCTTATTTAATCCTTTCAATCTGAACATTTACTAAACATCGTTCTTGAAGTTTTCCATTAGACTTTGGCCCAGATCTAACCTCAAAAGACTAAAACCAGCATTTCCCAGTAATCCAGAATTTCAGTTTCACAGACATAAGGTTGTGAGGACAGGGAGAACCACACACAGCCACACATAAAAACCCCAAACAAAACCAAACAAAAACAACCATACCACAAAACCCATCAAAAATCACTCAAGTCATGGCCTCTGAAGAACTCCAGCCCTCCCATACCAGATTCGAACAGTCTGCAGAGATTTTCTTTCTGAATAGATTATCTTTCCACTTTGCCAAACTGCTGCAGCACAGATCAGAGGCCCCTGGTGTAATAAGCCGTGTCAGCTCACACAAGGAAGCTACTGTAAACGCAACAAGAACACCTCCGTGCTTCGTCACCAGAAGATGACTAAACACTGAAGAACGTCTCACACTGAAAAACAGAAGCCATAGTGAAAGACTTTAAGAACATCCTTTGAAGTGCATGTCAAAATTACACATGGCACCTGGCAGTGCTCGGCTTGTTTTGCACGAGCTGCCGCGGACCAGATGATGGTGCAGAAGAAGCTGTCCTTCGCTTGTGGTTTACTGTTGGCTGGCTATTAATGTAACAATATGAAGGATGTCAGTACTCCCATTGCAACTGTAACAGCTTGCATTGCAAGCAGACTGCATCCATCTTCAGCTACTATTACTCAGCAAGCCAAACTGAAAGGTCAGCTTATGCTCCCCCTCCCTAGCATGAGCGCTGCAAACAGATTTATCCATCTCCCACCCTGTAAAGACAGTACTGCCATTGTTGTTAGCAGGCCGCAGACCTCAGACTGCCACAGAAACCAACTGCCTAAGGACTGGTAACCTTTTGTCTGGACTTCTCTTGGCCTGCACTTATTTTCTGTGTTTGTTTTTAACTGAAGCAGCATATGCCTTGCAGCTAAGTGACTTAACTGCAACAAAGTCATTACAGTCAAATGAGATATCTGTCTAACTTGCTCAGCTTTGTGCAGCTGCACCGTCTTAAGGAAATTATATCAGATACAATAAAGGTCTAACAAAACCAGAGTGATTAACACCTGTAAGCTTTTGGATCAGCACAAAGCATCGGCAACTGACTGTTTGAAAGCACCCAGCATAAACCAATGTAGCGCCACCAACAGTATCCTCCTGCCAGCAGAGCTCAGATGATGCTCCGTGCATCAATTATTGGAAATTAGCAGTAATTAGACTACAAGCGTTAGCATCACTGTAAATGGCTATCAATAAATACTGCTGCATTTTGATTAGACAGCTAGGGCATTAATTAGACTGACAATAAATACTAATTCTTGACTCCACATGAGGTCAGGATCACAGAGTAGTTCGGATTGGAGGTGTGTTTCTCTAGTCAGCACAAATTGCACAGTGTAATACACTTGTTTAAAATTGTAATTATTCCCCCCCAGCTTCTGTTTTCAAGGACTATCATAAACATTTCTACAAATGAATTATGTTTGCTGCGGAAAATCTGATAATGAGAAGCAAATATAGTAAATATGTTTATGATGTGCCTTTTTTCATGAAGAGTGTAATCAAAAAAAAAGCACTATACTTCAGTTAGCAATTACTGTGAAATTCCTGAAAACAATTAGGAAAATACAGCTGAAGAGACTTGAGAGCATTCTTAAAGCCCTTACCCATGTTTTTTTTCCACTTAGCAAGAACACTAAGTGAAAGAAAAAAGTCCATTTTTAGCTCTCAGTTTTTCATCTCCTACCACAATCAATATCATATGAAGGCAGAGAAGGACAAGTATATATAGATATTTATTCCAAAACATTCCCGTGCGCTACACAACTAAGGGATCTCTCTAGGAACTTTGCACTAAATCACTTCTCCGGTACATTCATGTGAGCATAGGTTATAACTTTATTCTTTCAGCATTCTAGAAATGTCAGATGTAAGTACTGTCAAGAGATACTGGTAATTTTAGAATAGTTTCTAAGCTATTGTAAGATGCAGAGCAGGAACTGTCCCCTGTGCAGCCATGTAAACTAAACAAAGAGATTGCAATACATAAAATTAACTTCCTGGGTAAAGTTCTTACATGCATGCTCACACACGCAACTAGAGCTCGAGGAAAGCTACCTGCAGAGCAAGAAGGTTTAGAAACATTTAACCATCAGATGGAAAACAGCAGGCCTTAGGTTCTAAGTGCAGGCTGTATTTGATTAATTACCAGCTACGAACTTAACTCATCATCTGAAGTAACATGCCCAGTTGGGAATCTTTTTGATTCCTCTCGCTCTGAAGTCCATCACTTTTCCAAGTTTTCCTTTTCAGTATTGAAAAGGATAAAGATCTTTCTAACCTCACCATTTCAGTGTGAATTTTACCTATTTCTGTTTGAAGTCCTGTATAAAATAAAAGTACCAAAAAGTATTTCCAAAGCAAAACACAAGCATGACTGCTGTAACATAAACCTGCAGACGAGTAAGCAAAATAAAGACTTGATTGCACATAAATATTAAAAGATACCATACTGAACAATAGCAACGAATGATGGAGTATTTTGCTACTGCAGCATTACTGTGCTGAGACAACCGTGCTTCATCAAGTGTGAAATTACAAGTGCTTTCCTAAGATTAATTATCTCTAATTCAGGCCTGAAGTAGCAATCCATTGACAATGCACAATGAATAATGAATGTAAGTGCTAGATAAAAGGATTCCTTGTCTGAATCTCTAACAGGGACCTACAAATCCAGAATGAAAGGGAAAGAAAGGTGGAACAATGTAAGGCAGAAATGTAATGAATTTGGAATTCTGTTGAAATACAGTTTCACATACTTTATATTTGAGTAGCTAAGCTTTACTTAAAAAATAGCCCATAAAGTGAACTCACACAGCCTTACAGCCCCTGACTTTAGACATTTGCAACTCTTCTGCTCTTTAACAATGCTTTGTGAGTGTTTACTCCAGTATTCAACAGTTGCTTACCTTCCCCTTGGAAGTGACCACAGGAGCACTCATGGCTCAGGATGCCACCACATATCTCAGGGTCTTATTGATAGCTCTGTTGCAAGGGTTACCTAGGGTCGCAATAGTAAAGAAGTATTGCTTCTTCCTCTGGCATGATCTTTCAGTATAGCTTGGACCCCAGACTTAACACATTATAAAACTTATCAAGAAGCAATTTAAACTTATACTGCTGTGTTCATAGATTATCTGTGGTCAATCTATCCTGATGTTTCTTTGAATCAAAAGTGTGGTTTAGAATTAGTGAAAGTGAAGTAATGAAGATTTGGTTTTTAATTCTCATATCATTTAGGTAATATTTCAACAGCATCTCAGAAAACATAGTTCCATGGAAAAAGAAAGAACCTAATTATTATAAATATCACTTCCCTAATTACAAGAAAGCAAGCCACACATGGAAGGATAAAGCACGAAGGGTAAGATGCGAAGAAAAGACCCAACATACTATTTTGTTTATTCTGCTTACTAGAAAGGGGCTGCAAATTAAATAGTTTTCACACTGCTACATATCCTATTTGAAACCAAATCAAGAATGCTACTACTCCATGTCATCTGGACTCAGAAGCAACTACAAATTCAGAAAGAGCCGTTTCTGTCACCATCTGCTTGTCCTTTCTCCAACAGCATCTTACTGCCACTTGCTTCTACTCACATTTACTTCCACAAACATACATTTTGCACACATTAATATAACATTTATCAATATTGTACATATTTCAGCCAAATAAAATTTTAATAGCAGAAAATAAATGCTCTTGTTGGAAAGCTTCGTAAGAACTCAAAATTGGCAATCCTCTTGGAACAAGTAATGGCCTGAGATCCAGTAACTCAGAGAGAGGGCAACTGGAGTATTCTAAGTCACAGCAGCCTTTGAAGGCTGAGACAAACATGGGGAACGACTCACCAAACAGGCATAAAGAGAACACCTATACACCCAACCAAGCCAAGAAAATGGAACACGGCAGGGTGGAATGGACACAACTTGCAAGATCAGAGAAGAAAGCATGTAGAGATGAGAAAGGTCAGAAAATGGGAAAGCAGAAATAAAGTCCAGATCTCAGTTATGGTATTTAAAACAAAATACAGCATTTAGAGACACTGTCTCAACATGGAGATGTGGAAAAAGGTATCTGTGCATGGGTCTAAAACAGAGAATAGAGCCTCTCCCTCATGACAGAAAGAAGCATTCCTCCTGTTTAGTCCATGCTGAGCTTCCACTAATGAGGCACCAGGAAAGGCAATATTTTAATTTGAAATAAAGAAAACATGACTGAAATTAAAAGAAACTCTATTATAGAACAGGCCCACAGAAACTCCTCCAAAAAGCAACTGCTTGTCACCAAAGACAAATTTTATAGTGAAATTAAGCACGGTGACTAGTTTACAAAAACATTTCCAGGGAATCTTAGGGAAGTCTGTCATGGGTTCAGCAGCAGCAGTCATTTTTCTCCTTCTTGGTAGCTGATGCAGCACTGTGGTTTTAATTTCGTGCCTGGGAACTGTGCTGATAACACCAGTGTTTATAGTTACTGCTTGGCAATGTTTTGGTTTGATCAAGGACTTTCTGAGCCTCATGCTCTGCCAGGGAGGAGGGGGAGCCGGGAGGAAGCAGAGACAGGACACCTGACCCAAACTGACCAAAGAGGTTATTCCATACCACAACGTCATGTCCAGGATGTGAAGACGGAGGGCAGAGACCCGGAAGGGTGTGGTGGTGCACTGGGGGTGCACAGCATGGTCAGGTTTTTGGTGGTGGAGTTGGGGGTTCGCGGCTGGGGGGTGCACTGGCTGGGTCGGGCTTGGTGAGCAGTTGTATTCTCTTTCCTTGTATTTCTCTTGTATTATTATTGGTGGTAGCAGCAGTGATTTGTGTTATACCTTAGTTACTAAACTGTTCTTATCTCAATCTGTGCGAGTTGAATTCTTTTGATTCTCCTCCCCATCCCCCTGGGACCGGGGAAAGAAAGAGGGGGAGGGAGCGAGGGAGCGAGGGAGCGAGGGAGCGAGGGAGCGAGGGAGCGAGGGAGCGAGGGAGCGAGGGAGCGAGGGAGCGAGGGAGCGAGGGAGCGAGGGAGCGAGGGAGCGAGGGAGCGAGGGAGCGAGGGAGCGAGGGAGCGAGGGAGCGAGGGAGCGAGGGAGCGAGGGAGCGAGGGAGCGAGGGAGCGAGGGAGCGAGGGAGCGAGGGAGCGAGGGAGCGAGGGAGCGAGGGAGCGAGGGAGCGAGGGAGCGAGGGAGCGAGGGAGCGAGGGAGCGAGGGAGCGAGGGAGCGAGGGAGCGAGGGAGCGAGGGAGCGAGGGAGCGAGGGAGCGAGGGAGCGAGGGAGCGAGGGAGCGAGGGAGCGAGGGAGCGAGGGAGCGAGGGAGCGAGGGAGCGAGGGAGCGAGGGAGCGAGGGAGCGAGGGAGCGAGGGAGCGAGGGAGCGAGGGAGCGAGGGAGCGAGGGAGCGAGGGAGCGAGGGAGCGAGGGAGCGAGGGAGCGAGGGAGCGAGGGAGCGAGGGAGCGAGGGAGCGAGGGAGCGAGGGAGCGAGGGAGCGAGGGAGCGAGGGAGCGAGGGAGCGAGGGAGCGAGGGAGCGAGGGAGCGAGGGAGCGAGGGAGCGAGGGAGCGAGGGAGCGAGGGAGCGAGGGAGCGAGGGAGCGAGGGAGCGAGGGAGCGAGGGAGCGAGGGAGCGAGGGAGCGAGGGAGCGAGGGAGCGAGGGAGCGAGGGAGCGAGGGAGCGAGGGAGCGAGGGAGCGAGGGAGCGAGGGAGCGAGGGAGCGAGGGAGCGAGGGAGCGAGGGAGCGAGGGAGCGAGGGAGCGAGGGAGCGAGGGAGCGAGGGAGCGAGGGAGCGAGGGAGCGAGGGAGCGAGGGAGCGAGGGAGCGAGGGAGCGAGGGAGCGAGGGAGCGAGGGAGCGAGGGAGCGAGGGAGCGAGGGAGCGAGGGAGCGAGGGAGCGAGGGAGCGAGGGAGCGAGGGAGCGAGGGAGCGAGTTTTAGAGACTTAAACCATGACAAAGTCACAGAAGCACAGTAACAATTAAGACAGTCTTCTGCCCAAACGGAACAGCTTTAGATGTTAACTATGCAAGCTAAAACAGCTGTGCCAAGCACACAGCACTGCCAGAAGCCTTTTGAACACCGGGCAATATTTCATCGTACAATTACGAATTTCTTCCAAGTCATCCAAATCTCACTTGCCATTCAGATAATAGTCTCCCACGTACATCCAGCCTTCATAGGGAAAGTGGTTTTACAGATCACAGAACATAGCTGCTCCTGACATGCACTAGGCAATAACATCCAATGGAAGACCAGCAGCCTGCTGGATACTTTAAGACAATCAGAACGGTATCAGGTTAAAGCTATATGGAAGAGCCACAACTCTCTATTTCCTACCAACGACCAAGTATATTCTTAGAAGGTCATTAAACACAAATTAAACAAGAAAGCTTTTCTGCTGTAGAAGCTATCACCCGTATATGGACAGCACAATGTCTTCACCATGAGTTGAAAAAAATCATTTGTCAAATTGGGAAATCTGATGAAAGAATACAGCTATACATAAAGACTTCAGAAATACTGTTAAAAGTACACATGCCACAATGCCTCAGTATTCTTAATGCAAGCACAGTTATAAAAATTTCATTGTTAACAGTGAAAGGCTGGACTTTATGACTTTCTTCAAGTATCCAGGCATTCCACATCCACCTTAATTGACATGCAGTTCAAGTCACATTTGACCTTTTTGGTTTCTCACACACTGAAAATGAAGGAAGAATTAGCCTAATGTTTTAAGACTGTTGATCAAAGTTCTTAGAATATATTTCAGCTTTTGAAGTAGTATATATCTGGCAGTTCTCCCAGAAGGGGGAACCAAGTCTCTCTTTTTTATGACTGCTAGGACTAGCCCTGCCTCCTGGCGCTACACAGCACAGGAAAGCACAGCAATGGAACAGCAAGTCAAGATACGACAGGGAAATTTACTGCGCACGTACTAGTGCAGCAAAAATAAAATTATTAAAATCTAGGAACGCCAGAACGGAATCTAAAAAATCTGACACACGCGGTTTTGCAATACATAAAGGTAACAAAAAAACCTCTGCAGAATTGATGCCAGTAGCCCTTCAAGGAATATGCTAAACATATTTCAAGAGATCAGAACTGAAATGACAATATTCATTTCCGTTTCAAAACTAAACACATTGTCAGGTTAATTTCCAAAGTAAAACAAGTAGAGAATTTTTAGAGGTTGTATGATGTTATAACAAAAATCTCTGAGCAGCTCCAAACCGTAAATGAGAAGAGAAATAATACCGGATAGAGCCTTAGTTCAAGCTGCCTTTTGCCTGTGTGACAATGAAAAAACAAAGTTTTTTCATTT